>JASUAB010000010.1:32507500-33757500 GCA_037013595.1 Dicorynia guianensis
CGGGCATCTTGACGGTGGTGTCATCGTCTGATGGGAAAGTTTCTCCCACTTTGAACGAAACCATCATTGAATTTTTTTTCTCAAGTTGAATTTCATATATAAAATTAAAATTAAACTAACGTGATGATTTAAATATTTTAAATAAAAATTTGATAATATTTTATTAAAGAATTAGGCATGATCGTGTGAAAGGGGGCGACTACCTCGCATATCTTCAACAAAAATTAGTAAACCATTCCTTCATTCCACAAGTCAAGAAACCATGTCACTGTCGGCAAGGCTTTCCATCTTATCTCGTGGATGCAGTCCAAGCTATGGCAAAGTTTCCTTCCTGCTATTTGCATTCTTCCACTCGCTCCAGGTCTTTGTCCACAACAGATGATGAAAATGCTGTGTTTTAAAGTAATTTTAGCAGCAGGTTGGTTGATTGATTAGGTAATTAATGGAATTAGATACCTTAACTTTTTTTTTTAATTTTTTTGACTTTTTAAAATAAATATTTAAATTATAAATCTTTTTTTACAAACATTTTTTATATCTTAATTTTATTTTTCTTTTTTACTTAAATTCCCATAATTTTTAACTTAAAAAATTAAAGAATTTCAATTCTAGTTTGTCGACAGATGTTTTGACAAATTCATGAGACATAAGAAGTTTCAAAGAACCACTCACGAGGCTTACTCAGGTTGCTGTCAGCCTTTTAATCAACGGTTCCCGTAGAGTTAGCTTCATTCCTGCTACACATACATTCAGGTCATTCAGTCAATACCGAAAGCCGGAATGCAGATGAATACTGTTAAGAATGAAAGGAACGGCATTGACCTCAATAGTTAAGAGTTCAAATCTTAGCATCTCATTTTTTACGAGTGTTTAAATTTGGTAGGCAATTATTCGATATAAGTTATATATAATATTACCAACAAGAATTGAGTTAAATGATAAGAAATTTAATTCTCAATATAACGAATCATGAATTAAATTCTTGCTAAGAACGAAACTCATTTTAAAATGTCCTAACTGTGTCACAAGAAGAATTAGTCATATACAATGAAAAAGTGTTAGTTGTTTCCTCTGCCATCCATGGTTTGCTTCCCATAATAAGAAGCAAGCAGAAGATGATATCCTATTGGTAATCCCATTCAGTTCGCGCATGTCAATTGTCATTCAAACGTTCCTGCATCCAAAACTCAAAACCTAATGTTTGCATCTTTCTGCTTTTGGAGTACCCACAACGAAATAGAGAATAAAAGCTTCACTGAATTAATGAATATAAATTTGTTAATCACTTGATCTCTGATCAAATTTCGTGTCTTGTCTTATTTTAGGAGAATAAAAGACAAAAATCTGCTAATGAGATTCAGAAATTCTCTTTTAAGGTTCTAATAATTGACCATCAATTATTAAGCTAGAAGATCAATTTGAGCTTTAAAATGGCTTTTTGACAGCTCGTTTTAACTCCATTTTATACATCTCCAGTTCATAAAAACAAAAAGTTGATTGCTTTGTACAAATTCAGGATGAGAACAGAATGACAAGATACGCACAACGGTAGAAGTGAAACATCTCATAGCTTTTGTCTTGTAGAGTGCTTAAGAGCATTTACGATGCGCAAAAAAAGTGCCACATTCCAACAAGTGGGTGACAGAGTTACTGCTATTCATGTATTTTGGTAGCCTTTGGAAACAGATCCCAAGTTCCTTTTGAGTTACACTTTGCGTAGATAATAATGAAAAGCTAAGCAGTGAACACCAAGCACCTTTTGGCTTTGGCACCTCCCGCCAATGGTGAGCCACTTCATTCCACTATACTGAGATTTTGATACACTAACAAATTGATTGTCGCAGTACTGGAACCATCTATGCATATACATTTACAAGCAGAAAGAAGACAGGGACAGCTATATACTGAGGATGAAGAAAACTCCTCGCAAGCCTCTCAACATCACTCATAGAAGGGCATAAATTGCTCTTAGATAGTCTATAATGTCTGCACTCTCAAACATTTCTATCCCAGTATTGGGATCTTCAAGATAGGGTGCCTGTGTCAGCCATAACCATCAAAATTGACCTACTGACATCATGTCGCGTGTGGGTTTTAGCTTGAGAAACTTGCTACTAAAATAAATCGAATACCTGGAAATGTCCAGTTTTGTCATATAGTATTTGTCGCTTTGGGCTACCCCGAGCACAACTATAAATGCAAATATGCAAGGAGTTATCATCAACACCCATTTATCATTTCTTTACAAAATTTTATTGCCCATAGTATGTGTCCATGCCAGAAAAAGTTTTGTTTCTCTTTTCCAATGCTCAAGAAGTTTATATATACAGTTATATTATTTTCATAAACTAAATTTTATTAAATAACTATTTAAAAAAATCTGAATTATTAAATTTATTAAACTCTAAAAACTAATTATAAACTCAGCAAATTAACACATCACAAAACTATTTAACTGTTTAGTATAAAAAAGTTGTTGGGAGTTAGATTTTTCTCATATATAACACAAAGACAACCATGGCTTCTAAGTCGAACATTTTGTTTATCACTTTAATTGTTACATACATCAGCAATACAGTTGCCAATTCTTCATGTAAAGGGCCAAACCAACTAGTATGATCACTCAGACGCTCCACGAGAAGGTAAATGTATGTGAAATGACAAAATAACAACATACCAAGCCTTATTCCACCAGATCATATAGGCTATATGGATTAAATAATATTATTAAATTTTATTGGAAACCAAGTTTTCAAAAATGTAAAATAACATAAGATTCTAAAAATTTTATTAGGAACCAAAATAGCTTTCTTACTTTTATTGAGCATCAAACGTTACAGTCAGCTGCTTATGGATTTGGGATATGGACATTACCTGCAAAGCAAGTGCGGCAGCTCCAACTCTACAAGTACTTCACGTACAAGTTTGCAAAAAGGGGACCCCTGAAATGAATATTGAAGTATTTCAAATTTTAAACCCAACAGATAATAGCTGGTAGCTGATAGCTACACTGTCATGCATGCTGATCTAAAATTGGGTGACAAGTTTCGAATTCATTAAGCATTATATTGCATGAACGCTGGTTTTTGGTCTACCAACCTCATACGCCTATAATTTAAGCGGCTTAGGGGGCAACTTTGCCGGAGTATAAGTGGTACCGTGAAATAAAATTTAAGGGTGGTCATAGAATTCTTTACTAGTGAAAGTGAAATTTCAGCAACAAGTTTAATAAGAAAACTTTATGAAACTATTTGAACTTCCTTAAAGGCATATACCAGTCTGCCAATGCCAGCCTACTTGCGCACATGCAAGTAGTTCACCCCTAGTAATGTTGGAAATAAGTTATTTATTGAAATAAAAATGTTAAATACCAAATTTACCTTTCCCATACGACCGAGTAACCCAAGGCCTGCAGTCAGTGTCTGCAGCAGAAGTTAGCATTTAGATACTAGCATGACTTTATACAGTTTAACTTTTAGTGAAAATAACTAATGACGGAGTCATATTCTAACCGTTAATAATCCAAGAGATAAAGTCAAATGAACACTTCCATCTCCTAAAAAATAAAATTACAAACAGAGTCAGATATAGGCTGCTGCATGGAAAATTTGTACGATATGAAAGTGGTGAACTAAGAACTCCAAAACCTCTTACAGGAAAAAAATAATGCTCTTCAAAATGAAGGGAAAGAACTAACAAGATGTGATAGTCCTCAATGAAATGTAGAGTAGCAAGATGGTTTTGGAGAAACATAAGATAGGAATTTGACATACCACTCTTTTAGGCTTAATAGGAAAGCGACAAAATTCACAGTTCTTAATTTTAAATATGAAATTATATGGTGATCATCTTTCACTTCTGCATAAGTGCATATGTCATTACAGGTCGTAATGATCGGAACACAATGGGAAAAGAGTACATAAGCACACAACATGAAAAACAACAAAATATTAATGACACACCATACTTCGCAATCAAATACTTCATTATATCATCTGATTCATACATCGAAACACCTGTGTTTGGGTCCACCTGAAACCAAGAACGATAATGCAATTATTATTTCTCACTAAACGACACAGCATAGTAATCATAAGTTGAGTGCAAGATATGACATATTACGTGATTAAAGATAAACAACCAGTGAAAAATTGCAAGAAATGCGGATTCCGGGGAGTAATATAAGGAAGAGCTTTCAGCAGCGTTTAACAAGAAAGAATGTTCTTGCAGATTTAAACTGTTTATTGTGCAGTTTTAATTTAGCAGTCAGAATAGTTGTTATGAAAAGAGATGTATGTGAAAAGAACAAAGATAGTAAGGCCAAAATATCTAACATAAACTGGGAAGTTCCCTAGAAAAACTGTCTCTGAAATCTGTCAGATCTACCAACTGATTTCAGCTTCCATCCTTTCCACCTTATTATAATTTAAAATGCAAAAATAGAGCCTAGACTTTGCATTCATTTTATTAAAGTAGAGCGGGTTGACAGATTACTTTTTTTCCCGCTCCCATGTAATAATGCCCCATAAACCATGACAAGAAGTTATGTTTGCCTTTAGTTAGGAGGAATGAATCTAACCATGTAGGGAAACTGTTGTTTTCCACCCATCTGGGCCACTTTAGGACGAAAATTTGGGCCATTTCTTGGGCAAGGATAGAAAGAACATCAAAGGTCCAAAATAGCAACAATTTCTCTAACCTGTACATAGTCAAAATGTTAGTTCACAAACAAAAAAGTCTTGTTTTATGATACCAGAATGGGGCTACTAGTAAACAATAAACATCCATAATATTGTAGAGGCCCAACTTTGTTGTGTTCACCAGTCATGTGCATGGCGTATTTGTGTGCATGACAGTTCCCCCTCCAGTCATTACTCAGATAGGTAACCCTTTAACAAATTATGCGCCAGGACAAGAGGTGTTATTGAAAGCAAATTAATCTTAGTCCTTCATAACTAAAATTCATACCTTTCGACAAAAATGGATGGCTGCACACAATCCAAAACGGCCCATAATAAGGGGAAAAAATATATGGTATTAGTTTATTTCTTAGAGTGGCATCTGAAGAGTCAAAGGACTACAAGTAAAGATAGAATAAAGTAAGCAGAAAGATAGTTATCTATTTTTCTATGGAGGAGACGAGAAGGAAGTAATCAGTCCCATGCACAGTGACCAGCAATTTGAAAATGTGATATGGAAAAAAAAAAAGCACCTTTCAAATTCATAAATCTCAATAGGCTTCTCTGGACGAAGGCCTATCTTTGATGTTTCTTTTGCCTTATACCCTGTGATCAGAGTACAAGGGTTAGCAACCAAAAAAGGGATAATGATCAAAATACATTGAAAAAAACTATAGAACCATCAAACAAAGATATATTGCTCTGGAGATCAGCATTTTCAGATATTACCCCAAAATGTATCATTAAAAACAGAGGACATGTGCCACTAATTAACTCAAAGCTTTTAAGCACTAACTGCTGAGCTACTAAGACTATCAACCAGAGAATAACATTTCATCTGCAAACAAACTTGCGGGGTAATCTTAAGTTATTTGGCATCTTCACAGCACCAAGTGAGCAATAAAAGATGTACCCTTTTAAATCCATTTTTGTGAAAATTTACAAGGACCGGAGACATCTTAATAGATATATACAATTCTACATATCTGACAAAGCAATTTTTCCCCAACCAAGAGATCTTACGGAGGAACCTTTTCATTCATGGGCAACATATATCCTTGTAGAAAAATTCCTAGAAAAAGCTATAAAAAGGCTTTTATAATGTTGAAATAACCAAAAAAAAAAAAAAAAATTTTCAAGCTCAATTATAATAAGGCGCCGATAGGTCTTTCCCCCTCTCACCCAACCTCCTTTTGCCAAGTCTTTTCCTCTTTAAATTAGAGTATCTGATTGATGTGGTACTTCAATACTCGTCCTTGTCAACTTAGAAATTCGTACATAATTCTACACTTATGTTTCCCCTTTCTAATTCACGATAGCAAGTCAAGCGTGTACTATTTGACATAATTTAGGTGTTAAACATAAGAGAAAGCAAGAGCTACCAGCAACTTCCAGAGCACACTGGTCTGGTGGAATTTCATCCTTAGAAACGAAGGATACATAATACCTGCCATTTCACAACACAAAGACAAGAAATTCAGAATTCCTGCTGGAGTCTAGAATCTAGACTAAACATTTGTATATGATGCAGTATTTTTAGAAGCCTTAGCTCCCCTTAGGAGGCTTAAACACAACCTACACAAAAATCAAGCTAGCGGGATTGTTCATTGTTCACCCGTCACAGCCACTCCAACTGGATAGTCACTTCAATCACAATCAGAATCACCACGCCTACACTGTTTAGGACTAAATACATTAAAAGATTCTTTACTAGTGAAGATGTAACAAGCGCTTTACCAACATTTTCCATTTGCTACCCTCTGGACAAGAGCTTAAGTTATAATTTTCCCCTTGAGCTTGACTTAAATTTTCCTTTTCATATTTTGTTACTGTCGGCTGCCTTAACTATGATGTCAATCCAACCTCAGAAGTACCCTCTCCCCCACAGTTTTCCTGATAACATGTCGCATCAACATCCTATTTCATGATTGAGAGAGTGATTATATCAGAAGAAACCCTGAATACCCACAATAATCTAACATTGCTACGTAAAAACCAGACATGGCCTTGGAACTCAATTCAAGTAAAGAGTTTTTATGCAATAAAGTGTGTGAAAGCCATATGCCTCTAGACCTCAGACCTTAGACAGTGAACCAAACACACAAAGAAAAAGAAAAAAAAAAAACCAAAGTAAGCACATATCTCTCTAGGATGAGTAATGCTACTTACACATACTGCATAAGGAGTGCACGAAGCCCATAGACCGGTCCCTATTCATTTTGGGCTGACACATTGTGCATTTTTTGTGCAAGACCTAAGGCATATGCAGCATTACCTAGTGACGAGAGAAAATGTGCTTACCCAGAAACGAAAACCCCAGTAGCAAAGCGAAAGATCAAGGGAAGCAAAGCTCCAAATATGTCATTAGTTTTGTCAGGTCTGACTCCATAGCGTTTGGGCTCAGGTGGCTTGAAATTGGGCGGAAGAGCAAATGATAATGACGATGTAGGGGAAGAATCCTATTCGGCGCTCGCAGCAGTGGAAGTAGATGAGGTATCTGACGTGGCTCTAACGGAGACCCTACTTCTTCTGGGTAATTTTCTATGCAATGAAACATGCCCAAAAGCAATCTGGGGCTACCGACCAACGCATCGGCGACGAATGCTTTTCAAAATATGGCTAAAATGTACTGTACTAAATGTTTGTAAATAACATAGCGTATTTTTAATTTTTGTACCAAATTTTTTTGAATTTATAAAATATTATAATGTATTTTATTTATTTTTTTAAAGAGTGACCAAAAATTAAAAAAGTGATCAAATTTCAAGTTGGTGAGTGAAAAGTTCTTAAAATTCTTTTTAAAAAAATGAAATTTGAGAATTATTTATAATTTGTAAAAAGTTAAGAGAATTAATTATATTTTTTATAAAAATTAAAAATAATAATAATAAAATATAATAAAATTATTCACACTAATTAATTTAGAGTTTAACTAATTTTTAAAAATTTTTATAACGATTTAAAACGAAAATAAATGAAAAGAGAACATTGTAATATTTTATAAATTCAAAACAATTTTATACAAAAATTAAAATATAAAAAAGTTATTTACAAGCCACACTAAATATTTATTCTATGTACCTTAACCTAAAAATTTAATATTCTCAGTGACTGTACTAGATGATGAAGAAAAACAGATTAGTATTTATGGATTTGAATTTTTGAATTATTTAATTTTAGTAATTTTTTATTTTTTTAAAATTTAATATATAAGACTTTTTTTTCATTATTTTTTCTTAATTTTTTTCTCTCTCTCTCCTACTCTCTTTTGTTTTTATAGCAGGGGATTCAAATCTAATACTTGCACCCAAAAAAATAGACAAGTACGACAACTATCACTTGTTAGATTTGCAAACACTTAATTAAAATATCTATTTAGGAGTTAACGGAAAAATAATGATTAAATTTTATTAAATATTTATTTAAAAATTTTATATTTAAAATTTGTTGATAGTTTAATTTTCTTATTTAATTAGAAGAAAACATTTTTCTACGAAAAAAGTATATACTTTTGTTCTTAAGATTTTGGTCCCCAAATGTTTTTTGTGTTAGCAATTAGATTCAATGCATGAATAAGCCATGAGACAAACGTGTTCGGTGTTCCTTCCTTTTGTTTGTTTGTTTTTGGTTTTCGGATCCTGTTTGCAGTTCGTGTTTTTCTGTCTGGGCGAGGATGGCCTGCGTTCCAGAAGAAATAACGCCTACTTTGTCTACCCCAGGCTGGGCTTAAGATTCAGCTTAGAAATTCACCGGGCTTAGAGCCCAAGAAGTGAACTGAGCCCATTAATAAACCTAACTCACAAAAAATTTAGAAATATTTTTATATTATAATTTTTTTAATATTAAAAAAAAAAACTTGTAATGCCACTAATGTGAACGTTAATGTTAGTAAGAATCTGAAACCATTTTGATATCAAAACGCAACCAACTCTGTTCGGTGAACTGTGGTCTACGTATGGCTCTGATTCTTGAAGTCTGAGGCCAAAACGACAAGAGAAACAGGGATCAAGCACTCCAGTACTGTCGTCTATCTATCATTTGTTCCAAATGCATTAATGCTGGCTCCCCTATTCAGGAAGCCTTGATACTCTCGATTAGCTGCCTTAGCCTTTCTTACTCGAACTTCAAATTTGGTTGTAGCTGGTAAGGGGTGATTTATAAGAATAAGTATCCTTACATGAGCTTCAACTGACAACATGCTCACAAGATATCCATGTCAAAATCTCTTGCACGCGGAACCCAACTTCACCAATACATCACGATTACAACTCCAGAAAAAGATCAAGTTCCTAAGCATTTTGTGAACAGAAATTTTGTAGGAATAGCAGCTTTGATTCATGAACTTGCAAGTAACCAAAGATAAGTTGGAATCGGCATAAAAAGTCAGTGAAGGGAATATTCAATAGAAGCAAGACTTTACAGTCACAGTCAAGCAATGGCTAATTACAGTTATTTTCAAGGCCTCCTGCTTCGGGTTGGAATGTGGAGGTCAAGCTCTGTCTATTTCTATGCAGTGCGCTTGGCACCATTCAATGCAGTATGCAACTATGCTCAATGAATCAGAAAACTAGCCCAATAAAAAGGACCGATGCCACACAGCGGCACCGTCCAACCACTGAGAGGAAAGTGTCACGATCTCAGCCCACCATGGTCCCCCTTCAACCAGTCTGGAAGAGAGGGAATGTGGGAGAAAATGAAGGGTTTTGCAGTGCGTACTGTGTAGTCAAAAAGGTACAGTTTTTTATGACTTTGTTTGTAAGCAAGGAACATTTTCTGCATTGAGATTAAGTGGAGTTCAGATTCAGCATTTAATTGGATTTGAGTTCTTTATGACTTAGTTGGTAGGAATGGAACGTTTTCTGCATTGAAATTAAGTGGAGTTCAGACTCAGCGTTTGGTTTTGAGTTCTTCAACTCCAACTTGGTGAATAAGCAGAATACTAAGTAGATTCATTGCTTTCTTCTTCGACAAAGGTAGTTAGAACAACAGCAAGGAGCCAAAGGTGACGGACAACCACACAATCTACTGCTGCACACCTAACTTGTATGGGAAAAGCTTTTTGCTTAATTCTCACCTCAAGGCATTTAGTGTGATATATACGTGGGGTTCAATAAATTTAAGAATTTAAAGTATATAAAATGAATATTGCGTACAAACGAAGGTATGAAAATAGTGATAAATAACTTATACTCCTTCACCTCTCTACATTTTGATCAATTCCAAATTATAATATCTATGTTAGAAATAGAAAGAGACACTAGCATTTAATTACTATATGAGCTGATTAATGATAATCTAACATTTAATTACTTTGAAATTAAATCATTAATATCTAATACGTTAAGATGCCATGCATGCATGTATTGTCCAGAAAATAAAACCGAGATGTATATGCAGATTGCTTGCATGCTTACTTACTCGTCAGCAACCGTTTTGTAATGAGTAATAATATATACATAATTTTTAATTAATTTTTGTATAAATTATAAAAAAAAATATATTGCTTGCAGTAGTGGTGGCGCAATATAGGTGCATGTATCAAACTTAGCATTATAAACTATGAGATTTTTCATAATCTATATTGTGACTAAAATAAATCATTTGCAGAGAGAATGGAAGTTGGGTCATCTGTACTATACAATAAAATTTGCCAACTGAAGCCATGCCTGTAAATAGTTGCTGGGTTTATTTCTCCTCACCCATATTTTACATTTTTTTGTCCCAATTATTCTTTGATACTTCGCTAATGTATTATTTGATGGTGAATTTTTTTGTTCTTCATTGCTCCATGCATCGCACACGAGTTCCTACTCTAAGTATTTTTTAATTTGAAAACAGTGGCTAATACAACTAGCATTTTTTTATAAATTTTTTACGTGATATTTTAAAGTTATTATTGAATATAAAATTAATTTATATTCACAATTAGTCGTTGATAATCATTTTCAATAAGTATAATTTCAAAATTCAATTTTTAATTTTTAACCTTAAATTTCTTAACTTAAAACTTATGTAATATAACTAGTTAATTACACCATCTCACCTTAATCATTATCACAACTATTACTAATATATTCACAAAGAATTTAATATGAAACTTCTTAGGTAGAAAATATATCTTCTAAATATTGCTCTCGTTACTCTCACTTAGATCCTAAAATATCCTAATCTTATACAACCATGAATTCACATCTCTTTAATGGACTCAGTGCTTTCAGTGTTTAAGGCATTTATAAACAACTGGGTAGTGGGTTATCCAGCTGATGCCAGTGTTTCTTTGCCAGCTACAAACCTTTCCAACGGATGATTTTTTTTTTTTTTTTTTTTTTATGACACTTCTATTGGAAACGTAAATATCTTGGTTGCTTTCAATCAAAGGGCTTTCACTATCCCCTGCATTGGTAAAGCACAGCATCTTCACTGAATTTCAATGGTTTAGTGATGGAAGTTTCCATGAACTACAACTTGAAAGCAGATCACGGGCACCTTTTATGTTAAGCAGCAACTGGAACCAATTTGCTGAAAATCCTGAATAGCCAGCTTAACGTCGTCTGGTATACAACCACACTGTTTTTCAAAGGGAATCCGTTTCCTAAGAATCTTTTCACATTCATTAAGACAAGTAATTTAGTTCAAGGACTTCGATTAAGGACAGCAAATTTAACTTTTAACATTCACATATCACTTTGACCTTAAATTCTTCATTTCAAAAAGAGCATCCTTTTTTCTTCTTCACTTTCTTAGTTATTACGCGACAGCACATGGAGCTGCCTTTTGGTTCCAAAATCCTGCTCCTCTTTTTAACATTGTAACTATTTCATTGAGTTATCCACTCTCAACGCTTTACCACTTCGGTCTGGGAATGCAAAAAAATTCCAAAGTATGTCTGATGTAAGTTTTTTATTCAATATTTTACATTAATAATATTAAATGTTACTGTCTTTCATTTTGTTCCATAATTATCTGAATAAATCGTAAAGCATAAAACATTAATTATTTTAAATCAATCTTTTTTTTTAATATATAATTTTGTTCACATGTAGAAAAATTTATCTCAATTGACTAATTTTTTCTCCCAAGTTTCTTCTGAAAAAACAACAATAATAAAGTATTCTGAATAAATTTAAAATTTTTACCTACATTTGGAGTCATCTTCTATTCTGAAGTCTCCCTCTAGCTAGGGAGGCTTTCATCAATGGACAGAGAATGTGGATAAAACGCACCACTAAAGAAATTAGAAGAAAGTGTTTGGCTTTAATTAATTTCTATGTTCATATTATGTTTATTCCATAGAATTTTGAAGTGAAGGAATCCAACTTGCTTTCCTACCTCCACTAGCAAACAACAGCCTGCGAGACGTTCATTATTTCATGCATGCGCATTGACAACATCACCCTGCACTATCTGCCCTTCTTTCATTTTCTGCAACTATCCCCCAATCTCCAATCGACTTGTTGTGGTCACTCGAGTGCCTCTTAAAAAAGTCTTCAATTCCCTATCTTCATTGCAAGTTCTTGGAACTGACCATTTATGCCCCAAACTTGTATCCTCTTAAAAAAGTCTTCAATTCCCCTAAATGATTTGCATCCTCTCATCTCCAAAAAAACAAAATATTATATATCATTATTCTATTCCATTTCTATTGCTATTCTATTAAATCATTTCATCTAACCAAACACAACTTTAAAAAAATAATATTTTGCTAGGCTATAAGTTGGAAACTTGGCTATGCATTCACTTGTAGTTCCACAAATAAGTGGGAGATCCATTGAAGTTCTGCCTTGCCTTTTCTAATATCATGATTAATATCAGAAAATTTTCATCGAATGTAATAATCATAATGTCCATAAAAATCATTAAGGGTCGTTTAATAATAATCCTGCACTATCAGTAGTTGTGTGAAAAATTTAAACCAAGAACATTTCCACATGAATGAGACGTCCTAGAAGCTTGTTAAATAAAAAATTAAATTCTTGACTTTGTAATTATAGAGACTTATATTAAGAATCAATCATTCAAAAAATTTAAACTATTAAATGTTAGTTCATAAGTAATTTTATTTTATATATTTTTAATATTTTTGAATAAAACATTATGTATTCACTAAAATGAAAATATAGTTATTTATTTGATCAGGATACTTCCATATAAAATTATATATAAAAATCTCACAAAATTCACATTAAAATAATAATCACCAAGATGAATAATATTTGCAGATTAGATCCAATTTGAATGGCAGCTGATAATTTTTTGAGTTTTGCGTAAGTAATTTTAAGTTGGAGTAACATTATTTCTTATTTACATAAATTGAAAAGAATAAAATGTGTGACAAAAGCAAATACGTTTTTCTCTTTTTGTTTGTGTCTTGTAGCAATTGTTGCACATATTCATTTTTCTTTAGCAGAGTTTATGGTTATAGTTTTTGAATGATCCATATGGTACAAAAGAAAAGTGGGGAAGGAGAGGATTGAAACTTGAATGAAAACATGCTTTCAATATGTGACCAACCGCAATCGGCCTGCTCGGGTTGATGTAACAGTGAAAGGATTACAGGAGACGCTGAGAAGATAGTCAATGTGGCATTAGACTAAGTCAACCACAACAAGATCCACGGTTCACAGCAGTCAACCACTTGGGCGTCCAGTGGAAACGCTGTTATTTTGTAATATTTAGAACACTACGGGGGTAATTTCATTAACCACTTTTTTTTTTTTGGTTACATAATGTGGTTCGAACCACTTCTTTTAAATACAGCTTGATTCAAAGCTCACCCATTCTATGCAGAAAAGCCAACACCAACTTTGCATTTGCTTCAACTAGCATTCTGCCTATTAAGCAGCCCCTAAAGAAAAGACCATGGGGAATTGCTTAGTTCTGCGAGAAAACGTCGTCAAGATCATGAAAAACGATGGGAAAATCCTTGAATACAAGACACCGATTAAAGTCGAGCAGGTTTTGACGGAATTTTCAGGTCATGCAATATCCGATACACTACCCATCCGGCATCTTCAGCCGAACACCAAACTGCTCGGCGGTCAGATATACTACCTTGTACCTCTGCCGCAACCACCACCGTTGCCAAAATCCAGCAAGAAGGTGAGGTTTGCGAATCCGGAAGTAGAAGGTGCACGAGAGAGCAGTGTGGTAACGATTAAGTTGATTATCAGTAAGCAGGAACTGCATGATATGCTACAGAAGGGAGGAATTTCAGCGAACATGTTTTCTCTTGTTCATGAAGGAAAAGAAATAGCTGAAGAAGATTATATGCCTGAAAAAAGTGAAGGTGGCTGTGAAGTTTGGAAACCAGCATTAGAAAGTATACCTGAAGTAAACTAACAATATATTTCAAATTTTGTACCGTTTGTTTCTCACCACTTATAGTATTTTCTGTGGGATGATACTTGAACTACTCATTTTATGTGCTATGTGAGTGATTTGAATGATTCGAGCAGATTATAAGATCTGTAGACTCAAGTCACAGTTGCTGAAAAGAAAAACATCATTGAACAAAGAGGGCCTACATCATCTTGGTTGTATACTCATTTCCATCTGTTCGGTAATTAGAAAACATTATCAGCCAACAATCAAGATCTAAATCAGTTAAGGAAAATGCTATTCGAACAAAATATATCAGAGGCAAAATGCACATAAACTAAATAAAATCTATTTCTATTTATCTTATGTGCACTTTGTATATGATATATTTCATCTGAATAA
Organism: Dicorynia guianensis; assembly: GCA_037013595.1. Taxonomy (NCBI): domain Eukaryota; kingdom Viridiplantae; phylum Streptophyta; class Magnoliopsida; order Fabales; family Fabaceae; genus Dicorynia; species Dicorynia guianensis. Next base: position 32,521,900 of record JASUAB010000010.1, read on the forward strand.
TGTTATTGATCAGCTAAACATCTTCCTCTGTTTTGTTGTTATCATTCAAAGTCCTTTCGGGGTAGCGGGGGCCAACTGTCGTTGCATGCAGCAAATATACCAAAGAACAAGTTCCATGTAAAAGAAAGTGAAATGACAGTACATGTGAGCCCTAGCTGGTTCCTCCAACCTCATCCATTAAACCACCTGCGAAATATAAAAGAAAGGGAGTAACAGAAGGAAAGAACGAAAAGGAGGATGGAATGTAAGGTACGCATTCATTATAGTTTTTCAAATGCCCAAACCACTTCTCCCATGATAAAGAAAAATGAAGGCAGAAAATATGATTATGCTGACCATTCATACTAATAATGGTGTTGCTATTGCTCTCACTATTATGGCAGCAGAGCAGTTTCACAATATTACCATGACCAATCTCGGATACATAGTGTGATTAGACAAGTCAACTTCAAGTAAACGTCAATATTTAGTATAAGAGTGTTCGATTTCTATCACATTTGATTCAATGTATTTCATAGTATTGGACATTCCACTATACGTCTAGTGTTTTGTACTGTTAACTCAATTTTCAAACTCAGCCACATAGGGCTGCTGCAAGATCATTATTTGAAACTATCAGCACCATATGAACAACAAAGGTTCCAACTTGTTCCTACTTGGATGTTCATTACAAGATATGATTTGGTATAATATATAGATTTTAAATCCACAGCAACCTTTAGCAGGCATGCAAATGGCTGCTTTATCGAAATAATTGAAAAAGATACAACATAAAACATGCAAGTTCGCCTATCCCTTATGAACCCAATTTTTTCATTGTCCATCATAAATGTTTCCACTTCTTATCTCATAATCCCCCAACAGAGAATGAGAAAGAAATACCAAAAAGAGAGAGAGAGATAAGAACACAGACATTATCAATTACAGGTAAGACAAACTAAATAGCCAAACATATAAGTTGAGTTTGATTCTTTTAGGTATTGTCTTGGATTTAATACAGATAGCGCCTTTGGCACTTAAAACAACTATTATTAATAAACCATCTTAAGTTATTAACATTACCTATTGAATTTTTTTGGACTAATTGTTCATTTTATGCTCAGAGCATCAAGTAACAGTTCAGATTTTTGAACAGAACAATTTTTCCCCGTTTTTTTTTTTTTAAATCCTTTTTTTCCCAAGTGTTCGAACATACACAACTTTTCTCAATTAAAAATGAAAATGGGGAACAGCGGTAACCGTTTATATATATAATTGACCTATATTTTTCTTGTGATATATAAAAGCAAAAAAATGATAGTGCCTCAGAAAGGAAGGAGGAACTTAATAGAGAGTATACAAAAAATTATAAAAATAAATAAACCACAATAGTGAGAATTGTTACCATAAAATTGTAAAACGTGACCTCCTTAATATCTGATACGTATTATTAAAACTCAATTTTACAGAAAGATAAGCCATCACTTAACACAAGTTGACAAGTAAATTAACAAATAAGAATTATCATTTAATAATATTTATTATTATAATAAAGGTAAAGACAAAAGTCTCAACTTATCAGCCCATCTACCCATCCCCAATGCCACCAAAAGTATTAGGAGAAAGAGGAAAAAGGAATAATTATATATAAAATAAATTTAAAATAATTGTATTTAAGAGAGAATTGGTGTGATATCTATTGCGAAAAAAATGATGAAACTTTAATTTTAGTGATTTAGGCATGTGCAAAAAAGACTGTAAGAGATTCTAATGAGAAAGGTTGATCAAAAAATTTTTAGTCCAACGAAGAGATATAGAAAAAAATTAAAAAAAATACTTGAAAAGGTTATTAAAAAGAATATTTGGTTAATGGTGATTTCGAAAAGTTGATTTAGAAAAGAACTTTATAACATCGTTTAATTTATGTAGCCAATCTCATTTAGTGGGATAGAATTCTATTTATTGTTATTATATAGGAGATAAATAAAACCCTCTTCAACTGTAAGGCTTGTGCACTTTCCCCGCTTGTGATTTTAATTTAATTATAGTACCCTCTTGCACTTTTAGATATGAGTAATTCAAACCTTTAGTTAGTAAGTTGTTAAAATCATTGACGGAAGTGTAATTTCTAACTTCCAAATTGTAATTACTAATTCCTTTGTGCCACAAAATAACAAAGAATAACAAAACATTGAAAGCCATCATGATGCATGAATTAACAGCCAGACAGACAGAAATCCCAAAACCCCAAACAGCAAGCTAAACCCCAAATTGCAGAAACAGCAAGCCAAAACCCCATCTACAGCCAAAACCATCAGAAGGAAAGTCGAATCCCCATGGGCAACAAGGTTCCCCAAAATCCCCTTTAAGGCAACAATGGAGTTTCTGGGACAACATTCCGCCCCAGCTTGGGAATTGCTTTTTAATGGAACACCCTAGTTTGACCAGAAATTTGTTGCCAGGTCCCATACATGAGGAGCTCCGTAATGCTGCTTCACTTACAGAGATTGAAGGGCATATTCCATCTGAGCTTGGCAACTGCATTTCGCTGACCACAGTGGACCTTGGGAATAATCAATTGGGGGATCTATTTTAGAGAAACTGTTGAAACTGAGCAAATTACAACGACTGGTTCTTTCTAACAATAATCTGTCTGGGTCCATTCTTGCAAAGCTGTCTTCGTATTTATGAAAAGTTATCATCCCTGATTTAAGCTCTTAAACATCACTGCTGCATAAGGAGGATTTAGAGCATCTAACTCAGGGCATTCAAAATTTTGGGAATCACTGCTGTATTCAAGGTCATCCTACTGCATTTTGGAGTTTCAAGCTAAAAAGCATTTGGGGCTGTCAGCCGGGGCTTCTTCTTTCATGCTGATGGTTTTTTTTTTCTTAAATGTTTATTTATTATTATTTTGTGGCACAAAAGATTTGATAATTACAATATGAGAATGAGAAAGTACACTATCCTAAATGATTTTAACAGTTAACTAACAGATACTTTGAATTGCTCATGTCTAAAAGTGTAAGAGGATGTATTGGTTAAATTGAAATTATAAGAGGGTAAACTGCACAAGCTTCATAGTTCAAGAGGGTTTTCTATATTTTGGCCTTATATAATTGAAAAGGCAATATGGAGGAATCAAGATCTTACTACTGATACAAGTGTCTAGGTCCAGCTCTCCAAAAGTAAATTTTCTAAGTTCATAGTATATCATCCTGATATAGCACCTGGTTGAATCAAACACCAAATTTGTAGAACCTTCCATCTAATGATTGTAAAATTCCTAATCTCACTTTACAATGAGACAAGCATCAATGTAAAGTACATAAGATCGTGTATTAAATTCTGATTCGTATAATATTACACAAGTTAATATTTACTGTTATGATAAGACAAGCATCAATGGAAAGCACATAAGATCTTGTATTAAATTCTGATTCGTATAATATTGCACAAGTTAATTTTTACTGTTTATACTAGGAAGGATGAAAATTCAAGTTTGCCTCAAGATTCTACCTTGGCTAATAGTATTCCTACTCATTTCTCCATTCAACCTCAACTGCAATCTCATTGCGTCGTTGAAATGGAAGAGTAAATGGCGGATTATACTGCAACCAAATGAAACAGTAAATGACATTTCAAGTAAAAAAAATGTACCAATAGGCAAGTAATCCAACTACCTTCTATCCTGAAGACCACATTAAAGACCTCACCTGTGCAACTTCTACTGATGTTTGCTCTTTAACTTTAAATTGTCTGTCTCTTTTCAAAGCTTCTTGTAGTTTCAATTCACGTCGCTCAACTTCTTCATCATTCACAAAACCTGATTCAGAACAAAGGAAAGAAAATATTTATATATTTAGTTGAGGACTACATTTAGATGAAGTTTGGACAAAATTTTTCTGTTTATGCTGAATAAAAATATGTAACAGGAGGCAGATTTACACATTTCTAACTTTAAGCCTTATGGTAAATCAGTCAAGCATCATACTAAAGCAAAAGAAAACATAATTGTGTTAAAAAATATAAATGCACACATCCAAGTGACCAGATACATAAATACATATACAATCATGCAGTCACGATAAGCCAAACAGTGGATTAATTGTAGACTATCATAGTTGGATATTCACAGTGTTATGCCTTTCACTATCACAAAATTAAATAGTTGATGATTGAAAGAAAGAAAATTAAACTGACATACAAATTATATAGCCTTAAGGCAAGGGCAAACCTGAGAATGCAACTACTGCAACTATCTTTCCAGGCACCTCTTTGATCCTCACAGAGGAATCTTTAGGCAATGGCAAGTTTGCGCCATATTTTGATGGCATGACAAAAGACATTTTCCACTTATTCAAATCTTCCATCTAAGACAAAATCATTGCTAAATCAGATCACTAAAAAAATTAAAAAAGAAAAAAGAAATAAAAATAAATGAATGAATAGCTCCTAGGCCTTAAGTAATTATTACTAAACATAAAACCTTCAGAAGATCAGTTCACAAGAGCACCACAACACTGCACAGTTGAGTCCAAAAAGAGACTAGTTGGCTAGATATATCATAATGTCGAAAAAAAGTTGAAAAGAAACCAGTCAAATTGAGTCCATGACCTAACAGATAGATAACAAATTTATAATGACATGTATAATTCGGAATATTATTAATTTCTCAGGTGAACTGGTGAAGAACAAGATCCACTCATCCAAACTGGACAAACAATATTTGAGATTTAGGACTTGAACAACACTGATCAATAAGCCAGTACTTTTTGGGGGAAAAAAAACTAACAACTTATAATAATTTTCAGCTGTCAGCTATGTGTACTCAGAAGGTCACATCTAATGCCAAACTAACAAAAGAATATGACATGGGACTGCTTCTTAAAAGATACAAACCTGGAGATTTAATCAGCCAGATGATGAACAATACTGACTATAAATTATACTACAAAGTAGAGAAAGGTAATTAACCAAAAATAATAAATTGATTACAAATGTACTTTAAAATAGACAGTACAAATAGGTACCTTACTAACAATGACTAATATGTGTTTTGCAGAACATATAAGGATAGCCATGGTCATAAACTCTCTAGTTTATGGTTAACAACTTAAATCATTAGAGGAGCTTTCATTTAATTGAGCCCTGAACTATAGAAGGCTGCTTCTTGAAATTGTGCATTGTGGCAGGTAAAAGCCTCAGATCATTAGAAATGAGAATAAGTCAGGTGCAATAAATTATTCACTACCAGCTATATTGGAGCAATATTCTGTAGAATTCAATTTCACTTAAGAGAAATAAGTTCTGTAAAATCCGTTAAACACTAGAACAACAACAATAACAATAATAGAGTCTTATCCTATTAGGTGGAGTCAGTTACATAGATTAAACGACGCCATTGTACTTTATCCAAAACTAAGTTTTAGGAAATACCATTTAACAAGAGATCTCTTTTAACAACTTCTTCAATTGTTCTCTTTGGTCTTCCTCTACCTCTCTTTATTGGATTAAAAATTATTTGATCAATTTTTCTCACTGAAACCTCTAGTAGTCTTTTGTTAAACACTACCTCTTTTTTTTTAAAAAATTTTTTTTCACCTGCATCTGCTAGTTTTCAAGGTTGTTATATATACAGGGCTTGTTCGTGTTGCCTATTTAGCCACTACTAGCCAATGTTGCCTTGATGTCAAAAGACATGTTAAGAAATTATCTCATTGTAGTCACATACGAAACATACAAGTAAAGATAAAGATTATATACAATATGATTCATAAATTCCTCGAAGAATCATATGGTCATACCCTTGTTGTTAACACAGGAGTTGTCATATCCATTTTAACCCCATTAGACTGATCCTTACGTGTGAAAACAGGCGTAGTCATCTCCATTTTCTCCTTCATTGTATTCTGCATTATTAGAACAATAGTTATTACTTAATTTAAAATGGGAGGGGAAAAGGAAGAGCTGCATTGAGTCTATTGACCAAAAGGAACCCAGTAAGCGTTGAGATGTATGAATCTACTTCTGAAACTAAATACTACCTTACCAAAAAGGTACTCAGCTAGGACATTAAAGGACTGAGACGCACCATTGAAGTCAAAGCCACTCTTCCCAGGCATTGTAGTCTCCGCTACAAAGTAAGGCTGTGTTTAAAGTCAGATGAAGGTGAGATTTTCCCAAGACAAGATGGTTTAGTAGAATGATAAATCACTTCTCCAATGCATGGTTTAATAAGCCATCACTACCACTAATGGAAAAGCAGTTAGCATTGCTCAAAAGCATGAAGGTAACTACTTATTAGTATGAGAAGAATAGCATACAAGGAGTTTTCTAATAGCTTATTTACTGCATAGGAGTGCCAAGGAAACTAATACTACCCCTGCCCAAACCCCAACTCTTCACAACCGAAATATTTGCGGCATGAATAGAATTGTCTGAGTAATTGAGAGATTGTAATTTATCATCGCAGTGAAAGCCCCTATGCATGCATGTGTATATTGTGTGAAACATGAAAGAATCACAATATTCCCTAATAACCAGACTGAACTACAAAAGTAAATAAGTAAGCAGAGAAAAGAAAAAAACTAGGTATATACCTCAACTTCCCTGATCTCATACTGCTCCGTTTTACTCAGAACTTTGAACTTCACAGTTTCAAGGTCCGGAACTACAGAAACGCACCAAATAATGAACAAAAAAGGAAGAAGGAATAATCAGAACAATGGATTTGCACATTTGACAATGAAAAATGAATTGGAAACACTACCTGCCATCAGAGCTTCTTCCAGATTCCGACTTTCAAATCTTTTTGGAAACATGTATTTTGCGGTCTCAGAAGCCACGTCAGTTAGAACTGTAACAAATAATTCCATTAAAGAAATTAGGAAAGTGGTGGAGTGAAGGAAACTAAAACTTATGAAGAAAAAAAACGTAGAAGAATTTTAACATTTACGTCGCTGATACAGAGAGGTGGTTTGGGAAGCAATGGCGAAAACGAGTGAGACTCGGGTTTCAAATGCGGACATGGTTCTTCGCTGGGCTGAAACCGTGCTGATTCGGTTGCTGGACGAAGATTTGGTGATGATCGATGAGTATAAGTTAGGGTTTCTTGGAATCGGAACGATGATTCTCGATTGGAGTTCCGTGAGCAACAAAGGCTTGTAAAGAAGCATCTTTTTTGGGGATTTGATGAGAAGCTTCTGGTTGAGCAATGAGTGGTGGCTTCAGAGTCCAGCTTTTGGGGTATTTGAATTTCTGTTTTCTTAGTGTAGAAATGGAGCGAACCGGTCCAGACTAGGGGCTGTTATGATTTTTGCCGGTACTTCTTAATTACGTTATAACCCTGCTATTTTATATATTTTTAAAACATGACACATATTGCTTTAATTTAAATTTTTTTTATTCTTACAAAGTTAATTTTATAAAAATTTAATTATTATATGTATTAAATTTTACATTTTTATCATTTAAAATATAAGATATAACAAATTTACTATTTACATTAATTTTATGAAAATTTTATTTTGAAAGGTTAATGAGTTTATTTTTATTTTTAATTTTATGTAGTAAAATTTGTTAAATGTAACGTGATCTTTCTTTCTTCTCTTATTCTTTGATCAATAATCTAGATAAACAATATAAATAAAAACGTTGCCCTTATAGGTGATCATGAGTACTATGCAAGGGTCATTATTATTGGCGTGTGACATGGCTTATTAATTCGACTTATATATAGAAATTGCTATGTCAATATTATGACATGATAATCATGTGACAAGTTTCTTTTATTCAATAAGTATGAGAAAAAACAATACTGTTTTGGGTCTCAACTATCACCCAAATCGGCACCGTTTCGTTGGAACCTTGCTCCGCTTCTATGCAATTTCGCATGAATGGAGCCCTAAACCACCTTTTTATGGTAGAGACGAGGCAATTGTGAAGTTGCATACAGAACACTTTCTATATCAAATTTGCTTTCAATTTAGAATTTGAACTTAGCTTAAGTAATTAAAGTTAATTTTTGTTATTCTCTTTCTCTCGAGTTCGATTCTTATATTATAATTTTTTCAATATATTAAAAAATTTACTTCCAATCTGGAATGACATTAATTGACTGGAGGACTCGACTATAGCAACATAATCTCACCCTCAATTCAAGAAACTTGAGCGGGAGTATTTCCAAGTCAATGATATCATAGTATGATATTAAAGACTAGACACAACTTATAACTGCAAAAAATTTTTTGCATTGCCTTCACATGTACATCATAAAGATTAAAATAAGTACAACGGCAGATAAGAATCACAAAATGAACCTCAGGTCAAGGTAACGGTTGATGCTGGTGCTAAAAATCTGGAAAATCATACTAGACAGTAGAGTTTAAATTTAGAATCTTCAGATAAAGATGGATGAAAATTTATTGTATACATTGTCAAAGCTAGAGAACCAATCCAAGCCGCCCCCCCCCCCCCTCCCCCCAAAACAAAAGAACAAAAAAGCACATCCCAACCAAACTAATCAAGCCGTTATTGAGGTCTGTTGCTGGGCATGCCAAGCAACAACATCTTTATATGCTAGGTTCCCTCCGAAAATATCCAGTGCACTGCCCACGGTAACATCCACGCGTTCCATCCCCGCCACTTTTATCCTCTCAAGATCAGCCATCACAGTCACACCACCAGCATAAGTAACAGGTATCTGACAAACAAAATATATCAATAATATGTACATAGATCATGGCTGTTAAAGGGAAACATGATGGAAATCCAAAGCATCACCACAAGTTTTGATTTGCTTTCTAGTTCTGACTGTCAGTCAGCTTTCCAGGGCCAGGGCCTTTCAAATACTGAATCAGTTGTCTTACATTTACCATTCCAGAACAGAAATGCAAATACACATCATTGAACAGAGGTTCCTTTAGCAGTTTACCTAAACAGACATCTATAACCAAAACATAAAGGACTAACACAAATCTAGAACAAAGCATAAAAAATTTCCTGTATCATTCATTAATGACGCTATCCATGCCATTTGAACAAGTTGATACAACAAAAAACATAACAGGTAAAAAAAAATGTAGCTGAAGACTGTTAACTTACTGGTGAATGCTTGCCAAGCAAAGCCACAAGCTCTTCATCAATTCCCAACCTACCACAAGCAGTCAAACAAAAATCAGGTGCGTTTAAGTGCTTGCATACGACCAAAGTATGATTACTTTTTCATAATCTTAAGCAAATCCATTGATAGCTTGTTACATTCATAAATTAAGAACTTAATGTGACTACTAGAACACATAAATTGAAAGGATATCTTCGTCATATTTTGAGTGACATACAAAACATATAGTTTTTGCTTAATCAACTTGTGAGAAATTGAGAGAAACAAAAGAGAAAAACTCTTATAAAATGAAATTATATTACACTGAGATGTTGAGAGTGTATACAAAATTTATACCACTAGATTCTATTCATATAAGAAACTATAAACTATGAGCCTGCTTACACTGTAAATCCTAGTACAGTCTAAACAAGAAGATAAAATAAAAATCGGAAACTAAAGATAAAATAGGAAAATAACTGTAATTTTTCAACACAACTCTTACTTGAACGAAGTAAGACAACAGATGATACATGATGATACCAATGTTAAATCCAAATACATTCTATTAATTGGAATAAAGTTCAAATCTATTATTGGATTGAAGAATAATCTAAAAACACATTGTTTAATTGGTAAATATATTTAATTCACAAATTTATAGTCAAATACATACACAGTAAGAAAGTGGGAGATTCTCTGGTAGTGGTAAAGTGGCATCAAGGAAACAAGAATTTATACAAAGAATTAGACCTATGCAAGAGTAGAATTTTAAAAATTATGGCATGCCTTCTGGTGCCAATGACTAGACCAAGAAGCACACACTATGACTCCGCAAGATACTTTTCTTTATTTTTCTGGGGAGGCATATTTCATTTGATATGAAATGTTACTCTCCTAACTGATTCTTGTTACAAGATTTGTGTCTTTGGATTCAATTATCTAAAATAATAAATAACTTTTACTTACTTTTTCCCTTCGACATCAACACCGTGAACCAGAAACTCATCAGCAAAGTTGGCCAGAAATTGCAATGCATTGGCATCAAGGGTTACATCACTAAACTTCTGCCATCGATCAGTGACAATTGCATATTTACCTTCCTGAACATTAGATATAAATACAAATGAAAATATTCCAACAGAATATAAAAGACATAAAATTCTAAGAACCTTTATATATAGTCAAAAATTGTTTCAACTTGAAATGTCTATGCACAACTATGTCCTAATTATAGATTATTTTCCCTCAAATTACACAGGCTTGCTCCTGAGCATCATACTTTTGGCAAATACTAATAGTGCTGTGTCGCACATAAATGCCTAATCTTTCTTTGAGCATAAGCTTTCCATTTTATGGTGGAATAAAAGAAGACCAATTTGTACCTTCTTTCTGCAGCTAAGATCTAACACAAGCCTCTGTTTCCCAACTATTTCAACAAGATCTTTCAGCTTTCCAAGATCCATTTTTCCATTGTTGAATACATACTGTAAAGATAAAAATCAATTAATACACCATGTCTAGCTAATCCTTCTATTAAGAAACACAGCATTACTTGTTTTAATGCTATCCTATATTTCAGAAAATAAACTTTAAAACTCATTGAATGACAGAGAGTGCACCAACTAGTAATTGACGTCAAACAATTACTTTCATAACTTCTTGAAAAACTCATGCAGAAAAACAACAGTTCACTTGCCAAGAAAAGAAAATGAAATAAATATGCAGAAGATGCCAAGGATGTAAAAAGCAATATCATTTTCAACCTCAGTGCGCCAGTTTTCAAGTGGCAAATAATTGGAAAGGAAGTAGGAAAGACTTCTTTTTCAATTCTGACCAACACATCAGCATCTAGATATAAAGGCGCTACATTTGATAGCATTTGACCAATTTGAAAGACAAGTCTAGTAACAGAGAATGTGTAATGAAAAAAAACAAAGGAACAGTCACGGTTGCAGACTGAGCTTTATCTATATGATGAAAAGATCCTTCAAGATAATATAAGAATGAAATTATCTGTTGGTCATTTTTAAATCTAAAATACATTTGAGTCTGCTCTGCATGCTGGTTTGTGGGCATAAATGAGTGAGAGAAGGAGCATAAAATGAAGAAAATGAGATCAAGTAAGCATTTTGAGAGACGTGTTTTACTTAATGAAAAAATGTTTTCAGGGAATTAAAATGTCGAACAACTCAAGATAAGGGATGGAAAAAATTATAACATACAGATGTGACGATGACATGGCTTGCTCCTTCCAGTATGTAACTCAAACAATTGTCATAATTTATTCCACCTCCAACTTGCAAACCGCCTGAATTTTTAGTCCCCCGCAGAAAGTTCAGCAGAGGAAAAATCTGTAAGTTTTAAACATATTATCAACCATAAAGAGTAAGGAGATGTGAAATAACTTGAAGGCAGCCACCCACATGGTCAACTTGTTAAGAGAGACATTCTAACATGCTATGTTAACAAGTATAAGCATGAAATCAGCTCAGAGTACATACAATCTCAATGCTAAGTGGCGTGCAAAGTCTCATGTCAAGTACAAGATTCTAGCAGAAAATAGTGATCCAATAAACATATTTCCCTCACAATTACTAAAATATGCAACAAGGTGATGGCCAAAAATTTTTGTCTTCTATTTTCAGAAGCTTCTTTTCCATTTCATCATAACTTTTTGGCATTTCTAGTTGCATATACAAAATAATTTGTAATCAAAATAACGAACTATATCAACATCAGCGCATCACCCTCCACAGCTACTAAATAGTAAACATTATACATAATCACCATTAACAAGTGGTCACTTCCAGGGGGAAAAAATTAATGAGGATAGTACCAGGATAAGCATGCAATGCTTCAAGGGCAGCAGCTCTGCTCATAGGATCTGCCCCAAGCATAATTACATGACCACCGGCAAGTCCATCTTCTTTGTAAAGATTGGCATACTCAGCTGCTGACTTATCAGATTCAAAATTGGTTACAGGATTTGACCCCTCTCCCTTCAAGTCTTGAAGGGTCGACCCAACAATTTGTTTCACTTTCCCCTGCCATATAATTTGACAAATCAGAAGAATCTCCCCAGTTAACCTCTCGTAGAAAGCAGAGTCACATAAAACATTACTTTTTCCCTTCGTGTGCTACTATTTCGTTCATTTAACTTTAAGCAGCACAAACCAGAGCAAACACAATCAAAATTTCAAAAACAATGGTTACCTTTGACAATGGAGAACAAAAATTGGACAAACGAAGGGCTGGCATACCTTGTGTATGTCGATGCAAGGGCGGAACCGAACAGCGCATTGGATAGAAAATCGAGATTTTTCTATTAAGAAGAAAAATTAGGAAAAAAAATCAAAAGAATGAAAGTAAATGCAAAGACTGATACAGCAACAGACGCGGACAGTGGGAACGAACTTACTCGATGCTGAGGAATGACTAACTACAACAAAATCAAGCCTTTGGGGGCCATGTATTAGCGATTTGAAAGATCCCTGGAGCGAATGAATATTGGAGGTGGAAGGTGCAGAGAGAACTCGCATTCTCATTCTTCACAGCGAGGGATTAGGGTGCACTGGAACAAAATACAACAGGCCAAAAGTTAGTGCACTGAGACTGCGATACATTTTGGGGGAATTTTCAATGAGTTTATATTAGCAGGGAAAAAATATTCTTATTTAAGAACCAAAAAAAAAAATTCTTATTTAATTATTTTTATAATTTTATTATAATAAATAATTTTTATTATTTTAAAATATAAATAACTTAATATATGTAAAATTTTAAATTTTAATCCAATAATTATAGGAGGAAAGCTTTAAAACAAGTTACTGCACTATTATTTTTTAAATTTTGATTAGTTTGTATTGACAAAAATGTTAGAATAAATAAGTGGGAAAGCAAAGCTCATACTACTACTTTTTAGATAGAAATAAACATTCATGTCAAAAGGATCGGTTCCTTTCTCAATTTTTTTTTTTAAATTTTATCACACAAAGAAGAACTCTGAGTAAAGTTTACCAAAAAAAAAAAACTTTGAGTAAAGGTAAAAGAATGACAAAAAAAAATTAGAAGTTAATAGAAAATAATTTCAATAATTTATAAAATTTATTGAAAATTTGTAACGAATGTCATTTCTCTTAAAAATATTAAAATAAGCATTTAATTTAACTTTTTAAATTCTATAAAATCCTCTCATACATATTAAACTTATAAAATATATTTTAATCATATATAAATAACTAATATATTCAACCAAAAGTTTTTACCAATATGATAAATTTTAGTTTTTTAATTATTTTAACGAAATGTACATATATTTACAAACAATAAGATTTAAATTTTTTATAATTTATTTTTTTGGTTAAAAATAAAATATTGTATTTTAAAATTGTTACAAATTAAATTTATATAAATTTTTTAAATAAAGAAAATTTATGTGGTAGATGAAAAATAAGTGTCGTGTGTTAGGTATAAGTTTTGAAAGTATTTACTTTTTTAAAAGTATATGAAGATATTTATCTTATTTATTAACAGTATTATTTTTATCAATAAAATTTTATTAAATATTTATTTAAAAATTAAATTATTAAATCTTATAACAATTACTCTATTTATAAATATTTATTACTTTTACTCATTTGTTAATCTTTTTCCTAATGATATTCCCTGTCCCCCTTCTCTGCCAAGCATACCTGTGCGCGCCTTACTGCCAGACATCGACAGAACCGAGAAGTAAAATTTGAAGAAGGAAAGGAGGCCAGCATAGCAGAATCTGCCTTTCGAATTCGAGCACAGAACAACCGCATCAGCTGTTTGCACCCTCTTGATTAGGAAATGGCCTTGAAGAGGTTGCCTAAACTTCCACCGTCGTCGTCCTCACCTTCACTCTCTCCGATACCCAACCCTCCTCTTCCAGCCCCACCAGATACTCCTCTTACCCCGCTTCCTACCCTCACGCTCTCTCCAAGCTCTCACTATCAGCGTCTCCTTGACTTCGTGAAGACCCGTCTGGCCCCTCCTTTCACACCTGATGCCCTTCTCCACTTCCTCAAATCCAAGCTCCATCACCACCCCAGCTTCACCCACTACGACTTCCACATCTTCAACTGGGCTTCTACCATTGATTCTTACCGCCACAACCACTCCACTTTCGAATGGATGTCTCGCACTCTCGCTATCACCAACCGTTTGATCGAACTCCGGGCTCTTCTCCAGTTCATGGCATCCAATCCTTGCCCTTGCTCCGACGGTATTTTCTCTTGCCCTCGAACTGAACCCATTTTCCAATTTGCGATTAATGCATATTGTAAAGCTGGAAAATTGGATGATGCTGTGTTCGCATTTGAATGTATGCGGAGATTAATTGATGGGAGGCCTAATGTGGTGATTTACAATATTTTGTTTAACGGGTTTGTGAAATGCAAAGAGCATGATAAAGCACTGGAATTTTATGATAAGATGATTAGAGATAGGGTCAAACCTGATGTGTTTACATTTAATATTTTGATCAGCGGTTATTGTCGAAATTCACAGTTTGGATTGGCTTTGGAGCTGTTCAAGGAGATGAGGGAAAAGGGGTGCAATCGAAATGTGGTTACATTTAATACTTTGATTAAAGGGCTCTTCAGGGAGCATAAAATTGAAGAAGGGATTGGGATGGCCTACGAGATGATTGAATTGGGAGTTCAGCTTTCAAGCGTGACTTGTGAGGTCTTGATCAATGGACTTTGTAAGGAAGGTCAGGTTTTGCAGGCATGTGACCTATTAGTGGACTTTTCCAGAAAGAGAGTTTTGCCCAACGGGTATGATTATTTTATTTTGGTGGAAGTTTTATGTGGGAAAGGAAATGCTGCTAGAGCGTTGCAGCTGATTTATGAACTGTGGAGCAAAGGAAATGTTCCAAGCTCGATTGCTTGTACTATATTGATTGATGGCTTGAGAAGATTGGGGAAGATTGAAGAAACATTGAGATTGTCGGAAAAGATGCTTAAAGAGGGTATGTTTCTGGATATTGTGACTTTCAATTGTGTGATTCAAGACCTTTGCAATGTACGAAGAACAGCAGAAGCAAATAAATTGAGATTACTGGCTTCAAGCAAGGGTTTGAAACCAGATGGGATGACCTATAGAATTTTGGTTTCCGGGTATACACGAGAGGGCAGTCAAAAAGAGGGAGAATTAGTGGTAAATGAAATGTTGGATAGGGGATTTATACCTGATCTTGCTACATATAATAAAATGATGAATGGTTTCTCCAATGGCAGACATTCTACATGCCAGCAAGTTAACAAAATTGACTGGTGAAAAAAATAATTTGAAGACTTAATTTGTCTTTCAATTGTTGGACAAATTTGGGGCTAAGGTGATTTGAGAAATGGCTGACGGCTGGACCCATCAAAAGTTTTTAATGAATGATAAAGTTGCCATATCTTCGTGAAGTCTGGTGGAGGGTGATTAGCATTTTTACATGGATAGAGTATTCAAATTGATTGTGAAGTTGGTTAGTGCTCTAAACTTCCTTCCTTGTAATATATTTACTTAATAAGAGTAATTTTTCTGCTACAAGTAAGTGTTGTGCAGAAACAGTGGCGTTGATCCTGATGCAAAAATTTCGCACCCTCTTATGTGTTACAATATACCATTTGATAGAGGCTTAAGAAATCATATAATATTAGTACTTCGGAAATTCAAAACTTATAAATCTTTGTAGTGTTTTATTGGTCTTTCTGATGTATTAAATCCAATCTAACTCCAAAACTGTAGTATTTCAACCTTTTTCATTTGCATATCTGGGAATTTTTCATGTCACAATGAAAAGGCAAAATATTATGGAATTGCTATACTACGCCCCTATTCCCCTTGTTCCACCACTCTTTCATGTATACGACTACACTCCCTTATAAAAATACATAATGTGGCTAACATGTATGTGATTAAAACAAGGCTGGATAGTGAAGTAAAGGGGGTAGTATAGCAAGACCCAAGATATTAAAATGAAAATTTGAGTCAATTGTACTAATGATTCCTTTTGGATATGTTTATTTAATAGTTTCATGGTAATCTAGTTGTTTGTCATCCTTTTTGGTGCTTCAAAGCCCTGGCTACCAAAAGGTAAAGGTAAAGGTAAAAGTGAAGGAGAAGCACGTTCGATAATTGTTGGAATCTTTGTTTTGTATTTATACAACTAAGAAGTCACTTTCATATCAATGATAGAATTAACATTTTGATACAACTATACAGCTCTGCAATGTAATCTTTTTTCATACATGAACTAACCACCTATATGTTATTATAAACGTTCTCCAAATAAGGATAGTTGTAGGCAAGACCCCTCCTACAAGACTGAGAGAATCATCAAGCTTAAGGAGGCATCTTAGCAATTTTTGTGTGCTGAGTATTTTTGAATAAAGCTTTAATCACACAAAGCTGCACATTGTGAACCAGACGGCGTGCTTGATCATCTCTGGGACAGAATTACTTTCCTAGATTCACTTCAGGTTTTTATTAATGGTTTCTTAAGAAGGGTGTTTGTGTCAGATATGTGAAGGACAAGGCATCACATGTGAAGCACTGAAGATTATTGAAAGTCATAGCCTGGAGTTTACAGTGTTGGAATATTTACCATGGTTAGGGTATGTTGTGTGCCATATATGACAACTTGTAAACCTTATGTTGCTGTTTTAGCTTGATAGGTGATCTACTATTACGTGGTTTTCTTCTAAATACAAGTACCATATACAAGCCATAACTGTTTTAAGGTTTGACTTTTGTTCTCTTATGCGCTTCAGATACTCTTGTGTATTTCTAGTCATCTTTTATTAGAACCTCTATAGTATGTTAAGCCGATAATACTGGACTATCTACTATGTGGGCTAAAGGCTCTCCTTTTCAATATGCTCTTAAGCGAACCCCAAAAAGGCAAGGAAGAAGACATGAATTCGATTGTACTTGTGTGCACTTTTCTTTGTTACACTTTCGTGCCTATTTGAGTATAGGAGAAGAAGAAAATGAAGAAAGAACTGAAATTATAAAGAGATATATAAATGAATATATTCTCGAAACATGTGTTAAGAGTTGTGTGTGGGTCCTCAAAATGTTCCACAAGACCACATACGATAATTCTAGGCAGAAAAGAAACCTTCATAATCTGGTAATATTTTCATTAGTAGTGACAGTTCGACTGATGATGTCTTGAAAATAAGAGAAATTATCTGCACCTCTAAAGAAAACGGTTGAAACTAAAAAAACTGCTCTTCAAATGAAATACATGACCATTTGAACTTCTTTCTGCTTGAACCCACACTTCTCATAGAACATTTTGTTCTCAAGGCTGCAATCAAGAATGACCTTGTAGCAACCCATTGAACGAGCATGATCTGTGAGGAACTTGATTATTTTCTTTCCCAATTGCTTCCCACGAGCACCAGGATCAACAACGACATCTTCAATATGTCCAACTTTGCCACAATTCCGTAGAAATTTCTTTTCAATGAACACACTCCCTGTCGCAATAATCTTCCCAGAAAGCTCATCTTCTATGACACAAATAACATGGTCATCTCCAAGGGAGCTGAGCTCCCGAAATCGATCCTCAAACTCCTTGTCGGATACAGAATCACAAACACTAAGCTGTTGCAGTAGCTCTATGAAACCTTTGCCCTTGTCTGAGATCCCCAATTTTCGGACCTTGTACCTGTGTTCCTCACTGGGTGAGCTACTATCTTGCATCTTCTCCAGTGCAACTACAACATTGTCAAAGTTAATAACACGAAAGTTGTTTCAATGAATTATTTCACAGCTAAAATAGGGAGTAATCAATGAAAGAACGACCACCGTTTGCGAAGCAAAAGTTGAAATACAATATAATAACAAATAAATTCCATAACGAATGATAAATAGAATCAATCCAGACCAGAAATTGACAAGATTTAGAGGATGGTGATTCGGAAATGTTCACTTTCTTACCTTTTTTCTCAGCAACCAAACGCAACAAATCTCGAATGGCTCGAATGCCAAGGGGGAAGAGGCGACGAACAAGTGCCAAATCGGACGCAGCCGTCAAGGAGGAATGGCTCGAGCGTCGCAGTAACTTGTCATGAATTACCGTGATTTTTCATTCTATCTGTATTTTTTTTTTATAAACTACTGAATTAATGCTGCTCCGTTGGATCACTTATTTAGTGACGTGTACGAATCTGGAACGTGAAATAAAGCAAAACGAAGGGATCGGACAAAATCAAGTGCCGGAGCTCCAATGGTTCTGTAACAGAAACGCTATCTCAGAGAGAGCATATTTTTATTTAGTGATTTTGCGATCAATGGTTCGCTGAGAGAAAGAAAGGGAACAGCGGATGGCCGTGTCAAGATCGGTGGTTCGACGCCTTACTCCATACTTCACAGCTCGTATCAGAGAGAACCAGAGGCTTCTAAGCTCATCTTCTTCTGCCTCCGCTCTTCACCATGCCCCTCCCTCATCTCCATCTTCGTCTAATTCCCTTGAAGACGTTCACATGTCCGAAAATTGCATTCAGGTATGTTCTGTGCTCGATAAATTAAAATTAATGTCATCTCTTACATTATTCTGTGTCTTTTCGAGAATCTTCCGTAGAAGCCAGGATTAATTTATGCTTGCGTGCTGTGTGTGTGTGTGTTTTTTTCTTTTTTTCAATCATTTATTTTGGTATTCAACAAATTTGTTCTGTTCTTGGGAAAGAATCATTGTACTATGCGTGCCGATGAGACCAGGTGGCAACAAAATTCAAGCCTGTAAATTTGTTCTCTTATTCCATGGGACGCGAGTTTAAGCGTCTCCCCTGTTAAGTAAAGAGGAAAAAGGAAGAAGCCTTTTGAATACTTCGGGTATTTGAAACAAAATTTATAACATTTTTAGAGAGAGGGAAGGGGGAGGGACATGGGAATCGAAACTAAGGGCAAAGTTTTATGAGGGATAAGCTATAATATTGTGGGTGAAAGGTAGTTCCAACATCCTTTAGATGACTGAACAAGGACTTTTTAGAGCCAAAGGGAGAGGTATAGGAGTAGAAAAAGTTCCAAATAAAAACATAATTAATGGTATCAAAATGTGCTATTTTTCCATTTTCCTCTCCAAATAAAATGTGATCTTGCCTCCACATTCTTGTCAATGAGCAATAGTTTTTCTTGCTGGGTTTCTAATCCCTGCAACCAATAGGTTGGAGGATATTTCTTTTTTAATTAAAATGTGGTCACAACTTCGACGCACCGCTAACTTGGTTATTGAAAACAATGAAATGAACATGTTATCTGTTTGGAGACATATATGTAGGAGCTATTTAAGCATGGCTGACTCAACTTAAAAACTTACCCTCTTTCGAACCAAAAGAAATACACTGACGCACTCCCAACTCTCCAACCAAAGGGAGTTGCTGAAAGATGCTCTCTTTAAAAATCTACAAAAGTCTTGTTAGTAGAAAATAATTCATGGGGAATGCTTTTGAAATATGCAGTTCTGAATTCTAATGGTCTATTATTATACAGTAATTATTGTATAAATTTGTGAAAATTGCACATGTTTTGATTAATAGACCTTCTCCAGCTTGCTCATCTTTTCCTATACTTAAAGTTCAAAGGTATATATCATTGCATGAATTTGCATGCAATTAATATCGGCCCCTTTTTGTAACTCATTGAATGTGCTACAGAGAATGAAGGAACTGGAAGCCAGCGAATCATCAAGAAATGAAAAACTGCTTCGTTTGAGTGTGGAAACTGGTGGATGTTCTGGGTTCCAGTATGTGTTCAATCTGGATGACAGAATCAACTCAGATGACAGGTATCCCCTTTTCCCAGTGCCATCTTACTCATGATATGTCTGCTGTATGTGTCCTGTGTATGGAAATGCTAAGCACTTGTATTTTACAACTTCCTTCTTTTGGCAGAGTTTTTGAGAGGGAAGGAATTAGACTGGTTGTTGATAATATTTCATATGATTTTGTAAAAGGAGCAACCGTTGATTATGTTGAGGAGCTAATCCGTTCAGCTTTCATAGTAAGTCAAGGACACTTCTGTGTTGTGTATAAAGCATTCTATTTGTTCAAAACTAGCTTAATATTCATTCTTTTGCTCTTCACCTGTATTGCAGTGTGGTACTTTATCATTATGGTAGCATGTCCATAATCAGTGAAAAATGTTTACTAAAATATATATAATTTATTCATGAACAGTAGCAAACCAGATCCATTTCATTTTAACTACAGCATTTCACTTCCGTTTGTCTGGTTGAATCCTGAAATGTTTGAGGACCTACAATTGTTACTGCTATTACCAGAGCTCCTTTGTTATTGTGTGCATTTGGTATAAGGGACCCTGAGGGAATCCTATGCTAGGAAACGATGCGGGTTTGCATTATGTATGAATAATAATGAGATTGGATCAAACAAAATTGGGTTGACAACTTTATTTACGTTTAGGCTGGAAGCCAATCGTTGAGGATTTCATAAGGTTGATTGTAGAACCATGTAATGCTCTAAATAGACATGTCTCATTTTGTAAGTAATCAATCACTGCCATTAGATGCTCTTAAATACTAAATTTGAAGATGCATCACTCCAAGGATCTTGATTTTATGATTTTCGTTAGAGTTTGTTAGACTATATAGGCAAAATTAGACATAACCAACTGTGGTCCAAAGGGTAATTATTTAGAAAACGCCACTGTTGCACAGTTTCTCATTCATGTTTTATGGTGACATGTTTGTTATAAGGTTGAGTAGCATAATTTGTGTTATTTAACCGATGGTAAATTTATAGTTAGTTTCTGGTTTAACGTGCAGGTGACTGAAAACCCCAGTGCAGTTGGTGGTTGCAGTTGTAAGAGTTCCTTCATGGTGAAACAGTAATTATATTCACGTGTCTCTTGAGTCTTGACTCTACGGTTTACGCTCACTGTTCACATATTTTATTGACTTCAATCCTTGAGAGAGCCATTTTGTCTCTCAAGGCATATAAATGTACCCCAGATGACTGTTGATTAAACTGAAGATAAATTGATTGCTTTGTATAATGATATCAATGTAAGAGGCCGTTATACCAGTTGGAAGTTATCGGGCATTGACGGATGTTCTAATATCATTGATATTATACTTCTTTTTTGTTGCAAGGGAAATGTTAGCTCGTAATTACTGGGGAGCAACATCTTCCTAACATCTAGGATTGTAAGTCATTGATTTTTATAATTTTTATAACTTAATTTGTGAAATTTAATAAATTTGATAATAAAAAATTTATATTATAAATGTTCAAACTGCAAGTTAGGCTAGTATAGGGGTTGAATATGAAAATCTAATATTCAGCCAGGTGTTGAAGTTGATGAATAAAGCGTACGACTTAACAAACATTTAGGGGAAAAGACAGTTACCATCCAAGTTTCTCCCAGACGTGGGCCTGTACATGCTTACCTATTAGCAAAACTCAGAACAGACATCTGTCGGCTTTCATGGTTTTAGTGATATCGAGATAAAGCAATAGAATGAAAAATATGGCATAACAATATCAGGTCCAAACTACAACAAAATGAACAAACTAAAGCATCATTAGCTAGTGTTTTAAATAAATTAAAATAGTAAAAATCGTTACAAGAGCAAACAGTCGCAAAATTTGAGATATTTAAAAAAGTGGCAAAATTTTTTAGTTCTATCTTAGGGAGTACAAAATCAAAGTTGTCTCCACCTCTAGTGCAGTGAGTTTGCACCACTTGAGCTAAAGACCAAGTGATCAGAAAAAATTGCTATGGCTATTGATAATATTTTCGTATAACATGGCAGTACCTAAGTCAGTAATGCAAGGGTCAGTGAAACACCAAACAAAAGCTAAGTAATATTTCAAATCAGTCTTAAATAATACTAAATTAAACAAAAGAGTCAACAAAGAAAAAAAATCATATCAAAGAATCCAAGGAAAAATATGAAAAGGGTCATTAACTGTTCCCAAGAATGTCTCGCTCAAGCCATGTCCACATGACGACTGGCTTTGCCCATGCTAACTACCCTAATACCTGGAACTGAGAAGCAAATGGATCTAAAATACGCGGATTGCGCTCCCCATAGTGCTCTTCAGGTATAAGCACCTCACCTATTTTCCATGCAAACAAAAGATAAATTAAGAGACTAGTAGCCAAAATGCATAGTAAAACAATTACAACTAATCAATTTCTCAAACGGCTATAAGCATCTCAATGGTAAACCGTTAGAGGCGTAATTCAATAGTATCTTTATGACTTGGTATTATCAAAAACTGATGCAATTTTTTAATAAACTAATTTCAAAGCTATAAACAGAACCTTTAAAATCTTCTATTCTAAATTGTCAAAAATTTTTCTACGTTAGACCTCCTAAATTATAATTTATAACAAACCCCAAAATTCAGATATCAGTGAAAGCCTAGGCCTTTTTTGATCACATCATTTGGCAGTAATTGCCAATGACTTTAACATAGGCCAAAAATTCCCCATTAGTGGTAATAATTTGAGCAAATACAGAGATATGCTCAAATAAAAACAAGAAAACAGACACTCATTTAAGATCTTACTTCCATCCTTGCTCTCAAAGGGAAGGGAAAGGCAGGCAGGCAGCATAAAACAAAATTAATTTAATTGGTCTCGACTTTCATATTCAAGTGTTTCAACATATAATACAAGGCCTCTGAACTTACATTTTGCCAGTTCTTCTTCAATAAAGACACAAGGAAATTGACACTGAGTTGTACATTCTGGAAAATCTGCTTCTCCTCCATTGTGCAGTTTCCAACAGCAACACCCATACAGAGAACTTTCTTAAGTTGAAACTTTACCATCGCTTTGGTTTCATTAACTTTTGACTCCAAGGATTCCTGATGAGTCACTAATGTGGGAAATTTACCTGCATTCATTTCCCCAAAAAATTAAATTCCATACTAAGAATCCAAAGAATATCAACACTGGAGTTTCATCTCACATAGCCTTCTTAATAATATAACTCCTATTAAAAGTTCCAGGGCATCAGAATTCAGATAAGACGTTCATCAGCCAAGTTTCTGCAAGCTAAGAACCTGAAGTCACAATTTGTTAATCAGATAGAAGTAATGCATGGTCAAATAAATTTCTTGGGATAAGACCTTATACCATTTGAGTAATGTTTGCTATCCTCTTTGCAAAAAAAAAAAAAAAAAAAGGACAAAGAAAATACTGATCAATAAATTACCCCATGCATCTCAATGGAAGAAAAAATGCTATTGTTTAAAGTATTCTTTGCTAAAACTATAGTGAAAGCATCTAAGGTAAGCTGCCAATGAAGCTAGAAGAACAACCCTTTTTCCAGCCATGCCAGGACTGATTTTGGCACTCAGCAGAAAAAAAAAAATCAGAAACATTGTAACAGTCTCGTATGATTTGTACCAAGATAGCCATTCCAGTATACCAATATTGTAGCGAGTGTAGCCACTTGCCTGCCTTATTTAAGCCAGGACCCAAAAGGCGAGGGATTTGCTTGATGACAGCCTCAGATGCTAGAAAAGCATGGTACTTCTTGGCAAGCTTCTTGACAAGTTTTTTGTTTTTATTAAGTTTTTTCAGCGCTTCCACATCCATGTAATCCAGCCCTATTTTTTCTGCCTGTGGTAGAAACAACACAAAGACCATGTAAAGCTCAAAATCTTTTAACGGTTTCAGTACATCATCTTATTGCAATGAATAAAACTCCAGCAAAGTAATTGTCCTCTAGTTACCCACTCCAGCATATCATAGACAAGTTAAATTCAAAGCACTTGCAAATTTGTGCCATAGGGTAGTCTGGATGTCATGGTACTTGTTATGTTAAAAATTAAGAGGCACTTAGAGTATTTCACTATCAATGGTTATAAACTTGTCAATAATACCTGGAAGTAAATACATACTTTTATACTAACACACACTGAGGGAGAGATACTGAACCTCTTTAGAAGAAACAGCAAAGCATCTGCTATGTTACAGGAACAACAAAAAGAAAAATAATGATGGAATGAGTTATGAACCTCTTCCACATGCTGAGCATCACCAAGCATGCAAATCTTCATTTTTGGGCGAGGAATATGAGGAAGCTTAACAGAACCACTGAAACGCTTGTCTTTCTGAGGGTCATAGTTTTTCAATCCAATTTGCAGCTCAATAGTCTCAGTGAAATTGCGTTTTTTCTCCTTTGAATTAGCTACAACCTGGGCTATGGCCTCTCTCAGTGCATCACTTTGTAGCTTACTGTCAGCAAAAACAGAACAGGATAACATACAGCGACACCAGAAACCAACCCCACAAGAAATAACATTCAAACCCAAAGGCGTAAACAGCACACAGAAAAATTAAGGTTAAAGATTTAGCATTTGAGGGCCCTTACTTCTCCTTGTTTCAACGAAACCAACATGAGTTCTCCTACACCATGCTAATTCCAACAATGCCTAGAAAAATCTGATACAAAATGGCTTAAAATATTGATACAATAAAAAGGTAGGTTACCTCATGGTGCGAGATTTCTCCTTGCAACAGCTCCTGCAAAGAATAATCTGCAATTTAAACAAGAAATAAAGATGAAAGCAAAATCACGAACAACCCATTTCTAGAAGCCAGTGGCAGTAGGGCATTGGATATTCTTCGATGTCACTTTAGGAATGTGAAGAGAGCGAACCTGATTTGCAGTACCCCGGCCGAACTTGAAGAACAGCTACTGAGCGCCTGAGACACGGCGGGAACTATTTCTAAGCCCGTTTACAAACCCTAGATGCGTCACCAATAAAATGGGCGAAAAAAACCTCTTCGTACCTTTCTAATCCAATAATCATAATCGTAATATGAATTACCAAATATTGTATGGATTTTTTTGGCCCTTTACCACTCGATATTCATAAGGTATAACACTCGATATTCATAAGGTATAAATTTATTTAAATCTTTAATGATTAATTTAAACTTAAATTATAATTAAATATAAATTAAGAAAAATTTTTAAAATTTTTTTTTTACATACATACAATTTCAAATGCGAAACAAGATGTTTAAATAAAACTTAATCTACTAAGACTTAATCATTGCTAAGATGGCGAATGTAAATATTTGTATAATAAATTTATTTGAAATAAGCATTGCCATAAATTTAAACAAGTCAATATTTATTTTTTAAACAAATTATCATACAAATATGGTTAATTGTATTTTGTCATATATATATATATAAGCCTCATCATCCATTAGACAAAAGAATGTGATTAAATATATAAAAAAAATAAAAAAAATAGATTGCAACATAACAGTTCTCTTATAATTAATCTTTTAATTGTAATTACAATCTCTATCATAACTTATAAAATTGCATATTTTTATTTTTTATTCATCATGATATATTATATTTTGCATTTATATTATCAAAATTAAATGTTATAATACCTACGTAATATATTATTTTCTTTGAAAAATTAGAATAAAAATTATCAAAATTCGAGAGGGTGTTCATGATATTTTTTAACTTAGAATTAAAAATATAAAATATTGATGATGTATTATATATACTCTGTGATCATTGATATTTAAAAATAATATTTAATTTGAACCGGGGGTATGAATTGTAATAAATTATCAAAAGATATGCATAATTTTAAAGAATGAAAAATATTATAATTGGAGGAAAAAAAGAGCCACCCTATAAACTGTTTCTTGGTATTTTCTTACATTCTTTTAAACTTTGAGATGATTAAGACGTTTAGAGAGACGAAATGAGAAACTCGAATTTACACCCACGGACATACACCATCCAGCTCCACCACGAAGTTCGATAACAAGTCGTTTCAGACTACTCTAAACTTGCATTTCTTCATTAGATTTTTCCACCCCGAAAATTCCATCTCTCTTTTCGTCTTACCAATTTTGGTTGATTTAATTTCTCCCCTAGCATGTTTGAAAGGTCCAAATTGCAGAACTTTTCTCAGTAACTTTCCTTAGCACATGACACTCTGACAATCTTTGCAGGGCCATGAACTTTGCAATGAAGACAACTCCTTGTCATCCAGTTCCGTACCATCGAACACGAGAGCTGTGATTTTGATTCTGCTTTCTATCTTGCGTTTTCTTAGAGCAGCTAAGGTAATGAAGGCGTTCAGCATGGTATACAATCTACTTCAATTTTCCAAGCTATGCCACTCTTGGAGATCATTAACCATTTGGAGGCGTAAGCAAAAGCAAATAGATGATAAGAGATCTAATTTTCAAAAAATCAGCTAACTCAGAAGCCAGAAAATTGCATAATCCAATGTTTCGGGACCAAATGGTTTCGGCAAATACATAACCTTGCACCAATTCAATATATTATATTTCCAACTTGCCGCCGAAAGCAGATGACACTTATTGCAAAAATCGAAATTGTTATCTAGCTCATGAATACTCCAATTTCCTAAAGTATGAAACTTCAAGATAGCCAACAAGATGGCTCAGCAATTCACTCTTCCGATGGCCTTTGCCCCAACACAGGAATGTCTTCAAAGCGTTTCTACAGAAAAGGAAGATGGAATTATAAATCAAGAGTAAAACTACTACAAAGATCCAATAGCAAAAGTAATCATCATAACCAGAAACCTTAAAATTAACAGTAGGTACTAGGTGATACTAATTTGTCTCCAAGCACAGATAGCCACTGCAAATTAAAAAGGGACATACACATGTGAATCAATCACGAAGAGTTGGCCATGCGGAATAAGTGCACTTCATAACAAATTTCCCCTCCCTTACCACTTCAATTTTCTCCATCCTCCCTCTCAAACGCAGGAAGCCTCACCAACAGAATGTCAAGTTGTCAACAAACCGATACACATGTTTTGGTCCTCCCCCTCTCAATTCTTCTTTCATTTAGTCAGACTCTCCCCAAATTAAAAAAACCTCAGTAGAAATTCTACCCAGTGTTAATCAAAAGCAGTAACTGTAGATGAGCTGTCCAGAAAATGAAAGCAAATACTAAAAGGAACTTAAAATTAAACATATCCATTGCCCAACTTTTCTTTTGCCTTTCAATAAGAAAATGCGTTAGCATTGAAGCAAGACAGAATTGGCGAGAAAACAAGAGTGAAAGAACTGTAGAGAGGGAGAGGGAAACTGTGGGTTTGGAAGACAAACGAATGTGACAGGACAGGGAACCGATTCCGAACAAGTGTCTAATTTAGAATATTTTGATTCAAAACTACGTATAGATATTTTATGCCACAATCAATTAAAAACAAGATTCAGCTAAAACCATTTCCCTCAATGCAAAAACCCTCAATGATGATAGAAAGCTAGATGTCCTTTTCAATTTGAGGACTCTTCTTAATTCTCCTTATAGAGTGGTTCATATCAATCAAAAACCAAAGTCATGCCAAAACAAGTCAGAGTAAATCCAATCACAACAGACAGAAAAAACGAATCTAAATCTGGTAAATTCTCGAGATATGCAGTTACGCATCATTTAGCAGTATCACTGTATCAGCAACTATTAAATTAATTAACACTCATGGCATCATATTAAAAAACACCCCAAGAGATGAACAATCATAAGAATTCTAACTCTAATTTGAAGTTCACGGCTATAAAGTTATCAAAATTAAAACAATTAACCATCACCATACTGAAGAAAGTGGAAATTTTAGAAGCTTAATCCCATGTCAAGTAATGTAATGAAGTTCACTTAATTTAAGATAAGCTAATAGAAAGATTAGAAATAACAGACTAAAATAGCCCTTCCTACTTGTTCCAACAAACAAAGATCGACAAGAATATATCCAAAAAAATTCAATTGGACGTCGTTTTAACAAACTAATTGTACCCAAAGGGCATGCCCCATAAAATTGATACATAAAACATATACTGTATATATAGAGTCAATCAGATACAATACCCCAACATTATTGTACTCCCAAAGCTTGTGAACTCCATAATCCACAGCCTGTAACCAATAACAGATATCTATTAGCTAATTTTCTAGCAAAAAGAAAGCAACAGATCAGCCAAATGAAAAAAATAAAAACCAACATTAATTTAATCGAACTTATAAAAAATGGCAACCAGAACTATAAACATTAAGCCATCTCTTGAATACAGTAATAGATTTTAGTTATTCAATATAGCTTACTAAAACGGAACAAGCACAATGTTCTCCCTTGCGGAGAGGCACATAAAAACACGTAAGCTTAACCTCCAAGGGAATAGTTAAGGTCACAATTGAGGTTTCCCTGAGAGTAAATTTTACCCTCCTACATTTAATCTTCAATTTCAATAGTGATATATTATTTGGGGTATCACAAATGTGTGCTTCAAAATCCTGCTTAACTACATTGGTATCATTCTCCAAATTTCCCCCATAAACAATTACTTGATAAACATAACAATCTGAATGCCCTCTTTCTTTTCTTTTTTCTTTTTTTTTTTCTTTTTTCCTTCTCTAAACCAATGTCTTCACATTTATATCTCTGTATCAAACAATCTGAACTTGCACCATTTCTATAATGAATAATCAAAAACCAAATTTGCAATAGGCGCTAGGATTTTATAGCAAATAGATACCAAAGGAAGCTGAAATACAAATCATGCAGGTCACAATGAGATTTAAGGAATAAGAAGTCAAAGCCAAAACCCAGAACTGACCCGTTCACCGAGGAAAGCGCCGGCGATGACAAAGGTGACATAGACAGAGTTACGCCGCATAATCACCTTGTAAAGCCCTTCGAAAAGGCCTCCACTACGTCTTCGAGTCGCTGATTCCATGACGATTGGCTTCGCTGTGCTTCGTTAGTTTCCTTCTGGTCTGCGCTCTAATGTCTCAGATCTCCTCTGGCCTGAACGAATAGAAAGTTCGAGGGCAAAGGGATGCTTCAAACGGACCGCAGCAGAACCAGACCGGCTCATTCGGATCGGACGTTTATAGCTGAAGTCGTCCGCAGATAGTGCCCTGAAGCCCATTTTCGTTGTTCTTTTTCGATGAAAGTCAACTTTTTAAGATTATTCAGTTGTTTGGCTGCAGGAATGGCTGATTATTGAAAAAATAAATAAATAATAAAATTATGTTTAATATATTATTTTTTTTATATAAATACTTTATAATGATAATAATTTATATCAGAATTTATTTTATGAAATATTATTTTTTTAAATAAGCTTAACTCATAATTATCAATTAACAAGAAAAATAATGCATTGCAAATCAGCAAAAGAGAAAATATTATGTCATTATTGAATTATTATTATTGTTTTGTACCATATTTTAAGTATAATGCACTTTTCTACTTTAATTGAAATATATAGTAGATTT
This sequence comes from Dicorynia guianensis, assembly GCA_037013595.1. Classification (NCBI taxonomy): domain Eukaryota; kingdom Viridiplantae; phylum Streptophyta; class Magnoliopsida; order Fabales; family Fabaceae; genus Dicorynia; species Dicorynia guianensis. Next base: position 32,551,287 of record JASUAB010000010.1, read on the forward strand.
TATCTTAGGTGTGGTGGATGTTTTATCACATAAAAAGGAATTTTTAACTTGAAAGACTAAAAATTATGGACTCATTGTCTAATGGCTTGTTTCTCCTTCATTTTTTGGGTTACATTTTCTCCCTTCTTCAATTATGTGAAAATCACATCCCTTTCTTTGTGATTTTTACACTAGAAAGTTGCTTTACATAACATAGAGATTAAGTTTTCCCAAATGGGAATTAGCTAAAAGGGCTCAGTTGAAAATTTTGTAAACTTATAACTATTCTGGAACATGCGCATGTTTCCTATAAAAATAAGAAAAATGATTAGTATATATTTTTGGACTGTAGTTTAGTTGATGTTTAGAAATAAAAAAAATTGAAACAGGAAAACTAAGAGTAAGAAAATGTAGAACTCTATATAGAGTTTACACATATAAATATCAATAATAAAAAATAACGCCACTTCTTGGACACCTAAAATTTATATAAAAATATATTATTTCTTTATAAGTCATCAGATTATTATACTGAATTGTTATTTTAAAAATATTTAATATTCTCACAAATTATTAAATTTAATAGCCACACAAGACATTTGAGTTTTAGCAACTTATAAGACTTTGTAAAGTATGGTGATTTAATTTTGTTTTCTTTGATTTCATTATCATTAAATGTGTAAACCTAAGTAATGGATAAACAATAATGGAATTTGAAAATTGCCTCTTATAAAAAACAAGTATTTCCATTAAGTGTATTATATTTAAAATAAATGGGCTCATAAAAAGTATACATTTAAATGTATTATTAAATTTTAGATTTTGTTTTAAAGTTTTTTCTTTTAGTATATTAAATTTAAATGTAAAATTTTGCATGTGTATTTAAGTAATTTATTATTCTTCTTGTAAATGAAGTATTATTAGATGTTTAAATTTTAACCATATCAACTAAGAGTGTGCAAACCACTTATAATTTGTATGACTTAATAAAAGTTAACTCAACCTGTAACTTATATACACACACAAGGTGAATGGTGGGTTATACTTTTTTTTTTTCAAAAATATTTTGACTGAAACCAAACTTAAAAACCTGAACTATCTATAAAAATATGTGCACAACGTGTCAACTAACTAAACTCGATTAACCTATACATGTATTTGATTAGATTTTGGTAAAAAAGTTTTAAATCTAATTTAATCCAGCCTAACCAATTTTTTTTTTATAACTTTTACGTAACTCGATGTATACATCTAATATTAATTAAAACTTATCCTTATAATCTCTTGATTCATTAATAAATAAATAAATAAATGTGCAAGTCATTCTTCAAATAGCATTTACTAACTAAAGAATAAGTTACTTAAAAGAAAGATGTTTTGTACATGAAAAAAAGGTACAAAAATCTTACATAATAAATGAGGTAAGTTAATTTATTAAAATTTAAAATTTAATTATAATATTTAATAAATTAATAATTTAAAATTTAAAATTTTTAAATAAAATTTTTAAATTTTAATTTATAAAAATAAAATAATTATAATTAAAATACGCGAAAACTAGACAATGTTCCTTGTAAAAAAGAAAAGATAGATACAAGCTTGCTTCAATAAAAAAATATTAAGAATATTGGTGAGGTTATGTTTGTTGTAGACCCGCAACTAACATGGTTCAAGATATATTTATTAAAAAAATAATAATAATAAATTAAATGATAAAAATAAAAATTATAAATATAAAATTATAAAAATAAAAGTATACAAATATTAAACATGTGAATATTGTATAATGCCACTCGTAGAACAGCGGACACAAATGCAACAATGGAACTACGGAAGCACATCGGAGCAGGATAATCAGTAATCAATAAAGTGCTTCTAGAGGTATTGCATTACGACCGAAAACAAAAATTATATAGATTCGTTAGGAGCAATATTTTCATTGCGGTGCCCAGTGAAAATTGCAGTGCGATATGTACCTAAGAAAAAAAAGGAAAAATGCAATGCGATGTCGTCGAGCCGGAAAAGAGCGCCGCCAAATTCCGACGGTGAAATCGATCTTAAACTTTCTTTATTTTTCCCGCTCTCTTTCCGGCGCGTGTTGAGAAGTAGGGACTGATGAAGTTGACAGTGATGATTGGCAGCGTCTTTGTGTTCAAACAATAGGCGAACATAATAAGTACTATTTTTTGGTCTCTCCCGTCGTCTCCACTCAGACAGCTTCATTGGTTTCCTCTCTTCTTAAATCTCTTCTTTTTCTGTATGGACAATGGCTTTTACATTTATCTTTTATTTTAGTTTATATGGGATGACAAATGTGAGAGACCAATGTTAATTTGTTTGCATATAACCGTGTTATTTGTCAGCGGTCATACTTCTCTATTTGGGCCCTTTCTTTCGATGCTAGAGGGAGACAAAATGGCTAGCTGTAGTTATGTGAAAATTTCACTTGGTTCATACCTGGGTATTTAGCCTTCTGTTGAACCTTTGTAACTTTTCGACTTGTGCCTCCTTATGACAGTGATGTTCTTAGCCTGAAGGTTTGGGAAACAGACAACATAGGGATGCAATCTGGTGATGGATATGCGCCTGGGTAAGGAACGTGTGGGTTTTTTCTTTTCACTAGTTTTTCCCCTACTGAGCTAGAATATCAGAATATGAACTTGGTATTTAACACATATGAGATTTCCGTGTTTCATAAATTTGATAGAATTTTGCGTGGTATGTACCATACAAAATCGTACATATATTTTATAGGTTTTTTACTTATAAATTATAATTCCAAAATTTCGAAATTAAGATGAAGAATAACCTCATAGTATATAGCTGATGGAAGATGTGTCTTTGATATACTATAATCTATTACAGACTATATAATGAGTAGAGTCCTGATATCTAGATTGGAGCAATATAGCCAGACTTTATTTGGATCTTCATATTTTTCTAAATATTAACTCATCTATATTCTCTTCCTCTTTTTGTGTTTTACTTAACTTATTTTCTTTCTTCTTTCAAATTCTTTTCAATGTCTGACTCTGTGTGTGTGCCGTGTGTACTCTAAATTTCTGTTTGCAGGGGTAAGAAAGATAGTTGTTTTGAAGCCATTTTAAACTCAGAAAACACATGCACTCACTCGTGTCCCCTTCACCACTTTGACCATCACTCTTGCCAAAAAATGTTGTACATTGTCTAAAGCTTTTATCTCAATGTTCAACTTTAAAATATATATGGAGTCCTTAAATTTTGATTGCAATTTGGTCTGAAAATTTAGTCCATCTTACTAGCATTCAACATTGTTCTCTGTTAAAGCTCTGGAGCCTAGGGCAAGTTGTGCTTACTAAAAGGTGGCATGCCTATTTTAGCTTCCTTTATGACATACTTTATACATGTCCACATGATAGTACATAGGTCTCCAAAACCCGATATCAAACATTCAAAATTCAATTACAATACTCTTTTCACCCAATTCTCTTCTTTCAATTCTCAAGTCCCCTTCCCTACCTTTTTCCAGTTTCCCACAGTCTTACATTTTTACTGTCATCTTATCTTCTGTACTAAATATTGAATAACCTGATAGAGTTTTCATCAGTGTATAATCCAAAATGCAGCTCTCAAGTTGGCATCCAGCTGTCACTTCTGCTATTTCATTATTAATGCATGGTTTGGGATGGCATGCCAATACTCTGGTTGGTTTCCTTTGAAAATTTCAAACCAATTTGATAGGTTTAGGGTGGTGATATTTGATCAATTGTATCAATTGTATATGAGGAATGGATCATTTAGTGGTGACATTATATCTTCTTATGTTGCTGCACATTGAAAAAATGTTTCTTTTCCTTTTTGGTAATTTAAGGAGATGTATTTGCACTCCCTCTTGGTATCATGATCCGCCAATTTTATCAGTTCAGTAGTCAAGGTAGTTTCATCTTGGTAATTGAAATGAAATTTGCATCCCCTTCTTGGTAGATATATGAAATCCTTATGCATTTTTTTGGGAACAAATCGTAGGGGGAATGAAAATGGAAGGAAAAAAAGTGGAAAGATCGAATGTAGGTTTCCACCCTTTTGTTTGGATGTGAATTGACTGTGTGGAATGAAAATGGAAGGAATGTGATTTCAGTAAAGGGTACTACCATTTGCTTCATCCTTATAAGATTTTCTCCCCACGTGCATCATAGTTTAAGCCCTCTTGGGGTCAATATGGGGAGAATAATTGTGCACGTGAAGTAGCCCATTTTCTCTCCAGAATCATTCCTTCCTTTTTTATCACTGTCCCAAACAATGGAATATTATATTTCCACTCAATTTTCTTTTCTTATGGATTCTTTCCTCTTAAAATACCCATTCCAAATATGGCAGTAGTGTACACAGAATTAATCCTCCCTGTATTTTGTGCTTTTCATATGTTTGGCTTTTAATAGGTAGCCATCATTGTTGCCATCTATATCACTTTTACAATGATTGAAATTTTGAGCAAGTTACTTTAAAAAATAATGAACTAACATGTTGTAGAGTAAATCAGCCAATGTCTTCTTGTTCGAATGTACACTGACAATTCTACTTGCATTCCAGTTGAATTACCTGATTTCATTATTTGGGTCTAAAAGAGAAGTTGGTAAAAACATAAATGTGATTTACAACATTTACTGATTCATTTATAGATTGTGCCTTGACTAAATTTTGTTAGGTATGGAAAGCAAGATGATAGGATAAACTCATGAACGTTATATCCATGATTACTTTTTGCTCATATAAATCTGATCCTGCTGAATTTTGGGTGAGTATGACAGAGAAGGTGTCATTGCCAGTGGAGAAGCTGATGATGCATTGTGTTTTTTGTGCAGAACAATGAAAGTCCGGTTTGTATATTTTCCCGCCTTTTTTTATATGATTGATAATGTTTCAGAATTTTGGTTACTGCAGTTAGTTTTAGTGTCTTCCGATAGTTATTATTGATGTAATTTTTATGGCCGATAGGTTGATTTCTTAGGAAAAATCTATCGTAATTATTGATATAATTGTTTGCTGTCTAAGCTATGAATAGTTCACTAAAAAGGGGCATCGGATTCTTTGCTTTGTCCATTACAAGTTGCCTTTTCCTGGTTCAGAATCATTGCCAATTGTTTTATATCATGGACTCTTCAGGATTCTATTGGCCTTCTTACACTTATGATTACCTCACATTTATTTATCTCTTTGTACCTGCTAGTGTAAGATTGGTAAAGACTTGATATATGAATGTTTCACATTTAAGAAAAAAAAAAAACTTTTTATGTTTCTAATGAAGGGTAGATTATACTGTATTTTGTAATTTTAATTATTTTTATTGAGTGCTTTGTTGAAGTAAGTTCTCTATGTTGGAGATTGCAATAACAGTCTTGAATCTTGATTTATTGTTTACTTAGTAGTGAGCTGTAGCAAGCGTTTTTGGAAATCTTTCTTATTGTAGCAGTCTGCCTTCTCATTTTCTCCTTTTATTTGTGGACTTGCACCAGACTCTTTTGTTTAGGACCTTTCAGTGCTCTTCGTGGCATCTGAAAACCTGAGGGCGTTTTGAACTTCAACATTTGTGCAGTTTTTATGAGGGGATAATGGCACTTGTGCATTGAAATTCAAGTCCCTGAAAAATTTAAGTTTATATAAGATTGTGAAAATTTGTTGAAAATAATGACTAAAAGTAACAAAACGTTCAATTAGAGTTTGTATTTTTGAAGATTTTAGATGCATCTCACTCTATCAGGATCACAAGTTAAAATTGACCAGATTTACCACTTGATGTTAATTTAGGTTGATGGTCCTCTATAAATTGCTGCTGAAGGAGAAGACCCATGGCGTGGATCTAAATTCAGTGCAGAGGTGCCCTGGAGTAAGATTCTTGGATACTACTTTAATGGTATCTTGTTGATAGTGGAGTGAACTTTCCTTTCCTCAAACATCAAGTGGGTGAATTCTAGTGCTAATAATAAATAATAAAGGATGCTCTTGGTTGATAGTGTCTATAAGTCTGAAAAATAGCCTCACAATTTCACTCTAGTAACATGTTTTACTAGAACAGGAAAATTGATAACGAGAAGGTCGGTCATTACTAATGTAGTTACCATGAACAGAACAATCTACACAGGGGCATCGGTTATATTAAACTACAGTTAAATTTATGTCAGTCCTGTAAGAATTAAGTTGGTTTCTCCTATAGCATGCAAGAACTTACAGATTTAGAGGATGATAGACTTGTCTCTGCAGTGTCTTTACTTTTGGTGACCATCGCTGCAAGTGATCACATATATCAAAATTCTGTCTACTTCTGCTTATTAGGAGAAGCGGCTACTAGCCTCTGCAAGCGATGATGGGAATATCAAGGTGTGGGAGCTGGTATCACATTGCTGATACAAGTGTTGCACGTATGCTTTATCAGTGACAGAAACTAATTGATACTGGTGAAACCCACTAGTAAATATGCTACATGGGCATTGGGCTGGCGGCCTTGTATTTTGTAATATTCAAAAACAGATGTTGAATATTGTTATTTTTGGGAAGTTCGCAGTAAATTGTAATGACTGTCAAAACCAGATGGTTTAGGTTTATAAACTAGTATTGTAGAGCTATTGTAACTTTCCATATATGTCCAGAATTGCTTAAATGTTTGGTGGCAATAATAAGACCAGGTGTGAATTTGGCCATTACCATGCTCACCTCCAATGAGCCTTATGGGTAGATTTGTAATCCTAAGGGTGGTCAGTGAGTTTTTTCCTAGCAGCACGAGGATTTCCATGATTAATGCCTGCGGCCTGCTCGCATGGAAGGAACCGCACATCCACTGTACAGGTGTTTCCTGATGGATTGCACAGCTAGTTCTCTGCAATATATTCATATACAATGAATGACAAAAACTTACAACTTCCCCCTTCCCTGAAATTTTTAATTTTGTCAGTTGCAATTTTCTGTGGTTTTTCCAACCTAACATTAGTTGGGTAACTCATTTCGTTAGCTTTAATTTCAATGTTTTTCTTTCAGATGTTGGGGGGATGGGGGTACTTTTTCTCTTTGAACAATGACAATACTAATGTGGCCAATGGCTATTAACAGTCACTATAATTCTATGCAACTCCCTTTTCTTGTTTTTCAAAATTTTGTTAGACTCACCCTTCATTTATAAATAATTGGTCTTAGACTCACCCTTTGTAGGGATATGGAGGTGATTTCAAGTTCAATTTTTGAAAAGAGTAACTGAATAATCTTTTTACAAGTATGAGCAAAAAAGAAAAAGCATAAAGGACAAGTATAGTTTGCTTGAGATATAACACCAGAAGTAAATAAAATTATGCCTGGTGATTGGTGCAGTTGTTTAAATTGTTTTGAGAAAGATTCGGTGATCATCATGAAGACTGATAGCTGGAAAATTCGTAACTTAAAATTATTAGGTTGTTTGAGACAGATCTTTTTTAATGGTTTATATCTGCAAATTCTGGTTAAATCTTGAGTGTAGTTTTCTAAAGAATCAACGCCCATCAAAATCAAATTCCTAACGAGTACAGAAAACTAGAGAAAAAGGATTATATAATGTCAGGATTAACAATCGACGGTCATCAATATATGGCCGTTGCTAAAAATGAATCACAGAGAAACGAAAATTTAACACCTGTTCTCTATTCTTAATTGACCAGCATTGGCCCTTCTACCTTCTTCTACCAAAGCAGCTCGCGCAGTCATGATCCTGCTTGGAACTAAAGGAGCATCAAATGCAGAGCAATCTATCCAATCCTTCAACAGCTCCTCCTGGCCCCAAATATCAGGAATCCAAACCCTTCCAGCCACTTCAACTCTATGCCGCTTCAGCCTCTCCCGTCCGCTATCCTCTGCCAAAACCTCATTAGGCTCAATACTTTCTTCCGTGACTTTCACAGGCGGGGAGACCGTCTCCTGCAATGCAATTTCTTCAGTATTGAATGGACAGGCTGTTGAAGCAAATGGGCGTTGTGGGTCATCTTTATCGTCATCCTCATCCTCATCATCATGCAGGCTGCAAGTAATGCTCGTAAAGGGGTCATCTTGTTCAATATAATCATCTTCAGATGGGTGGGGTTTCTTTAATAATTTCAATGGTTGAAAGGGTACTTGGCCATCAGGTTTTGCTGAAGACTGGCGAGCCATTAAATGACTATTTTCCTTCATGCAGACCAGAGAAGATTGCAGAGCGCAGCAGCTTGTTCTTGTTCTAGTTTTTGTGCTCCGTTACTTCCCTGTTGCTATCTTTTTCTTGTCTAACGCAGACTTGGAATTGGAGAATGGCGACATGTGGGGGAATAAAGAAAGGAAAATGGGTGGGGAATTAATTTACACGTCACTTCTAAAGAGTTCTTTTGTATGTAAGTGACAAGTGTTTTGTTTGAGATGGGGTTCTGATATGTGTGGCCTAGTTCAACTTCCAACACAATTGAAATATGCCATTTGGGAAAAAGAGAGGTTCTATGGAAAGGATTCCTTGGATGGATTTTTGGAGCATTGTGAGGTTGATGTTGATCTGAGAGTACATGACTTTTCCCCTTCGACCAATGAGGCAGCAGGATTTGATTTTCAGTAAAAGTATTATTGTTAATCATTCAACTAAAATTGAAAAGCCTGTATACAATATGTTTAGTGAGACAGAGACTTCCTTGAGAAGCTCCAAGAGATATTCCTTTCAAAAAAAAAAAAAAGCAAGAGAAAGGAAAAACAGCATACCATTTTTCTCCATATAATTGCATTCTCACGTGTTATACAAAGTTCGCAGCCTTGGTGCCTTTTGCAATACGGGGTAGGGATTGAGACTTCTATATTAAGCAACTACTAGTCTTCTCAACAATCTCCTCTTTGTCCATTAGTTGGTAAGCGAGATTTGTTGTATAGGCTGAAATGGGAAGATAGTTTAGAACAAATATTTGGGGTAAAACTTTGATAAATTCTCCTATAAATTATGATTGTAAAACACGTCTTGTATGATACTCAATACATTAAAATCAATTTTGTATACCATTTAACGAAGCAAGCTTCTCTATGGAGTGATATTTCAACAATTCAAGTGATGAGAGGCTTAAGGGAGGGAAACATTGGATCATAATTCATAAGTTGATGTGCTAAATCAAAGGTCTACTTAATTGCTTTGTTGAGAACGAGAAGGTGATCCAGCTCCTTAATTTGTCAGTTGTCCGCAAATAAATCAGTGGGTCACAGGCTTCACATGGGTGTTGTTGTCATCAAGCCCTACTCATAGAAGGTGAAAGGGTGTGATTTTTAAGATTTATTATTTTTATAAAATTTATTTTTATTTAATTTTTAAAATATAAAATTTATATTATTAAATTCATTATATCTTATAAATTAAATTATAAGATTTAATAAATTTAAAAATTTATAAAAAATTTAGATAAAATATGTGTTATAAAAATAAATATTTTCATAATTATTTATCGAGAATGTTAAAATAAGTTAAGTCTTTAAATTGTCTATCCAGTTTTGTTTAAAATGTGAGTTGAAAATGTGTTTTTGTACTTTCTTTATAAGATTTTTTTTTTTTGACAACATCTTAACTTGTGCAATAATTATGTTCTCACATTTTTCTACTTGCAACCTTACACGGGAGTCATTCACTCCAACCTTAAAGGCCTGATCACTGTGTGGGTGTCGGGTAAGAAGGTGCCAGAGTCATAGAATTCTACTCTAGACACATTCAGACAGGTTACATATTTGAGTGAAAAATATATTTGACTAGCGGGTTGACCTGAGTCAATGCAGGTAGCCGACCCATTTGACTGTCATTTAGTGTGTTCACTTCAGGAACCATTCTCAAGGCATGTGAATCAAATTTGATTGCAGATTTACATTATGCGCTGCTGTTTTTGGTAGCAGGGCAAAGAGTTTTGCTGAATGTAAGGTTACATTCAATGTACAATCTCTCACAAGAAGAAACAAATTTTGTCTTCAACAATAATTAAAACTACAACATTGCCGTTTGATTGTGAGAAGTTACACATTGAAAATACCTTCCTCATTTGTACATTTAACAAAACAAATGCAAGTGGTGAGATAAGCAAAGAAAATGATTTGATGCAAGAGACCTACCGACCCAACCACAAGCCAAACAGACATTTCGTTTAGTAATGTGTTGCCTCCAATTTTATTGGTTGAATGTTTAGTGATATAGCCTTATAACCCTTCTAGTGGTGACGGTCTAACAATATCATGATCACTCAGGTTGGGTGTGCTTCCGCTGAATTGGGTAGGCGCAAGCTGAAGCACTCCTTAGCGGTGGCTAACCTTATTCAAACCTACGCACAAACTAGAGAGCTAACCAAAGGAAAACAGCTGCATGCTCAGTTGATCCGTTGTGGGTATCCGCTATGCACCTTCTTGACGAATCACTTCCTGAACATGTACTCTAAATGTGGAAATTTTGGTTATGCTATCAAACTGTTCGACAGAATGTCCCAAAGAAACGTGGTTTCCTGGACGGCAATGATTACTGGGTTTTCTCAAAACTTGAGGTTTCTAGAGGCTCTGCATACCTTTCGTCAAATGATGATTGCTGGAGGGACACTGACCCAATTTGCCTTTCCAAGTGTCCTCCGTTCTTGTGTCTCTCTTGGGTTGATGGAGTTCGGGAGGCAGATGCATTGCCTGGCTATGAAAAGTGGGTTTGCTGACGAGCTATTTGTGGGTAGTAATTTGGCCGATATGTACTCAAAGTGCGGGGCAATGTCTGATGCTTGCAAGGTTTTCGATGAGATACCTTTTAAAGATGCGGTGTTGTGGACCTCCGTGATTGATGGCTACGCAAAAAATGGAGATTTTGAGAAAGCGTTAGTAAGTTATAAGAAGATGGTCCATGATGATATTTTCATTGATCAGCATGTACTTTCTAGTACTTTGACTGCTTGCAGTGCACTTAAGGCTGCTAATTTTGGGAAGTCCCTTCATTCAACTATTGTGAAGTTGGGATATGAATTTGAAACTATTGTAGGTAATGCCCTTACAGATATGTATTCAAAGTCTGGTGAAATGAAAAGTGCATCAAATGTCTTCCAAAATGATTCAGGTCATAGAGATATAGTGTCGTATACAGCACTGATTGATGGTTATGTTGAGATGGATCAAATCAAGGAGGCTTTGAGTGCTTTTGTTGACTTGCAGAGGCAAGGAATTGATCCTAATGAATTCACTTTCTCTAGCTTAATTAAGGCTTGTGCCAACCAAGCAGCACTCGAACACGGTAGCCAACTCCATGGCCAAGTTATCAAGTTCAACTTTGTTAGAGACCGTTATGTTTCTTCAACACTTGTTGATATGTATGGAAAATGTGGGTTGTTTGATCACTCAATCAAATTGTTTGATGAGATTGAAAACCCTAACGATATAGCATGGAATTCATTGCTGGGAGTTTTTGCACAGCATGGTTCAGGAAGAAATGCCATTGAAACTTTTAGCCTAATGATCCACAAGGGAGTGAAACCAAATACAATAACATTTGTCAGTCTTCTAACAGCCTGTAGTCATGCAGGAATGGTTGAGGAAGGGTTAAGGTACTTTTCTTCCATGGACAAGATATATGGGGTAGTGCCTATAAAAGAACATTATAGTTGTGTCATTGATTTGCTTGGTCGAGCTGGAAAGCTTAGAGAAGCAGAAGATTTTATAAATCAGATGCCTTTTGAGCCCAATGCTATTGGCTGGTGTTCTTTTCTTGGGGCCTGTAAAATCTATGGTGATAAAGAAAGGGGAAACCTTGCAGCAGACAAATTGATGAAGCTTGAACCTGAAAATAGCGGGGCTCATGTTTTGCTTTCAAATATTTACGCAAAGGAAAGACAATGGGAAGATGTAAGAAGTTTGAGGAAGATGATTAGAGATAGAAACATCAACAAATTGCCAGGTTTCAGCTGGGTTGACATTGGAAATAAAACCCATGTATTCGAAGCTGAAGACTTGTCCCATCCTCAAAAGAAAGAAATTTATAAGAAGCTCGATAGTCTTCTTGATCAGATAAAGAATGCCGGATATGTTCCTCAGATAGAATCAATTCCAATTGACATGGATGACGCCTTGAAGGAGAGGTTCCTTCATCATCACAGTGAGAGAATTGCGGTGGCTTATTCATTAATAAGCATGCCGGCGGGAAAGCCAATCATTATAAAGAAGAATTTAAGAGTTTGTGCAGATTGCCATTCTGCCATGAAGTACATATCTATGGTTACTGGGAGAACAATTATTGTCAGAGATAAAAGTAGATTTCACCATTTCTCTAATGGTTTGTGTTCCTGTGGAGATTACTGGTAAATGCTTAAAAGGTGAAAGGTTTGTGCGAGGGATGGTGCTTGAAATGAGAAAACCACAGTGAAGGAATGCCAAGGACCAGTACTTCTTTTCATGATTGTCTGCTTGCCATTTGAAACAGTGGAGCATGTACACGGTGCACCAATTTGAATCGAGTATGACGGGTGTAGGTTCAAGTTTCTGTGGCAGCCATGTCATGAAAAATCCAGTTCAGGATTGGAAATATTCAAATCTTTCTCCCAGGACCTAGGACCCCTGACCACATTTGGCTGTTGTCCTATTCCATGCAGGGAACATTAGGAGCACTGAACGAGAGATAAAGACCACTATAATTTGTTTCCGAACGCAAAAGACTACTAGCTGGTAAAGAGAGCTTGGAAGAGCAAATCGAATACTCTCTTAATTTTAACAATTTTGACTTCAGAGGAATATCTGATGCGTTGAGATTCAAGAAAGGCGGAATACCTACAAAAATGTCCAAAAGAATAGTTGAATAGCTTCTTGGCTATTACAGGGCGTGAAGCAGGAACTAGGACTCTGGAGGTCCGACCTTACAGTATATTTATGCGTAGTGTCTCACGACATTGATAGGTACCTATACATGCTTTTCTTTTTTTTCGTGGTTACAGTACCTATACATGCTTTATTATGGAAGAGTGCTGGTGCCCATCCCCCATCAGATTCAACGGGTCACTGCTTCTATCAGCAGATATAAGACATGATAAAGAAAGATATATAGAAGGCAAATTTCCTGGACCCCGATAAATTTCTATTGCTGCATTGTTGCTAATTGTTTTTCTTAATCTCCGTTTTCTTTTCTACATTTTTTTTTCCTTCATTGATGAATGAGAGATACCATTCATGTGAAGAAAAGGAGGTAGCTTGAGATGCTCAGTGCACTCAAATGTTATCAGCAAGTAGGATTCTCACATGTCGGCAGAAAGTAGGATTGCAAGATCTAACTGTTGAGAAAGAATTAGAGCCATTTAACAATATCAGGCACACCAGCAAAAGTTTTGAAATAACGTTCCTTTTGTGATTCTCCTAACTTGTTGCACCCTCCCACTCCCGCTATGAAACTGTGACTTTTTTTTTTTTTGGGTGCTTCCGAAAAATCTAACTACAAATAACTAACTCTGTTATCCCATAAAACACACTTTAACACTTAGAAGGAATCCTGCAAAGGAATAATTGGTCTTACAAAGAGTTGTCCTTCGGCTGGCTTGAATTATTGCCCTAGTGTAGTGTTTGAAGAATCAAAAACATCAGAAAATAAAGTACAAGAGGAGAGAAGGAAGAAGGTCGGGGAATAAGGATCAAATGGACAATCTGAATAGGGTCGTTGATAACTCTAACCTTTATGAAACATTCTATGTACAAGCTTTCAAACTTACTAAAATATGTCAAGACAAACATCAACGCTGCAATATCTAAACTATGACGTACATCAAAGTCTGCAAACTACTTAGCTTTCATGAAAAACGTATATGCACAACTCCGACCTACAAACTCAGCTAACAAAGGGTAAATAGGGACCTAAGACGTAAACCAATGTTATTTTTTATATCCCTGAAAATTTGATGCATTGACAGAGAAATCCAAGGTATCAATCAAACAAGCTTCTAACTGGGAAAAAGTATTAAGCTCTTGGATAGCGTGAGCGTCCTTTCTTCTTTAAGAATTCTGGGATCTCCACTGAACCAATATCAACAAAAGAGGAAGGTCGGCGATTGATGCCAATGGTCATATCTCCCTGTGTAAGCTGACTTGCCTGTATTTATAACAAAAAACAGAATTATTGGTATGAGGGCGACAGAGGGTCCGAGAGGAGGAGTTAAAACCATACCTGCAGGGGTCTACCATCACTTTCCTCTTGTCGCTTGAATCCAGTTGCAATTAGTGTTATGCTTACCTGTATGAAACCAAAAGACACAGTTCACCATGCCAGCCATATTATCCAAATAATCGTACTTTAAGAGAAGTGGCATTAAAAAAAGCATTCAACCCCAAAATTTAGAAACATAGAAGAATCACAGGACAAGTCAGGAAAGCATGAGGAAAAATAACTCCAACTTCCGGTAAATGTAAGACGTAGAGATTGTTCATGTGACAGAACTTGTTGCACAAATGACATGGCATCCCAAATCCAACCCAAGAATCAATTATATTGATATATACCTATAATAAAACTAATGCCGTACATAAACTTATGCTAAAGGTTTGCAAAGCTTTAACTTACTTGACCACTGAGAGAAGGATCTATCACTGCTCCAAATATTAAATTAGCAGTGGGGTCCACAAGGTCATATATAACCTCCGCTGCAGCATTTACCTGAAGATGATGATATTAAAAACTGTATTACACTAGAGGGAAATTGGACATAGCAAGAACGTGATAAATTCAAGGGAAATGATAGGTTTACGCCGAATTTTTAATACGTTTCCTACGTTTTGGTTTTTTTATTATTTTTTTTTTGGAAAAGTAGAGGATGAACAGTAATTTTTATTGTTCATCCTTTGTGTTAAAATAATTAATGTATGGGACATATGGAAAATGATGCGTAGAAATAACAGCACTCTAAATTCAATAGATAGCAAATTGTGGTGTAGGTAACTATTCAGAACAACCTAAGTCTTCTTTCGCTTTATTTCTACACTAAAAACATGAACACCAACTATGCCTTAATTTAACTTAGTTAAATTCATAATCTAGGTTCACAAATTGGCTTAAATGAAAGTGCAAGACAATTGAATTACAAAGGCTTGACAGAGGAGGACTCATTTCCCAAAAGTCTATCCACAGATTTTGCTGGCTCACTTAGATATCTTATATATGGAAACTTATACAGCTTGCAACTTCAATCATGTAAGGCACTGTTAGAGTCTGGCATGTCTCTGTGTTTGTAAAGGAAAAACCTAACTTTATTAGTAACATGCAGTTCCTAGAAACTTTCCATAGCCCTTAGATTATCCAAATTCCAAAGGAACAGATGAAAAAAAAAAAAAAAAAAAGAGCACAAATAGAAAAGCACGGACACAGATGACACAGATAGCTACCTCAAACAAGGTCAGATCGCTTCCGCCAGTTATGTTCCATACAATCCCTGTAGCCCTCTCTATACCAATGTCTAGTAAAGGTGACTGGATGGCATTTAATGCAGCATCTCTTGCCCTTGTTTTTCCTATAACACAAAAAAAGTAGTCACAAGATAATTTTCAATTATACGTGACATTCATTGATAAGAATGTCCTCATCAACTCTCAGGTGACAAATCAGATAAAAAGGTACCTTATTTAAAAATTATACTTCGTACACTTTACAAGTTGAAAAAGACAAGAAATAAAAGCTGTTTAGATCCATTCAAAAACTATCATAAGGAGACTTCAACATCAATCTGTGTTGTTCTCCAGAATTTTAAAGTGTGGCATACAGAGGGATTTGTACTATTTACTTTGTTTGATACCTAAAAAATAGTTTCAGGGGAATTCTGCCTATGCCTTCAGAACCGCTCTGTATTTTATAATCCTTGCCTTCTAGACCTGCACTCTATATGGTAAGCTACTACAGAAAAGCACCCTTCTGCATATATTGTTTAAATATCACCTGAATTATATAGTTTAAATTATGTTAGACCCCAGTCAGAAAGGTGCATGTTAGGAGGCATAGGAATGCTTACTGGAAGGCCTGATTATTTAGGTTGTTTAGAAACCTGAGTGACAATCTCTAGAGGGCCACATGGCGGGACAGAATTGGAGAATCAGACCATTCTGTGAGCATTCAGTTGTAAGTAGGGAAATAGAGGAGTGTGGGAGGTAGGAAGAACTGAGTAGTGTGACGGAGAGACTAGCCTCTTGAATGCCAGAGGGCTGCCTGGTTTTTTCAGGGTAGAGGTTATCTTATTTTCTGCGTTTCCAAGCTCAGACTGAGCTCTATCTGTTCTGTAATTACCCTTTTGCTGGTAGAATCCTATCGAATTACATAATAACTAGAATCATATAGTAGATCAGGACCCAGGAGCTGCAGCCCCTTTGAAGTTTCCATGCATACCAGTTGCAGTTCCTATCCCCATTAGTGATGAACCTGCATTGGCCATGATAGCACGAACATCGGCAAAGTCTACATTAACCAATCCTGGTATCTGCAACCATGAAACAAGACTAATGAATGCATTATTCATATAGGGACACCATTATTTTTTAAGATTGAGTGATACATAATCAGGACATTCTCCCAGTAGTGTGGCCATAGTACATTTCATCTAGATGCATCTGAAGCTAATAAACAAAACATAAGAGTTCAAGCAAATCAGTGAACAGTAACATCAGACTATCTAGACTCTGAAAATTTTGAATTAACAGATCAATCAACCTTACATCAACAAGTGTCCAGGAAGCTATGCTGATCTTTAGTATAAAAACGAAGGCACCTATATATCTTATTGGACTTGCATGCAGCAGTAGTGCTAGCAAACCTTCCAGCAGTCTAAAGACTGACAAATAGGTATCAAGATGAACAAGGACACAACATGGTTAAAGTTCCTTTTTCATAATCTTTTTCCTGTTTCTCTTTTATGACCCATTTCAAGGGAAACGGGACAGCAGCAACCTTAGGAAGGTGTATGAACATATTCAAATATTTTTGAGGATTCCATACCGTTATGATATCAGATATGCCGCGAACACCTTGTCTAAGAATATCATCAGCCAGATTGAATGCTTCGGTTACAGGGGTAGATTGAGAAACAGCAGTCAGCAGCTTGTCATTTGGAATCACTATCAGGGTGTCAACATTATCTCTTAAGGCTGCAATTCCTTCTTGGGCTTGAACTGCTCTCTTTCGCCCTTCAAAAGAGAAAGGGGTTGTGACAATACCAACAGTTAATATACCCATCGACTTTGCCACACCAGCAATAACTGGAGCTCCACCAGTGCCAGTTCCTCCACCCATTCCAGCCTGCACAATAAATTTTAATCTACAAGGTTAGCAAAATATACCAGTAATTAACTATACAGCAGAACTGTAAGCATGCCTGTTCCCAGTTAAAAATATTAGCATCTATGATGATTTTGAATATCAAGAATGGCTGGCTTCTTATTTTGAATTCAGAGTAATTATCAGAAATCAAATAGAGTAAGGATTTGAAATACATGTTTTAAATTGCAGCTTCCACTAGCATGGGAGTTTACAAGATAAATCCTCTCTCTGTTCCTTTTGATTATGAGTTGGAAGATGGTTAATTTAGGGTAGAACAACGATATGTAAGCTATGGTAAGCGACAATTCAGATCATAAACTTGGGTGCCACCTCATAGAATGTTAATCACTACCAACAATACAAAGCAGGCAATGGTCAGATAAAACAATCCTTACCATATCCCATTAAGCCAAGTAAGGCAATATGCCACACAAATTTAATCCCTAAAAGGTGTGATCCCTTGGTAACCTCTTTGCAGAATGTTATGGTGCCAATGCCACATTCCTATATGTACAATATCTTATGCTAGTCTAGTTAACATATAGTTTGACATTCTTATCTGCATACAAAACATGTGCAGTGAGATTACTTTGTAATGTTACAAAGTTATTATTGGCAAAAACTAGTTGAACCTACTGTAACGAAGACCATGTCAGCTCCATAAACTGCGTCTTCTATTGATTCTTTGCTCTCTTTAGCAGCATTCATGCCAATCTCCGGGTTACCCCCAGCACCAAGACCCCGGGTAAGCTCTAGACCAATTTGTAAACGGTTCTCAGGAAAGACAGGTGACATCCTCATGGCTTGGACATCAGTATTAACAATCCAGAATTCCACGCCTTTCATCGAACTCTCTATCATGCGATTGACTGCATTTGACCCACCACCTCCCACACCAATAACTTTGATCTTTGCTTCATTGTAATTACTTGGACTAGATGTGTCACCTAAGCTCTCGGAGAACTTTCCATCAGAACTATCCTTACTTGGGCTATTCGCTACACTGCTTGCTTCGCCTCTAAGCATTGACACCTCAGGGTGTAGATCTAGAAAAGGGTCTTTATTATGAAAATGACTGACATTGTGGGAGTTGGCTGAACACTTAATTTGAAGCAGAGATGACTTGCGCTTGCCACCAGTAAATCCACGCTTGTCATACATTTTCATGCAACATGATCTCCCTGGGTAATTCTCTGTCAGTGTTCTTCCTCCAAGAACAGTTAGGACGGCTACTGAATTTCTCGTATTGGAAGGTGAAAAACTTGTTGACATGCAAGTAGCCATTTTATGTTAGCCAAATCTCTGATAAGTCAACAGATGAAGAGATTTAGACTCCAAGAAGATCCAACTGTCCGATTTGCCCGGAATTCTTTCTCTCAATACCTGTCCATCAAAATCAAAAGTCGAATAATGAAGGGAATACACTATTCTGTTAGGTGCGGTCCAGGTCAAAGGAACTACGACTGGGTATTGCATAAGATAGCTGAAAGCCAGAAATCTCAAAGGCAACTTAAGACAAAATTGAAATTGATAAAGATCAGAAGAGCAAATGCAACTACAAAATCGCACAGAATTTTACTTGAGGAGAAAAAGATAGACACTATGCCAAATGATAAACAACCAGAACCCATGAGAAAACAAGGAACAACCAGAGCTTAAGGTATAAAGACCTGAGATTGTTGAAGAGTTCTCCAGCCAAAAAAGCAAGTTTTCAAGAAGCATTTGAGTGCAGAACCCGAATGGGGAAAAGGCAACGGCTATCGCAGACTATAGCAGCTGCTCAACTCTTCACTGTCCATTTAGCTGGTGATTAATTGAAAATCATCTTCACTTGCTCGCTCTCTCCGCTACAAAGGAAAAATCTGCAAGGCGTGAGCAACCAATCTCCTTTTTGGTAGGTAGGACGCGTTGGCTCCAAAAAAGTTAACAGCTCCGATACAAACCCCTAATCGCATTCGTCGGTCAGGGTTTTTCAGCGTTTTTATTTTCTGGGAAAATAATAATAAACGAAATGAAAATAAAATTAATGTTCGCCCATTTTTATTTTCCTAAAGTATTTTTGTTTATAAAATAATTTTTTGCCATTTTTTTATTTTACTACATAACTCTATGACGAGACATGGCTGCATATTTGTTTCCTCTCAAGCATCTACTTGGTTTTTTTGAGTAATAGTGTGAGACTAATTAGTTCTTACTAACAACGAATTTGAAAAATTTTATAATTTAATTTTTAAAATTAATAAATTTAATAATTTAAATTTTTAGTAAAATTTTATTTATAAAAATAATAATACTTTATTTTAATAATATTTTTATTTTCATAAATTAAATTTTTTATTTTAATTTACATTATAAAATTTATAATTTTTTATAATTTAAAAACTTAAACCCAAAATTATAATAATCAAACATGAATTGTTTATATATTATAATGGAATACAATTGAAGTGGTCAAGAAACCTATGCTTTGGAGAGTGAGGAATAAAGCACAGAATACGGCAGCATTGTAGCCCCAAAAAGAGCAGTCGCCACGGGTGGATAGATGTTGTATAAATTATATTTATTTAAAAAACTAATAATTTTAAGAGATTTATTATTTAATTTATTATTTATAATTATTATTTTATAATTATAATATTTTTATTTTTATTTATTTTATTAACAAGATATTTATATTTCTATTAACCATTCTCTGGTGTTTTTAATAGCCATTACTTAATTTTTTTTTTTAACAGCCATATATTTATTCTCTTAACAATCAATTTACACTTATTGCTCTAAGGTTTTTTACACATTCATCACAACCTCATTTTTGTTATTTGATGCAACGATTATTTTGTTTTGAATGTGAAAATAGATCACGTGTTTATTTCATATTTAAGTCTTTCCAACTCATTCAATTGTCAGCTCATATATGACATCTATTTTTTATTTCTTAACAACTAGCTTTTTTCTTTTTTTTTTTTCTCTTATGTACAAAAGCCATTTACCTTTGATGTGGAGAGGGTAAAAAGCGTTGTCTTAAAATAATTATTTTCTCTCATATAAATTATTTTTCTCCATAGATTAACTACCTAGGTATATTAAATTATTGTTATTAATTTTATCTCCTAATTATAAGTATATACAATTAAAAGAATATATTAAATATTTAAAAATATACGGCATTCAATACTTTTACACATCCTAAAACTATAATAAGCAAACGGAAAAATGGCCGGTGATCCCATGCAACAAAGATTAGCAAAATTATGAAATAAAAGCCTTCTAAGTAGCATCAATAAAAAGAAAAATTGTCCAATGTTTCCCACTGCTATATGAAGAACAGCTTCTGTGTTTTGGCCCATCTTATTTATTTGGTTCTTAGTCTCTTTCAGATTGCATGAGCAATAAATTGCTAATGCACGACGGTACAATACAGGACATGACCAAGCCCCTGCTTCGCTATGTTGAGCATCGAATTCACAATATTATTTAAAATATTGAAAAATTAAAAATTTGATTATTTTAAATAAAAAAGGTAGATATTTTTATAAAATTAATTTTTTTATAACATCCCTTCATTTGTTTTGTCACACTCTCTGTAAATGTAAAATATGTGATTAACATGTGTATAATTAAATACAAGAAAGTATATTACCCAAAAAGATATAAGAAAGTAATTTTTTTTATAAAAACAAATGACAAGACTAATGTATATATAATTTAATATAAAAATAGTGTACATGGGAGCTATATACAAACCAGGAGTTCTGAATATTACTTTTGATAATGCATTTATTTTTATTTAATAATTATTATTTAATAAAATTTAAATTATTAAACCCATTTAATTTAGAGGCTCACATCATTGTAAATATCCCTAGTAATACATGTCATTCGTTGCTGCATTAGAGCTTTTATGTTTCACAACCATGTTTTAATTTGATATTTTACATGTGTTAAGTGTTAGATTTTTTTTTAAAAAATTACATCATTATATTAAGTATTTTATAACAATAATGTAATGAAAATAATTTTATGAAATTTAAAAAATGCTTCCCCTCACCACGAAGCGGGTAATTCCGGATCCAAATTACAGTTAAAATGACAAGCTTTTTCTGTTTACGCAAGTGATAATATCACTGGCGATTGTAACAAGTTCTAGTCATAGGCCGTTGCGATTAGGCCACATAATTATATAGTTTCTTCCGGGATTTTCTACGGACGTAATTCGTTGCCGCAAGCGTGGTGGCCACCCACCTGATGGACAACTGAAGCCGAAGGCACCCTTGCGTAAAGGTGTATAAAAGTGCAGGACGCATCTTTAGGTGGCGATTTCATAATTAACGATCAAATGGCATCCAAGGCTGTGGCCGTGGCAGCTGAGAAAATTGGAACGGCGGCGCGACGTCAAGCCGTGACCCTAACAGACGCCGCTGCGTCACGAATCCGCTACCTGCTGCAGCAACGTCAGAGGCCGTTCCTGAGACTTGGGGTCAAGGCGCGAGGTTGTAATGGCTTAACGTACACCCTGAATTACGCAGGTCTGTTTTGTTCTTTCATAATCTATGCTCTCTTTGGTCCCATCCTCTTTTGTTTGATATATTTTTTTTATGCTTGCTTTACGAATTTTGATGCTGTTCAATGGATTAGTTTTCAATGGTTGTGGTTTGTGGGTGATTGGGTTAAACATTGTTCGGGAGTTTCGTTTTCATGGCCAGAATTAGCAGTTCACGTTTTCCTGGTGCATCATTTCAATTTGTTTAATACCCATAAGTTAGCCTCGCCGGGTTTCTTTACATTATTCGGTTTTTGTTTTTCTCCATCTTCTGTTGGTCACTGCCTCTTTTGGTGGTTATAGGCGTTTTACATATCAATATGGGTTTAGTTACGAGGCAAACTTTAGTCGGTTGTCATTGTTTCTCAGGTCTTTTCAGAGGCCTGCCAAATGCTTTTATCGTCCAGTTTTCGAAACAGTTTAAACCATCATTGCATGACTTCTACTCCTTGTGTTTGGAGAAGCACAAAGTATGGTGGTGCAGCATACAATACAGTGTTTTAGTTGTTTGAAAATGAGAAGCTGCATTATCACGATTCCATTTTTAAATTTATTTTTGATAATATCAAACTTGTTGGTTCTTAAACATTTTGTGTCTTTGGTTGCACATTGGTGTTGCATTTAGACACATAGATAGTCATCAAAATGTTTTCTTCCTGGCCGAGAATTTTGGGGTGATTGAAGAAATATAGCAAACTGCAATGATAACTGAGATACGCAAGTAATAGCACAATTAATTGCCTTTCTATTAGTTCTGCTGCAATTTGTTCCGTAATATGAATCATTAAACATTGTGGATGCCTTAAGAGGGTTGATAGCATCATGAAAATCTTCAAGCTGGTTGGGCATATGCTCTTTTTAATTCTTATACTGTGTATGTCTTCCAAGTGCGGTGAGTTGAAGATGGATGCTTATAAATGTTTGAACTGACTTCACATTTTCTGCTGTTTTGGTAGATGAAAAAGGGAAGTTTGATGAGTTGGTTGATGATAAGGGTGTCAGGATATTGATTGATCCAAAGGCCCTTATGCATGTTATTGGAACTAAGATGGATTTTGTAGATGACAAACTTAGGTAAACGCTTTCTTTAACTCTTATTTGTTTTCCTCTTTTATGTTTCTTTTCTATTATTGTTTTGTTAATTGTGGTGTGTTTGGGGTTGAGGTGAGGATGAGGAAGTCTCTTAATAGACACATTTGCATGTGTTGGGTTACTGTCATTTTAAAAGTATTTGTTGTCCTAAACTGTCCCACGTAGACCAGAAGAGGAAGTAATTTATTTTCTTTACCTCATGATTCTTAATAAAGTATGCATTTCTAGTAGGTTTTGTTTGGATGGAGGAATATGTCCTCTTGCTAAGTTCCTCATTAAATGTTTCTTCCAGGATTTGATATTGGAACATTGGCATATTTGCCAATGATATCTGATTGAGTTGGGCTTAGAATGCAAAAGACATTATTATCAGAATATGAGCAAATTTCTTATTCATGTTAATGTAGTCACTATTGTTTTTCTCTTTTTGGGCCAGCTTTTCTGCCCTTTTACACTTCACCTTGTTAGTAGCTTCACCATGTTCATGCTTGTGTATTTGTGAACTAGAATTGTTGTCCCAATATGCGGGAGAATTTCATGCTTCCACGAGGGCACAGCATTATTGGGCATTGACTAGCTTGTTACATGAACAATTTCTGCTTCCTTCCACCCTTAAGCATGATTTGATTTGTAATTATGAGGATACTCAGTGACATTTAATTCCCAGATTTCACGTGAGAAATTTTCTGCATCACTAAGTAAGCTTTGGTGGAAATGAGGGATGAATGTTATATAATTTATATGTTTTGCTTTGAGGATAACCAGTGTTTTTCCAACTGGAGATTTCATGCGCAAAAAGTATCAGTATCACTAAATGAAGCTTTTGATTAAATGTGCATGAATTTCATATTTGTTTTACTTATATGTTGTGCTTGATTTTGCTACGTTGCTTCACATGTGTGACATTTAGCTGCTGCTTTCTTTTTGGTGTTTCTGTTCTAATTCCTTTTTGGCTTCTGTCAGATCTGAGTTCATCTTTATTAATCCAAACTCTAAAGGCCAGTGTGGGTGTGGTGAATCTTTCATGACAACAGCCAGTTCTGGAGCTTCTAAGACAGGAAATGGTTGAAATTGCCTTTCAACGTGGGGTGAGACCACACTTACGATGCTGTTCTTTCATGATCAGTTTGTTGAGCATACAACTAATGGCTTCCTATAGCTTTGCCTGGAAGAATGGCGGAAAATGAAAGCTTTGGCACTCAGAACAGAGGATACTGACATGGTTTTAGTATATAGAGTTCTTTAAAGCTGATGCCAATAAGGCTTAGTTCTACAATTTGTACTATCATTTGTTCAGAGTCTTCAAATTGATTCAGGTTATTAAAAATCTTCAATGTAAAATCTCATGTCGTGAAACCTTGTACAGTTTTTAGGTTGATAAAGTCATTGAACTATTTTCCCTTAGTTTTTTGCAACTAGCTGAGGTGTTAGTGCCATGACAGTATGAAGATCAGACTTCTATTTTATAAATGATGCTAGCTTGGCTTCTTTTGACAGGTTGAGCCACTCTAGTTTTGTCTTTACTCCTCTATCCTGTTCGAATAATGCAGTGTTTTCCCAATTACAGATGTTAAAGTGACGAGTTATAAATAAAGTATTTTTTTGGTACTTAGGCGTCTATTTGATTCAGGATACGTTAAGACTTGAAATGTGTCGAGCATTTTAGAGAAGTTAAATTTGATGAGTCTATACAGCATCAATATCCTTGTCCACCAATTAGACTTGCTCTAGCGGCTTGCTAACCATTTTCTTGCATGAAAAAGCAAAGAACATTGCTGACAATATGGCAGTGGGACTATCAAAGCGGTAGCAATTCACATTTGAGGAGAATTGAGTAAAATATTATTAGTCTTATGAAATATGAATTTTGTTGTTGCTTTTCTGTCTTTTGTTTTTTTTTTTTTTTGGTGTAAGGTATCTTCACACCAAAAAATGAGATTAATCTCATTCAAGAAAAGGTGACTTGGGACTTACTTAGTTGTCATTGTGACAACCGCTTGGTATTCCGTTTGTCTTGTTTATCTTCCTTTAACCTAAGGAACATGACTGAGTCAACCACGAGAAACAGGCATACCCAGCATGGTCTATACATGCCTTTGTGGATATATCTTTGGGAAACCGCATTGTATAACATTAGAGGGAGTAAGAGAGATTTGAAAGTATCAGAGAGTTAGTGAAGGAAAGCAGGTTTCACTATAAATAATAATCAGGGTCGTTATTTTTTTAAAATTGTTTAAAGTATTTAAAGTCAAGAATTACGAATTATGGGCGATTTAAATTTAGATTTTTATTGACTTGTTATGTTTGTTATTATTAGACAATTTATATTATTACTCATTTATGTAATATTTTTATTTTTATACAAGTTTCATCTAATAGAATTAAATTATTAAATTTAATAAATATTATATATTAAATTATAAGATTTAATTAATATAAATATTTATATTATTAAATATGAATATTTTATAAAAATAAGGTACGAATAACTTTTTTATATATTTTTCCTGCTTAAAAAATGTTCTTGCACATTTGTGGAAACAAATTACACCCACTTTTACTGAGAATGTTGTGTGAGCTTTTTAAATGAATTAAGTAAATTATGCAAAATTAAATAATTTTAATATTGTAAATTTTATTTGAAAAAATTATATAAAATTAAAGGTATAAAAATAAAGTTACTCTTTACAGACAGGAAAAAAAAAGTTAAAAAGGAGATTCTCAGAGTAGCGTCAAACTCAAATTGTCAAATCTCGAAGCTAAGGATTGAGATTTCTTAGTTGTCTTGATATATAATTTTAATGACTTTCTTTGTCGTTCCATTTTTATATCATTGCTTCTTTCGGTTACGGTGTGAAACTCCTTGAGGATCCAACCACCGGAACTACGGACGTTAGCAGAGGGTCTTACAGGTGCGCTTCAAGAAGTGCCAAAATTTCTCCGCCCGGGCTCCGTAAAGTGCGGTGGCTACTAAGTTCTAATGCTGACTGCTTAGCTTCTCGGGTCGGGGGGGGCATTTGCCACGTGCAAAGCACACGAGTTTGAAGACCCACCCAATTTTTTTTTCCTTCTCCAACTAAAATTTTCCCGGAGAGAGATAATCCCTCTTCCGTGATTCGCTGCTCCAGCATTCTATTCTTTCGCTTTTCTTCTTTAAAATATTCGTCCAATCAATTTCTAATTCACAACCCTGACCCTGTCAAAGCTTTTGCTAGTTGTCTTTTTTGGTTTCTTCGATACGAGGTTTGGCTGTTCGGATGATCGGTATCCGAATTATCTTCAAGAAGATGATCTTTTCGTTATCCTGGTGAGACGCTTTTATGGAATATAATCTTGTTTCTCTTTAAATCGTTCTCAATCTCTCCCGTTGGAATATATCCTATATGCCGATTGAAGAGTTGGATTGGTAGTAATACCCTTCACTGTACCCTATCTGATTATCCTTTACTGTACTTTGTCTCCTGTTTTCATTTTAGTTTGGTTTCTCCTCAGGCGGTTCCTGTCCTCTGCAAAGACTGAAAATTTTTTTATACTTTTTTAAGACACCCATGGACTGATTTTTGGCCATCTGTGTACTTTTATCTGATTCTATTCGGTTGGTGAAGTTCTGGTTTCCGCTAGCTCTTAATTTGTTTTAATGTGTATTCTTATGAAGTTTGATTGATGAAATTTTGCATATTGGGCAGGCTCTGATAAATTGGAACCATCTTGTTATTCGATTCTTTAAACAATCATTGCTCTGCTTCATTATTTGTGATTCTGTGATTTACTATGGAGCACCTCCCGGTTGAAGTGATTGGTAATATACTATCCCATCTGGGGTCTGCTAGGGATGTTGTGATTGCATCAGCAACTTGCAAGAAATGGAGAGAAGCTTGGCACAATCACCTGCATACTCTTTCATTCAATTATATGGATTGGCCCATCTATCATGAATTGACCCCTAGGAGATTGGAAATACTTATCACTCAAACAATTTTTCAAACCAGAGCACTGCGGTGTTTATCGATTTGTATGGATGATGTTGATGGGTTTTCTGCTGCCCCAGCCATTGCTTGGCTTATGTATACCAGGGATTCCTTGCGCCAATTACGTTTTAATGTGAGGACAACTCCAAATTTCAATATCATTGAAAAATGTGGCAGGCAAAATCTTGAAGTTTTGGCATTAGCTCATAATTGTATTACTGGTGTTGAGCCCAGTTATCAGAAATTTCCCTGCTTGAAGTCACTTTCTTTGAGTTATGTTAGCGTCTCAGCATTGGATCTGAACCTTCTACTTATTGCTTGTCCAAAACTAGAAACCTTGTCTATCATCAATCCAGAGATCGCGATGTCAGATTCGCAAGCTTCCATGGAGCTTAGTAGCTCTTCTTTGAAGGATTTGTTTGTTGAAACATTTGGTTTGGATAAATTTATATTAGAGGCAGATTCGCTTGAGAATTTGCATCTGAAAGATTGTACCTTTGAGGTTTTTGAATTAATTGGTAAGGGAGCTTTGAAAGTGCTGAAGATTGATGATGTGAGTGTCATCCATCTTGATATTGGTGATAATACAGAGAATCTTGAGATTGTAGATGTCAGCAACTTTACAATCATGTGGCCAAAATTTTATCATATGATCTCGAAAGCATCGAAGTTACATAGGCTTCGGCTGTGGGGTGTTGTATTTGATGATGAGGATGAAGTTGTGGATTTGGATACAATTTCTGTTTGTTTTCCTCGATTGACGCACCTTTCCTTAAATTATGATCTAAGAGATGGGGCACTTCATTATGGTTTGCAGGGTTTATCTCTTCTGATGAATGTGGTAGTGTTAGAACTTGGATGGACTGCAATTAATGATCTCTTCTCAGTGTGGGTTGCTGGGCTTTGGGAAAGATGTCCCAATCTGAAAATGTTGATCATTCACGGTGTTGTTTCAGAGGTAAAAACTCATGAAGAGTGTCAAATTTTTGCCAAATTTACTGAACTTGTTCTCCAACTTGGAAGAAAATATATGCATGTAAAGATTGAATTTATATATGAATAGTAGTTTCTGCAGTATTCATTTATGCCTATCAAAGTCTTGGCTTTATATAAATCTGCAACAAGGTACTTGACTACTTCTATATTTCATGTGTTCCTTTGCTCTCTGATGCCCCCTTTTTTTTTTGTGTGAAGCACGAGAGTTCATCAATTGTAAGTTGACGGATTGTTTGTGCTAAAGAGACAATCTGGATAATCTGAAAGAAGTTTGGTAATGTCCTATTCCACATTCTTTCTTTGCTGGATTTAGCAGTTCTAGTTTTCAGTGGTAAGGAATGTATTCTCAGTTTTTAAATGTGACTAGTTGAATTTCTTTTAATATTCTGTATGTTTGAAGGAACTTCGCTTGTATTTTACATAACCGGTCCCAAGTCTGGATAAAAGAGGAAGGTTGTGTTAGGTAGTCGACAGTCTAATATAAAATTGTGACAAATTTATATGACATAAACAAACGAAGTTATAGTGCCATGGTTAAATGATATTTCCGAAAATTTGATTTCGGATAAAAGTTTATGATAACATTTGATTTATATAGCAGACCCCATTTAGTAAAAAATGCTTGGTTTGTTGGTATTGTTGTTATTATTCTATATGCTTGAAGGACATTGGTGATTAACCTCATCATTTCAAAGAATTTAAGGGATCATGTTTCTTCTTGAAGGAAACTGAAACTCAATATAAATCTTCCTAGACAATGGATATCGCATTAAAATTAAATAAATGTACCTGCTGATTTTTTAGTATGAATTAAGTTGTGTGTAGTTTATGCTTCAGATACGGAAAGATGTAAATACTTTCTTCCCCTCACAGGTCTCAAATCTTTGCATATGTAAACACCCCCTTCTAATTTTTATGAGTAATGATACAGGTACAAATCAATTCTGCACACTGATTATACACACCCTGACATTACATTTTCTCTCCTCCTTTTCTCTCACCTAAAATTTTTTCTCTCCTCTTGTACTATCAGTGTAAGCTTGCAGTACATAAGTTTAGTATTTCCCAATTTTTATACGAAGTTAAAACCGCTGTAATATTCTCTAACTAAAACTTTCCCGCAGCTTATAATGGTAGCAATCCCCCGTTACCAAGAGAAGGTCTTGGATACAGCTCAATTCAGAGTTAGGAAGAGAAATGCTAGCCTTATACTGGTTTACATCCGGTTGAGTTGCTGAAGTTGTTTAAGTTGACCTTTTTTCTGATGCAACGCTTGAAAGTCAAGTCGGATTGATTAAAAATGGCAATGATAATGCTTGTTTCAGTACATCATACAAATATAGTAGACTCTTATAGGCTCAACTCAAACGGTATTCAAATTCAACCGTCAGCTTATTTGCTTCCGCGTACGTGAAGGCTAGACGTGCACTTGGTAGGAGCGAACTTGCAAAGAAGAGTGAGGAAAGAGACTCACGAAAGTTAATTCACTAAGTTCTTTGTGAGATTTTAGATTTATTATATTTTATAATTTAATTTAAAATATTTTAAATTTGTTAATTTAAATTTTTTAAATAAAATTTATGTTATAATAATTTATAAGAATAAAAAAATTATACAAACAAACGAAAATTAAGTATATGCTTTGATAAATTTTCACATATTTAAATAATGTTTAGATTAATTTATGAAAATAAAAAAATTTATAAAAAACAAGCTAGAATGGGCAAATATGCTCTGATATATATGTAATCAATTTTCACACATCCTCCTCATCATCAATCGATCAGATTTACTGCATACTTTTAGATGCCCTTTTTGTCCAACTCATTATTACCAGGTTATTGCTATTTCTGAAGATGCTACATGCAGCCTTTCATGTTCAAGTTTCAGTCTGCCCACCTGGGTGGGCCTCTGCAGTTTGCAGTTGTCTTGGTTTTTTCTTTTTGTTCCAGTGACTGTCTTCATTCTGAGCAATTTGTACGAAATAGGGGGAAATCGCAACATTTTCTATTTGGAGAATCGTAA
This sequence comes from Dicorynia guianensis, assembly GCA_037013595.1. Lineage (NCBI taxonomy): Eukaryota > Viridiplantae > Streptophyta > Magnoliopsida > Fabales > Fabaceae > Dicorynia > Dicorynia guianensis. The sequence goes on from JASUAB010000010.1 coordinate 32,581,162, forward strand.
AAACGTTTTGGGTGAGTTGGGCCTATAATATTTTATGAATTTTATTATTTTATAAATAAATTTTTATTAAAAATATTTAAATTTATTAAATTTTTAGAGCCTAATACTAAAACTCCAAATATAAAACGGCGATTGGGCCCACCCCAACACTTCGCACTTGGCAGCTCACTTTTTACAGATGTTATTTACGCTCTCTCTCTCTCTCTCTCTCTCTCTCGTCCTTTTGTTGTTGCAGCACCTGAAAATGGATGTAACCACTTTTTGAATGCGCCCCATATCTTTATCTTTCACTGCAGAAAGGCGGAGACAGAAATGAGGACCAAATCAGCAGAAATTTGATTAATTTTTTTAAAAAACAAGGTGACAAGACCTACGATATGATATAATAATTGAGTATAGTAAATTTACATTTTTATTTTTATTTTTATTTAAATCTTTAATTTTATTTTTTATTACACTTTTAAAAAATATAAATTTAGATATACGACTAATGGTACCCGTATTTAAGGATATAAATTTTTTATTTTTAAGAATATAAAGATAAAAATAATTAAAAAAATAAAATTTATAAAATATATTTTAACATAAACTAAATATAAATAAAAAATTATAAAAATATCAAAAGCAAAAAATCAAGATCCGTATTCAAGCGTGAAGTCAGCTTCTATTTTTTCCCTAGATTTTCTGAATAGACACCACCTCGGTGACAATCACCACCTCCGCCAAGCTAGTGGTTAAAGTGAGGGTTAGGTTCTTATTTCCCAAGAAAAACACCAAAGTATGAATTTGCATTCTCATATAATTAAATTTTATAATAAAAAATATATATGAATTGCATTACTTTTATAAAAGTATGGTTATTATATTTTTGTTAAATAAATTTATATATTTTTAATCATTTTATTTTAAATTAATTTTATTCATAATTAATATAAATAGACAAAATTTAATTAAAGACAAAAATTATATTTTAATTATTCACAGATTAATAAATTTTTATTTTTATTTTTTATTATTTAATTTTTTTAATTAAATTCTTTATAAATTAATCAATTTTTATTTTAATCATTTACTATTTAATTCTTTTATTTTAATCTTTCATAGATTAAAATTAATACCGATCAAATTCTTCAAATTCTTCAATTTAACATTATATTATGGTGTTGGCCTAGTTGCTTATGTAGCAAGATGATATAGCATATGAAGATGATGTGGCAAGATGACATGGCATATGTTGATGATGTGGTGCATATTTTGACACACAATGATGATGTGATAAGATGACATGGTAGGTGACGTGATAAAATATGTACCATATCATCTTGTCATATATCACCGTCCGTCATATCAATAGATAGACTTATGATGTTGAATTAAAGAATTTAATTAATATCAATTTTAATTTATTAGAGATCAAAATAAAATAATTGAATAATAAATAATTAAAATAAAAGTTGATTAACGTATGAAAGGCTTAATTAAAAAAATTGAATAGTAAAAGATTAAAATAAAATTTTGTTAATCTATGAAAGATCTAAATAAATTCTTTTTAATTAAAACTACCGCTTTGTTAGCCTTAATATCTCAAACCAAAAAAAATGAGAATGTACACATTAAATCACTGATTAAAAGTTATTATAAATAATCAATCAAAAAATTGTACATATTCTTTCAGTAACAAGAAAAGTGACAAACTTTTTAATGTGAGTTTATTTTTTTTTTAGAAAAATAACAAACTGCTTAACGCATCACACGCAAGCCTTAATCCATCGATTGAACTTATCACTAGCACACTTGCTTTTGCAAGATATTGCATACTGCAATTTCCATTACAGCATGCCTGGATAAAAAATACATGTACAATGACAGCGTTACTACTGGTTGGCTTTATAGGGCAAAGGGGAAAAAGCTTTCGCTTTTCTTACCCTCCCAAGCCATCGACTTAGCACAAAAGAGATTAAGTTATTCTGTTGGGTGAGGATTCAGATCTCAGATCACCAAATCATGAAACAAAGGAAAGAAAGAGCTGCGTCATTCAATAATCCCTAATATCCTTTTTATAAATGAATGATATGTGCTTTTACTGGCATATAATGTTAACAGAACTTGTAGTGATACAGATACAAATCCTATTTCTTCCACTTCACACTATGCAGTCTTATGCAACCAAAAAAAAAAAAAAAACTACGAACATACTCTAATATACACATTTATAATAAAAACCATTTCAGCAAAAAAGCCAACATTTTCAAGAAATTAATGATACAAATTCCAAAAAAACTCTACATATAATCTACACCTATTCTCTCATTCTCTTCCTTCTCTTTCTCTAACCACAAATTTTTTCTAACCAGTTTGTACCGTTAACATTTTCCTTTCCTTTCCAAGGCTATGTATGGAAGCGGAAAACACAATTCTGTCATAATAATTCATACATAACCCATTGAATTCTAGTGCAACTGGATCATGGTCCCGGATCACTTGGGATCCGACACAGAAACAAAAAAAAAAAGTTAAAGAAATAGTCAGACCTATAAAAAAAGAAAGAATTCTTTATTTTTTTTATTTTGTTTAAAGTCACTAAAATCAAATAATTTCAAAATCCGACTAGTTATCCTACATGGCGCATATACCAAGTCACTAAACACAAACATCTAGAGCACTGTTTCTGTTGTTTCACCCTTTATTCCTAAAAAGGTGATGGCCGTGAAAGAATACACAGATTGCTGCGTTTAATCTGTTATAAGTAGAATATTAGACTGATCCTAGCAATTAGCTAGAAAATTTTCTTCTATTTATTTATACACATGAAATAAGGGTGTGGTCTGCCATCAGTTTAAGACATGAAACACTTGACACACAATTGGTAAATGCGATCAACAATGCAGGCAGTCATATCTTATACATATAAATAACTAGCTAGTCTTCATTTGAAAGAGTGATCTAATCCTTGCATTGAGCACGGACTTGAGGTTATTACCAGTGTGGTCCTCAAATTATGATAGTTTACAACATTCTTAATCCCTTTCTGTCTCTAGCTGGTTTAAGCCTCAGTTTTTGAGATTTCTCATATTTCTTCTCCCCTCTTTCATTTGCTTAATGAATTCAGTCGTCTTCGCTTAAGCAGGAGAAGTGCTATAACTATGCCTCTGGATACATAGATACAAAATATATGGAGGTTATTGGTTACCATGCAGTCTCTTCACAATGGACAACTTTGGCTCCTTCTCAACGCTCTGAATTTCTCCCTTGCCTTCTGAGCTTTGGTTTGAACTCTCATGTTCAATTCCTCAGAACACTGCAGCAGGTCATCAGAAGGTCAGTTGTGATGTTAAAGACATCAAGTTTCACATTATATCTAATGTCATTCGAATGTAAATGCACGTACACAAAGGAAATAGAGATGGGTCTCTATTTAATATTGTGAAAAAAGTAGTCTCTATTTGCTTTGCGTAGGCATTGTGTGTTTGAATGGCATTATTTGCATAGCTAATGATATATATGGTTATCATCTTTCGGATTGTTCTGGTGGTGATGGAACCTTATAAAGGCTTTCCTACCCTTAATGCGAATAGAAAATACAAACTAATGGTTATATTCAATCATTATCAATTACCTGTTGCTTTCTTCTCCTCTCAAGTTCGGCCTAAAGAATAAAAGCATAATCCTTGTCAGTAACTGTAATCAATTATAAGTACAAAATGTGAAGAGTACTATCAAGATCCCTCAAAGTTCATGTAATTTGGCAATACCAGCGCATGCTTGAGTTGGGCGTTCTCTTCTCTTAATTGGTTCAGTTCTGCTTCCAATTCAACCGTGTATGCCTGCACGCCAAGAAAGAACAAAGTTATACAAAGGGAGCTCATCGACATGTATATTTTCAAGCATTGAAACCATTAATTTAACAAAGTCTGATGATTCATTATTAGAAGTTCGAAACTTGTCCGCCTTCCATGTATTTTCATTCCTCATAGTTCGCATTCTCAGGGGAGTTCTTCTTCCCCTTTCTCCCAATTGCTTCTGAGCATCTGCATCAGCAACATTCCCATCTTGCTAGCTTTATGCAACATGCAATGCAACCATAAATAATTACATCATCCCCATTAAATGGTTTGAGATGTGTTTCATTCTAGCAATTATAACTAGAAACCACCTTTTATGAACTTGAAGAACCAGACACTGGACAGGGTCACCATGAGATGAGAAAATTTATGTTTAAAGCGACTGCATTTGTAAAATAAGGCACCTGTTTTCTTGCTCTAGATCTCGCAGCTGACTCTCTGTTCTTTATCATCCTCCTCTGCCTTCTCTCCACCACCTTCTCCACCGGGCCATCTATAATCCTCTTCCTTCCTCTTAAAACACCCATGTCCAGCCCAAATTGACCAGCAGAGTTGTCACTTGTTCCTAGCCCATCCGATGAAACAGGGCTCATCGGCGCAGCCATTCCCATCGTTGGCGCTGCCCCATATCCGCTACCTCCGTTTACCACCCTCCCTCCATAGCACACCGCTGGCGGCGGCGGCGGATAGCCGGTATCTCTCTTGCCGTTTCCAGCATACCCAGAAGGCTCACCAATTGCCCCACCTCCCTGAGCCACCGTCTGGAACGGTGCAACCACATTACCAGCAGCCCCGCCACGCCCCCCACCAGCTGCAATCCCAATAACGGGCCTGCCAACAAAAGTGGGTCCCATTGCAGAGTTGTTATTCGGGTACAGCCCATACTGCTGTTGCTGCTGCTGCTGTTGCTGTGGCTGTGAGGTTGGGGCAGATATTGGACTCGGTTCCCGAACTACCCCTGCTTTAATCAAGAAATCCTCCAGCGTCATCTCCCCAAAAGTGGGTTGGCGAGGGGCGGAGTCGGGATTATGAAAATTATCATTATTGCCGCCACCGTTATTGCTGCTCTGATTTTGCTGCTGCTGCCCACCTTGTTGTCCTTTGTGTATCTCAGACCAAACCTCGTCCACCGTTTTCCTACAAAGCGGTGCGGGAATCGTTAGAGATCCCTGGCGGGGCAGGCTTGGCTGCTTCCTTATCCCTCTCTCAGTGGAGGCTTCGCTCAGTGACAAATTGGAGTTGTTCTGGTTGTTGTTGCTGTTGCTGTTCTGATTGGAGTTGACGGCTTGGTGCTCTTCAGCATTCCAGATACTGCTAAGAAACTCGTCCATGTTCATGGACCCAAAATTCTTGCCACTCTCGCAAAGGGCGTGCTGGAACTCGTTGAGGGTGAGAGAGTAAATCGATGATTGTCTTCCAAGGGATGAGAACGGATGATTCTTCTGTTGTTGATCGGACTGTAGCGGCGATTCCACCTCGCCTTGAGAGTTCATCTCTGTCTCCGGAACCACCATTTTCTTCTTCTTGACTCTCTACACTTTATTTCTGGTGCTGCGAGACGAAACAAATGTTAAACACGCGAGTAAAATAGAACCCCAAGTGTTGTTCTTTTAAGGCGCAAGATTGGCAATTGTAAGCTGAAAATGACTAGGAGCAATTGTCAAAAGAAAAAATAGATACACAAAATGCTCAACGGCGCCGTGATATTCTCTGACGAATTTTGCCTGTATTTGTCTACCAGAAAATAATTAGCCATGCTGCTATAGTCCATAGAACTATAATTTTTGGTTGATCATATTTACACAGATTTACTGTTTGGTTAAGGACCAGATATTTACTATTTTGTTTGAATAAAATTACACAGCTGCAAAATTTTTTGCTATAGACAAATGCAGAGGAGTTTTCCTCTTCATACAACTTAAAATTTATAAAACTTTCACTTAAAATCTAAATAATTAAATTTATTAAATTACAACTAAAATTAAAACAATCTAACACTTTAAATATGTTTCTGCAATATGTTAACGTGGGACTGTAATTTTCCAATGTGTATTCCTCAAATTTGTATGATGTCACGGTGTGAATGAGTAAGATGCGTGAAGCCAATGGAACTATTTTGCTTATGTCATGCATAGGAACTAGAGATGTGCGACACCTCTTGGCAGTGCCTGGAAAGATCTTTCTATAGCAGTGACAGTCATCTTGAACAAGTACTGTTGGCATTGTAAAATTTTACTTTACGAGAGATGTCAATGATTAGTTTAAAAGTTCATTTACCGAAGAGTAGCAGTTCTTAATATTCAATTTAGCAGCGTTATTCATATGCTGCTTTTTTTATTTTGTGGTTATGTTTAATAATGTAATTAAGATTTAAATTATTTATTATTTAAATTTAAAAATTAAAAATATAATTCAACCATATGAGATGTAATAAAATTGTAAATTTTATATTGTAGGGTTATGATTTTCCTATTCAATCCATAGTAGGGGGAGCTGCCCTCAAAATCTGCCCCTTTTCTCTTCTCTGGGTGCAACAAAATGTTCCCTAATAATTTTGATTTTCTTTGGTACAGTAAGGTCCCTAATAATTTAGATGTTATTTTATCTTATCCACAAATCAAGATGCATATGGTGATCTTGCTATCACTAACTTCCACTCGCAAAATCCAGGATTTGTAATCGCCAAGTACTGAGAACTAAAGAGTGGATAAAAGAAAAAAAACTACCCCATTTTGTCTAGAAGATCTAAGCAACTAAAGTTTGTATTTGCCACAGCACAGCTAGACGTGTGGACCTCCATGCTTGCTGCCATTAATTTACCAAGTCAAAGAGGAGGTGCAGTTTGTCTCCTTCAGGACCAGTTTCAATTCTCCTGCACCTTAAACCATAACTTGATCCGTTGATTTATAGAGAGGAATGTTGGTTATTCTACATCAACAAGAAAAAGGGTAGGGATCTACATGATCTAAAACTTCAACTTGGGTGATAGTAATGTACTCGTAACCATCCCTTACCTGTTTCCAATATTCGTATTGGATTTATATAAAAATTTTATTATAAAATTAATTAACTTATTGACCTATACTCATACAACTTAAGTAACCTAAGTGTTAAAAGTGGGTCGATTCATTCTAACCCACAACAATTTATAATTTAATAGAATAGAATGGACTAAGTCATAATTTTGATAAATCAAAAAAAATATTAATCCAACTTACATATAAAATTATCAACCCGCCTTCCGCTATAAACTGTAAATTAAATGAAGGAGGTAAGCCCCAACCCACAACCTAAGTAAAGATACAGAGACTCAAAACCACCTAATGATGATATCACAATCTCATTTTAACATGATCCAACGTCTTCTTACCCCATGACAAATCAGGTTGATGAAGTGTATACTAGGCAAGAGATTATATATTCTTTAATGGCATGACTTAAAAAGTGAAATCAAGATATAGAAAACAGCATAGATAGGGAAAGAAGGTCCACTTAGCATAATATAATTAGGGTGACAAGTTTAATCACATCTATAATGCCTACAATAATATGTGCACATTTCCTAATGAGGAATATCTACTTGGTGGGTTAAAAACTTAGAAGTGGGACTTCGATATATTAAAAGGAAAAGGGTAATCTTTCCTCCTTTGGAAAGCACTCACGAAACATTTAAAACCAGTAAATAATAAAGAAGGATTAGATAACACAATCTTTGTAAAGAACTCAAAGGTTTCTCAAGAGTGCACCGCCATTTTAACTAAAAAGGGAGCTGCAGGATCAGCCGGCCATGAACCTACCATCTTTCTCGTCAACTTTCTTACATTAAGCACCGAGCACAAAATCAACCAACCAGATAAGGCAACCAAACATGAAACTAAGATTGTTAAAATCGAAACTAAACGATCGACATAGATAACAGAACAAAGCAGAGATCAGAAAAGATACCTGGAAAGCCACAAGGTCAGCTAGCTCAAATGCTGTTATTCAAACTGAACAAGTTCCTTGTACTAGTCTTCGAGAAGGGTTGGATTTGCAGCATCAATGAGACTTGGAGCAGAAAGAGGGTTGTGTCTGATCAGTCTTAGCAGTGACCACACTTAAAGAGTCTCTGCATGTTAAGACAGGAACAAATTTAGAAGATATCTAGCCCTGCGACCAGGTCTGTGACTTTTCTCCATGCCACCTTCCCGGCCTGGCAGGGGACCCCACAAAAATAAATTTAAAAAATTGTGAAAATGAAGATTGTCCCACACACAAAGCAAAAGTATTCAAAGGCCAAGACCACTCGCCACGTTCAGGCCAGGTGTCATCTGTGCAACCTCCTTTAGGAGCAGCCTGTGCTTTGAGCTTAACACGTGCCCTTTGCTTTGTCTCCCCTCAAAATACTTTTAATTTCTTTGATTTCATACTTTTATTGTAATTTTTAAAATAATAAAATTTAAAAAAATATTTTTATACTTAATTTAATAATATCTTTTTCGAATATTTTAACTCTTGCACAGATTAAATGATTTAGAAATTTATATTTTTAAAATTTAAATTATAAAATTTATTAAATTTTATAAATAATTTATAAATTTTAATAATTTAATATTTTATATTTAAATATAAATATTTTATTTGCAACATCTTTTCTCGAATATTTTAGCCCTTGGAGAGATCAGATCAGTGTTAAATCATGTCGGTGAAGGGTACCTGATCCCACCGCAAACGATGTTAAGTATCATAGTGAACAATAATTGGTCTTTTGATCTTATTCTTAATTTTTTATTTTTTATGTTAAATTATTTATTTTTATTATAAAATTTAATAAAATAAATAAAAGAATGATAAAATAAAAATAATATAATATTTTTTAAAAAAGAGATATAAGAGAATAAGATAAAAATTCCATCTTGATTGATGTGATTCACAAACCTTTTAGTTTTTCAGCAACGTTCCACGTGTCATGTTCTGGGGAGTGATGCACATGCATAGATGCTGCGCAAAGGATGGCATCTTTCCTACGCTGCTGTTATACGTTGAAGGCTTAAAGCTATTCCTATTCCTGCTGTTTGGATTTCCGCTAATTCCGGGAAATTTTTCTCAAGCTCAGGTTGGGCTGGGCTTTAACGTGAGCTCCTTACAGGTCCAGACTGTAGCCGAGAGGGGGTAGCAAGTAGTGGGCCACCAAGCCCGACCTAAAGTATGATCATTTCTAGACCACGGGCTCAGTCATGGATCCATAGATCAGAATTTACACTGTCCCTGGCAGTTTGAATGGCAGCTTGGCACCATTCTACAGGACCACCTCTGCGAAGTGCCAACAAATCATAACGTCACCAGTGCGTGGATCAAAACTCATCATTCTGACGCTGCCAATACGCAAGACTTCACTAACAAGCAAAGGAATGAAAACATGCCCATACAATTGATTAATGCATGGCATTTGAAATGAATGGTTTAGAAAGAAACCGACATTAGCGGTTTAGCACCCAGGGGTCAGCCAAGGAGAATGCATTACTCTGATAATTCACACAGATTCTGGTTTAATCATTTCAATCATGGTTGTTGTCAGCACCGTCTTCAACATGGCGTGGAAAAGCTTATAATTTAAACACTATTAATTCATTTAAATAATCGTACATAATCTACAATTTGCAGAGTGCTATAACCAAAGTTGGGTACCAGTGGGACCCAGGTTAAGATTGTAGCTTAGATCAATTAACCCATTAAATGCAGAATATGTGCCTTAGATCGTGCAAAGAAGGTTTTGCATCTTGTATTCTGTAATCATTCCAAGAGCGTAGTATTCACATTAAAAATTGCAGTATAAAGAACATTTTTTGGAAAGCGTATGATTACATATCTGTTTCATTTCTATATAAGCCAGCTTAATTCACTCATTTTTTTACACAGAGGAGTATACTGACCCAAAAGGCAAGACTAAAGAAAATGTTTTCAAAACAGATCGCCATTTTGATTGCTTTTCTCTCCCTTCATTTTGCTCTCATATTGGCCTCTGATCCTGATCCAGTTCAAGATTTCTGCATCCCAAACCCAAAACTTGGTTCCATCAAAACAGCTCAGGGTCTGCTTACAATTTCCCCGTGCAAGAACTCCTCAGAAGTCACTTCCGACGATTTTGTCTTCTCCGGCATGAAAACTGCGGGAAACTTTTCTGACACCGGCCTGGCTGTGGCATCTGCAAATCCCAGCAACTTTCCTGGGCTCAACACTCTTGGCATGTCATTTGTACGAGCGGACATTAAAGTGGGTGGCATTAATCCACCACATTTTCACCCAAGAGCAACAGAGCTAGCTTATGTGATAGAGGGAAAAGTTTATTCAGGCTTTGTAGATTCCAGTAACAGGGCATTTGCTAGAATACTTGAGCAAGGAGAGGTCATGGTGTTTCCCAGAGGTCTAGTCCACTTCTTCATGAACGTTGGTGATAAACCTGCTACTCTGTTTGGAAGTTTCAATAGCCAGAATCCTGGCATGCAAAAGATACCATCTGCTGTGTTTGGCTCAGGGATCGATAAGGAGCTTTTACAAAAGGCTTTTGGGCTGACTCCCAAGCAGATTGGAACCATGAGAAGAAGATTTGATCCTAAAAGAGCAAAGTAGAAGACAAAATGTTGCCTGCCTATTAACTTTGAGTGGTTATCTTGAGGTTGTTTCTTTATTTCTTTTCAAGAGCAGATTTTCGTGTCTTTCCTTTTTTTTTTTGATCTTTTGACTTTCTTTCTCTTATGGGTCCAATGTTGATTAAGTATGGAATGATGATGTGTCAGGTATTACCTTGCTTTGGAACTATATGAATATAAAAGTATCATAATATGAACCACAATTTCAATAAAAAATGACTACGCTCTGGTACCCAATGTGAGCAATTATCAGCAAGTACATGAAGCGCAGACAGGTAGAATATACTGAACAAAGAAACGGAGTAAAGATATAGGGAAACATTTTATACTCTGTAAAATCATATCTGGAACAAATCAACTTCAAATTCAAACATGACGAAAAGGATTCTAACTAAAGTTGGTAAGGCAATTGTAAAAGGAAGATATGAAATTGATAAACGAAGTTTGAGAATCTCCATAACAGAGAGATGAAACGCATAAGAAGCTTATTAGAGATACCAGTGCCCCTAAAGAAGGTTACTTTCCTTGTATGAGTGACTTGATGAAAGTTTCATTCATCCCGTTAACCAGTGGGAAAAGGTGACCAGCACCTGGAAGCTCGTGATAGTGAATCCAAGGAAGCTTTTCTGCAATGTGTCGTTGCAGTGTAACAGGCACTAGCAAATCCTCGTCTCCATGCCACAGATGTACAGAACCTTCATTACTTGGAAATGGGTTTTCCAGATCTAATGGACTAAATTCTGGGGTACCAAATCCAATCATCATATCACGGTGGAGGCTTTCATATTCGCCTTGCTGTCTGATTTGCCGCTGTAAATTGTAGAAGTCACATAAAAAAGGTAGTTATAATACTCTATGTATGGAGAAAGAGGTTCAGAATCTAAAGAGGGAGAGGAAGAGCTCAAAGAGCTCCTTTCAATTGCAACAAATATTTTTTTGGAGGAAAAACAGCTACGAAATTTTATTCAAGACTGAATTAATATGATAATAAGACACTTCAATTAAATGAAACAAATTTTAAATGGTCTTATTATTTTTTTAAATTAAATTTTATTAAATATTTAATTAAAATATTTAAATTATTAAATTTATTAAATTTTATTTTAATTTATAAAACTCAACAGATTTAATAAATCACTTATTTTTATAAACATTACCTATAATTTTATACGTGGGACAAAGTTTTTAGAATCTCAAATAAGTCCTAGTGTCACAAAACTGTGGCTTTGTTAGTGAAATGATAAAGTACTCCAAGACTTCTTTAAGTAATTAGAATACAAATATATATATGTTGATAAAAATAAAAGAATCAAGAAATCAGAGAATCAGTGAACCAAAAGCCTGCCAAAGCCCATTCTACTGCATTTCAAAACAAAACTATATTTTTGTGACCACTTAAATGCGGGATATGTACCTCGTAAGTCGGTATAGGCAGCTTAAATAAAATTTCTTTATCTTGACGGGAAAGATTTTCTGGATCACGAGCAATCACACTAGAACCTGGAAACCATCTCCGAGTGTTCCACCAGTAAGTTAGCCGTGGCATGTAGTGAGCAACCCGAAGAGCCCATTGGTCTTGCACCTTCTGTATTTTATAGGCTTCTTTAGTTAACTCTGCGGGAAGACCACACCACCAGTAGTTGACAACCGGGGCTAAGAGCGCTGCACCTGAAAGCCTGCCAGTGTTGCAAAATTCCATTACCATAACAGGAATTAAGTAAGTGTAGGTGCATGACAACACTATCTCTCACCACTAGCAAGTAGATGGAAACATGCCAAAACACCTTTTGACAAGCTAGAAATATTTTAGCTGTGGATTCATGTCAACAAAATTATAAACAGGAAAAAGTAAGAGCAACAAAATGTTCACTAATAATTCTCTAAAATTTAATAAATTTAATAATTTATATTTGTTTAAATGAAAATTTTGTGCCATTTAATTTACAAAAATAAAAGTATTGTTACAAATAATCTTATCCATACCTGTGAGGTATGTACTTAAGGCAGCTCCAGATAACCTGCCCACCCATGGAGTAACCGATTACAAAGAATTTGGATCCTAATCCCAACTGATCAGCAAGCTCTTCTATATCTAAGGCGAGGCTCTTTACGGTTCGATTTGGATCAGGATCACTTTCCCCATAACCAGGTCTGTCAAAAGATACAATGTAGACTCCCAACTTTTCAGTAACTTCCTGTTGAAACCACGGATAGTTCCAAATAGTATTAGCTCTAAAGATATCAGGAATGCTAAGAGAGCAACACAATGGAAATACAAAATAGATGCTTACCGGCGATAGGGTATTGGCATCGATACCATCATGCCTGCAAGAATCAAAACCATGGACAAAAATCATTCTATATTTAGCTTCATCTTTTGGAACACCATACCCTTTGTATGCCAAATGCCTTCCATCCCTCAGTTTGATTCTCGGTGCTGTTACAGGCGGTCCACCAGGGGAGCCACATATATTGGGCGTAGGAGGTTGAGCAGACTTATAACCCCGCCAGGCTACAAGTCCAAGTCCTCCAGTAAGCAACACTGCTGGACCCCACTTAAGCATTCCTGGGAGTTTGTGATGCTAAGATTAGAAAACAGAAAAGTGCCACCTAAAAGAGGAATTTTTAAATAGCGAGCACCCCACTATTCATCCTTGTGCACTACGGCGTGCGAGAACCATTCCTCTAATTTTAATAGTCAATCAGAATTTAAAGCGAGCAGTTGAGTGAAGTTCAAATCTCATAAACAAGAGCTTTAGAAATCACTCCACTACCATCTAACATGCTTATTTAACAAACAGAGCAACAACAGAAAATGAAAATTTACAGCGGGAACGGGAAAAAAGGCAAGTAGTTTCGGATTTAAAGAATCCTCATTGAAGAGATAGGCACCATAGGCATAAATCAAATGCAGATACGAAATACGAATGAGTGTCAAGACCCATGCACCTGAAGAGAGTTGAACCGAAGTGTCTTGTCTCATGGCACGAACCCTGGCTGATGCAGCAGACATAATTCTGCTCACTCCGCTCACCATTCTGTTCATTCTGAAACAACAGCCACCAACAGGATCACCTAAAGTCAGCAAATTTCGAAAACAACAGAAACAGAGAGCATGAGAGCTGAGAACCTTGAAAGTCAGAGAAAGAGAGGTGGGAGTGGTTCACACTCACACTGGGGTAGACAGAGATGAGACGGAACTTGTCTCCAATTTGGTTCCTTTTATATTAGATGGTGTGGAGAGCTAGTAAACGACCAAAATTACGGTGCAAGTATTGAGGAGAAAGTCAAGATTGGATAATTATTGAGCTTTTAAAAATAATTAGCAAAGCGTAAATTATTTACATCAAATTCTCTTATATTTAGAAGTGTTTGTAGATAATTTTTTTTTACTTTTAATTTTTATAAATATTCTCCTAAACTTATAAAATAATGTAATATATATTATTTATCTATTTTTATCTAAACAATAATAAAACTCTAAAAAGTTAATGAAACTCAAAGTTAATCACAAGTAAAATTTTTGTGGACGTAACATTCTATAAACAATATTGCCTAACATTCTATTTGAAATTGTTTTGGACTTTTTTGTTTTTGCATTTGATTATGCATTTTGATAATCTAAATTGTAAGTTTGTGTTTACAATTTTCTAAAATCCTGTAATATTATTTAAAATGGTGTATTTTTCATAATTTTAACATAATTTTCTGTATAATGCGCAAAATACATATACTCATAAATTGCAAAACAAACCATCTGTAACATGCTTTTGATGGAGAGAGTTTCTCACCCCATTTCTCTTTTACTTTTCTTCAGTTTCTTTCTTCATCCTTTCTTTTTCTATTGTGGATCCACTGCAGGTGAAGTGTGGAATGCTGCTTGCTCACGTATTGGCTTAGGCTCTTAAATTGTGTGATCACTTTCGCCCATCTGGTTGAGTGAAAGCGATAGCTGATATGAGATATTAATTTTGGCTTCTCTAATTTCAAGCGCACGCCAGAATGAGAATTGTTTGGCAAACACACACCTACCCCTCTGGGCTTAGGCCTTGTGTTGTAGTTCTGGTGGCTTGTGGAAATCGAAATTAGGAAGGAAAAGTCCGATCTCAATGCCTATTTTTTTAAGAATGCTCGCATCGAAGTAGGCAATCTGTTTGATAAATTGGTTGTATTAGTTTAGTGGATAGAATTTAATAATTTTAATTATTTAAATTTAATTAAGTAAAAATTATATGAAAATAAAATTATAAAAATAAAAAGATTAATTTAGGAATAAGAAGAGAATTTTGGTTTTAAATATAAGTTTGTTAATTTTGTTAAATAATTCAATAGCTGATTTTTCATTTTTATTAAAACTTTAGTGATTTAAAAAATTCATTCTACCACAGATTCTGTGGTGATCTCTTAAGATTGCCCTCTAGTTTCATAACAGCGTAACTAAAAAAGAAGTATTTTTCGCAGCGAAAGTAATTTCTTCTTGTCACCAAATCTTGGAGACTGTGATGGGTAATTCTGAAATTAAAAGAAAATTTTCTCGAATCCTGTTAGATTAATCACTTCAATGGAAATTTCAAAACTTTGGATTTTGTATAATTTTCTTTAAGACTGAATAACTGTGTTTTTATTTATAGAAACGGTGCAATAGTAGCAGGATACATGTTAAGAGCTTGACATACTGGCTGGTGCTGGTCTTTCCTAACTCTTACTTATTATTCGTTTGGTCCCTTCTACCTCCGTTTTCCATTTTCAATCGCATCAGGAGGCAAGCTTTCATTACTTCTTCATTCAGATCTGGCCTCTGACTTGCTAGATTTGTGTTCTTCTGTGCCTATCATGGGCTGCTTTTGGAGGATGGAACGGATACTGGGGCAGTGAGGCTTAGTCTTAGTACAGCCATTGTACCAAGCCAATCTTTCTAGCACCCAGCACTATGAACCTTGTTTGTTTGCCTTTGATCCTTGTTCACGTAGGTGTTATGTTTAGAGAAACATTCCGGTTCCTGTCAAATAATCTTTCTAACACATAAACGTCATATTCAATTATGAAGTAAACATCGGATTCTCATTGCAGTTAGTAACGGTGTTGAATCGTGGTACAGACTACAAAGCTCTGAACATTGCATATCAAATCGATCAACAAAGTTTGACATCTCCATAACAGCTAAAATATGAAATCCAAAGGAAGCTGATCTGAGATATCAGCGATCAGCGACCAAACTGAAGCCTACTTTCCATGTATAAGTGACTTAATGATAGTATCACTCATACCGTCAGCAAATGGGAACAAGTGACCAGCACCTGGAAGCTCGTGATAGTGAATCCAGGGAAGATTCTGTGCAATGTAACGTTGCAGTGTGACAGGCACTAGCAAATCATCATCTCCTTGCCACAGATGGACGGAACCTTCATTAGTTGGAAATGGGTTTTCCAAATCTATAGGACTAAATTCCCAGGCACCAAACCCAACAATTAAGTCACGGTGGAGAGATTCATATTCTCCTTGCTGTCTGACTTGCTCCTGTGGATTGTGGAAGCCACATAAATAAGTTGTTCAGGATCTTAAGAGGGAAGCATAGAGATAGAGAGAGTTCATTTCATGTCCCTAGAGAAACTGGATATATTGTTAAATATCATGCAAGAAAATATTTTGAGGAAAAATAACTACAAAATCCTCTGCAAGATTGAATTAATATGATCATTGGACAGCACAACTAGTGAACCAAATCTTCAACGGATCGAATCTCAGAAAACTGTTTCTTTATTAGCTGGAAATGGGTTTTCCAGAAAACTGTATCTTTATTAGCGGACCAGAAATTTGAAAGAAATATCCAGTTATCTACCATCTATGAGGGAGTTGCTACAGTGAACAGACACAATGGCATAAGATGAATTGTCAAACCAATCAACAAGCATAATAAGTCATTATTCACACACAGTTAGCATTTTCACAACCCAAAATTCAATACAATTTTGAAAGATTTAATAGATCAGTTAGAGCTCCATCATGTCACAAATTGGGAAACACAACTCTAAGACAAAGGATTTAAGGAATGAACAAATATAAGAAATTTCAGAGAGGAGATTCAAAAATCACAAGACAACAACATTCTGTAGAGATTCAAAGTTTTATGCCAAATTTCACCATTATCGGCACTCCAATACTTTCCCAAACAATCTTCTTAAGTTCCAAAACAAATAAATGGAAGAAAAAAAAAACGAAGAATTCACATAAAGCAGTGCACCCATGGCCTAAATCCCATTCTAGAGGAAATAATAAACCTTATGTGCTCTAACAGATAATTAGTACACAACTTAATAAAATGTATTCTGATTTAAGTATAAATATATTACAAATGGATTTCAACCATAAAGTATTACTCTGTATTCCATACTCCTCATGCATGCAGGCTGTGTTTCCATCACGCATAAAATTTGCTGATTAAGAACATGAAGTCAAATTACATGCAAGTGCAAACTAGACTATAAACCCTGTTTTCCCAATATCATATCTAATAAAGTGATACAACCACAGTTAAATAGTTTATAGAACTTGCCTGCAATATTTTATCACTAATAATCAATTACCTCAAATCTTATTTTCAGTTCAACAATGGTGATAACAATAAAGACGAAAAAGATCAAAAACAAGTGTGTTAGCAGCATATGTTTATAAACCTTGAGCAATTAGTGTCAGCCATATGCTTCCCACAATTATCCACATATCAAATAGATTATCTGAACCAAAAATTTACCAGATAAATATTATCAAGCAGTCAATTTCTTGCATATAAATGTTACATCTATGCCTAATTTGAACTGACACAAAAGACAACTTCTTTAGTTATTTAATTCTATAACTTGTACTTCAACTTTTTATTGGTCTTGTGTCAAAAAAAAAAATAGAGAATTATTACAAAGAAATTAGAAATTTAAGGACGAGTGGCAACGAGAATTGTTCACAACTGATTTCAACAGATACAGGCATTCAGATGCAGAATTCAAGAGTAAGAGAAACACATGCGCAATGGTTAAACACCTAAAGATAATAACCTGCACACCAAATTTGTACATCGGTCTCTGGTCTTTGGCAAACCTTTTACCAACAAATTTCAAAAACAATATGCACAAAACCCAAAATAAATTATTAGCAACAACACTCACTGATTCTCAACTAATGCCTGTCGTTCTATTGCATCAAAACAAAATTGACTTCAGTAACCACTTAAATGATGGATACGTACCACATAATTCTTTCTATCAGACTTCTTAGACATTATTTCTTTATCTTGATGGGAAAGAATATCTGGACTATAAGCAATTACACTAGAAGCTGGGAACCATCTTTGAGTGTTCCACCAGTAAGTTAGCCAGGGCATGTAGTGAGCAACACGAAGAGTCCATTGGTCTTGCAGCTTTTGTTGTTTATAGGCTTCACAAGTTAAATTTGCAGGAAGACCAGACCACCAGTAGTTGACAACTGGGGCTAAGAGTGCTGCACCTGAAAGCCTGTCAGTGTTGCAAAATTTGTTACTTTAAGAGAAGTTAAGATGAGTGATTGACAACACTATTCACACCAATAGCAAGTAGAGGTAGACATGCAAAAAGACTCTAAACAAATTACAAAATTTTAGCGTTTCTTCATGTTAACAGAATTACAAAATAACCTCAATAAATCATACCTGTGCGGTATATGCTTAAGGCAGCTCCAAACAACCTCCCCACCCATAGAGAAACCAATTACAAAGAATTTGGACCCTAATCCCATTTGATCACCAAGCTCTTCTATATCTAATGCCAGGCTCTTTACTGTTCTATTTGGATCAGGATCACTTTCCCCATAACCAGGTCTATCGAACGAAACAAGGTAGACTCCCAAGTTTTCAGCAACTTCCTGAAGCAGTCCACACCATAAATTTAAATAGTAAAACTCCAAAGATATCAGGGAATACTAAGAGAGCAAGAAAATGTAAATATAAAATAGATACATACTGGTGATAGTTTTTTGGCAACAACAGCATCATGCCTGCAAGAATCAAAACCATGGACATAGATTATTTTGTAATTGGCTGCCTCTTTTGGAACACCATACTCTTTGTATGCCAAATGCCTTCCATCTCTTAGTTTGATTCTTGTTGCTGTCACAGGTGGCCCATCAGGAGAGCCACATATTTTGGGCGGAGGAGGTTGAATAGCCTGATAAGCCCAGGCTAAGAGCCCCACAAGCAACACTGCTAGAGCTGTCTTAAGCATGCCTGAGAATTTGTAACAGTAAAGTTAGAAAGAGAAATATAGCATCTAGAATGCACTCCATTCTTCAGGAATAAAAATATCAAGACAAATTAGCCTGTTCTTAGTGAACATATACAAGGCATATCATTTTATGTTTTTATAACATATAAAAATAATCTAATCTGTTTCTGGGTAGTTTTCCAGCTGCAATTTAAAACTAAAAAGTTTTCAACATGTCCTTATTAAATTTGAATATATTTGATAAACAAATGAACAAAAGATATGGAATTATAAATAAAATTAAACACTTAAAATTAAAACTAAAAATAAATACTCCCCACCGTTTCTCCACTTTCCTTAAGTCTGACACACAATTGCTTCTTTGTACAGTAGTTTTACCATCTTTTTCTTGGACACGAGTTTCATTTGTCGTTCTCTCTCTAAGATAGTACAACAATAACAGAGCCTTATTCTATTAGTTGTGGTTGGCTACATGAATTAAACAATGTCATTGCACTTTATTCAAAACTAAGTTTTCGAAAATACTATTTAACAATATGTCCCTCTTAACAACTTCTCCAAGTGGCTTCTTTGATTTTCCTCTACCTCTCTTGTCTTTTTTTTGTATCTCTCTAGGACAATAGGACTTATAATATTCACAGTCTCTTATTTCAAGCACACAATCATATGAATATATTTGTTAGAACAGTACCGCCCCCCCAACTCAGAAGAAGCATTCACAAAATAAAGGGAAATTTGAATAAGGTCCAACTTTTGTTTATATTTTGTGAAGAAATAATTTTCTTTTGTTTTGAAATAAGGACCGAATCAAGAGTAATTTAATTCGAGATAGGAATACTTGCCTCAAAATAAAAATTCAAATTTTTATCTCAAAATATGGATGCAAGTTTGTACCAATATATATATATATATATATATATATATATATATATATATATATATATATGTGTGTGTGTGTGTGGATGCAAGTTGGTCCACTATTTAAATTTCCCCCAAAATAAAGGTCAAATCACAAGCAAGGAGTGATTATACGTTTCAAAATCAAAGCAAAAAATCACTTTTTTAAAATTTTAATTTAAATCAATTCGCATTCGTAAAAATGAAGAACCCTAATATAAAAAGCTTCTATTATACAACAGCATTTGAAGATGCAACTTCAACATTCAATTCGAGCAGTTATAAATTCTAAAAATAATCCAGTTTCCAAGCGAGCAGTTGATTAAGTTCAAACCCTATGCTCAGAAATTAAAGCACTAAAATCTCATATGCTTATTCAACAAACAGAGCAACAACGGAAAATTTACAGAGTGACCGAGATAGAAGACAAATATTGAAGTTTAATGTTGCCATTCAAAGGATCCAAAAATGAAACTTGAAGCTACATCGATCAAATGGAACGAGAAAAGAGGGTCAAGATCCACCTGAAGGAAGCTGAATTGAAGTGTTTTTCTTGGGTCTCCTGGTATGAGCCCTGGCTGATGCTGCAGATATTTTCCTGTTCACTCCGCTCGCCATTTTCCTCCACTTTATTGAATAAGATCCACCAACAAGATCGCCTAAAGTTAGCAAATTTCTCAAAAGAAAGAAACAGAGAGCGTGAGAACTGAGACCCTTCAAAAACAGAGACAGAGATCTAACACACAGGTGGTAGTTGTAGACGCCAGAGTGGACAGTAAAGAGAGACCTGTCTCTAGAGCAGGGCTGTACGCACGGGCCTAAACGTCATCGTTCGACTGCTTGGCAGTTTGATAATTTCAACTCCAGATTTGGATCTTTTTCCATCACTAAAGATATGCACCCATGCTCATGTAAACAGATGTAAACATGGACATAAATAAAGTGCCGCGCTATCACTGTATCACAGGTTCAAATTATTCCCAAAAAATACAAAATTTTCATAATTTTAATTAATATTTTCTCTTTTAAATTTATTTTTTCCCTATTTTTTATCTTCACAGGCAAAGATTATAAAATATTATAATATTTTTGCAAATAAAGGGTTAAAATGTTTAAACTATGTTATTGTCTAATTGATATAGACAATGACATATTTACAAGACCTATACATAAATTATATATTGTATTTGGTATGATAATTATGAATATAATTATTTGAATAAATATAATAAGTTATAAAATAAAATTTAATTTCACATAAGATACTATTTACTAGAGTTTAAAATAATCTTAAATTTTAATGAAATTATAATTTAGTAAAATTTTAAAAAATAAATGAAATAATCTAAAAAGAAGAAATTAAATTGCACTAATAATGAATTCGATAAATTATATGGTAGATAATGTAATTCTATATTAAAAATAATGTTAATTGAGATTTTTGATACATATTTTTAGTAAACTCTATATCTTTTTTATATTATGCCTTTCTATAATATAAATAAATTAATGATAAAAATTAAAAAAGTCACAGTTAAAATTTTTATTATAAAAAATAGAATTATTGCATATAGTAACATATATGCTAACTTAAATAATAATATTATAAAAAATTCTTTCTTTTTAAATTGGGAAAAGTTAGCACCACTAAAATCCATCCATAAATACATTATAAAATAAATTGTGTAATATTAAATTTATTAATTTTATAATTTTCAAAAAATTAATAAATTTAATAATTTAAATTTTTCACATAAAATTTTTATAAATTTTAATTTATAAATATCAATAACTATTCAAAATTAGCCTAATATCATATGCCATAAACTAGAGTGCCCAGCTATCGCAATTTGATGATTGTAAGTATAGTTTTCCTTAGAAGTGCCCCGAGCATCAACTGTAAATTAGTAAAGTAACATCATAATTAATTGAGGCGCTCAAAAATCAAACTCAAATCAAATCAATCTAATTAAAAAAAAAAAATTGACTGAAAGTGACCTATGAATTACATTGATTAGGTGGTATTTTTCAAAAAGACGATTAATTTGGTTCGTATGCCTATTCTAGTGATCTAGTCTACCATGAAGAGTATTCGACAACCAAACGCATTTAAGTTATGAAAAATTAGTTACTCAAATTTTAAGGCTTCCCGGCTCATTAGAAGGAAAATAATGGTGATGCGTAGATAAAGAGTGTGACTCTGCTTATAT
Source organism: Dicorynia guianensis (assembly GCA_037013595.1). Lineage (NCBI taxonomy): Eukaryota > Viridiplantae > Streptophyta > Magnoliopsida > Fabales > Fabaceae > Dicorynia > Dicorynia guianensis. Next base: position 32,602,989 of record JASUAB010000010.1, read on the forward strand.
TTGGATTAAGAAATAAATAGAGTAAAAATATAAAAAGTTATATATAAAAATGCAAAATTACTTTATACCTTTATCAATATTCCATTAAAAATACTAATTACCTCATTAAACATGGGGCCTCATATCATTAAATTTCAGGGAAGATTTGGTTCCACTGGGACAGGAACTAGTCTTGGACTGCTCCACAGCAAGTCCCGTGCTAAAATTTGAATTTCCATGGGCCACTACCCATGACTACAGCTTCCCTGCATGAAAGCTGCTACCAATTGACACTGAAACCCATGAACTCAACACGTACGAGCAGGCATCGAGGTGGGCATGCCATATATATTAATCCTAATCTACCCCATTTTCTCACTCTTCAAGGTCCAATGCAGGTCAAGTATGGAATGCTGCTCTGCTTGCTCACATATCACCTCATTAGCTCTTAAAACTTCTGTGTCTCTGCCCACTTTCCCTAATCTCATTAATGGAAGTGTGATGCAAGCTGTAAATCCAGATCAACTGGATTATTGTCCTGTTGCACTTTTCCATGACTTTCTTCAATTTCAATTCAGATATTAAGAAGTCGGCACATGGATGACATGATGCCATGCTTGTCCCTACATGTAACTACGAAAAGAGTACAAGAAGACAGATAACCAGTCACTGGTGAAAGTACGTGTTGCGATCATATTTGCTTTAGACAGCAGTTCTGTACACAGATCATGATCATCGTTTTGAACTGATCCCTTCTGTCTCTGATACTGTCTATATGTGCCAATTTATTTCTTTTCCCTACTAATTTTGGGCCCCTTAGCTGTTTCTTGAAAAAATTTTTAGAAACATATGCTTGTTTACCCTATTTTTATTACGTCTGTGCACTAAATCAAAAAGAACTAGAGATCTCCTCTGTGCACATCAAATTGTGTGCATAGTAAAACATGAGACCCGACCTAACATCAGATCAACATTCATCTTCACAAAAAGAAAATTAACCACGGGACAACAAACAGGTCTGCTTATATTTCTCATCAGATAAACATGAGAGCAACTGGGTAAATATAGAAACTTTCCAGCATCTGTGATAACAACTTTCAGAACCAGAAAAAAGATCATAGCAATTGAATTCTCTCTATAATTTGGTAAGATCGTATTACCAAATACTAATCTGTGTCACCAACTATTCATATCAACTTCATCTGCAGAGTTTGAAGTTTCCACAATAGAGATGAAATGCATGGAAGCTGATCTAATGTAGCCAGTGACCTATATAAAATTAAGCCTGCACAGATATGGTAATCAATTACCAGAAGTACAAGCATTAACAGAGAAGAAGTTCACATAATATGCGCAAATAGGCCTTTTTGCTTCAACAAGAATGTAAAAAGCATCAACAAGAGTCGAAGTTTATGCACATCTTTAGCAAATCGATGTTGAACTGTGATTATTACACCCTTGCCATATTACGTCCGTTGCCATAGCGAAAAAACATCAGAAGTAGAAGTCGGGATATTTAATAACAGAGAAGCTACTCCCACCTTAACCCAAATTCGCACAAAATTTGTGAGAAGCATTACTTTTATAGTTTAGTTTGTAAGGTTAAATAAATATAATAAATTTTATTTTTTTTAATATAATATCATTTGCTGATTATACTTTAAATTTTATTCTTATTCTGAAAATTTCAACACTTTTCATAAGGAGTAAATTACCAAATCCTAATTTAAAGTCAACAGTTGCTTTTTATGCCCAAACAGCGACTCTACTGTCATTTTTCCTTTCTTGATGTCTGTCATTTTACTATATATTGTAGTTAGGTTGCAATTTCGCAGCATAGTAACTACTTACCACATGTTACTATAATTTTAAATAACTTAATTGTCAATGTTAGGGGTGTACATGGCTCAAATTTAATTAAGTTTGTGTAAAAAAGTTAATTAAATTAGGTAAAATTAAATTCTAATATATTGATATAATAATAATATATTTTATGGACGAATCACATATCAAGCTGAATATAAATTTAAAATGTTTTGTACAACCTGACCGATATAGCAAAAGAAATAATAATAATAATAATAACATTGATAAAATCATATAAATGTATAAGCCTTATGTATGGAGAGCAATATCTGATGCTAAAGACCAAGAACTTGCCAGATGTTTCGATTTGAATCAGATATAGGAGTTGAGACTGAAGTGTCTTTAGCTTAATTGATTTCTTGCCTCACATGCACATAAATGACATACCCACGTATACAAGGCATCCTTTCATTTAAAATCCATCTAAAATAGAAGCTACAATCATGCCTTTTTCTTATAACCACTTTTGTTGGTTGGTGGGAACGTATATATCACAATTAGGTGGCGTCCAATTTCTTCCACATTTTCTTTCAATTTTGGACTTAAGGGTAAGGAAAGAAAAGAATACTTGTTATGCGACACGCCAAGATACCAAGATTCCCTATATAAATTAATTTGCAACAAGTACTTTTGCTTAAGTTGAACGACAAAAATGGGAAAAAGGAGATAAATATGGGAACGTTAGTATTTGCTTTTCTAATACACAGACTTTAGAAAAAGTTCTCTTTATCTAAATTTGGAAAAATAAAGGCTAACAATCACCAAATATGGAAAATCAGTGCTTGCTATGCCAACACAAAATAGAATCTCATGACCCGATGTACATTACATTTTTCTTAATTTAGTATTATATTTCCATAGTGAAATTATCACTGCAAAATATACCATAGATAGGTATATATTCCGCTCTCAAATTCTCACAAACAAATATGAACCAATAAATGGTTAATTAATTAATCAATTATATATACATATACATATGATGCCACTAATTAAGAAATCTTTTAAGCGCGGAAAGGACGTGAACACACGTCAACCCCTCCCCCAACAAATACTTAAGAACAGAACGAGTTGAACATATAATTTCATGCGGAGGAGCAGAACGAATTCTTGTTAAGGAAACCCCACCTTCCTCCCTTTCCCAATCTTGGAAACTTGTTTTAAATATCTGTAATTGTGTTTTATTCTGATATGACCTTCTGGCACTGACAAATTAACTCGTACCATTTGAGCACTCGTGCATGGTGGAGTTTCTTTATGCCTTCTTCAAGAATCTTCTCCAAGAAATGGAGAAACAAAATTGAGAATCACGCACCCAGAAACAGAAAAATCCATCTTGTGTGCATGTTAATTATGGAAGGTTCTTTGCCAAAGCACTGAACAGTACCCTTTTGGCTATGGCATTACCTTGTAAACTAAGGAGAAATGCCATGGCTTTATCAGCCTGTGAATGTTCAAGAAAAATTCCTGAAATTTTTGCCTTTTATGCTTTTGGTTTTAATAACATGGGGATTTGACAACTTGCACAGGGAGGGTCCCACGTACAGGGATTACACATGATGCTTTCTCTGACCCGAGTTAGGAAGAAAAATACACCTCTATTGGATGAGAAATTCATTGATTAGGAGTACAGCCAATCAAGAACCGATTCCATGGGCCCATCAATCAGTATTATTTGTATGTATTGGGAGAAAGAGAGAGGAAAATGGGGAAGGATAATTTGTAACATAACATTACTGATTAATATGATTTGATCCTCAGATACATCCGAGAGGCAGTTGTGATTAATATCAAAATGTGCCAAACAGACAGTATATTTTCGAGTGGTGGGAGCAACTTGGTTTATATACAAAACTTGCTCATCTTCTCTTGAAATCTAAACTATAGCTTGCAACCAATGATTTAAAAATCCTATATAAAAATAAACAAACTCTAGCTTGCTAGCTAGTTACTTTTGAATCACTATAAATATATGGAGCTCATGCTCCCATTTACCAGCAGCCCAGGAGTTCTCATTAAGCTGCATTCTTTAGTTTTTACAGTAAGGATCTTTCTCTTTTTCCTTATTGTCTTCAATGGCAAGAAGTCTATCAGAGCCTCTAGTTGTTGGAAGAGTAATAGGAGATGTTCTGGATTCTTTCAACCAAAGTGTTAGAATGACAGTGACTTACAACAACAAGCAAGTCTTCAATGGGCATGAGCTCTTCCCTTCCTCAGTTACCACCAGGCCTAGGGTTGAGATTGATCATGATGGAGGTGGTATGAGGTCCTTCTTTACACTGGTATGCAGTTGGAAAAACTCCATCTCTTCTGATCCTCCTTTCTTTTTCTTTTTTTTTAAAAAAAAAATACTTGTGAGCTGGGAATTTTGTTTATTTCATGATATTACTTCTACAACCATACAATCAGTACTGTATACCTCTATTATTGGAATGCTCTTTTATAAGATCTGAGTTGAATCTTTTGAGCCAAATGTCTCCCTTTTTCATTGCAGGTCATGACAGATCCAGATGTTCCTGGCCCTAGTGATCCTTATCTCAGAGAACACTTGCATTGGTAATAAATACATGAAACAAAACCTATTGATACTCAAGTAATTGAATAGGTTACAGCTGTAACACTAAATTAACAGCCACGTACATGCATCTTCATCAGATGGCAGATGAAAATAACCATTATCTGTATATTCCCTTAATGCTTGTGTAAGTTAGAATTTGCAACATATGCATTCATTACTTCACATGCATCATCAAACTCTACAGGAAATAATAATATTGTAACTCTCTAACACATGAGAGAAGGTATGTATCTCTTTGAAATCGCGTGTTTTTAACCTTGACCTGAAAATAATATCAACCTGGGAGAGAGGGTAAACTAATTACAGTCCCTCTATTCCGACAAATCAATTTTGCAAAGGTATTTGGAGGTGAAGGTTAGTGGAAGTCGTCGCTTCTCGCAACTAATTATTTATATTCAGAGGTAACAACATTCAAATTTGATTAAACAATTTCATGTTGCAGGATAGTGACAGATATTCCAGGAACGACAGACGCCACATTTGGTAGGTTCATTTATTGATTGATCTCAAAAAATTTACGGACGGAGACTTGCTGAGAGATATTTATACTAGGCAACTAACAAGTCTTTTCTTCACTCTGATGTTATTATAATATAGGCAAAGAGCTGGTGAGCTATGAGATCCCAAAGCCTAATATAGGGATTCACAGGTTTGTGTTTATCCTGTTCAAGCAAAAGCGTAGGCAGTCAGTTAATCCACCTTCTTCAAGGGATCAGTTCAGCGCTCGGACTTTTGCCGCGGAAAATGACCTTGGCCTCCCAGTTGCTGCTGTCTACTTCAATGCCCAGAGGGAAACAGCTGCAAGAAGACGCTAGCAGACTAGCCAGCTAACCCAGAAAATTTACTTCAACCATAGAAGTGGCATTATTTTTGCCTTTAGGTATTTACTTCAAGTATAGAATTAGCAATATTGTATTGAATAAAGCTGGCTGTGTCCTTTGATGCCAGGAGTATGGGAGTTTCAGTCGCACAAATCGTATCCTAATATGTGGTTGAAATAACTCAGAAGAAAGAGCATCATTTCTTCTTTGGTGTGTCATGGTTTACTTTCTATCAGATGCTGTACGTACAAGTGTATTATTCCGTGTAAATATATTACCTTATGGGTAATTCTTGATGATCTTCTAGATATAAGCGGCGCTCGTATGCTTTTTCAGTTTAGGGTTTGGCTTCAGTAACCTTATTTCCCTCTTTTCAATTAATGCCAGATTTTCAGGTTTTTGCTGTCATAATATATGGTCATATCTTCCTGGAACTGATACTTTGTTACATGAGATTGAGTGAGTAAATATTCTTCACCACTAATCCATCCGAGTGCATGAAACACTAATGAAGTCTCTTTGAGCACTTACAAGTCTAAGCGTATCACATACAATATACAAGTGTAAGCGATCAATAAGTATATTGGTATTATTATACTGTATATATACTGCCAGCTAAAGTTGACTACGGCTAACTTACTGCAGAATCTCATGTTTTTATTTTATGCATATATATATATATATATATATATAATTAAGACGTCTGCAGTACACAAAATATGTATGAGAAATACGTATATATATCCGAAACTTGAGGCTTAGGTGACTGTCGGAAACTGTGACTCTCAATCTCATTGGGAGGAAGCACTGAACATATTTGTACATGTATAGGACTCAATCTGGATTTTTAGAAAACTCTCAAGCATTTCAACTTTGGAAACTTTACTCCCATAAAACAAAATGCTTACAAAGAAGAAATAGTGATCCCTCTCTTTTAAGCTTTTTCTTTGTGTGGAATAACGAGACTTTTTCAACTTTATTTAACAATTGTACCGTAAGATGTCGCCAATAGAAGTCAGTTTCTAACGTATGTACTTTTGGCATTTAGACATGTGCAATGCAAGTCAGATATTAGTATAAGAAGGTTGTACATGAAGACTGAGCTTTTTCGCTGTTTTGCCCAAACTTATGAAAAAGCATTGATGTGTAGCGACTGGTGAGTACTAACATATAATCCAGCGTATCTTGGAAATATACCGCTCCATCTTGACTTTATGAAAAAATGATTTCCTTTTTCTCTGGTACAGCTGATCGTTTCTGACTATCCCTAGCCATACCCCAGCCTGTTGTTAGCCAGAAGGAAAAGAGGGAAATGATCTGTCACTTAGAACTTGAGCTAGAAATGTGGATATTATAAAGCGATTTGCCCATGAATTGTTTGCAATGAAACCGAAACAAGAACTTGAGGGATTCTCACATCCCCCTTCCAAAGTAAAAATATGGAGGTACTAGACAGATTCCTTTAGTTTCCATTTGGTAATGAGAATTGGCCACTAAAAACAGTAAAAGTAAAGTCACTAGGTTGGTGTGGGAGAAGAAAAGGTAACATCTCATCCTGTCTTAGGTTTTTTTTGTCATTCAAGGTACTACTGTCAAAAACCAAGCATCTCAATTCAGACCAAGAAACGGAAGGCACATTTGGAAAATTGTTTCTTTTGGCACAAGCCCAAATGAAATTCTTAAAGAAGACCTCTTGGAACTAAACCAAACAAACCGAGATCTGTCGAGTTCGATTGGTCTGATATCGGTTCAGTTTGACACCAAGTATACTAGTGTCACAGCCACACAAGTAGAGCCGGAGACCTTTCCAAAGGAGGAAAGAAAGATGCGTTCGCACTGTTCTAGTACAAAACCACTGTTAAGGCTAGAAAGTTTTCAATATAGAATAATTAAAGTAGTACAAATTGTAGAAACTTTAAGTACCAATAGTGAGGAAACCATAAGAAAAGTCAGCAATGATACAAACATGCGAGAATCATATCATGGTATTTCACGAATCATGGTAAAAACTTTAAGTACCAATAGTAGCCTATTCCACAGTAAAAACTCTTGAATGCATGGATACGTGGTATATATCATTCTATCCGTCCATTTAAAACATTAATTAAATAGTTTGAGTCTTTGGACGTGTAGAGGGTTAAATTCATATCGGGTTTCATTTCAAATGTGGAAGTCTTTTTATTTGATTTGTACAATTTCCACTCGTTGCTCGTCTATTCCACTACTGTAACTGTTTTGTGGGTTTTGGATCTTTTCCTCATCTTCTGTGTGTCTTCGTTGGAGCAATGCTTCTACAAAACCATTAAAATTTCACCACCGCCAGAATGAATTTCCCTCGAGCTTTTATGACAGTCATAAGCCACTTGAAGCTATTTTTCTACTTGATTTCCTGGCTGCACTTGTATGAGAATTATGAAGTACTCATATCAAGGCAAACTTGAGACTGTATTGTTTCCTCATTTATGATAATTTAGTTAATCCGTTACGATGGCAATGTTGAACTCCAGGCACAACCAAAATGCTCGAAATTGATAAATCATTTGAAAAAAAAAAAAAAACTACTCTCACGATGAGAGGAATTTAGATAAACTCACAAAACACAACTGTACTTCATTTTTTCACCATCTGAGTTATCTCTTCCAAATTTGCCCTGACAGATACGGCCTACAAACTGATTTAATGAAGAGTGCGCAAGTATTTTTACGTAAGATTAGCTGAGTTCAAATTTATTTGATGTCAAAAGAATTCAAGTGCCCACGATACAGTATTGTTTAGGTTCAGTTTATTGCAATTTTACCCAATTGTTTGTTGGTTTCATTACTAGCGAATCCGGTAACGATGCCCATGTGTCATGCTACAGATAAATCATCAGAAGTGTTATCATACGACCCAAAAGTACTATTGTATTGCAGCCTGGATTGAATCATCGTGGCCGTCTTCGACCAAAAAGAGTCTGCAGGCTGCAAGTGGGCAACTTGGTTCCTCACTTGTTCTTAAGCACAAATATAAAATATATTAATATCTAAATTATATTATCAGGGATAGAACAGAAAAAGGAGAAGCAGGACTATGTGTATACAAGTTTGCTACATTCCTTCTAATCTCATTCTGTTTTGTAAGTCAAACCTAAGTCCTTTAACGGAAAAGGGAGAAATTCGAAGAAAAAAAATCAAGCACAGGAGGTGATGGTGTCACGAGTTGCCAAGTTTCATAACCTCATAATGACATCAAGACTTATGCTAAAGCTCACGAAACTTACAACCGGTCTGAGCTTTAATTCCCTCGTTCAATAGTCCAAGAGCCCCCAGGAATGGTAGCCGAAGATATTCCCCCAATGACATTGGCTCTGTTACCACAAACACGTTGGCTGTCCCTTCGAAAGAGACTGCATTACAAGCTGGAACAGCGCTAGAAATATCGGATATGGGAAGCAAGCAATTGGCAAGAAGTGCATTCCCAGTGGAAGTGTAGTAACTTTCCCAGTAATGAGGCGGTGGTATGCAGTTCACAGCCTCCAGGTCAATCTCAAACAAATCGTCATCATCTTCCATGGCAATCTCTTGTGTGGTTTCTCTGTGCTTAGCAGGAGATTTAACTGAAGAAGTCATGGTTTATGGTGTATTATCAAAGCGAATGTACTATATAGGAGGGAACTTGGATGTTAGGTGAACGGAGGCAAGTAGAACGCTCCCCAACAAATCTGCAACGATCAGGCAGGATATGGGATATTTTCAAAGCAGAAACTCTATTAGTAGCCGGTCCACCAAATTCAACGTGTTGCTGACATAACCATATTTGTCTCTAATCTCTAATGTCAAATCTAAACGAGTAAGCAACATTTCAGCCTCTAATTTCAAAGCACACCTCCTAATTAGCATCAGAATGAATTCTCTATTCTAGTCAATACAGAGTTGTTCCACCGCTCATTTGGATACTCTGTACTCTCTGTAAGTCCTTATCAAATATCATTCTGGAAAACATAGGACATGACAAAAAGTACTCCAGCAGTCGATTGTAAATAAGATTCCACCAGGTAATCTAATTATCTTGTTCCGATTCAAGTATTCTTCGTTAGTATTCTATGCCCATTTGATGTATTGTAGCTGAACTTCTATAATCACTAGATCATATACCTAGAGGAAGTCCTTTGGACAACAAACTTGAAAGCATAACAATCGATAAGCAAGACCAGATAAACAAATTCTAATTTGATAATAACCGATGCTCATTCTGAAAGAGGAATGGTTGATTCACATTCACCAAAATCATAACATGAAGTCAACTGGAGAGCTACCCACCTCAACAGAATAGAAAAAGATGCATATATCTAATCTCAATAAGATACTAAAGTCAATAGCACGAGTCATGACTTTGAGATCCTTAAACGGGGAAGGGAAAAAAAAAATCATAATTCTTAGCGTTTGGCCGAATCAACAACCAAAAAACCAGTAAATAACGTAGAAGTTCTACGTAAGCAAATATTAATTCCAAAATACACTTATGGTTAGAAGATTGGGAAGAATTGCACCAAAGCAGCCAGAATCATGACTTTTCTTTCAGAAAGAGGACACGACTCTGAGATCCTTAAAAAGGGCCGGAAAAAAAATCGTAATTCTTAGCTTTTGGCTGATTGAACAACCAATAACCTGTGAATAAGCTCATGTACAAGTTTTACATAGCCAAAATCTAATTCCAAAATGTTATACTTATGGTTAGAAAATTGTGAAGAATTGCACCAAAACATGCCAGAGTCGAACCTTTGGACAGTATCCTCCCCTGGCTAGTATATTACACAACGAAAAAAGTCCAAAAAAGGAGAAACAGCCAAAGATGAACAGCTTTCACGGTTTCATCAGCTAATTGGTCTGTGGTCAGGAGTCAGCACTAATAATGGCTGATGTGAGATGCTCAGATATTAACACCCTGTACTGCGATAGTAGGCCCGCCTGCACAGGATATTTGGGTCTATCCTTCTCCTAAAATGATAAAGCCATGCGAGAAACTCACATGAGAGGATCCAAATCTCCTGGCCTCGGGACCAAATAATGTGAAAAACTGAGGACAAAAATGGTAAGAAGACCTTATTTAAATTTCCAAGTTTGTTCTTTCTATCACAAGCAACGGCATAAATCAAACAAATTCTGAAATGAAAACACAGTTCCCCCAGATTCAAGAAGGGGAAAAAAAAAAAACTCCTTCCCAGCAAAGATAATTTAATTATGAGCAGGAGAGCTCTAAATGCTAAGCAGATAATGAACCACAACAAATGGAATATAAGACAGCACAAATCCACCCCAAAGATAATAAATTAATAATCATTCAAGTCAAAAGCCATCCTTATGAAACCAGAAGTTTCAAGGGCAAGGGTGATGTGACTGGCAAAGAAAACTCCAATAATGCAATTAGACAGCAAATCAATCCATGATCCACTTGTTTTAAGTTTAGAACACATTAGCCATCTCAGGAATCACAAGAGAACAAAATGTACCATATCTGCTGGCCATTATATCAAAAATATTCTAGCAAGGAAGAAATTTTAATAATTTGGTTTAAGGGAATAATTGGACAAAAGCATTTCAAAGATTCGAGTCAGATGCATGAGTTTGGTAGACCGTACACCATTATAGACAGCAGTAATATGCCAGTCAGGCATTAGCTACTTAGGAACAAGAAGTGCCTGTGCCCCAAAAAGAAGGAATAAGCAGTGCCAAATTTTATTCCCCAATAGCTAAATAACATTTTGTAGCACTTAACCACTTAACGCCTCCAAATCTAAATATATCATAATATGACAATTATCAAGAAAGAGAATAAAGACAGATCAAATAATGGTTAATATCTACTTAATCTTGTACAACAGAGTTGTTAATAATTGTTGATATACACTGATTGACTATATTTCAATATTTGATGATTAACGGCTGACTATTAATCTTTACAACATTGATCGGTAATAATCAGGAGACTACAAAAGTGATACCGATATTATTTGAATATCACGATAACATTTTATGCCATCAAAAACTTCGCTATAATTGCTACCTTTTATACTGAGAATTATTTTCAATGTTGTATCATATTATATGTCAACTAAAATGCAACTTAAATTGGTTAATAACTGGATATTGTCAACTTAAGACATAAAGAGTTCCTGGTACGAAAAAAATCACATATTTGCATGAGTTATGAGCCCCTTCATGTTAGAGAAAACAGTCCATACTAGTCACCGTATCACCAAACTAAAAAATGTCACTTTTACTTGTCTTTAGGAATTTAAATTTTTAGCATAAAATCCATATTTAAGATTGGATGAAATAAACCTCTTCAGTAACAGAGACAAATACATCTCAAGTAATTTTAGCCGGAATCAGTATTAAATAAGAGTCTATTTCAACTTATAGATTTCAGCAAGCTAGCAACGCACATGAACTAAAAATCATACACAAAGGTCAATTTGCTCAACGGAGCATTGATAGTGAAAAACCTTATACAGGTCCAAGAGTCAAACAGCAAAACATTATTTATAGATATAGGGTCCAATTCAATACATTACTTCCTCAAGTAACATCAATAATTGGACCAGTCATTGGCAGTCTAGCAAAACCATACATACAACACAATAATTGGACCTTGGAAAATAAGTGATAGGAGATCTATTCAAATGCCTAAAAGCGGAAATTACAAAATGTAAGAAGATATATATGCTTTAAAACCACAATAGACGATGCCATAAGACCATAAAAACGGATGGAGAATAAATTTTGAATAACACCTTTCAATTAAGGACTCTATCTCTATCTTTCTACATATCAATTTTCCATAATACTATAGTGTAACTATAATGTTTATCAAAACATTCAAAATGCGAGAAAAGTTTCAACTAAGTCTAAGCATTGCCATCCAAAACCTCAGTGCCAACAATGTCACTAGAATATTACAAGCAGCGAAAATAGAGTGTAAATCAAGAAACACGCATACGCTATCAACCCGCGATGTTCCTCCTCGCCATCCGCAAGCGAGACCATGAGAGCCGTGGAAGCCCTCGTCGCCCACAACACAAAAGCCGCCGCAATAACAAACCTCACGACCCCACTTTGCGGCAAGAACAGCGACAGAGCTGATAAAATCACTACCGGCAACATGGAGTAGCCGACCACACTCGTGCAGGTGTGCAGATCCAAATTGCCAGCTCGACCCGCCAACATGTTGAATACCACGTATAAGAAGATGGAAGATACCACGATCCATCCTAATATCACACCGAATTGAATTTTTCCGGCAAGTAATTGAAAGAGACAGAAGGACATGTAGAGAAGAATCGGGCCCGAGAGGTCTGAGTCCTTGTGCACTATGGGATTTACCCGAAATGGATTGAGTATCGATCTGATTTTCCTCCAGATCTGGTCCGGGTGGATGCCGAGCTCGTCGAGCAGAGGTTCCTCATCATCGAAATTTAAAGAGCCACCGCCACCCATGGGGCCACCATAAATAGGACCGGAAGACGTGGATGCGGCTGCGGACCCTATGTCAAAGGACATGAAGGGGATGCCGGAATTGGATGGTCGCGGCGGTTGAAACGGCGCGGTAGGAACCCGCCGCTGCTGAATGTTAGCCCCGCCAGTGCTGGGGTTTCCACCGGATGGAAAGACCACCGGCGGCACTGCGAACTCTTTCGTCATTAGATCTGATCAAAATTAGGGTTTTGAGAAGATTAAACCTGAAATTTTGGGAGTTTCCCGTTGGGGAGGAAGCGCAACTAAGAAAAGTGCACAACACCGCGTTGCTTGCGAATTGCGATGCGTCGAGTCCACTGTCCAGGTTTATTGCCGTTTAGGGCATTGTTGACTTTTCGCAGTTGCCCCTGCGGTACTCCAAGAATCGGGATTATTTTCGGTGAAAAAATTATTTTTAAAGAGTTATATAAATTTTAATAAATTAAATAATATATATTTTATATTTTAAAATTAAAAATTATAAAAATAATAAAACTCTAGATTTCGTAACGCCAAATTGATCCAGTGACATTACTTTGACATATGATTGTACTCTGCCTCCCCATTACAAAAGTAAAATTACTCGGCACTCATTTTTCCTATAAAAAAAGGATTTTTTATTCTTTTCCTTTATTTTATTTTTTTTAAATTACTATAATTTTTTAAATTTCTTAATAAAAATAGATAACAAGATATATAATCTTTTTTAATATAAAACTTTAAAGTAAAATAGAAAAATAGGGGATAGACCATGGTAGATGTAAAAATTTTAAGCAGTGGATATAAGAAATATAAAATATACTAAAAAGAAATAATAAAAAATTACATTAGAGACATTTTATTTTTATTCCTAATTTGAATATAATATTTTTTATATTTAATTATAAACATGTTATTCATCTTATTTATTTTTATAAATAAATATGATTGAATATAAAAAATAATAGAATAAAAAAAATAAATTCAGACAATAATTTTTAATAAATTTCATTTCATTATAAGTAACAGTAAAAATAATTACAAAAATTTAATAAAATTAACAATATAAAATAAGTTTATTTAAATAAAAGCATTTACCTCATAATGCTCAACATAACAAACCTCATAAAGAGTAACACTAATATTATATCGGTGTTAGCTACTCTTTCGTTACAATATGAGAAAGAATAAAAGTTGGACAATAAATTTGACTTTTTTCCTACACTCACATATATACAGTAAATGTATACTAATTAAGTGTATGTGTATCATTTTTTCCGTCAAATATAGCTAGTTTCTGACTTTTGAAACAGTTATTTAACTAAATCTTGTAAAAAAAAACTATTAAGCTAGCTAAAGAAAAAAAAAACAAATTCAACGAAATTGAATAATATTACTTGCATACCTTTGTATCGTAAAAATATTACACATAATTCATAAAAATTATTTTCTATTGATATTGATAAAAATATTACATAATTTTTATATGATATAACCAAATACATTTAACATTTTTAAGTAATTTTTTAGAGAAAAAAACATGTTTTACTTGTATTATTATTAGATGTTTATATTAAAAATAATATGCTTGTCATGTCATGTAAAAATGTAAATAATATTATCTATTCATTTTTACATAAAAAGAGATTATATAGCTGTTAATTCTGCCAAAATCCGATTGAGTTTGGGTCTTTTTTATCTTGTTCTCAACTTTTTTAATTTTTTATCCTATGTTTTCCACTTTTACTTAAAAATATAATAAAAAATTGGAAAAGTGACCAAATATAAGAAAACAAAAGGAAACAATAATTTCTAACACGAAAATAAGGAAAGAAATGGGCTTCTTTCAGTATGGGATCTTTCTGTCATGCTTTTCTTTTATTTTAATAAATTTTTTATTTTTATAATTTAATATATAAATTATATTTTTATATTATTTTATTTTATTTTTAATTGTTTCCTTCTAAAATTTTTCTGCCAACCCAATTCCCTTAGTACTCCATTCCTATGCTATATCTGATATTTCGAACCCTTAACTTTACTGTTGGAACCAAGACAGCATAACCAACAAGGCAAAATGAAATCCTGGAGAATTCTTACAGTTCAAAATTATTCTTTTTAACTATAAAATATAAGTTAAGAGAAAATATATTCTCGAGGCAGAACTATAGGGATTATTCTATGGGTTGACGGTTGCTTGGGAGTACGGAGTGACAAAAATCATCCAAGAATCTGACTCATTTTATAACAGGCAATTAATATGGTGCAGCAGACGGGAGAAAATTCTTCGTTTCAAAAGCCTTGTTGACAGAATTCATGCATGGCTTACAAAGCACGGGAGGTGCAATTTTGCTTTATTAATAGGAGCACTCTTATTTTCACGTTTTTAAAAGAATGTTTCACTCACGTTTTACTCCTTTTATTTTTATTCTCTTCTTTTTTTTTAGATTTTGCTCCTCATTTTTGCTTCCTTATTTATCTCATCTACAACAACATTTTCGTATTAATAGACAAGGGAGAGAGTCAAAGTGGCAGATGCTTTGGCTATAAGATTTGGTGTTTCTGAAGCTGCCTTGTGCGAGTTCCAGGTACCACCGGATGGCATAACGACGGAGCTTTGAATCAAGCGAAGTTGGGATCACTGGTCCCAGGGGGATTGTTTAGTTAGTTTTTTTTTTTTTTTCTGATTTTATTCCGATGTAAAAAGAAAATGCTCGGTCAAATTTTGCAAAGTCAAAAGACGACATGGATATATAAATTTGAGTAAATTACTTGAATCTTTAGTTTACTTTATTTTTTAAATATTTCTTATTTTTAAAATTTATAATAGTTTTCATAAATTTTATAATTGTGTTATTTATTAATTTAATTTGATGTGAATTATTAAAAATATTTTTCATTAAATAATTAAATTTATTATAACTTATTAAAAATATATTTAATAATTAAGTAGAAAGATTTTTTTGTTTTAGAATTTATGTTTTTTCCTCTATACAAATATTGATATTAATTTTTTTATAATTTATGAATTTTTTATAAAATATAAAAAATATTAAAAACATATTTTTATCTTAAATAATTTACACAAAGTATAAAATATTATTATAAACATATTTTTAATATTTTTTATATTTGATAAAAAATTCATAAATCGTTGGAGTAATTTACCTTTTATATTATGTTATAATTTAATACATAGATAACCTTTAAATAAGTAATTATTGGCATAATAAAAATCTGATTGAGTTATTACTAATTGTAGTGTATATTTTATAGGATAAAATATAAAATAATTATTAATAAAACTTAATAATAAAAATTATTTATAAAATATAATTAAATTAATTTATACATCTAAAACAAGTAACTCTTTTAATTTTTTTTATTATTAATACTTTCTATATCTCTCACTTGAATCCCCCGCAGGGGATCCAATTCTCCGGTCTTGTTGGGTGGGATTCGCGGGAATTGAAACGCAGCCATCGGAAAGAATCTAGACTCGAAAGTCGAAGTCTGAAGCTGAAAGATTTGGGGACGAAGATGCCGAGTTTTGCTCCCCACGTCAGCCAAAAGCCTATAGGAGGCAAGAAATTACAGCAGCCCCTGGTCGAAATCATCAGTACTCCTTTATAACTGATTCTCACTCGATCTGTGCCCTCTGTCACTCTTTTTCTCTCCGTGTTTAGGGTTCGTGGAATCTTCTCTAGCAATGGTGGAAGAGGGCGGCGTTTCGAAACCGGTGGCAGTGGTAGCTTGCATAGCGATGGCCTTATTATACGTGGCCATTCTATACGCTCCTACTTTGATCCTTCGTCTCCCGCCTCCTTCTTCTTTGAAAAAATTCATGGTCAGACGCTTCATATGCGCCGTCGTTTCTTCGATATTGTCGCTTTTTGTCTCTGCACTGATCCTTCCTGTATGCTTCCTCTTCTCTCATCTTCTATTCACTGCTATGTTTTGCCTTGCTTTGCGGATAAAAAGCATTGCTATGTATGCTCCACACACACATACATATATCAAAAATTGGAAGAAAGAGTTTTTAATGATATTTTAGTATCTTGTATTTCTTAATGAAAAAGCAAATGTTGGATTATATGGAATCTTTATGTTGAATGAGATTTTAGAGTAGCACTATGTAATCACGATTTCTGAAGTTAGGCTGCACTTATATACAAGTTGTGTGCTTACTTTGCAATTATGTTATATTTTGATTGTAATGACATTGACTAAGAAGCTTCTGTTCCAAAACTCAGTACGTTTTGGCATGTCGCAGGTTCGAACCAGGGAAGTGCCATATATATTTGGTGTTTACGGCATCCGAGGGGATCATATTGTGAGTATCTCGAGTTTAATGCATTCTAAAACAATAACATTAGTTTTCTTTTACGTTTTGATGAAATAGAAAGGGAAAGAGTGCACTTTCTTGTGTGGTAATTTCAAGCTATACTCTCATATGCTATGCAGATTGAAAAACTGGGTCATTCCTTAATTTGCTTGCTGAAATACGTTTTTCTGTATGAAACAGTGGCAAGCAGTGGTCTTCCCTCTGTTTTTGACCTCTCTAATGTATGCTGGATCATCCTTCCTCAAGTCTCTTTTATTGCTGGATTCTTGGAGGCAACACAGGAATTCTGGTGGAGGCCTTTCATTTGGTTTTTGCAAATATGTCTCTTGGAGGTTTCTTGACTGGTTATCTTCTATTGTATCCAATATTATGGCTTGGCGAAATTATATTGTGGTTAGTATTATTGGCATTTTCATGCATGTTGAACTTTGTTGCCGCTTTCATGCCATTGCATTTCATTGTATTTGTGCTATGGTGCCGACATTTCCCTCTCCCACTCCTTGAATTTGGGAAAAAGTGTGGACTATGTCATCACAAGAACCTTCTTTGATGAATCCATTACAACCAACACAAATAAAATAGATCAAAGATGGATAGTATGGAATTATTGGGAATCAATTCAAGTGCACTGGTATTCTCTAGTCCCTCTACAGGCTAAACGGAGGATTTAGTATTGAGTTAGCTATTTATATGTATTCTTTCTGAGGTTGTTTTGCCTGTAATTTAGTATGCATCCAGGAGCTCACTATTTCTTCAGTTGTGCCTATAACCAGATAAAAAAGCAGAAGAGTAAAGACTATTTCTGACTTGCAAATACAGCTAAGCTCATATATATATATATATATATATATATATATATATATATATATATATATATATATATATATATATATATAATCTTTTGTGTGTGTATGTTCATATTTATTACACTAATTGTGGGAATGTTTGATGATGGTATGTTGAAAAGGCACCATTTACTGAGGAGTTGGTGTTTCGAGCATCTATGATTCCTTTACTTCTCTGTGGAGGGTTTAAAACGTCCAGAGTCATACTCCTTTGCCCTATTTTCTTCAGCTTGGGTAAGTTCATACATGTCAATTCTAGAAGATGCATTTTCCCTTATTTAGAATGGTTATAGAGTAGCATGTTTTAAAATTCATACAAATGATATTCTTTGGCATCTAAATATAGGAATGTGTTCAAGAGAAGTCATCAGCCATCCTATTTAATGGCATTTTTTGATTATACCAACTTTTATTAGAGCTTAAGTTCTTCATGCTTTGTATGGAAATTAAAAGTGATGTTTTCAGTTATAGAATGTCATTAAATTGATTGAAGACTGATTAAAACAGGGCTGAATAAAACTACTTTATGGATATGAGGTGGAGGAGCATATACGTATACAAAACTCTAAAGCATTGTTTTAAGATGGCATGCCTAGAAACCATTTGGAAAGATTTTTTGATTGATGAGATAGTTGTTCTTATGCAACGTATAAGTTTTGGTATTGAACTAATCTTTTAAAACACATTCAATCAACTTCTATTTGGATGTAAACTGAGGAGAATAATGGGAAATTTTTACTGTGTGATTGACTTGCAGCACATTTAAATCATTTCATGGAGATTTACAGCAAGCAAAACTACAACATAATCAAAGCCTCCATGGTCATCGGTATGCTCAATGTTTACTTTATTTTCCAAATGTCTGCTTTTGGCATCATCAAGTCTTAACCTTGTTGGCAAGGTTACTATTTTTTTCTTCTCGAGATTGGACACACCTCAGGGCTCACCTTACAGCTCTGTGTCTAATTTTGTTGGATACCAATTTCACTCTGCTTAATGAATTATGTTGGCAGGTCTCCAACTTGGCTACACTGTTATCTTTGGGTCATATGCTTCATTTCTTTTCATTCGAACTGGTAGGTAATGTTTGATACAGGTGATGTCATAGGTCATAACTCATGGCTGTTATATTGGATACAACTTCTCTAAAGTGTATTTTCCACTTTAGAGAAAGTGCATGGATCCTAATAACAACAAGTAATGGTTGAGATGATTGCACATTCCTTTTATTTATTTTTTAAATATAAATGATAACTTTTCTATGGACACTTGTTAATCTATATCAGTACTTAAGGTAGGTAGTAAATCAAGAAAATGATTGGTATATTTTTTCTTTTTCTCTCTTAAAAAGACCTTGCCAAAAACAAAAGCAGAATGTAAAATATCGGCAAGTTAACTAACTTCATTTTTTTGTTTGGGTTTCTTGATCTGCCGCCGTCTCTTATTGTTATTTTTTGTTTGTTCTTTGCAGGACATCTTATTGCTCCATTAGTTGCTCATATATATTGTAACTTTATGGGATTGCCTGCACTTTTTTCCCCAAGAAGTGGTATGTGGTTGTGTATTAAATTTTTTATGGAGTGAATTTAAAACTCTACTTTATATGGCATATTTTTGGTCATAATATATCACGATACTTCCTCTATTAACTCTTTTTTCATTTGCACCTTTTGGTTTCTTTTTACCATGAAAATTGGTCCTCACAAGATACTACAATTAAAATTAGTGTGACCCTTTTGATTACTTCTTGAATTATATTCATCACAGTAATGATCAAAAGCTTAAACAGGCACTGTTATCTGTTATAAACTTATAAGAGGGTTTTTTGAAATTTAAGTAGTAGCTGTACTTTTGACTGGAGGTTTAAGTTATGGGAGCTTTAGAAATGGAATTATTTTTGGCTTCTCAGAAATTGCTAAAAACAAACCATTGTTAGTATTATCAGCCTTTCTTTACATTTCAAATTCTTTTAATTAGATATGAAGAAAACATGGAGAGTCAAAACATGAATTTGTAATAAAATTATAAATTTTAGACATGTCAATTTATTTTTTGGTATAAATGCGACAAAAGATTTAAACCTAAGTCTTCCTATAATACTACCCAAACCCCTCCCCACTAGACCACACCTAGTGTCTTTAGGCATGTTAATCGGTGATTGACTAGATCTTAACTTTTATATTTTTGGTAGGATCCATTTTTTTTACTAGTTCTTGTTTTAGTGAAAGTTGTTTTTGTTTTAGTTTTAAGTAGTCCGTAGGTTGATATATAGTGCTTCCAATGCTATTATTTAGTCTGAAATCCAACACGGCAGTTGTGCCACTCAAGAGCCTTGGCTCATTTGGTTGGACACCTGCTTTTTGATAGAGCTATCTGAGGTTCAAAGTTGAGTGGTTATTTTCCTTTATAGCCTTTACCATTTCCTCCGACTCCTGGGATTTTACACGTACAGAAATAAAGATAAAATGGGAACTCTAAAATCTGGGATTTATGGCATCGCAATTTATTTTCTCGTAATTGTAACCCTGGACTTATTCTTTTATTATCCATGTTTACCTGATTGTCTCTGTTTGTTACAGGGATTGTAAGTATAGCATTCATAACGGGATTCTTGGGCTTTCTGTGGCTTCTTTTCCCAATGACGCTCCCAGATTTATATAATGATAGAACAGATAATTGCAGTTGTTGGCATGGATATTGCTCTTGGAGATGATTAGGAATAGGAAAAATCCAAGCTGTACTATTAGTGGCATAATATGAACAACTGAGTAATGGGTGTAGAATAATAGTGTAAACATGACGATACAGTCCTGCTCAAAGTTTGGTTAATTGATAAAGTCTGGGCCGGACTGAAAGTTTTGCCCTCTGTATCATGTCTTTTGATTCTGTACAAGGAAATCAGCAGGTAGTTGTATTGACTATTGAGACCAAAGGATCCCAAAAGTAATGTTCCAAGGTTCTAACTGCAACAGCTTTTTTTTTTTTTGGGTACAACTAACGCAACGGCTGTGGGTGCTTTTGTTACTCCAAAATCAAGGGATTTCATTTTCTGTAAGTTTAGTTATTTGTAGATTTAAAATTGATACATATTCAAAACGTTTTGCGTTCGTATTTAAGATTGCAATTTGTGTTTGATCGGAACTACAAATGACAGAAAAATGCAGATATTTTTATCATATGTTCTTCATAGACACGTATGGTTTTTTGTGAATAAACTTATGTACACACAGTGTATCAGGTGTTAAGTGAATACTGTATAGTAGAAGTTTATAGGTTTGGGTTTTACTAACGGCAATTGAATCACTTCATTATTCCTCTTATGAAAGGAAAAAAGGGAACTTGTTTAAACTTTAATGAATTTTGTCAAAGGGGCTTTACGGGGTTTCTTAATTGGAACCTACTTTTGCTAGGTTTTCAGAGTGTAGCTTGCAGGAAGGACCATGCGTCTTGGTTCTCCTAGCCGTTGAATTGTAACATACTGTATCATCAATAGGAACTCCCCTGCTAAAATTATCATCTTTTCCAGGAACGACTGGGTGAGTCATGCAAATCCCTAGCATTGATGATCAGTAGTGGGTTTTGATTGTTTATTACTTTTCATTTCCCTTGAAATTTTCACTTGTTGCGGTTATACAGGACAGCTCTCCGGAGACCCAACCCATGAGAACAACACCATCCTCAGTGTCTCTCCCATGGTGAGGACATAAGGAACGAGCTGGCCATGCATGTGATTCACTAGTGGCAGACTGATCATCGATTCCTTTTCTCACTTCATGTCTTTGATCTGGTAAAGAAGCTTTTCATTGCCAATTCTTTTTCCTTTACAAACTAAAAAAAACAAATTTTAAGAACTCTGGTGATTGAATCCAGATCTTTTAATTGAGTTTAAAATTATGAGTACAATAAAATAGAAATAAAAATAAAATTAAAGAGAAAAATTAATAGAAATAATAAAATTTATAAATTAAATTTAATTACAAAATAAAAATTATTAAAATTAGAGAATAAAAAATTTTTATATCTAAAGCCCAGTGAGTTGAGTCTGTGCCAACTAGTTGGGAAGTAATGTACTAATGTGTCTGCTAAGTGCTAACTAGTTGGGAAGTGATGTACTATACACCTAAGCGATACCCTTCTAAAGAATTATTTTTTTATTTTTACCTAAAATTTTTATTTTAAATAATTTAAATTATTAAATTGATTATTTTTTACAAATTAAACTGTGAATCTAACAAATCTATATTTAATAAAGTTTTTATGAAAAAAAAATTAGTGAGTGTGTATTTTTTGAAAAATAATTCATGCACATTTAGAGTGTCCATATACTCCAAAGGTGCAAATAAAAAGGTAAAAAGGATAAAAAAAATGAAAATATATACAAAATTATTATACACAAATCAGCGTTAATATGTTTTATGAAACAATAAACGAACAGCACGTGCACCAAGTTTTGTTATATTTATGTACTCTTTAAAATTGACAAATATATAATGAAACTGAGCACAGGCAGTTAAACTCATATTTCATAAGAGAAGGCTTTACTTCTTAATCACTTCATCCTAATTATTTCCTTTTTTTCAACATAAATAAACTAAGATATTTATTTTTTCTAATATTTTGACAAAATTTATTTCTGTTATCATCGATTTAATTTAATCCCACCTAGCAGGAGGCTTTTGCTTGGTACAGCTGAAACTGAGATGAAAATTAGGGTCCTTGCATTGTTTACATACAAGTCTTTTATACTCTTTGGGTATAGAAACAATCAGGAGTAATCAAATATAATGTGCATATGTTTCTTACATTTAATTCTCTACTAAGTATCAATCATTAGAATATTAAAATAATATTTAATTATTATTTATCAGTTTCAATCAGTTGACTCATATCAATTTTTCATCTTATCTATCTAGCACTCCTTACATTTTTTTGACTATGTTACTTATTAAAAACGGTGTTATTCTTACGTTGTTAAAAGTAACGTTGGTTACATTCTCTAAAATTTCATCACAAAATATACATTTTAGTTAAAAAAAAATTCAAATTTTGCCACCTCTCCAACGTAGCCATATGTGTGGTCATATGAATGTAAGCATATCATTTTTTTTCATTAGATATGGTTATGATGCCTAAATCCGCAGGCTGCAGATACTCTGTAACCAGGGGAATATAATTCAACAAATACTCTTTAATACAAACAAGTTAAGTCCAAGGAGAAGAGGGAGGTGGGTTTGGATTTGGTAGGTATAAGATAAGATTCCCTTTAGTTTTTGAGTCCTGACCTCCTATTTGGTTTGGTTTTTATAGCACATCATTGCACTTAATATGATTATGAATATTGTTATTTCTATAGGAAGGCTTTTTTATTTTTATAAACTAAAATTTATAAAAATTTTATTTAAAAGAATTTAAATAATTATTTTTATTAAATAACAATACTTATCAAATTTAACAACCTACAATTATTTTTTAGGGTAATATGTATTTTCGCATAAACCTTTCCTTTATATAATTTTCATCCATCACAACCTTTGTACAAAAGCTCCCAATTATGAGTCTTCTACAAAAGCTAATCTCCCTATAAAAATGTGATATAAAGTAGATCTAAACAAAACGATAGAATAATACTACTCATACATAGCACTAGCTTGTATAAATGTTCAATGTCTTCCGTCTCTCTGTCTCCGTATCTTTTTTTTTTTTTGGTTGTGGCTTTCTCCATTAACTATGGTTGATTGTATGCTGACATATTTGGAGGATCTCAGTCATCATTGTTTGGATTGACACCATCCCTTCCAAAAAGAGTCGTCATTCTCTGGTTCTTCTTTCTACATCAAATTTGACATTCTGAGCTAGTGACCTTAGGAGGTCAGTTTCAGTTAGATTGAGGGGCAGAGGAAGAAAGTTTTTGTTAAGTAATTGTTAATTTCATTTGATTTTTGATTAGACATTCCTTATCATACATGACATACAGTAAATTTTTGGAACTTAAATAGTAAACCATAGTGATTTGCCATTAGGTAATGTCATGTCCCAGTCTCAGCGTTTGGTACTGCGGGTTACCTCTTCTCTTTTATCTCATTGTTCCTCTCTCCCTTCCAAACTTTTTAATGAACCCTCTTTGACTTCCTTTCATGAATCTTATGATGACGTTGCTTCTGATTAGATCCTCTCTTCAACCAGAATCTGAACGACAAGCCATTTTTGTCATCCTCAGTTCCATCAGAATGATACATTTTGCAGACTAATTTTCAACATAAATGTTCTACAAATTGTTGGTGTTCAATACAATCAAACAAGGTTAGGTGTTCAAATAAAGTACACCAATAATGAGCGGTGTCATACTCATAAAAACAATGAATTTTTTTTTAAAAATTTAAAATTATATAATAAGTGTGAGTAAAACGTAAATATAAGATATATAAGATATAAATATATTTTTTTTCAATAATTATAATAAAATTTTATTATTCACACACTCTTTATTTTATAAAATTTAAATTATTAAACTTTATAAGTTAAATTATAAAACTTAACTACACAACATAAGTGAGGAAATAACCTTTCCCATTACCATATGAATCATTATGTAACTTACATTGAGATTATAGTTATAAGAAGCATAGCTTTTCATACAATGATAACATTTTGTTTTCTTTGAATACTCACCGATCACGTTTTTGATTTTGTTCTATTCTGAAATGTGGGGCTAATGCTCTAACAGAGTTATCTGTAATGACACCTAATGAGAAATGCACTCTTCCAACCGACTTCTATCAATCCTGATGAGCTCTCTGCTTTGCTTTGCTTCATGAGCAAGTTCGTATGTTTTGAGGGACCATTGGATCATTGACCCTTGAGTTTTGGTGCTGTTCATTTCATTTGTATATCTCTTTGCCATATAGAGCTTCCCGGGAGGAATTATATTGGAATCAAAATTAGCTGGTTTGAAACTGAAGCATAACTAAAAAATGCTGATTGGGAAACCAATGGATTTCTTAATGAATAAGGGAGTTGCGTCTTAATCTCTAAGAAGAACAACAAATCTTTTGAAAAATTGCAAACAGGAGAAGTTATGAAGTAAATCCCATTTTATATAGTTCACGATGGTTTCAGAATTCACACACACACACACACTCTAGCAGAGGAGACAGAGGCAATGAGCACTGAACATATAATACGTTTATATTCTTTCTAAGAAATAGCCTGCTACATCATACAGCCTTTAAGTTCAGAAATTGATATCTGAACCCCCCCAAAAAAAGAAGATATGATGAAACATAGAAATGGAAGTAACAGTACCCTGATAAACATGGATGCTAGTATTGTCCTATGGAACAGAAACTACAACTACTACTGTTGACTCTGGTTTTACACAAAAACAAAAGAACAAAAGAGTCCTAGTGGGGTCATGATACTCCTTTTTCTCCAAGCTGATTAATTGCTGGAACTGGAAGCATTCTGGTTAGAGCTTGAGCTGAGGTTCAGGTCAAGAATAGTGCTTGGAGCATTGGATTTCGCATTTCCCTTGGAGAGCTTCTGTTTGAGCTCAGACAGCAGTGCCTGATTCTCTTGATTAAGAAGCTGAGCTTTCTTCCTCAGCCTCTCATTCTCTTTCATTATGTAACAGTTCTGCAGGTACAGCTTTGAGTTCAGTCTTTCCATGACTATGAGAGAATTCTCAGAACTATCTGTAGTGCCCCCTGAAACAGAAAACCCCCCAAAAAAAAAAATTATCAGAACAAAGAGGATCTTCGGATAATGCAGTTAACCATCCCCAACCCTACGATACAGCACATGAAGCCAAACTAACTAATAGTAAAAGTATATATTATAAAATCCCCACTACATCGAGAAAAAACACCAAATTATGATGGAATAAAAAAATGAATAGAAATAAGGGTATGTCACCATAATTATAACAATTAAGAAGCACCTTAAAAACTGACTGGAATCCAAAAGGGAAAAGAAATTATAAGCTTGCTTAAATGTGTTGCTTTATGAATTGCTTTGGTAGATATAATTATGACATTTAGAAGAAGAAGCCAATGACAACAGAGAAAAGTATAGCAGGTGGAGGCCAGAACAATTGAGTCCTTTGGACCACCCTGTCAAATAAATAGAGCATATGGGCTGTCTGAGAAACTAAAGAAAGAGAAGAGATAGAGAGGTGGAATAAGAGCTGTCCCAACCTACACTCACTTGAAAGGAGAAAAATATGGTTTCTTTCGGCTGTCCCGAGAGGGAAGAAAAGGATAAAGGGCATACGTTAAAGAGACAAGCTTCAGACTAAGATCTTCTGTGTGTTTCTATGTCTGTGTACAAACAGAGCTCTACTTCTTGCTCTTCCGAGCATATTAGAACCATTCAACTTTTTAATATCAGAACACTGTGCCAAAAGTTTCATATTCTGATTAAAAAATTAGAACCCCAGTATAATAAAAGAATAAGAGGTTACCCAAGAGCTAGAGAAAGACAAAGAAACCATTGACAGAGCATTTTTATAATTAAATAATAGAGGAAGAAAAACAATTGTTTATAGAATCCATTGACAAAAGATTTAAAGCTCAAAGGGAACATTCCTTCCACAAAATGAGGTAGAGAAAACCAACGCACACCAACTGTTAGAGCCTCTTATTTGCGATATCCACAGTGAGAAAGTAGGCAGCCGAACAGAGACAGAGTAAAAAGACGATTTGGCCTCATCGGATATCTGAAAACAAGTTAAACTCAAATTCTAATTGCAATAGCCACAAAAGGGTCTCAATTCACAATACCATGTCTATCTTTCTTTGTGAAAGCAAGCAGGCAAACAAAAGCATAAGACACACACAAGAGACAGACAGAGAAGTGGGGGCCTCTGTCTTTCTCCCTTGACCTTTTCAAAAAAGATCACCTTTTCGAAGGAAGTTGAGTGAGGACTTCAATGGACGAAGCAGAATCCGGATTCTGGAACAATTAACGAGTAGCAGCAGAGGGATAAAGGGAAGAGTTTTGCGAAGGCAAGTGAGGGACAAAGGAAACAATGAGGGTGTTAATTTATAGAGCAAAAAGCAGAGAAGAACAGAGGAGGCTGAATAGGAAAGAGAAAGAGAGAGACATTAGGATGGGGAAGGGGGAGGGGGGGACGTGCCCCTTTTCTCTCTGACACAACAATCATGCATGTGTAAGCATGGAAGGCGGCCGGTTAGGAGCCTAAAAGATTTTCATGTTTCGGTTCTATGATTATGATGATGGTTATGGCGTCATGTGAATGATGATGGTTTTTTCTTTTTCTTTTTTTTTTTTTAAGATTCTTCTTCTCTCTGTTTCTTCTTCTTCCCCTTCAATTGGTTGTGGGTAGGAAGGAGTAAAAGGGGCATACTGGGAATGAAAATGGGCATTATGGATACGAGAGGGACAATAATGGGGCTTTCAGCTAGGGTTTCTAAAATGATGGTGGGCTAGGCCGTCCCAAGATTCGCAATGATGGTTTGGATTGGGTCCGAAACCACCATCAGCAGCATCCTTGCTTGCCTCCTCACCCCTGTCATCAATTACTCTTTTGTTTTTATTTATTTATGCTGCGGTTCTTCTTCTAATTTTAGCCCTCTTTAATTTCACTTTCATTTTGTAATTTTCATGTGTTGGAAACTGTTGGCAGTAATCATTCTCATTGCCGTAATATGTTTTCTTTCTTCCCTTTCCCCCTGTTGAGAATGGCGGTTTTAGTGCATTGAGACTTGAGAGCAACCAAGGGAGACACTGCCGCTTCTTGTTTGTGGACTTGTCTCTATGCCACTATACATACATGCTACTTGTATTTATGATTGTTTTCCCATAATTATATCTGTCTTTTGCACTTGAGTGGTACTAAATTTTTGTTCTTGTAGGGATAGGTGAGCAACCAAAATCTCTTCCTTAAGTTGTAGGCCTTTCCAAGAATTGGTCATATTATTCTCTTTTTTTTCTATACGCTTATTGGGGGAGTGCTTTTTTAACAAACCAAATGTGAAATCATTAAAAGGGTTCCACGAAAAGGGCAAAAAAGAAAAAGGGTAGGGGAAGGGTGTTCTGGGTTGTCATTATACCAAATGCAAAGCTTGTTTTAGTACAAAATTGCTGCAAAGAATCTACTGGGTTTTTCCACTGAGTGGTTAGCCAAATGACTAATCTTATCATTTAGCCTTATGATCACTTTGAGCGTTTTGCACCATTGATGGTATTTTGTTTTACGTTATTATAAGCATAATTATAAGGGAAGCAAGTATCATCAAGTAAAAAGCACTCTTTTTTTGTTGCCAAATTCAGGAGATGAGTGAGCTTTGGAAATAATTGATTAGGGGAGGGGAAGAAGGGGTTAAATGGGAGTTGGGTCCAGCCAGCCCCCCAAATCCCTCATGGGTTATGAGTGGCATAACGTGAAACATCATGGTTGACAGATGGTATTTTGGATGGTTCTTTCCTTCCACAAGTGAAATTGTCAACCTGTTAGTTCATGGGTGCCCCCTGCCCCCTCGTGGAGCTCGTTCGTTTCCCTCCCTGTATAGAACTATGCTTGCATCAATCTATCTTGTCCAAATATGGGGATTCAATTCATCGCTGGCTCCTTCTCAAATTACTCTTCTGTCCTTCTCATTCATTTTGATATTTTCATCCCTCAGCCCCAATTAGCTGCCCAAATGTGCTGCTACAACTCTTTTCAGCCTAAACGAAACTGTCAGTGCTAACAGATATACTCAAGAACTAATTAAGTTCCACTCTGCTTTTCAAATGACTAGCTACCAAAAGAAAGCAGGGGAGGTTTTTTTTTTTAAAATTTGTTTTTATTTATACAGTGTGGGATTACAACTTTAGAGAGGGGAGAATCAAATCTTTGGAGAAACAGAGAGAAAAGTCCGTTATCACTTAACCAAAACTTAAGTGGCGTGGGACTGGGGTATTTTACTTCTATACTAAATACACTATCTGTAACAAACAATGAAACTGTGCTAAATACATTTTCACAGTAGGAAAAAACCATTCTCATCGAAATTCATTTTCAAATATTTTATAAAATAATTTAAGAGTGTTAAATTTATTAAGTATTGTAGTTCATTCAATAAAATTTAACAATTTTAATAGTTCAAATTTTTAAGTAAAATTTTTATTAATTTTATTTTACATGAATAGAAGTACTGTTCATAGTATACTAGTTTAAATTAGTTTTTACAGTAAAATTCAATATCTACCATGACTGAACTTGCATTTTGTTCTTTTCCTCTAAGGCTGAGAGCTAAATGGTAGAAACAAACAAGTAATCCATTAATCACCCAATTTATGACTGCTCGTGTGTTGACTACCTAAAATCATTATGCATTTTGATTATACAGGAAGAGTGTGCTCTGTGTCCCCAAAAGGAACGTAAAAGACAGGTAGCCCACTTCCTCGTGCTCTGCATATTCGTCGTTCAGTTTGGCCAAATTTATGGAACTAGAACTTCGGCCAAGATCTTGAATCTAACCAGTTTGTGTACCTTCTTCCAAAAATTATTGAGTCACTGGTCAGTAGCTATTTGTTAGCCACCACCATGTGGGCATGGCTGTGACTAAGGGGAGTTCAACTAAATTACTAAAAGTTGTAGAGCCTCATGAATTCCCAGCAGATGTTCAAAGAGGTTCAGTGCCCCAACATGTGCTTGGTCAACAAACAAGGCATATGCCATTCAAATAATAATGGTACGGTCAAAAAAAGTATAGGGAGGCAAAAGGGTATCTCCCAAAGCCATAAGCATATAAGCTAGGCAGTAAATTGGCGTAAATGCGTGAATGAATCCAATAAAAGGGGTTATAAATCTCTTCTGAAACAAACAATGATGGCAAGCCCCAATAATAATTGTTCTCCTCCACAAGTAATCCATTCAACCCCCTCTTAAATAACCATTTTGCTTTTTCCCCTGCAATTTTGAGTCCCCCACCCCCAAATTGAATAATTTAATGAAAAAAAAATTTGGGGTTTCATGATTTAAAGGGGGTTAGCCCTGTTTATGGTTTGCATTCATAAATGTGTATGACAGTGGTCAAGAGTTGTTTTTGCATGGCCACCTAAATAACTGGCACTCATGAATACCCATCATCATATACATTGCCTATAATTACAATTATGCAGAGCGGTAATGACCCGTCTTTATTTTTTACCAAGGAAAAACAATGAGAGGGTAGCAGTAGGGAGAAAGAGATGATTGCAGCACCCAGGGAAGAAGCAAAGTGACTGATTCGTGGAGCATCATGGACCAACACACGTGAAGGCTTTGAAATTTTTATCCCAAATAGTTACAGCTTCTCATCATTGGGTGGGCGTGTGATTGTATTGGCAAGAGAAAGATCTAACGGTGACCCACACAACCCCAGGTAATGAGTTGGGGTATGTAAGCAAAGCAAGGCCAAAGGGCATGACTTCATCAATATTGCAAGCCTTTAACTCTCCCATTACTTCTTTTTCTGAGGTCATTTTTAATGATTTCGCATAATACCAATCCCTGCATTGCTAATGATGAATTTTTACATTATTACGGTCCGTAAGTGCATTGAACCCTACACGTGAGCTTAGGGTTTTGATAATATTTTTAGGGTGGGTAACTCAACGGGACCACAAGTTGGAAACCCTCTTCTTCAACCCACTTGTGTTCACACTGTCATAGCTAGGTAGCTACGCAGGTGGCCTAGACCACTAACGAAATTGAGAAAAGATCGTTCCATCAAACTCAATTCATAAATATTTTACAAAATTAATTATAAAATATTAAATTTATTAAATTATAAAATTTTAATAATTATAATAATTTAAATTTTTTTAAGTAAAATTTTTATATATTTTGATTTATAAAAATAAAAGTATTAATCCAAATTTATCTTAATTCAGTCATTTTAAACTTTTCCCTTATTGGGTAAGGGTGCACGAGAGCATCACTCTGTAACTTGATAGTTCAGATCCAATGACCTACCCGGTAATTGAGCCACAATATCTATTGATGATTAAAAAAATAAAAAACAGGAAACAATGATTTTTTTTCCCCTCTAGATCCCTTTTGCATTTTGCTGGTAAAAACCATTTTTGTCTTCTTCCTTCCTAGATGAATGGCTTTAACAGTAACATAGCTTAATTACTATTTCGCATGCAGATCCGATTAAGAGAAGTGAACCACAATTAGAATCTTTGAAACCAAATGCTTACTTGAATTTACTTCACTTTTATTCTACTAGCAGAGAATGAATACTCTTCATTCGCTTTTATTCTATTTATGGAGAGAGATGTGATTTTCATCTTCATTCTGAAACGTATTTTTAAGCTTGATTAACAAAAATATTATTGATGTAAAAATGATAGAAATACATTTTTAAATTCACACTATAAGTTACGTCCCTTATAAAAATATGGGGCTAAAAATGAATCGCTTTATTATTCTCTTAAAAAATGTAAGACATAAGTAAGGCTAAAAACGTGATTCTAACACTGCTACATTAATGTAATATCCATTAGGATGTCGAAAGCTTCTACTCCCATGACAGCATTTATAAGGCTACCGCTAATCATCCTCTTTTAAAAAGTCTTTAGACGCCATCATGCCTATTATCCATCATCCACGGGGGGATACCGATTTTCACAACTTTATCCAATTTTGTTTGGTGGAGTAATCTAATGTCAACTCACAAAATCACATCACAGTTAAGAGTGTTATTACAGACAACAACATCAACATATTTGACTTCTTTTAGGAACATCGTTATGGTACTAAAAGGAAAATGCTCTTGTTTTAGGATGCATAAAAGGTTAAAAGATGCTTTTAACATCCAAATAATAATTATTAAATCCTATCAATGAATGAAGTATTGATAGGTAGCCCGGCATTATGCTTATCAAATAAATTTCAACAAGACAAAAGTAACTATCTCACTTGGGCCTGTAGCAGGGCTACGAAGTAGTCTATAAGATGACCCATGGT
The DNA here is from genome assembly GCA_037013595.1 of Dicorynia guianensis. Taxonomy (NCBI): domain Eukaryota; kingdom Viridiplantae; phylum Streptophyta; class Magnoliopsida; order Fabales; family Fabaceae; genus Dicorynia; species Dicorynia guianensis. The sequence continues at coordinate 32,634,855 of JASUAB010000010.1, forward strand.
AGAAATCGCTTGTAAGCTTCATCATCAGGCATGTCAACCACAAATTAATGTTACACAGGTGTCAATTCTTCCACATTATCCTGTTGGAAATTTATGTGGGTGTATGTATTTAATTGGATAGTTTTAAGAAAGAATAAATTGGTCTATTGATTCAAGTAACAAAGGTGTTAACGCGTGAGTGGGAGAGAGTAAGAATTTAAGAGGCTGTCTGTGAATGATTGGAAAGGAAGAGACAATATGCAAACTAGCTGGTCTATCTTATTTGCATATTGTCTCACCCTTTCCAATCATTCCCAGACAGCCACTTAAATTCTACTCTCTTCCACTCTTAAGTTATTACCTTTGTCACTTGGAGCCAAGAAAACAATTCATTCCTTCTTAAAATTATCCAATTAATGGCCTACACACACATAAATTTCCAACATATCAAAAATATCCAGTTGAAGGTCCCCTTTAAAACTTGTTGTTGCACTGACCTGCAAGATAGCTTTCAAAACTTCTCTCGATAACATGTTATGTAGATGTCATGCTCGCTGATCATGATCATGCAAGACAGTTACATAAAGAAAGGCTACAACGGTTTTCATTCTAAATGTTTTACTCCATTGTCCAATTTCCCACCAAATTTCAAGTGGTCTTCCATTTTTTTCTTTAACTCTTGAATTTTCTTCAATGTTTTCCTTCGCTGATCATTTGTATGATCACCAAAATCTACCTGTGCAGGCATATTACTCCTGTGTCCCAATACCATCTCTACTAGTAACTCGTGCAAAGTTACAGATAGAAGTTATACTTTTCTGGAGAATTTCTGGTAAATTGTTAATGCTAATAGTTCAATATTTTGAGGAAAAATTTGACAAAACCAAAGTTGGGGAGCATTGTTGAAAAATGAGTGAATAATAAGGGAACAAAGATACAACATAACCACAACAAATTACATTAGAGTAGAAGACAGAGAATCCAACACTTAGTAGAATCTAAAATGGCAGAGACGACTATAGTCCCCCCAACCAAAAAAAATGAAAGAATAGCGGTTCTTTTCTTTCCTTTCTGGGATATATCTAAGAAAAATAATAAGTAAAGCATATGGATATGATGGTAGGGATTTAAGTCCTACTACTAACCTCTCTTTTGGTAAGCAATGGAAAATTCAAGAGCAACAATGGACAACCAAGGAACCATCTTATTGAAAGAAATTTTCTCCACCGTTTGGAAAAGGTTGCAGACTTACAGCAAAAGTGATCCCTCGGCCTCAAATATAAAAATCTCCCCGGACAAAGGGAAGAAAGTTTGGCATGCATATGTAAACATCAGTAAATTAACCTTTAAACTGGATAACAAACAGACGGCTAGTTTCATCTTATAGTTTTGTTTTCTTCTGTTTCCTTTAGTTCATAAAAAAAATGTGATAACTGAGGACGTTGTTATCACTGAATTATACATTTTTCATAGTTAATATGGACTGCTGACTGCACAAATTCCATAGATCAAGCAGAGTATACAAAATTGAGTACTTAACGTAAACTCTACCCATTCTTATGCACATAGGCCAATGACAACTTACTTGTCAAAAGGAGAACCAGTTACGAACATGAACTTATCAGCGGTGAATCAATGCATCCTCTGAAATTTATGTCAAGCACTTCTTAATTGTAACACTTAAAACTCAATATAGACGCTTCCATAGTAGTTGGCAAGCCAACATACTCAAAAACAAATCAGGAAGTTATCAAACCCCTTTTAGTTATAAGTAGTGCAATAGGTGCAATCGGCCATCTGAATTTTTATGTAATCTAACATGAAGCACGAAAATCTAATCTTCAATTGATATGAAAGGCCTTGGTTAACAAGAAAAAACTTAAAATAAAACATGGGCCAGTGACATTGATATTCCAGTCTAATAAAGTAACAGAGTTGGACAGCATTATCCAGTAGGGGAGTGCAGGATCTGAAGCAAACCAATTAAATCATTTGAACCAAAACTACCTATGTTTGGTGCAAAGAGTAACTCGGGGAAAAAAAAAAAACAAATTAGGATGCTTTTCTAGTGAACCAAAAACAAAAAGACATACGGCGAATAAACTTAAATGTGCATACAAGATGTTTCGAAATTGCGCCACTGGTGCAGAGAGTAACTATAGAAATAAAACAGTGAATGAAAAATTAATTCCAGCCTTCTCTCTTCCACTATTTTATTGATGCATATTCTCTGAAATTGAGAACGACTATAATTTATCCACTATTGGTTTTGCAGAACCTTCAAAGGTTGGCACAACATAACAGAAAGCAAATTAGAGAGCATGTAAACAAATCATAAGAGAAAATGAATGAGATACCTTCGTGAAATCGATGAAAAGGACAGATTTAAAAGATGGGTGACTCTGTCCTTCACTAGGCGTGAAATTTTAGCCGATGCTGACTGGGAAAAAGCCCTAGCTTAACCAACAATGAAGCCGAGCACTGGTCCTACTTAAGCGGGCCTCGAGATCGGTGTGCGAGCGACATTGAAGCTTCCAGAGTTGAAAACGACGATGATTCCAGCTCTCAGGACCTGCATCTCCAGCTTCCTCACGTAGTGTGTAACTTTTTATTTCTTACTTCTCACTACTTCTCTTCGTTGTCCAGTTACAGTCAGATTAGGCGGTTGGTTGTTGGGATCGTTGCCGTTTTCGTTTACGGAAATAATGAAACAGTGTGACTCCATATTTTGGGATTTGGAAACCCCGTCTCATCCCCTTGCTTACAGCTAAATGCAAGTTAATGCAACCTCGAAGTGGTAGAAAATCCAGAGGCTTTTAAATTTGGGTCTTACAGCCTTAGCTCCAAGCCCAAATTTTTGTTAATGGATAAAAATCTATTAATTCCGACTAATAATTAAATTATTATTTTTATATATATAAATTATAAAATTTTAATAAAAAAATTTACTATTAATTTCAATTAGTTACAAACAATAAAATTTAACAAATTTAAGTGTCTTGACACTCATTTTAAGAATCTTCTTGTATTTTTTTCATCTTGAATAATTGATGTATTACATCCAAATAACTAAATTTCAACCTCAAGAACGGCTTATTTTATAATATAAATTCTGTTATTAGTATTAATTAAATTTTATTAAATATTATTTAAAATAATATAAATTATTAAATTTATTAAAAGTATATAAATTAAATTATAAAATTTAATATATTCACATCCTATCTTTAAATTTGTGAATATTTAATTTTAGCAATTTTTTATGGTGAAAATCTTAACGATGTTATATGAATGAAAATTGACCTTTTCCACAGGATGGCACCAGTAGAGATGACAAAAAGATTAGAAGCATAAGTGTAAGTCCATATCCACATATATATATATATCCATATCCACATATATATATATATATATATATTTATACAGAGCGATATTATAACCATACTCTTACATTTATATATATTATATGTTTATAGGATGCCGGCCATCCATATTTCAGGGAGTCCTCCTCTAAATATAGTAATACAATTCCTTCGTATTCAATCAAATGTAGATGAAACCACATTCAAATTACCCAATTCCACTTCCAGGAAGCTAGCTTCACAAATTTCCAGTGCTATACGTTGCAACCAGGATCAGAGGAGAGGCTTTTCAACCATACAGAGTCACTGGCAACAGGCTCGTCGTTATCATTCCTGTGCCAATTCCACAGAGCATGCGTTGCATTCACCACCTCTAATGTCCCATGTCCAAAGCTAGCCTCCCTGAACACCGATATCTCTGGTTTTGGCTCTATATAACTGTAAGCACACGCAGTATAATCCACAGTCATATGTTTTGATAAATAAAAGTAAAAAAAACAAAAAAACAAAGAAAGCCAATTCATCAGTACTTGGTGGCAAGGCCTTCTCGGTTACCACCATCCCCAATGGTGATATGCACTGGACCACAATTTTCAGCTTTGTCTTTATAAACTCGTGTCTGAAAAGAAAACAAACAATGTTATGTACATTGAATCAGTTGAATAGTTGAAAAGAGCATTGAATTGAATTTGCCATTTGGAAATTACTCAATATAACGAAGCAACAGAATTAAAGGAGAGGACTTACAAAGCGCTCGTAGGCATGAACATGGCCTGCAAAAACAATATCAACGCGAGCTTCATAGAGTAAATCTTCCATGGCTGCTTTCATGTCATCAGATTCAGGCTCACCCTGATGAGCGGTGTTGGAATTGTACCACGGCGCGTGAATTAGCACCACTATCCAAGGAGTCTTTTCTCTGTCCGCCTTTTGCAAATCCCCCCGAAGCCACTTGTACTGTGCAGAATTAGGGTGAAAGTCGGTGTATGAGCCCAGCATGATAACATGCACACCAGCCACATCAAAAGAGTAGTATAGATTAGAGTCTGATCCACTTTCTTCGAATGGCATTCGCCATCGGGCATTATAGGCGGTGAAAGGGCGGCGGTGGACGAGAGGAATCTTCTCGATCTCGTGGTTGCCTTGGGTGACCATCCACGGACGCTGGCTCGCTAATGGCTCAACCAGGCGACCAAACGAATCCCACAGTGACTGAATGAAATCCGCATAAGCTAGGTCCCCTGGCAGCAGCAGCATATCGTAGTTTGACTGAGCTATATTTTGCAGGGTCGACCTTGTCCATTCAGTCTGTCCAAGATCACCTGCATGCATTTATTTATACACACAATTTACAACTAGTAAAATATGTACAAAGGTTCCGTATGTCATAGAAAAGAGCATGAAATAGCAATTGAAGGAAAATTAGCTCTGGGAACTCACCCACAATTGCAAATTTGATGGGAAATTGAGACGGTGGGGTTTTGAGTCTGTATTGTGGGGCGGAGGGTGAGTCACCAAGACGGTAGTAGTAGACTGTATTTGAGTTGAGGGGGCCGATTACTACGTCGTGAATTTCCCCGGACTCATACATCACGTCCTGGTAGGAGGAGGTACTTCCAGTTGCAGATAATCCGTTAGCCCCAGGTGATGGGCTGTATTCAACTGTTGATGGGCTCCGGCTCTTTGTGATCCATGATATCCTCATCTTGTCGTGGCCCACCTGAGATATATGAACCTGCAATTCCAACCAAAAACATGACAATATGTTTTACCACAAATCAGGCGATCAATAATGACATTTTATTTGCTTGACGCGAAGTCTGATCTGTTGGATATAGGTATCCCCTAGAAGCGTCGACCATGTGAAGGGTCACATTTTAACGTGGCGTGGGGTCTCGGAGACACTTGGCGGAGCAGTGGAGTCGCACCCACTTTTGGCTCACCATCTCAATTTTATTTTATATTGGTTTGCGTATCGAACCCATCAACCCCCCCCCCCCCCCCCCGGGGCTTTGGTAACCAAGCTCATCTGTTTCTTCACCAAACCAAAACCACCAGCCTATTTCATCGTTCTTCCTACTTCCTATTCAATTACTAGAACATATATAGAACAGAAAGTCCATTCACGTCACCACCAAAGAAATGATCCACCACTTTACTTACATCTCCCAAACTACCTACCAGATTCACAGTTGAAAAGCTTGAAACAGAAAACACAACCCCCTAGTTTTTTTCCTTTTTTTTTTGGGTTGTTTCTCTATAATTTGCAGACAAGCTGAAGGAGTTGTGGATGATTATGGGCAATGAATAATTTATTCATAAACCAATTTGAAGATAGTAATTTGTACCTGCTGCGGGGAAGTGGCGGAATCGGGATAAACGGAATGCGGGACGAGGATATTTTCTCGAGGCGGTGGCCGACTGTAGGAATAAACGACGCCGGATAATCCGATAAGCATGATCAGAACCAGACTCATCTTTGGCACCCCCATCATTTCAGCGTTGTATGCTTGAGCTCCTACTCCTAAAGTACAGAGGCAAAAGGAAGAAGAGGAAGAAGGAACAAGAGCGCGTTGTCAGAGTAACATGTGAATGAATGAATCTAGGAGACCGTGACCTCGTATGTACATCAAAAATATGTGGTCTGTCAATCATATATAAAATAATGTTACAACATGCATAGTTCTGTTAACTTCTTTTTTTTGTTTGGTAGAGGAGTTCTGTTACGTATTACCATATATTAGGCTATTGCGTTAATATTCTAGGATGGGATCCCCATTCCGTGACTTAATGTGAAGCCGGTACGTGGACTCATCCACGTGTAGGATATTCCCCGCATATAAGAGTCAATGGGGTTTAATAATGGAGTTAGCTTCTACCCGGATTCAATGATGAAATAGTTTCATTCAAGGAAGAAAACAAAACAAAAATCTACAAGAAAGCCTGTATGGAGAGGGAAAAGGTTCGTCACGTTGACAATGATGCGATTGCCTTGCTAATTGTTTGGTTGCTGCCAGCGTCTGCTTTAGCTTGTTCACACGCCGAGTATAGCTCTAGTTAGTTAGGTTTCCACACAATTCTTGAGTCCGTAAAGAGGGCAAAAGGTGGCCTGGACAGTGGAGATATGGGACTTCTATCTTATAATACCTTGTAAGCGCAGTCATCTTGAATTTGCAGTTCACTTTTTTATTGCATGAAATTAATTCGGGTAAATTGCTGGGTCAATCTGCTTTTGTTTGTACTTCAACGCTAGCTTGCTAATTAATCTTGGATGCTTTTGCTGATTTTAGTGTAGAAGTTTTTATAAACTCGAATCATGGAAAAAACAAATGAAAGTTTGAAAAGATCAGCAATGTTGATCAACTTTTGTTAGTTTACGCGAAAATTGGTTAACATTACAGGAGAAGTTAATGTATAGACTTTTTTGAAACAAGAGATAGGAATCAGTATTATTATTAAAAATTTTGGTTGTGGTCCATTCATTATAGGTAACAACAACAATTTTACATACATAATTTATTTTTATATCCACGATAATTAGGACTAAGCTAAAAAAAGGTAAAACAATTTATTGAATTACTTTTAACATAATAAAAATTAATTAATTTACATATGCAACCAGTTTTAATAAAACTAACATAACCAATAGCAGCCACACTAAGAAATATTCTAACAATTCACACTCTAATATAACTATCATTTTTCACTTGCAGATGTAGATAGGTGCAATATTATTTGTTTGCATGAGTAGAATTAGTACTACACTTTACAAGTAGGAACAGAGGAGAGGCTATTCAGCCACAGAGAATCACTAACAACACCTTCATCGTCATCGTTTCTATGCCAAGTCCAGAGTGCATGCGTTGAATTCACCACCTCTAGTATCCCATGTCCAAAGCTAGCTTCCCTGAATATCGATATCTCCGGTTTTGGCTCCTTGTAACTGTGAGCACAATGAACAATACACAACAGCTTATTGAAAAATATAATCATTGACCAAATTTTGAAGCAGAGATAATTAAAGAAAAGTGCTTGGAAAATTAATTCTAAATTACTTTTTCGCGAGGCCTTCCCGGTTACCACCGTCCCCAATGGTAATATGCACCGGACCGCAGTTGTCGGCTTTATCTTTGTAAACGCGTGTCTGAGTAGAAATCAAGCGGATGCTTAGTTGTTATTAATTTAGTGGCAATTTACCAGTTAAATAGCTGTTGCTATAGAGGTAACAAGAGGAGTTAGTGTGTACTTACAAAGCGTTCATAGGCATGAACATGGCCTGCAAAAACAACATCAACTCGAGCTTGGTAGAGCAAATCTTCCATGGCTGCCTTCATGGCAACAGATTCAGGCTCACCCTGATGAGCGGTGTTGGAATTGTACCAGGGTGCGTGAATTAGAGCCAGCACCCAAGGAGTCTTTCCCCTGTCCACTTTTTGCAAGTCCCCCTGAAGCCATTTGTACTGTGCAGAATTAGGATCAAAATCGGTGTATGAGCCCAGCATTATAACATGCAAGCCAGCCACATCAAAAGAGTAGTATAGATTAGAGTCTGATCCACTCTCTTCGAATGGCATGCGCCAGCGGGCATTATAGGCGGTGAAAGGCTGGCGGTGGACGAGAGGAATCTTCTCCACCTCATGGTTGCCTTGGGTGACCATCCACGGCCGCTGGCTCGCCAAAGGCTCAACCAAACGACCAAACGAGTCCCAAAGAGGCTGAATGCTATCTGCATAGGATAAATCCCCAGGTAAAAGCAGCATATCATAGTTTGACTGAGCTATATGCTGCAGGGTCGAACTTGTCCAATCAGTCTGTCCAAGATCACCTGTATTTGCACAAACAAATCGTAGCAAGTACTGTAAAATAGTTTAAAGTTTTTGAATGCCATTGAAAAGATCGAGCATGAAGTTGCAACGAAGGTTGGCATAAAGAATTTGGGAACGTACCTACGATGGCGAATTTGATGGGAAATTGAGAGGGAGGGGTTTTGAGAGTATATTGTTGGCCCGAAGTTGAGTCCCCCAAACGGTAATAGTAGACTTTGCTGGGGTTGAGGGGACCTATTACTACTTCGTGAATTTCACCGGACTCATAAATCACGTAATGGTAAGTTGAGGTGCTCCCTGTGGCAAAGGACCCGCTTGCCTCAGGAGATGGGCCATATTCAACTTTTGCAGGGCTAGGGCTCTTCGTAATCCAGGATATCCTCATTTTGTCTTGTCCCACTAGTGAAATATGAACCTGCAATCCCAACCAAAACCTATTAAGTACTAGGAAATATTCTAGCTTCACGCAAAAAAGTTTATGAACTTCTCAAAAAAAAAAATAAGAACTTACTTTTTTGTAAGAATTTTGCAAATCGACAATGACACAAGAAATCAAAGCCTATTAGGCTGCAATTTTCTGCCAAATGCATAGTAAAATGAGTCCTAAAGATGGTGATTATTGGATCCTATTTATGTATCCCAAAAAAAGTACTCTTTGATTGACCCAAAAAAACGATAATCTTGGTGGCCTTCGATCTTCACGGAGTACATCAGAGCAGTCTACAATATCAGACTTATTTTATTTGAATACATCTGTTAATGTGTATACATAACGTTACAACAAGATAGTAGACAGCCATGAAAAGCCACTTAGAGGGATTTGGATAGTATACTTTTATTAATATCTTTAATTTTGATAATTATTTTTTTTTAAATTTATATTAAAATATTTTTTATAAATCCTAGTTTTTATTAATTTTATTTTTATCTTAATTTTTTATTTTTTTACTATACTTTTATGTTTAAATTAAAAAATAGAGAGTGTCAATCCCAATAAAAGCAAACCAGATTTTTTGCCTTTCTTTTTGAAAAAGGTAAAGAGCCTTCCCCTCTTTATAAGAGGAAGGATAAATTAAAGCCAATTTTTTCAATATACTCCTCCAATATTTTTTTGGCCTTTCTTTCATTTTTATGAGAGAAAAAACTCTGTCTTTTTTAAAAGAAAAGCAAAGCATTCAATGAAAGAGAGTTAAAGATTTTGTGTTGGAATATAATAGAAACGGAAGTTTCTTGTTAATATATTCAGTCACATCTAGTGAAAATAACTTCCTATGATGTTCAATAGTCATACTATTTTTATAAAAAATTTATTAAATGTTTTATTTAGTTAAATTATTTATTATTTAAGAAATATAAATAAAACTTAAAAAATTATTAAATAATTTTAAAAGTTATATAATTTTTTTTATCTCTCTAAATCATCCTTCTCTAAAAATACTCAAGATTGTTTCATTAAATTTCATCTGTAAACCCAAAAAATAAATGTCAAAATTTTCATTTGTCTCCAAAACTCTGCAAAAACAATAAAATGAAGAGTTTTCAGCGTCTTCAAATTTTTTTATCTTTGCAATTGGATGAAAGTTTGAAAGCCACATATTGGGGATTTCTTTTGCTCTTCATTTGCATTTGATCTAGAGTAAGTATTCAAAAACGGTGCTTCACCCAAATTTAAAAGAAAGATTCAAAACAATCCTTTATAGTGGTTATGGGTATAGGGAAGAGAGTAAACGGCCAATTCAATTGACAAGTCAAATAAATAAGAGAAAAAGTAAAACCGCATTAATTTTGTAAAACAATGGTTGAATGCAGAGCAAAATAATTTATATTAAAGTGAAAGAAATCAATTTAGTTGAATATTTTATAAAAATAGTTATTTTAATAAATATATAATTATACTAAAGATAACTAATATATTTTGTTTTAGTTTAGAGAAATTAAAAATACTAAAAAAATGCTTCAAATCATGATAGATAATTTGGATTAAAAAGAGTATTTAAGTAAAAGAATTTAAATTATTATATTTATTAAATTATTAATTGAATATATATTTTATAATAATTTAATGACTCAGTTTTTAGTAAAATTATACTTTTTCTTATATATATATGATAAGTTTTAGAATAGTGATACGTCTACATCATCCTTAGACGCTCATGGCACATACGTACAAAGAAAAAAATTGATCAAACTCATTATTTAACTAATTTTTTTTCTTTTTGTGCGTGATTATATAGGATGTCTAAAAACGTGAACCCGTAATTACCCTAAGTTTTATGTGTAAAAAGTAGACATGTCACCAGAATGGTAACAGATAAATAACCATTAAGCTATTTATTATTAAGTTTAATTGCCTGTAAATCCCATGACAATTAGTCAACTTTTTTGGTGGGCACAAGGTTTATTTTTTATGGTATTGGGATATGCTGAAGATTCTGATTTTGTAAATTTAATTAAATTTTATTAATCAAAGAACAATTTGTAATTGGAAATTGCATTGTTTTTCTCATTAATTTTATAACTTCTTCAAAATCATTTTCCCAGTTCCCTACTGCAACCCCTACCATTAGTAACCGACTACAGCCATCCAGATCCATTTTGATCTGACGTAAACTAGGAATCTGCAAAGCATTGGGCGAGCCACGCCTATGACGCCCCCTTTCCAATTTCCATAGGGGCTGGCTACGCACCAAAGCGAACCCCGTTTTGCCAAAATCATATTCATCCGTTCGCTTTTTGCAACAAATCACTCTCACTGACCCGAGGAACGGAGGTGCCCCATTGTTTTCAAACTGATTAGAAACCGAACCCGACAGCCTTTTTTCTCTCATTTCTTTTCGGACAGGTTATAAAGGGAAAGCCGTTTTCTGGAGAACTTTTGGCGCTAACTAAGTTATGAACAAGTACACAACAAATTAAGGTAAATTAGTAATCGTACCTGTTGTGGCGAAGTATCATCAGAATCGTCATCAATGGAATGCGGGACGACGACTGTTTCACGTGGCAGTGGCCGGCTGTAGGGATAAACGCCGGCGGAGAATCCGACGAGTATGAGAAACAAACACAGCCCTCGCACCCCAATCATTTTTATATCTGTTTAGCTGTCTCTTAGATATATGTATAAGCCACATCTCCACACAAGTTTTTCACCTCGTATTTATACACATCTTAACTATGGCTGTTCTTTATATATAATATTATAATATTGCGATCCCATGTATTATATTGATATCTAATATAATAATTATTAAGAAATTTAAATTTTCATTACAGACAGTTTCATGAAAAAGGGTTAATTAGAAATAAAAGGTTTCGATAAATTTTAAATTTCAACGATAAAATATTTCATAAATTTTATGATATTTTTATTTTAAATTTATAAATTCATTAAAATAATAATATTTTGTATATTTAACATGTTTCAACCTTTTATATTTTCATATATAGTATAATATTGACATTGATAAATAACTAAGTAGCATTTCATACATTGTACGGATGACAATTACTTTTTTTAATTGATTATGAAATATTTCATGAGGAGTAATTTTAATTTTATAAATTTAGTTAATGATATTGAAATTAAATATTTTTTATTTATTTGAGAGCATTTGATATTAGCAGGTTTTTAATTTTTTTTCCTTTTATTTTAAAAAATCAACGTGTGATTTTGTTCATTTATTAATTATAATATAATAAATGTTACATATAAAAGTAATAACTTGATATTGTTTCTTTATTGACTATGGAGCATTTATTGGTACAAAATTTTTAATTTTAATATTAATATTTAGTTAATAATATTCAAATGTAAACATTATTTCTTATGATGCTTTTCATTAATTTAGAAGCATTTAATGTTTACACATTGTCATTTTATTTTTAATATTTTTAGCCATTTAATTTTCATTTTTAATTATAACTTTGAAGTAGTCACCAATATCAATATTTATTATAATAATAAATGTGTAAAGAATATAACTACTATTATTTAAATTCAATTTTTTTTACTTTTTATTTATTTAAAAATATTTAATGTCAATAAATTGTTATTTGATTTTTGCCTTTTTTTTTTTTTTTGAGAAGTCGGATACTAGAGAGAAAAATTAGTGAATAAGTAAGATTTATAAATTAAATTTAAATATAAAATAAAAAGAAATAAAAACTATTAAATTTAAAGATATAAAATTAAGAGAATCGAGATCCGTCTATTAAAGATTTACATTCTATTCAGCTAAGTACACGACAATATTTGTGACAGAAATAATAATAAAATAACAGTTTAGGTTAATATACAGGGAACAAACAAAAATGCCAAGTCGCTACTTTAAAGGAAGCTTTGTGTGTCAAAGGGCGGTTTGATTTTGTATGCAATAGGCAGAGGGTTTTCGTCACGGCGAGTGTGATGGGATTGACTCCTTTTGCATTCCGGCTCTGCCGTGGTTTTGCTTGTCCCATTTCGCTAGTTATTCCACTCAGAAACGTTATCGTTTTGTCTTGGCGACGTGAAATGCCAACCAATTAACCCAAGAAAGCCTAGTCTATTTGTTCTTCTCCATTCCTATTCTTGATGGTGAAATCAAGTATATTTTTTTTGAAGTAATACTCTTTGATGAATCAGCGAATGATAATGACCAAATTAAATTTAGAATCAAATTTGAAATCCAAAACATATATAAGTTTATTTTTCAACAAAGGTGAAAATAACTTTTTTTATAATATGAAAAGAGAAATTTCCACCATACTTTTAGAAAGAATTCTTTTTATTCTTATAAATTAAAATTTTTTTTAAAAACATATTAAATTTTATAAATTAAATTATGAAATTTAATTAATATTTTATATATTTCATGAATTGTTAATAATTTTTTAAGTGAAATTATTTCTTCTTTTAAAACTCTAATAAAGAGTGTCCAAAACAATGGGCTTAACTTTTCTCAGTTAAATTGCATATTTTGAGAACCACTTACGTAAAGTGGGAACTTTGATCTCCTCGGCAAATTATGACAATAAAATAGGAAAATGCATGAAAAAATTATTGGTAAAAATGTTGGACCTATAGAATTGTTATTTACATCTATTATAATAATTAAGCATTTATCTTCAACATGAAATTTTATCAGATATATTATGACATGAATAAATGACTCTGTTTGTTGCTTATAATCCTTTATCTCCGATCTAAAATAAGATGCCTGTATTCTTACATCTTTTAAGAGGTTTATTCAAATCAAAGATGAAGTCAAATACATGTAAGTTCTCTAAGAAAAGGAAAGCCCCGCTTACACGACCCAAAGCTATGGGTAATAATAAATATACAGTTATTTGAATGAGACGTGGAAAGAAGCTCCACCCACATGGACTCTACATTGTGTAGAGCTTACGCTACTTATTTTGCTATTCATAGTTACTATTTTAATAACTACTAGCTACCACAGTTTATAAAAATATTATCAAACAATATCATTTACATAGTTATTATGTTATTCTATTAAAATGAAATGAAAATTATGATTTGAAAATTTAAACCAAAAGTCAATAGATACACCTCGACTTTACATTATTTAGAGTTTGTGCGGCATATTTTGCTATCTATAAGCACTATTTGTGTGATTATAAGGAAATTATAAATAAGAAATACTCCAAAACTACTCACTACTATTTTATCTTTTAAGCAACCATTTATAGTTATTTATTTTTATAAATTTTACTTTAAAAATCTAGGTTCAAAATTATTAGTATAGTAAATTTATATAGGGAAAAAAATGTAACAAAGAACATGACAGAAATGTACGTCTCCGCCCCAAAGTCGGAAATAATGCACGTACAACATCTATCTTTCTGTTTACATAATCACGTAGAGTCGTAGACGTAACATGTAAGAAAGGAGATTCCTAGGAACATGTTAATTGGAGGAAGCTTGGTCTTCTTGCTGGTCTCATTTTTGAAATGTTCTTATATTTGTTTAACTAGACAATCTGCGAGAATTTCCAAACAAAACTTCATCAAATTTGGAACCATAAACGGTTTGTCCATTGTAGCGCATTGAATTTAAGACAAGATGGAAAGGCAACCTAAGTATATGCAATTTCGGACGTAGATCAACACTTCTGTTATTCAGACTTGGGAAATAATAAGGGATAACTGATTTTGGATTTAGAATCAACAAACCCAAGTGGGAACAAGAAACATATATAAGCTGCAGCAGGGCAGCTTGCCCAATAGTGTTTAGTTTTTTTTTTCCTTTAAAAAAGAAAAAAAGGTTCAAAATTAAAGGAAAACTATCACATTCTAAGATCAATTTATTTTACAGATGTTGCCAAAGGTCTAGAGATTCAAACATAAACTAACACAAAATATTTCAAATCTTGTCTAAACTAATTCCATTAGCAAAGTTTAACCTTTTGTATCATATTCAATATAAAACAAGATTAAAAAAAAATAGAAAGGAAATAGGATCGTGGTTAGTATGTCTAATATACAAATGCCTAGGTCAAGGGTCTACGAATGGGAATAACCAATCACCTACAATGTACATGTTTTGAACAATTAATATTTGCTTTTTATGCTTTCCTTGATGAAATTAATTTGCACTTTAATTATCGTTATAATTATAATGATATAGTAATATGTCTTTGTCATACCAAACAGAGCATTATGTGTACTTATTCTTCACTTCCCCCTGTGCAAAGATGCCTAAGTTGCCGGTTCCCACTCAGCATATTCAATGGCGTATGGAGAAGTGTGTATTTTATAATATCAAGAGCACGTAGAGGCATATTCCGAAGATATTCTAACTATAATTACGTGTTTACACGAATAAGCTCAGATCAACCTTAATTTGAAATTCCCAAGGCTCGTTTGATATAATTTCTAACCTGTGTTTCAACACACGAAACAAGTTTCCAACCTTGCTTATCTATTTCATTCATTTTCTCTACCTATCTGCCAGTCAACAACATAAATAAGTAATTAAACATAGGTTGATGAAAGTGAAGCTTGCCAGCCCCTAGGAGAGGGTTAACGCCGTCCACAAGCGATACTCATCCATCGCTAACTGGCTTGGCTACAATCATCCGATCTGGCACAGGTTTTTTCTGCAGTTTTAAAGCCTGAAGTTACAACTATTATAAAATATGTATGCTCGAAGTTGACTTCTTGTTTGAGAGCAAATTCACAAAGTAGAATTGTTTTGCCTTTTGTATCAATGGGATCTGCTTGGTCGTTGCAGTGTCTCTTATGTATGAATAAATAAACTGACAACGAAGATGAGTAAATACTCTCATAAAAAGCGTTAAAATTATTAAATATTAATGGAAAGTTTCCAGAAGTACCGCTAAGTATCATCAAAGTTGATGATTAATTTTCACGTATAACAGAATAGAGACTATCGAGAAGATTAACAAAATTGTTGGCATGTGTGCGTGTCCAGTGTCCACGGAAAACCCACAGAGCCAGCCAAACCCAAGCCAAGTAGAAGGAAGGCCGTGTGATCGTTGCCGTAAGCTTATCCAACATTTTATTTCTCTAATACTTACTTGACGCCATTGCAACTCCCCAAATACATTTTAAAAATTATTATTTTAAATTTTTTTCTCTTTCTTCCTATCGTTGAGCAACCTCTTTATATAATTCCACGTTCCACTATATTCAGAAATTAGCACCTAGCCAGAGAAACCAAATGGAGAAATGCTGTAGTTCCTTTGTGTTCCCTCTCCTTCTGTATCTTCTCTTTTTCCTGTTGTTCACTCGGCCCCTACAATCACAGCCCAATGATTATTCTCGTCCTCCTGCCCGCCAACTAATCTTAACTCCACACCAAGGCTCCCACTCTGACCCTCAACAGGTTCGTTTCATTCATTAATTACTGAACTTCAAATATCATTTTTTTTCTCTTGTTGATAAGAACAGATTAATCGGTCTAGTTTATAATATAGGTTCACATCTCATTGGTGGGGAAAGAGCATATGAGAGTGTCGTGGATCACGGAAAGTAAGCACACAGAATCTGTGGTAGAATATGGGAAGGTGTCAGGGAAATATAGTGCAAAGGCAAAGGGTGAGCACACTTCGTACCAGTATTTCTTCTACAGCTCCGGCAACATTCACCACGTTACAATCGGCCATTTGGAGCCCGGCACAAGTTACTTCTACAGGTGCGGAGGGTCAGGCCCCGAATTTTCCTTCAAGACACCTCCACCCAACTTACCCATTGAATTTGTTGTGGTCGGTAAGTTGTGATGAATATTATGATTTCCTTTTGATCTACGCTTTGCCCTTTTGGTTTTTAGTTTCATTTATAGTTCATGGATGAGTTTGTTTCTTCGGCATATTAGGGTCTCTCTGTACGAGTTTTGGTTAGACAAGTAGTGCTTCAAGCGAAAGCAAAGGTGCTATAAGGCGTACACCACTCATTAGGGATATGGCAATTAAGCGTACGACAACGTTCTTTCGTCTAAATCATAAACCGTATAAATCCCTCGGCAATTATTGGGCAGAGCTTGAAACTTGACAACGGTTAAATGTAACTACTTAATTAGGATTTGGGCATTTCATAGAAGAGAGCCAAAAAAGAGCAAAACTGTTTGTCAGTCCAATTATGTCTAATTAATATTAAGCTCCAATGCTTCTACACACACACACACACACATGTATGATTTTGAACACTTATTTGCTCAAATTCAACGGAAAGAGATTTTTCCAGGAATGATTAGTGCTTATTGTTTTAAAAAAATAAGCAATTATTTTGTTTCTCATAATCTATTTTTGGAACTAAAACAACTAGACCTGGCCAAATATCTCTTCTGTTTTCCTTCATCTTTTCAATGTCCACTTTGATACTGGATAACAGATTGTTTTCTAGATTAGCTTGAACCAAAAGTAGAAGTAAGGCCCATTAATTTAAAAAAAAAAATGTACAAGTCAAGCAGCTGCTTGAGAAGTCCTTCTTTGAGTTTTGGGGATTTTTTTTTTTTGGTGGGGGGGGGGGGGGGGACTCTTAGTATACACAAAATGAATTGTGGTTTATAGAATTTTAACACCGTGTCATATATATAGGTCCCACATTTCATTAAACAATCACTCATATAACCAACATAAGTCTTTCCTTCTTATAACAATTTCATCTAAAAGATTACATATTACTTCATCCAACAAATCTTTAGGTGAAATTTGTGAGTTTTTGTTATAAACTCTTAATGGGAGTGTATTACTCAATCCAAACTTAAGATGTGTTACGTATGATTATCTTAAAAAACAATATTAGCCTTTAATAATAATGAGAAATGATATTTTCATAACTCCTCCTCTATTTAATGTTCACATCTTTTTTGACCTATATGGTTGTTTATTTGTAGAGTCTTACAATTTAGCTTATAATTATAAAAATTAAATAAAAATAAAGTTATACAAATAATGAGACTCAAACAATTTAATGCCACACATATAGATATAGCATGAACATAAGAGATCAGGAGCATGGAAACTCAGCTGAACAACAAACTAGTAAGAGTATATGTTTGTCTTTCATAACAAGCTCGGTTATTAAGATAGTAATACACGAATGTGATGGATGTATAGGGGATTTAGGACAAACCGAATGGACTGCATCAACTCTTAAACACGTTGACAGCAGAGACTACGACGTGTTTTTGTTGCCGGGAGATCTATCCTACGCCGATACCCAACAACCACTGTGGGACTCCTTTGGTCGTTTGGTGGAGCCATACGCCAGCCGCCGCCCTTGGATGGTAACCGAAGGCAACCACGAGATTGAGACCTTTCCTATTATCTACCCCCATGGCTTCAAGGCTTACAATGCTCGCTGGCCTATGCCTTACCAACAGAGTGGCTCAACCTCAAACCTCTACTATTCATTTGAGACTGCCGGTGCCCACATCATCATGTTAGGTTCCTACACGGATTTCGACGCCAATTCCGACCAATACAAGTGGCTTCAGGCTGACCTGGCAAAGATTGATCGGAGGAGCACCCCTTGGGTCATCGTTCTGTTGCATGCTCCTTGGTATAACACCAACGAGGCGCATCAAGGGGAAGGTGAAAGCATGAGAAAGGCCATGGAAGAGTTGCTCTATAATGCTCGCGTTGACTTAGTCTTTGCCGGCCATGTTCATGCATACGAACGCTTTGTATGTCAATTTATTTTTAATTTTACTAAAATTATATCTCACTTCCATATAAAAAAATGAAAATTGTTTTATTGTATATGAATTTTCACTGCAAACTTTTTGTATTAATTGTTGCAGACCCGGATTCACGACAACAAGGCTGATTCATGCGGTCCAATGTACGTGACAGTTGGAGATGGAGGAAACCGTGAGGGTCTCGCATTAACGTAAGCCACGCCGACACTTACATTAACTTTTTGTTTAAATTAACTATTCGGGCCTTGTTATGGTTAATCTGGATGCTGACAACAGGTTTAAAAGCCCACAAAGCCCACTATCACTGTATAGGGAGCCCAGCTTTGGTCATGGAAGGTTGAGAATACTAAACGAAACGCATGCGCATTGGTCGTGGCACCGCAACAATGAGACGGATGCATTTGAAGCTGACAATGTGTGGATCAACAGTTTCAGCAGCTCAAAAGCATGCTGGGGAACACAACAGCAGCAAGTACAAATTGATCATGATGAATTCTAAAGGCTGGAACTGGAGCAACATTCCCAGCCACCAGGAAAGAGAAGCTTGATTATTGTGTAGCAACTTGCATGAACTAGTATAAGATGAGTGGTAAAGAAAATCTCTTTAGTTGTAAAAACATCTTTTCCTTTACTTAGTGTTTCTTGGGTGGCAATGTAGTTGTTTGTAATCTGTTGGGTGGCATGAGAATTGCCAAATAACTTCATAGTAGAAATTATTTTAGATCAATTTAATGTATTTAATAATTTAAATTTTATGTTACAAAGTTTAAATTAAAATAAAATCATGAGAATAAAATACTGATTTTATTATGGCATTGAATGGAATGGAAAGGGGATAAATTTGTGGGATGTAAACCATTTGGACGCAAACTTGCTATTTTGTAAGGAAGAAAAGTAACAAGCAACTTTCACATTCATAATCGAAAATAGAAATGCTCCTCCCAACTGGATTGGCTGAGATAAATAGACTTCGATTTGCTTCCAGCTTCAACCAAACGAGGGTCGGTGGGTGGGTGGACCTAAATTAAAATGGAATACATTTTTTAACGAAGGCAAGCCACATATTATGACTTATTCAACCAGACGAGAAAGCCAATTTCATCTTTAACAAGTTTGTAGGACACCGTATCAACCTCCGCATGACCCATACGATGGACGGTACCTATCAACTTGCCCAACCGCTGGGGTCCAACGTTCAATTGAACGGTGTGCGTTAAATCTTCCGCAGCTTCTCGGCTATGATCACAGGATTTGCACGAGCTATTTCCACTTGGCCCGCTTTCTTGAAATCGAAGCTACATCCGTGTTTTTCCGGATACCTGTGGGCCCCGCAAAACGTGACCCCGCACCTACACTTGAACCCCGTCCACCCGACCCGTTTTCTGCACGTCGCGCATCGGTTCAGTTGCGCCGCTGCTGCATCTGGCCCGGCCTCCACGGATGCCAAGCTCAAGGAAGCATCAACGGCGACCTCTGACAATCTCAACGCCGGCGGGCGAGGGAGCGACGCGACGGCCGGCAACGGGGATGACGTGGACAGCGACGGAGAAGCAGAAGCGGAGAGAGCGGCTTCGATGGTGGATTTGGTAGAGGCTCCTTGTTGCTCTTTTAAACGGAAGTCTCTGTAGCATTTGGAACACAGGTTCATGGTGGCTGCGCTACCGAAGAAACCGCAATTGTTAGCGCAAAGCCGGTGGCCTTCGGAAGCCTGGTATCGGTGATCTTCCGCCATGTCGTTCTTGGCGTCAGGATCTGTGCTTCTACACGTGCTTGGAGATTCCCTTTCCAAAAAGGAAAGAGAATTTGAATTCTGCGATGAGTTCTGTGAGACTCGATCAAAGAACTCCCACCCTACGGGAGTATCAATAAGAAGAAAAGGGAAACGTCAGAGTGAAAAGTAATGAACCCTTGTTCAAATCGAAGAAAACTTAAGGAATAATTCGAAAGCTGAATCTTCTGATAGTGGGTTTCGAAGCAGGACCAAATACTATATACAAGTATATGAAAACACAGATTGCATACTCTGTCTGTTATCTTTTTCTTTCCAAGCTTTCGCGGCAACCAAACAAGAAAAGTAGAAGGGGAAAAAGCTATTGAAGAATAAAGGGGGAGAAAACGATACCTGATGTAAGAAGAGTAGTAAGAACCGTAAGAAGCAGAAGAGAAGTGGGGAACTGGGGATGATAAGGATGGGAAGGAGGAAGAATCTTAAGGGGGAAGAATTCAGCGAGTGGAATAATAGGAAGAAACAGCGAAACGGGACAAAACAGAATAATCATCTTTGCTTTCAACAATTAATTAATAATTAATAGTCCTAAGAAAATATTAAAAGCAAACAGGGTGGGTGGGGTGCGTGCCACTTTAGAAGTTCACCATTTTACAAGATGTTGTTATGGATGGTAAATATTTAGATATGTTAAATATATTATTTTAATATATATAAAAAAGATTTGTTAAAAAATTTTTTTTAATTATTTTTATTATTTAAAAATTAAAATTTTAATTTTCAGTGAAGAAGATGCTTTAAAATAAATTAAAAAAAATCCAACATTTTATTTTAATTTGATTCTAATTCTTATTCATATCCATATCCATGGCGAATGCATGCAACATTATTTGCAACGCGTGGCTCCAATGCGGGAAGGACGTGGCTCAGGAGTGAGAATTAAATTTCATGTGGTCCTGAATCATTAGGATGAGAAGGAAGAGAGGTTGGGTTTGGTCAAGTGAGGGTTATTGAAGGCACATGTCAATGTTTAGTGAGTTACGCATTTCTTGTAATTATGAGCTGGATGCACTCTCTTGCGTTGTGCTTAACCATCCAATGAATTGAATCCACTATGACAGTAAGTGATGAGTTGGGTGATTCAGCTCCTTTATCAGAAAAGTGGGTCAGAAAGAAAGCTGGACCATGCAATGGGCTTTGAAGTTTGAACTTCGGAACTTGGAAGCATCCGCAGCTTGTGTATTCTAATATTTATGGGCTGGACGGTGCAGGTTAAACTTCACTGCAACTTGCCATCCATACGTCATGAATCATTAAGTTTGGGCTGCATTTTGTCAACTTAGAAACCAAACATAGTAAATCTTCTTAAGCCGTGGTTGAGCACAAGAATAGGGGTGAAAGTTTAGATTCAAATTATCATTTTACTAAATGATGTAACCGGCCAATCTTGCACGGGAATATACAATTCCTATCACCATTTTCTTACAACTAGTGCATGGTTGTTTACATTTATGATTTTACAGTTTAATTTATGATATTTAATTAATTCTAGAATTTGAATGTTGTACTATAAAAATTAAATAAATAAAATTTTAAAATTTAAACTTAGTAAAAATTAAAATTTTAAGATTTAAAATTTAATTTTATATTTATTATTGAGGATTTATAATTTTAGATTAAGAGTTTAAAATTTTTATAAATATAGTTTTAGTTTTTAAGTTTTAGGGTTTTGCATATTAAGATTTTAATTTTTTTATTAGGGTTTAGGAAATAGTTTTTTAAATTTTTAGAGTTTAATACCATTTTGTATTTTGAATTTCAAGTTTTAGAATTTAAACTTTCATGAACTTTGATATTAAATGAATTAAATAAATAATTAATTAAATAGATAATTATTGAATTGATCATTTATAATAAAAATCTAAAATATTTTTTATTATAGATATTGGTATGTGAGGTTCTTATAACTAATATTTTTAGTTTTTGAAGTTTATATTTAAAATATATATTCTATTAAAATTATTTACATAATTTAGTTAATATGATCAAATTAGAGTGAAATATAAATTTTGAATAAAAATAAAATTTAATATTATTATAAAAATCTCAAGTAGAGGAATTTATTTAAAAAAAACAAAACTATTGCGAGTTAATCTACTTGCTTGGGCCTCATTATTATTGTTATGGGTTAGTCTTTGTGCTTGGGCCTGACTACTGGCCTTCACCTATTTAAATTCGGCTCAAATGGAATTCCCGGCACAGAACACTCCAACCGCCAAGATGAGCAAAGGGTCTCTTCCCCCACCGTTCAAAGAACTCAAGAATGGTAGCTACAACTATCTCAACAGTGCTGATTCTATCACAAACTCCAATATAATCTACATTAAATTAATCTGCAGAGGAAACTCTATTAAATTAACATCAAAGTCCCTCACTTTCTTGGTTGAGTTCGAGCGTCGTTTTCCAATCCGCTAACTTTTGGCTGCTCATTTGAAATTCGAAGTATATTAACGATGAATTCGTCCTCCGTGATTAGGTGGTGGAACAGCCATCCAAACTTGCGGGTGTTTGGCCTGCTCTTGCTGGGCCAAGCCGTTTCTTTTAGCATGGCAATCATGAGCCTCACCTCGTCTCTAATAGCCGACCTGGGTAATCTTAATTATTTCAGCTACTCCACATTTTCACGGGTTTTATCTGCTTTCATTTTTTCAACCTAATTTGTGAGACTCTTTGCGGGTTACTATGTATAGGTGTTGATACACCTCTTACTCAGAGTCTCTTCACTTACACGTCTTTAGCCTTGGTTTATGGAAGCATATTTCTTTCCAGGCGTCAGAAACCTCTGGTATATACTTATCATTTTCTCATTGATTACTTGGTTAGTCGATAAAACATGTACATTTATCATTTTATATATTGAAATTTGTGCAATTTAAATTTCGGGGATGAAGGATATTTTTAATCTGGTATTTCTGAAATTTTGCATGTATTTTGTGGGCTTTGCAGGTTCCTTGGTATTGGTATTTGATCTTAGGTTTTGCCGATTGTCAAGGGAACTATCTGGGTGAGTGGTGGTGATTTCTCTTGCAATATCATATCTTTTTATGACGTAGTTAATATGGGATAAGGATTGGATGAGTTAAGAGAGGGGAGAGGAAGATAGAGACAGTGACAGAATTAATTAAGAGAGAAAAAAATGAGGTTCAACAATATGAAAGTCATCTGATGCTAAGTATGTTCAATGATCTTTTAGGGATGGCCTGTAGAGTCTTGGTGTTTCAAAATAACAACCAGCAATATCAAATTTGAGTTTGGACATATATATACCATATCTTATTTGAGGCCGACATCGGGAATATTAGATAAGAGGCCGAGAGTATCAAATCAAAAGTTAGGAATATCAGATTGAAGGGTGGTTGCATCAGTTTGGAGGCTGAAATATCAAATTTGAGAAAGACCATTGAGGATAAGAGAGAGGGACATTGTTAAAGTTAGGCACTGTTGATGAAGAGTTTCAACTTCTCACCAACGGTAGTTAGGGTTTTCTTTAACAATGACTAGGTTTTTCTTTCCCCAAGCTTTGATACCATGTGTGAAATTGAGAGTAATGAGAAGAAAAACCCTTATAGTACTATATTAGTATACTGAGAGTGTATATAAAACTCATACCTCTAGATCCTATATATATAAAAAAACTATGAGCCATGGATTTGTCTACAATCCTAAATCTAATAATAAGAAATAAGACATTAATAGAAAATTAAATATAAATAGAAAATTAATCCTATATTTTCAACAGTTAACATGTGGATTTTGATTTGATTCGAACATATTTTGCTCTCATGCAGTTAATAAAGCATATCAGTATTCATCCATTACTAGTGTGACATTACTGGACTGTTGGACAATACCTTGGGTCATCATACTCACATGGGTCTTCATAGGCACTCGATATTCCCTATGGCAGTTTGGTGGTGCAGTTCTCTGTGTGTTGGGCCTTGGTTTAGTGCTACTTTCTGATGCTGGGGTTGGTGGAGGAGGTGACATATCTTTAACACCATTTGGAACCAGTGTTTCCCCTTGGACTCTAGTTATAAAATAGTTTTTCCCAGGCAATCCTGAGTCTGAATCATATATTCATTTTTCAGGTGGCTCAAGACCTGTCTTGGGCGATATACTTGTTATTGCAGGGACACTTTTCTATGGAATAAGCAATGTTGGTGAGGTATGTGGATCATTGACTACTGCTGTACTTTAATTGCATTTGCACAGAAGCCACTTGTTTTATGTTGGAGTATAAGGTGGAGCTTAAAATGACTACGAACCACCCAAGTTTTACATTGAAGTATGAGCTTGTAGCCATTAAAATTTTAGCTTTGAATCCATTATCTCGGACTGACTGAGTTTCCTTGTTGCAAAATGCAGGAATTTTGTGTTAAGAAAAAAGACCGTGTTGAAGTAGTTGCCATGATTGGTGTTTATGGATTCCTAGTGAGCATTGTTGAAATGTATCCTTCTTGTTCCTCCATAATGCATATAGGCTGGAATATGGTTTTTGGAGTTATAGTTGATGAGATGTTAACATCCTGAAAATTTCAAAAGTTTCCTTCACTCCATGATCTCTCAGATCTGTACTAGAATTGAAGTCTCTGGAATCTGTTACATGGTCTGCAGATATAGTAAGTAATCAATTCCCATACCATATTAGGTACAATGCAAAATTCTAGGGTCCATTTTCTAATCTTCTTCTATGCTTATGTCCACTATTCCCTAACCCCAGCTGCTGCCTAATTTTGATGGGAGTAGTAGCAGAAAACTTCGATTACTGTTTCTAGATTATTGACATTGACAGTATACAGCCTAAGCCGTGTGAAGATGTCATACTGCTTCTGCATAGTTTCTCAAACTTGATGTTTTTGTGTCCTAATGCTTGTAAAGAAGCCCAGTACACAGTCAGTATATCTGTGCAATATAAGAGGATTGATTCAAAGGGCTCAAAAGTTGTCTCTAACATTCATAGTTATTACATATTTACATCTCTCTTGGATTTGATAATATCTTAGTGTCAGACTTTCAGCAATAATTTGAAAAAATTTTGTCTACATATTTGATTTTGTAATAGTTATTCTTTGTTTCAAACTATAAATTTTTATGCCTTGCTAGGTACTTGGTTTTGTGGGCTATGCTGTGTCAAGCTTCCTGTTTTACACAATTGCTCCTTTTGTTTTGAAGGTCAGTTTCTTTGTCGTGAACTTATTTGTAGCACTGCTTTGTATAGATGAAGTACATATCTTTGCAGGAGGGAAGTTAGTTACAACGGTATAGTTAATTGATGTCTCTGTTTAGACATTTTGATTTAAGTTATGTGGGTAAAAATTTTTCTTTTTGCTCAATTACATTGAATGTTTAACTGATGCTGAGGGTACTTTTGTCCAATGCAGCTAAGTGGAGCTACACTGTTTAATCTCTCTCTTCTAACATCTGATATGTGGGCAGTGGTTTTTAGAATCTTTCTTTACCATCAGGAGGTATTGTTTTCCAAATTGAGCAACTAGGCACTATGAGTTTAGCATGACATTTATCTATTGATGCTAAAGCTGTTGGCTATTTTAGATTTGAAAATCTAATTGTCACAAACTTTTTTATGCTAAACAATAAACACACACAAATAAAATGTTGGGTCACACATTTCTATTTGTGCAGTCTAAAGGATCCATATCTTTTCAAATAAATATTTAATAAGATTCAATTTATGAGATTAGCAGGAACAATTTAGATTTGATATTCTTGTTACTCAATATTATTTGAGAAGATGTTAATTTTTAACTGCAGGTGGACTGGTTGTACTTCCTCTCCTTTGCAATTGTTGTCATTGGGCTCATAATTTATTCTGCAACGTATGCACTATCTTTGCTTTACTTCATCATTTGCACTATAAGGCATTGGTTGATATTTGATGTTTTCCATCAGAGAAAAGGAGTCTGTTCCTGAACCATCCATCGAGAATGGGAATCTGAACACAGAATATCAGCGGCTTGATGATGGAAGAACAGAATCTGAAAATAATTCTATTGCTTCATGAGGTAAGTGAAAATTCGCAGTTGATTTGGAAAACTAGAATGAGGTTTTAAGCATTCACAACGTTACCTAATGTGACCCCTCTAAGGGGAAGTTTATGTGCTTTAACAGGGGTGAAGTTCCAGTCATGGCCATAGGAGCTTTCTTTCTTAATTTGGAGTTATGGCTGTATCTCTGGGCAACCTTTAAAATGAATGCAGAGGACTTTTCTATAGAAAATATGTTATGTTGGACCTGGAGATCAAGATTACAAGACAAACACCAGGAAATAGAAGGCACCCAAATTACTGATGAGAATGATTAGCAAGTATCTCATTCTAAAACACTTAGCAGAATGATGTGGTATTGAATAATTTGCAAAGAGGAACTCTAAATATCATTACTGTCAAACTATTTCCCCATTGTCAGTTCTGTCAGTTTGTGCCATTCTCTGCAAACAGTTTTGCTACTTATATCAATTTTGAAGTATGTTAACAATGGAAAATGGATTGGCCATCCATGGCAATGTGGTGGAGAAGCCATGTTATTTACAAGTATTCGGCATATTCTCGTGGCCACGTTATATCCCTCTTGCCATCGCATTTTCCAGCTTCACCTGGTCTGGCAGCCATTCTGGCTGACCTTAATCCACCTATGCCACATTTATTTATTTTTATCTCCAATGCCACATTTTTTTATGTTCTTAATTTGCTTTATATTATTGGAACTTATTATCAATCATGAAGGTTGTTATAGGTGGTTTATGCGAGGTGTGGAAATCACTAGCATGCCACGTTTGATTATGATTTATGAATTATGCATTATTATTTGCTAAGATGATTAATATAAAAATCTAATAATCGTTATTTTATATATTTTTTGAATTTCAAATTATTGGAGTGGTTTAAACCGAAATTATAATTTTATAATTCTAAAATTATGCATATGAAGATGAAGATTTTCATTGGAACAATGTTTATTCAAAAATATGTAATGAGCTTGAGTTTTTGAGAAATAATAATTTCACTCAGGAATCATTGACAATTCATAAAATATATATAAATTATTTAATCAGTTACGTTTTATAATTTTAAGACTTCAAAAATATTTTTAAATAAAATTTTTATAAATATTAATTGATAAGAATGAACGAATTTTAATTTAAAATTTTAAACCAGCAAACTATAATGGCAGAGCAAAGAAAGCCTAGAAGAGCAATCCCAAGGCATTCTCTTAACGGGCCCCCATTATGTAAATAACTGATCCAACTTTCTTAAGCCCAAAACAATAAAAATCATATATGCAAATAAAATCCCATAAATTGTTAATCCGCCGGAATTCAAGCAACAAAACAGCGCTGTCATTTGGATTGCAGAAGGTGCAGTGTTACTGTTTCAATCCGGGAAGTAATGGAAGCTCAGGCTCCCGCCACAACCTCTGCTACTTCTCAACCTTCCGAAACCTCACAATCTCAGCCATCACAGCCAGTAGTATCTTCTCTCCCTCCATCTTCCTCCTCAACTTCTTCCATCTCTGCTCCTGTCCATTCTTCCCCGAACCCTAATCCAATTCAAAACCCAAACTCCAAAACCCCTGCACCGCTTCCCCATCAATCTGCACCAACACCTCGCCCTTCCACCGCATTCAACAGAAATTTGCCGCCGCAACCACAGCAGCAGTCACATTTTCCGCACTTCTCGTCCCCTCTCTCTTCAATTCCTTCTTCTTCTGCCTCAGCTTCTTCTGGGTCTTCTTTGTCGTCTACTGGGTCACCATCCATTTCGGGGACACCGGCCTCGAGGGGTAGCATGGCAATCGGTGTTCCCGCGCACCACCAGAGCCCGTCTTCTCCGTTTTCTTCTTCTTTCGGACAGCATTTTGGGGGATTGGGACGAACTGGAGTCACTGCCCCAGAATCAGCCTCCAATTCTAACCCTGCTCCGGTAGGGCTTGTGTTCTCGATTTGTATAAATCTTCTGGTTCGGTTATTATTTTTTCTTGACTAGTAATTTGTATTATTTAGGTCAGAACGCCCATGCAAGGAATGGGGATGTTAGGATCCCTCGGTTCCAGTTCTCAAATGCGGCCCGGTGGATTACCATCACATCAACAGAGACCTGTCCAATCATCTCTTAGACCGCCATCTGCTCAAAATAATCAGTCTACTGGTCCACAAGTTAGTATCCGAGTTTACTTTGAGTCTCCCTATCTACTGTAACTTGAAAAGTGAATGTGTAAGTATACGTGTGTATTTCCGTTCTTCAATTTAATATTTCTGCTGCTTAGCCTAGTTATAGACTCGTAGAACTAGTGCCAGTTGATTTCACTTAGTCTGGTATATAGAAATATACTAGAAAATCAGCATTTGTTTGGCATTTGTATTTGTAAGAAAAACTTACTCCCTGTGGTCCAAATTATGTCTGATCAAGGTTAATGCACAGCAATTAAGAAAGTCATTATATAGTGTCAGAAACTCTCTTATTTTCCTAAATTACCCTCCTATGAAAAAACTCAAAGGAAGAGAGAGAAATAAAATTAGTTGAACATTTAATAGAGATAATGGTTTTAAGGAGGATAAAATTGGAAAGAAA
The DNA here is from genome assembly GCA_037013595.1 of Dicorynia guianensis. Taxonomy (NCBI): domain Eukaryota; kingdom Viridiplantae; phylum Streptophyta; class Magnoliopsida; order Fabales; family Fabaceae; genus Dicorynia; species Dicorynia guianensis. The sequence continues at coordinate 32,663,555 of JASUAB010000010.1, forward strand.
TAATTAATGTTGCTTTAATTTAGCGAAAGTGACCAATAAAAAGGACTAAAGAAAAGACTCTAGGATAACAATTATATTAGATCAGAAGGAGTAATAGGTTACGAAGTCTTATGAGACTATTAAGTGCAATTCTCACTTGTGTTAAGTAGCTGTATCTATGTTTGTTTTGTAGTCTCGTGCCGAAATCATTTGATATAGCAGGTTATGATTCTGCATGGATGAGGAGAATCTTCATGATTCTACGGTTTGTGAAAGAGTTTAGCACGTTCAAATTTTCATTTGTTGTAAACTTATCATGTGATCATTGCGAGTTGTGAATATATAAATATGTTAATACTGTTCATGCGTGAGAAACTATTTTGGATGCCTGTAAACGTTTGTTGGAAAGTATACTACCTTTGACTATAATAAAATTGTATAACGTTGTCATGCTTATGCTTCGTAATAATTTATGAACAGAAAAAAGTGAGTGATTTTCTAATTTGTTATATGTTCTTCAGACTTTTCAAGGGCACGGACTTACGAGAGCCACATCAGTCGGATCATCTGCTTCACCATCTCCAAGTGCATCACAAAGCATGCACTCACTTAATCAGCCGTGGCTGTCATCTGGGCCACCAGGGAAACCGCCTCTACCATCTCCCGCTTATAGGCAGCAGTTGAACTCACAGCCCTTGCAGCAAAGGTCACATATTACTCCTCAGCAGCACTCCACGCCAACCCCATCACAGCAGCAACCTTCACCATCACCATCAAATCAGTCGCAGGAGCATTTTGGGCAACAAGTTTCATCATCAAGGACCCTACATGTGCCTCACCAACAACAGATTACAAGGGTACAAGGGCCAGGAAGTCAGAAACCTTCATCACTTGTCACATCACAACCTAGTGCAGTTCAGTCAGGAATCCAAAACAGATTAGCAAATGCTGATAGCGAGGAATCCTGTAATAAAATTCTCAGTAAAAGAAGTATCCATGAGCTAGTCAATCAGGTGGGCTACACTACTCTCTTCTACCCTTAGTACATTTGTAGGCTCATATTCTTATTACTTCCAACTATTGTTAGAAATTCATGTCTGACATGCTCTAGGACTTGTAGTCCAATTAGATATTGGGAAGGTCTCCTCTGGAAACTTCCTACTATTATGCACAATGACATTTGTTTACTTAATTCTACTAGGTTTGCATTCATGTTTTTAATTAGTTCCTATTCTCTATTACCTGTTTATATCCAAAAGGGCTCCATGGTTTTTCCCATGGTCAATTTGTTAGTTTTGTTTGCCCACACTGTATCAGTGTCTGATTAGAATGGTGTAACTGCTTCCTTTGTCAGTGATTCTGTTGTGTTCTTAGTCATAATGACTGATTGAAGTACTGTTTTATATAATTCTCCTTTCTATCACCCCCACCTTTTTGTCATCTTCTTCTGTTGCAATTTTCTCCCTCGCTATTTTTCTTTATTTTTGTCTGTAAGTATGACATAAAGGGGTTTCAGAGTTGATGATAAATGTAATTGTGAGGATGTCATAGCATGGACTTGATGAAATAGTTTTTACTTTTATAATTTTATATTGACTTTGCTGCGCTGTTTTCAGGTTGATCCATCAGAGAAGTTGGACCCTGACGTGGCAGATATTCTTGTGGATATTGCTGAAAACTTTTTTGAATCTGTGAGTATCTGCTTGTTTGCGTTCAATAGACTGCTGAGTTTTTTCATAGTTTTGCAACTTTTTTTTTCCTTTTAATTTTTTCCTCTAAAGCTGTTTCTTGAGATCTGATTCGGTATATAAACCATGGGTCACTGCAATTCTTTTGTTTCATCAAACCTGCAAATAAAGCTGCATTAAGAGAAGCACATCTTTCACAGAAGGCACCAGGGCTATGAAGTAATCATGAATCATGCTGCCATAATTGGTAGAAGCAAAGCTCCCAAGATGTGTCATTGACTGGATATGCTTCTCTTCCTTTAGAGTCAGATGGCACCTTTCTGATTGAGTTCCCATGCTTTGTGCTTCATTATTTCAGCTTTAAGGATTTTGTAGCATCAATTTTTACTATACAGACCAATATAGTAAGATATTAAATATTAATAAATAATTAGTCTGTTCCTGGTGTGTGTTGTTTATTGTGTAGAAAATTTCTGTAAATATGCATTTCATAGTTGTATGCTTCTGCCCATTCTATCCTAGATAATAGTTCTTGTTTGCCTGGATATTATGGTATTTCCAGTCAATACGCATCCTATGATGATCCTCACCTGAAATTGAGAGGGATACCTTCAGGCTGGAGATTGCAAAATATTTCTTTTATATGAATAAATTTCAATATTGGCTTCTAAAGACGTGTTGTTATTAAAAGGTTTTTGTATTCAACGGTTGTACACTAGGGCCAGCTTGTTTGAGTTTCCCACATTGCATATCTATAAATCAAGCCCCAAGTGATTGGGTTGAGGCTTTCATTATGATACGCCTTTGCCTTCCCCTAGCCCCCTTTTATAAGGTTTAACATGCACGTGTTGTCTAAGCTCACAAGTCACAATTACCCTTTCTCTTATTTACGGTATTACTCTTGCGTCAATAGTCCGGATGGTTTCTTTAATAAAACAAGTTATTATCTTCCTATAATATTATTTTCTATAATGACTATTTTTTGTTTTCTATCATCTATGCAGATCACGAGATCTGGTTGCTCTCTGGCCAAGCATCGGAGATCAAGTACTTTGGAAGCAAAAGACATACTATTACATCTTGGTTGGTTACTGGAAATCCTTCATGGTTCATATCTTCATTTTGGTACATTTCATGCTTAATTTACATCTGCTTCTTTACAGAGAAAAATTGGAATATGGCACTTCCTGGATTTGGTGGTGATGAGATTAAAGGCTATAGAAGACAGGTGAGAATTATTGATGGCTTTAACATTTTTATGACAATAAAGATGTTATCAGTTTGTTAAGGTTTCTTTTAAAATGTTTTCAAAGGCCAGAAAAAAAAATTTCATAATCTTGCTTGTACTTTGTATGGTTTTGCAGCTTACAAGTGATATTCACAAGGAACGTCTTGCGTCTGTAAGTCGTAATTTCTTCCTTTATCTTATTTGCACAGTTATAATGCAAGCATGAAGACATGCCTCTAGTTGTGCGCTGCTCTAGATTCAATTATTTAGCTGTGACTAATTGTTTGAGAGGGATTATCGTAGTGTTTGTGCGCGTGTTTTATTATGTTTTGTTTTATATGTGTATGATTGTATTTTTACTACTATTATACAATTATTATTGTTATTTATATTTGGCTATCTTGGTTACTTCATTGGCAGATAAAGAAGTCAATGGTAGCAACTGAGGCGGCCCATGCTAAGGGCCCTGCTGGCCAGGCATCAGGTGGTGCAAAGGGTAGTCTTGCAAAAACACCTGCGAATGTCGTTGGTTCTTCCGGTCTCAAAAATTCGTGAGTTACTTGCGGTATATATGCTTCATGCTGCAATGGACGAACCCTTTTGGCAAAGGTAATTGAATTTACGGTCCTCCAGACTGTTCGTTTTTGTTTGCAGTTGTGGAGTATAACATATATGGCACCTATACTCTTCTGGTTGTAGGAAGTGCAGACCTCCCGGGTGACATATCGAAATTGTGTCGTGCAGTGATGGCTTCATTTCTTTTGATATTGGGCGATGTGATCACTGACGGATCCAACTTATGTAACCGCCACGGGGGTGGGGGGAAACTAACACTGATTTTTTCAGGGAATATATGTATGTTGTTTTCGCTGACTTCATGATGCACACATACTCCCTTCGTTCCAAAATATTAGTCTGTTTAAAAGATGTACCAAATTTTAAAAAAACATTATTGAATTGTCTTGAAATTGAAAAGATTTTATCTTGTACTAAATTCTCTTTTATAGAAGAAACAGAAAGAATTTTAAAATAAATAAAGTTGGAAAATAAAATTAATGTAGACTTAGTTTAGAGGGTGATAATTAAAAGGGAGCAAGAAAAAGATGATAAATATTTTAAAATGGGAGGAGTAATTCAATTTTATTATTTTTATAAATTTAATTTCATAAAAATTTTATTTTAAAAAATGTATATTATTAAACTTATTAAATTTTATAAAAAAACTGTGACTTATAAATTTAACAATTTATTTTTTTTGTTGAGTTTTTTATAACTCCTTTTAGAAGCGTCTTTTTTCCAACATAATTAGCCTTACAAAAAATAAGTTAGACTAATTGAATTTTAATTGGTCAAATTTCAAAAATAATCTATAAGAACCAAGAAAAACAAATAAATATTTAATATACCAAAAAAAGAAAATGGGATAAGTAGTTGTAAGTGTCAATGTGTTATTATATTTTTTCTTATTAGTGTCAGATGTATATTGTACTCTTGTCAGATATCTTAGGCACTAGGTTTTTTTTTTTTTTTAAATCTCTTCTCAAATAATTTTACACTGTTGATAATTATATTTAAAATAAATGTTATGACTAAAATAACTATAATTTAATACTTATTAAAATTTTGTTAACATAATATTTTTTTGCTGAATTATGACACTAATGTCAAATTTAGCGATGACATATAAAAATTTAAAATTTAATTAATATAGCTACTAGTGAAAACACAATCAAATTAAATAAAATTATGACAAAAAATAAAATTAGTTTATAGAATAATTATTTTAATTCTTTTAAAAATTTATTCAATTGTACTTTTGAATCAATAACTATGGAACATTTATTTAATAAATGATAATTAAAACAAATTGAATTGAAATATCTATTGTCTGTTATAGTACATAAAAAAAAGTACTATTATTTTTGAATCACCTTGTTTTAGTTTAATTATTTTAATTTATATTTATATTTATATGTTACATTAATAACTTTTAAATTTAGTTCTTAAAATTAAAATTTTTTATTTGTTTTTAATTATTATACTAATTTTGCATTATTAATAAAGTTTTATACTTAGGTGACATATTCACCAATCGATACATGGATTATACTTTATAGTTGAAAGCCTATACGAGTTAAAAGTAAAATTGATACAAGTTCATTTATTATAAAGAGATAAAATAAATATAAATTAGAAGTTAATAATTTTGAAAAACAAAACTTTTGTTATTAAGAAAACTTTATTATCAGATTGTAAAAAAAAAAAAATTGTAATTTTTTATTAAACTAAAGTGTCTCATTTTATAGAAAGTAAATCGACAAATTACTTTATACAGAGGTATTTAAAAATTTCTAATTTTGTGAAAATGCTGATAATATAAAATTTTATTAATTTAATCCAAAATTTTCTAACGAAAGCAATTCTATGCGATAGAAGTTGTACTAGAATATTCATCTTTATGTAAGCACAAATCCAAACAAGTTGGGTATCATTTGTGATGAAAATATTCAAGAGTGGTTTGCATACTGACATAATGCCACCAATCTAGAACATTTTTGGTTGGGAATTTCACTACTCTCATATTTTTCTTTTCACTCACTCTATTTTTATATTTTTAAGTGTAAGTTATTAAATGATATGTAATTTACACCATCTATTTAAAAAATATGAGAATAATGTAAGTAAAAAAAGTGTGAGAGTATTGTATTAAAAATATAAACTAATTACTTGAACCATCAAATGGTTCTGACTGCTTCCACCCAACCCACCTCATCATCATAAATCAATATTCACGAGGAGTCTATGCATTTTGAGGGCAAGTGTAAGCATATCCAAACTTCTAATAAAGATTCTCTTACCTTCTTCTAAATCCATATTATTTTCATATTTTTTGAAGGAGAAAATTCAAACCTTATTTTACTTAAGTGGAAGGATGCCGACTTCAGTACCACTTGAATGAAGCTGAAGTGGGCAAGTAATTAGTTTATAATTAGACAAATAAAAATAATATACTTACGCTTTTATTTCTACACATCTGTCTACGCTTGTAATATAATTAAATTTAAGATAAAAATTGACTTATTTGTCATCTGAAAGTCTAATTTTTTTCCTTTAATATCACAAAATGTAAGACAATATGCGTGAGAATATCACCGCCTTTAAAAAAATATGCCATATGCTTTTCATGTGGACACGGAGACGCATATCGAGGGAAGCGATTCTAAAAAAGTAGATACTTTTTAGTGTTTTTTTTTTTTTAATGAAAGAAAATTAAACTTTTTTAAATGAAAAATATTAAAATAAATAGTTTTTTTATAAATTTTTTGTATAAATTTAAATTAAATTTAAAATAATATATTTTAAAAATTCAACACTATATGCAGCGTTTGCCCTTTTGTATTTGGAACCTGATTCACGCCATGAAGTGTTTTTGCTTTCCAAGATATGCTCCATCTGATTTTAGCAAAAAATTAATCTAATAATTTTCTTATAAAAAAATGTGAAATTTAATTAAAAAAAAGCCATTTTTTGCATCGCTACTCATTGTCCGACGAGTAATCTTAAACCTAAGTAAATATTTAATGTGGGTGAAATTGAGAAGAAGATATAAATAATAAATAAATAAAAGAAAATAAATAAAAAATAAAATATGTAAACGTAACCATAGGAGGCTAAAAATAAGATTACCCTTGCCCGCTACAGACGGAAGCAGAAATTCAATCGGAATGCACGTGTTGTCCGATGATTGGTCCAAATTATAGAAACGAGAAAGACTTCGGACACCTAACCCACCAACCATTGTATTATCGCCTACCGAGGGAAAAATTTGCAGTACCCAATCCTCGCTGCCTCTCCACTTTGGTGGCAGCTCATCTCAGTGTTGTCTTCATCGTCCATTGGTCCCAGACAACCCAACTTCTCTGCATATTCCTTCCAACTTCCATTCTCTCTATGTATGTGTGTATGGGCGTCCACATGGCTCTGTATACATAATCGTTGGCGCTGTTAAATACACACATGCATACATTTACTGTAAGGAATTTGCAGCTTCGCTCTTCTTCGTTTTGTTTCGGGAATCTCTGAACCCCTACCTTTGATTCGAACCGATCATGGCGACTGTGGTCAATAGCGCTAATGGTGGGCTTAACGGTCTTGAATGCGACGGAGTTCTTGGCTCCTGTGCCAAGCCCGAGAAGCTCATTATCGATACTGACCCCGGGATCGGTAAGTTTCATTCTTCCTCTGTTTTCTGGAAAAATGTATCAGAATTGTGGTAAAATTTAATAAATTGGGTTTCCTTAAGTTGTAAACTTGTTTATTAACACGCCGGTAATTAAACGGATGATACCCGGTGGTGTTGATCTTCTTGTTTTGTGATTTTTGTATGATTTTTCTGCTTAGTGAAAACATGATGATTTGAAGTAGGCATCTTGTTTTGGCTTCAAGTTCTAAACGTGTGGGATTTTGCAAAGTTCTATTCTTTATTCAGGATCCTGTTTATATGTTGTCTGGTTGTCTCCTCCCCCAACTCGTGGAACGGGGCTTTACATTTTTGACAACTAAAAACACTAGGAATATCCCTGTGTCGCTATTCGGTCATGAATTTTATATCTGTTTCATGTGGACGGGAGTCATCAAAGAAATGGCGACCTAACTTTCAATCCTTCAAATCAAACTTTAAGTTGATAAAAACAATATTGATTTGCGGCAGTTAAATTATATGTACTTCTTTTTCAATTTGGTTTGAGTGTGAAACCAACAATTCTCTCTCTCAATATATATAAGGAGGTGACCTGAGAACCTAGAAGTAAACTTTTGAAGTGAAGAGATACGAAAAGACATTGATTTACAAACTATATTCAACTAAGTCGTTCAGCGAAGACATGTGGTTACTGGTGTGCTGGAAATGGAGCATTTGAGGTTGTTGAAGTTACATGATACCTTATCAGCATAGGGGAAGAATATGAATGCTAGTTAATTATTCTGGTTACCATTATGTGAAAATTTTTTCTTAATTATCAGAGAGCATTTCTCATCTAAGAATCAACACAATTTATAATTCTCCCCCTCTCCTGTTGTGGTTCTTTCTATGTGAATCCTGAACCTTTCTTGGGTAAGATTTCTGTAGTATTTCCTTCATTGCACTTAATTTTGTGGGAAAAAAACTCGCAGGAAAAAAAAATTGAGGTAATTTAAAATTAAAAAAAAAAATAGAAGGCAGTAAGCAAGGTTGATACTTGCTAGTGAAATATATTTAGCCCATCATGAAATTTTTTTGTATTTGTTTGGGGCGACTAAGCAATGATTTAGATTCCAACCAACTAATGTCATGCTGTTGCATGAAAAACCAAAATTGGGAATCCCTTACTTGAGTATTTGGAGGAACAAGCCTATCAGTCTTTGTGTGGAATAAGATTTTGCGTTAATTTGGATATTGTTTGATGAACATTATGATGTATTTATAAAGAGTGTTATATGATCGGCTTTTGGTGAATCTATAGATGATAGCGTGGCAATCTTGATGGCATTTCAAACTCCAGAGGTTGAGATCCTGGGTTTTACGACCATTTTTGGAAATGTTACTACAAAAGATGCTTCTCGCAATGCCTTGCTTTTGGTATGCTTTTAGTTTCAAAATTCCCCTCATTTTTGGAGATGATTTTATATCATAATTCCTGGTCTGTCATGTTTTTGGAACATGTTCATGATCAATTTGTGTTTTTAATTATGCCAAAGGATAGTGTGAGATCGCAGGTTGTGCATATGTCCCAGTGGCAGAAGGCAGTCCTGAGCCATTGAAGGTAAACTACATGATATGTACTTTTGAGTTTGAAGTGTTTGTTTAAATCAAATTAGGTGGCATTTGAATGTGTGCTTTGCACTTGTTGCCTTGCCTCATCTTGCTGGTTACATGCTCATGCATAGTACATCACATGTTTTTACTGCAACATCCTTTTTTTTTTTTATTGAATCTTTCATGTCTTAATTATGCTGTATCCTGGGAAAGGGGGGAAGTCCATGTATTGATGACTTTATTCATGGTTCTGATGGCCTGGGAAACGTATTCCTACCTCCACCGAAAACTAAGATAGTTGAAAAGAGTGCTTCTGAATTTTTAGTAGAGAAGGTCTCTGAGTATCCTGGTGAAGTATCTGTGCTAGCACTTGGACCACTTACGAACTTAGCTTTGGTAAGTCACACTATGCTTTCTTCTAACTTGTGGCCCTGACTTAACTTAATAACTTCTCAATTTTCAAAATCTACAGTTGCATAATATATGTTTCTGACTGTTTAACTTTTGTCTTAAGGCAATCAAAAGGGATTCTTCTTTTGCAAGCAAGGTAAAGCGAGTGGTTATACTTGGGGGTTCTTTCTTTGCGTTGGGGAACGTAAGTCCTGCTGCAGAAGCGAATGTAAGTGGTGGATTCCTGTCTGTTATGTTCCCTGTAATAAGAAACAGAGAAAAGACTATTTAGCTTGGGTCTTTTCTATTTAAGGCTTTTCATAAACAAGAATTTACCGTCTATTCACTCTAAACCAAGTAAGTTGTTATTTTAAAATAAATCCCAAGTTAGGTTAAGCTCAACTTAAGCCCAATGATCTTATCCAAGTGATCGTGGAGACTACTGACTTCATTGATTATGTTGCAGATCTATGGAGACCCAGAAGCTGCAGATGTTGTGTTTACCTCTGGGGCAAATATCGTTGTTGTTGGAATAAATATTACGACCCAAGTCAAATTCACAGGTGGGGTTGTTTTTCTCAGTTTGCTTCAAATATAACGCTATATTGTGCTGTTTGGTATTGATTGTAAGTCAGGTACTGAAGAGTGAACCTTGTCTTATTTTAGATGATGATCTTCTTGCATTAAAGGAATCCAAAGGAAAGTATGCTCCAATCTTAAGTGATATGTGCAAATTCTATAGGGATTGGCATGTCAAATCTGATGGTGTCTATGGTAATTTGACATACTATATTGATGTTTGAAGTCATGCTGTTTAACATTCATATCTTTAGTTAACTGATTAAAGTTGCCAATGGAAAAGTTATTTGATGTCTACTTGCAGGAATCTTCCTCCACGACCCTGTCAGTTTTGTGGCAGTTGTGCGTCCAGATCTTTTCACATACAGGAAAGGGGTCGTCAGGGTGGAGACACAAGGCATCTGTGTTGGGCATACACTTATGGACCAAGGATTAAAGATGTATGTCCTCATTTGAAAGTGAAGAATTCTCTTATTTACTTTTGAAGCCTACTGTTTTATATGCTTATGACGAATGAGGCTTTCACTTTTTACAGATGGAATACAAGCAACCCATGGACGGGTTACTCGCCTGTATCAGTTGCTTGGACGGTGAATGTCGATGGAGTCCTGGACTATATTAGAGAGCTGCTGATGAAACCATGATGTTGAAGCATCTATGTGTTTACCCTCAGTGACACGTTTTAAAACTTGGAAAGAGATTACAAAAATTATCTGTGAGGAATCACTCTCGTTGTTCAATTATATGAAATCTTTGCTTCAACCGAGTTAGTTATTTCCTTCTTTTTTTTCCCCTTTAACTTTTTTATAATTGTTGAACCCATAGAATATTAGTTGTTACAAGGGCTAGGATAGGAGGGAGGTTTATCTTTCTTCTTCTTAATCTAGTGTTCTAGTCTGAGGTCGAGTGTTTCTCCTAGCCTTTTTATTCTACCAAAAGGCAAGACTTACAAACAAAGAGCATTTTCTATTCTACCAGTCTCATTCTAAAGTCACTAAAGTTAAGAGATTCAAATTCCCTCTCTTGTTCTTATGCTTTTTCTACTTCCTAGTGTTAAAAGATCGATTATCTCAAAACTGCCCGTAGATGGAACACTGGGTCACTCGCTCACCACAATTTTATCCTAGTGTTAAAAGACCAATAATCTCAAAACTTTGGACTGTACATAAAACATTGGACCACTCGCTCCCCACAACCTTGTATTATATGGTTAAAAAGTTAAAACTAAATCATCCAAAGCGATCAAATTGTTAGCACTAAATTTAGAAAAGTGTATCTCTTAACTCTTGTTTCCTCTTCTTCCAACGCGAGATTTATGTTTTAGAACAAGTGAAGTTAACAAAGAAAATAACTGGGGAGTCAAGATACTCTAAAATTTAAGTATTCGCTATTTTTCTTAGGCATGTTGTTGGATCCAGCCATGAGTTCCATAAGGTCTTTGTTTTGTGTCTCTGGAGGAAGATTGTTGGGTACTTTCTAGAAATGGTCTGCAACCAACGATTATCAACTGAAGAAACGAATTGGGGACCACACAGGGATCCCTAATAAGAATTTAGACTTCTGAACGATCTTTCTCAAAATTTTAGGTGTCATTTTTAAGTAGTAGAACCTGTGAAATTATTATAGTGCTTCTCTGATTAAACATGAAAAGATAAAGAAGAATAACATAAACGTGAAAAGATAAGAAAGAATAACACAAACCTAGCTACCCCAATATTATCACTTTGATTAAACGTTTTTTTTTTCTCTAAGATTTGATCCCTTAGCTTTTTTTTAATTAATTTTAGTAATTTATTTCTATTTTTATTTTTATTTATAATTTAATATGTAAATTTTACCCTTTTTTATTATTTTTTTTAATTTTATATTTATCTCTCTTATTACAAATTATGATTTTCTTAAAGAAAGTTAAACGGATCCAAATTGCTGTCTTTCCTTCCCTAGAGTCAAGCCCTGCAATTGATTCCACAACTGCAAGGGATCCTATTCCAAAGATTAAAACAACACAAGAACTACAAAAAAATAGTCGGCAAGATCAAGGGATTCGAGAACAAAAACTATACATTAATGTATTCTGGAGTTGGTGTAATTCAAGTGCTTCTATTACTGTTCTGTTCTCTGTAAGTTAATGTATGAATAACAATAATAATGGTTGAGAATTGTTGGTATTATGTGATCCAGTTTTTCAATGATCTTTGTGTAACGCTGTAAGCCAATTAGTAGAAGACTGTACTTCGCAAACATCCATACCCTTATCAACTACTTCGGCAATCTCAACCAAATATTAATTATGGCCTCAAACGACCGCTAGATTCTAAAGTCTGTCATTCCAAACCCTGCTAAATTAAGTGGCAAAGCACCTCTTCATTCATTTTGTTTCCTCATGAATGAGTAGAATCCTCCATGAAAACAAAGGCAGTACAAACTATAAATTGAAAAGCACTCAACTGCAAAAGCAAAAAGAGAAAAACTCGGCGCTAAAACCCATCTAATGAAGCAGCTAAACAACTCCTTCCCATCTTTATTTTTAGGTCATCCCCTTTGTACACTTTACAGTTATCTACTTCACTACTGAAGTAGCCATTTCAACTCCCTCATATAACTCTACCCACTGCAACAACCAGCCACAAGAACCTCCTCTGTTTTGTATATAATCAATCCTATAAAGCCAAAGATGCTTAAGCCAATATGATGATAAGAGGGATCTTTTGAAACAGCCATTAAGCGAAACCCTCGAGAAGCTGAGGGCACACAATACGCTGTTTAAGCAATTTCGCTTGCCATGGTTTGTGCCTGTGGATGTTCTTCAACAGCAATGGCAGAGAGGGTTTCTTGGTACTGTGCTCTTCTTTTGGCAATAATTCTGGTCTTGAACGGCTGCGAGTCCAGCACCCCGAGGGAGTTCACGGTTCAGATGCTGCAGAGGAACTTTAACAAGAAGCCGTGTGATGAGATATATGTGGTTCGCGAGGGAGAGACTCTGCAAACAATCAGTGAAAAATGTGGGGATCCTTATATTGTTGAAGAGAATCCACATATCCACGACCCAGATGATGTTTTCCCTGGCCTAGTTATCAAGATTAACCCTTTTACAAGTATATAGGTAAAAATATTCTTTCTAATTCTCCCTCAGAACTTGGAGGCTTTGTTTTCCAACCAAGATCCAAGACGTTGCAAGATAGTGTGCAGTTTATTGTTGCTGTTGAGAGGGTAGAGAGAGAGAGAGAGAGAAATTGGGAAGCGTTCGAGAAGTTACTTACTCATGGCATCCTCTTCTTCACTCTCAATCTCTTTCCTATATATTGTTTCCTTTTAAATAATACAAGAATTCAATTAAATCTAAGTAATGTCAAATTTCGTTACATATGCAATCATATAAATAATGTGCATATAAAACATGAGTTTTAATTATCTTCAACTCTTAAATCTTGGAGGAAAGATCATATGGATAATGATTATTGGATTTAACTCTATTAAAATGTAAGATGCATTTACAAAATAAAGCATAAGTACATTCTCATTAATAAAAATGTTACGCAAGTCAATTATTTTAAATCTATAAAATTAGTAATCTTTTGTCAAAAGATTATCCAGTTAATAATTATGGAATTGGTTTATCCAAAAAAAAAGATTGTGGAATTGAAGAGGTTGCTAGCATGGTTGCGGGCTATCATCGTGCACGTACCCATGCTCACTAGTTCAATTTTGCTGACTGAGAACCAGTGGTCAATTGCAATTGAACAACATATTATAATACCTGCAGTTGACTGATAAAATTGGTTTATGTAATGGAGGGGATAACTATCATTCTTAATGTTTCGTTTTTGCCGTTCTGGGGCTGTTTAGCCCCATTCTCCAACCAAAAGAAATATATCATATTAATTAGATTATGTTATTGGAATGGATCATAATTTTTGAATAAACTAGGAACAAATTATCTTATTCAAATGCTCCCATAAAAATTGTGTAATTTATTCAATACAACCTCGATATATTTTCTTGCTCTTGCTACCTATCGTTTTTTTTTTCTTTTTCTTTAAAAACTAATATAATTAAAGCCGTAGAATTTAATTTTTTAGATAACTAATAAATATGATATTTTAAATAATTTAAAGAGTATATCAAAATTTATAATTAATTAAGGGAATACATTTAAAAACGATTGAATTAAGGGAGTATGTACACGTTTTTTAAAAAATAATTATTAAATGATTATTTAGATATAATAAAATTTAGGGTAAATTATTTTCACTATCTTTATATTTTTGTTGTTATTATATCAATTTTCTTCTATTTTAAAATATACATAATAATTACTTTTAAAGCAAATAATTTTTTTCATTTGAATCATAATATTAAGTTACTAACAATCTTATGATTCTAATATATGAATATATAGGTGAGCTTTCTATAAATAATTAAAATATATGGTGCTAAAGTATCAATAATAATTTATATATAACTAAAACGTGTTTCATTTAATTTAAAATACTCAATCCTATTGATTTAGAGTAAGACAAATATATTAATCAAATCATATTTAAAAATTAATTTTTACTAGGATTTTCCAAATAATAAGAGATTTGTATAATTGAATAAAATATAAAGAATGTTAAAGTAATTTATTTTAAAATTTTAAAGTAATTATTTTAGGATAGTGACTTCCTTTTACATTCAATATTTATGTTAATTTTTTAAACATCATAATTTCACTAATTTTTTTGCTAAAAATAATTTCCCCTAAATTAAACAAATGAGCTTTAAGAAAAGTTATGACTTTCTGATACAGCAAATAGTTTTCTTCACTATATAATTCTGTTTACTTGGCTTACTATATAAAGACAACTCTATAGTTTAATTCTATGGCCTCTGATATTAGAGAACTGATTTGCTCATAAAATAATGATGATAAAATTGTTATTTAATTAATAAAATTTATTAAATTTATAATTTAATTTATAAAACGTAATAAATTTTAAATTTTAAATTATATATTGCAAAAATAAAACAAATTAAATTATAAAAAAATTACGGACACTTCCAGAAAAAGTAACATTACGTATTATATTTTTTATTTAATATTTATAAAATATACTATTTTAATTATATAATATTCATTAGTTTGATATTAGATAATACCATTTGTGTACATTTAACTGTTTGAAAAGTTTTTAAAATAACTAATTTTTATATCATATTAAAGTTTAACATTTTACATTTATTAATAATTAAGTTAAATTTTATCACACATTTTAAACTTACAATTTTTTATAAAAAATATGTTAAAATCATAAAAAAATAAAATTAACTTTGAATAATTCATTCTCTACACCATTATATTCAAAAGCACCGATAATCAAAACGCCGTCCGTATAAAAGCCACTCATGTGTCTGTTCCTGCCTCGTTTCTAGAGTCTACACACACACACACACACAGAGCAACTCCTTCTATTTCTCTCTCCCTCTGCTTCAAACTTCCGATACCCTCTTCAGTTTTCGTCCTTTTCTATCTTTTCAGCTCACATTCAATTTAAGCGCTTGGTCGAGCTTCCACTCATGGACTCACGCAAGCAACTTATTTCGCCCCTTTCCGTTCTCCTCACTTTGCTTCTCTCAGGTATATCTTATACACGTACACCCACTCCAGCTCTCCTTTGAAAGTCCCCTGTTTTTTATGCATGACTTCTCTTCACTAATTAAATGCTCAGCGCTTCAACTTATCGGTGTGTGGATGTGATTCATTTATTACAGCACACGGCGGTTTGCAATTAACCGAAGCTGATGCCCGACGTCAGCGCCTCAATTATCCACCCACAAAACTGTTCGTTTTTGGGGACTCCTATGCTGACACCGGCAACGTCAGGAAAAGCCTTGCTAATTCCTGGAAAGACCCTTATGGAGTCACGTTTCCCGGCAAGCCCTCCGGTCGATTCTCCGACGGCAGAGTTCTCACCGATTACATTGGTATGTGTGCTTTTTATTTTAATCATTTTTCTACTCTTTAGCTTTCTTTCTCAAGAAAAGTTTTGTTTGGGCCGCGGCTCTGATACCTTTAATTTGGCTTAGGTAGTCATTATATATTTTATACTTTTACGCCATACATATAATAATAGATATTTGGTAATGGTGGGGTTCAGTCTTCTTCGCTACTTTTCCTTTCCAGCTCTATTTTCTATCTTAATCTGACGATGAGTGGTTTCCTCTTTTCTTTTGCCACTAAAATGTTGCATTATTGTGCCCCCTTTCTCTTTTCCTTTTTACCTTCTGTTTCATACTTTGACGCTTTGTCTTCGTCATAAAGATTTCGTTAAGTACTTGAGTTTATCATTGCTTTGGAGCAATCTACCACGTCCTAGCTAGTTCCTTTTTTACCGACCACTACCATGATTTTTGCAAACAAATTAATTGCACTTTAATTGCCATATGTTTTGGTTGGACTAATTATTTCAAAGGGGGTTAATTGATATTATATTACTAATGCTATATTGTCATGCCATTAACAAGCTAACACTGGTTTACCCCATGTAAAATGCAATTCTAATTAAACCTACTTTTGGATATTTTATCGTTCTTCTGTCCAGAAACTTTTATCACAGGCGCAAGGGGCTCTGGACCTCTGCAGTTTCTGTCTGTAAAAGCATATCTTGTCCTTTATTAGTTGATTACAGCTCTAGAATTAGAATGACAAAAGTAAGAACTCACCAAAAAAAAAAAGAATGACAAAAGTAAGATAAAATAAAGCCCTGCATGAATGGTGCTCCGCGCTGAAAAGAAGTTAAATAAATATATACCCTTTTTTGAGCTTTTTTGAGCGGGTTTTTTAAGTATTACAAATATCTTTTCTTAATTGGGAAAATTAAACCAAGAAAAAAACTCTAATATATTAGATTTTAATATAATAAATTTTGGTTTATTTAAAAATTTTTAATATATGACAAATCCATCCTTAATTTCTCCCAGACTCCCATTAAGAGAAGGATAATAATAGTTTTATGTAATTTTTTTTTATGTTTTTTACGTAAATTATTTTTTTTTATAAATCTGTGTAATAAACAGTAAAAATTACTGTTCTAAACAGTGATTTTTACTGTTTATTACACAGATTTACAAAAAAAAATTAATTTGCGTAAAAAATGTAGCTGAAAAGTGCTTAAGCCTAGTTAGGAGAAACTCGTAATATCTCAAAAGGGTTGAAGAAATGAGCTCATCATAAAAAATTAATTATTGAGGGAAAGTTTTAAAGTTTTATAAACTCATGAAAACATGTTATGTTATTTGATATAAGACTGAATGAATCATAACAGTATCTTATTCTCTCATTTGATAAATTATTATGCATTTTTTGTTTTTCACCCAAATAAAAACAGTGACAGATTAGTTGCTATCTACATGACACAATGATATGGCACATAACCTTTCATCCTTTGCTAGTATTTCTCTAAGTGCTCTCAAATCAGTGATAGTAATTAAGGGGAGTACAATCATGCAGCTGAGTATTTGGGAGTGAAGTCGCCAGTGCCTTACAGGTGGAGGAATTTGTTGCCACAACGTCTGAAATACGGGATGAACTTTGCTTTCGGTGGTACGGGTGTTTTCGATACCTCGGTTGAAGCCCCAAACATGACTACCCAAATGGATTTCTTCCAGCGGCTCATCAAAGACAAAGTGTACACCACCGCCAACCTCGCCAACTCCGTCGCCCTCGTCTCCGTTGCTGGAAATGACTACAGTTTTTACATAGCCACTAATGGCTCTGCTCAGGTAAATTTCATTTCAACATCTGTAAACTCTTCACATATTTCTTTCAGACTCTCATTCTTAATGCTTTCATTAATTGCACAGGGCTTCCCTTCTTTCATTGCCTCTGTAGTTGATCAGACGACAACTAATCTAATACGCATCCATGGATTGGGTGTGAGGAAAATTGCTGTGACTGGTTTACAGCCCCTAGGGTGCCTTCCTGTGACCACAGCCGCATCCTCATTCCATCAGTGCAATAGCACCTTTAATACACTTGTGGCTCTCCACAACAACCTCTTAAGCCAAGCTGTGGCCAAATTGAACCAAAATTCTAAGGACCACTTCACCTTCATAGTTCTTGACATTTTTGACAGTTTCATGTCCGTGCTGAACCACCCTTCGACCCATAATATTCAGAACCAGTTCAAGCCATGTTGCGTTGGGGTAAGCAAAGAGTTTTCATGCGGCAGCATAGACGAGAACCAGGCAAAGAAATACAATGTCTGTGATGATCCAAAATCAGCTTTCTTTTGGGACATGGTGCACCCCACGCAGGCAGGGTGGCATGCCGTGTATAATAAGTTGCGAACCATGACTGCTCTTCAACAACTTGCAACAGCGAGTATGTAGTACGTGCAGGGAAAAGCTGAACCGTGGGACTCATCTATTAATGATGTATTGTGCATGCTTTGCGCAGTGACCCCTTCTGTTAGTGTTAAATAATATACAGCCCTTTTCCTTCATTTTTTTATAGTTCCTCCAAGTTGTCTTCTGTTTGTAATTAATTCAAGCTGGGTTTCATATCTATGGGTGCAATGCGCATGTAGAATCAATGTTCCTTTTCTCATGGAAGTCTGTCAGTCATGAAATGTCTCTTTTGTTTATATTTATTTACCATTGTTACTGAATTGCTTTACAACTAGATAGGCTTCCATCTCTGCTTTCAATGACGAGCAAGTTAAATTCAACCAAAAGCTCAATAAGAATATTCGGCGATGTTGGAGAAAAAAATATACAAAAATGATATAAGGATTACTTTGACAACTGGGTACACAGCGAACTGCAAATCAAACAGCTCAAAATATACTGCCAACCCTCGCTCAAGAAGTATATAGACACTCACGTCTGATCTAAACCCGGATACATAAAAAACAATTTAAAAAATGAAAACTTTTATAGTATTAAAACGAGAATACTTACTTTTTCTTTTCTATGATATGAGCGTTTTAATATGTGTATGGTTTAAAACTCTTTTTTTTTTTTGGATAAACAAAGGGGGCTAAGCCCCAAAGAAGACAGAAAACTACGCCAAAACATTTATAGAATAAGACACTTGACTGAGTGTCAGAAAACATCAAAATCTTAATTTGTAACTTTAATTTATAACTTTTGTATGGTTTAAAACTTTAATTTATATAGAATCGAATCATAGCTGTACCTAAATAAAATACTAGAAAACAATAAAATCGGCTTCAATCCACCACGCAAGTGATCATGAAATCTCAGAGAGGAAATATTACTGCCACCAGGAACTCAGGTGCTTGCTTCGACTTCAAAGGCCTTAGAGTTCTTACTGATGGCTGACACTCTAAAAGTGTCCACTCGTAGAAAAATTAGAGTATTAGCTTTTCCTTGGGGCTCCGGGCGCCCGTTCTTCGTAAAAATTAATAAAAAAAGGTCATTAGTTGTGCATGGTAAACGCAACACTCTCTTTCTATATCATAACCTCACCACAAGTGTCTTCTCTCTTCTTTTACACATCTCTGGCTGCCTCAAAATCGAAGCTTTCCCCTTGCAGTTTGCTAACTAGTGGTTCTCATCTCATGGATTCACAAATGCCCCAGCGTTCCTTCCTTTCTCTCTTTCTAATTACCCCACCCCTAGCTCTTTCCTAAGCTAGCTAGTATGTCGCTAGTTGAAGAACGAAAATTAAATCAACATATCGTCCATATATAAAATAATATATAAAAAATTATCTATCCTAGGCGATCAAAAACATAAAATAATCTATCTTAAAGCGTAATTCATCTTATAGCATCTACTCTATATCTACAAATAAATAAGGAGATTCAAAGATTAACTAGTGCAGTAAAATCCATAATTCACTTTCAATAACTCTTAGTAACACTAGATTTTAATTGTCAGGAGAAAAAATTATTCTCTATACCTATTATACTAGCAGAGCTTTAACACAATATATATGGGTAGAGAGTATGAACCTCTCTTTGTGAAAATATAATTAATTGGTATGAAACTCAATAATTAAAAGTGTTCACAATAGTTAATAGTCTAAGACATTATAATCACATAATTAAACCTTAATTCAAGTCTCACATACTAATATATCAATTTGGGTTTGTTTAAAAATAACTGATATATTTATACCAGAAAAAAATTAACTGATTTATGTTATGTCCATGCACGTTAATATTATTTCCAACACCAGCTCCCCAGGAGCGACTTGATCTTTAACTCTGTGCATTTGTTGATTGATTTTACGCATGAAAATTTCTTTACAGATGAAGCTAATTAAATTTTTTCTTTTAAATTATAGGACGAAGGGGTTGCAAGCTGAAGCATCGCTTACAGCATGGGAAACGTCCACAGACTTATACATGGAGCAAGAAAACTATTCGTTTTTGGGGACACGTATGCTAGCCGACACTGGCAACGACAGGAATTATAAGGCTATACAATATACCCATATGGAATAACCTTCCCTGGCAAACCGGCCGAGTGAGCCTTCGACGGCTGACGACTCCTTACAGATTGAGAAAACTAGCTAATTCCCAAATATTTGAAATACAGGGCGAACTTTGTATATGGTGGTATTCGATACTTATGTTGAAGCCCCGGACATGACCACCCAAATTATTTCTTGCAGAAGCTCGTTTGCGTCGCTGGAAATGACTAGGGCCGTCACACATGATTACATATGCGTCAAGTCCCTCGCTTTCATTTGATTGCTTCAGGGTTTGCCGTCCTATTTTATTGGCCTCTGTGTTTAATCAGAATTCTATCCATCTAAAACGCATCAACGGTTGGGAGTGAGAAGAATTGCTGTGCTGGTGTCACGGCTCCATCCTCATTCCAACAATGCAATGGTACATTTAACAAGTTCGTTGCTCTCAATACATAACACCACCTTAAACCGAAGTGCGACCAAATTAAACCTAGAAAACAAGGACCATTCCACCTTGATTTGTTCTTGACCTTTACTAGAGTTCCATGTCAATACTGAACCACCCTCGAGCTATAACATTTAGAACCCTTTGAAGCCATCTTGTGTTGGGGTAAGCAGTGAATGTTTTTGTGCGGACGTAAGATGCGAACTGTTGGGCTTTTGCCGTCAATTGGTGCAAGTTGGTGGGGAAAAAATAAAGAATGAAAAAAAAAAAGGATAGTATTGTGACTTAGAAAAGTGGATATCGATCCCAATCTTCTTTACTATATACACTTTGTCAGTGATCTATCTAGCTGTCTTCTGGAATGGATTTGTTGATCAGCTACAGCTTGCACCCGCGGTGAGGTGAGTATTTTATTGCCATATGTTACACATGCAAATTTGATTTCAGCTATACAATGAAACGACCTCCACTTAGCCCCATTATGCACCTTCTTCCTAAACATATACAACGCGTGACGCTGACACTCCACCAATTTCTTCTTTCAATTATTCTTTGATTGTGCTTGCATATATATATATATATATATATATATATATGTATGTATGTATAGTCAGTTAATTTGTCCACCTCTTTCTTTCTATTTAATCATTTTGGGTAAGACTTACTGTGAGTCCTTATTTAATGATTAAAATTTTTTTAAATATATATGTAAACTCTAATTTTATTTTTTTCTACTTTAATATTATTTTTATATTCTAAGTAATTTTGTCATGCGTGCACGGTGCACCCTGCTTTTTGTTGGCACATATATATATATATATATATATATATATTTCTTTTTAAATTGAGGAACATATCTCTATCTTCAATGGGGTTGGATGAAAAGTAACATGTCTGTCTTGTCAACACACGTAGTTTTGTCTGTTGACTACCAACAGCCTTCTCCTTTTTTTTTTGGTACAGGACCAACAGCCTTCTCCCTCGACATACTATAAGTCTAATCTAATAGCCCAAGTAAAAAGGAAAAAATTAAAGAAAAGGAAAGAAAACTTACAAATTAAAAGGCGAATGCATTTAGATGGGTTGTGTGACCTAAAATACGTAATTGTAGATCCCATAACACTTTTTTAGAAAAAAAAAATACACGAAATATATTGAATAATGTGATAGAGATTCTCTGATTTTTTTTCTTAATTTTTTTTTATTTTGTTACTATCTTATAGTATTTTTCTTTTATTTATAATATAAATTTATGTAAAATAAAAATAAAAAATAATCAAAATTAAAGCTCATTAATTGAATGTACCTCAAAATCCTCCACATGTCCAGGGGTCCTTCATTAAAAAGGGCTCCCTTTTCAAAGTTGAGGTGTGACTTCAGACATGAACTGACAAACTCACACGTCAACCTGTAATCAGAATGCATTAACGCACAATAAAAGTTGCATCATTGTTTTACCAAAAACAAAAAAACAAAGTTGCATCATTGTCTGGCTCTGGCTCTGTTGTTTTGTTAATGAAGCTCACTTTATAGATAAATAAAAATACAACACATTAATACAATTATAGTTATTAATATTCTTGTTCTTACCGTTACAATAAGCGTACAGGCGCATGGCAACTCGAATTACAATTCTACCGTTGAAGTACTATCTCGTTTACTGTCTTTTCTTTGTAGTAACTTTGGAGGGTTTTTGGGAATTAAAAAAAATATATTATCTTCAATTCGTAACCCATACTGATAAGCTCGATCGTATCAATCTAAAATTATATATAAAAAAAGGGTTCACTATTGTCATGTGTTATTTTGAGTAATAAGAAATGCATTATATTTTTGGCTGCATCCTGGGAGAGGTAGCACGGGAAATGTTATCCACAACGGCCGCATGGGATTGAGACTTGCGTGAACCAATATGGAAGATGACTCCAACTTTGAACAGATTGGCCCAAAGTGTGAAAATGATGGGCGACGACGACGACATAACCCTCATTATCCCACTGACAATCTAGCTGGCATCTGCATGGCGTAGCCCTCCCTATTTGACATACCCACTAAAACATACAAATGAACATATAAAATTAATTATGGAAAATAAATAAATTTAATAAGTCTTTTAAATTTTTTGATTTCCTCTTTGTTGTATGAAAAATATTTTATAATTTTATTTAAATTATTTAATTATTTATAAATAAATATTTTTAAGATATAAAACATAGTTTTAATATAAATATAAAAGGCACAATAAATCATGAATTGAAATCAAATATGAATAACGTACTCAACTTTGTTTATAGATTTTGAATTAAAATTAAAAGCATGTTGAAATCAATTAATATTGATTATATTAGTATTATTATTATAATAATTTTAATTAAATATGAGAAATGAACAGCTATGATAATATATATATAGATATATCAGCACAACTCCCCGGCCCTCAATAATTTGGTGGATACATAAATATATTGATGTATGGGACCAGCATGTGAACTGGTGAATTGCGTTCCCTTTCGTGGTTGATTGCTTTCCTCATGTGATTTGAAAGCTTTTTCTTCATGAAAGAGAAAGTGAAAGAGGACCTGAAAATCACAAAAAAGGTAAATATATGTATATATATAACAATGAATAAGGAATATAATAGCTAACTCCTTTGATTTGCCTTGCATGGAATCACATCCATCGTATACCGAACCTTCTATTCATCTTTAATGCAAAAACTAAACAGCTCTAACAAACGAATTTATTTGTGCTTGCGCTAAAATCAAATCTTATAATAAAAAAATAGACATGGGATCCATATTTTAAAAAAAAAAACATTTTTTATTGCTTATTTTATTAAGTAAATTCACATATTTTTAAATACTTTTATTTTTATTATAATAATATTTATATATATATTATTCTTTTAAATTAAAAGAAATCAAGAAACTCACTCATTTTAAACATTAGACGATCCGTTTTCATATCAAACGATGCATTTTAATTTTTCTATAAATTTTTAATTTTATTTCAATGACCAATTGGTAATTTTGTGTGGTCCAATGTATGTGGTACCACCTTCAAATTAACCTTTTAAATGTTCCTATGGAGATATTCTTGATTATTTCCTCAATACATTGCGGATACGGCATGAAAGCTATACGGTGGTAGATGGAAGTAGACAGAGACTGAACGATAAATAAAGACGATGGAAAGGTGCTTGACAATCCTACTGTGACCTACCGTGGCAGGTCCACTTTTTCTTTTTTTGGTAACTTACGACTCCACAGCAGGAGTGAGAAACGGACTTAAGGGGAGTCGAACTTGTCACTGACAAGTTCATAGCCACCATGTGTGCCACTGAGCTAAGGCCCCTGGCGTGGCAGGTCCACTTTAAGTACATATCCAGGCTACAAAAGTTTCAAACAAAATCATATTACTGGCCCTATATTTATTGATGTAGTAACATTAAATTATTGTTTGAATTTTTTAAAAAAATTTTTAAACTTAATTTTATGAATTTATGTATATATATGTTAAATAATTTATCATACATTTTTATCGTCTAAAAAATTATATATATGACTAACTCAAAATCCTTCCCATTTTATTTCATAAATTTTTTTGTTTTATGATTTCTGGATATTTAAAATCTAAATATTTTTGGCTTCATCGTCAAGTTCTCATTAAAATTTCAATATCATTTTTATATGAAAATTTATATTCATTTAATACGGCGCTGTCTGACTTTTCAGTTTTCCAACACATGAATTACAATGGTTTGGTCTGGAAATCTCCTTTCAAAAGAATTGGAACAAAGACCACATTAATCACGCGTAATAATAATAATAATATATATATATATATATTATATAAAGTAACAAAAGCTATGCAATAATTTCTTGCATCTCTACCAATAATTTAACTAAATCAGTATTTATAACAAAAGAAAAGAATATTATAGGGCCTAGACATTGCGTCTATTCCATGTGAACAACTTTGATATCATATTAATATTTATTTTTTGGATAGAAAAATATTTATTGGTCTTAAACTCGTTGCCATGTGTGTATGCATATTTAATAGTAAAGACACCTGAAGTCTGACATGACTCTCATTATTTTGCAGTTTACGCTAACCCAAGCCATCAGACGATTCTATTAAATGGAATCATACGAGATTAGAGTAAACGTTTAAATTAATACACAAATAATATACAACTCTGGTTTATAACCATATAGAAAATGTTTGTTTCAATAAAATATTCTCACATAAAAAAATTTAAAATAAATTATTATCTATTGAGTTTTATATTTTATACTATAAAATTTAATATATTTAATAATTTAAATTTTTAAATAAAATTTTATACAATTTAATTTATAAAAATAAAGTGGCTATAATATATATATATATATATATATATATATTGTTGTCATTCAGTGTGAATCGTTTTCAAAATATTTAATTTATTTGCTTCATAAGATTCTTTTTTGAAGTCCTGCAGGGCGTTGTTAATTGTGGGCTTGTGACGGTGGTAACTTGCACATGAACGCCTTGAATGGATTTGCAAAATGTTCATTAATTTAGAATACACATGCTAGAATGGGTAAATCACATGCCCATTGGTTTCAAATTGAAACTTACAATTTTAATTATTTAAACAATCATTTCAAATATTTAAGATTATGGGCATTAATTTAATTGAACCATACAATAAAAAAGAGTTTTATTAGTTTATTTATAATGCGACAACTTCATACCAAGCATGCTGCTTATAATGGCGCTAATTGGGAGCAAGTAGCCAGCAACTGAGATTGGTCTGCCTGACAAACTCATTATACATACATGCATTACATATAAGCTCATTGCTAACTTTTCATCTCATTATATATTATATAATAGGTCACATCACAATACTTTTAATTCAGATTTTAGAGTTTAGTTACTCATAAAATCAGTCCATATATATTATGTGTTAATCTAATAATTTAATTATAAATTTTATACATGTTTTTATATTTTATTTTTATTTTTTTAAATCTATTTTAACACATTTTTATATGTCATTTAACTTTAATTTTTTAAATTTGATGCGCATCCTAATATTTTATTTTTTTTATTTGACCCTCATTCACATGCTTTTTGTTTTTTTTACTTTGCTCGGAAATTCTAAGGATACGCACAAAAAAAATTTGTTGGCACATGAAATAATAAATTTAAGAGTAAAATTTTATTTTGTTCCCTCAAACATGAATAAATTTCTATTTTAGTCCCTCACTATTAAATCATTCTATTTTAATCATTTATTATAAAAAACTTCTAATTAAGTCCTTCAAAAATTAAAATTGATGTCAATCAAGTTTCTCAATTAAGATAATTATTAATAAAGTCAAATTTACTGACGTGTCACGATGACGTCGTAAAAATTGATGACGTGTCATGTTGACAAAGCGAAAATTACTGACATGGCAGGAGGTAATAACTGACGTGTCATGATGACATCACAAAATTTGCATGACGTGACATACTGACATCAGCATGCCACATCAGCACCTATATTAATTGAGAGGCTTAATTGATATTAATTTTAATCTTTAAAAAATTTAATTATAAATTTTTAATAATGAAAGATTAAAATAAAAATTAATTGATCTTTAAAATATTAAAATAAAATAATTTAATAATAAAAAATTAAAATTAAAATTTATTTATTTTTAAGAAACTAAAATAAAATTTTACTTAAAATTTAAATAAAACAGTACAAAACACATCATTTCATCTAAATTTTATCACCAAATATACGTACATAGTACTGCCGCTGTGCTAACTCCCATAAAGACTCTTTTCAGTTGACATGCATCTCCACTTTATTTTGTCATACATTTTCATGTCAATTTCTTGATTTTTATTTCTTTAATTTCACACGCATCCCATGTCATGTTTGCTTTGTTTCTCTCTAGATTGTAACACGCATCCCATGCCTCTTTGTTCGCTTTTATTTCATTAATTTAATAAGCATACTTACATCCCATTTCTTTCATTATTTCTTTTAATTTATTTGAACAAATAGTAACTCTGCTAGCTCATTATAAATATGAAAATGATAATATTCTGCTCTCTTTTTTTCATAAGTAAATTTATTAGATAATCAATTTCATAATGTTATAATTATACTTATCAAATATAATAATTTAAATAATTATAATAACTAAATAATTATAATTAGACTTATCAAAGCACTTATATGATGCGTATATAGGGTAGCAAATCACTTAGTTTTATAATAATATTTTATTTAACAAATTTATATTATTAAATTTAGAAAATTTTATAAATTAAATTATAAAAATAATACTTATCATATTCTATGATGAAGATGAAGTGAAAGTGAAAATTCTAGATCAGAATTTTCCGTTTTACAGATAGAGAGGAGCCTTAAAATCATACGGTGGTTGCAATATGTAATCAAACTCACAGGTTAAGGCCCAGAGAAATGCGGATAACCTCACAGAAGTAGGGCAGCCGTGTTCAAATAACTCCAAAACGAAACATGCACACAGTCCCAGGCTCGGAGTTGTCAGATAACTGGGGTTCATAGTACGTGGCCTCAAATAATGCACGTGAGTAATGCGCTTGCAGTACAACTTCAACTACATGTGTGATGCATTTAGCAGATTCCTCTACTAGCGGACTCTGTTTTCTGCTACCGCACGGCTTCTTCCCGCCCTTACTTTGGTGCCTCTAATTAATCATGCTTCTTCATTTAATTACTCTTTGACTTTCGGTCATACTGAGAAGCCAATATTAATTACCCGCCTGAAATCTAACTGCTGCACAGAAACCCACAAACCTCCAACGCTTGAGACGCAATCACTTTTCTTTGTAATTAATGTTGTTTACATATATACAAAAAGATCGCACATGGCATAAGTTACTATCGGTTGCTACAGGAGTTTATTATAATACACTTTATATAAAATCTTAAGCTAGCATTATTTTTTTGTTAGGTCAAGCACAAAGCAATTTTTATTGAATTAGAAAGAAACTATAAATAATATTTTTTAAATAAACAATTTTTAAAACTTATGTATATTAATATTAAATTTTTTAAAAATATAATTAACTATCATTGAACATTAATAAAATTCTAAGTAGTAATGGATGTATGTAAGTGTGTGTGTATATATATATGGATGGAGAGATTACACCCAATGCCAATCCCTCTTGTCTCCCTCTTTTCTATATATACTCTCCCATATTCTTCTTTCATTATATATCCTCTGTAATATTTTTCATCCATCAATGGAACTTGAATCTTCCTCCACAATATTCCAGCCCTTCAATGTCTCCTTTTGCTCTCCGATGTTTTCCTTCATCACCACCACCACCATCATCTTCGGTGTTATTTACTTCTTAGTATATCTCTCACCGTCTTTTCTCAAAATAAATGTTTTCTGTGGCTGTGAAACTTGCCAGGCTTATCTCACTTCAAGCTGGACGGAAAATTTCGACAATCTCTGCGATTGGTATGCTCATCTTCTGAAAAACTCGCCAAGTAAAACCATCCATATCCATGTCCTTAGGAACACAATCACGGCGAACCCGGACAACGTGGAGTACATGCTGAAGACAAGGTTCGAGAATTATCCAAAAGGGAAACCTTTTTCCATGATCTTGGGTGACTTCTTGGGTCGAGGTATTTTCAACGTAGACGGAGATTTATGGAGGTTCCAGAAAAAGATGGCCAGCTGGGCGCTAAACAAGTACTCCATAAGATCCTATGCCTTTGAGATTGTTAACTACGAAATCCAGCATCGCCTTGTCCCTCTTCTGTTGTCAAAGCAAGACGCTGTTGTTTGGGATTTACAAGATGTTTTCCGAAAATTCTCGTTCGACAGCATTTGTAGATTCTCCTTCGGATTGGACCCTATGTGTCTAGAGCAATCTTTGCCAATCTCGGAGTTCGCTGCTTCCTTTGACTTGGCATCCAAATTGTCAGCGGAGAGAGCGATGACGGTGTCCCCTCTTGTTTGGAAGATGAAGAGATTGCTCAATTTGGGCAGCGAGAAGAGACTCAAGCAAGCTGTAAGAATGGTCAACATCTTAGCCAAAGAGGTCATAAGGCAAAGACGCAAAATGGGTTTTTCTTCTCAAAAAGATTTGCTATCCCAGTTTATGAGCACCGTTAATGATGAAACATACTTGCGAGACATAGTCATAAGCTTCCTATTGGCCGGCCGTGACACGGTGGCTTCCGCCTTGACAAGCTTCTTTTGGCTATTGGCAAAACACCCTCAAGTAGAGTCATTGATTCGACTTGAAGCAGACCAAAAAATTGGACCAAACAAGGAGGTCACAAGCTTTGAACAGTTGCAGCAACTGCCCTATTTACAAGCAGTAGCGTACGAGAGTATGAGGCTCTATCCGCCAATCCAATTCGACTCAAAGTTTTGCATAGAAGACGATGTGTTACCAGATGGGACAGCAGTGAAGAGTGGAACTAGGGTTACTTACCATCCATATGCGATGGGGAGGATGGAGGAAATATGGGGTCCTGACTGTTCAGAATTCAAGCCCGAAAGGTGGTTGAAAGACGGGCTTTTTTACCCGGAAAATCCTTTTAAATACCCAGTTTTTCAAGCAGGGTTAAGGGTCTGTTTGGGCAAAGAAATGGCCATGGTGGAGCTTAAAACTGTGGCCCTTTCTTTGCTTCGACGTTTCCACATCGAGATGGTGGCACCCATGGCCAGTCACACCCCAAGATTCTCTCCTGGCCTCACTGCCACTTTTAGCAGCGGCCTTCCCGTACGGGTGTGTGAAAGAGTATAATTTAGAGCACATGATCTTGCAAGCATACAATGCTTCATAGATCACAAGTGCGAGGAGCAAAAAGAGTGGATGCTCTATTTTTCATTTAAGTTTTTAAAATTCTTTTTCGTGCACCTCTCCAACATGTTGGTGCGGTGCATTTGGTAAGGGTCTTCCTATGTTATCTTCGTTTTCCATTATCCACAGTGTATTCTGTCCCCTACATCATTCACTTATATGATTGACTACAAGGTGAAATTTAAAAAAAAAAAAAAAGAACGCTAACTTAAAAAATTCTTAGTAAAAAAAATTATTTACAGCTGTTTTCTATAAATAAAAATTAATTTCATATCTAATACCAGTGTGAATACATTTTATGAATAAAAAAAAAAAAAAGCGCCAGTATAGCAACTCCCATGGTAATTGATGAAGAAGGAAAGTGACTGAGATGCAATGGCCTACAGGGCCTCCCACCAGAACTCTATTGTCTTGGTGTCGGTGGATCCTCTTAGTCTATTGGAGCACCAGACATAGCTGAGCTCTCTGTAGTTGTTATAGTTGTTTTTGCCTGTGCTTTGTGCATGTGAATAATTTGATTGGTAAATACATCAGTTCAGTGCGCCACAAAAGTTGCAATTAATTGAAGTTTGACATATAAGCTACAACTAACGTCCAAAACAAAATGAAGCACAATTAATAAGGGGTTGTCATAGAATTAAGTGGTTGTTATCTAAAGACAGCTATATATTTAAGATTTAATTTTAAAATTATTTTTGTTAGAAAAAATTTTGTTATTCGAATGGAGATTAATTCCTTCGGAAGGATGAGTATACTTTATAAATATAAAAAAAAAAAAATGAAGTACACCAAATATTAGTTCTATATACACAAATATATGTACATACTTCCTGGGACACATTTATAAAAATTTTGTTTTTTACAATAAATTTTAAAAATATATCTGGGTATGTATGTACATATGTAATGTAATACGTAACCTTCACACAAATTTTATAATTTTTACTATTTTTTATAATTTGTGTGTGTGTGTGTGTGTGTTTTTTTTTTTTTTTTTTTCATTATAATGAAATTCAGTTGAATACCGATGGCATACCCAACAATATTATAGAAATGAGTCGAATGCAGGCGCCCCCTTCTCAGTCGCACGAGGATATTGTGTTTTGTACCATGTGGGCTGCACCTGCATTTTTTTTCTATATATCTCTGCCTAACGATAATTAGGTAGGTTTCCCTCCCATGCCTCGATGTCTCATGCGATGCCTACTCTTTTGTTTGGGAAAAAACAAAAAGGGACTGTTGCGGTATGATCAAGTATTGATAGAGAATCTCATATTTAATTATTTGTTATTCCATTACAAAAACCTCTTTAATTAGAT
This sequence comes from Dicorynia guianensis, assembly GCA_037013595.1. Classification (NCBI taxonomy): domain Eukaryota; kingdom Viridiplantae; phylum Streptophyta; class Magnoliopsida; order Fabales; family Fabaceae; genus Dicorynia; species Dicorynia guianensis. The sequence goes on from JASUAB010000010.1 coordinate 32,694,268, forward strand.
CTACGGAGAAACGCAAGATCCCTTGATCTTTTAATTTATTTATAAAACTCTACCAAAATACTACTACCACTTGAGAACAAGGTGAGAGGGCAATCAAAACCAGAAAAACACAAGAATAAATCAAAATTATTGGTTGTTAAAATATGATCAACGTATTTATGCCTGATTCAGATGATTTAATGAGTGGTACTTATTAAGTTTTGTTTTATTAATAACTTCAATTCAGTACTAATTAATTTTTTTTCATTTTGATTTTTCATAAATTAGGGATGGAGCATGCAGCAAGCTGCAGCACTTTTATTGTCCTAAAAAAAAAAAAAAATTAAGTGTGAAAATATACAAAATTAACTTTCATGACCAAGATCATCCAATCATACCCCAAATTAATATAAAGTGGCTCACCTTTGTTGCTCCAATTGTGTAAACTGTAAAGCCGTAACCAAATAACTGATAATACTATTTTACTGGTTATTACATTAAGTGCATAGTAAAAAAATATGTTAAGTATACAGAAATCAAATGCAATGAGAAACTTTCGCTGTTTCAATTTATCACATCTGCATAGCCAAAAAAATCTGCATTATGTCTCACTTATTCTCTATCCAAATAAAAAATTATGTGTTAACAAATTTTATTTAAATATATTATTTCGCGCGTCGCACGGTCCTCAATCTAATTAAAGTTAAAACTAGGTTATGGCACCTTATTAATAATTTTATTGTCTAATCCCCCCAAAAAAAAATCATTTCTTCCAGGAATAACTTTATTAATTTGTAACTCCGATTACAAATTGATTTCTTAACTTCAACCTGAACTACATAGATCGCAAAGGTTGTACCTATGCAATGAACCAATCTGATTAATCCCTTGAAACGAAATTTGTCGTTTGTTGTTAGTTAGGAATCCCTAGGAATCTATAAAATCTTATCTTGGCATCGGGTGAAATGTAAGCCAATTATCTAATATTTCATTAATAACTCAGATTACAGTTGTTATATAATTACGTCTCAGGACTTGAATTCTTTGTTTTGATTATGTTGTGTTTTCTTTTTCATTTTGTAATTAGGTTCAGGATAGAAATAAGACCAAAATATTATAAAAATAGAGTGAGACAAAGAGAATATTATCAAAATTTTATTAAAACATTAAAATTAAAAATTTAAATTCAAAATGTAAATTTTTTGAAAGCCAATACGAAAACTCATTACAATAAATCCTGACATGTCAGTTCAACAATTTAATTGCAGAAATATGCCACGAATAATTTTATCTGATGATTAATTAATGTAAAATTTAGGGTTTAGGCAAGTAAATAAGCTCTGGACATTAGTTCATAGAAGAGCAAAACCACGGTGAGATCAAGCGAAACTTCAGTTGCTATACAGTTTAGCTGCTTTCTTATCACCAAAAAAAAAAAGGCGAAAACTTTGGTCTTGGGTTGCGTTTGGCTCTATCTCAATTTTCTAGGCTCCTTCCAATTACGTAATGTAAACATTTTGTTTTCTGATTTTCTTTCCCCATATCACTGTCAAGCTAATCATTTTAACGCCAAGCAAGCAGGGCCTTTTAGTTTGGTTTCTCTAAAAAATCAAACACATTTAGTTTCTAGAAGGTTCTTAATTCTTGTTTCAACCCCTCCCTCCCATCTCCCCTTTTCAAAATTCTCAGTGGCCACACTGAAGAACGATTAGCACTGAGCAGTAACATGACGGAAACAAGAATAATGTCAATAAATAACCACAAATCAAAATGAGAAGACGCCTGGAGAAGTCAGAAGCTAGAAACATGATCATACAACAATAGTATCTGAATCACGACACCTTTGATTACGTTAGCACATTTCCCTTCTGAATTCTTGTATTTAGAGCTGCCAAGTTAGTACCTCTCGGTTCTTGGTTATAAATTTGGCACCAGAAAAAGTTACAGATATCAAATTTGACTATACAAAGAGCATGTAAGAAGATAATGGGCATATATATATGTATAATTTGATATGGAGCTACGGGTATTAAAATAGCTTAAACTGCTTAAGAAATTAAATAAATTTATATTTTTATAATCCACATAATTCAATGCTTAAAACACGGGTTAAGGCATGCCACAGCATTGAAACTAGGAAAAACAATCAAGCCACTTGTATTCTTATATGGAAACCAGATACTTTACTTACGGACGGTGAGTAAATTTTTTTAAATTTTTTTATATAATATTTTAATATTATTATTAAATATAAGACTAATTTATATTTAAAGTAAATTACTAATAAACTCTTTTAATAAATATGATTTCAAAGTTTTAATTTAAAATTTTAACCTCAAATTTTTTAATTTAAAACATAAATAATAATCATTATATTAAACTTTATTAATAAATAAAATATAATTTTAAACATGCGTTATGGGCTTTATATTATCTCAGCCAAAGAATTTTTGTTCAATATTGATATTAGTAAGAGTTGTAATGCTAGCAAGTTTAGTAATGCATCAAAATTAAAGTGATAAATCTGCATTCCATTAGTTTCAAAAGGGTCGTCAATCGAATGTTTAACGAATCAATTTGATACAATTATTTATGTAAAGTGATTAAATTGATAATAGCATACCTATAGATGTCTGAAATAAATAATTTTATTAGTTTTACCATTGGCAATACTGGCATGCTCTAAGGTCTTCCAGCGTCACACTTTGGATAGGAAAATTTAATGACTAATTTAACTGTGTTTTAAAGTTAATACGATAAGATGAGTACTGAATTGACGATTTGGACCTCAATTTTAAAATCCACATGTCGATTCCTTTTTGGATTTTTTTAAGTCTTCTTTGCTATTGGAACACGTTAGCTAAGACAGCAAGATTCGTTAATAATAAGAGTTTTGAATAATTTACCGAATGATCATATATTTTCACAAAAAAATGGAGATGGATAATAGCGTCATTGAAGCAAAACTGGGAGGAGAATAGAGTAATTATACGTTTTGCTTGCCTTACTGACACGGGTGAAAGGATTTTCAAGGTGAAAATTGTTGACGAGGCTTTTCAGTATTCTGCTTCCGCGGACACCGCCACCGGAATAGACGAAGCACTGCTCCAATCGACGCCGTTACTGACATAATCGACGCCGTTTTTCTGCCCATTATCGACTCTGTCATTGCTGGTGTTCGCCGTCGCCTCGGGGCGGGGTCGGACAACACTTCAGGGAAGCAAGTGCGTTTGTCGTCTTCGTACTCATAAAGGTCAGTCCCATTAAAGTGCGATTTTTTCCAGGAGATTCCGTACGATGGGGTGCCATGTCAGATGACTGATTCGGACTGTTGGATTGTAAATTTTTCCCTACGTTCGAATCCCAATTCTTCCGAAAAAAAAAAAGTGTTGGGGTGAACAAGTAATGGAAGAACCAAATGAGGAGCGCGCGGCGCCATCTCTTGCTCAGGAATTTGGTTTCAAAGGGAAGAAGAAGTTGGCGACCTTTTCGAAAAGAAAAACCCAAAGAACAGCGAAGAAGAAGCCTGACACAGTTACTGTGGAGGCGGAGGATTCGGCAAGAGCTACAAATGATGGCGGTGATCCTACCGTTAGGATTTCGTTCTTTGATCACTCAGTTGAAAATTTCTTCGAAGCCATGGACAGGATTGCCAAGCTTTGCGGGGAAGAAGAGGAGGCTAATTTTGAGCAGAGCGAACTTCAGCGACTGTCTTCCACGGTCACTTTCTTGAGGTAAGCAATGATTGTACATTTTCTTTTCTGGTTTATTTCTCTTCTGCGGAGAGTTATAAAGAGTTAGCAGAGAATTTAAACTCATTCTCTGTGATCAACGGTGGAGTTTTCAGTTGCTGGTTCAGTTCTCCTTATTTAGACGATCTCTTACTTTTATGGATTTTGTTTAAGTATCAGCGTGGTGCACTCTTTCTATGCATTAATTTCAGTTATAGTTATGACTTGATCATGATAGATATGGTTTCGAATTTCTATCATACAGAATTTCATTCAAAATAGACACTAGAAGTTTGTTATGAAAGAGACATGTATCATGTAACTTTCCCTTGTGACACGTGATAATTAAAGGACCACACTTCCTGTTGTACTCTTAATTTCTTATATTTCTTAACAATATCAATACTGTTATTTCACCTTGAATTTGATACATATATATACAGAGAATGGAGGCATTTTAACTATCAACCGAGAAGCATTAAGTTTGCTTGCAGACTTGGGAATCCAGAGGGAAAAGAAGCCATCAGTGGCATAAATTTACCTCAATTTTCATCTGCCACTGTTCCTAAGGTGCAAGTTATTCTTAATTACCATCTACTTTTCTTATTACACTGTTACAGGCTAGTCTCCACAACACAAAATTGTTGAGAAAAGTTGCATTATAACTAGATTGTCTAAACTTGTCTGTGCTTTTTTGTGTTTTTGGTTTTACATAATATGCAGAAGGAGGTGCAACTTGGAGATGCTAAATCTCAAGAATCCAGGTTTGTCTGAGATACTGACCGTTTGTTCTGTTTTAGTCCATGGTACTGCTACTGAGATATAGGACATGTGTGCATCAATTACATAACTTATTTGTCTCTGGACTTTCTGTTAAATTACTATCTATCTCTAGTCATCATTTATATTAACTAAACCTCAACTCTTGTTGCAGCAGAGATTTTGTGATGTATGTTGGAGGCCCTGTGTGGGCATTAGATTGGTGTCCTCGGATTCATGAAAAACCTGATTGTTCAGTCAAATGTGAGGTATTTGTTTGTTCTCTTTCTTTAAAGCATGTTATCAAGCCTGACTGTAAGTCATTTTTATTACTTTGATATTGTTTGGGTAAGTCTTTGAGCACAATCTCAATGATGAGTGATGCTTGTCTCTGTTCTAATTTATGACCGTTTAAGGACAATTGTCTGTTTCAGATTTCATGATGGGAAGTGAAATAAGATTTGAGAAATTGGAGATATTAGCCTTCCAGAATTAATGGTTGTGAACCATAAGGTTTGGCATTAATGATTGAACTGGGCATTGCAAAGACAAGGGTTTGAGAGCAAAATTGCATTTGAGTTTGACAAAATGACAGCTGAAGCTGTAGGTGTTCGTGATTTTGAAAACTTGCCTAAAAGATAGAGTTTATGGCTTTGTGGATGAAAGGATGGTAATAATATTATAGTAATCTGGGTTGATGTTATACTTTTGTTTTATAAAAGTGTGTGGTATTGTTTATATTGACAACTAACAATAAAATTGGAAAGCAAAAGCAGACTTCTGAAGGCTGCTTAGTGGCAGTTACCAGTGCTGGATGAATAGTACCCTAGGAGAAGAAAGAAAAGGGGAACAAAAGTGTTGGTTTCCAAGCTTTCAGATATATGAAATCTTAATTTAAATTTAAAGTCTTAGCTGTATAAAAGGATGTATACATGCAAAGGCAAGGGTTTCCAATTCTATGTAATTTTATTTCTTTCCAGATGATCAACTGATGTAGGACAGGAAGACAGAGAATACCATTTAACTGAGTGAAGTCAACATCAAATTGATTCATCAATAAACTGTTTTAAAGAGTCACAGCAATGCCTTATATAGACTAACAATCCTAACCCTACTAGAACTCCTGAATGACTAAATAACAATTATATAATAACAAATAAAATCTTATCCTACTAAGTAAGGTCGGTTACATAGATCAAATAACATTATTGGGTTCTATCAGAAACTAAATTTTTAGAAATAACATTTATCCAAAGATCTTTTTTAATAATCTCTTCAAGTGTCTTTTTTGGTCTTCCTCTACTTCTCTTCATTTGACTAAAAATCATTTGATTGACTATATTTACTAGAGCCTCTGGTAGTCTTCTTTGCATATGGCTAAACTATCGTAACTTAGTTTCTATCATTTTCTGTACAATAGGTGCAATACTAACCTTTTCCTCAGTGCAACCATTCAACAAGATAAACAAAATAATTAAAGAGATTAATGTCCCAATCCTAACAAAGATAAAATCCTCCAATCAAAACCCTAATTGAACTGAATAACCCTAAATAAATTAAATATTCATTCTCCATCACCGACACTCATAAGTGTTTTCTATCACATACAAGGGAAGATAAAATTAATTTTATTTGAATGTAAGTTTTATAGGAAAATCATGGTATTCGATCCCTAGTTTTTCTAGGGAAACACATGGTGATGAAGGGGTAGTGGTGAATTTTTTTAAACAGCTGGATACATTGAAAATCACAAACTTGAAGTTGATGAGGTGAATGTATAGATAAATTAACCTTGTTAACCAAAAGTAAGAGGGGTATTTGTTAATTAATATAGTACAAGCATTGCATTTGAATTAGCTTTGTCTTCTCATACATGCAAATGATAGTTGCCTCCATTACTGTAGTATTTAATGTGATTGGTTGCTTATTTTATATATTATACCATAAATTCATATTTTGAAATTATTATGAAACAGTTTTGTTATTTGTTTGCTTGTGAGATGATAAAGCAATCTTTGCTCAATAGAAATGGAGTTTTGGGAAATGCAAGGACTTTTTTTTGGTAAAACCTTGTACATGAGACGATCTTCTTTCTGATTTTTGTTTTAGTTTATCGCTGTTGCTGCTCATCCACCTGGAGATACCTATCATAAGATGGGTGCCCCACTTATTGGCAGAGGTGTCATACAAATATGGTGTCTTCTTAATAAGAGTGAAAAAGATGAAGGAGTGTCTCCTCCTACAGGGAAGAGAGAAAAAAGATCAAAAAAAGATGGAGCCACCAATGACAAATCAAGAGAAGTAAAGAGGCCTAGAGGAAGACCTAGAAAGAATCCAACAGAAGTGGCAGTGAATGATACGAACTGTGAGACCCAGTATGTGCAAGCACTAGCTGTTCAATTTCCGGAAAAGTCTTCCAGGATTCTTGCTACAGATGGGTTTCCCGAAAACAATGATGAGGTATCTCCTCCTACACAGAAGAGAAAAAGAGGACCTAAAAAAGGTGAAGGGACAAAGGAAAAATCAACCCAAACTAAGAAGCCTAGAGGAAGACCCAAAAAGAATTCAAATTCAAAAGAAGTAGCAGTGGGTGATACAAACTGCAAGAACGAATTTGTGCAAGCTCTTGCTGTTCAGTTTCTAGATAATTCTTCCACAATTCTTGCTCCAGATGGGGTTTCTGAAAACAATGATGAGGTGTCAACTCCTGCACAGAAAAGAAAAGGAGTACCTAAAAATGATGAAGCCATAAATGACAAGTCAACTCAAACAATGAAGCCTAGGGAAAGACCTAAAAAGAATTCTAAAAAGGTAGCAGTGGGTGATCCAAACTGCAACAACCAACATGTGCAAGCTCGTGCTGTTCAATTGTCAGAAGATTCATTTCTTTCTCCAGATGGGGTTCCTAGCAATTGTGAAGAATATATTGTGCAAGAAGATTCTGGTACTAACAAAAAAAGTGCCACAAAATCTGCTGCGTGCAACCCTGTGCCTGAAGCTCCTGTTCAAAGGGGTAGAGCCAAATGTAATTCTAGGGAAGGAAAACATATAGATGATAGAAGTCCACTACTGTTGATACAGTGTGAAAATGATGCAAATAATCAACCACGTTGTAGCTCTGATTTGGATCCTCTCACAGCTTCTTGTTCTATTCCAGAAGATGTTAATTTGCCAAGAATTGTGTTGTGCCTGGCTCATAATGGAAAGGTAGCATGGGATGTGAAATGGCGACCTCTTAATGTGTCTGAATTCATATGCAAGCAAATAATGGGCTATCTTGCTGTCTTGTTAGGCAATGGATCTCTGGAAGTGTATGATTTCTGCTTTAGTTTTCTGGACTAAATGCCTCACTCTGTTTCTGATATTGGTGTTTGTCTTGATCCTTTTGTGATTTATCTCTCTGTCACATGAATGAGGCATCCATGTGGTTTTTGTTGCGTGTATGTATGTGTGTGTGTGTGTGTTTGGTGTGGTTGCTAATTGAGAGAACCATGTTTTCGGGTACCAGGAATATATGGATATATGTTAGTATTTTTAATCATCTATAGATTTGAAATATTTGGAATCTGGATTTTTGAGTGGAATTTTAGTTTTTATTTCTGAATATTATAATCTAATACATTGTCAGAACAAGTTCTGATCACAAAGTTAAATGGAATATATTGGACAAATACAAAAAGAGAATTAGGAATGATATGTTGATAGTTGTTATTATTTGAATCAAATGTGGTGTAATCTACAGGGCGGAAGAAGAAAATACATTGCTTAGCCAAAAATTGTCATAAAGTGAACTAAATGATTAGAACGAACTTACTATAAGAAGTTACTCTGACATATTCTCTTTTGTAATTTGTAGTAATCATTTTATTTTATCATTTACTATTGTATGTTAATTGACATACATTATGCTAAAAACTGAAGTAACATAGCTGTAAATAAACTGTTAGGCTTTGGCACACTTTGTACTGTAGTCACTAATACTTACAAAGAAAGTTTAATGTTTAGCAATATGATTTGTCTCATTCAGCAAAGTAGTGATTGTGTTTGTTCTTCAATGCAAATGTTTAACAACAGATCTCACGAAGGTAAAAGGAAAAAACAAAAAAAATATAGGGATTTAGTCATTTTTGGCTGAGGCACACAGACCTGTAGGGAATTATAATGCTACAATCATGAAAAAAATGATAATAGACAACTGAATTTCTGTTAAAGGAGTTAAGTAACAAATTAAATCTCAGGGACTGAGCAGATTGCACTCTGAATTTTAGCACAGAAACCATATAAAAATATAAGCAAACTTATCAAAGCAGCATGAATGGAGAAAGAGACTACCAGGTAGGCACTATGGGTTTTCAATCCTTTCTGAGAAGCATATTTTCATGAAGGGAAAGATTGGTCTTTCATCTCTGAGCTGGTCAATCACCATTTTACTTAACAATGTCTTGAATTTTTCTGCATGATACTGCTCATTTAAACTTTATCACAAGTGAACTATTGGCTGTGCAACAGCGAAGATGATCTATGAAAATTTTAATTTCTGTAAATCAATTGTAGCAGTAAGATGTTTGTTGACACAATCATTGAAATATGTTTCTGTAGAATGATAAATTGATTGGTTATTCTCATGTGAGTGCTCTATTTGAAGTGTCATTGGCTTGAGGAAAAATGTTACTCCTTTCAATTAATGTAATTTTTTTCTCTTTCTTTTGGGTGCAAATTCTCTTCGTTGCACGCAAAAGGTAATGTTCGATGCTCTCATCCCCTCATTCTATTTACCAAATGCAGGTGGGAGGTTCCACTACCTCGTGCTTTGAAAGCAATTTATATGCATGGAGATGCCACTGATCCACGTTTTATAAAATTGGAGCCTGTATTCAAATGCTCAATGTTGAAGCACCGTGGCATACAAAGGTATGCTTCCTCCTTCCTTCATTTAAAAGTGTTATTTAGACAATGTATCTGTTGAATGACTCATAAACCGACTCCTTTAAACTAGTTTTTGTATTCTAATAATTAGATAAACAAATTTGTAGTGAAGAAAATGGACAAACCTGACAAAAACATGTCTGTACATTATACATGCAGAAATAACTTAATATATGTTAAAATTTGACTATAGAATTACACACACACACACACACAAAAACTTTCTAAAACTGAAAGTAAATCAAAATAATCTTGCTAACATGAAAAGTTGCTATGGAAGTTTCCGTGTTCAATATCAGGAAATTTCTTTTATTAAAAGCTGGAATCACTGGAATTAGGTTACGTAGTTGAAGGTTAAATGTATTAATGTTCTTGACTTGTTGGCATCTACTCATTAGATTTAAGCAGCTGGCAAACGTTATTGAACTTCCATGATGGTTTTTAGTTTGTCAGATTTTTTTAATAATTTATTCATCTTGTTATGTGGTTATACAAAGTTAATGGTTTTGTCTCACAGCATCCCATTGACTGTGGAGTGGTCTGTTTCGCCCCCTCATGACTATCTTCTTGCTGGCTGCCATGATGGAACGGTATTATTTCACTGCATGGTCGTTAGTTTTCTGTGCTTCACTTTGTCATTGATATTCATCTGTCTTGTTTTAACACTTAGGAATTATATTTGTCCTCAAAGATTTTCTTTTTCTTTTCATAATTGTCCTCAAAGTTTTATATAAGAGCGAAAAATGAGAGAAATCATCAGGGATTTCATAAAAAAGATTATTATTCTAAGTTTTCTTCTCATTTTGCTGGAACAATTGTATATTATTGAACATATGTTTCTCAGCATCAATGTTCAGTTTTTAGAAACATAAGTATCTTGTCATTTAAGAGTTTTACTTTTATTTATTTATTTTTTTTAAGTATCATAACTAACCAAAATTTATGCTATATTTAGGTTGCTATATGGAAATTCTCTCCAAATGCTTCATCTAAATGTGATGGTAATTACTATCACCTGTTTTCTGTTTAACTTTTGGGTGTTACTATCACTTGTTTTCAGTGAAGTTCATTTTATTTTAGAATTTAGATAAAGAAAATGCAATATTAAAAACTCAATGCATAAATCAATCCAAAAGTTAAAACTGGTACTGGTTCAAGGTGTTGCGACCACTCCTGTGCTGGTATTACACATTTATTATTCCATAACTTGTAAAAGCCTAAACTTACTCTTCATTTGGCTGTTAGAACTGGGATTTGTGATGAGAAATACATTTATCAGAATAGTTTCATTCTCAGTTGACTCAATTGTTCATCTGCAGATACAAAGCCTTTGCTTTGTTTCAGGGGGGATACAGTTCCCATTAGAGCAGTTGCCTGGGCTCCATTCAAAGGGTTAGTGATAATTGGACCTTTTTGGCTAAGACATCTGTTGATTACTTCCAATATATTTTTCTGTTGTTATCATGTAGCTTTATAGGTATTTGGAAGAAATAAAACCTGTATAGATCTTGAAAGTTATCCAAATTAAAGTAGGAGAGAAACAAATCCTTTTCTCTCATTCCTGTATATTTTAGATAAAATTATAAGACTCATACTCCAGCTTCAATCTAATCTCCTAGATAAAATTGTGAAATTTACTTCTTTATTATTAAGTGTACTTTTGAAATCATTGTAAAGGCTTTCCCTCTCTGTTTCACTTTGTTCGGAGGATATATTCTTTGTTACTACATTCCTAATCAAATTCTTTACTATTAAGAAAATATTAAAAATAGTATTATTCATCTATCTGATGAGTCTCTTAATGGGGATTTGGTTTGCTGGGCATTCATTCATGTGATTTATTGGATGCTTTTTGTTTGTTATGTTTCATTAGGACTTCTTAACTAACAAGGCATTATTTTTATTAAACAGTCCCTAAAAATGTAGGCATATCAGAGGTCTCCTGTTGCTGCATCTTTTATCTTGTTTTTTTTTTTCCTTTTTAATGTTGAATTAAATGTGACACAAGATTTGGTTATATTTTTTCAGTGATCCAGAGAGTTCAAATATAATACTAACTGCAGGGCATGAAGGCCTTAAGTTTTGGGACCTACGGTAAAGATGATTTCCCATGAGCACTTTCTCTTTAATTGATCTTTTACTTTCTTTTCAACTAAAATCTTGAAATAATTATTTTGCTGTTCATCTTTGAATTTAATTTTAGTACGGCAGCTTAATTCCTACATCTCTCTAATGATTTGCAATTTATTATGTATCAAATTTGCCTACAACATTTCTTTGGTGCTAGAAGCACGCTACTAAGAGGCTATACACATAAAAAAGGAATAAGATGGCAAAGATGTCATAGGTGACAACATCCTATGGCGAAAGAGAAAGAAAAACTTATTTTCTCTGTAGAAATGCCAGTCTTTTTCACTTTTTTGAAGTTGTATTATAGTTTATAATTAAATTAACATGATGCATTTTTTTTAAATAGTCATTAAAAATAAGTATGGGAGTATGTAATGCGCATCATAATATGTGGTTCTTATGCACAATCCAATGTGGCTACTGTTGCTCATAGTAGCACCGTTATGAAGTATAACTACTGGTGCTCATACTGTTTGGCTGTGTTATTTCACAGCATAGAAGTGCTTGTATTTACTGTAAAAGAACTTCTAAAATTGTTTCTATGTGGCAGTAGAGTTTATTTTTCTGCTAGGAAAAGTAGTAGGTGGAGTGTTTTCTAAGAGCAGAAATTAGAAACAGGGACTAGCTGAATTGCTTTTTCCTCTGTAGAAATTTCATAGCTAAGCCAAATTGGCGCATGGCAGCTGGCCTAACTGTTGTCCTTGCTTGAAACCTCACACTTCTCATTATCGTTGCCCCTCTGTTTAAAGTTGCTATTTATGTTATCAGAACCTGTGAGCATGTGAACCGTCCCCATACCCAGAAACTAAATGAAGAAAAAGAAAAGGGAATACATCTCTCTTATACATAAATCTTTGCAGACAGGGGATTGTATAATTTAACTTTAGAGGCAGTGTTTCAGTTTATGGTCTGCATGGCATGTATAATGAAATTTTCTGTTTCATTTGAGTGCAATGAAGCAATGTTGATATGTGTTCAGCGGATAATCTCTATATATATGCTAGAGATGGATTACTGATCACCTTAAGCCTTAAAGTCGTTTACACTGGTAATTTGTGGTTTTTGACTATATGTAGTGATCCGTTTCATCCTCTGCGGGAGCTCCATCTTCCAAGGATTGTGTATAGTCTGGATTGGCTGTCAAATCCAAGGTAATGCATAACCTAAACTGGATGTAATGCTATCTAGGTTCATTATTATGGTTATCCTATATTGATTGTTTATATTTTTGCAGTTGCATCATTTTGTCCTTTGAAGATGGAACAATGAGAACCCTTAGCTTGGTGAAGGCTGCAAATGACCTCCTTGTCAGTGGGGTAAAATATAATGGAAAAAAACAACCGGGACTGCACAGTTTCCCATGCTCATCCTTTGCCGTTTGGAGTGTTCAAGTATCACGAATCACAGGTACATTTTGGTATGCACTACTTTAGTTTTTTCATTGGTATTGCATCTAATCTGAAAAACTTGTCATAGCTTAGCTTGCATACTGTTAATCTACCCTATATGAAAGAATATTTATGAACCATAACCATTACAAAGTAATGCCTTCTTCCTCAGCAAATAATATATTCAAATATAAGGCATTTTCTACTGCTAAGTTTTGTATATATTGTAATAATAATGAGTCACTGAAACAAAGCATTACAATTATTGATTATCAACCAAATGAAGAATTTTGTTTTTAATATTTTAGGCATGGTTTCATATTGTGGCGCGGATGGTACTGTCCTCCGTTTTCAGGTGAGTTTAACAGCTATCACTTGAAATTGTTACATTCAATTATTTCTTTATGTTGGGCAAGTCAGGATATGCAGGCTTTTGTATTCAGCCCAAAATAGTTTCCAATATACACCACGAGTGCATGTGTGCCTTTGTTTACGGAGCTGGTGACTTATTATTATTAACAAATATGTGGGACACGGGGCTTTCTTGCCCCATACGTTGGGCTTGATCATTAGGAGTGTCAAGCCTATCAGACAGTTTAAATATTGTGGACCCATGATAATTTTCTATATTAAGATGGAACCTAATTCTTCTGTTATATAAAATGGGGGTTTAACCCATGAAGAGGCCATATAAATTTTTAAATGACTTTAAAGTGTATATATCAAACAAGTGGCAATATAAGGCAATATCAGCATATGCAGGCTTTTGAAGAAACTGCTTGTTTCCGTTTCGTCTGATATGGCAGTTATCCATGGCCGAGGGGCATTCTCTTGGACACAATGAATATTATCCTGATAAATTATTAGCATTGATTATTCAATTCGTGTTTTTTATTTGCATAAAACGAATTTTACAATTACCTTTTACTGCTTTTTGGTACATACAGGGAATTATTTAAGTTAATCATAACTTTTTTTTTTTTAAATAAGTTAATTTGATTTTCAGAAAAGATAGCTCCAGTTTTCTTAGCTTTCCATTGCAGTAGGGTAGTTGCTCTGAATTAATAACTGTTGTTGATTATCTAGTAGTAAAAATTTGAATGACAGCATGCATAGCATATGTATTTTTCTCCCCGTTTCTGAGCGTTAGTTTCCGGTATTTAGCTTACTACCAAAGGAGTGGAGACAGACCATGCACGCAGTCGAGTCCCACACTTTCTTTGTGGATCGGTAACCCTAGAGGAATCGATTCTCACTATCAATACTCCTGTACCAAACTCACGATTCCCGTTGAAGAAATCTTCTGACAAGGCTCGGCATGCTCAATCATCTTTCCGTGGTTTCGTATCTGAGTCAAATCTGAACGAATTTGTGAATAATCAGATGGCAAGAGCTTCCAATCGCAATTCTCAGACTCTAGGTAGGCCTTGCCAATTATGATGCCATAGAGATATGATTATCTGGCATAAGTTTCTCTGAAATAATCATCAATTCTTAAATTTGCTGCAGCCCTCTGTGATGGTGACGATCTTGGTGTGGAATCTGGATCTGAAGAAGCATTGGCTTCTGTGGAAAGGCCTAAAAAGAAAAAATTGAAGAAAACACCAGTAGATAGCCAAGCTTTAGTGTGCAGAGATGCTGAGACGACGTGTGCTCCGGAGGGGGATGATGAAAAGTTAGACTTTGGGAGTGCAGCTGAAGTCTTTCCTCCCAAAATGGTAGCTTTGCATAGAGTAAGATGGAACATGAACAAGGGCAGTGAAAGATGGTTATGCTATGGAGGAGCTGGTGGAGTAGTACGCTGTCAGGAGATTGTTTTCTCTGATACTGATAGGAAATGGGCCAAAAAGAGATGAACAAGGGCAGATCTAGTGTATGTAGTGCTGGGACAAATCCTTCGCCATAAAAAAAATTTTCAAAAGATTTTAATGAATATATTTATTAGTACTTCTTCTTATCATGATGTAATTATAATTGTGTTTATGAAAAAAAAGTTGATTAATCAAATTTTAAATTATCAAATTTCACAGATGATATAAAAATTAAGAGAAAAACGTATTAAAAAGAAAATAACTTATAAAGACAGCATTATATTCTTTCTTATACAGTGACAAAATTAGGTTCTACACGAATTAGGAACTTTTAGCATTTTATTTATTGTAAAATAGCATTATTAAGGAGGATTATACAGTGCCTCAAGCATATTAAGGAGTACAAAATAAGAGAAAATCTCCTCACATACCCAAAACAGACACAAAAGTCGGTGTGAATTCTGTGAGTTTATACGTAGCATTGCCCACGAAACAAAAGCACACATGCAACGTTCCTCAAAAGAACCTCCCACCAAATTAATGCTTTCTGTTTTGAACGCTAATATTTGTGTAAATCCCAAATAACACGTGGCTGATGAGGAGATGGGCCTCCGTGTGGGTGGCTTGGATAGTACAACTAGGTACCCCTGTAGGAGCGTAGGTTTTTCACCAGATTACATGCCATAGTACCCAGATAATAATAATATCATCCTCATAATATGTAAAATTTTTTTTTTTTTTGGTATATCGTACATTGTGGGGAGGGGGGAATCGAGCCTGGGGTTTGGGGGTTGAAATGGCGGCTCGATACCACTGAGCCAACGCTCAAGTGGCCATGTAAAATTTACTCTATCAAACAGCAATGAGAACATTTTAGAAATTTTAAATAAAAACTTTTTGTAAGACTACAGCTTATTTTGGAAGATACTTAGGCAAATTTGAGCCATACAGCTTATTTTTTATAAATTTTTTGTGCAAAATAAAATGTCACGTACAAGTAGATGTCAATATTAAGAAAGTTAAATTAGGATCTTGTGAAATGTTGCATTTTAGAGTGTAAAGCACAAATTGATGATTATTAATAAAAAAATTAATACTCATAATTATTATTAAATATAATCAAATAGATCATAATTTATAAATTTAAAATAATAATAATTATTAATTTTTTTATAAATAATCATTCACTTACATTTTATTTTCTAAAATATACCATATACTTCTAAGTCCAAGAAAGTTAGTCATATTAATTATATAATGGATAAAGGAAGCAAATCTATAGTGAATTGAAAGGTTAGCTTTATGGTTGACCTCATAATGTTAAAATAGCATATTAGATTAGAAAGTACAACAAGATTAATAAACTGGGTTTGTTAAATTCATCCCCCAAGAATAAAGAAAAAAATATAATTTTGGGTTATTAAATTATTATAAAAATAAATTTATTATAAAATTTATTAAATTTTATAATTTAATTAATAAATTCAATAAATTTAATTTTTTAAAAAATATATAAAACTTATGAAAATAACATTTCTATAAAACAAACCACAATAATTGACACAATTAAAGCTAGGAAATCAAAGCCCATGTACTCTGTACTTAAGCTTCTGCTTAGATTAAACCAAAGTGGCCCACCAATCAGCACTTCGCAGTTCGTAGAGTGCATCAGAGCATGTGAACAAGACTCTTGCTTAAATGCCTATGAACTACATTGTAGGTTGAAATCGAACGCAGCTTTTTGGTCGTCACTTGACTGAAAGATCCAAAATCCAAGCCAACATATTCTGAGTTTTAGACCGTGTTATTCTGCTATTTGTTCCTCAGTCAAAATATCATTCATTTTACGTCGTTGCAAAACTTGCGGCCAGATATATCAGCGATAGCAGTGTGCCGTTGCAGTATATATGCAAAAACAAATTACTGAGTCAAGAAACTCTTCCCTCTGCATCCATCTATAGCAACAGACATTCCTTTACCTTTCAACTCTTTAACTGTTTGTCAACTTAGAGGATGAGCAATTCAATGACGATGTCAGGGAACTTGCTACAACTCCTCTTGTGTCTCTATTCTTTGCCCATTCTGATTCAAGGATCAAATCAACATGAAAGAAAGGTACATCCAATTGGGAGCTTCAATTATTCAATGGGCTTATTTTAATTCATTGGTCAATCTACTCTCTGTGAAGAACCCCCTGGCTATAAATCTAGTTGATAATTCTTCTTCTTCTTCTTCATTGCGTTTTTTTTTCTTGTTGATCTGGAGAGCATGAAAAAATATTTAATGGGCTTTGAATTTGATAAACAACTTAATATGAAATTTATGATAAAAAACAGCCCTACATTGTATACATGGGAGAACTGCAAGAGTCTAGAACCTACGCCATGGAAGACCACCACCACAGCTTGCTGGCGACTGCAATCGGAGAGTAACAATCTCAATTCTCATGCACAAATGCGTTTGATTTTAATTCTAGATAGCGGGCACTTTGTTATGCTTAAATTAAACTGCATCATTTTCTTAAGGATCAACACTTCTTTTGTTTCTTGTAAAATTTCCTTATTACCTTCCACAGCGAGCACTTGGCCAGAAAATCCAAAATACATAGCTACGGAAAGAGCTTCAATGGATTTGCAGCCCGACTTCTACCACATGAAGCAAAAAAACTGCAGGGTACACTACGAACTCCTAAACTTTGCTGTCAGAGTACAAAGTGAGATTTTTGGGACCCGGCTTAGAGTGAGAAAGACACTTTTTTGGAGGGTTACAAAGTGAACGAGAGAAAATAAAGGGTCCGACCATTCCCTAACTGAAAGTCACCAGTATTAGGCATCGGGATCCATATTCATATTTTTGACAGAATGTTTATACTTTTGGTAATTAAGTTTTGTCAGAATGTTTAATGTTGTGAATGGTACTATTTCTGCAGAGGAGGACAGTGTGGTATCAGTGTTCCCCAACACACGGCGCAAACTGCACACGACAAGGTCATGGGATTTTCTAGGAATGCCCTTAACAGTTAAGAGACACTCCAACATAGAGAGCGATATCATCGTGGGTGTTTTGGATACAGGTATATAAATGCACCATTATCTGGAGGAACATACACGTCCAAAAAATGAAAATAGATTTCTTTTTCCTTTGGTCACTTTTAAACAGGAATTTGGATTGATTGCCCAAGCTTCAACGATAAGGGCTATGGGCCTCCTCCACGCAGATGGAAAGGCAAATGTGTTAAAGGAGCCAACTTCACGGGCTGCAACAAGTAGAGTTCTCTCCATCCCTCTTTATTCTTCCAAGTATCCCTAAAATTATATGAAAATTCTTGATTCCACAATATGGGGTTGTGGACTAGGAGTATTTAATTTTATTGAGTTTCGTAATTTAATAAATTTAATAATTTAAATTAAATAAAAATAAAATTGTATAAATAATAAAATCTGAATAATATCTTATGTTATTTATATAGTGAGAAATGATATATAACTTTTACTCAGACTTCTACCAGCACAATTCACTTGAGTTAAATTCACTACTGTACATCTTAAAATTTAAGATAAAATGTAATGCCATCTCTTGAAGTATACTTTCAAGCGTTATGATCGATTTATATTTGTTTTTTCTCTTCAGAGATGCATACAAAATTATTTAGGGCATGATATAATATCTCATGAAAAAGAGTATGCTGGCAATAAAGATCGCGTACATACTCGAAAAACTTCTGACACAAGAGGAGAATGAAAGATACATTTATGATTTTATTCATGTCCATCTTCAAAATAATTGGCCTAAAATTCGTAAAATGCCTCAATTTTGATATTTTTGAATGGGATTTTTATACAAGGTTGATTCCATCCTATGATGCGCAGCAAGGTGATCGGAGCAAAATACTTTAATCTCGATAAAACGGATCCCATCAATGAGAGTCCTAGTCCAGTGGATGAACAGGGCCACGGCACTCACACAGCGTCCACAGCAGCTGGTGTGGCGGTGGAGGGTGCAAGTCTCTTTGGCATAGGCAAAGGGACCGCACGCGGTGGCGTCCCATCTGCACGCATCGCCATATACAAAGTTTGCTGGAGCATTGGGTGCAGCGACATGGACCTACTGGCTGGATTTGACGAGGCCATTGCGGATGGGGTCAACATCATATCGGTGTCTATAGGTGGACCCTCCAGGGAGTTCTTCAATGACCCAATAGCCATTGGAGCGTTTCATGCTATGAAGAGAGGGGTCCTCACTTCTTGCTCTGCTGGGAACGAAGGCCCTTATCCCATGACCGTTGAGAACGTTGCTCCTTGGATTATGACGGTGGGTGCTTCCAACATCGACAGGCAGTTCATTGCGGAGATAGTTCTTGGTGATGGCCAGAAAGCCACTGTAAGAATTGTTTCACCGTTCCTAGAGAGACTTAAGTTTCATGCAAATACATTATAATGTTATGAATAGCTTATTTGGTAGTTATATTTTATGAGTTGCTATACAGGGACTGTCTATTAATACCTTTTCACCTAAGAAAAAGATGTACCCTTTGATCAATGGAGCTCTTGCGGCCAACGGTAGTGGAGATAGCTATAGAAATATAAGGTAGTTTGATTCTTAATCAAACCTGCTATGCTCGTAGAGATCTTATATTTCTCTCTAATTAAAAGGATTCAGATCAATTTGGGACTAAAATGTTGATAACAGTGCTTGTGAATATGGGACTCTAAACAAGGACAAAGTTAAGGGCAAGATCGTGTACTGCCTTGGGGGCAACGGTGGACAGGACATTACAATTAAAGAACTAGGAGGGGCAGGGGCCATAATGGCTCTTGGTGAGAAAACAGACATATCCGTCACGCCAATTATTCCAGGGACCTATGTTGAGGCCTATGCTGTGGGCAAAAGCATTGATCACTACATAAATTCTACTAAGTAAGTTTCTAGTTTAGCATTTTGGGCTATGTTAATTTAGTAATATATGAAAGCATTTCATGGGACTGACCTCAGGAACTTGTGTTCAAATTTAAATTCAGGAATGCTCAAGCTGTTGTACACAAGACAACCACCAGAAAAATCCCTGCTCCAACTGTCGCTTCATTCTCATCGAGAGGTCCTCAACTTATCACCCCCAACATCCTCAAGGTGATCCCTTTCTCTC
Organism: Dicorynia guianensis; assembly: GCA_037013595.1. NCBI lineage: Eukaryota > Viridiplantae > Streptophyta > Magnoliopsida > Fabales > Fabaceae > Dicorynia > Dicorynia guianensis. The sequence continues at coordinate 32,714,135 of JASUAB010000010.1, forward strand.
CATCCTGCTTCCTGAACTTCCCCTCTGCCGTGCTTGCTAAATTTTTAGGTTCTATGCTATGCACAGCCTGATCTAACTGCTCCAGGACTGGACATACTGGCTGCTTATTCTAAACTGGCAACACTAACTGGGTACCCTGAAGACACTAGGCACAATGTGTATAATATATTGTCAGGAACTTCTATGGCTTGCCCACATGCCTCTGCAGCTGCTGCCTTTGTCAAATCCTATCACCCTGATTGGAGTCCTGCTGCAATTAAATCCGCTCTCATGACCACCGGTGAGAAATACTATGTTGTTAATTATACAAGTTATCTTTTTTTCTTACTTGTTTCTAATTAGATAAGGGGTGAAACTCTTGTTGCACCTTAAATTTTTCTTTTTACTAACCTAACATTGCTATTCAGCCACCCCAATGAGGATCCTAGACCAACATGCAGAGCTGGCATCTGGGTCAGGACAGATTAATCCAGTAAGAGCAGTGAATCCTGGCCTAGTTTATGACATTAGAATGAAATCCTATCTTGCCTTCCTTTGCAAGCAAGGCTACAACAGCACAGAAATTGGTCTACTCATTGGCAGCAGAAGTTTTAATTGCTCCAGCTTCAAGCCTCCACCAGGCACTGATGGAATTAACTACCCTACCATGCATATTCAGCTCAAGGCTGCAAATTCTAGCATTTCTGCAGTCTTTCATCGAACTGTGAAAAATGTCGGAAATGGAACTTCAAGGTACAGCGCTAGTATCACAACACCTAAAGATCTTCTTGTTGAGGTTATCCCAACTACATTGCAGTTTAGTCGGTTGCACCAAGAACTGTCGTTCAAGGCTGTAGTCAAGGGGCCTCCAATGCCGAAGGGCACACAGATACTATCGGCATTCCTAGAATGGAATGACTCTAAACATAGTGTTAGAACCCCTATTGTTGTTCTTCGACGACTGTCCCGGTTTGGTTGAACTTAAGCTTCGTGGACACATTTCAAAAGAAACCATGTTCAGGAGCTTCAATATTTCGTCTTCATTTGCGTATACATGGATTTTGTGTTTTGCTTTAGCTTAATGAAAAGAAATTGCATTTACAAAATCACCCAGAGAGATGCAGAAAATCTAGATTTGAATTTTCCCAGTTTTATCAATATACTAAAAATAGGAAAAGTCAATCTATACGAGCATAGAGCAAACAGTCATAAACCTGAAGATATTCAGGATACGAAAGGTGCTAAAGTACAAGAATCTACACATATAATACAAATATCCACTAATAAACCTAGATAATTGTTTTCTGAGCTCAACGTTACTGACAATCTGTCCCTTCGGGGACATCCGATAAAACATTACTGACAATCTCTGCTTGCTACTGAAATTGAGTATATAAAAGCCATAACATGAAACATATATACAATGTTTATATTTATCTCCTCTGTCCATCCTGCACATTGTGCAAAAAATTTCCAGGAATAACTGCTCATAAGTATTGCTGAATCGCCTAAAATATCCTCAAACCATTATCGTAATAGCAATAACCAAAAATTAAGTCAGCTTCACCGTTATCCCAAACCTCCCCCAACAAGAGTGAAAAGAAACTGATTGTAGGAACAGGGAAGTAAAGAAATAAGGAAAGCAAGCAAAGAGAACAAAAAATAGAGTTAGAAGTCAACAATGTACACTACATTGGCAGCCTTTGATGCTTTTTAGCTTTGTAAGCTTCTTTCTCTTCTTTGTTGCCTCTGCTGCAGCTACTACTTCCACGAGACTTTTACTTGGGCATCTTGCAGTACGAGAAACTGTTGAAAATACCTTAGTATTGGAAGCAGAATACGACTGAAGCTCACTTTCATGCTTGACAGCCGAGGAATGACCTATGGATTCACGAATATAACTAAGTGAAGGTCCATGGAAACTGTCTAATGTGACATCCTATTCTCTGTTCACCTCCATCCAAAGGAGACCTAGGAGTGGCATGATTAGGGTCGCTAAGAAGACAGAAGCCTCTGTTTAAGTTTCATAGGCAGAGCACATGATTATTTGAAATTGCCACATTATCGAAAGATGAACTGATACTATATTGATTATCTACAGAAAGTCCATCTTGTTTATCTTAAAGGCCAATGGATGGAGGTGGGTGTCCGCTTCCAAACTCTGGAAGCGGGAAGAACCAAGGGCATGGAAGCATGTCTGATGGATGTTCTGTTTGTTAGTCATTTACAATGTTATTCTGCTTTTGACACGAGGGGAACTTAGAGGAACATGGCACAAAAACTTTAGATGGAATGGCAAATGGAACTAGTCGACCTATGTTGTAATTGACTGGGACTGGAAGACTGAATGATTGGTGGAGAAGTACGTTGTCACAAGATTGTTTTCTCTGATATTGATAAGAAGTTGGCCATCGGAGTAGTACGTTGTCGTGAGGCTGGGGGCGACTTGCAAAATGGTAAATCGGAAAGAGATAAAAATTCAGGAGGATTTGAGAATTCAAGTTTTGTTTAAATGATTAAATTTAATTTAATTTTTAATTTAATTTTATATTATAATATTTTTAATAATAAAAAATTTAAAAATTTTTTGAATTTTAATATAATATTTATTACATCGATTAATATTTATTAGTGATAAATATTTGGACACATCAGAGATTAGGAATGGCAACAAGGGTGGAGCGAGGGCGGAGAGAACCTTCCCATTCCCTGACCCCGAGGAGAAACTTGTCTCTTCTCCCCAACAGTGGGGAGAAATCTTCTTCTGCCTCTGATCCCCGATGGGGGATGGATATCCACGAGGAACTGTCTTCATGCCTATGCCTCATGCCTACTCTCGTTGCTGCTCCTGGAGCAAGGCGCGAGCCAAATTGGGTGAAATCCGAATCCGATAACGGATTTGGACAATGAATCGGACGGGAACACAAACAACAATAACAGAGATACAAAAAGCAAGCTATCAGTAAGGAAGCAAGACCGTTTCTTGCTGATAGTGAACAAGAGTAGAATAATGAAGAAGGCATTGCCGATGAACACAAAGATCTTGAAGGACGCAAAGGAGACAGTACAACAGTGCGTATCGGAGTTCATAAGCTTCATCGCATGAGAGGCATCAGATAAGTGCCAAAGGGAGAAGAGGAAGACAATCAATGATGACAATTTGCTGTGGGCCATGACCACTTTGGGGTTCGAGGAATATGTGGAGCCCTTGAGGATTTACTTGCAGAAGTATAGGGAGATGCTGGGAGCGAAGACTTTTTTGGGAAGGTAGGATACTGAGAAGGACAGTGCTTCCAGCGGTCGATCTGGCGGCAGGGTTTAATGGTGGGGTGATGATGGGGCATTTTCAGGGACATACTTTTGGTGGGGATAGCGCATCATCGAAATTTTTTATTATTATCGAGTGAAATTACTAATTTATCCTTTTTTATGTTATGTTCAAGTTAAATTAAGAGGACATTTTAGACATTTTAAATTTCAAGAATCCCTATCCTACCTTCATCGTCGAAATAGTGATAGAAAAAATTTTACCCTGCCCTCATCCACCAGGAATGAAATGGCTACTCAATCCCCGGTCAAATGTAAGAAATCTCTGCAGATCCTCAACCAACCAGGAGTAATTGCCTTCCCTATAAGATATTTCTAAGTTAGGTGATTCTTTGTATTAGAATATTATAAATTATGGATTATACATGATAGATTTTAATTTTAATTTTGATTTTCAAATATTATTAGTTAATTATGTTTTATATGGTGTTGGCAAGTTGCAAAATTTTATTTTCAGAATTAAACAACAATAAAATGATAAAATAACGGATTAATCCAATATTTGAATTCAATAGAATCATAACTTATTGTATATTTTGTCTAAGTAAAATTTCAAAATAAAAATTCAATAAATGATAACTCTGAATTGTAATATATTTATTGACCATATATATATTGATTGTAAATTTATTTCATCTTTAAAGAAAATCTTTAAATTTAATAAAGTATTATTATGCTTTGGACACATTTAATTTTATTGTGAAATTGTTTGTTTTAAATGAATTTCAAATAATAGATTTTGTAACATGTCTTAATTTTATTTCCTTAAGTTTTTTCATTTTCATACAGTATTTAAATAAATTTTAAAAATTGTAATTAGAGGTGCTGATAATTTTTAATTTTATTTTACATTTATCTTGTTATTTTTATAATTGTAAAAAAATCATAAAAATTGTAATTACAACATTTAATACACTCAAAAGTGTCTAATCAAGTCATCTATATTTATAAATTTAAATAATTATTAATTATGTACCGTTAATAGTATTAATTGATATACTAGCATAGGACTTGGCTAATGGATTAATAAATTCGCTCAAGCAGCCACATAGCAAATGAGGTTATTTTTATTTTTGTCTTTAAAAAATAAAATTATTTTTATTTTGATCCTTATAAATAAGACTACTTTTACATTACTCCCTTACAAATTAGGATACTTTTATTTTGGTATTTCATAAATTAAGTTATTTTTATTATAATTTTTCATAAATAAAATTATTTTTATTTTAATTTCTCACAAATTGTGCTTAAGTTTTATCCAAAATGGCACCAATTTTGATCAAAACTGTTGAATAAAATTTTTTGCCACATAGCTACCATAGTATAATCCTAACATGGCAACTTTATTGATGTACCAGCTAAGTCAACATACCACATAAGTTATAATGTGCTACATTAGTACATCACTTAACATTATTAATAACTCACTAATAAAAAGATTTGATTAATAGCTATTTAAATATATAGAGAACTTATTAAAAATTTTTGAAGATGAAAAACTAAAATAAAAAAAATTCATGTACAAGAGATTAAAACAGAATTTTAATTTACTTTTGAACTTTATTTCTCATCTATGCCACTATTTTGTATTATGTAAAGTAAATCTGTTAATTAGAGATATTTATGACTTTTAATTTTGCTGCACATGTAATTATATTTTATGAATTTATAGTTCATTTTTCAATTATTCAAAATTTATTTATAAATATAAATTTTTGTCATAATTACATGTGGAAAAAATTTAATATGGCATTAAATGTCGAGATATAACAAAATTATTTTTTTCTATAAAATGGATTTTTATTGTAATAATCAATACTTATTAATAAATAATAAATAAATTTTTTAATTCTCAATTCTATATAATGAATTTAGTTTACAAATTGGTAACATTCTTTTATTTTTCATTGGTTATAGAGTGTTATAATGTAATTACGTATAATTATTTAACATTAGTCATATTTAAACTGCTTTATTTTTCATTTATTATAAAGTAGTAGATGTTAATAAAATTTATTTTGTTTATTTTATTATTTAACAGACTTTATTTATTTAACATAAATTTTTTAATTATAACTGTTTGTGGTATTGAGATGTATTAACATTTATTATAATAATAAATGCTCTCTTTTTAGTATATCATATATTATATATAGTTTATAATTTTTTTAGTCATTTAATATGTTATTATTTATTGCAATAATTAATTTTTTTATAATTGATGACTGATCTTATTTGAAAATCATGTCTAATATAATAAATTTATCTCGCAAAATTAGTAATTTTTTATTTTTGCATTAATTATAGATCAGTTAATGATAAGGAAATCTAGGGTATTTAATAATAAAAAATTTTAATTTTCTATATTTATTTAAAATTAATTAAATATAAATTATTTTCCTTTTGATTTATTTTAATGTATTAATGTCAATAAATTTTATTCTATTTAAGTTTATTTTTCAAGATATTTTACTTGTTTAACTTTATTTTCTCATTATAGTAGTGTGCCGTTGCGGTATATATGCAAAATCAAATTCTTAACTATGCATCTGTCTATAGCTACAAACATTATTACCTTTTAACTCTGACTGTCTGTCAACTTAGAAAATGAGCCATGCCATGAAGGTGTCAAGACATTTGCTACTACTCCTTTTGTGTATCTATTCTTTGCCCCTTCTGATTCAAGGATCAGATGAACATGAAAGAAAGGTACACCCAATTGGGGGCTTCAATTATTCAATGGGCTCATGATTTGATTCATTGTCAATCTACTCGCAATGAAGAACCTCATCATCTTGTTCTTCATCGCCTTTTCTTGCTAGTTGATCTACAGCGCAGGAAAATATTTTATGGTAATTTATAAACACTTACTATGAGATTTATGATTAATTACAGCCCTACATTGTATATATGGGAGAACTGCAAGATTCTAGATTCTATGCCATGGAAGACCACCACAACAGCTTGCTGGCGACTGCAATTGGAGAGTAATAATCTCAATTCTCATGCACACATAGCTTATTATGCTTGAATTAACTGCATTATTTTCTTAATGATCAATGCTTCTTTTTTTGTTTGTTTGTTTATTTCATCTAAAATTTCCTTATTACCTTCCACAGCGAGCACTTCGCCAGAAAATCCAAAATATATAGCTATGGAAAGAGCTTCAATGGATTTGTAGCCCGACTTCTACCACATGAAGCAAAGAAACTGCAAGGTACACTACGGACTCCTAAATTTTAGGATTAAGAAGTGAGGTTTTATAAGACTTAATTCAGAATTTCTCTTTGATATTTAATGCTGTGAATGCTATTTCCACAGAGGAGAACAGTGTGGTATCTGTGTTCCCCAACACACAGCGGCAACTGCACACGACAAGGTCATGGGATTTTCTGGGAATGCCCTTGACAGTGAAGAGACAGCCCAACATAGAGAGCGATATCATTGTGGGTCTGTTTGATTCAGGTACATGCATGCGCCATTCATAGAAGCTGTTCACTTAGATTAGTTAGTTCTATAATAAAGTATAAGTGTTTTAATAAATTTAATTTTTTTAATTTTTTAAAATAAAAATTATGTGAAAAATAAGAATAAAATTATAAAAATAAAAGGGATACACAAGTTATATTGCTGAAAATATATCTCCCAAAAATTAAAATAGTTTTCTTTTTTTGGCCACTTTTAAACAGGAATTTGGATTGATTCCCCAAGTTTCAACGATAAAGGGTATGGGCCTCCCCCACGCAGATGGAAAGGCAAATGTGATCAGGGCGCAAACTTCACAGGCTGCAACAAGTATGGTTCTCTCTATCCTTCCTACTATTCCTCCAAGCATACCCAAAACCATCACTTGAAAGAAACATTTATGATTTTAATAATGTCCACGTTCAAAATTATCGGTTTAAAATTCGTAAAATGCTTCAATTTTGATATTTTTGCATGGGATTTTTACACAAGGTTGATCCCATCCTGTGATGTGCAGCAAGGTGATCGGAGCAAAATACTTTAATCTTGGTGAAAATGATCCCAAAGACAATCCTAGTCCGGTGGATGAAGTAGGCCACGGCACTCACACAGCATCCACGGTGGCCGGCGCGGCGGTGGAGGGTGCAAGTCTCTTTGGCGTTGGAGGAGGCACGGCACGCGGTGGCGTCCCGTCTGCACGCATCGCCATGTACAAAGTTTGTTGGGGTGTTGGGTGTAGCGACATGAACATACTGGCTGCGTTTGACGAGGCCATTGCGGATGGGGTGGACATCATATCGGTGTCTCTTGGTGGGCCCTCCATGGAGTTCTTCAATGATTCAATAGCCATTGGAGCATTTCATGCTATGAAGAGAGGAATCCTCACTTCTTGCTCTGCAGGGAACAGCGGCCCTGCGCCCATGACCGTTACGAATGTTGCTCCCTGGATTATGACGGTGGCTGCTTCTAGCATTGATAGGCAGTTCACGACAGAGATAGTTCTTGGTGATGGCAGGAAAGGCACTGTGAGTAACGTTTCGCTGTTTCTAGAGAGACCTTAATTTCTTGTAGATACCTTACAATGTTACAATAGCTTATTTGGTTTTTTTATCTAACGGGTTGGTATGTAGGGAGTGTCTATCAATACCTTTTCACCTAAGATGTACCCTTTGATTAGTGGAGCACTTGCTGCCAAAAGCGGAAATACCACTTTAAATAGCAGGTATTTTAATTCTTAATCAAACCTATTATGCTCAGAGAGATCGTATATTTATGTCCAATTAAAATATGGATAACAGTGCTTGTGAATATGGGAGTCTAAGCAAGGACAAAGTGAAGGGCAAGATCGTGTACTGCCTTCCGAGCTTTAGAATAAGAGACTACATTGATGAACTAGAAGGGGCAGGCTTCATAATAGCTCTTGAAACAAAAACAGACAGAGTCGACGTAACAAATATTCCAGGGACTTATGTTGAGGCCTATACTGTGGGCAAGAGCATTGATCAGTACATAAATTCCACCAAGTTCGTTTCTTGTTTAGCATTTTGGGCTATTATATTCGGTAATATATGAACGCATTTTCATGGGATTGACCTCAGGAAGTTGTCAAATTTACATTCAGGAATGCTCAAGCTGTTATACATAAGTCAACCCAAACAAGAATCCCTGCACCGGCTGTTGCTTCGTTCTCATCAAGAGGTCCTCAGAAGATCAACCCCAACATCCTCAAGGCGATTGCTTTCTCTCTATGTTGCTTCTTGAAGTTTTCCTTTGGCTTGCTTGCTAAATTTTTAGGTTCTTTGCTATGCACAGCCTGACTTAATTGCTCCTGGACTGGCCATACTTGCTGCTTTTTCCAAACTGCCAACACTAACTAGCAAACCTCACGACACTCGGCACAGTGCCTATAATATATTATCCGGAACCTCTATGGCTTGCCCACATGCCACTGCAGCTGCTGCCTATGTCAAATCCTATCACCCTGATTGGAGTCCTGCTGAAATTAAATCCGCTCTCATGACCACCGGTGAGAAATACTACAATGTTGATTTTACGAGTTATCTTTTTCTTTTCTCTTTTTCTAATTAGATGAGCGACGAAATTCTTGTGCACCCAAATTTTTTCATTTGCTAACCTAACATTGCAATTCAGCCACTCCGATGAGGATCCCAGACCAGCTGGCAGAGCTGGCATCTGGGTCAGGACAAATTAATCCTGTAAAAGCGGTGAATCCAGGCCTAGTCTATGACATTAGAATGGAATCATATATTGCCTTCCTTTGCAACCAAGGCTACAACAACACAGCCATTGGTCTACTCGTCGGTAGTAGAAGGTTCAATTGCTCCAGCTTCAAGCCTCCACCAGGCACTGATGGAGTCAACTACCCTACCATGCATATTTACCTCAATGCTGAAAATTCTAGCATTTCTGCAGTCTTTCATCGGACTGTGAAAAACGTAGGAAATGAAACTTCAAGGTACAGCGCTAGAATTACAACACCTAAGGGTCTTTCCGTTGAGGTTGTCCCAACTGAATTGCAGTTTAGTCGGTTGCACCAAGAGCAGTCGTTCAAGGTTGTACTTAAGGGGCCTCCAATGCCGAAGGGTATAAAGATACTATCCGCATTACTAGAATGGAACGACAATGAACATACTGTTAGAACCCCTATTGTTGTCTCTAGTGATGTTAGAAGCGCCGCTTCACTCCGCTGAAGCGGTGGAGCAGAGCAGAGCAGAAATAAGGTTGATGTTTGGAAACTATGTTCAGGAGCTTAATGCGTGAAAATAAATTGCATTTACAAATTGACCCAGAGAAATGCAGAAAATCTATCTTTGAATTTTCTCAGTTTTATTAATACACTAATAACATGAAAAGTCAGGTTATACAAGGTTAGAACAAACAGCCATAAAATTGCGGATATTCATGGTATGAAATATACCACAGTACAAGAATCCACATATATTATAAATATCCTCTATAAACCTGGATAATTGTATTTTCAGCTCGCCGATACTGACAATCTCTACTTGCCACTGAGAGAGTATATACAAGTCATAACATGAAACATACAAAGTTTAAATTTATCTCCTCTGTCCATCCTGCATATTGTGCACAACATTTCCAGGAATAACTTCTCATAAATATTGTCGAAGCCACTGGAATATCCTCAAAGCATTATAGTAATAGATACCAAAAACAAAAAAATTAAGTCAGCTTCATCATTGTCCCAAAACTTCCCCACCAAAAGTAAAAGAAACAAATAGTAGGAACAAGCAAGGAAATAAGGAAAGCAAGCAAGACGAGTACAGAAAAGCTCAAACCTAATCAGAGAGACCTGTGTATGATTCAGACTTTGGTTTTCTTCTTTAGTTCCTTGAATAGACTTCAATGGTAATTGATAAGTCTTCTGTACTGAATATATTTTTATTCTTTTTTCCTTACTTTCCAAGCATTTCTTTGGATGAAAACAATTACCAAGTGCAGAAGCATTCTTGGTTCTCTTTTGCTCTTTATGAAAAATGGAGTTCGAAGTCAACAATGCATCCTTTATTGGTGGCCATTGATGCTTTTTAGCTTTGTAAGCTCCTTTCTCCTCTTTCATGCCTCAGCTGGAGCAACTGCATCAACTGGATTTTTACTTGGGCATGTGAACTGTTCTTGTTTATTTTCCAGCAAAGAATTTGCAATATGAGAAACTGTTGAAGATACCTTAGTATTGGAAGCAGAATGTGGCTGAAGCCCCCTTTCATGATTGACAGCCAAGGAATGACCAATGGATTTACCAATACAACCCGGTGAAGGTCCAAGGAAACTGTCTACAATATGGCATCCTGTTCTCTGTTCACCTCCATCCAAAGGAAACCTAGGAGTGTCATGATTAGGGTCAATGAGAAGTCCAGGTTCTGTCAAGACAGAAGCCTCTGTTTTAAGTTTCATAGGTAGAGACAAGTGATTATTTAAAATTGCCACTGAATTAAAACATGAACCAGTACTATATCGATTATCTACAGGAAGTCCATCTTGTTTATCTTTCAGGCCAATGGATGGAGGTGGTTGTCCGCTTCCAAACTCAGGAAGTGGGAATAAACAAGGACATGGAAGAGTGTATAATGGATTTTCAGTTTGTTTGTCATTTACAATGCTCTTCTGCTTTTGACACGAGGTAAACTCAGAGGAACATGGCACAGAAACGTTTGATGAAATGGCAATGGAACTCTTTGACCTATGTTGTAATTGAGTAGGACTGGAAGACTGAATGATTGACGGCCAAAATAACTGTGTAACTGGAAAATGATTAGACAGGATCCATGGACTGTTACTGAATGAAGAAGTCATTAGCCCAGCCACAGGTGACTCAAGCATAACTGGAGTTTTCTCCACCTCAGTACTTATTGACTTAGTGGCAAAACATCTGACTTGATCCTTTAAGTGTTTATTTGTAGTCTCCAAAGACTGGTACTCTTTTAAAGCCAACTCCTTCTCCTTTTAACCAGAAATGTCACCATAGAGTTAATGATACAGTAAACATCAAACAGTATTAATAAAATAATCTGACAACTTATAAAAATCTCCTGAATACATGCCTCATTAAGTAAAGAACAAAAGAGATATAACGAAGGGCAACAGACAGGAAAACATAAATGGGGGCTTAAAAGGAAAATAGCAACTAGGGAAGAGTACAATACCCTCTTCAGATTTTCATTCTCCAGTGCTAAATTGGCTGCTTCTCTGGTCATCTCCTCACAAAGAGCCTGGAACAAGTAAAAGCTAACTAGCTCAATATTTTAAATGGGAAAGCTATTTGTCTCAATTCTAAACGAGTACACAGCCCAAAAGTTGTAAATTTATGTTCCTTTTCTTATAATTCGGAAGTATCAAATTTGTTTAAGATTTACTTAAGTAACAGAACAACTAAATTTGCAATGTTTTAAACGATGGCCTAAATTAATGACTGATTTACTGTTTTTGTTTAACACTATCCGGAGTATCATCAAATATCTATAACCAGTGAGGCCACTAATTTTGGTAAACCATCATGTTACTTGAAAATAAAAGCCAACAAAGTTACTGCATTTATTTAAAATGGACATACAAAGTGCATTAATTGAATTTGGGTGATGGTGGGAAATGGGAACAGTTGAATATTAAGGCTTTGAACTTCAAGTTGATAACTCCTGCGTCTTGGGACATAAAGTTTGCAATGACTTAAACCATGAGAGCTTCTAAAAACACCCACAGTTAGTGGCAAACAAATAGGAAACCGAGGCTGCTCTGAAAGTTTAAAGGATGTTAAAACAGATGTCACATTATGAACACTTCAGCATCATAGACACATTTATTTGCCCCAAGAATAATTTTAAAAGTCAAATCATTCATTCAATAAGTAGTCATATATAAGCAATGCCCAACTAATGAAGATTATGTCAGATGAATAAGTAGATCTAAAAGTCTTCTCTACATATGCCAAATCCATAAAATGCAAGTGGAAGCCAAGGCTAAGAAGCACAAACCAATAGAGGTTGATTGACAACCTATTATATTGCGTGATTAAATGAAAGACATAGAGTCAAGACTGGCAGATATATTTAAACTTGCCAGTAATGGCTAACCTTCCTACGACGAAGTGTCTGCCTAGCTGACTCTCTGTTTGCTAATACCCTGCGTATCCTCCGTGCTTCCTTTTCTTCCTGATTAGAATACCCAGGGGAACAAAATGATCAATGATGGGTCAAATCTTGCAGGAGATTAAGTTTGAGCCTTTTTGTACCTCAGTTAAATTACGCCCCAACTTGCTGCAGCGAACCAAAGAGGAACTTGTCATGCACACAGCGCTTATCTTAGGTGAATCTGCACCCTGCTCCACCTTCACTCGTTTGAGGTACGGATCCTGTTGATTACTTTTTACGTCCATGGGTTGAATTGTGCACATTTCTTCATGTAGCTGAACTACAACACCTTGGACCTGCCATAAATTCAAGTATTTCTAAATTCCTGCATAAAATGGTACAAACAGGTGATGCTTTCAGAGTTATTGGATTTGCACATGATTAACTGGCTTTACCATGCTGAGGGACGTTGACATGCTTCTCCAAAAGATGTAGGGACATAATTGATAATGATAACTTAAATGAGGAAATAAAAGAAGGAATGTTGAAGGCATTATTAGTTGTTATGATGATGATATGTTTAGCCATGGCTACTTCACCAGTAGCATCACAGACGAAATATCTGAAAACTCCCAGCAAAAAGAAACTCAACTATAAATCTGCAACTTTATTATGCAAATAGGGAAATGTAAATAGAACTAGAATTCCACTTGGCCAGTGTAAGTGGCCACATTAAGTTCGGCACGAACCGTGGGAGAATCCTTACATGCTGATTAAGGTTTGATCAATTTCGGGAAGGAAACAAAGAAGGTTTGATCATTTTCCAAAAACAGAACAATGGACTAGATATTATATTACCAATTTGACTGTTACTTTCTTTATATTAATAATAACTAACACGTAATATCCATCGTGATAATTGCCCTTTATTGAATACTATTATATCTATGTTGAGTAATATAACCAACCCAAATTGGACCACCGCTTTGACCGCAATTGTGTAACTTAAATAAAGTATGGACAGTAAAACTGACCTCAGAGAAATCCGGACATGTGGAGACCGAATCGAGAGGGTTCAACCCCGAGTCAGGGGTCGGTAACTTGCGCGCGAGTCGCTTCCTGCCGCGCTTGCATTTCTTCCACCATCTCTCCCCAGAGTCAGCGCCACTCTCGCGCATCGCCAACTTTGCCAAGTCAGCAAGAGTCTCCGCCGCTTCAATCTCCGTGTTCGCCAGCTGATCCGCATCGCCGCCCAACCTCGCCGCCCGCGCAGGCGAAGACGAAGAGCTCGATGCACAGCTCTTCTCCGATTCCATGGAACTCACAGAGAGGAACACACAAAAAGAGAGAGAAAGAAAGATAATAAGAGAGATAATTGTTTCAGTGCTTCAGGTGACGGTAAGGAACAGAGAAAGCCAGGAAGGGAGACGAAGGGAGCCAAGCAGAGGGAGTTACTGTTTAGCAGAGGAATCCCACAATTGTATTGAGTGCCACGTGTCACGCCAGCTCACGAATCGACATCTTTCCAAAGCAGCGTCCATGTATTTTTGCTTGCCACGTTTCGGCATTTGCCCAGCGATTTGCCGCATTACAAAAGTCGGCCCCTACAACAACGGCTCGCTTTCAAATGCTCATTTAGCGGTTAATCAAATTACTAAAAAACCTATATGTCATTAGTGATTGGAGCAAAGTCAATAAGTAATTGGTGCCCAACATGGCGATTTTGAAATCATGAACGTTTATGATCCAGTTGCCTACCTCTCACTCTCCTGTTCTCTCTTTGGGCTATTTCAAACCCATATTATGACACAGGCTTCTGCCCATTTTGCACTATTTTTTTCAATCTTCCTCTCTCTAAATTTTCATACAGGGTCATGTGACCAAATGAAGATTTCATTGGTAACACTTTTTATATCTAACACCCTGCAATATTTTTTAGAAGAAACAAAGAATAAGATGTATCCTGGAGCTCCTAAAAGCAAAAAGAATAAAAATAAGATGAAAATAGTTACCACAGCAGATGAATGTAAATTAGCTTATTGATTTTGTACAAAAAAAGATAATAGCGCACTACTTTTTCATAAATTTCTTTTATTGGATGTTGACAAGGAATTGTAATAATTTTAAGAAAAGCTGTGACGTGAAAAATATTTATATTTAATGTATAAATTATTAAATTTATATAATTTCATAATTTAATTTGATTTAATAAATTTAATAATATAAATTTTATAAAATAAAAATAATATAAAAATTGAAAAATTTTCAACATCCTTGGAAAAAACAGTAATGTGGGTGCTAATTAAAGGCGTTCCCGATTCACTATTCAGCACTTGTTTTCTTACGGATGTGATCTGATTCATCACACAATTATTTGATGTGTCTGTTGTGGCGAAGCGTGGAAGACAGTAGCAGCATCAGATGACCTCGGCCACAAGTTAGACACAGTTATTGGATCTCAAATTTTGCTCGTCCTGGCATTATATGCTTCCACTTTTGGTGGCCACATTAAACACTGCTTGAATTCTCTTCACTTTAGTGGGCAAAAGCACGAGCCGAAAAGATAAGAACGATGGGATAGTACAAAATAACTCTAGTCCCTTAAAAGTTGAGATGACATATAGAACAGATATTTTTACATTGATCAAAGCACCTATTAGCTTGGCACAGAAAACATAAAGCATTTGCAAAGCAGAAGTATAACCCTAAGGTCATTGGTAGTTCAATTTCCATGAACCCCAAAAACGTTCTTGACAGAGCTATCACATGTCCGATAAGCTAAAGGTGATACGAGCCCACCATTCCGCATGAATGACGAGGGAGTGGGGGGCAATTTTGGAGAAAGGTTAGTCATCTCCAACGCCTGCATCCTAAGCTCAACAGGGTAGTCAGCAACACAACCAATTCTGGGGCCAGCTCCTGTTGACCATTTGAGCGTAAGTTGATGCCCCAACTGATAGGATTTGGCAGCCTTCTTGGAATTGATTCTTTGCAATATTGCAGTCTTTGGCACTTCAGCTCTTGGGCTCCGAAGACCACCAGATAGAGTCCTTTTGTAACTTCCCACGGATGGAGGTTGAGGATCTTCTGTAACTAAGGACGGGGTTTTCTCAGCTTCCTCAGAAATTCCAGGCTTAGGCATTTCAGCAGTGCTTGCAACTTCAATTGTTGACGTCCTTTCACTGCCCTTGCTTTCCTCATAAGTATCATAGTCTTCATTTGCCTTGTGTATCTAAAACCATGAATCATAATTAATCAATAAAAGATGCAAATAATCAATGCCATCTTTTTTCCTTTTTATAAGTAAAGACTAATTCTAGTGTCACACCCTAACTTTTGGCATTGAATTTTCACACCCTCAACCAAAACTATACATGTTTTGACCATCCAGGAACCAAACTAGACAACAAACATCACTCGCAAATTACTAAATTTTTGAAGAACCATATTATTTTCAAAACTGTCAGGACCAACAGAAAGAAGCAGAACAGAGAATGTCCTCACGCTAATCAATTACCTCAACTTCATCAAGCTTGACACCATTTTCCTTGAGATATGATAAGAAACTGTCAAGAGTGTCATCTGTTGGCCGATAGTGTCCACTATATGCAGAGACAGTCTGAAAAGTCGAAGGCCATTGAGAATTTGATGATATATATCAGCACAATAAACTTTAATTAGCAAAAATTTGTTCGTCAACATGATTCCAAGTGCAAATACATAACAACACGTCAGCCATCTATGTCTTTGCCACAATCTTAAAAGAGCTTCCACTACCACTAACTTTCATGGTGCAACCTGTGAAGTTAAATGTACCTTGAGAATACCATGCTCGGCCACCAGCCTTCCAGCAGCTAATGTAGCTCCTCCTGCCAGGAAACTAGAATGATGAAATGATCCCTTCTTTTTCTGGAAAGTCAATTATGACAATTTATCAGTGACTCTGGATAGACATGGACACCAGTATGACAAAATAAGGAACCAAGAAAAGATGATTGAGCTCGAATTGTTACCTCCCCAGCATAAAGTTTCTTAGAGGTGCTCATTACAAATATCCATTTGACACTTTCAGAATCTTTTTTAGAATGAAGGGGATCTTCAGATTGCTTGTGGATAAGTTTGCCTTCCTTGACAACGTATTCATAATGTTCTCTCTCTTGCTAATTTGATAAAAGCAAGAACCAACAGGAAATAGGGAAGAAAAAGTGAAGCAAATTGTCAGAAAAGCTAAAACAGGCCATTATTGTGGACATAATGCAACACAATGAATACACACAACATCAACTACATTTAAAAAAAATGAAAATACTAATAAATCCAATTAAAAACTGCACATACAGGTCCAAGATACTTAATGCATTGCTTTCGAAGCTTTGGTCGAGGACATTGTTCAAGATCTAGGTTTTTGCCGCTTCCTAAGTCCAACCTGTAGAATGAAAAACCAAAATTTCAGCAAGAAAACTTCTACTGTGTCCTCTGCTTCTCCAGCTTTTAAAACTTTTCAAGTAAACAGCAACTTTCCATAAAACAAGACGAGACAAATAAAATCTCAACGATTATTGTACCCAAAAAAATCTCAACCATTAATATAAACTTAATATCCCTTTCCATTTTCAAATTTCATCAAACTAGTTCTCAAATAAATTTGTTCAGCAATCATCCAGATGAGCACTTATAGGATATTGAAACTAACTTGAATGCATAAACATAACTACTAATAGCATAAAAAACAAATTTTTATGGAACAGGAGTTCTAACAATGGGATCATGATCATCAGATACGTAAATATTTATCGTTAGTAATCTGTAATTTTGTCAAGTGCATAATCTTCCACATACCCCCATAGGCGATAACTCTAACCAGAAAGCATCTAAGCCAAAGAGCCAATTGATGTAAGATGGACAGAAAATATGACAAATAAAATGATAAATATTATAAACAAAGTTTATATTCTTTGAATAATCAAATCTCATAATGAAAAGGTCTGTAACAATATGAGGCTACAAACAAATGATAAGCATCAAGATAAAAAAAATAATCTTAATAATAAATAACAAATAAATCTAAAATAATCATTATTCAAAATAAAAGTAAAATTCCTAAATTATAAGATGATTCTTAAATTAAAATTTTAATTAAATAATTCTAATAATTATCTTCAATCTCTATCACCAACTAAATTAAACAACTGAACCATATTGAAGTCGAATGCATGCTAAATATTTTATCACAGCAAACACATCAGTCAATTCTATGCTCGAATCATTGCTTCCAGACCCCAACCAGACCAGAGAGTAAAATGAAATAGATGGAAGGCTTCTCTTCGAGCAAAATAGTCTTACCAAAAAAAGAATGGCTGACCAGCATCAGTTTTACACCATTCTTCATAGTAATAGTGTAAATTATGCCCATAACGATGGCGTGGATCAATCTGCAGTCAGAAGTTTTTTTACCCATATTAAAATGACAGGGTAAAGCATCCTAAAAGAACAACTACAATATGAATAACGTAAATGTTACATCCGCGCTTTATGACTCGATAATCGATAAAGTCAATGATTCAAGTTATGAATTGTAAAAATTAAATAAAAACAAAATTATAAAAATAATGATTTCCTGTACATAACAGGTGGTAAACAGTACTTACAGCTTCAATCCAATGCTGAAAAGCCAACTGCTGTGCTTTGCCGTCTTTGGACAAACCCTTACCCACCTGCCCATACAGTCCAAATTCGCTTCAATTTCAATTTCAATCTCACATCGTCCAATCAGGCAAAAGACAAGGACGCCAATTTCACCCAAACCACCCTCCAGTATGATCATAAATGTAGACTTATATTTCTACAATCCAGATCAATGCTAATAAATTTAGAAAGAAAAGGTTAAAATCATACCTTGGAAGCATTCAATTTAACCCGACTCCACCTAGAAGCCGCACTTTCTGGTAAATTGAAGAATGAAATGGTACTGTGGTTTAGCCGTACAAAGTCTATGGCTTGCCACCTGCATCATATTCAAAGCTTTTACTATTCAATAAGATAAAAGAATGGAAAAACCAAAAATCAATGAGATATATAAAGTAAAATAATAATTAAAAACATGGTTTCAGTGTACATACCATAGCTCCTCCGCAACAACAGCAGAATCTGCCAACCGCCGCCGAGTGCGGTAACTCCTGTACACCTTCTGCACCGTCAGCGCAGCACTCGTCTGAGGCCACGCGCCATCCATAGCGTTAGGCTCCGCGGATTCCTGAGTGTGTCGGAATCGCATACCGTCTTGGCCGTCAGCCGCCGTTAATTTGCTGCCAGCTACCGGCGAAGCTTTCCCGCCATTCAGAGCGAAAGGCATTTCAAACCCGCGGTAGTTGTGATTGCCCATCGCCTGCGATTCTCCACAGGAGAGCGGTGCCCCAAACTCGACGCAGTCGGAGGTGCCGGTTGCCGGAGAAGTCGGGCATGATGAATCGGCAACATGGGAAACCGGGAATTGATCAGAGTGAATGCCGGAGTGGGGTACGGGGATGGCGTTGAGAGGGTAAGAGAATGGTGAGTTTGACTCGAGGTCAAAGGTAGAGAGGTTGTGAGTTTGAACCTGCATTGGGAGTGACTGAAAGAAAGAAAGGGAGAAGCAGTATCTGGCTTTCAAATACAGAAGAAGACTAGAAGAGGAAGGAGCTTCAGGAGCCGTCAGAGAGGCTTGGTGCTATCTGGAGTGTCAATTTTGAGGAAGCCAGGAGCACATATACGGACTGGTTGCAAGGCAACTACCTGCCAATTCAGATATAAATGTCTGTGCCGGGCTTGTTCCAAAATCCAATACGCGCTCCACCCATCTTGTTCAGCCACTCGCTTATTCTGACAGCAGCTATTTCATATTCTTATCATTTTTTTTTTGGGTACAATATTATTATAATTTTTCAACCATGTACGAGCACGGGACAGGACGGATACAAAACTACCAGAAAAAAGTTACAAAATATTTCTTTAAACTAAACAAAACAATTTTGTCGTGATTAGTGACTGAAAAACGCGGAATTGTTTGTACTTGGGGCGTTTATAATAAAAATTTACTTTAAAAAAATTTCGTATCTTTATTAAAAAAATTTTATGATTAAATAATATTATATATTAATTTAATAAATTTAATTATTAAAATTTTATATTAAAATTTTAAATAAAAATTTGATTACCCAATTTATATTAATAATTTTGACTTAAAACTCATTTTATTTTGTTTGTTCTAGAATATTTTTTATTTTTTGATTCAATTAGGAGTTTTTTAATAAAAAAATATTTTTTTGAGATACAATTTCACATTTAAGTGAAAAGTCTTAAGTAATAATTTTTTTTAAATGAATTTTTTATATAAAATTTGAATTGAATGTAAAATAATTAATTTAAAATAAATAAATTTTTATCACTTAAATTAATTCGAATTGATAAAATTGATATTTGTTTTATATATAAATATTCATGACTCTTACAGTTACTTAGCGAAGCTCTACGAAACCGGCAAGAGGCAAGTAGTCCTTAATACTATTGAATATTCCTCCGTTTTGATTTCTGGCCTTTTGCGAAGCAGTTGAGATGTCTGCGTAACATAATGTAACATTTGCGAACTAATTTGATTACATATAATCTTCTCCAGACAAATCAAGCAACAAGTTAAAGTCGGCGTCACAATTATATGTTTACTAAGCCATCTTTTGGATATTCCGGTATACCAAATTAGAACACTGCGTTTGAAAAGACTGCTCTCTCTCTCTGTCTCTCTCTCTCTGTCTCTCTCTCTCTCTCTCTCTCTCTCTCTATGTCTATATAGTCTCGTCAAAGAATACGAAGGATGAGCCACGAGCATTGTAAAAAATAACATACCAACTCCCTAGATTTTCTTTTAAACATGGAATACTAAAATACAGTATTATAAAAAGGTTTAGGATACCTCCGAAACAGCGGAGCTTGTTTCCAAATAATATTTTTAATTTTGAAAAAGGACAAGGTGGTTGGAGTCTTGCGGAGAATGCAGATTGCACATGCGCGGCGCGCGTATTCGGAAGGCGGGTGTGCGGGGAGGGGAGAGATGTTTAGATGAATACATTAAGAAGACAATTAATTAAGATTTAAGACTAAGACGGTGGGGCCCAACGTTGTTAAAAGTCCAACTCTTTTTATCCTCTCAATCCCAACACTGACTCAGTGTTGTTTGTCCATTTTCATGGCTCCACCGTCGTGCCTCGTGCCAGGACTCGGTACAGTATGCTACCGCATTAACGGTTACAGATCAGCGGGCCGTCCGTTTTCCGCCACCATAATATATATTTTCTCTTTAATTAAAAGTTATAATTAATAAAAATATAAACAATGTAAGAGTTAGAGTATGTTGACCTTTTTCCCTGCTAAATATTATAATACCAATGTCGTGTAACACATGCACATGCATACTGCAGCTTCGTTCATCACAATAAATCTGTGATAACTTTCTAGTTTTGTTTGGATGAGGATTTTCTGTGAAGCTGGTGGAGGTAGAGGAACACGTGGAAGATGATGTAATAAAAAATGGCAGATTTGGCAGGACTCATGCCACAGGATTGGGTGCAGATAGGCAAGGGTGTGTGGATATTGGATAGGACAAGTCTTTATGGCAATTAACGCTGGCACGAATAGTGTAGGTAAAGGAGTGTTCCTCTTACGTTTTTTTTTATTTATATTTTTATTTATACATCTTATATAATATCATCTTAAAAGAATAATTTTTTTTTATTATTTGATGTTATTATACTTATTTTTTTTATTTTTACAACACTCATTTTTTAAAATAATAAAAGATAAATAATATATTGTTATATTTAAAAGTGTATTATTTATTTATTAATTTTTTAAAAAAATTTTAAAATATAAATATTATAAAAATATAAATATAAATATGAAATTATTCTTGTCATCCTACTTTCCATCTTATTATGTCATATAAAAAATTTATAAATAAAACGTAACTTATAAAACGTAGCTGTAATATTTTTGGTGCAGATAAGAGGAAAATTATAGCAATATGTGCCGTTAACATCTCCATAAATGTGGCATTAGCGCACGCTAAAATGTGTATTATTAATACCACTCTAGAAATGAAAATTATATGTTTTCTTTTGTACTAAGGCAATACCACTAGTGTCAGCAGATGTTATTATAGAATTTTTTTAATATTTTAAATTTATTAAAATTTTATATATATTAAATAATTTATTATTTTTTCACCTAAAAAAGTAAATGGCAATTTGTGTTCAGTAACAAAAGGTCAGCTACCGATTAGGCAGAGTGACAGGAGTCGTGAGGTGAGGGTTATCGGCCCCCATTCATTCCAGTACAACTGATAGAGGACACCTCACTCGCGCAATAAGTAAACCCCTTCTACCCAAATGAACGCAGTCCCTATCCACGTTTGTCATTTTTCTAACACATATTCTTTTTATTTCTTAATTTTATAATATTAAATTTATATTAATCTTGTCTTTTTTACTGGTCGAATTTGTTTTAAAATATAGATTTTCCATATAAGTAAATAAATGTCAAATCAGGATTATTTTGCTAGTGAATAAAGGCGAGTGGTGGTGCATTGGGACAAAGGCAGCTGATGCAATTTTCATTTTCAGGCTTTCGTCAAAAGCATTTGCTGTTCCCTGCTTGTCCCTGCCCATAGTTTCAATGCCTCAGGCTGTGTAGTGGATGCACTCTTGAGTCTTAATCATTGCTTTTTGTGAACTTCATTAGTGCGCCTACCATTTTGGGTCATTCCCACCCTTCGTATAATCTTCGAATAATGTCCCAATCAGTATTTTTTATTTTTAGTTATTTTTTTTATATATTTCTAATGTGTTCATTGACATTTGAGCGCTTCGAAAACGCAAGTGCGTGACTGGAATTGGACAGTAAAGTGAAAAGCTTGGAGTCAAAATTTGATTTGTGGCATGTCAAAGGTGGATTTCATACGCTACATTGATGAGTCAAATTAGTGGCGCGGTTGTTTCCATCGTTGCTCCATTGTCTCGTCTACTTCTATATGAACTACTGTCATTGCCTTGCGCTCCCACATTCACTCTTTTTAATGTCAACTTAATTTTCTCATTAAATAAAAGAGTAGGTGACGGGATTTAGCATGTTGTGCTTGGAGCAAGCTACAGACCACATTAATAATTGAGCATACTAAAAGACAAAAGCAGTGAATTCATGCATTCCTTTCAGGATAGGCTCAAAAATTGAGTAATGGAGATAAAAATATATAATATATTAAAACAAATAGTGTGAAAGGAAAAAATTTGTTATAGAATTCTTATTTTTTATTTTATTTGTAATAGAATATTTTTTATATTTAATTATAAATTAATGAATCATATTATTTTTTTTAAATAAATACATCTGAATACATAGAGAAATTGTGAAATAAAAAAATAGAAGATAGCATTAAAATTTTTAATAAATTTTTGTTTCTTTCTAAATAATAGTGGAAGAATTATAAAATTTGATGATGATAGGAATTTATATTTTTTAAAGTATATGGTGTACTTTAAAAAATAAAATATAAGTAAATAATTATTGATAAAAAAATAATGATTATAATTATTTTAAAATTATAAATTATAATTTATTTATTTATATTTAATAATAGTTATAATTATTAATTTTTTATCAAAAATTATTTACTTATATTTTACTTTTTAAAGTATATTTTATACTTTAAAATTTTAAATTCATGAGATAATAATAATAATATTTATATATCTAACATTAAAATTCAAGAAGATTGGTAGAGTATTTGCCCCCACATTAATCTGCTTAGGTCCGCCCTTGGGTTTCCACCCAAAAAACTTCGTTGCATACAATGGTTGAATATATTTAAGTGGCAAACTGATATGTTTGGCGTGATCATCTCCATTATCATCATTTTTATAATTATTTTATTTTTATAAATAAAATTTTTAAACTTTTTATTTAAAATATTAAAATATTAAATTTATTAAAATTTACGAGCTAATTTAACAAATTTGATAACTATCACTCATTTTATTGGGTTTTAGTACCCCGCGTTTAATGAAACTATGTTTTCCCCTTTTTTTTCTGATCATAGAAAACATTAGCTGGGCTTAGTGTTCGGCCAAACGTAATAGTGACGGTTTGACTCGGTGGGTAGAAAACTACAATAGGCCCAGCCCAGTATATTGGGTTTCTACAAGCCTCCAATGGGGATCCGGGTCCAAAACTTTTCTTACCATTATTTTCTTCTTTTGTGCCGAAACCAACCCTAGCACTATTTATCAAATTACGAACCCTTCACCTTCCCCAACTCTGTTGGTCTGCGTTGGCACTTGCCGTTTGCTCTCCCTTCTAGAACTCTACGGATCTCCACCCACGCTGTCTCAGGTACTCTCTTTCTCTCTGCTTCCTCCTTTATTTATGTGTTTCTGAATGCGTACGAGTTTGTGCCCACTATTGTTCTGATATACAGAAGATGAAGGTTATCGCTGCTTACTTGTTGGCCGTGCTGGGAGGCAACACCAGCCCCAGCGCCGATGATCTCAAGGACATCCTTGGCTCTGGTACATTCTCCTCCATTTTCATAGCTTAACAATATATTCTATTAAATCTTATTGAGCGTTGATCCCATTTCTTGTCTTCGTGCTAGTCCTGTTTCCGCTTTACTAACTCTTTCTTTCCTAGATGGAGATTGAATACTTGATACTTGATAGACATGAATTTGAACTGATGGACAGTACTGAGTCATATTTGCAACAGAGAATTGGTTTACTGAAGTTTTGATTTTCATTAACCAGTTTCTGTTATCCCTTTTATTATATTTTACATTTGTAATAATATTAAATAAGTGTATTCAATGTCCTATTATTCATTCTATAAATTGTAGTTAGAATATAATTTGCTTTTTTTTTTTTCATGAATTTAACTTGAGAGTCGATGCTTGATGCTTTTTTGTAATAATATAATTGAAACATGGGTGTGGAGGTTCTGTATTTCTGACATTGACTTCTCTTGTGTTTACACCAAGATTCTGTTATATTATTTATGAGAGTACCTTGAAGCTTCAATGACAAAGAAATTTTCTATTTTCTTTGATGAACAGTGGGAGCAGAGGCTGATGATGATAAGATTGAACTTCTTTTGACTGAAGTCAAGGGTAAAGATATAACAGAGCTTATTGCCAGCGGTAGGGAAAAGTTCGCCTCAGTGCCATCTGGTGGTGGTGCTGCTGCTGCAGTTGCAGTGGCAGCTGCTCCTGGGGGTGGTGCCGCTGCTGCTCCAGCTGCAGCTGAGTCAAAGAAAGAGGAGAAGGTGGAGGAGAAAGAGGAATCTGATGATGTACGTTAATTTCCCCTTCCACATCTTTATACTGTTCCAATTATGCTATGCTATTCTTCAGCTTGCCTAGAAAGAGTTTTATCCTTTGGTTCAAACATAATATGGTGTTTGTACCTTGCATATTGCCATAGTATGTATTTTTTAAAAGCATGTTACGTATTATAGCCTTGCCTGTGCTCTTGTCAAACCCTTGGTCTAATCTGGAGTCTGGTTTGCAATTGCATTGATAATATGATAATCCAGAATTGATTATCTAATTGTCTGTGGTTCAATCTTTGATGCAGGATATGGGCTTCAGTCTCTTTGATTGATTTTTGGAGTTGTTCAGCTATTTTGTTCAGAATTTTCCTGTCTATCTAGAGCTACTCATTATCTAAGTTTTGTTCTGAAGAGAATGATCAATGTAGTCTAAAGAAACTGATTTGATATTAACTATTGTTTCATGACGTTGTGCAATTTTATTGTTTTAACTGTTGGCATTTTTATGGACGTGACTATGGAATATTGAACTCATTATTTGAAAAATGTCGAAATTACTCTATGAGTGCTACCGGTGTGGGGGAACGTTATTTCAAGATAATTGTAGAGTTCTACCTCTCAAAGTTTTTATTAGTCAAATTGCATTGATGGGCATCTCTTAATTTTTAATTTTAAAATTTAAGGATAACCTAAGTAAAAGATAGAAGTAAAATTAGATAAAAAATGTTAATAATAAAAAAATTTACAATTTAAATATTTATACAAAATAAAAAGACATAAAAAAAGTTACCGCATAATAAAAAAGTGAGTGAACCCATTTCCTTAAGCAATACGATGATTTAAAAGTATTATCTAATACCAAAAATGTCTCACTTCCTAAGAGATAGAGCTTCTTATAATATTTTATGAACGTTTTGTGCACATATAAAATTGATAAGTTAGTTTTACACATGTTTTGAAGTAAGACTCAATGTATTAGACATTGTGTGTAGCAATTATGAATTTTAAGCTAAAAATGAAAATATAAAAAATTATTTATATTTATAATAATAATAACAAATAAAATTTTATACAACTAAATAAGGTAGGTTATATAAATAAAAGATTAAAATGTACAGAATTCTACTGAATTTTAAGTCGATTTTAAAAAATCATCCTAAATTTTAAAAATTTTTAAATGACCCTCTTAAATTATAAAAAATTTTTAAATAATCCATTCCGTCAAATTTTTCGTTAAAATTTAAGAAAACGACCTTTATTGTAAAGTTGAGAAATTGAAGAAGGACATAAGCAATAAAATTTTGGAATTTTAGCATTGAATCTCAACTCTAAACCCTAAACTTAAATCCTAAATTTTAAACTCTAAACTCTAAATCTTAAAATTTTAAACCCTAAAACCTTAAGCCCTAAATCTTAAATCTTAAACCCTAAACCCTAAAATCTTAAACTCCTAAACCTTAAATCCTAAACTTCTACACTAGGTTTTCTTCTTTTGCATTTATGGCAGAGTTTGAAAATTTATGTGCATTTGAAGGGTATTTTTGTCTTTTTATTGGGTCAAATGGAAGATTGATTAAAAAATATCCAAATCTTAACAGAAAACTTAACGGAATTGGTTGTTTTAAAAATTTTCATAGTTCAAGAAGGCCATTTAAAGTTTAGAAAAATTTTTTAAAATCAACTTAAAGTTCAGGAGAATTATGTACATTTTAGTTTAAATAAAATTATAATTATATCAAAAATTAAATATATTTTATAAAAACTAAAATTTTAAGAATATTATTTGCTATAATTTTTCATTTGTCATTATCTTTTTTTTTAAATTTCTATGAGATATCCCCACATCCTTATATATAATATAAATAGATTAAGTTGATTCATATTCAAATTGATCTCTTTTGCGATTTTTAAAAAATATTAACTTTATTTTATTAAGTTTTATAATTTAATAAGAGTAAAATATACTAAATAAACCTGCACTTTACATCATGTATAAGATTTTTTTATAATATTAATTGAGATAAATTATTTTTTATATTTTAAAAATCATGTCGATTACCTTATCTATCCTAAATTAAGGATAATTTGTGAGTAATTTAAAAATAATTTAAAATATGTGAAAGTAATTTAAGAATAATTTAAGATTATTAAAAATAATTTAAAAGTAAATTAAGAATAATTTTAGAATAATTTAGAGTATATGAAAATAATTTATATATATTTTTAAAATATAAAAAATATTTTATTTCAATTAATACTCAAGAGAGTTTTTTACACATAAACTAAAATGTAAAAGATTTTGATATATTTTATCTTAAAATTTATAAAATTAATATATTTATATACTTTAAATAAATATTTAATAAAATTTATTTTATGAGAAAATATATTTGCAAACTTTCGTTTATAAGGTTGGAGCCTTTTTTCATGACGTAACTCTTAATGGCCTTCTAGCAATTTTCTGTGTGATTTGTTCAAGAGTTTCATAATGATTTCATGCATAATATACATGCACAATTTCCTGGATTTTTTTTTTCTGTGGCCTTCAATTCAACCTATTTTTCATTCTTGCTATAAGATCAAAGCACACAGAACCTGCGTAAGTAAAAGCAGTAACTAATAATAAAGCATGATGAAATGATTTGAGATGTCATTAATTAAAACATATTCTATACATATGCAATCCACACCAAAAACATTTAGAAAGTTGTCTAATCACATAGTTCAGAATAAATAGAAGCCAAATACATAAAGTAACTTCTGCAACGCTGCTTATTTATATCCATCCCACTAATACACTTATATTTTACTAGCAAAGGAAAGACCTTCGTTTGCAAGTTGATCCAAATTTGCTACTGGGGGCTGGACCTTTGCAACTTTGGCAATAGCCTTGTTTTCCTCAGGGGTTCCACTCTCCAAGAAGGCCCCGACAACTTTCCCGTCTTTGATCCAGTATGACCCAAACTTGGGCTTTGACGATGCAGGATTGTTGTCTCCGAATAGCACCGTCTCCCCATCATTGTCACCATAGAATTGCCAAGAGAGATCAAAGGAACGGGAATAGAAGTACGGAAGGTAATCATACTCTTCAACAGTTTTGCCATCCTCAGTTGCCTTGATCGCCTACATAAAACAACATATAACAAATTTTAGGGTTTAGGGTTTAGAAACACATGAAAAGCTTTACTCTTGGCAAAAATTGGACGTCCACAAATAGGAGGACCTAAAATAAAAACACTTGATTACGTTTAGTGAGCAGCTTAAAAATCATTGCATGTTTCAGATTTGGATGCTGGGGTCAAGAAGACATGTCCAGGATTAAGAAACCATCATGTCTAGAGAAACTGCTCACCTTCACAGCCTGCTCAGCTGATTTGCGAGCATGGTCAACATGTTCCACTCTTCTCAACTCGCCATACAATTTCAAAGGGAAAGTAGCAACATCACCGACAGCATATACATCAGGAACACTTGTTTTAAAGAATGGATCAGTCTGCCACCAATACAAGTATCAATGATCAGATACAAGTCATCCAATATCAATTAAGATAATCATTTTATAAATTCCCGATGAACCTCTGAATATGGTATCGCTGACCTTAATTCCGCCTTTTTCCTCTTCAACCTGCCCTTTGAATAAGGTTGTTAGAGGCCTTCCACCAACACCAACAACAACAATATCAGCTTCCAGGACCCTGCCATCTTTTAGCTTGACTTCTTTTACCTGAAGAATGGTATAAGCCATAATACAAAAGATTAGTTAGCTCCTTTATAATCACCCATATATAGAAAATTACAGATCACAAGCAACCAAACCTCTCCATCAGAATTAGCAGTGAACCCAACAGCAACAGTTCCCTTAATGATTTTGACCCCCTTATTTGCATAATATCCCTCATAGAAAGCAGCTATACCAGATGTGAAAAGTCGTGGCACTGCAACATCAATTCACAACATCAGAATTTAAAAAGCAGTAGATATACCAACAATCAAGAATGAATTAAATGAGAAATAATTGTATAGTTATAAATCTCCACTTACTACACCAAGGTTCCGGGTAGACCATGGTAACATCAATATCGTTGAGTCTCAACACAGCACTAAGCTCCAGACCAATGTATCCTCCCCCAACAACCACAGCTTTTCGATTCTTCTTCGCTTTGATTGCCTCATACAACTTATCAGCATCCTCAACCTCCCTCAAGTAAAAGATGTTTTTGGCATCAGCTCCTTGTACACCAAAATCCGTCAACCTGAAAACCTGCAAAACAATAGCAAGAAGTACTATATGTTCAGGTAAAATGAAAAAAGGAAAAAAAAGGCACATTATCCAATAATCCACAAGGGCTCTTACAGTTGATCCAGTTGCAATGAGCAAAATCTTGTACTTGAATATTTCTCCTCCTGCACTGGTCAAAGATTTTGCAGCAAGATCTGCTTTCACAATTTCTGTACTAAGAATTAACTCTATCCCTGCAACCATCAGATGAATTTGCATGAGAAAACTGTTTGCAAAACCCATCCTCACATTTTATGTACTAATAATTAACTCTACCCCTGCAACTACCAGATGAATTTGCATTCTCTCCCTTTCAATTAATAAAGGACCCAACATGGATTTCTTACACTAACAAATAAACGAGCTAAATTAAAATAATGGGTGTGAAAGCCAGTATCACCTTGCTCTTTGTACCATGTAGGAAGCAGTCTTTCTCCTCCGCTTCCAACAGTGACATGGAACCCAGGAAGTCTAGCAGGAGCTGCAAAATCCAATGTGACAAAATGTTTTCAATATACTGACAAACAAAACTTATATTCGGTGTAGAATTCAATAGAGATGATAAGCCATTGTTTACCAACAATAAACATAGCCTTCATCAGATTCCAATTCTACAATAACCTTCCATGAGTGAAAAGCAAAATGCTACAATAGAAGAAAAGTGGCAAGGGATGCAAAGACTTGACCCAGCAAAAAGTAACAAAAACTTACACTCAGGAAAAAGGTAAGCCTTGCTTAGAGCAGGACGTTCGTAAGGTGCCACCTGCACAAGAATATAATAAATAACGGAATATGTTTGAGATAGAAACTGCATTAGGTGCAAGTTCTAGACGTAGTTTCAAATCACTTGAGGATATTCTGCAGTGTAAATATCTGATGATGTGTTAACCACCTTGGTTGTAGGAAAAGACAAATTCAAGCCAAAAACATGCTTTCATATATATTTTTCAGTCTTACAATACAAGAAGAGACCATTCGTACCCTAGTAAAAGTAATGCATAAATAACCTTCAACCTTCAATCCACAGCATGAGTGAAGCATATCTTTGTTAAATGGAAACAGAACGCTTTCTATTAAAATCTTGAAAAACGTAAAGCCTATGTGAAAACCTGAATCCCAGCTTGGAGTTCAACAACTGATGAAATCAGTACAACAAAACAATCTTTCCAAATCCAATGAAAACCTACTATTGCAAACTGGAATATGACTAATAACCACATCGGCTGTAATGATCAGTTGGCAATTTATTACTAAGTTACGGACAAAAGTAAACTTCATCCCTTCATAGGAAAGCAAACACTAATCACATCTACCCACAAAGAGACTATCATAAAGCTTAGATGAAGATAGGGAGGAAAAGATTCTTAACATTTGGAAATTTTGTTTCTATAGAAGTTAATCTATGATACAAAGTGCAATGGATGTTAAGCCTACCGCTTCTTTGGATATGATCGCCAGCTCCCCAGGCTTAAGACCCTGTTTAGCAAACTCCCTTGCCGCATAACCCTGTAATATCGAAAAGATGTTAACTATAGTATGAAAAATGAAAACTCAAAAAAATATGACAAATTGAAATACGTAATGCTGTAAGTTCTGATGGTAAGGGCGTAAGCGGAAAAAATCCAATTCTTGCCACATTCATCCCCCCCCCCCCCCCCCCAAAAAAAAAAGCATGTGGATATCAGATATTGTACTCCATATCATAAGATATTTGAAAGATATACAGGGGAAGAGCTCCATGTGTTTTAGCTGAGTCTTGCTTAAGCAAATTCCGTTCAAAGGCTGAAAACACAAATGCAGGTGTATTTACAAGTTTCAGGGAATAAAGGTATCCAAAGTCAACTTTGGTCGAACTGGAGACAGAAAACTGCCGAAAAAAACATCTAAGAAAATCGATCTACTCGTAGTTCTATACTCTTCACATATTGTTATTAATCTGAGCATTTCCCAGTTACAGATTTATAAAGTTGGGCGATAATCATGCTTAAATTAGTACAGTTTAAAAAAAAAATGGGGTGATTCAACCAGTAAATACGCGTCGATCATGAATAACACAGATATAGAGAAATTATGAAACAATTTCAAAGATCAGAATAACACAACAGCAACCAAGCAGGGAAACAACCAAAAAAAGCGAAACACGGAAGAAAACCAGGGATTCAAGATGGGGACACTCACAGCGGCAACCCCGCCTCCAAGGATGGCATACTTGAAGCTCTTGGCCATCGAAAAATAGGTGAGATTGGACTTTGATCTGTGCTCTGAAACGACAACTATGTACTGGGACTATTTCTGATGTATTGTTAATACGGAGAGGGAGATGTGAAAATACGATGAGGTGCAGGCGGCTCGATTGGTCAAATGAATTTATAGGGCGACTCGTCTGCTCATCGGCTAAGTGTCTCGTTTTTCGACGTTATTTTGGGAAACACAAGTGTGTCAGGAATCATATGACGTGTCCGCATCGTTGACCGTTCACCCCTTGCTGATTGTGCATATGCCACGATTACGGGAAACGAAGGGTGTAACGCGGCATCGCCTACTGTGACTGTCTCTTCTCATTTATTTGGACACAAATGAGATTGGATCCTCTGTTGGCTGTGTCAAACTGATCTAGAACATCTGCTGTGTCCCACAAAAAATCAAAAAAATTTGTCTACTACTTCGGCCGAGACTGTATTTGCTATATCGACTGGAGGGAAAACTTAGTCCTAAACGCCTAATGACTATGTAGTACTAGTATTTAGTACTACTTTTAACTTAAATTGTAATATGTGGGTTAAAATTTTAGTCGCTATGTACTATGTAGTACTAGTATTTAGTGCTTTTTTTACTTAAATTGTAATATGTAGATTTTTTTTTTTCCAATCATCACTATAACATAGCGTAATAATTTTATAATTTGAGTAGAAGTAATATGAAATATGTACATTCTTAGAAATATATATTTTGTATATTTTTTACATTTTTAATTTACTTATACATATATATAATATACAAAATAACGTACACATAATATTTTTCTATGAAACACTCAATGCTACATGAGTACTAAGAAATTTTCCTACCGAGAGAATAATTAGAAGTAATGAGATTTGAAATATTTTATGATTGAGTGCTTTATAGTAAGAAAATAATTTTGATATAATTAATAAATAAAATCATGTATATAATTTTATTAATATTTATATTATTTTAAATTAAGAAACTTTTTAATTAAAATTTAAAATTTAAAATATTAATTTTTAAATATTTTTGTATACCATAAATTTTCTCTTTTATGGCGAGGAGTGATACAGGCAGATTATCGGATTACGTGTAATCATTGGATGAGCCTCTCACATGCTGATGTGGAATTCTGAAGAGGGAGTCCTCTGGAGCCGCCTGAAGGATAGATAATGCATGACCCTCCATTTACGACCAGGTTCGTTTTAGGTTTTTTTTTTTTTTTTTATGCTTCTGAAAAAACAACGCAAAAGGCGCTTAAGGTCTGACGCCCCTTACTCATAAATCACAAAGATCCTCTTCTAGAAGCCTGCAAAAATTGCAGTTATTTTTAGTAATTTGTGTTTTTTGAGATAAAATAAATATATATTACTAAATCATTGAATAGGCCGCTATGAAAGCGAGCATTTAATAACTAAAATGTTAATGTATGTATTAAATATTCATTAGAAAGTGAACAAATCTATTATATAGAAATAATAATTTGAACTTTTTCTGATATTTAATGTTCCAATTCTACCGACTGTCATTATCACAAAAATTTATAATTATAAATAAATTTTATGAATGAAAAGCAAAATGTAAATAAATAATAACAATTTCATAAATGTAAAAAAAAAAAATACCTTTAATTATAATATTTAAAACTTGTTTAATAACAAAAATAATGACATAAATGTGAAATAAAATTAAAAGTAATAAATATTTTTAATTACAATTTCTAACATTTCTTTAAAATGCAAAAGGAAATAGGACAAATTTAAGGAATTGAACTTACAAAATTCTCATACAGTCTATTATCTGTTACATTTAAAATAATAATAATAATAATTTGGCACTATCTCACAAAAATTTTGTAATAAATAAATTTAAAATAAATGAAAAACAATTACATCAATGTTTAAAATTACAAGTCATAAATATCTCTTGCTATGATTTCTAAAACTTAAAATAATAAAAAAATAATAACATAATTGTGAAACCAAATTGAAAGTTATGAACACCCTCTAATTAGAAATTCTAAAATTTACTTAAAATACAATAAAGGGATAAAATTAATTAAAATTAAAAGATATTTCCATAAAGTATATTATTTTAAATTTGCTGAAATCAAATAATTTCACATTAAAATTGAACAAATTCATTATACAATAAGACTTAACAAAATTTAAAGATTTGCTTTAAAAATCAAATAAATTAACAATCATTAAACGTATTGCAAAATTTAAAAATTATCATTAATTGAATTTTGATTTTGAAATTTTATTTTTAAAAAATGAATAAATTCTTATTCTAATATTAATCTCTTAATTTATTATTTTATTGTATTTGAATTTTAAAATCAAATCAAACTAAATTTTGCCTTGTGTCAAAAACAATAAAACATAATCTATATTCTATATATATATATTGAAATTAAATACAGTAATTTAAGCATTCCCTGAACATATAATATTGCATTAAATTTTATCATGTGTCATAATCACAAAAAATAGGATTTATAAAGAAATTTTAAATAAATGAAAAAAAAGCTCTATATACATCAAATACACTTACATAAATGTGAAACAAAATTAAAAGTTATAAATATTTTTAATTATAAATCTTGAAATTTACTTAAAATTAAAAAGAATAATGACATAAATGTAAAACAAATATAAAGTCATAAATACCTTTTATTACAATTTCTAAATATTAATTTGAAATACAATAAAGGGATGGAAAAATTTAAGAAGTTGAAATAAAAAGATTTTCTCACAAAATATATTATTCTAAAATCACTTAAATAAAAATAAAATTTAAATGGATGAAAAAGAAATTTGAAATTTCTCTTTTTCTGGATTACCAAAAGCAATGCTTAATAAATTCCTACTATTTAGCATAAGAAACTCCAATTATTTAGGATTACATTATAAAAACTTGTAAATATAAGAAAATGATAATAAATTATGAAATTTATATTATAACTCCTATTATTTAGTATAACATAATAAAAATTATGTTGCTTCTACTATATATTTGTTTCTCTATTATTGGGTATTTCCGAAGTATATTCTATTTAATAAATAAAAATTAATTTTCTTAAAATATTAAAAGTATCAAAACAAATAAATATCTTCTGAGCGATTTTTGTTTGTATACAATCTCCGAATTAAATAAAGAACAACCTATTTCTTTGTTGTTTTACTCGCTTTACTCCCTTGGCATTGGTGCATCCAAGCATTACAAGATCAGTTAAACTGGCCATTAAACCAGATAATATTATATTTCATAAAAAAATAGATAATATTATTCATAATTTTTTAGAAGTAATATTTATTTATCAATAAAATAATTCAAAATATTATATAAGTATTTATTTATTCTTATTAAACTAATATAAATCTTTATTTGATAAATCATGTAATTCATTAAAATTATAAATTTTATAATTATTCTAATAATTTTTTTATTATCAATTTAAATGTATGATTAAAATAATAAAATTTATAACTATAAATAATTTTTATCTATTTTTAAAACTTTTTTGTAAATCAACCAATCTAACTGGTTTGACCAATTTATTAAATTTGATCGATATCAATTATAAATATTAAACTGACTAACTAATCCTCAAAGACGCTGACCAATGAGATCCAATATTTCAAACACTGACCCGAGCAAGTAGAGAAATTTATAATATGACCACACTCGCGATTTCGTCACCGCGGAAAATGAGGGGCGAAGATATTAACGTCATCAGTGATGACAATTGTTTCTGGTTTGGTATTTAAAAAAAACAAAATCATCGGAATTAATGGCCAGCCCGCTTGAATGACTCTTGCGAGGCGGGTAAGGTCAGTGGCGACTTGGGTTTTGTTTTCGTCTCACATGTTGTATTCGATTCAAAAACTAAGTAATGTCGTTCTAATGTCTAACTTCGTTAAAATTACTAATAAAAAGTGGTTCCAAAAATTAAGAAAAACAAAACATATAAATCACCAAGCGGACATTTCAGTTAATTAGTGGAAATTAACTGCTACAATGTGTTCTCCCCCACCAGAACATGGGCCAGATCTAATATTGGGCTGCTGTGCCCTAGAGTTGGAGCCTACCAGCACATGAGCCGTAGTTGATTGTGGGCTGCGACAACATTTGAGAATGCATTGATATATCCGCCCAAGGGTGCGTAAAATGAGACTGAGTCAATCCGAAAAAATCTTACTTGACACTTGATTTACCCACGTGTGTATATATTTGTAGGTGTCCAGTTATAATTTATTTTGAAAAATTTTTTATCAAAATTTAACTGCATAAAATATGCA
The DNA here is from genome assembly GCA_037013595.1 of Dicorynia guianensis. NCBI lineage: Eukaryota > Viridiplantae > Streptophyta > Magnoliopsida > Fabales > Fabaceae > Dicorynia > Dicorynia guianensis. The sequence continues at coordinate 32,749,666 of JASUAB010000010.1, forward strand.
CATTACCGGCCAATTCAATTGTGATTAAATCTAAAATTTTTAAATTAGATTTAATTCGATTTAATTAACTTTTTTTTTTCAAAACGGTACTTAATTTAATTAAGATTAAGGTTATTATTTCTAAATTCAATTTTTTTAACCAGATTATTTTTTTTTTCAAATCTAATTCTACCAGCGGTACTCACAAAAGCAAACAAAAACTCTACAGATTGGTTGGGTGCCGGGCATGACTTTGTGTGAAGGAGAAAATGTGAACGACGCCAAAATTACAAAACGCGTGTTTTAGAAAGGACGACTGTATTTAAAATAGGAAGCTTCAATGGGAAGTATGACGGCAGGAGTGGCCCATTCCCATAACCATTATTTAATGTGAATCTGTATATATCTGGTTAGTTGTATTTGTACAGTTTCCAAGTTAGAGTCAAGAAGGATCTCGTGGTTGATATATCTATTGTTTGGACCAGCAACCTGGTGGAACGGCAACCATAGCCAAAAAAGAAAAAAGGTGCTCCAACTGAAAGGTCACAAATTGGAACCAAAACGAGGCCCTTTTTAACATGGTTGGTGTACCATTTGGTGAAGGACGGGGAATGGGCGAACGGGGCGGCGTTGCATTTCAACTTTATAATTCCTCTTCGTACCATCTGTTTCCAATTAAAGTGCCACGCCATGCGAAACTGATGCTTCACCTTCCTATTATTCTAATTGTAGCAACTCGTTCTGACCTTCTTTAATTTATCACTGCTACCAAACTTTTATGTCTCTTCTATCATGATATGCATCATCATCATCATCATCATCATGGCTTTGGAGTTTCGAGTGGAGCAAACTGCTATCTTTTGTTTTTATTCGAGTCACCTTTTTTAATTTGGAATATTTTGTGGTCTTATTATTTTTAGCGGTGATGGGAATATACGTTACAAACTATGTAAATTTCAGGTAAAGCAATTGATGTTAATTAATTTATAGCATCCACTTGAGGGGGAACAAAAAAACCAATCTAAGGATGAAAAAGAAGGATAAAAACATACAACATATTATCCAACCATAATGCATAGCAGGTAATAGGAATCCTATGTAACCACACTACACGCTACAAATTTCTTTTGTCTTAATCCGACTCCACAAGAAAGTGGAGACTTTAATATAATTTGAGCATCCAAGATGTCAAAAATATTTAGTATACTATTATATTATTTTTTAACCTTTTTAACTTTATTTTAGTCATTGTGTTATTTTAATGGATGAGGTATTTTTTATTTTAGTTTCGTAATTTCAATAAAATTAGTTTTTGTTCTTGTTAACTTCTTTTTTTAACTGTGATAGAATGATCACTTTTCATAATCAAAACTTTGTATACAACATCACATTTAGTTTTTATTTTAAATTTTTTTAATTCTATTGGAATTACATTTTGTTATTGTAATTATTTTTCAATTACAATTATTTTTTTATTTTTATTCTAATAGAACTTATTTTACTAATTGGTTTCTTAATTTGATAGAATAAATTGTTTAATTTCAACCGTTTTTTAATGTTATTGTTCTATTCCATTTAAACATAATAAGATTAATAAACATGTGTGTGATTTTTTAGGCTAAGAGGTTGGTTTATTTAGTATTTTACTTTACAATATTACGATTATTTTTTGCTATAATTTTCTAATTCTAATGAAATTAATTTTTATTATGATAATTACTTAACTCCTTTAATAAATTATTCATAAAATTGATAATGATATTCTAATTTCTTGAGACTAATACTTTTTTATATTATTTTTCAATGATTAGAATATTTACATCATTCCTATTTAATTTGCAATATATTTTAATTAAAAATTAAATCACAAAATAAAATTACGCGCATCAAATAAATTAAAAACTAATTTTTTATAAAAGGAAGTAAAGATAATTGATTGATTTGTTTTTCAATATTTTAATCATATTTAAATAAAGAAAATATAAAATTGATTTGAACATGGAGTGGCACGTGGTGGGTAGCAGCTAAAATTGACGAATAATAAATAAACTTGAGGTGTGCGGTGTCAAGGAGGAAGGGGAAAAGGAAAGATGAGAGGGTCAGCGGGTCGGGTGTTTTAAAATTGATGTGCCATTTTCAAGCAACCTGAATCCCTCTTCAAACATATCGCTTTCATTTGAATGGCCTCCCCTGGGGGCGCATTCATTCCTGGTTTCCTTCAACCCAGAAGGCCCAAATATATATATATATATATATATATATATATGTATGTATGTATAGCAATCAAATATCTGCGTCCACTATTTGGTGAAATCAGTTTTCGCTATCCTTGGGATGAGCTTGGCTTAATGGCTGTACCCTTACCCCTTAAGTTCAATTCTCTCCCTTACTAAAATTTCACTATCCATCCATTCAACTATTTTTATATAATAATATTATTTTTCAAAATGAATAAATCTATCTGATCGGATTAATTTTCATAACATTAAAAGTATAATAATTTCATCAACACAATTGATTTGATTGATAAAAATTTATATACATTAATTAAATTATCATAAATTTAATTTAAATATTTTGTATAAAAAATTTATTTGTTTTAATATTTTTAATATTTTAAAAAATTAATTTTTATTTATTAGATAGATAATATTTAAAAAAAATTCTTTATTAAATTCAAATAAATTGATGAATCACATTAAATTTTATATTTTGAAAATTACAAAGTGATTATTTGGGTGTTGTACGGAGACCAACGGATGTGGACCTTCAACCAACGTTAACATGATCTTAACAGTGAACTGGATCCGTAATTTAGCAACCAAAAATGATTAGTCGTGGGTACGTGGCAAGAGCTGATTGGGTGGATTTTGATCACTCTGAGCCGAACATCTTACCACTTCTGGTCTCATAATTGCCATGATGGGGTGGCATCAGAAAATCTAAAAGCGGAGACGCCTTGAATGTCCAACAACCAATCACCCTTCCATTAAACGCCAACAATTTGGTGCACTAAATCTTCAATCAATGCACCTGCGTATGATCAAATCCCCCACCACGTTGTATACACATTCAACAGCCGACGATGTCCTCATACACCCGCAGTTTAAACACAAACTTTAAAATATTCAAAAGTGAAAAAATAAACATAAAAAAGGAAACATAGGATGCTACATAATTTAATTTTTTATTATTATATGAATGCTAATATGATATCTCAATTTTTAAATTTTTACAATAATAAAAATAACAGACAAACAAAACATCACAACAAATATTAAAAACTTATTATTTAGAGTTTTTTTATTTTATTTTAATTTTTTAATTTTTATATTAGGTCATTTATTTTTTTTAGAATATGATAAAATAAATAAAAAGTAAAAAAATAAAAAAATACAAAGAGAAAAAATAAAACAAAGGATAGTATAGAAAATTCATTTTTATTTAAACTCCTGTATTATACGACTTTCGAATCTATCTATTTTTGTCCGTAACCTGCCGCGTACACGGTGGGCCCATGTTTCTACAAAATAATCAGTGCTACTGCAGAAAGTGGAACAGTAATATATGCATTGTCCATCTCTTTCTCTCTCCCTGCCTTTCTCGCTCTCTCTTCTCTTCTCTCCTCTCTATCTAAGTGCTCCTCATCCCCTGGAAGTCCGCTAGGGTTTTTTCAATCTCTGCTCTGAATTCTTTCACTATACTGCGGGGTAAATCAGTTGAACCAGTTTCAATGTGCCTGTGTCCCTTGCACTTTGCAGGTATTGCTTTTGTTTCCGATCGCACTGCTCACGGCTTATTTTATACAAACCCAACCCGTAGAACGCACTCTGATTTTGATGAACAGTGTTAATTTACACTATGCGTTTTGTGTATCTTTTAACTGAGATTTTAACTTTTCATTTTGTGGTTTGACAACTTTGTTATTTCTGATTTTAGATTCCTTAATATGATGCTGGGGTTGTTGGATTGTACTTACAAAAAGCGTCCAACGGAAGAAATTGTATTTCTAAGTCAATGCCCAGTATTTCTTTTTTTTGGGTTTTCTTCTCTCTGAATTTTTGGATTCAGCACATTTGTGGGAGGGAGGAAACCAATCCTGCATTCATATGCCTTCTCCTCCTTTTCTTAGATGCAGGATGTTGCACTAAGCATAATAAAAAGCGAAATTACAACTTCATTTTTCTACAAATTTTATCTGATCTGTTGATTTAATGGAGTGCTGAAGATTTTAAAAAGATGAGAAAAGGCCCCTTGCTTCGATGCAGTTTGGTTAGCTCCAGTTGATTAGTTTTTGCTTGAGTAGTGAGTTTTGCTTTATTTGCTACCTGAGGCCGCAAGGAACAACTAATATTATGCTTGGTATAAACCCAATCCTGTATATTAATTGACGAGAAAATCGTACCCTGACAGAATTCATAAGAAAAACCCTTTATTTATTCCCATTACTTTACCTGTTTGTTTCTCTTGTTTTGGTTTATCTAATAATTGAATACTTGAAATCATGTATTTAATGTGATAAATTGTCATATGTTATCTTCAAATTAATTCTATCAGAGTGGCCAACCATTAGAAATTTGGAAGTGTGATAAAATTAGGTAGCTATTGCAGTAATAAACTGTTGTATGTGCATTTTGATATTTGTAGTCTTCTAGCAGGCATTTTTCAGCAAGTGAGCAGTTATTGTCATTTTTGATTTTTGAAGTCTCTCTTATGCCTTTGATGATGTCTGTTTTTGTTGTCTTTTATTTCTTTGGTTTTTTTTTTAATGTTCTGGTTTATTTCCCCTTCATGCTATTTTGGTTTTGCTGACACACCTTGACGTTGGTCATTGTATCAGGATTTGAGCATCACATAGCTGTTAAAACGAGTGGATGTACTTTTCAGCCTTTGAATTTGATGTGATCAAAGAATGGCTTGGATTCTGGAGATTGCAGTGTGTGTGTTCTACCCTCAAGCTGTGAATGTTATGCTTATGGTATCTGAAAATACTGTGTGTGAAATGAATTAGATTAGACTTGTATATTGAGAGTCATTCTGCTTTGCGTGTCTGTGCCACACCAAAGTTTATGTTAGCAGAACAATTTACCTTGTAATGGGTTCATTCTCTGGCACTTGTGAAATTGTTGAAGCGAGGGAGGAGCTAAATACAGGAAAAACTGTAGGGATTTGTCAGCCCAATCCTGGATTTAGCATGGCTGAGAAAACTCAGAAGCTTCCAGTGCTTAAATTGGGATACAAGGATAATCTAGATGATGATATTAATAAGCTGTTTGAATCATTAAATTTCAAAACTTCATCAAGGGATAATCTATTACGAGATGGTACGAGCCCTAGGATGAAGAATGCCTTGAAAAGGCCAATCACGGTGGGTGTTTCTAGATCCCCACGAGTTGGGACATCTGAGCCTGTCACTTTGAAGCAAGCATTAAGAGACCTATGTATATCTAAGGCATCAGAAATGGCTGCTATGAAACGATTATCAAAGTCAACAGTTTCTCCAAGAGTATCCGAGGTTGGGAAGATAAAGACATTGTACAATTCAATTGTAGTTGAAGCTAGTCAACCAGGGCCATCTTTTGTTGAGAGTAAGGGGAGTAGAATTGAAATATCTCTTGTTCCTGAAGAAAACAAATCAATTTCCTTGGAGAACACATCCAAATCTCATCAAGCTGCCAAATCCACATCCTCGAGCCAAAGTGTTCCTTCTTCTCCCCTAGTTGATATTGCAACTACACAAAATGATGCTCAGAATTCTCTGGTGCAGAGTGGTTCAGTATGTTCATCAAGTAAAGTTGGGGTTCAATCACAGCACTTGGAGCCTGGCCAAACAGAAAAGCAAATATCAACACCTTGTCAACCTCTTTCTATTACTGATAAAAGCAAGTCAGAATTGACTGAAAATGCATCTAGGAATTTGGGAAATAAAGCATCTGTCTCAAAGGTTGGGCAGAAAAGTAGGTTGCAAACAGTATCTTCTTCGTCTACATCAGTTAATGGCAATAGAGTGAACAAGCTGTCTCGCAATGCCCCCCATACAGTGAAATCAGTTAGCAGGAACAAGAACTTGAGTAAGAAGAAACTAAAGCAGGATTCAGTTACTTCTTTAAGTTCTCCTACGTCCAAGGAAATGAAAAATAGGTTGGTCCCTGGTACAACTCAATTGGTCTGTGAGAGATGTCGGTGTACTTTGGAGAATACTAATAACGAAAACAGACAAGATACTATTGCATTGGACTCTACCAGTCGTGTAGATGGACTAAGCTCAAGTGATGGGCACTCTGGAGAAAACAAACCTGGTTCGACATCAACTAGTGGTGATAGAAACACAGCAGTTGCAATAGTTAAAAACACCAGATTGAAGGAGCAACTTGAATTTTCACAAAGTTCCAAGAGTAGCCAAGGTGAGCATAGTAGTAGTACAAGTACCAGTGATGAGAGCAATGTGAGTGGGTCTAGTTGTGGCAATAGGCCTCACATGTCAAAGGATGTTAGGTGGGAAGCCATACATCATGCTCAAGTGCAGCATGGAGTCTTGGGTTTGAGCCACTTCAATCTTTTGAAGAAACTTGGTTGTGGAGACATTGGAACTGTATATCTAGCTGAACTGATTGGCACAAATTGCTTATTTGCTATTAAGGTCATGGACAATGAATTTTTGGCAAGAAGGAAGAAGATGCCTAGGGCTCAAACTGAAAGAGAAATATTGAGGATGCTGGATCATCCTTTTCTTCCCACACTTTATGCTCAATTCACATCAGATAATCTGTCATGTCTGGTCATGGAGTTCTGCCCAGGTGGAGATCTTCATGTTTTACGGCAGAAGCAGCTTGGTAGATGTTTTTCTGAGCCGGCAGCAAGGTAGGGTACTGTATGATTTTCTGTATAATATATTCTTTGTTGCTGCTCTCAACCAAATATGAATTCCAAGATGTTGCATTAATTCAGAATAGAATTTTTTAGCTTGTCTAACTTGAAAAATGAAAAAAATTTTCTGGTTACGTTAAAAATCCTGAAGTTGTGAAATAGTGTCATTAATTTGGTTTACTTTCATTGGACTTCTTGATCAATTTTTTTAGAATAGGAACCAGGCAATACAATAGAAAAACTCAGCAAAAGCTTCATTGTCAATAATTTAGCAAAAGGTTTGCAAATTTTAACAAGAGGGATAGTAATTGTGCATAAAAGATCAAACAGGCAACATAGCAGGACAGTAATAACACCATTTTAAGCCAAAGATAAAACTAACAATTTTAAATTCCCCATTCTAAAACTTTAATTAATTTCAAACCCTAGTTTCCAAGTTAAAAGCTGAAACCTTTCTAAATTTATTTTCATTCTGTGTCACTGGGACCGGGCCCTAAGTTTTTTGACCCTCCAACATTCACTGCAGTTATGGCCTCTGTTCTTGGTTGCCATTTTAGTTTCCACTGACAAAGAGGAGTTTGTACATGACTCTTCCCTACACCATTTGGTGGAAGGCAAGGATTGTTAGTTGCTCAAGCTTCCATAAATAAATCAAATAGATATCCCGATTGAGGGCATCTTGTGCTCTATCAGTTTATACTTATTATATGCAACTTTCATGCAGCGTAACAATTATATCATGTTTATGATAGCTATCAATTGTCAACATAATTCTTAATGGAACCATGTTCCATGCACAGCTATGCTACTGATCTTGCTTAATTCTTGCCCCTACTTGTTATGCAATTTCTGAACAATTATATCATGTTTATGATGGCTATCAGTTGTGATAATTGCTTCAATAGTTATTGTAATTGAATTGGCTTTTTGTTAATCAGTTTAGGGTTAGTTTAAACCATTCTTGATACTCTTATTTTGTTCCCAACATCAAAGTAATTATTGGAATGTGATTTAAATCTGCAGGTTTTATGTTGCTGAAGTACTTCTTGCTTTGGAGTACTTGCACATGCTTGGAGTTGTTTACCGTGATTTGAAACCAGAAAACATCCTTGTTCGAGAAGATGGGCACATCATGCTCACAGATTTTGATCTATCATTTAGGTGTGCTGTTTGCCCAACACTTTTGAAATCATCCTCTGATGTGGATCCTGCAAAGATTTCTGGTCCTTGCACACGATCTAGTTGCATTGAGCCATTCTGGGTTGAACCATCATGTCAAGTTCCATGCTTTAGTCCTAGATTCTTACCTGCTGCTGCAAAAGCACGGAAATTAAAAGTGGATCTTGCTGCCCAGATCAGACCATTGCCACAGCTCGTGGCTGAGCCTACTGATGCAAGGTCAAATTCATTTGTTGGTACTCATGAATACTTGGCGCCTGAGATCATCAAAGGAGAAGGACATGGAGCTGCAGTTGATTGGTGGACGTTTGGTGTTTTTCTTTATGAGCTATTATATGGTAGAACACCTTTTAAAGGTTCTAATAATGAAGAAACAATAGAAAATGTTGTGTTGCAAAGCCTCAGGTTCCCTGACAGCCCATTTGTTAGTTTCCAAGCGAGGGATCTCATATGGGGATTGTTGGTTAAAGAGCCTGAAAACCGTTTGGGTTCAGAGAAAGGAGCTGCTGAGATTAAACAGCATCCCTTCTTTGAAGGCCTCAATTGGGCGTTAATACGTTGTGCTGTCCCACCAGAGCTTCCAGAGTTTTGTGATCTTGGAGTTTCAGAGGGCATGGGTAAGTATTTAGAGTGTAAATCAACTGGGGAGCAAGTAGAATTTGAGTTGTTTTAAAGAGACTACTCTTTGGGAAGAGTGGCATTCTTGTTATGGATTCCCATGTTTAAGGCTTATAAGTTGAGCTGTAACTAATATGTAATCCTATGTTGTATATTCGTTTTGATTTTACTACGACACGGTGTGCCTTCATAGTTTTTTTTTTTTTTTTGACAGATAGGAATTTCCATTAAAAAAGAGTAGGCATACAACAATGAACTCTGGCTTCTCAAATAAAAAAAGGAACTTATCCTGGTAAAACCAAGAGCACCTAGCATGGAACAGGAGAACAACAAAGACTGTGTGTACCAACAGAGATTTCCAAAGTATCTGATGAACTCTCTAAAATGAGTCTCAGCTAATTGAATAGTCTCCATAACAATAACGGTGATGAAACAGTGTCTCATTTCTAGACTTCTAAATTCTCCAAAGCGAGAAGACAACCATGTAAGGAGTTTCTTTCCATCGTCTGAACTTTGTACTCTGCGCATAAGCTTACACTACCATTCTTTGAAAGAATTCCTTGCCAAATGTGTAGGTGGAAACACCCCTAGCAAATGGACAAAGAACAAATATTAAAACAAAAACGTTTTTAAATTAATTTTAATGCAAATATTAAAATCAAAACGCAATTAACGCGCTGATTTTCAAAATTCAAACTTGCTAAGGTTTTATATGCTTTCGGATCGGTTAGATACGAAGGAAGGGACCTGGATCCTCTCTACTTTTTGGGTTGGAAGATAGACTACAGTAGACAAAAATAAATATAAAATTAAAAAAATAAAAATAAAAATTATAAAATATATTTAAATAAAAATAATAAATATTAAAATTAGAGAATAATAAATATAAAAAATTCAAATCTCAATAAAATTGTTATAACTTTCAACTTATTTTAATTTTCTTTAATTTTGTTATAAAATAATTCTTAGCAGTTAGCAAATTACTATTTATAAATTAAAAGGAAAAAATCTTGTTAAAAATTTCTCATCAATCACGAGGAGTCTATAAATTTATGGAGTCTTAAAATAAATTTAATAATTTAAATTTTTATAAATAAAATGATTGTCAATATAAATTTTTTAAAATAGCACAATTTAGAGTCTGTTTGAATTTCATTTTATAAAATAATCTTTTGTTTTTAAGTATAAAAATAAAAAATTTATTCAATAGATATGTTTTGTTTTAAAATTCTTATTTTAAAAATAAAAATAATAATTTTATCAAGAAAAGTTTGTTTTCTGTCCTTTATTTTTACAGTGATAGTTTAAAGATTTTATTAATAACAAACTGATAAATAAGAAAAAGTAGGAATAAACATTTTACTTTGTGAAGAGACCGACAAAAAAAATTAGTTAAAGTTACCAAATAATTTTTATATTTTATTATTCTTAAAACTATTTTAAAATACATGCTAAACAAATTTTCATACATTTTTATTTTAAATATTTATTTTCAAAATTATCTTATAAAATTATTTTTAAAAAAATAAATACACTTCCGAAGACACCCTTGATATCGCTACCGCCTCCAACACTGGAATCTTCGGCAAGTAACGCAAAAGATAGGGGAAAAGGAAAGAGAAAAAGAAACGGAAAATTGGCCGCACAAGGGTTGTTCCTCTCTCGCTAGTTTCCTCTGATACGACGAGTAATCACTGGAAGTTTGCATCAGCCACTAGCGGAGCCTTCTCCGGCTCATCTTTTAGGTTCGGTCTTTCTCATGTTGCCTTTCCTCTCAGTTTTAGTTATTCAAAATTTTCCTCTATTCTTTTCAAAGTTCTTTTTCAAAACTATTGTTCCGAAAAATATTTTATGAAATTTTGCTTATTAAGCTGTTAGATTGATGATGAACTCTCCCAATTCATACTTTAATCTAATTTTTTTGGGTCATAGGGTTTATGCTTTTGCTCTTTCTCAAGCTTTTATTTTTCTCAGCACTTTTTACTTTTGAGGCGAATTGAACACTAGTGTAGGGTTTCTGTCGTTCTGGATTTATGTTAACTAATAGGGAGTAATAATTAGTAGTGGGGTTGTATTGATGGCTTGTTCGTGACTTGTATTGGTTGATTAATTAGACCTCTAGCTGTGCTGTTCAGTGACTTATCATTATCTCTATCTTAAGTAGCTTCTGTTTCGTTCTTCATGAGACTAGCATTGGGTTCAGGGAAATTGCATTAAAAATTCATTTTTCACGTGGGCAGGAAGGATTATAGCCAACTTGTTGAGTTGGTTACTTAATGTTGATATTTGTTTGCTAGTTCAAATCCTATATATAGTGGAAAGTCATACTTTCAAGTTTATTGTCTTGAGCTGCATCTAATATTTCAAGAGAATTATCTGTGCTGGAAATTTTTGAAATTTATGCACGTTTATTGTTTTTCAGAAGTTATGATTTGTGCTTCAAAAATCTTCTCAAAAAACCTTACATCTTTACAATGTTTATTCTTTTATCCGTGCCCAATTGCATGTGAAATTACTATATCTCAGCAAAGGCTGTGTTGCTGTGTGATTGATTTGTTTTGTCCATGTATTGGTTTGCTACAGAGCTACGGAGGATTATGACTATCTAATAATTTATATTATTTTAAGGATTGCTACATAAATCTTTAGCATGGTTGGACTTCTAATTCTATGATTTGTGACTATGTATATGGACATACAGCATTGGGCGTTAAGAGAGGTAATATTGGCTTGGTGACAGATAATGCCACTGTTTTTTTTTTTTTTTGGTGTGATGGGGGGAGGGGAGGGGGATGTATAGTAAGAAGTTATGCAGTTGTAGAAAGAAGAGTAAGACATTCTTTGAAAAATATAACGTTAACTTAAGCATTAATGTATTAAAGCCCTCTAAAAGATTTAAGCTTTCTTGAGAGAACCTCATATTCAAAACCTCTACAGTCTAGGGTAACACCAAGAAGAAGTCAAATGAAATTTTCTATCCCAGAGCAGATGGGGTGGCAGACAAGGACTGAAAATTGTATGCTTTAGTTCGTCTTTAGCAACCTTGTATCATTGGGAGGAATACTACTCTTCCTGTTTGAGTCAATGGTTATGAGCATGAAATCTCTTATTTTAATAAATATGTTCTTCCCCCCCAACCTTGATAGTTACTATCCAAACTAGTAAATTTATAGCTTTTATAATTTGTTCACATAGTGTGATTACATTGTGCGCTAGAAGATATAGCAAATTGATTCTCAGATGTCATGTTTTCACTTACAGATATAAAAATGCCAAAAGTAAAGACAAACCGCGTTAAATACCCAGAAGGCTGGGAATTAATTGAGCCTACACTCCGTGAACTTCAAGCTAAGATGAGGGAAGGTTTGTATCTTGTATCTTATGCTTGCCTTACCAAATTTGAATATTTTTTTCTTTTGCAAAATGCTATGAAATTGAGATTTGGTTCTTTGTTTTTGTGCCAGCCGAGAATGATACGCATGATGGTAAAAGAAAATGTGAGACATTATGGCCTATTTTTAAGATTGCACATCAGAAGAGCCGCTACATATTTGACCTCTACCACCGGAGGAAGGAAATTTCTAAGGAACTTTATGAATTCTGTTTAGAGCAAGGATATGCTGACCGCAATCTGATTGCAAAATGGAAGAAGGTACCTCATGATTTCTCTTTTAGTCAATTTTTAGATATGCTGTTTTTGTTCATGAATTTTTTTACTACAAAGTATGTATCGGTTGTCTATAAGGCTTCACAATATGCATTTAAAATTTGTGAGCTATCGTTTCCAAGCTATGGAGGTAGTGACACTCAGTGCTGGACTGTATAGACATCATGGTGGTAAAAGTAGAGTCCTATTATGGTTCTGATATAGAGTTAAGAATGAAAGGGAAATATGAAAATCAAATACTTCTCATTTGTCCTCTGATCACGTGTTATTGGCATTGTTATTGCTACTGGCGATCAAAATTGTTGAAGTTATTCTGAAATCAAGGAAATATTATAATTGTTTACCACCATCCGGTTGCCTTAACTGAATTCACTTAAGCTGTATATGGACTTTGTATGTATTATATAATAATACTGATTAAATAAGATTTCATTATTTGGAACTGGTAATTATAGCTTGAAAATATATTGAAGTTTTCATCCTTCTATCTTTGTACACTATATTTGTAAATTGTGTTTTCTTTCTTGGTTTAAAATCCTAAAATTATATTGGTCCTTGTTAAAATTGCAGCCTGGTTATGAACGTCTATGTTGCTTGAGGTGCATGCAGCCACGGGATCACAACTTCGCCACCACTTGTGTTTGCCGAGTACCCAAGAACCTCAGGGAGGAGAAGGTTATAGAGTGTGTCCATTGTGGTTGTAGAGGCTGTGCAAGTGGGGACTGATTAGCACCCATTCTTGTCACCGTGTATCGAACTTATGTCACAGTATTTTTGTGTTTGGGTTAAGTGCACCTTTCAATTGTAATGTCTATCCAAATTATGAAAATGAGCGGATTGATTCCTGATTTATTAATATTTACTGTATTTTACATTCCTACTAATTAAACTGAATATTAATTTAGATTGATGGTCATATAAAATGCATGTGTTCATTAGAAGTTTAGTAAAATAAGAATTCTAAATTTCATGTTTTCTGATGAAGGGCAAGGTGCGAAGTGCAATGTAAATTTTATGTGAATCTCTTAAATTTCATGAAAACGAAAGTCATTATTAAAGGTGCTGCGATCAAACCGTCATTTGTAAATGTAGAACATAGTTTGCAAATCCCAGGTATGAATTGGGATATCTACTTAAATTTTAGAGTAATTTGTAATTATGTGTATAAATGAACACATCTAAGGAAAAAAATCATTGTGAGCACTTGGTGTACTACAGTTGACTGCGTCTTTTATCACTTTGTAACAAAGTTTTATGTTTAGAGATTGATTTTAGAATTTAAAAAAATAGCTTTATGTCTTGAATAAAAGTAATCTTAACCTTCAAACGATGATACTTAAGATGCCGTCCAATAAATGAATAAAAACCCTCAGATCCTTTAACGCAAGAGGTCATACAGGTGTGTTTGGACTTCCGGTGAAAATCAGTTCTCACCCTCAAAATCAATTCCCACGGTAAAGCATCCATGGGAGGGTGACCAACTCCCTACTTACCTATTATGGCTTTCAAGTCAGTGTAGCGTAGTGCAGGGTAAGTTCCACACCACTTTGCTGCCTCACTCGTACATTCCGTGAGTAAGGAGTGGTGAGTGATAGTCAATCCCCTCCATTTACTTTTTTTTTTTCAATAATTATTAGTTGTTATTGTTGTGACTATTATGTGTGTCTAGATTCTAACTTAAAAAATTCTTTTTGAAAATTTCCTGACTCCCCATTTGCGTCCAATTATATATAATATTAAATTATTATTATATTAAAGATAATTAAATAGTTTTATTTAAATTTTTATTACTTATCCTAATACAAGAGAAATTCTTGTGAAACAAGAGTTTGGGTAAGCCTCACTTACATATAAAAGGAGATTCAAAACAAGATGAATCAATATAAAAAAAAAATGTCAGTACTAATATAATAATTAATATTATTCTATTTTACAACTGGTCAGATTTATCAGGTCATGCTTTCAGCAGCATATAAAAAAAGAAAAAAAATTATTTTTAATTTTTAATTTTTTAAATTTAATAAGTAAAATTTATATTTTTTAAAAATTTTTTACACTCTTAAGATTTTTTATTTTTATAACACCTTTATGACAGAAGATTCTAATCCAAAAAATTTGGGTATGATTTTGTCCCTTTAAATATTAATTGCGTTCTGATTTGGATTACTTGATGCCCTTCTTCACACACTACAATATATATTAAGAACTCGAATAATGATGGTACTACGTGGCAAAGCATGCCACGTACAGAATAAAAAGAAAGAAAATAAAAAGATTATTAATAATTATGTGAAAAGAGTGTAAAAAAAATATGTATATAGGTAAAGATGGTTTGTCAATAGCAATTGGCCAAGGACACATTAACAACCTCTGGCTTAGCTGTTCCTCTTGAAAAACAGGTTCTCATCCATTGGAGATTCCCTCATTTTACATGGCATAAATTTAACTTTGATGGTTCAACCATTCTCGATGGGAATCAAGCTAGCCGTGTTGGTGTTATTAGGGATTATAACGAAAAATAGTGTGTTGGGTTTTGTCAAAACATTGGGGTTGGCACGGTGCTCTTCGTTGAGCTTTGGGGTCTCTTTACAGGATTACAACTAACCTGGGATAATGGAATCCGAAAACTTCAAGTTGAAGGTGATTCTCAAGTTGCTCTTTATCTGGTTTCTTATGGTTGTCAGCGAGCTCATCCATGCAGACCTTTAATTAACCGCATTAAAGAACTTTTAAATCGGTTGTGGAAAGTTCATCTTGATTATATTTTTTGAAAAGTTATAGTGTTGTTAACTGGTCAGTATCATTAGCTCATCAACAGGAGCAAAGACTTACTATTTTCATGTACCCTTCATCAGGTTGTAACTGAGAGACCTGGTTGAGGTTGTTTATTTCTAAATTATTTATGTGTAATTTTTATTTCTCTTATTTTCAAAAAAAAAAATTGTATGAGGGTATATCAATACTCTAAAAACTCGCATGGTCAGCGGAATTAATTGGATAATTAATTAAGGGAATAATTAAAAAAATATTAAATTACCTGTTTGGTTGAAAAGCTGACGTACGAAGTCAACAATGCTTAAATTTTTTAAGTCAACATATTAAATAGTTGATGCCGATAAGGATTGATTGGTTGCTGTGAATGCAGATGACACAGACACGTCTCTTTCGTTTTGAATAAAAAGTACAGTTGGTTCCAACTACCAACTACGAAAGAAAGTCGTGCTATTTTAATGAACGATTCACAAAATTTGTTGGATTTGAATCAGCTTTAAGACACAGCAAAGAGCAGCAGAAGCTTAAACATAAATCATAAGGAACATGAAGAAACATGCAAATTCTTCTGAAGTCCTGAATTCAGCACTTAACGTCAATTTGCGGCCAATCCAATCCTTCAATAATAACTTACATCAACACCTCCCTTGCAAGAGTAAAATGATGTACAAATCAAGATTATATAAACATTTGAGCTATATTTGTTAAAAAAAAATATTAGTGATTGATTTTAAATATGAATTAATATTATATTTAATAATAATATAAAAATTTTATAAAAATATATAAATATTATACAATGATTTGATATCGATGCATAGGTAAAAAAAAAATGATTGACAAGGTAAATTAGAGAATGAATGATACATGACACATGTAATATATATACATGTTTTTGTATAAATATTGCAATTGCATTTATTTTCGTAAAAAAAAAAAGCTCTTGCACACAAATAAGGCAAATATAAAAACAAAATTTTACTAATTCAACTGATTAATATATTTATATCTAAGTATATATAAACTTTTAGAAGAAACAAATAGCTCTTAAATGATGAAAAATAATTTATTTTATAGAAGAAATAATAAACACAATTAATTTTAGTAAACTTAATTTAAAATTTTAAATTAAATTAGTTTCGTGATGTAGAAGAATCTTTAATATATTTGAAAATTATAACTGCAAAGTTCACATACACAGTACCCTACAAATTATCAATTGTGCAATAAAAATAATCCATGGATGCTTTTAGGAGATGACGAAGGTGCCATTGAATATATAGACCAATTACAAATATTTTAATTTATTGAAAACGAATTTATTATGATACATATATTCCCAGCTCAACGCGTGCAACTCGTGCCATTTTCCCAGTTTTAATGAACATTATTATAGTAACAGAACAGCAGAACCAATTGGTCAAGTAGCAGGATCTCACCATAATATTTCATGTTTTGATACTTATTTTTATAAAGTAAAATTTATAAAAAAAATTATATTTAAAATATAAAGCATAACAAATTTAATAATTCATATTAATTTTATGAAAATTTAACAGAAATAAATTTCCCTTAACATTGACGTCTTTTTAAATTGGATCCATTTAGATTATGAGGATTATGGTGTGGCAAACATTGTGTCCCCATTTAGCCAAACTTTTAATATTGGGTGCAATTTGGCAATATAAAAGTGTTTTAAAAGCGATTATTCTAATCTTAATCACTCTATCTACTGCATTAATTAGTGATTATGAATGATTTATTAACTTGTCTGCTGCTCTAAATTTGTTAAAATTTTATGAACTCAAATGGTATTGCCCTTTGCATGCATTCATTATTTTCATTTGTAACTTATCATAGTTAATGTGCATTATTAAAATGGGCAAGACATGTCATGTAAAACAAGTAGAGAGGGTTGATATTAATAAAATGTTAATTAAGTAAAAATTAGTTATGTCTCAAAAAAAATTGGTGTCAATCATTATGAGTTGGTATTGATATGAAAATATCTCATGAAGGAATTAAAAAAAAAAGAATTGATTGCCAACAAAAAAAGACAAAAAGAAAGGGTCTAAAAGGGAAGATTCGAAATATTTAATATTTAGTAATATCCAATATTAATAATTTGAGTTAGCAATTCAAGACCAATAACATGTATTATATAATTTATTCACGAATTTTAATTCCATTATCATGTGAGTTGTTTGAGTGATTTAAACATTTTAAGTAAATTATTTTAGATTTAATTTAATTTTATGTAAAAAAAAGACTTATTTAAAAGAAGTTTCTACTATTATAAATTAAAAAAATTAGTCTTTACCTATTAAATGAAGAAGACTCAAGAAAAATAAAAAGTATTTAATCCCACTATAGCCAAAATACAACAATCTTAAGATAAAATAACTCTTTCTTTTTTTTTGGTTGAAAGATAAGATAACTCTTTTATCCCACTATAATTGGATAACAACAATCTTAGAGATAAGGTAACTAATTAGTTAAACTTTATTTTATATATAATAATAAAATAACATAAAGTTAAATAAATAAATAAGAAATGCTTGATAATAAAAAAAATTAAATGAAAAACTTTACTATTACATACAAACACGTACAAAAATCATTTAGATTAATGATTATTTAATTTTTTGTATCTATTCTATTTGTATAATTTTTTGGGTTGGTGATGATTCCTTCAAAAAGAGCCAATTTAGATGAGTGGTGCAGCCTAATTAGGACTCAACCTCAGATGCCCTATGGCATCTAAATTGGCATTATGCGTGGAGTTGTTACAGTTTGACCAAATGGGAACGCGGAGGGGTTTAAGCAAACTTTGAGCTTCGCATATTTTCCTTCAAACCGACAAAGAGAGATTGCCAAGGCGCACATGATGCATAAGCAGTTATTTAGCCATATAATTACATAATTTTATATGAAGTGGGACGATCTTCAAGGAATGCTGCTGCTCATTCTGTTACAATATTAACACGTTATTATTAATAGATAATGATGCCCAAAGTAGGTTGTGACAGCAATAAATATTTTTATTTTTTCTCCAAAAAAAATGAGCGTTGATAGAGATATATTCTTGTAACTACATATGTCAAATATTTCTGTACAAATCAATGAAACAGATCGTTTCATCTTCGTATTTTTTAATTAGATTATTACGTAGAAAGAAACGCATTAAGTCTATCACTTCTGAAGAAAATATATGCAAGCAGCAGTAACAGATCTTAATGGCTGGGAAACTCGAGAAGAAAAAGCAGCTGTACTTTGCTGAAGTTCAAAAGGGTAGCGTAAAGCCCATACAGGCTCAGCACTCAGCAGCACTGATTCGTATTCCATTTCATGCCACATCGCCAACTGTGCAGCCAAGCTATCTCTCTCTGTTTCTCTCTCCCTTATATATGTCTCTCTCTCCCCGCTACAAATTTCCATCTTTTCCATTTCCTGTTCACTCTCCCTGCTTAAAAACTCAGTTTCTATAGGCTAAATATATGGAGTACTTTACTTTAGCCAGCATTTGGTAATTTTGGTTTGCGAGGCCAAGCGTTAGTCGATAATCACTAATTACAGAACAAGTTCATGAGATAAACCGACTCTCTGTATTCTTTCATTTGAAAGAGTTTTTATTGGTCGGATCGATTTAGTAATGGCGTCGGCATTGGTGGGGGATGATCTCGCGAGATCAACAAGCAGTCGCCGGAGTTGGGCGTCGACGGATGTCTTCAACAGAAGTGTTCGGCAGACAGAGGAGGACGAAGAGAAGGAGCTCAAATGGGCCGCCATTGAGCGGTTGCCGACTTTTGATCG
The DNA here is from genome assembly GCA_037013595.1 of Dicorynia guianensis. Lineage (NCBI taxonomy): Eukaryota > Viridiplantae > Streptophyta > Magnoliopsida > Fabales > Fabaceae > Dicorynia > Dicorynia guianensis. Next base: position 32,768,561 of record JASUAB010000010.1, read on the forward strand.
GTTAAGGAAAGGCATGCTGAAGCAAGTGCTTGATAATGGAAAAGTTGTTCATGATGAAGTTGATGTTACCAAGCTTGGGATTGAGGCCAAGAAGCTGTTGATGGAGAGTATACTTAATGTTGTTGAGGAAGATAATGAGAAATTCCTTCGCAGACTTCGAGATAGAATTGATAGGTGCGTACTTTTATCTATTACTATCACTATCATTTTTTTTTCCTTAGAGTTATCTATCACTGTTACAAAAATTGATCTTATCATCCTTGGTTTTGATTACAGGGTTGCAATTGAAATTCCAAAAATTGAAGTGCGGTACGAGAATTTATCTGTGGAAGGAGATGTTTATGTTGGAAGCAGAGCGCTTCCAACCCTGTTCAATGTTACTCTGAACACTATAGAGGTCATCTTTCGTTCGTTTTTCTGAATTAAAAATAAAAAATATTGTTTTATGGTATACAATTTTTTCCATCAGCTGTTACTGTACGTTACATATGTAGTGTCTGTGATCTTAGCTAAATTGAAAGAATTAGTAATTTCAGATAACTGACTCTTATAATTCTGTTATGCACGACAGAGTATTCTGGGATTGTTTCACCTTGCCCCATCCAAGAAGAGAAAAATTCAGATTCTTAAAGATGTTAGTGGAATCGTCAAACCATCAAGGTATGCTACAAAAATTGTTTGAAAAATAGCCACAGAATATAACATTAGCAATTTGAAAGATAAATGCGGATGCATCTTGGTTGCCCTGTTTTTAAGACAACTGACTCCAGAAATTGAATTTCTTATAGCTTGTAATTTCAATGCCAAAAAGGTTACGTTCTTTAGACTGTGGACGGATGAATTTGATTTCCCATCGTTGTTCATTCAATTTAATTATTTTTTATTGGCATTAGAAGCTTATATTTATGTGATGTCGTTTTCTCAGGATGACCCTGCTTCTGGGTCCTCCAGGCGCAGGTAAAACAACATTGCTCCTTGCACTTGCAGGGAAACTTGACCGGGATGTGAGGGTTAGTTCTCATTTTTATTGAGTATTTTTTGGGTGAGATTATTTACTTTTTCCGTACAACAAAGTAAGGAATTTGTTGTGAACAGTCTTCTGGGAGGATTACTTACTGCGGCCACGAGTTGAATGAATTTGTTCCTCGGAAAACCTGTGCCTATATTAGTCAACATGATCTTCACCATGGAGAAATGACAGTGAGGGAGACTTTGGATTTTTCAGGACGCTGTCTAGGTGTTGGTACTAGGTATCAAATGTTGGTGGAACTTTCAAGAAGAGAGATAGAAGCAGGAATTAAGCCAGACCCTGAGATTGATGCATTCATGAAAGCCATATCAATGTCAGGCCAAAAAACTAGTTTGGTTACAGATTATGTTCTTAAGGTTAGTGAGTTTGTAATCTCTGCTTCATGTTATCACATCTGTCCTTCTAGCTAACCACTATTCTATATGTTTGACTGACATTCAATTTCTCACAGATACTAGGATTGGATATTTGCGCTGATATTATGGTTGGGGATGAGATGAGAAGGGGTATATCTGGTGGCCAGAAGAAGCGTGTGACAACAGGTAGGTTATTCATAAGAAGCTTAATCAACAAACTGAAATCATTGAACAATTAATCCCACGTGCTTAATGTAACTCATGCATACTAGACGTTCAATTCCCTTCTAAACTTGGGCAGATGAAATGTACTCGCTGCTAAGGATGCCACTTGTGCTATTCTTCTTATAAGCATTTATAGTTACCAATAATCTGTAATAATTGCTTCTGTGATGGCGAATGCTTGGTGCAGGGGAGATGTTGGTAGGACCTGCAAAGGCACTCTTTATGGATGAAATATCAACAGGATTGGACAGTTCTACCACGTTTCAGATCTGCAAGTTCATGAGGCAAATGGTTCATGTTATGGATGTAACCATGGTTATTTCTCTTCTACAGCCAGCACCGGAGTCATTTGATCTTTTTGATGACATTATCCTACTTTCAGAAGGTCAAATTGTCTACCATGGTCCTCGGGTGGATGTCCTCGAGTTCTTTGAGTACATGGGTTTCAAATGTCCGGAAAGAAAAGGAGTTGCTGATTTCTTACAAGAAGTAACATCTAAGAAAGACCAGCAACAATATTGGTTTAGAGAAGATGACCCTTACAGATATGTTTCAGTTTCTGAATTTGTGCGGGGCTTTACCGCATTCCACATAGGACAGCAGCTTGCAGCTGAGCTGGTGGTTCCCTATGACAAGAGCAAAGCCCACCCAGCTGCATTAGCGATGGACAGGTATGGTATATCAAATTGGGAACTGTTTAAGGCATGCTTGTCAAGAGAATGGCTGCTTATGAAGCGTAACTCTTTTGTTTACATATTCAAGACAACACAGATAACAATCATGTCTATCATTGCCTTTACTGTGTTCCTGAGGACAGAAATGCCAGTGGGAACAGTTCAAGATGGAGGAAAATTCTTTGGAGCACTGTTTTTTAGTCTAATAAATGTGATGTTTAACGGGATGGCAGAACTCGCCATGACTATTTTCAGGCTTCCCGTCTTCTACAAACAGAGAGATTTCTTGTTCTATCCTGCTTGGGCTTTTGGTCTGCCAATTTGGATTCTCAGGATCCCTCTCTCCCTTATGGAATCGGGGATATGGATTGTCCTAACATACTATACAATTGGATTCGCACCTGCTGTTAGTAGGTAATATAAGTTTACTTTTTCTATATATTCATGGTCCTTACTTGCCCAGCTTGGCAGTGTTACCCAACTTAATCATATAGGAATTTAATTTTATGAACAAAATTTCTTATTCACACGTATGTCCCTTTGTGTCTTCAGATTTTTCCGGCAATTCTTGGCATTCTTTGGCATTCATCAGATGGCTCTTTCTCTGTTTCGGTTCATTGCTGCAGTTGGAAGAACGCAAGTTCTTGCTAATACACTGGGCACCTTCACTTTGCAACTGATTTTTGTGCTAGGAGGTTTCATCGTCGCCAAAAGTAAGTCATTGATCACATCTTAATCTTGCAGAGCTCTAGTAACTAAAGGAAGCTTCTACTTTCTATATTGTGATTGAATTGCCAAGTTTTACTTACTCTTCTTTTGACTCTCGTATTCTATAGTTTGAACAAGTATTTAGGGAAGCATGTGTTCTTTTATGTCTGCAGATGACATAGGGCCATGGATGATATGGGGCTATTACATTTCGCCTATGATGTATGGTCAGAATGCCATAGTCATGAATGAATTTCTTGATAAAAGATGGAGTAAGGTAAGAACTCAAACCTCTTATTGATGTTTTTTACTGTCGCAATACTTATACCCATATACCAAGACAAATTTACTTTGGTATACATATACCAACACAAGTTTACGTTAAGTTTATGCTGCCTTCCTGAGCATAAGGATTATTAACAATAATTTTCACCTTATGTAGCCAAATACAGACCCTAGAATTGATGCACCTACGGTTGGAAAAGTACTACTGGACTCTAGAGGCTTCTTCACACAAGATTATTGGTTTTGGATCTGCGTTGGGGCCTTATTTGGGTTTTCTCTGCTCTTCAACCTTCTCTTTGTTAGTGCATTGACTTACTTGAATCGTAAGTTATATCACATTTATTCCGAGAGTCTACACTTAAATGAAACTTTCGGCGTTAGTCAACTGTTTTTTTGTCAAACCACTATTTCAGCTCTGGGTGATTCAAAAGCGGTGATCGTGGATGAAGGTGTCAAGAAGAATAAAATGTTAGCCTCCAGACAACATACTGCAGAAGGTTTTCATACCTTCCTTTCCAATGCATTTCCTAGCTCTTTGTAATTTAGAGAAATGTAGGGGGTTATATATGTAAGAAATCTAATTATTTTTTGAGTTGATAAAGCAATTTCTTCTTTGCCAACACAGAAAGAAGATCTACTCTGAGAACTTTGCAAAAGTTAGCTATCTATTTTGCATTATGGAATATATAGATAAAATTACTTTACCGATAGAAAGGACACAAAAAATTGTTCTATATAACAGATACGAGCCTTTTAGTTAGAGCTAATACTTCAAGGTGCTGCAGTATTCTTAGTTGTTTAGTTTCACATAATTTTCATGCTACTCAATGACAGCTATTTATTTAAGAACTCTGATCCTTTCCTTTAAATTACGGGCATAGACATGGACGTGAGAAATTCTTCAGAAATTGCTGGTGCTTCAGATCAAGAGCCTAGAAGAGGAATGGTTCTGCCATTTCAACCTCTTTCACTTGCATTCAGTCACGTGAACTACTACGTTGATATGCCTGCAGTAAGTCACTCATTTATGCCTGCAGTATAACTATTTCAAGAATCCCCATAACCGACTTTGGATATCAACTTATTCTTCAAAGTGAAGTTCATGGTTTTGTTTTGTCATGTCAGGAAATGAAGAATCAAGGAATCCAAGAAGATCGACTTCAATTACTACGAGATGTCAGTGGTGCTTTCAGACCAGGCATATTGACAGCACTTGTGGGTGTTAGTGGTGCAGGGAAGACAACCCTGATGGATGTGTTAGCTGGAAGAAAGACTGGTGGCTACATTGAAGGAAGTGTTAGCATCTCTGGTTATCCAAAGAACCAAGCAACATTTGCTCGCGTTAGCGGTTATTGTGAACAGAATGACATACATTCTCCACATGTTACCGCCTATGAATCCGTATTATATTCGGCATGGCTCCGTCTTCCTTCAGATGTAAAGACACAAACACGAAAGGTGGGTTAAAAAATAACTTAGTCATTTCTTTTACCATCAGAACTAGCACAGTTTTTATTCCTGTTCTTTTGCTTTCAAATTCTGATACAGCCTCTTTCTATTGGTAATATAGATGTTTGTTGAAGAAGTTATGGAATTGGTTGAGCTTAACTCAATCAGAGATGCTCTAGTGGGCCTTCCCGGAGTGGATGGTCTATCAACAGAACAAAGGAAAAGGCTGACTATTGCTGTTGAACTCGTTGCCAACCCGTCAATCATTTTCATGGATGAACCAACATCTGGTCTTGATGCCAGAGCTGCTGCTATAGTAATGCGAACAGTGAGAAATACAGTAGACACAGGGAGAACCGTTGTGTGCACAATTCATCAGCCAAGCATAGACATCTTTGAAGCTTTTGATGAGGTAAATTTTGACTTTCCACTCTAAGGAGTTTCTGTCTGCTAATTTTCTACGGTTGACGGTTGCCTAATATTTCATTTCTTCAACTTCGATTTCTTTTTTGTTGTAGTTACTGCTGATGAAAAGAGGGGGACAAATCATCTATGCTGGACCCCTTGGTCACCACTCGCATAAACTCATAGAACATTTTGAAGTGAGTATAGAAGCTTATTCTATTACATATCCATGAATACTAGAATCTTGAGGTCTAAGCTTCATACCACGAGCAATGTGGGCCAATTATTCAAATGCTTTCAGTGTTGAGAGTTTCATATGACTATATAATACAATAATCTACTGCAGGCTGTCCCAGGGGTTCCAAAAATCAAGGATGGATATAATCCTGCCACATGGATGCTTGAGATCAGCACTCCTTCAATTGAGGCTCAACTTGCTGTTGATTTTGCAGAGTTTTATGCTAACTCTACTCTTTACCAGTAAGTTTCTCCTTTATTGTTATGTCACTCATATGGCTGAAACTTACAGTTATCGATTTACAGATTACAACTCATGTTTTCTCGGTATCTTCTTCAGGAGAAATCAAGAACTTATCAAGGAGCTCAGCACTCCAGCTCCAGGTTCCAAGGACTTGTACTTCCCAACCAAATATTCCCAATCATTTTTTGTACAATGTAAAGCTTGTTTCTGGAAACAACATTGGTCTTATTGGAGGCATCCTCAGTATAATGCTGTTAGATTCTTCATGACAACAGTGCTTGGCTTACTGTTTGGTCTTATCTTCTTGAATAAAGGCAATAAGACGTAAGTCATTTAATCATTTACTTATTGATCTAACTTGCTTTTAATTTTGATCGAATAGAGAAGGCTTTGCCTAAAATTCTTATCAACTTAGAATATTTCACATTTTAATATGCATTTCAAGTTCATATTGGTCATTCATTGTTGTTGAACTAATTTGATTGGCAGCCAGAAACAACAAGATTTAATGAATCTTTTGGGAGCCATGTACTCTGCTGTGCTTTTCCTTGGTGCCACCAACGCTTCCTCAGTGCAGCCAGTTGTTTCTATTGAGAGAACTGTCTTCTATCGTGAACGAGCAGCAAGGATGTATTCTGCATTGCCCTATGCATTTGGTCAGGTATGAAAGTGAAGGAAGAAGTTGATATCTAAAAAAATCAGGATAATGTTATAACAGCAATGTGGAGTGACATTTTCAGAGGGAGTATAAATTGCAATTAATAAAGAATCATCCTTTTGAATTTTGATGGATTTAACCTAAACTAACATAAGCACTTTTATTGATTTATTCAAGCTAATTTTATGATGTCTAATAAATAATAGAACTTCATAGTCAGGTTGCATTTCGTAGGGACCTAGATGGTTAGTCCTAATGCAGTAGTAGAAACTAAATAATGCTTCACTGATTCTGCAGGTGGCAATTGAGGCAATTTACAATGCAATTCAAACAGCCATTTACACTCTGCTCCTTTACTCCATGATTGGGTTTGAATGGAATGCAGGGAAGTTCTTTTGGTTTTACTACTATATATTGATGTGTTTCATCTACTTCACTTTGTATGGGATGATGATTGTTGCACTAACCCCGGGTGTCCAAGTTGCTGCCATTGGCATGTCCTTCTTCCTAAGCTTCTGGAACTTGTTCTCTGGCTTCCTCATTCCTAGGCCTGTAAGTAATCTGCCCTTTAGATAATTCAAAATTTAAATATAGAATGGACCCTTTTGCATAAACAACTTGCATGCTTCTAAAATTTACAGCAAATCCCTGTTTGGTGGAGATGGTACTACTGGGCTTCTCCAGTTGCTTGGACACTCTATGGTCTTGTAACCTCTCAAGTGGGTGACAAAAATGCAGAATTGGAAATACCAGGAGTTGGAAACATGGGATTGAAGGATTTTCTTAAAGAAAACTTCGGTTATGAGCATCATTTCCTTCCGGTAGTTGCTGTTGTTCACGTAGGCTGGGTCCTGCTCTTCTTGTTTGTGTTTGCCTATGGTATCAAGTTCCTAAACTTTCAAAGAAGATAATATACTTCCAGCCATATACATCTTTGTTAGGACTATCTCCAGAATAGAGCTCCGAGTAGATTAAAAGGGGAAAGAACAGTTAAATCTTCAAGGGGTTAGCCCTTTCTTTCTTTATTTTTACTTCAAATGTATATGTTTTTTTCCCTCTTAATTTCAATAAAATTAATGAATCATTCACTTCTTAATAATCCCATTAGCAATATATTCTTTTATTATCTTCAGAGCAATATATTTTTGTATCTAGTTAGATTTTCATCTTTGGAGTAATTGACTGCTAGCTTATTAAATTTTCAAGCGAATATAAACTTAAAAGCCATTCATATCATTTATGTAAACGGTAAATACCGTTTTATTTTTTTTTAAATGTAAGTAAAAGACAGTGTATGAAAGTTTGTGACTCTGTGACTTGTGAGACGTGTGGAGTAAGCGGCCATGTCGTTTATGACGTTTTTTTTACTGCGAGAAGTCCAAGAAAATCGAAGACGGTATATTCTGCAGAATATGAAACACAATGATATTAACACTTATAAGTTCGGATAGCTGTACTGTCTGCTCCGAATAGTTGCTGCATGTCGTAGACCAATCCTCTCACCGAAACATAGCCCAGAAAGCCATCAGGTAAAAGAAAACATTTTCATTGAACGGATTTTTTTTTTTTGGTAATTTATTGAATGGATTATTATATTTAAATCTAAATATTATATTTTTACTTATAAAAATAAATACAAACTGGATACAAATTTTTTTAGAATAAATTCAGATATTTTCAAACCTTTAAGATTAAGAGATTAATTTTCTCATCATTCTAACTTCTGTGAGTTTTTTAAAATTATTTTTGATAGTACGGAAATTATACAAAAATTCTTGTACATCTATCTTTGGAGCAATGTAAGTCAACAATGATAGACTTAATTTTTTTAAGTCTCAGAAGCGATAAAATAAGAATAATACATTTTAGACTCTGAGATGTACTAATCATGTTTTGTCTCTTCTGAGATGTAAAGGTCGTTGTAAGTCTACGACTTGTCATTTTCATTATCTTTGCTCTAGTTAATGCATGAGAAAAATTTGTGAAACGTGGAGTTCAAGTAATCCCTCTACACCTAAGGAATAATGTAAATAACGCGGAGGACTTTACTCCAATTCTGGCAGCCCATCAGATCGTGCTCACAGAAGCATATAAAAGAAGAAATCCTGCCATGATTTTGCCACATTAAATTATGATTGCCTTCTGGTTTTGGTTCATGCCCGTGTCTTACGTGGCACATTTACTTTGTTTTCTTTCGCACGGTATAAAACTCACATGGGCACGCTAAATTGGGGAATTAATTAATTGTAGTATTTTATTTAAGCATATTTTTTATAAATAGTTGATAAGAAGTCCACAAGAAAAATTATTTCCTAAAATAGCTGAATTCCTTGAGTGAACATAATAAATAGTTGATATTTATAAGGATTGGTTGGTTGATATTGTACAATATAATATAGTTGGTTCCAACCTCCAACTACTAAAGAAAATCATACTATTTTAAAGAATGGTTCATAAGATATTTTTTGGAATTGAACAATTTTTTTTAATTTCTTTACATAATATTTTTACACTATTATTAAATATAAGATTAATTAACATTTAAAACTAGTTATTGATAACTTTTACTAATAAGTAGGACTCTAAGACTCTAATCCAAAATAAAGCTTTAATATTACATATAAATCATGAGCAACAAGAAAAAACATGCAGATTCTTAAAGACCAGGTCAGCAATTATGTTCATTTCCGACCTATCCAATCCTTTAATTAAAAAAAAAATTATACTATGTATGAACAACAGGATTTTTACTAGTTCAACTGATTAATATATTTACATTTAAGCATATACTTTTTTGGGAAAGATAAAATAACTTTTAAATGATAAAAAATTCATTGTATAGAATAAATAAAAGATTTAATTTCATAAAATATAATTCAACATACTCAAATTAAATTATCTTGGTAGTCTAAATGAATTTTAATATATTTGAAGATCTTACTGTCAAGTTTACATACACTACAAATTATTAACAGTTTTGTTATTCTTGTATAATTGTCACTCAACAAAACTTAAATTTAAATTATTAAATTTTACAGACTTTTGTAAAATTTACATGACTTAACACACCAAATGATTTGATGTGAGGATTATGTCCAAAACTTATAGAGAGAAAAGTTTTTTTTTCAATTATTCATTGTGCAATAAAAATAGGGAAAAAGCCTAAAAAAATGCCCTCTACTAAATTTTAATATCATTAATTAAGCTACTATTGTTCAAATTTAAAGAATTTAATGTTAATAAATTTTTATTTTGTTTCTTTTTTAAACATGTTCTAGATATCTCACTTTTAGTAATTTAATTATAATTTTGTGTGGTTATGATGTGTCTTAATATTTATTACAATAAAAATATTTTTTAACAATCAATTATAACTATTATTTTAATATACAAATTTAACAAACAAAAAATTAAATTTTAGTTTATTTTTATTGATTATAAAATATTTAATGATAGATAATTTTGATTTCATATATTTAACTAACATGATTCAAATTTAAGAATTATTTCACTGATTGCTTCGCATTAATTTTAAAACATACAATGACAATATATTTCAAATTTTTATATTTAGATAACATTATTTAAATTTAAATATTTGCATCTTATTTTTTCATTTATTTTAAATTATTCAATAATATTAAATTTTAAATTCTCATTTTTAATATATTTATATATTGAACTCTTATGTTTAATTATAACGTTTTATAGCAGTGACATGTTTTAACATATACAACAATTATATATCCTCAAAGAATGTTTAAATTTTATCAAATATACTTTTAATTTCATAAATTTATGTAGTATTATTTAAACTTGATAATTATTTATTTATTTATTTTTGTTTAATTTAAAATATTCAATGTCAATAAATTTGCTTTTTTTATATCTAGCTAATGTTATTTAAATTTAAACCGTTTTTTACCTGATGTAAATGTTAATAAATTGATTTTTCATCTTTAGCTTATGCTTATTCAAAATGAAGCATGATTCCTTTATTTGCCTTTCATTAATTTTAAAATATTTAATATAAATAATTTTTTTATTATTTAATTAAAAAATTTAAATTAATCATTATTTTCTTCATTATTTTTATTTGTTATAGATTTTAATGATAATAAATTTCTTGTTATGCTTAATAGATTTATTACTTTACTTTTATATTTTAATGCAGTTTTTATGATAATAATATATATAATATTTATTATAATAATAATTGCTCAAATAATGATTAAGATTTTTCTTCTTAATATATATACGGAGATTTCAAAGCATATAGCCAACCGCGCAACGAAGCCCAGTCTCTCTGCTACTCTCTCCCATCTGACTCATGTTCCTATATACATTCCCCGTCACCGCTTCAAATTTCCATACGAATGTTTTCCATCTCCCTTTCCCCATCGCTGCTTGTAAACTCGGTTTCTCGAAGCCACAAGTATAGAGCACTTTAAGACGGATTTCATTTGCAAGGCCAAGCGTTAGTCTATAATTATCTATAACATAACAAGTTCACGAGATGATTGACTCTCTGTATTCTTTCATCTGAAAGAGTTTTTATTGGTCGGATCGATTTGGTAATGGCGTCGGCATTGGTGGGGGATGATCTCGCGAGATCAACAAGCAGTCGCCGGAGTCGGGCGTCGACGGATGTCTTCAACAGAAGTAGTCGGCAGGCAGAGGAGGACGAGGAGGTGGAGCTCAAATGGGCCGCCATTGAGCGGTTGCCGACTTTTGATCGGTTAAGAAAAGGCATTCTGAAGCAAGTGCTTGATAATGGAAAAGTTGTTTATGATGAAGTTGATGTTACCAAGCTTGGGATTCAGGACAAGAGGCTGTTAATGGAGAGTATTCTTAATGTTGTTGAGGAAGATAATGAGAAATTACTTCGCCGACTTCGAGACAGAATTGATAAGTGTGTACTCGTATCTTCACTGTCAATTTCTTTTCTTTTTTTTTTTCTCTCTCTAAGAATTATCTATCATTGTCACTACATTTGATCTTATAATATTTGTTTTTGGTTACAGGGTTGGAATTGAATTTTCAAAAATTGAAGTGCGGTACGAGAATTTATCTGTGGAGGGAGATGTTTATGTTGGCAGCAGAGCGCTTCCTACTCTGTTCAATGCTACTCTAAACACTATAGAGGCACTTCTTTCGTTCGGCTTTCTGATTTGATAATAAAAAATCTCGTTTTATGATATAAAATTTTTTCCATCAGCTGTCGCTATATGTCACATATGTTGTTAATCTAGTGTCTGTGATCTTAGTTAAATTGAAAGAATTAATGTTGTTTCAGAGAACTGTCTCTCTTAATTTTGTTATGCACGACAGATTTTTCTGGGATTGTTTCACCTTGCCCCATCCAAGAAGAAAAAAATTCAGATTCTTAAAGGTGTTAGTGGAATCGTCAAACCATCAAGGTATGCTACGAACTGCCAAACAGAATATAGCTTTAGCTGTTTGAAAGATAAATGTTGATGTATCTTTATTGCCCTGTTTTCAAGACAATTGATTCCAGAAATTGAATTTCTGATAGCTTGTAAATTCAACTCCCAAAAAGCTACATTCTTTTGGATGTTGATGGATGAATTTTGATTTTCCATCGTTGTTCATTCATTTAACTATTTATTTTCAGGTTAACCCTGCTTCTGGGTCCTCCAGGCGCAGGTAAAACAACATTGCACCTTGCACTTGCAGGGAAACTTGACCGGGATTTGAGGGTTAGTTCGCACTTCTATTTAAATTTACTTTGGGGTGAGATTATTTACGTTCTCTTCCCATACAACAAAGTAAGGAATATGTTGTTAACAGTCTTCTGGGAGGATTACTTACTGTGGCCACGAGTTGAATGAATTTGTTCCTCGGAAAACCTGTGCCTATATTAGTCAACATGATCTTCACTATGGAGAAATGACAGTGAGGGAGACGTTGGATTTTTCAGCCCGCTGTCTAGGTGTCGGCAGAAGGTATCAAATGTTGGCGGAACTTTCAAAAAGAGAGAGAGAAGCAGGAATTAAGCCAGACCCTGAGATTGATGCATTCATGAAAGCCATATCAATATCAGGCCAAAAAACTAGTTTGGTTACAGATTGTGTTCTTAAGGTATGTGAGTCTGGCATCTCTGCTTCATGTCATTACATCTATCCTCCTATCTACCCACTATTCTTTATGTTGGACTCACATTCAAATTCTCACAGATACTAGGATTGGATATTTGCGCTGATATTATGGTTGGTGATCAGATGAGAAGGGGTATATCTGGTGGGCAGAAGAAGCGTGTGACAACAGGTTTGCTGTATATAACATGCATACTAAATGTTCAATTCCCTTCTAAACTTGGATAAAAGAAATGCACTTGCTGCTAAAAATGCCACTTGAGCTATTCTTGAACCTTTCCAACCGAAGTCTTGTATGTAAGTATTTATAGTTACCCATTGATATGTAACCATTGCTTCTGGGATGGCTAATGCTTGGTGCAGGGGAGATGTTGGTAGGACCTGCGAAGGCAGTCTTTATGGATGAAATATCAACTGGATTGGACAGTGCTACCACTTTTCAGATCTGCAAGTACATGAGGCAAATGGTTCATATTATGGATGTAACCATGGTTATTTCTCTTCTACAGCCAGCACCGGAGTCATTTGATCTTTTTGATGACATTATCCTACTTTCAGAAGGTCAAATTGTCTACCAAGGTCCTCGGGTGAATGTCCTCGAGTTCTTTGAGTACATGGGTTTCAAATGTCCAGAAAGAAAAGGAGTTGCTGATTTCTTACAAGAAGTAACATCTAAGAAAGACCAGCAACAATATTGGTTTAGAGAAAATGAACCTTACAGATTCGTTTCAGTCCCTGAATTTGTGCAGGGCTTTTCCTCATTCCACATAGGACAGCAGCTCGCAGCTGAGCTAGCTGTTCCCTATGACAAGAGCAGAACCCACCCAGCTGCATTAGTGACAGGCAAGTACGGTATATCAAATCGGGACCTGTTTAAGGCGTGCTTTTCAAGAGAATGGCTGCTTATGAAACGTAGCTCTTTTGTTTACATCTTCAAGACAACACAGATAACAATTATGTCTATCATTGCCTTCACTGTTTTCCTGAGGACAGAAATGCCAGTGGGAACAGTTCAAGATGGAGGAAAATTCTTTGGAGCGCTGTTTTTTAGTCTAATAAATGTGATGTTTAATGGGATGGCAGAACTTGCCATGACTGTTTTCAGGCTTCCTGTCTTCTACAAACAGAGAGATTTCTTGTTCTACCCTGCTTGGGCTTTTGGGCTGCCAATTTGGATTCTCAGGATCCCTCTCTCCCTTATGGAATCGGGGATATGGATTGTCCTAACATACTATACAATTGGATTCGCTCCTGCAGCTAGTAGGTAATATAAGTTTACTTTTTCTGCATATATATGGTCCTTACTTGCCCAGCTTTGCAGTGTTACCCAACTTAGTCATTTAGGAATTTTATCTGGCTTTGGTGGTGATAATATTTTTGAGACGAGAATGAATAAAATTTCTTATTCACACGCATGTCCCTTTGTTTCTTCAGATTTTTCCGGCAATTCTTGGCATTCTTTGGCGTTCATCAGATGGCTCTTTCTCTGTTTCGGTTCATTGCTGCAGTTGGAAGAACAGAAGTTATTGCTTCTATACTGGGTATCTTCGTCTTGCAACTGGTTTTTGTGCTAGGAGGTTTCATTGTCGCCAAAAGTAAGTCATTGTCGTCATGGGTCTTTCTATATTGTGATTCACTTACTTTTCTTGTAACTATCGTATATTATAAGCTAGTATTTAGTGAAGCATGTATTCTTTTATATCTGCAGATGACCTTGAGCCATGGGTGAAGTGGGGCTATTACATTTCGCCTATGATGTATGGTCAGAATGCCATAGTCATGAATGAATTTCTTGATGAAAGATGGAGCAAGGTAAGAAGTCAGTCCTCTAATTGATGTTTTTCATTGTTGCAATACTTAACGCTTATACAAAGACATGTGTTGAGTTTATGCTGCTTTCTTGAACACAAGCATTAGTAACAATAAATTTCACCTTATGTAGCCAAATACAGACCCTAGAATTGATGAACCTACGGTTGGAAAAGTACTTCTCAGCTCTAGAGGCTTCTTCACAGAAGATTATTGGTTTTGGATCTGCGTTGGGGCCTTATTTGGGTTTTCTCTTCTCTTCAACCTTCTCTTCGTTAGTGCATTGACTTATTTGAATCGTAAGTTGTATTATGTTTATTCCGAGAGTCTACACTTAAATGAAGCATTCAGCGTTAGTAAACCGTTTGTTGCCAACCCAAAATTTCAGCTTTGGGTGATTCAAAAGCAGTGATCGTGGATGAAGTTGACAAGAAGAATAAAAAGTCAGGCACCAGCCGACACACTGCAGAAGGTTTTCATGAATTCCTTTCCAATGCATTTCCTAGTTCCTTGCAATTTAGAAAAATTTTTGGCATCATTTGCTTGAATCGTTTTTTTTTTTCCAAAGTAATTATATTTTTTTGAAGGCTCTCACATTCATCCCTCAAAATGCAACCATATGGCTAACGAAAGAAGAAAGATAAAATTACTTCGCCAATAGCAAAAGTACACAAAAGAATTCTTGTCGATTTGACGGATGTGAGCTTCTGCTGAAGTATTCTTAGAAGTTGTTTTGTTTCAAATAATTCTCACGCTATTCAATGACACCTATTTATTTAAGATTTCTAATTCTTTCCTTTAAATTACAGGCATAGACATGGCGGTGAGAAATTCCTCGGAAATTGCTGCTGCTGCAGATCAAGATCCTAGAAGAGGAATGATTCTGCCGTTTCAACCTCTTTCACTCGCATTCAGTCACGTGAACTATTACGTAGATATGCCTGCAGTAAGTCACTCATTTATGCCTGCACTATGACTATTTCAAGAATCCCCATAAACTAGTTTGGATATTAATTTATTCTTCTAAGTGAAGTTTATGGTTTTGTTTTGTCGTGTCAGGAAATGAAGAATCAAGGAATCCAAGAAGATCGACTTCAATTACTACGAGATGTCAGTGGTGCTTTCAGACCAGGCATATTGACAGCACTTGTGGGTGTTAGTGGTGCAGGGAAGACAACACTGATGGATGTGCTCGCTGGAAGAAAGACTGGTGGCTACATTGAAGGAAGTGTTAGCATCTCTGGTTATCCAAAGAACCAAGCAACATTTGCTCGCGTTAGCGGTTATTGTGAACAGAATGACATACATTCTCCACATGTTACCGTCTATGAATCCGTATTATATTCAGCATGGCTTCGTCTTCCTACAGATGTAAACACACAAACACGAAAGGTGGGCTGGAAAATAACTTGGTTATTTTTTTACCATCAGCGATAGCCAATTTTCATATCCTGTTCTTTTTCTTCCAAATTCTGATATAGCTCTCTTTATTTTGGTGATGCAGATGTTTGTCGAAGAAGTTATGGAACTGGTAGAGCTTAACTCAATCAGAGATGCTCTAGTGGGCCTTCCAGGAGTGGATGGTCTATCGACAGAACAAAGGAAAAGGCTGACTATTGCTGTTGAACTGGTTGCCAACCCTTCAATCATCTTCATGGATGAACCAACATCTGGTCTTGATGCTAGAGCTGCTGCTATAGTAATGCGAACAGTGAGAAATACAGTAGACACAGGGAGAACCGTTGTGTGCACAATTCATCAGCCAAGCATAGATGTCTATGAAGCTTTTGATGAGGTAAATTTGGACTCCACTAGAGTTTCTATCTGTTGATTTTCTACGGTTGATGGTTGCATTATACTTCGTTTCTTCAACATCGATTTCTTTTTTGTTGTAGCTACTGCTAATGAAAAGAGGAGGACAACTCATCTATGCTGGACCTCTTGGCCGCCACTCGCATAAACTCGTAGAATATTTTGAAGTGAGTATAAAAAATTATTCTATTACATATCCATGAATTCTAGAATCTTGAGATCTCAGCTTCATACCATGAGTAGGCCAATTTTTTAAGTGCTTTCAGCTTTGAGAGTTTCATAGAACTATAACATACGTAATCTATTGCAGGCGGTCCCTGGGGTTCCAAAAATCAATGATGGATTTAATCCTGCCACATGGATGCTTGAGATCAGCACTCCTTCAGTTGAGGCTCGACTTGATGTAGATTTTGCAGAGATTTATGCTAACTCTACTCTTTACCAGTAAGTTTTATCCTTTACGAATATGCAACTCATACAGCTCAAAGTTATCGCTTTACAAATTTGTTTTCTCTGTATCTTCTTCAGGAGAAATCAAGAACTTATCAAGGAGCTCAGCACTCCAGCGCCAGGTTCCAAGGACTTGTACTTCCCAACCAAATATTCCCAATCGTTTTTTGTACAGTGTAAAGCTTGTTTCTGGAAACAACATTGGTCTTATTGGAGGCATCCTCAGTATAACGCTGTTAGATTCTTCATAACAATAGCGATTGGCATACTGTTTGGTCTTGTCTTCTGGAATAAAGGCAATAAGACGTAAGTCATTTAATCTTTTATTTATTGATTCAGCTTGCTTATAATTTTTCATCAAATAGAGAAGGCTTAGCCTACAATTCTTATCAACTTAGAATCTTTCACATTTTAGCATGCATTTCAAGTTAATATTGATTATTCATTGTTTTTGAACTAATTTGATTGGCAGCCATAAACAACAAGATTTAATGAATCTTTTGGGAGCCATGTACTCTGCTGTGCTTTTCCTTGGCGCCATCAACGCCTCCGCAGTGCAGCCAGTTGTTTCCATTGAGAGAACTGTCTTCTATCGTGAAAGAGCAGCAGGGATGTATTCTGCATTGCCCTATGCTATTGGTCAGGTATGAAAGTGAAGGAAGAAGTTTATATCTAAACAAATCAGGATAGTGCTGTAACAGCAATGTGGAGTGACTTTTTCGGCGGGAGTTTAAACTACAATTAATAAAGAATCATCCTTTTGAATTTTGATGGATTTAATCGAAACTCAAATAAGCAATTTTGTTGATTTATTGAAGCTAATTTAATGATGTCTTAAAAATGATAGAACTTCATAGGCATGTTGCATTTTATAGAGACCTAGATGGCTAGTCCCAATGCTGTGGAAAGTAAATGGGTTAATTATACATAATTCAATGATTCTGCAGGTGGTTATAGAGGTGATTTACATTGCTATTCAAACAGCTATTTACACTCTTCTCCTTTTCTCCATGATCGGGTTTGAATGGACGGCAGGGAAATTCTTTTGGTTTTACTACTATATAGTGATGTGTTTCATCTACTTCACTTTGTATGGGATGATGATTGTTGCACTAACCCCGGGTCATGAAGTTGCTGCCATTACTGTAACCTTCTTCCTAACCTTCTGGAACTTGTTCTCTGGCTTTCTCATTCCTAGGCCAGTAAGTGATCTGCCCTTTTGATAATTCCCAATTTAATTATACAACGGAATCTTTCTTTTGCATACACAACTTATATGCCCCTAAATTTTACAGCAAATCCCTGTTTGGTGGAGATGGTACTACTGGGCTTCTCCAGTTGCTTGGACACTCTATGGCATTATTATCTCTCAGGTGGGTGACAAAAATGCAGAATTGGAAATACCAGGAGTGGGAAACATGGGATTGAAGGATTTCCTTAAAGAAAGCTTCGGTTATGAGTATGATTTCCTCCCAGTAGTTGCTGTTGTTCACGTAGGCTGGGTCCTGCTCTTCTTGTTTGTGTTTGCCTATGGTATCAAGTTCCTAAACTTTCAAAGAAGATAATGTACTTTCAGCCTTACAAGTCAGTGTTGGGATTATTTCAGGAGTAAAAGTCTGAGCAGAGGAACGGGCAAATAAATAGTTAAATCCTCGCAAGGGGTCCGTCCCTTTCTTTTTGTATTTTTTATTATTTTTTACTTTAAGTAAATGTCAAATATTTTTATTTTTTATTTTTTCATTCGAAGACCAGTAGGAAAAATATTGAATCATGCACTTCTTAATTATGTCATTTACAAAACATTGAGTTCTTTATTTTTTCTGGCTACATATTGAGTTTTTTTTTTTATCTAAAATGATTTTCATTTTTTAAGTAATTGATTGTGAGCTTTAAAGTTTAGAAAGGATTACAAAGTTAAAAATCATTTATATTATTTATTTAAATAGGAGACGTTATTTTTATTTTTCTTAGGTATTAAATAAAATATAAGAAATTTTATTATTTTTATATAATAAATATATATTAAAATTATAAATTTTAAAATTATTATATAACATTTTAAAGATATTACATAATGTTTTATAAAATATATAAAAAAATATATTAAAATTACTCACCGCAAATACGTATCTCAATATCTTCCAATACAAGGGTACGAGGTTGTTTGAGTGAGGAGTAAACGACCATACCGTTTATGTCGTCTGTTTTATGAATACGAAGCTGGAGAAAATCAAGGTCGGTGTGCTCTGTAGAATAGGAAACGCAAAGTCGGCTATGTTTGTAAATAATGTGTGGTTCGAATCGTTGTACCATCTGCTCGAGAGTTGCTGTATGTCGTAGTCCATTTCTCTCACCCGAAGCATAGAAAGCCTTCTATCACCCAGGTAGCAACCAAATCCTATCACCCGAATCGTAATAAATATGTCGGACTCAGCACCCAGTAAACCCAGGGTTGTCTGCTGCGTAGGTGATATCCATGGCTTTTTCGCCAAGCTCCAAAACCTCTGGTCTAATCTTGAAAAGGATATTGACCCATTGGATTTTCAATCCGCCATCATCATCTTCTTGGGTGATTACTGCGACCGTGGTCCTGATACCCGAGAAGTCATTGACTTCCTGATTGATTTGCCCTCTAAATACCCCAATCAGAAGCACGTCTTTCTCTCCGGCAACCATGATTTCGCTTTTGCGGCCTTTGTCGGCGTTCTGCCTCCGCCGTGTGATGGGTCGGAGTTTTCGGAGGGGTGGAAAGAGTACGAGGCCAGTGAGGACAGAGAAGGATGGTTTAAGGGTGATGGGTATGAGAAGATGCATCTGCAAGGGAGAAGGTGGGCTGGTACAATCAAGGTCAAGTTCAATACTGCAAAGGGAACTGACTATAAGGGTTCTATTTATGATGCTGGACCTACGTTCGAGTCTTATGGGGTTCCACATGGATCTGCTGGTATATATGCTTCTTGCTTTGGCTACGCTGCTTTATATAAAATTTTTTGTTTGTGAGGATTTCTATATATTGGCATTGATTTTATGTACATAGTGTTTGGAACTTATTCATCTAAAAATTCTGTGAAGTTGGACTGTTTATATGGAAGTAATGAAAGTGTCAAAGTATTGATGACTTTGGCATATTGACCACAATTTGCATAGTTTTCTTTGATCTAACCATCATCAAGCTTAGATCATTTTTCTCAGTTTTGCCAGCTGTTTTAGTATGACTTTTTAATTTGTATACCTTCGAGCTCCTTATGTAATATGTATGACATAATCAAATTACTTTTATATTGCATTGGTTGTCAATACCATAGTTACCAGGTTTGTGAAGTACCACGATCTGAAACACTAGAATGTCACTTAATAATAGAAAAAACAATATATAGTATAGTCGTATCACTGTCCGGGATAATGAATAAGTTCGTGGAACGAGAGGGGTAGCAGCGAATCTAATAATTATGATCGGTACGAATAACAAAACTATGTACAATTTTGAACTGGAATCGCTACTTCTTGAAAAGGAGTATTTGGTTATTTTATTTTCGAGGAATAAAGGGGCAATTTTTGTGTACAGATTTGGTTAAGGCAGTTCCTGATGAACACAAGAAGTTTCTCGCTGATATGGTTTGGGTCCATGAAGAGGTTAAATTACTTTCTTTGTCTCTCTCTGTTACACTTGGCTTTGTGCACTGTTCATATGTCATAGATTCCTAAGTTAATTACCTGTACCTTACAACGGTGATGCATATTGAGTTTGCAAATTGATGTGAATAAAAGGAACAAGTGCTGAAGCTCTATGGATGATGGTGATGTCCATTTTTACTAGGATGATGTCTTTGTGAAAACCGATGATGGAGTCAAGCGCTGCAAGTTGATTGCTATTCATGCTGGTTTAGAGAAAGGGAAAGATGTCAAAAAACAGTTAGAACTTTTGAAAGTTCGGGATACTCGAGTGCCCAAGGTAGAGGCTCTGAGTGGAAGAAAGAGTGTATGGGATATTCCTGAGGTAATAGCTTGCTGCTTCTCTGGTCCTTTTCTAATTTAATTACTATATTGATACAATGTTTTGTTATTGGAAGCAAATATCTTGGTAGCGATCAATTCTCTTTAGTTGCTTTGGTAGGTTCTTCAAATATTTTAATTCAGTCACTTCAATCCTCACTTAACAAAATTCAGATTATTAAATTTACTAAGTCTTATAAATTGAATGGTTGAACTCAGCTGATTCCATAACTATCTTCTTTTGTAATGAGGTTTCCGATAAAATTTGTGTATGGTAATAGATTTATTGATTTTAATTCTGCTGTTTTCTGCTAGGAACTAAGTGCAAGTCCAACAATCGTGGTTAGTGGTCATCATGCAAAACTCCATGTAGAAGGCCTTAGGTTGATCATTGATGAAGGTGGTGGATATGAACACAAGCCAATAGCTGCAATTGTTCTTCCTTCAATGAAGATCATTCGTGATACAGATGCAATATCAAAGTAGTTTCATATTTATAATGGCAACTTTTGAATAGTTTGGTCAAGCAAGTAGGCTTAGATCACACGAGTTTGTTGAGATACAAGATCATTGCAACTTAACCATTATTTGGCCTCTGTTGCGGTCGCTCTGCAAAACACTAAAAACTTCTAATTTCGTATCAATGGATCCTTCTTCATCCTTCTCTCTGTAGCATGCGGGTTATTGCATCAATTATCTCATGGATGGAATCTCTCATTACACTAGAAATAAGTAGATTTGTGTCTGTTTGTGATTACCCGTATTCTTGATGCGAGTTGTACCTAGTCATGCATGATTCTCCAGAACTGTTTTCTGCTTTTTCATATTGAGTTCATCTGTGTGGAATCCAGCTTTGACTGTAAAATATACTCTGGTCATTCTCACTTAAAATAATTTACAAAATTTTCACATATAATAAATAGTTACAAGTCTTTATTTAATATTGTGAACAAATGAAAATAAAGATTAGTTTTTATTGGTTGTATATAAAGATTTTATAAGTTATTTTATATAGGAGTATCTTTTTTGTAAAATATAAATTCTATTTTCTCTGTGGCAGGATCATTTCCTACAATTTCAAAATTTGATCTTACTTTAGGAGTTAAATTTTACATCCAATCCAATTATGGCAAAAAGACGATTTATTACCCATGGATACACAATAAAAATGAGAAAACAAAAGAGGGAGAGGGGGCCTGGGAGGGGCACTAACAACAAAACAACAGCAAATTTTGTTGCATGATTAAATTTATATTATTACATTCATAATTATTAACTATCTGCTATTAATAATATGAATCATAATGTACAACTTGTTCATGGTATTATCTAGGTTTTCATGCCATTCGTACAAAAAGATCACCATCAATCATTATAGTATAAAAAGTGAATCATTTAAATTATTAAATTTAATAAATCTAATTATTATTATATTTTATTCTAAAAATTATGAGAGAGCTATTAAAAAAGAATAGCAGTTTTCCAATTATTAAGGCCAATAGATATGGGTGTACAAATCAAACCAACACTAATGATTGAAACTGATTCTAAAATTTGAAGAGGCATATTCCATCTACTTCTACATTGAATGTGCTTCCGGAGGCGTGCGATGGTTTTGGCGATGCATTATTCACCCAGAAAAGTTCCAATGAAAAGATTGGTTGAAAGGAAGAGATGTCCCCGGGTCCGTTCCTGTCGTTATCTCGCTTGATTTTCAGTATGAAAATATCATAGCATTGTTCCGGATATTTTTTTTTTTCTTGCTTCACTTAATCTGTGAGTTTTATGGAAAAGATATAAAACTGGCAGATGTACTCACGTTATCGTACACAGCTCGCTACAGAATTTTCATTTGTGGAGAAATTTTACCAGCACAACTAAAATTCACGTATGATCGTTCAATAAATAACTTATTATGCTTTTTGTTCTTGTGATTACTTGTTGGGGTGTGTCAACAACATTTCTATTTTAGATTATTATAATATTTTTCTACAGAAACTCCTTGAATAAGAAATCATAAATTTGAATCCGCATAGCCGATTCAGTTCAATATATTTGAATTATTATTAAAATAATTATTATTTGAGATACTTCTATTAAGAATTCTTTGGTAATTTAAGAATAGAGGAAAATAAAAGAGAAATAAATATAAAATTATAGAATAATTTAATATAAATTAAAAAATAAATATAAAATAATTAAAATTGAAAAAAATAATAAAAATAAAAATCCAAATTCGGCCCATAAGGCAAAGATAACAAAGCTGTCCAAAGGACGCAGCAACGCAGGGCATGTGCCCACAACTCAAAAAGAACCTTTTTCCAGTGTCTTTTAGTTTCCCTTCCTTTCGTGCAGGGAAACATGTACGAAACATAAAGGGCTCGAGAGATACAGAAAATCTAATTAATAGTATTATTATTTTAATAATTTTATTTTTATTTAATTTTATAATATAAAATTTAAATTAATAAATTAAAATTTAAAAAATTATTGGTCATATAAAAAAAAAGTGAGTATTATATGAAAGAGGAATTATAAAAATATTATTTTTACAATATTAATAAGAAAAATAAAAATCAAGCCGCACGTCCATACCAATCATTTCATATCCTGAGGGCAAACAAGCTCACGTGGCGGGGTCTTTCTTTCTTTCTTGGGAAAATTTCTGCAGGCTTGGCGATGGGTGATGGACGATGGACAGTGCAAGATGAGCGCGGTGCGTCCCAGGGTCATCACCATGCTATTCTTCGCTGCAGACGTATCAGCTCAAATTGCAGTTCCGTTTGCCGATAGCGCCACTTCCTCCATCGTACAAACAAGTCTCCCTGATACATTTTTTTAATCTATTGTTTACTCTTTTCAAGAAACAGAATTCGTTATAAGGGTTGTCTCGTCTTCTCGAACTTCACACTCCATCAGAGCCCAGAGGGCGAGCTCCGGATCTATCTCGCTGCTACGGCACTTACTTCTTCTTCACCTAACGAAGCTGAAGATTCGCTAAAATCCTAGTGAAATGGTTTATACTCTAACTGGAATACGATTTCCTGCTGTTCCTTCAGTCTACAAGTCGTCGCAATCGAGCTTCCATGGCGACTGTAGGGGTGCAACGCTCTCATTCTTTCTGAAGAAGGACTCCTTCTCTCGTAATTTACCCTGCTTCATTTTATATTTAATGCTTATATTATAAATTGTGTTTGCTTTGAATTTTGACAGGTTTGTGTTTTGAATCATCAGACTGGACCTGAATGGAAACTTACTGAGTTGGATTTAATTCTGTGCGCACTTCACTTGCAAAATTGAGTTGGTTTTCTGAATTAGGCTGGTGGATTTTGCCTGACTCTAAATCATATTAACATGGTGACTCCGTAGGCATATTCCGGCTTTGGGAATGGATGAATCGTACTTGTGAGCTTAAAACATATATGTTGTTAGTAAATAGCTGTACTGCAGTAGTTCTAGTGTATATGATTAGTTGATTCCTTCATGCAGGCTAGTGAAAGAAGAGTATAGGGTTGCTTGCGAAGTGAGAAAATGAGACAGTTTCAGTCACAACTTGATGTTTGTGTTACTAGAAATTTCACTCCTCAATTCAGAAACCCAGCGATTAGATAATATATCTAAGTCAACCCCAACCCACAGAATGGGATCACTCTAGAGTGCCAAATGCATTTTATAAAGTAAAGTGTAAGTAGATGATCATTGATGAGAAAATTAATTATATAGATTATCTTAAGTTTATAAATTATTATTTACTTGCTTATATTTTATAACAATCTATACTATTGATTTTCTTATCAATAGCTATCAGCATGCACTTTAAAGAATCCAAATCCTCAACCCGCAAGACATCATTTCATCCAAGGTTCATGTGCCTCTGAAATTTAGTATAGATGTTGAACTTGGATGTATTTATGGTGTAATACTTTATCAACATTAAAATCAGGCAAGGCTATTTTGTATTTTAAAAAATTTATTGATTCTGTAATACAATATTCAACTACGAATTGGAAATTTTATAAAGTAGCGTGGCACATACAGGTGAAAGTTTCTCTATGCTTCCCTCAAGGTTATAATCCATTTTTGCTTCAGCTTGACGGAGTTGCTCTTGCTTTTTTTTTTTTTTTTCTCCTAAACCTTAGTAGGGCAACCTGGCAATTTGTATAGTTTTATACTTGATCAAGTTTAAGTGGCTGTCATTGTTTAACAATTTGTCAATTTATATTATATTAGAAATACATGAACAGGAT
The DNA here is from genome assembly GCA_037013595.1 of Dicorynia guianensis. Lineage (NCBI taxonomy): Eukaryota > Viridiplantae > Streptophyta > Magnoliopsida > Fabales > Fabaceae > Dicorynia > Dicorynia guianensis. The sequence continues at coordinate 32,793,259 of JASUAB010000010.1, forward strand.
AAGTTTCTTTTTGTGGGGGTTAGAGGAGATGATAGCTTAATAAAAATTGAAAAATAAAGAATCTGATAATTTTTTTCCCTGACGATGAATTTAAAGTTCATTCTAATTTGCATGCAGGATGAGTAATTCCAAATTATATTCTTTAAAACATGTTACTGATTAATTGATGACTGATTGTAGGGAAGACCCTTTCTGGAAAATTTTCCCTTGACTCTGACCCCTCCTCTTCCATGGTTGCTGCATCTGACAAAGTACTTGTTCCTGGAGGCCAAGATAACACTTCATCCTTGACAGACCAAATCGAAACTCCTGAGGCAGCCTCAGAAGAGCAGCAGGTACAGTCGTCCATCTTCATGTAAAATATATTTATGTAGTAATTGCTTATAGATGCGTATCATGTAGTTACATGCCCTTTTTCTTATAGGGATTGTGTATTAAGTTTCATATGCACATGGACATTATGCAAAACTCTTGTCACTTTTTTTGTTGCAACAGTAGTACTTCTTTAGTAAATTTCAGCATAATGATCCATGAGTGGGCTGTAACTGTAAGAAAGAAAGAAACTGGAAATGTAGGGAAGAAAACATTTAAATAAATAGATGCTATGCAGCCATGAATGGAAAAAGATGATGAAATGTGAAAAGTGGACTGGTGCTGTAACTGTAAGATCCATCCCTCTCTCTCTCTCTCTACACACACAAACACACACACTTTTGCTTGTGTTGTTGCAGATATATCATCTTGCTGTGTCCACCAAGGTCTGATGCTTGTTGTGTTTTTGTTCATACTTGCAGTTTTATACTAATCCTTTACATCTCTAGCTGTTTTATTAGAAGATTTGTGTTAGAACTGTTATTTATCTTAGACTTCCTGACAAATGCATTTTCATCTGCATTTCAAACTCTATTGGAAGAATTGTGGTTTATTAGATTTCACTCTGTTGACACTTTATCTTCAAGTGAGCACATTATTTCTCCTTTTATTTTTGACCATGGATGTGATCTTACTTAATTTCAATTAGAACTTATACCAAGATATTTTGACAAATAATTGTAGTATCAAACCTTAGTAAATTATACAAAATTAACAATTTTCCCAAATGAAAATCCTATGCATCAAGTAGGTACTTGGGGGCTTTAACTTAAAATTTAGCATCAGTAATCATTCTGATTATAGATCCAGGGAAGTTTTATCAAAAAGAAAGTTTGTAACTATGGTGTTACCAATATCTATTTGACTGGGCAGGTAGAATTCTTATTGTCTAACAAGACTTCAGACTGGGAGACACTTAGTACAGTCAACTGAACTAAACTGGAATTATGTTAATTGAATTAGAGAATGTATAGTGGGGGTCTTATATTAAATATGGTTATCTATAGCACATTCCAACTAGCTTCCCTTTACCAACATATAAGATAGGAAGTTTTTTTATCAACCAGATTCTTGTAAGCAAATTTATTGCTATAAAATAGCCTGAGGATTTGTAAGGTGGAGCACCTGTCAAGCTTGTCTTCAATTACAGGGCACTAGGGCAGTAATTATTTGTATGCCTATTATTGTTAATCATTTGAAGGATTATGTTTTATAGATATCTTTTGGCCTTAGTCACTCTACTATTGTTAGTCACCTGAAAGATTATATGCTTGAACTTTTTGGTCTTAATTATCATTGTTTCACAAGTAGTCATACATAAATATCTTAGGCATCAGGAGATGTTTCTGGTTTTCTAGATTACCATTGGTAGCATGCTCATAAATGCATATGGATCAATAGTAATGTTTGCTGCATCTGTTTATATATCATTATTGATTGCAGAGGCCATTGGCTTTTTTTTGACATCACAAATTTAGTTACATCTCCTTTGCTTAATGCATATTTTAGGCTCTTCAAAATTTAGAGGAGCTAACCATGAAAGATGAAAGTAAGTTCAAGGAGGATGAAGCAGCTACTGGTTACCGAGTGGTTGAGGGTGTAGATGTTAACACTGATGCTCAAGCTGAGAAGACATCAGTTTCTGCAGATAAGAAAGTAATAATACAAAGAGATGAAGTCAAACCTAAGACCATTCCTCCTCCTGGCAGTGGGGAGAAAATTTATGAAATTGACCCATTTTTGCAAAGTCACCGTGAGCACCTTGATTTCCGGTTAGTTAGCAACTTCAGTTTTAATACTCAGTCTTGATAGTTTTATGTGATATATGCTATTGTAGGGTAGAAAATAAATTTGAGAAATTGTTGCTAGTATGTGACTAAGCAGCGCTGTTTAGTAGGTTTTATCAATGTATTGAATTAAGTACCTCAATATTTTAGAGTTTGCAGGGATCTCTCATGGTCAATTTAAGCTTGCCCAATTTTCCATGAATTTCTTTAAATTCATTACATCTTGCCATAATTCATAATTGTATTATTACGAGATTCCATTAGATCATATTTTCAAAAAATGCTACATTCATCACATAAGCAAGGTCTTTAGTCAGAAAAGCATTATAAATGGGTAAAGTAACGAATCTGCAATGAGAAATCATAAGAATTTGATCGATAAAAGACTAAAAGAGCAACATTTTTATCATCTATAGAAATCCCTTTTTTCTTGCTGGTGGCAAAAAAATCTTAAGTAGTTTTTATAATAATTTAATATGATGAATACCCTGCTAGTCTTTAATATAAAGAATCAATATGCAATTCTCCGCATTTATACATGTAGGCTTTAGTTAATTAAAGATTTTGTTTACTGTGTTATTTTGTGTTTCCCCAACTGCTTTACTTTTACCCATTTGATACTGAACATCCTAAAATATGTAGACCTAATTTTTGCTCAAATTACAGTTATGGAAAATACAAAGAACTGCGTGAGGCAATTGACAAACATGAAGGTGGTTTGGAAACTTTTTCTCGTGGTTATGAGAAATTTGGTTTCACACGCAGGTATTACATTATATAAATTTTTATAGTTGGATGCTTTTGACTATTTCTATGTATCAGTTGTGAAAAATTATTGGTGCCCCATTGCACATACTTTTACAAATTTTGAATCTTTCTATGATTCTGACAACCCCAAACTGTTTCTGCAGTGCAACAGGGATCATTTACAGAGAGTGGGCACCCGGAGCTACGGTAGTCTGACCCTAACTCCTCATATTATTTTGATTCTTATTATTAATTTTTTTTTGTTTCAATATATTTTCCTGGAGTTATATTCTACTATTCTTTGGGGGAAACCTTTGACAGGAGTGAAGAGTCATCTGTGTGAAAATTTTGTTCTGCTTGATTATCCATTTAAGTAAGAGCACTTTTGCAGGTTTTGTGCATTTGGTCAGTGTGTATTATAGTTACTTCGAACCTTTTAATTACCTTGGAGATACTTTAGGATTAAAGGAGTTCTCTGAGTTGCATGATTAATCACGTCCTTTTCTGAACTTTACTTTCATACATTTACTTTTATGAGTTACAGAGTTAATTATACTTAATTATGTCAAAAGAAGGATAAATTGATATTGGTCTTACTTTATCTGAATGAGAGTATGCTTTTGTCAGTATAATTCTTATCCCCGCTTCTTTCCTTACTACCTTGTCCTTCATCAATTTAAATGTACAACTGAAGTCTGGAGAAATTTGGGTTTAGAAGTTGTGCGTATATGTAGGTTTTAATGCCTCTTGCAAACCATTTTGGCTAATATTGGGTGTTTTTTCAGTCAGCAGCACTGATTGGAGACTTCAACAATTGGAATCCAAATGCAGATGTAATGACCCAGGTATGTTACTTTTTATTCACCTTAAAAGTTTATGCTCTACTAAGTTTTTTTTTTTTTTCATAAAAGAATTAGTATGTTCAAAAGAGTGCTAGTTGTAGCATGGACTAACTATCTTGTGGATTTATGTCTGATTAAACTTCATCTTTTTGGTTAAACTTTAACCTAGAATCTAGCTTATATGCCTCCTCTCCCCCTTGTTCTGTCCGCACTCATCCATTTTTGGGTCAAACCTGTTTTTCTTTCCAGTTTAAAAGGGAAAATGCACATCGTGGTGGAAGTAGCCTAGTTAGGTTGCTATGAATCTATGAGAAATAGTCATGTGTAATGGCTTCATGTTAAATTCTTAATGTTTTTATTCTCATGATGCGGAATGGCTAGAGTTTTGACCTGTTTATTTTTCTTCTGGTGGACTTGGTGAGTAGAAATATGAAGATGTATTGATAAGATAGTGGAAACTCTCATCTCTGACTGGAAAGGTAATTTATGGACAAAGTGAAAGAAAATTTTAAGGCCCAAGGAATCTTATGGTGCTGGCACATTGTCATGTTTAAGTGATTTTATGTGATATTCTTTGGAATCATTAATCTCTTGTTACAGTGTCCTTTTATAAGCCATTATTCTCACTTCTCAATTGTCTAAATGTATTTGTGGCCTCTGCATTTATTGAAGATGGTGAACTGAAAGTTCTTTATTTGTAAAACTGTTGTCTATGTAGAATGAGTTCGGTGTGTGGGAGATCTTCTTACCAAACAACGTGGATGGTTCACCACCAATTCCCCATGGTTCTCGAGTGAAGGTAATGTTTCTCCTGAAATTAATGTAACTATTGTCTTCTGGATATGAATCATCTAGAGTACCATAAAACATTACTTATGCTTTTCTTTTCTCTTGGAAAGAGTTTTTTCTAAAAAAAACTAATTACCCTATATCACAAATAACAAATATTTTCCAAGTTTGTGATTTAGATGATAACAAAGACTTAATTTAAAGCTACCTAGGTGGCAAACCCAACATTCAGGCAGGACTCAGATAACATGGTTAGGAATGTTTGGGGCCATGGAACTGGAAACTGTGGAGCCAGTTTTTTTTTGTGGATCCATTTTCTGACTCTCTTGCAAATCATTTTTTGATTTATTTTAGAGGTTTGGAGGGTATGAAGGAAGGGAAATTTTTATGGAGATTTACTCAGGGCTCTGTAGTTTGCTGTCTTATTCAGAGATTCTTTCCTATCCTAGGAAAGAATGTTAGAATCTTACAGTGAATCTCCACTCTCCAGCTCCTCACGAAGTTACATTTTACAATTGTGATTGATTTGATTCTTTCTTCAGCCCTTGTTTTTTGGGTATTTCTCTTGTGGGTGTACAGAGCTTGGAGGCTTTGTTGAATGGAATTTTGGTTTTTCACATTTTTCTTTTAATTTTTGCTATGAGAGATTTTTCCTATTCTCCTCCATGTAATCGTCTACTCTTTCCTCTAATGAAACTTTTCTTTATGTATTATAACAACTGTCATCTCTAGGAGTTTGTATGTAGGAAGTTTTCTACCTTAGAGGATAAAGAATAGGAGCCCATGAAACAAGTTCATGAGAAAGCAGTGCTTCAAATCTTCAATTAAAAATGTTAGAGATATAAAATAAAAACCTTTCCTAGGCCTACAGCTAACATCTTAAGCTTTTATGATGACTAGTTTTTTTATATGATATCAAAGTCGCTATAATCAAGTGATCAAAAGTTCAATCTTTGCCGTCCCTATAATTAAAAAAGTTGTCCTCACTTCTAGTTCAGAAGAGGCTTTTGTGTGAGAGAGCATGTTAGAAATATAAAATAAAAATCATTTCTAAGTCTCCATCTAACTACTTAAACTTTTGAGATGACAGATTTCTTAATAAAAAAATTATTGCCCTTGAAAATCCTCCTATGCCTTTCCAATGCAGGATGCCATAATAGGTAGCATGGGACAATTTTTCTTCTCCCTCTTTCCACACAGTAGCTTCAAACTGGAAGACTTTCTGTGACTATCATTGCCCTAGAACACCAAAGAGAGAGAATTAAGCCCCACAAATTTTTGGTTACTTGATGATATATATGTAAGTGATCTCACTCTCTGTTTTTGCACAAACAACACCAGCCGGCCTAAAATGAAGCTCCTTCTCCCCAAATTTGTGGTTTTAAAAAATTTTGGTCTTAGTCAGCCTCAATGAATCTGGCAACAAATTAGTTTCTTATCTGCTTGCATCTTGTTATAAGAACTTCACATTAAATTGCATCTGTAATCTTTTGCTTTTCAATACATTGGTCTTCTGATTAATAGGAACACAAACAGGAAAATAGCTTAATCATAATGATGTAGAAGCTTTGGAACTTCACTCCTTGGCATGCGTGATCCTGTTTCCTCCTTGTCTATGAATGGAAGGATCTTTGTTTGGGATTCTTCTAGGGTCTTGTCTTGTAATTTCTTCCAAGTTCTCATTTAGTCTCCAAACAGTGACTGTGTTTCTTCTTGCCAACCCCTATGAAAATCTGAAGCTCCTTCAAAGGTGTAGTTGTTCCCTTCGACTGCAGTGCCTAATAGGTTTGTATACAAATGATTCATTGCGGGTTTGCAGACCACACAAAGCATTTTCTTCTATGATCTGGGTTATGTGCTTTTCTGACTGAGATTAGTAGCCATGTTTTGCTACCCTTTCTGGTGTAGACCTTTTGGTATTTTTGCTAGTTTGCAACAACTCTTATGGAGTTAATGGGGTTGGGGAGGTGAAAAGCTGAAAATGCTATGTTGCATTGTGTGATGTATGCAATTACTTTGTTGTCTATGATTAAAGAGAAATACCAGAATTTTTAGTAGTCAGTTTTTACCACTGCATCTTCTATGGTATAAAGTGATCTTTATGGCTGTCTTATGGTGATTGGTTAATGGTTTGTTTAGACTCTAGAGGGGTTCCTTTGACAGATTGGTTGGTGTTGCTTAGTTGATTTGTCTTGATCTTTTTGCTTGGTTTTTGAGTGTTCTGGTTTCTTACAGCAGGATATAGCCCATCCATTCTTTCTGTAATAAATTTTCTTCTTCTACAATATAAAACAAATAAAGGAGGATCATGTTTTAGCATGTTCTAAAAGTCTTGAACTAAGAGCCCATGGGTATTCTTATTCAACTAAAATTCTTGTTGTAGATCCACATGAATACTCCCTCTGGCATCAAGGACTCAATCCCTGCTTGGATCAAGTTCTCTGTACAGGCTCCTGGTGAAATTCCATATAACGGTATATACTATGATCCACCAGAAGAGGTATGGCTCTACATTTCTTCAATGTAGGTTAAACTTAGAAAAAGAGCAAATGACAAATCTAATGAAATCAGGTAGACAACACTGCAACATTTGATAAGGTTTGGCTCAGGATAAATGCTATTGAAGTGCTTCTGTTAAACTTGGTCAATAATGAATAATTTTATGACAACAGTAATTTTCAATTATCTGGTCCAACCTCTGTTTAATTAATATTAAACATAAGAATTACTTTGGTCAACATCTGTATGTGATCAACTAAGCTAAAGAATATTTTTAGATCTAATTGTGTTTGACTTTTCTGCCATGCATCCCTGTGTTATATCCTTTTTTTTTGTTGTCTTCTTTACAGGAGAAGTACGTCTTTAAACATCCACAGCCCAAGAGACCAAAATCCCTTAGAATATATGAGTCACACATTGGAATGAGTAGTCCGGTGGGCATCTCTTCCTTTCTGCTATTGTGATGTGTGATCATGCAATGGTTCCTTTCCTTGTCTTGGTTGGTTACTTGGAAGTCAGTGATCCAAAACAATCTATAGCATAGTTATTATGTGTGTGAGTATGTATGTATGTATATTCTCTCCAAGAAGCCACTCCTTTTGAATTCCAGAAGAGCAAAATGACTGTTATCTTTACTTAGGTTACTTTAATTTAAAGAAGGTTTCGTGAATAGGTATCTGGAAAATATTTCAAATTAGCTTCCATTTTAAGTAGACTCTATTCAGAACTAAGATGGATATAGCAAGCTAGTGTGGCTAGACTGCCATGAGGGCTTCCAGATGATCCCACTTCCAATTTGATAACTCTAAAGGAAATTTTTTTCTGGAAAATGTCTGTAATTGGCTATCTATTTTACAATCCTTCCTTTGATCTTTGCCTTAAAAGTAAATTATCATTGAATATATAAACAAAATCATGCCTAGGTTCTCATACTAGTAAGACTACGCACACATACACACACACAAAGTGAATGGAGTTAGCTGTTATTGCAACAAGGCTTTTCTTAAAAGAAACATTATTTCTTGATTAAATTTTTTTCATCTGTGGGAAGATTACATTATCTTTTTCATATAATCAGGGTCAAGCTTATTTAAACAATAAAAAATTTTGCATATTGTCCAAGTTTGGGAGGATGTATATTTAGACTTTGGTTTCTTGTTCTACTAGTAACAATGTTGCAAACCTTGTGGTACAGGAGCCAAAAATCAACACATATGCTAATTTTAGAGATGATGTGCTGCCTCGCATTAAAAGGCTTGGCTATAATGCTGTCCAGATTATGGCTATCCAAGAGCATTCATATTATGCTAGCTTTGGGTAAACTATTCTTGAGTATCAATTTGATGTTATCCTTGGATTTTCCAGTCAAAAAAAATAGATTATCCTTGGATTTTTTATCATGCTATGCTTCCACAATCATTTTAAACTTGAGAGTCGGCTTTATTCTGTATCTCATGTTACTTAGTGTATTGGTGTTAATCTCCTAAAGTTGGTGGACAAATTGTAAAAAATATTGTTCTGAATGATGCAGTTACCATGTCACAAATTTCTTTGCACCTAGCAGCCGCTTTGGAACTCCTGATGATCTGAAGTCCCTGATAGATAGAGCCCATGAACTAGGTCTGCTTGTTCTGATGGATGTTGTACATAGGTAATGATTGTTCATTTTATTCTTTTTTAGCAATACCTCTTGGACTGTTATACTCTTGCTAATACATTAAGGTCTTATCAATGCTACTTCTTTAGACATCTTAGACCTGATTACCAATATCTAATGTAGCCATGCATCAAATAATACATTGGATGGGCTGAACATGTTTGATGGAACTGATGGTCATTACTTCCATTCTGGGTCACGAGGTTATCACTGGATGTGGGATTCTCGCCTTTTTAATTATGGAAGCTGGGAAGTAAGCATTGTCATTACATAATTATTGATATAGTCTGACAATATTTACTTCATTTTTTTTTCCTATACCCTTGGTCTATAGTAATTGACTTGTATTATAATTAATTTAGGTACTGAGATACCTGCTCTCAAATGCACGATGGTGGCTGGAAGAATACAAGTTTGATGGGTTTCGGTTTGATGGTGTCACATCAATGATGTACACTCATCATGGATTGCAGGTACATTGGTTTATGTGATTTGTCCATTTAAGTTTATTGTTATTTTATGATGCATACGTTAGTAGTTAGTCAAGAGGCAATGAATTGCCATGTGAAAGAAAGGAAGGGGTGAGGAGGTGGGGGTGATCAGTGCTTCTATGTATTTTCTTTGAATGACTGTTAACTTGATTCCTGAGTTAAATAAACTCATTGTTGAGCTTCTTAAAACCTTTATGTTGAAACCCCACAATGGTTATGTATCTTGACTTTTCCCTTCTTGATGTATACTTTATGCTCTTAATGATGTTAGGTATGTAGGTTCTTGTCCTAGAAACCTATTATTGAAGAACCTAGATCTTCGGCTTATAAATTTTGAAGAAAGCAAACAAATTAAATTTGAGAACCTTTAGTTTGATTATGAGATTCTGTTCTCTCTTAAACATTTACTAAGGCAAATTTCTTTTTCCTTATTTTGTCGCTGCTGTGGGGGTTTTCAATTGATAATATCCTGAATTATATTTTTCTGTGTGAAAATTTCCATTGATAACTTATTTATTTATTTAATTATTTTGGACTCTTTTGGGATATCTATAGTTTTGTGGAAACAAGCCTTGTTTGCAGGATTATGGTGCATTTATTTAGAGTGTCATACTAGAGCTTTACAGTATTTTTTATGCCTTCTACTTTTGTAAAATGGGCGGGTTTTTTTAGCTTTGTTGTGGCTTTCTGCTCATGGTTCTTGTCTCCTCAAGATATGTGGAGGAATCAGCAAGCTATTTGTACTATTGTTTCAATGCTGTCTTTCTTTTCTCTCTGTCTTTATAGTCTCATCAGTACTTGTTATCCTCATTCTTTGTAATTCCTTTTTCTTAATGATTTTCCTTAAAAGGAAGTGTAGAATGGGAGATTTCACGGGAAAATTACTGTCATGAGCCATTTGATGCACTGCATTCCACTTCGTAGCATTTTTTTTTTTTTTCCAAAATTGCCTTTCAAATAACCACTCTTTTATGGTTGTTCTGTCATGAAGTATTGTACTTTCATTAGAAAAACCGGACTATTGGAAATATACTAGAATAAGCACTCCACAATACAATGTTCTCATTTTTTGGTGTTGTTATTATGTTCTGGAGAGTGGTTTATGATAGGGAAATTTCAGGAAAAAAGAAAAGTAATGCACTGTCCGGTTTGGCACCTAACAAATTCTCATTTTTTTTCTTAATAGTTGCTTGAAATTCTAATGATTTTAGCAACATAACAAATGTCCTTGTTACCTGTTACATTGGTTAGAATAGCAAAGTTCTCACCTAAAAGTATTAGCCAAAGTTGATATTTGAATTCTCTCCATCATCCCATTACGGTTCCAATTTTTTTTTTTTTATGTGTAGCATGCACATCTGTTTTATCCTTGATGCCCTTTCCAAGGCAGATGACATAATGCATGCTATCCAACCTTTACAGCATAAAGGATCCTGTAACCAATGCACCATGATCCTGAAAATAATTACCAAGTTACAAGATCACCTGATACCCTAGTTAACACTAGGTTCCCATCAACTAGTTCCCACAGCATTGTGCATCTTATATGTTATTTGGGTCTGAAAAACCTCCTTTAGCTTTGGCTCTTTCAACAATAGGATTTTTGCCTTGTTATTGATTTTGATATTATTTGTGATCCACAACCAATTGGTTACAAAAAGCAAAGTAAGAAGGAAACTGATGAAACTATAAAGATGTTCTAGAAGAGGGTTAGCCTTAGAGGAAAAGGGCGTTTTTCCATTTGTTCAAAGGTTCCTTCTTGGTCTTTCTCTTCCTTTCTTTTTAATCAAAATTCCCTATTGCTTGCTGCAGGTTGGTTTTACTGGAAACTACAACGAGTATTTTGGATATGCAACTGATGTTGATGCTGTGATTTACTTGATGCTGGTTAATGATGTTATTCATGGGCTCTTCCCTGAGGCTGTTACAATTGGTGAAGATGTATGTTATCCTATCAAAAGTCATTCCTGAAGGAAATAGATTTTAGAAATTATCTGTTACTTATCTCCCCCATAAACCCTGTCCCTGACCCCCACCCCCCAACCCCAAAAAAAAAAATAAAGAGCACTTATCAGTGTGCGTAACTTTAAATAAATTGAATTATGGATCATAAGTGATGGTTTTCGATATGTAACTAATTGAGGTTGGAATCATTCGAGGTTTCAAAGTGTTAGATTTCATATACTAGCAGCCCTTGCAGTATGGCTTAGGTTGTATTGGTATTGGTTAGCCTGAATTCATATATTACTGGTCTGGACTATAGAACACGCACCTTAATTTGCATATTGGTGCCTTTTTATGAACATTTACACTTCACTTGAATTTGATAAAAGTTGACTAATTGTCATCTGTCAATCTTCATCTACTCTCCATGATCAAGTATGTAGATGGCCCGATGAAATTGTATGGTAGGGTTAAAAATTCATTTGATGTTCACTGTTAGTTCAAGTAATAATGATTTTTCAACTTTTAAAATGACCTAGCTTCAATATTAAAAGAACAACTAAATGAATATGTGGAGTTTGAATTCTGAACTTGACTCAACGAAAATTGACGCTTACTTTCCTGACGATATGACAATTTTCCTTCTGTTTACAGGTCAGTGGAATGCCAACATTCTGCCTTCCTACACAAGATGGTGGGGTTGGCTTTGATTATCGCCTGCACATGGCCATTGCAGACAAGTGGATTGAGATTCTCAAGTAAATTTTTATCTCTATTCTGAAGTCCATACACAGCATGTTAAGTTTTATCAAAGTAGTCTTACTTGTTAATAGTTATGCATCAAAATAAAATATATGAAGTGTCAACATGAAGTAAATGACCTTACAGATAATAGAATTGGCCCTTATACAATATCAATTAATAAATTAAAGTATTAGGTTAAAGCCTATTAAAATGGGCCCAAAAGAAAATAGTATCAAGCTGATCCAAAACAATACAAGTATATTTATATAGATGTGTCTCCTGTTGTCGTCAATTATTTGCTTGCATGTAACATTTGTTATAGTGCTTTGGAAAGTGGGGCTCTTGGATGCCTGCTTCAAATGGATGCTAAATTGAAGTATTCTTATCTTACATAACAAATGCTTCCAAATCTGAAGAAGTAATGTGTGTAAATGGAGTACAATTGTTCAAATTTACTGCATGTAAGTTAGTCATCCTCTGATACTGAACTTGTTAGATTGTTTGCTAATACCTTGCTTCAGGAAATAATTGATTTTTCTGTTTCCTGACAATGAATTGGATAATTGAAGCTAGCATCAGATTGTGTCCCCAATTGATTGCAAATTATAATTCAAACCCTAGACCCTCTTAAACCCCTTCCCATATCTTCACATTCACAGTTGGTTACTATAATCTATTAATTGTTTATTAGCAGTTTGAAACAAAAATCATGTCTGGTTTTGTCTATTCCCTTTTGTTTGCAGGAAGAAAGATGAAGACTGGAGAATGGGTGAGATTGTTCACACACTCACAAACAGAAGGTGGCTGGAAAAATGTGTGGCTTATGCCGAAAGTCATGACCAAGCTTTGGTTGGTGACAAGACAATTGCATTTTGGTTGATGGACAAGGTGTTTAGCTCCTGCATATATTTTGTTTTTCAATTATGTTGAAAGGCTTAGTCTGGATCATAGCTATGCTCTTTTCGTTGGTCTTTAAGAGATTGAATATTGAGATTCATCCATGTGAAACTATGAACTGCATTGGAGTCCTTTTTAGCTGTGGCATATGCATTAGCAGAGAAGTGCTTGACTGTAATAGATCTTGTGTATACTTACTGCTCATAACTATTTTTAGGCTGCTCTTTTCATTCTGAAGATGAGTCTTCCCATGTAGCTTATGTGATATGTCACCCTAAGTTTGCTGGCCGTTCTTCAATGTTTTTGGCTTCTTCTTACTTTACTTCCAGTTAACTAAACCTGAGCTAAAGCATTACTACTTCCTCGCACTATATGGATTTTAATATTGGTGATATGATGATGTAGACTTGTCTCAATCTAGTTGTGAACTGTCTCTGCAGGGATTGTGAAAGGTCCAACATTGAATTTCTCAAAGTGTCATTGAGGATATTTGCATTTATATTTTTATGTTATTAGTGTTTATCACTGCAGTTTTCATCACAAAATATTTTACTTACATTCATTTGGCTTCTTCAGGATATGTATGAATTCATGGCTTTAGACAGACCATCTACTCCTCTTATAGATCGTGGTATAGCATTACACAAAATGATTAGGCTCATTACCATGGGCCTTGGTGGTGAAGCGTATTTGAATTTTATGGGAAATGAATTTGGCCACCCTGGTAAGTATAGGTGACTTGCTTGTGTCATTCTCCATATTGAGATTCAACTATGGGCAATTTTCAATGATTTGAACAGTAGCTGGGTTAGATGGTTATCAAGAAAATGATTAAGTTACTCTTCAATTGTTCTTCTGTTCAGAGTGGATTGATTTTCCAAGGGTTGATCAACATCTTCCTAACGGCGTTGTAGTTCCTGGGAACAAATACAGCTTTGATAAATGCAGGCGTAGATTTGACTTAGTAAGTTTCTGGGTTACTTCCAACAAAATTTGTGCAAGTATTGGTTATATTTCCACTGTTTATCATTATTTGGTTTCACTGGGTTGCCACAACTTTTGAGGTTAAACGCGTTTTCAAACAAATATTGTTATAAATTGTATTTGTTATGATTTCAAGCTTTTGCTATATAGCCTGAAAAGCCATACATACCGCCAGCACATCTGGACAATGCATCTCTCTGCTTGTACTCATAGCCAGGCAAAACAGCATTTCTCTAAGTTAAAATATGAATATAATGAAGTATTTGAGTGCAAAAAAATTTTCAGTCCCACAAGCGTACCTACCTCTTCCAGTTAAAATGAAGACATATGTCCTACTTTTGAATTAGTAACCTCTCACTAATTAAAAGTACTAACAAATTGAACATGTGTCTTCATTTTAAATGGAAAGGATAGGTACTCTTGTAGGATTGAAAATTTTTTGTGAGTGAGAGTTTCTGCAATTCTCCCTAGTCTTACTTTTGAAGATCAAGAGAAAAATGATAAGTTTTCAAAAGAATGGAGAATGTGTAATGTCTTTTTAGTCCATTATTTGTGGGTTATGAAACTTTTATTTCATTTGGTGAAGAAAGAGAGAGAGAGTAAGTTCTTCCGCTTGCTCTTCTGTCCATGCAACTTGGCTTAGCCTGAGATTGTAAGTTTTCCTTGTTTGTCCAATGACAGTGTGTTCCATATGAGTATGGGCCATGGACATGGAAAAAATGTGGTCTCTTTCTGCAGCTTGTTAGCTCACAATATATGTTTAGTTTTCTTTACAAACCTAAATTGCAGAATCAAAGTGGATGCCAGCTCCACTCAAGTATAGTGTTTCTATGTTATGTGAACTATTGCTTGTCATGAAATTTTACTGAGATTGCTTGGAGTGAGATTTTTTGTTTGGGAACAATTCAAAGGCTTGGAGTAAGAAAGAAAAAACTAGCACATATGACATGTCATGAACTTGTATGAAGTTGCTAAAGAAATAACATGAGCAGTGAGAAAGAAGAAACTAGCACACAAGACAAGGTATATAGATGTTTATATATAGAACTGAACAAGAAAGTAATGATTTTGACACATTTATACCTGATAGGATCAATTAGTTTTGAGGGTGAAACTCTTAGAGCATATGCTATAGTTACCATCTTTGTTACTACGACATTTGACATGAAAGTACTTGCACTTCTTTTACATTCTGCTCTTGCAAGGATCTACGTTTTACCTTTTTCTATATCTGAGGTCTACTTCTATTAGGCATTTTACACACTTCCTAGTCAGCAGTCATGGCAATCGCTCAAAACAAAGATTATCTTCTGGTTTGTTTACCCAGGGGGATGCAGACTATCTAAGATATCGTGGGATGCAAGAATTTGATCAGGCCATGCAACATCTAGAAGAAAGATATGGTGTAAGTACTATTCTTTGCTTGCCTCTGCTATTGTCTGTGTCAACAAAAGACCATAATTAAATTAATTGTTGATGCAGTTCATGACTTCTGAACACCAATATATATCACAAAAAAATGAAGTTGACAGGATTATAGTTTTTGAAAGGGGCAACCTCGTCTTTGTCTTCAATTTTCATTGGTCCAACAGCTATTTTGAATACAGAGTTGGCTGCTTAAAGCCAGGGAAATATAAGGTATCATCTACATACCATTTCTTAGGCAAGACTATAATGGTAATCATATTATAAAATTCAACCACATATTTACCTGCAATTCTTGTAGTTGTGATAGTAGTGTTACAATATTTTTTGGGTTTTCAAGTTGATGATTGAAGGTACATTTTTTTATGTGGCTTCCATTGGAGTTATATTGTTTTAAAGCAAAGATAATGACATATAGATAGCTTTTCAAGTGATTCTTCAAGTTGTACAAGAGCATTTTACAAAACTCAGTAGTCAGCAGCATATGCCTTATTAAATGAGTTGACGTGGCAAACCACATTCCACATTACTAGTTTTCTACACCAATGGAAAGCCACCACCTGTCATTTCATCCTGAGAAACATTCTTTACCTAGTCTCTGTCCTTCTCTGACTTCAGATCCAATTGTGTAGATGGAACATGTTCATAAATATTGTCTACTAAAACAAAAAAATAAACTCATTATTATTGAAATGATTTGCTCTATATCAAATTCACCTCTTTAAATAGAGGCCTAGATGCACCTTCCCAGGTGACCACCATTATAGCCTCTCATTGTCATATCATTGTTGATGACAGCTCATCCGATTCAGTTTTGTTTAGACAAGTGTATTCCTCTTTCTGCAAAATGCACATTATCGGTGGAATTTTTTATAATGAAGCTTAGGTTTCCCAAATGACAGTTAACTGAAGTTGGTTTTGGAAAGGCCGGGTAAGAACAATGAGGAAAGGTTCACTGTTTTCCAAAATAAGAGCAATCAATTTCTTGTTCCCCCCCCCCCCCCACTTGGTATATGTTTGCTGAGGTTCTATATCTACATTTGTTTATTAACTCATGGAAATGGCTGTACTATACCTGGCTGTGAGAGTGCATTGGTTTTTGGTACATGACCATTATTGAAACAAGCCTATGCTGATTGCTAATACTTACTACAATCTGACCTATACTGATGTATTGGCTTTCCTTTATTCCTTCTTGAAGCTGTAAGATATGTTCATTTTGTATGAGTGATTATGCCTTTCCTTTTTCCAGATTGTCTTGGATTCAGATGATCTATTATTTGGAGGCTTCAATAGGCTTGATCACACTGCTGAGTACTTCACATTTGTATGGCTCTTCTCTATACCTAATGATTTTGTGTGTGTGCAAGCAGCCAACCACCCATGTGTCTTTGTATCTTGTTTATTTGTGCATTTTTCTGTGAGTCCGTGTTTGCATCTAAGTTTATGTGATTCTCCCATTTTGGCTCTCCCCACGTGGAATGTATCAGATCTTTAAAGTTTCTTGGATTGTTTTGCAGGAAGAGCGGCGTGATGATAGGCCTCGTTCTTTTTTAGTGTATGCACCTTGTAGAACAGTAGTGGTATATGCCCTTGCAGGTGATGAAGTTGAACCAGAGCCAATCAAACTCTGATGGTAAGCTTCTCCTTCTATGAAGAATGATGCAATTTGCAGCCCTCCTGCATGTGAAGGTGAAAAGTGCATAATGAGCAGATGGAGTAACTGTTGATCTAGCCGATTAACATATATTTTTAGTTTGACCACCTCCTCAGAAACACACAAGCAGAATTAAAGCGAAATATCAGTCTATGCGGAACCTGGTTAATCTTAGAGAGGCAGCAACTACTTGAAAAATCTTGTACATGTGTCTTGCTAGATTAAGTTGTGTATGGCACGCCAAGCATATCTCACTAGGGTTTACCTATGTAAGTCGCATAATATTTGAGAGGATGATGAACAACAAAAGTACGGACCACGGATTCGCTCTGCAACCAATTGCCAAGATCTTCATAAGTGCATCCTTTACATTTTTTATAATTAATATGAAGTTATAGGGGCTTTTATTTGGGAAATTTTGCGGGGGACTTAACACCTTCAGATTTAAAAGTTGTTTAGGAACAATACGAGATCAGTTCATGATGTGCTAATAAATGTTGACGTCGAATTGTGGCTCTGATTCATTCCTCCAAAAGCCTGCGCAACCATGATCGTGATCTTCTTCCAAGTCTGAAAATCCTTGTTATTTCAATTGTTCATTAATGGTAGAAATTGTCGCTTAGTATGGTGATTGGGTGAACGAGTGGCCAAAAGGATTTTTCTGTGTACTCTATTCATTCAAAATTCACTACTTAAAAGTTTTGCACTTCTGGATTCTTACGCCAACTGTAGGAGTATTACGACGTTCCAAAAATAAAAAGGACCCAATTAGATGTTAAATGACAGTCTTAGTTAATCACTTTGAACATGGGATCATAATACCAAATCTGATGCTACCAAATTCCATTCCTCGCCTGGTTAGAAACATTGAACGTAGTCCATAAGGTTAATACAAACATTAAATCCAAAAATGCTCCATTAAGAGGCCATACGTAACTCCAAGGAAAGCCCGGGGTGTTGTTCAGAGCACCAACTCACTAAACCTAGGTGCTAATGAAGCTGGCCTCAGAGGCAGAACAGCGAGGCAAGTGATGTAAAACACTCGTGGGTGATGAAGTTGAGGTAGAGGATCTGAGCGCCTCAGCAAGTGGTCCTCCCATAGAAGCCGCTTGATTGGATGAAGTCCAACCAGCCGCCCAATTCAACTGCGGTTGCCCTGGGTCCACATTCCCATTTCTTGGACAAGGATCCTCTCCATTGCCAGTGGACAATTTCAGTGACACATCCGAGGAAGTATTTCCTGGCATTGAGATTGAGAGGCATGTTGCGCAATTGATGGAGCTAGCATTGCCTTCAGCATTGTCAGGTTCATGAAGGGATCGAGGCCAATCATCAAAAAAATGCCGCAGAATACGGCCATCAGATCTGCCGTCGCCACCCACATTATCTTGGTTTTCAAGCAGGCTTTTGTTTTCATTCTTGGTCCCAGAGGAGCTACAGAGGACCCAGTAACATGACAGCAAAATATCAAGCAGCGAATTACATGAAGATGGTAAAATGTGGCTGTAGAACACAAGGATAGCACTATTTCTATATTGATTTAAAAAATAAGTGGTTGGGGTTCATTTGAGCAATAGTTAAAGAGAGTGGCCACTGGCAGGCCCTCACTATCCATTTACCAGTTGTGCATCACAGTGATGAAGATTTCACCCACTTTGAGTTCATTCAATTAGGTGCCAAACAAATTTAAATTACTTTTTGAATATGAGTGAAGCAATATTAAAGCCAAGATTGACAAAGGAAAAAGAAATTCTCAAAAAAAAAAAAAAAAATACACACATTATGTCCCACCAAATTAGATCAAGTGCTCTCACAACAGCAGCAGCAGCTAAGAACCTTTTACGAAGAAAATCCCATTCACTGGTTGTTCAATATTTATATATTCATCACGCTTCAGTGACCTTAAAATCTTAAATTCATTGGACATTTAAGTACAGATCTAGCGAAGTAGGATTACCTTTGACTAAGATGAAGGAGATCGAAAGGGGATTTCAAAGATGCTGTTGCCAAAGGCGGCGCAGAAATGGAGGCAGTAGCACCTAGAGGCCCAACACCACCACCACCAATAGAGCCACCGCCGGCGGCAGCGGTTGGTGTGGGTAGTTCCACATGCTTTCTTGAACGGTTTCGACCGCGATGCATGTGGCGCTCGCAGTACTTCTGCCCGGCCACCACGTCTCTCGAGCACCGCCACTTTTTGCCGTCGGTCCTCCGACACCGGCCAGGCTCTGGATCCATGGCAGCTCTTCCCCAGTACCCTGATTGCAACACTGATATTGAAACCCCATCGCAAGGGATCATTTTTCAAGGTTATGCCAAATCATATTGAACTAAGTTGGACAAGCATAAAGGATCGATTGGGAATCTTGCATAAGACAAAACAACGAAAGAGTAAGAAAAAAAAAATCTAGATTTTCAAATTACCACAGAACCCCAATAAACAAGTGCGTTTTTGTATAGGTATAGCAGAGAAACCGATAGTAAAAGACAACAGAAACAGAAGAAAAGAGAATTAAGTGAGAAACTTACAGGCAGGCTGATAATGTGGATAATGTTGAAGTGAGGGATGAAGGAAATAATGAGGGGAATAGATAAGGCTTTTCTTGATGGGCTGAAGAAGCTCGGGAGGAACAGCAGCCCCAGCCAACATGTACCTGAATATCAAAGCCTGCAACTCAAGCTCCTGCCACTGAGCTAGGCTGAAATAACTCCCCATCCCTAACAAGCATAACAGAGTTAATGAGAACCCCCAAAAAGTGAAAAGAAGAAACGAAATAACCAGAACACTGATGAATCCAAAAGAAGAAAAGGTAAGCTTTGAAGCAAGCAGACTTGAAAAGGAAGAGACACTATCCCAGAAGTTAATCAAACTTTCTGATTTTTTTTCTTTGTTTTTCCCTGTCACACTAGAAAAGGAATGTAAATCTTACAGGGAAATCTGGTATTAGCTAGTGTAGAATCAGATAATGCTGACAAGGTGCTGACTTTGCTGTTGGGTTCAGGTACAAACAATGGGAGAGCAGAGGCAGCTGAATGTGGCTGTTGATGGGGTTCAAGTAAGAGTTTTGGCATCTTTGCAGAATGTTGTTGCTCTGACTCATGCTGGTTTCTCCATTGCTTCAGATGGAAGTCCATGGAGAGAGAGAGGGGAGGGTGCTATTTAAGTTTGGTTTCTTTTGGTTTAGTTCGGTTAATCGGCTTTGTTTGGCGTGTTGGCTCCGTGAAGAACAAGTTTTGTAAAAAGCGTTTGCTGAGATTTCTGGGCTTTCCTTATAACTTTGGCGGATGCCTCTGAGACAGGGAGAGAGAGGGTTCCGACCGCAAAGCCTGCAAAGTTTGTTCTGAAGGCAGGGGGAAGCCCAAGAGCACTTGAGAAAACGACAGTCAGACAAGACAGTTGAAAGAGAAAAAGAGTACTCAAAATATCATAACATATTAGAACAACCAAATAGCTAGAGAGATGAAAGAACTTGCAGTCTTTCTGTCTTTCTGTTTTGCTTTGGAAATAGCACTTTGAAGGAAACAATGGCAACGTAGCATAGGATTAGGACAGGGAAAGAGAGAGAAAGGTTATTTAAAAATAAGCTTTCTCTCAATGAATATGAAATGAAATAGTCCATTCTTTTGTCTTCTAACGTTATTTTTTTTTCTTTTTTTGCCTCTGTTTTATAACATTATTACTATGTTTGCGTCCGTTTTGGTCTTGGATGGCTCTACGGTCAGAAATAAAGCAAAGATAGAGGCACGTTACTGACAGATAAGAGTTTGATCCGACAGTGCAGTTCCATTGCAGCCGATAGAGGATTTCCCTCATCCGCTTTCTGGTTCCTTGAATACCTCAAATTAACGAAGGAGCGCTCATCTAGATAAAATTAAGCTTTTCAAGGTTTATACTTTACATATTACATGCAAATAAAAGCTAGCTCTGCATGTTTTGGAGCTCATGCAGCATCTTGCCTTTTGCCCTAACCTTTGTAATTACAAGGAGAATCATGTTTTTTAAGGAATATAAATGTGTCGTGTATTATATTATTTTTTCTGGACTATATATCCAATATAATTTTAAAAGTTTTCTCATTCAAGTCTTAACGTATAAATCTGCCATCATGTAATTTTAAATGCTCTTTTTATTTTTATAAATTAAAATTCAAAAAAATTTTATTAAAAAAAGTATACTACTAATTTTATTACCTTTGATATATTCAATCATAAATCTTATCAAATTTAACTGCTCACTTTTATTTTATGAGCCTTTTTCCATTCTATTATTATATTATTTTCCAATTTTATAAATCTTAAGATTGTACGTTCTTGACATAAAATAACGGCTACCTCTTAAAAACATTCAATAAGGGCTGTAACAAAGATTTTAGGTCAGGATACGAGGGTTATGCGTTTATAATTAGAAATCATAAAAGATAGAGATTGAAATAATATTAAAAAAGAAAATAAATAATTAAAAATGTGAAATTTATAAATTATTTTTTAAGACTTCTTATTTTTTGGGGATTTTTATAAGTTAAATTTAAATATAAGGAAACATAATTCTGAGAATCCAAATTCAAAAATTTTTATGTCATCATGTCAAAGTTAGTGCATTCAGAAATTAAAAAAAAAATTGTAAAAAAAATTAAGTTAAAAACACAAATCTGCAAGTCTCATTATTCCCTATCTGTCTTCTTTGCCCGATATCACTTCTCTTATCAATGTCTCCAGTACTTCTTTCCTTTTTCTTTTTTTTTTCTCTAACTTGATTCCCTCTTCTTCTATACTGTATATAGTTGGTATGTTATATACTTATTTGTGAGGGACAGTGAGATGAGCATTGCCATTTCCACCACTATTTCTTCATTACTACCTATCAGTCCACAGACTTTGGAGTGCCTCTCATGTAATTACTGTATAATTGATCCACTAACACACACACAATATATATATATATATATATGTATATTTATGTACTGCTTTCTTTCTCGTTGAGCACTGCACGCATGCATCAACTTTGTTAAATGCTGCTGTCGTCCACGCACTAACCTCACAACGTATTAAACTGAGCCAAACTCATGCTAAATGGTTGAGAGAAATTATATATTTAGGTAGAGAATTGCATATATTGTATATATTTATTATAAAATTAATTATATTTTATTCTAAAACTTGATTAAAATTATGATTATTTTGTGAGATGATATATACAATATGTACACTCTTTGAATGAAAGTGTATCATTTCTTAATGATATATATATATATAAGCCTAGGGAAAAATATGCTTCCTTTAAAAGGAATTTTATTAGATATTTATAAAATAATTATGAATTATTAAATTAATTAAATTTTATAGTTTATAATGTAAAATTTATAAAATTGATAATTTAGATTATTTTAAATCAAATTTATAAAATTTTATTTATAAAAATAATAAAATTATAAACTTATATAAGTAAATGCACATTTAAATTTATTATATTTCATGTTTTTAAATTTCAACAATTTTATTTAACACTTTTTTATTTTATTTAAATTTAAATTTAATTTAATTTTTATTACTTTTTAATATTATTAAATTTTATATTTATTTTCTTTTTATTTTACACTATAACTTTAAATCCAACTCTGTGTAAATCCTTCTTATTTATGAATTTTAGAACATTAATGGCTGAGATGCGCTTCAAGTTCAGAGATCAGACTTTAAAGCGACATAACAAGAAAGGACGGCGAAGTGGGAGATGGGGGTTGAACTCAACAGCAATGGATAAAGACACCTAAGTGGGTGTGGGACCCGCGTGCTTTTCTTCTCTGATATTAGTCAAACCTTTTGTGAATGTGAGTACTGCAAGTGGGCTCCACGCCACTGTTCCCCTTCCATCTCCTGTGATATGCATGCAATGACCCATATACCCTCCCTTACTCTTTCTCGGTCCTCATTTTCCTCAATTCCTCACCACATACAATTTTGTCGTTTTCATTTTTTTTAATTCAATAATAATTAAAAAATATTTATTAAAAATACATTAATAATTTTTCTCTTTTAATATACATTTTTAATAATTAAATTTTTATATATTAATAATTTAAATTTAATATATTTTTATTATCCTAACACTTTACATATATCGTTTTTATATGCTAAGTAATACGATCTTTACGCAACTATTTCTGTTAGAGTTATGTGATTTTCATACATTTTTATTAAAAATTTTAAATTATTATATTTATTAAATTTTATAAATTAAAAATAACAAACCGTCCAAATAAAATTTGTAACCATTTCCTGCTTTCACATTTCACAATAGCTGTGTTTTCGTTTTTATTATACAAATTTTTGCATATTTTTTTATTATGATAATATATTATATTTTCATGTGATTCCTATTGTTTATATTTAACGAGATATTCTTCACTCATTAATTATCTCTAAATTAATTTTTTTTATTATATAATTTCTTACATCATTTTTGTTATTGTATTTGTTCTCCCCTCTAGGTATAATATATAATATTTAAAAAACAGACATGTATACTATAAATTATTTAATCTTCTTCAATTTTTGGTACAAAATTAAAGTAAACCCTGTCTTATCTCCATTGTCCATTCAACTCCGGAACAATTGCCTTCTTAAACATAATGCCATGCCATAATTATGGATTTAGATTTTTTTTCATTTTGATCCATTTTTTATTTTTTTTATAATTTAATATATTTTTTTTATTATTTTATTGCTTAATTTTATATGTATCTCATTTTTATTTTTTTAAATTAAAATCAAAAGATCCATACAACACATCCATAAAACTTTTGAGGTCAAGTTTAAACATTTTGCCTACACCTTTACTTAGAAAACCGATTTATCAGATGGAAATTTGATCTAATTTATTCACATATTATATTAAATGGGTGGTGTAATAATTATAATATTATATTTTGAAAATTGTATATATTTTTGAGTAAAAATTCCATTTTAATACTGTTTTATTATTTTATTTTACTGCATATCCTGAATAT
This sequence comes from Dicorynia guianensis, assembly GCA_037013595.1. Lineage (NCBI taxonomy): Eukaryota > Viridiplantae > Streptophyta > Magnoliopsida > Fabales > Fabaceae > Dicorynia > Dicorynia guianensis. The sequence continues at coordinate 32,817,098 of JASUAB010000010.1, forward strand.
AGGGAGATACTTTGTAAAATTAGCATTTTCTAATGTTTATAACTATTTTTTATATTTTTTTATGTGACATGATTTACTTGTAAAAAAAACATAAAATAATAAATAATATAAATGTTTTATAAAAAATAAATAAATTAAATAAATATAAATTTATTAAAATATCATGTTAATATAAAATAAAATTAAATAATTAATAATTATCTCATAAGATATGTTTGATTTAATAATATCTTCACATGTCTGACGATGGAATACGTCACAGACACATTTGTCAGTAAAGTGGTCAGAGCTACGCAGAGGCAGGCAACTAGCTCACTACGGACAGATAGCTGGCCACGTGGGTCCCTCTCTTCCTTCTTTAACATTTTGTTTGGCATAAAGCGGGGCACGCCGGCACGCGAGGCCTAAGATCAACTCACGTGCCTTCACGTGACTTGTTTTCTCGAGGCTATGCCTACTCCTACTAGTTGCTGTTCTTTCAAACCACATATTTTGCCATTTTTGCACAACGCAGCGTTGAACGTAAGCAATGGAAATAATGGTTTTAGGATTTTTTTTAATATTTTAAAAAAGTTATTTAATTTTTTTAATTAAATAGATTTAATTTTTTAAATTATAATTAAAATAATTTAATTTTTTATTTATTAAAATTTTTTAATATATAAATTTTATTAATGACCATTTAAATTTAAATTTTTTATTATTAAAGATATAATTATTATATAAATTTATTTTTAATTAAAAATTTTTTTTAATACATATAAAATTAAAACTTAAGATTTGATAAAACAAAACTTATTCTAGATAAAAGATATTATATTTTTTAAAATAAAAATAAAATTTAAGTTGTTTCTAATAAATTATATTTTATGAAAAATAAAAAATAATAGATGAAATTTTAAATTATTTTAATTATTTTTATAAAAAAATTAAATTTTTATTTATATTTATAAATAAATATAAATTATTTTAATTATAATTATAAATAAATTAAAATTTTTAATTTAAAATTTAAAAAATTAAATTATTTTTGAAAAACAAAAAATTAAAATTATCCTTAAAAATAATAAGGTAAACTTTTTTTCTTTTAGAATACTTTGTTGAATGAATTGCTGCAGCCCACCCCCACCTGTGATTGTCGCTTCAATTGGGACCGCTCCAATTCCAAACCAATTACTATGTGTGGATGCTCTATCCACATAATTGTGTCTGGGGTGTTGGGCTTTGTGGCCCAAATACTGGAACACATATATTACGAATAATATTTTTATATAATTTTTATTTAATAAAATTTAAATTATTAAATTTATTAAATATTATATGTTAATGTATATGATTCAAATGATTTAAAAGCTCAAGATTTTTTAAATGAAAAAGGTCAAATAATTTAAATGTAAATATTTTATGAAAATAAAATTACAAGAAAAGTTTTTCTGTTTTACAAATTATATTGGAGTTAAAAAAAAAAAAAAAAACAATATTGGAGTTCATGCACATGAAGAAAAGAGGACTGTTGCAAGTTTAAGTTGATAGGGAAATGGTTAAGATAATTGTCAATGATTTTATTTAGCTTTTTTTAGACCAACTCTCTATTTTTTTTATAGAAAATTAATTTTATTTGAAAGAAATATATTTAATGATAAATTTTTTTTATCAAGAGTAATTTTAGACTCAAAATTGCATTGTTAAGTATTTTACACACGCAGATTATGGTCCAGCAGAGCTGACCGATTCAAAGATAAGGTTGCCGTTAAACAAGTTGTACGATGCTGGGTTTCACTTGGAAGAAAAACCATATGGGATTAGAATTCATAGAAAAGGACCAAGCATGGAAGGAAGCAACGGTAGGCATGGCATGGCCGCGTGACAAGTTTTAACCAAAACAGGGTTTGTCTGTGTATGTGATATATATCACTATCGTCTTCCCCAGGACAAATATTGCTTTGATTTTATAGCTATGGCAACTGCTCCTGTATTGAAACTTGAAACTGTGCATTTGTCATATCCCCACACTGTATTGAAACTTGAAACTGTGCATTTGATTTTATGTTAGAGTGGGATAGCAATGGTGCTGATCAATGAACCAGCCAGAGTGTTTGTTATAGAGAAAAGCCACGCAAACTTACAAACTTTACCTTGGAAAGGCTCTTACGTATCATAATTGCTCATAATGCCAAAACCAGGCACTCCGTTAAATATTCTGTTTTCATTGGTCGATGAAGATAATGCATATGAAAATGCAAGAAACTAAGGATCATTTCTAACCAAAAAAAAAAAAAAGGGATGATTAATCACCAGGTGTTTAAAAGTCACAGGAAATCATTGCAGTCCCAGAATGGAGTACTACTACGGTGAATTGTCTGGTCAACCATGTAGCTTAGAAGATGAATACTACTAAAATGGAAAATTGGTAGATGCCACGTATGTGATTTCACAAGAAAACAGAAGAAAGAGAGAAGATTATCTTTAAGAGAGAAAAAATTTGTTGTGAAGGCTCTGCACCAGTATCCAGTAATTTTCCTACTAAAATAGGTTTACTCCGCAGCCAGTAGCATTTGGCACCGGCTCAAACCTAACGGCCACCCAACAGTGAACGTGACACTGTTGTGACTCGTGACTCCTGTTGGTTGGTATCGCATACGACAAAACACGCAGATGCTGTTGAGATGTGGCCACACCAAACTACTATCAGAAATCATATTCAAGTTTTTTACATAAATTTTATAAAATTAATTGTTGCTATAAAATGTATCAAATTTTATAAATTTAATGGTTTACAACTTTTTAATACATATTTAATAAAATTTAATTTATAAAAATTACATAACTAAATACTATTTCCTTATTTCTCCATATTACATACTATGTTGTTGACTAATAGCAAGAAAACGTACCAGAATATAAAAGATATTGTTGACTATAAAATATGTGTGGAAATTTATCATTTGTTTTTGGAGGAATTAAAAATAGAGGAAAATAAAAAACAGAAAAATGCAAAATTAAAAAAAGTTAATAAAAAAATAAGATTCATAAAATATATTATAACATAAATTAAAAAATATATATAAAAAGTTATCACAATAAAAAAAATAAAGACAAATAATTAAAATTCAATATTAGTAGTTCCATAAAATACATACTATACTTTCGTGCACGCCACTTACTTTTTGACTTCCATCCCTTAAGTTTCACATACAGTAAGTCTATGAATGCATAATATGGATAAAACAACAAAGTTTAGAGATCTAATATATTATGTCACCAGTATATTCTAAGAAGAATTATTTTTAAATATCTAATACAGCTAATAATTTTGAAATAGTATATTTTAAAGTTTAAATGTTAAATTTTAAATATTAAATTTAAACTCTAAATAAGTATAAAATTTTTAGAATTTAATGTTTGACAATTTAAAGTTTAAGGTTGACAATTTTAAGTTTTATAGGTTTAGATTTTAGAATAAAAATTTTGTAAACAACCCTAAAATGAAATGCAAGATTATGAAAATAAGTTAAATATCAAGTCAACTGATACTTCATTTAAATAATATTCAGAAAAAAATGTCATTATGGGATAATTATTTGGATGATTCCAAGAATTTTCTTACTTCAAATTAGTAAAATAAATTTTGGTATTTTAATAAGTTTATAAAGGCACTATTTTTTATTTATTTTACATTGTAATTTTGATATACTAATTCATTATTAATTAATTTACATAAGCAATCATTCAACTATACAAATTTATAATTTCTTAATTTAAAGTTTTATAAATTTTTAAATAATAATATTTAATTATTGACGTAAATAATCAAAAGAAAACATAGATTGATTCATAAACAAGGTATCACCTTGGAATAGTTTTGAGGCAAGATTCTTTCATTCAGTGAAGTTAAGGGTCAGTTCCTCTTAAGAGTGGTTGGCTGGTTGTTGGGTCGTATCGGCTAATGCTTTTGTAATTTGTTGTCTTCTTTCGGCTTATCTTTCTTTCAAAAGACGATAAGTGGGTGGGGAAGGAAAGGAAAGCTCCATTTTTGACGCTTTTATAGCAATAAATGAATTACAATAAAAGACAAGTAAATGAATGAAATCTATTTATTTTTTGGTAAATATAAAAAAAAATGCATATACTTAAAAGCATAATTATATCGAAAGAAAAAGGTTAAATTGGATAATTGGAACAAGTCACCCAATATTATATAATTTATTAAGAAATATCCCTGTATACACGAGAGAAAGGACACTTTATTCTAATAAGTTCTAAAAAGAGTAGCTTTGCATAAAGATTTATATATTAATTTGTAATATAAAATCAAATTTAACAAACTTAAAAAATAATTTTTTTAGTTTTAGAACAAAGTTTACTAAGTAAAAAAGTTAATTAAATATTTTTTATCTAATCAAGAAGCATTTAAAAAGTTATTACAATAAAATTCTAAATAATTAATATTTTTAAAATTTTGATTTAAATTAAATAAGTAATTTTATGTAATTAAATAAGACTTTATTTATTATTATTAAATTTTAATAATATATAATAATAATAATTAATTATAAATTTTATAAAAATATAAGTCATGTATAACATTTGTACATAATTTTTGTGTAAATAATTCTTCTATTTAAATATTTTCTTTTTTGTTTTATTAAGAAAAGTTATATTTACTTCAATATTTATTTGGTTTAAAAAAAATTAAATTTTCATTACAAATTAAAAAATATTTTGAATTTAAAAAAAAAATCTTTTTCTTCTCTTTTGTAAAGAAAAAACTTTTTTCACCAAAAAAAAAAAACTTCCTTTTTTTATTCACTTCAATTTAATGCGGATGTTTTGTGGTCCATAAAAGCAAAGGTGAGTTAACCCGGCTTGAAGCCTTGAAGGCTTTAAAGGGGGGTAACCCAGATAACCAGCGCACTTGCTACAGGGGAAGAGAAGCAGGGGAGTTTATTATAACAAGGGTAAAGCAGACACAGAGAAAACCAAAGAAAGAAAAGAAAGGAGAGGATAATAAAGAGAGGAATTTAAGGATTTCTGTGAAGGGAAGGCTTGGACACGATGCAGACTGAGCAGTCTCAGCAATCACAGAACCGGTTGGTGGCGCAGAATTCTGGGAGCCTCAGCTTCAGCAGCCATTTGTCTAAGGAGGATGAGGAGATGTCCCGGTCCGCTCTCTCCACATTCAGAGCCAAAGAGGAAGAAATTGAAAGGAAGAAAATGGAGGTGAGAGAGAAGGTTCAGGCACACTTGGGTCGGGTCGAGGAAGAAACCAAGCGTCTTGCCCTGATTCGTGAGGTATTTCACCCTGTTCTCATGGTTTATACTTTACATGGCTGCTATTGCAATTTAAAGTAAGATTTTTGGGAAATTTTAGTTAAATTCGGCTTCGAGAAATACAACAAAATTAGCCATGCCATGGTAAAATCATAAGTTAGGCGTTTCACCAAAAGTAGTGATCTGTACCTCTCATCTGCATCTCTCAATCTCAATCTCACTCTCCCTCTACTTTATTTTTGTGGATAGATAAAATAGGGAATTCTCAGCATGAAAAATTGAGTGCGCATAGGGTTAATAGGGAAAACGAAAGAAGAACTTGTGACAGCTATGGAAAGAAAAGAAACGTTCTCCTCCTATGAAATTTGAGCTACTTTCTCTGTGAAAATTGTTGAAGAGTTGATTTTTAGGGGTTTTTAGTTGTGACAAAGCTATGTTGATTGTTCCCGTCTACAAGTTCCTGATGTGAGGAAGCTTCTCTTTTGTCATGTATCTTTTCTATGAATCGTTTTATTTACAGACAGAGAGAACACTGGAGGTTTGCAGAATATGTAAAGCGCTCGAGTTTACCCGATCTGTGGTTTTGTAATACTCAAGGCAGAGTGAACTTGTTGCCCGGAAATGTTGTTTTTTTCTTCTAAATTTGATGGAAAAATACTCAAAATTTGAACTTTTTCATTGCACAAATTACTATTACGGAAGTTAGGATGACAACCTAGTAAAAATGGCCTAAAATATATTCTTCTTGTTGGGCAGCAGTATCACGCTATCAACCTTATAATATTTATGTTGCTGTCAAAAATTTCTTTGAAAGCTGTAAATTATGTTACTGGTAGGAAGAAATTGTTTTGTTTTACACATTATCCAGGTTCAAGGTTTGACTTGTGCAAATGTAAAGATCTTTGATATGCGATTCCCCTTCTTTATTCTGTTTGAGTAACATCAGGAGCTTGAAACTTTGGGAGATCCAATGAGGAAGGAAGTGGCACTGGTCCGGAAAAAGATAGATTCAGTAAACAAAGAGTTAAAGCCTCTAGGCCAAATCTGCCAGAAGAAGGTAAGGCTCGAGTTATACGGGCACTGAAATTGTCATGACACTTTATATGGGATTGCATCGAAATTGGGTTTGTGACATGTTACAGGAGAAAGAATACAAAGACGCCCTTGAAGCTTTCAATGAAAAGAACAGGGAAAAAGTACAGCTAATAACCAGGTTAATGGAGGTTAGTCTTGTGCGTTTCTTCCAGTTGATGTGAATTCTTCAAATACATAAATTCTGTTCTACTGATGCGTGAGGATGTGTCTGTTGTTGTCTCTCTGCTGTGAATGTTTATAACAACAGTTGGTGAGTGAAAGTGAAAGATTGAGGATGAAGAAGCTGGAGGAGCTGAGTAAGAACGTAGAATCCATTGAATGATTTACCAAACTCTGATTTGGTTTGTGTGGTATATTAAAGATGACAGTGTACTTATATGTAGGGTAAGTTACAATCTTCACCTTTTAAGGTTTTAGTGAAATGACATTCAACTCTAAAATTATTAAAATATACACTCGACTCTTTCGACTCATTGTTCAGTAGTTAATTTTAACACTTTTATTTTGAAAACAAAAATATAATCAGTTTTTTGATGAATATCATGGACAACATAGAGACCTCTCAATCCAACTAAAATTTACAATTTTGCTTTAATCTCAAATTTCCATGCTTCTCACTTATGATTTATTCGCTCCGTCATTAGCTAATTTAGGAGGGGGAGCACCCTACAAAGAGGCTCGTAAGTTGTAATAAATACTTGCATATTGTTGTCATTTTTTCCCCCCTGAAATTCACTTTTTACTGTTTTTTTATATTTAATTTGTTGATGCAATTTAAATTCTGTTTGCAAGAAGGAAGGTTACAGCAAAAAGCCTTGGTGTTGTGTTAGTATTATAGTTCATAGATGAGTGTAACGTATACACTTGACAGTAACACTGAATTGCATTAAAAAAGACTCAGCGCAGTCTTTTTTTCTTCGAGACTGTTTTCCTTCACGCTGGTCTTTTAACAGTTCAAATCTTCTTACTGTGGACGGTAATGTAGCAGGGCGATTAGATTCTGACTGGGGCATCAGTTTTCCTTTGTCTAGCCAATAACTCATAAGTATTATTATTTTTATAATTTTAATTTTACTTAATATTTATAAAATTTAACAAATTATTAAATTTTATAAATAAAATTATAGAATCTAACACTAGTGTGAACATAAATATTAAAGTGAGAGAGTAGATTTTTTGGTTACTAATTTTGTCAATTATGCATTAGCTGCCGGACGGAGTCAATATCGCCCTGCAACTGAATTTTTGGGGGGTTTGCCCTGCCACTAATTCACTCGACTGGGTTTTTGATTTATCGAGATCAGTGGGATTGTGACAAACTACAAAGATTGTCACTGTGAAAAGTTAAAACTATGGTGAAACTCTCCCAGTTTTAATTTTATTTAGTGTTCATATTTTATATATAAGTTTTTAATTTTTTTATACTATAATTTATAAATTTTAATAGATTTAATAATATAAATTTTATATTATAAAAATAAATAAAATAAAATTATAAAAATAATAACACAAAAACTTAGGCGCAATCCCGAAATTACTTGGTTTTACCATAAATGTAGAGGCCATTCGTGGTGGTGGTCATGTGTCCGATTTTATTTTTTCACTTAAAAAATAAAAGTGTCCTTTAGAAACCCAAAGTGAATTGTTTATTAAAGAAAAAAGTTAGCACAAGATTAGAAGAAAATGTCAGAGCAGGTAGGCAAAGGTCAATGAAACTGGCGTTACCGTAAAAGAATAAATTTCCGTAGATATAACTTTCTATTTAAAAACCTTTTATTTCGGTTGCGGTAGCACGCTGTATCTTTGTCTTTGGATTCGGTGAATGAGGGCGGAAAACAAGAGGACAAAAATTGAGGTAGAATAGTTATAAGTAGCAATATGACAAATTAGCTGCTCGGCTAAAAAATGGAAGTTGTCAAATCAGCGCAATGTCCTAAAAAGAAAGAAAGAAAAGAAGTTGAAAGCAGCTAAAGCACTAGCTGAGCAATGACTGTATGTTAAGAGACCATGGATGGGAGGCTGAAAAGAATGGCGGTGTTAATGAGGGGAATGAGGAATGATGGTAGCGCTTAAACAACTTTTATAATGTTCTGAGAAGAGAAAGAATGTCTACCCCACTGATCTTGAAACTTGGAAAGGACCAGTTTTTGTTAAATTAATTGCAAAGAAAGTTTGCCGTTTCCACTTTGAGAATGGGCCATCACATCAGTATGCAAGTGCCTCCTTTTTTTATCAATATCAATATACAGGGTTTGAAATTTTCAGATGTTCCAAATTGGAATGGATTCCCAAAACACTTTTATCACTACGAGAAAACATAGTAGTTTTTTTTTTTTTTATGCAAAAATTAATTTTCCTTGTAGTGTATTAGCGATAGATATGGGCCAGGGAGACCTGACAATTGGCATAAAGATGCCAGTAATGGAATCTTGTTTTTCTCTTATATGTGATATGAGTTATTCATTGCGATGGGGACTTGAGCGACGTCTTCGATGCACAATTTATGAATGTACAACAAGAAAAGCATTGATGGATGATGATAAAGAATGGCGCTACTATTGCGGCAGTGGGCAGAATTTGAAGTACCAGATGGGCAATGGTTATTTTGGGACGGTGATCACTTCCTCAATTCGTCAGGTTGGAAATCATAAATGCTGGGTTCAAAGAGATGACGGGTTCGAATAGCTTTCCACACGCTCAGACAAGTGTTAATGCCAACATTTTAATGGTATAGTTTTCACTCTCCAAAATATTGATTTTAAGTACAGAATTTTACTTATATGTCTGTCACAAAAAACGGGTTAACGATGGCTTCAAAACTTTTTAATAAGTAAGTTGCTTTTCAAATTATTAAAACAAAATCATTGAGAATGATATTCTTGAATCCATACTACCCGAGTTGGTGTGGTGACCACATTTTTTGTGGCCTCAGCAAGGGCAAAGTGGCCCATCTTATTCATGCGTCGCTGGCAGAGAGATAAGGAATGGGCCTAACTAGCCCAACAAGCTTCCCACAAAGTGCTCCCAAAGCAACATACCTATTTACTCCCCACCTCACCCGGTGGCATTATGGGTTGGATAGGAATTGGAGTTCATCTCCACAACCCGTCATTGATGTCTCAATATTTTCACGTGGTTTGAAAATAAAAACCTAAAAGTCTACAGTGAGGGACAAATGGTGATCAGGACTAGATTATTAAAAATGACAATTAGACGCCATCAGTTGGGAAGGATCTTGTGTAATAATTAGCATTGAGGAGGCAGGAGGAAGCCTCCACCACATTTTCTTGCAGAATTAATAACATGGGACATGTTTGAGCGTAAAAGCCACGAGGTAATGGCTACATGAAGCCAAGCGGGGGGTTTATCTTTTAAGGGCCGACGATACAGTGTGGAGGAACATTCCGCAGCGACATGCCTCATTATTGATCCCATCACTCAAATATATCGCTCACTCTCTTTCTAAATAGAATCGACCCAATGCATTATACATTAATTCTCCCATCATAAATTCATCCCACTGCCCACTATCTATTTACCCATCTCCATGTCTTACCTTTTGATTCTGCTTCCAAATATCCACACCAATTCCATAGCTACATTGCATAAACAGAACCTCTTGTTAGTTGGGAGAGAGGAGAGAGGGACACATAATACATTGGTTGTGGTTTTCCCTCCAACATGGTTTTCTGTGTTGTGTTATTCGTCAGTGTTTTAAAAACGTTTAAAAAGATTTGCATGTCTGCCCTATGCATCTTTTATTATTGTTCAGTCTCCAAACGTTGGCGCCCACCCCATAACACACCCTACCAACAGCCTCCCATCTGTTCCCCACTCCTCACACGTGGTGCATTTTGGTACGTTTAAAAACAAATTCAATAGCTATTTCTGTATAAGAAAAACTATTTATATTTACTATAAAAGTCACTAAATTAAATTTTACTTTATAACTTAGTATATAAGATTAATTTAATTATATAAATTTTGATTATGTGAAAATTTAAAAATAAGTATAGAAATAGGCGCAGGTGAAAAAACCTGAGCTGGACTACTGTGTGAATCGTGCTTTCAACACTACCAGCTGATGCTCCAAAGTGATTGCCTCACGATTCATTTCTCCATAGCACATTTATTTTCTTCAGCACAAGATTATGAAAAAAGTGATCCGAATACTCTATTATTAAAAATATTAAGAGAATAAAAAATAAATTTTAGAGAACTTAAAAAAAGAAAAAATTATAAGTTTTATAATTAAATAATTTTTATAATGTATAAAAATATAATTAAAATGACCGTATCTAAAAACTAAAATATCTAAATCTAAAAAAAAGTAAGCTATTCTAATTTATTTCAATTTAATTATTATTCTTGAAATGTACATATCTTGGAATGAGACTTCTGCAAAACATTATCAGAGAGCAGTTACTTTATTTTTTTTTCTCTTTTGAGGAGACTTAAAATAATGAAAATTTATTATAGGTGAATTGCTCAGACACCGTCCGTCGCCACGTCGACGTCAACAAAAAGTGAGGTATGTGCGTGCATTCAAGATGCAAGGAGGGAATCCTATGCAGTGACCAGGCACTGCCGCATCGGGAGAGGGGGGAACAAGTATCAGACATCTCTGACACGTGGTTCGGTCCATTCTTCAACGCACACGTGGGAAATGAGCTCCCCTTATTGGCTGCAATGTTATGTTCATTGTTACGTGGGACGCACCAAACAACGGGCATTAATTACACACTACTGTCAACCACTTTGTGATTTAAAGAAGAGAGTTTGGTGATTGTTTCGAGTCATATTATGTATATATTTTAGATATGTAAGTTTTATGTACTTTTTAGTTTAATTTATTTATAAAATTAAAATTTTTTAAAGTATAAGATATATTTTAAAAAATAAAATATAAATAAATAATTATTAATAAAAAATTAATAATTATAATTATATAAAATTTATAAATTATTATTTATTTATTAATATCTAATAATAATTATAATTAATTTTTTAATTAATAATTATTTATTTATATATTATTCATTAAAATATACGTTATACTTTTAAGTATCCATATCCTTTTATATATATATAATGTAATAAATTATGCACACATTACTTTTTGCTACTCTTGCTAGAGAGAATTCTTCTAAGGAAAATGATATCCCACAATAGATACGATACATTTTCAATCATATAAACTTAATCATTCATTGTTTTTTAAATTTAAAAAAAAAAATCTAAGTTAACTACGTAAATTACATAACTCAAAATGTAGATATTAGGTCGTAGGAATAAAAGCACCGTTCTTCCAACTCCAAATGGAAGACTGGGTCTTATCAAACTTCAAGAGGAATTGTGGCAATAAAGACAATCTACATTGGGGAATACTATTTGGAGCGAGTGTTTCAATATTATGGGATTTAAGAAAGGAAGTCCGTCTTCAACCAAAAAGGTCCTAGAACAAGAGGCAGTCACGAAGATCCTTATTCAGGCTAAAATTTTACAGATGGAAAGTGAATCTGTACTATTATAGAGGAGAACGGAGGGCTATACTGAAAATTATAGGATACCTTGAGAGGAATCTCTTACGGAGTAGGTAAAAGTAAATGTTGATGGAGCAGTATTCAGAGGAGAAAATAAGGTTTGCTGTGGTGGACTGACTAGGGATAATAATGGTAAATTTTGTTAATCAGTTATTTTGAGTGGTCAATTTCGCGTTTGTTAAGACTCGGGACAATTTATTAATGGCAGGTGATGCATTCATCCCTCAATTCTCCAGATCACGATCGCGTCACCCTCAATTTCTATTGAAGTTTAGTTAATTTTTTATGCTATAGAACATACTAACATTTTTGCAAAATTTTTATCAACAGGTACTTAATTTCTTTTACTTCAAAAACATGCACTTTAATCTCAAACTTCCACTAATGTATAATTCATCTCTTAAAATTTAAAACAAATTATAAAAGTTATAAATCTTAAAATTTTAAAACTTAATATGTAATTCCTAATTAAGTCCTGAAGTTTTACATTCTAACATCCTAAACGATCAACATGACGCATGCAGCATTTAACCTTAAACATATTCTGTTTGAGGTTTTCCATTTTCTAGTTGAATTTCTTTAACAAATTAATAGAAGAGACCCGCATTACCTGTCATCCTCAAATATGAAGAGTACACAGTGACATCGGCAAACTTGGAACCCCTCTTTCATCTTACCGACATGCATGTTGAATATTTGGTTGGAGTCAATTAAGTACCAGCATATATATCACCTAAAAAGACATGTTTATTCTCTCTTATCCGGTCCCTTTTCTACATAAGACAGAATCCATTTTTCCCTTTTTCCCTCCCTTCAATTTTAAGGTGGGTCTTGTCATTTGCCTGGCATCTACAAGACACTTGCTGGCTTCAAAATGTTATTATATATAAATTTATGGTCGCATTCTAGATGAGGGAATAATCCCAAACCTAATCCATCTGAACTCTTTGAAGTTAATCTATGGGAGAAAATAATTGAGACATTAATTGGTGTGATCTTTATATTTTAGCTAAAAGTGATAGGTTAAGTGGTTGCCATCAATCAACCATATATATATATATATATATATATATATATATATATATATATTGTCTTTTTATAATCAACAATAATGGCACCACAAAATTTATGTTTATATATTGCTCTCCATCTGGATGCAGTACATCAACTCACACGGTCAAAATTAATATGATTATCCTATGAGGATACTTAGACAGAGGCAATGGAAAGTGTTTTGTAATTTTTCTTCAATTAACTATCGAGGGTTTGCAAAGGTCATCATTTGTTACAGATACACATGCATCAATCCAAATGTCGCTAGCTAGTCTCAATTAAATAGGTACTGCAGTATCACCCAAAAAAAAAAAATGATTTCTGCAGCTAACTGATCTTTAAACAGAGAAATGGACAAGGAGTGTGCATGAGATAAGTGCAAATTCAAGTCAGGTTAAGTTTTACAGGAAAAGAAAAAAAAACAAAAAACTCAACACTAACCAATATATGTGTGCACTGAGTAGTGGGTCGAATTCGGGGTTTTTTCACAGCCCTAGGCTAGAGGAGATTTCAAATGTGTTTCTTATACAGATACCTTTTGAGAGGACTACATAGTTTACTATGTTAAAGACCAATATCAAATTTGTTACTTTTGTCTTTGAAATAATGGTAGAGTTGAACCCATGGCATGGGAAAATTTGTATTTAATATTATCTGCTAATTGTAAAAGAACGTATGAACTTCCACTTGAGTGCCTAATCAATTGTTTTGATCGCTAACCCTTTTCTATGAGATCAAAAACTATGGAGATGAGTTGGGAAGTGTTGTAAAATAATTATGAGCCATCATCACCATCCTAAATTTAATCTTTGAAGCAATGATTCTCCCACTTTCCAGCACGAAAGAAGGGACCAGGCAAGCAGTCCCTTCCCTCCGGAGATGGACAAAAGAAGGAAGAAAAGAATTGAAACACATAGAGAATAAATTCTGTTCCAAATGATTGGCGTCATAAAGTGATAAAACCACTCTCGCATGGCGGAAAGAAGGATTATATTACACATCAAGAAATGTCATATTAGGACAAGAAAGCAGGACAGGTGGGTGAAGATTCTCAGTTCTCACTAATATAATGACTACGCTCCCACCTTTGTTTACCATTCAATATATATCAATATTAGTTAAGGATAAGAAAAAATGCAGAGAAAAGAGCAGATCAAGGATGGTGCGAGCATGGCTTATTTAAAATGGGTTATGCTCGACATATGGAAGTGAGTGTGAGTTAAAATAATTGAGCATAAAAAGACAAAGGAAGGGTAGATTTGTAGAACTGCGATTCGAAGCACGAACTGGAACGTACCTCAGTTTTGGACTCCTAAGCGAGAAATGAGCGTGCATGAGATTTGTTATTTCCTGGTTAATCTTTGCTTCTTGTATCTTTCCCTGTAACCTTGCTGAGTTTCTTCACGCAAATCAAACACCCAACTTGAATGAATTACCACTACCAACAAATTATTTGATATTAATTACGATAACAAATTGATGCAGCAAATGAAACAAAGAGTCAAGTTTGGACAAACATTAATTTGAATTCAAATTTCTTGCAATTAAATTAAATTAATAAGCGGTGAAAGAGTGAAATTAACCCTAGTGTGGACGTATATGACTTGCTAGGTCAAGGGGTTCCTGCTCAACTACCTGCCAAAATAAATTTGAATTCTAAAATTATATTATTCTCATAATTTTATTTTATTTAATTTTTATAATATAATTATAAATAATTAAATTTATTTTATTTCATAAATTAAATTCTAAAATTTAATAAATTTAAATTCTCTAGCCTAGCTATTTTGTAATGACTTTTTTTTATATTTTTTAATATTCTTCTTTTTTAGATTATATTTTTTATTAATTTGTAACTCTTATTTATTTTTTGACTTCTCTTTAACCGTATTTTTTAACTTTAAAAAATAGTTACGCTACTTTTCTTTATGTCGGTTACATTTTTTATTTTATTTTTTTTAAAAAAAAAGATAAACAGTAATTTTTATGGTTAAGAAAAGACAACATAAGTATAGTATTATCCAAAATAAAAGTCAATACATGTTTATGGACCTGAGTTAATTTAAAATTTTACACATCAAATATAAGTCTTTTATATATAAGAACAGTGATGACATCTTTACTCCTTTTACTAAATAACTCAACTTGAACTAAAATTGAGTTGGATCTAGCTACCTACACTACTTAACTTGCTATTGTAGAATTGGATTCCATATATAATAATAATAATAATAATAATAATTAAACTTGGTATAAATAAAAATTCTTCAATGTCAGTTGGCATCAATATTCATGGCAGTCACGGGAATGTGCCATTTGTTTCCGTCTGCAACCATATATATGATAATATCCTCCTCTGAAGAAGGTGAAAAGAAAAAGGCAATGCACAGACACTGACACGGTTACTTACATGCGCACGCACCCTGTTATCCGCTATTGCATAATCATGTTGTGTGAACGTGATTGACTTTGTTTAAATGTAGCCAAGAAGAAAAGTGAGACTCGTCAAACTCAAACTATTGAACCAAGCGGGTCACGCGTCACCGCTCCCAACTCCCAAGGCCAAGCGTAGACAAACACCCTGCCTATTTTTTGTGGTTTTTACAGTGCAAAATATAGATATAGAAAGGCTGGCACACTTGACCATTCTCTTTTTTTGAAGATTTTACCCCTATCTGTATAAATTAAATAAAAACTTGGGGGGTATATTTTCAAATTTAAATTAAAGGGGAAAGCCAGTAAGTGGAAATGGAAAAGGACTGCACAGGTTTAATCATAGAAAAGAGAAAGGAGATTGTGTGCAGGATCCGCAGTACGCTCTCAAGGCTGACCAAAAACCAAAATTGAACGCAGGAGCTAAGCAGAAGAAGAAGAGAGAGAGACAGGGAGATAGGGTCAAGAACTCAAGATCCGGTTCTCCGCTGTGTCGGACTGTGTTTGTGACTCGCACGGCACGCCCCTCCCTCTTATTTTCGTCGTTTTGCGCTCCGTTTGGGCTCTAGTGCCCCGGGAGACCGCCCACGTCTCCCAATATCTCGTATCGCCACCTTCTCTTATCACTACATTCACAACTCTCCGAGTTAATGGCCGCCAACGCCGGCTGCTGCATATATTTAATTTGTGGATGTAAATAGTATGGTATTAATTAAATTTCTTAAGAAAAATGAAAAGAGATTTTTTTTTATTTAATTCTAGCATGTCTGTTGGGAGTAATTGATAAACTGGTTTTTTAATGGGATCTACAGTTGGAGATTGGAATGAGAGAAAAAAGAAAGGGCAAGGACCAGTGTCAGAAGAGCAACTTTTTATTTTATGATGAAAATTAAAGGGTATCCAGCTGTAAAGTGAGTGATTCAGTAACGGACTGTATATTGTCATGGCAAAAACAAGTAACCTCATTAACTGATTATAAACGGCATCGTTACTGCTGACTGCCCATTGAAGTGCATAGCCTCAATATCTCGGGAAACAACAGACAATGTATTGGCTACGAGTTGCGTTGGGGGAAACTGCCCTTTGGTCTACACATGGCAGCGCCAGTCTAACAAATACTGTGAGGGACAACTCCTCCCTACTTCGCGGTAACCACATAATATTGTAATTGTAATTGCCATAATATTGTCGTAATCACAGCTGTAACAGAACCCTGGAAGGACTGCGAATCTGTTAACAAATTAATTATTTAAAATTTTAAATTATTAAATAAAAATTTATAATTAATTTATATTTTACTACATTTTATATAAAAAATTTTTAAATTTAAATATGAATAAAAATATATAAATTTATTAAATTTTATATTAAAATTTTATTTTATTTAAAAATAAAAATAAAAATAATTAAATTCTTCATTACTTTTCTAATTTTATAATAAATATTTAATTATTTTAAAATTTTAAATTTATTAAATAAAAATTTAAAATTAATTTTATACCTTAACGAACACAACCCACAAGTCGTATAGACTATAAAGCTGTATAGACTACTTAGATAAGCAGTATGCTGTTGTGGGAGCATTCTGCGCTAGACACGTATAGAGTGTAGACACGACAGAATGACTCCTCCAACTCACACTAGGCCACACGCCACGCTACAATTTGGACCCGAACTTTATTTGTTTTCTTGACCAAAAAAAGACAAGTCTTACTATTTTTTTATGATATGTTAGCCATTATTTTATAATAATTGGTTTCTCACCACTCACCAGTTCAGCCCTCCTGCCTTGATATTTTAACCTATCTTGATTTGAATCACGAAGTCTCCTCATTCCTTCCATTAACTTGTTTCTCTTTCTGTCTCTCCTTAGCGGAATGGTTGGCAATGGAGCATTATTTGTACCCTCAGTCTCAAACTTGAGTCTCCCCATTTTGAACAACGTTGAAAGTGAAACCTCTTCAACTTGACAATTATAATTACAACCCTCTGCTTTGGTTTGGCTCTTCATTAGCGTTTCTTTCCTTTCACCCATTTCTTCTGGTAGCACTCCCGATGATGGCTCAGAAGTACTTACACGAGCTTCTCCAAGAGGATCAAGAGCCATTCCTTCTAAACAAGTACATTTCCGATAGGCGCAGCCAGCTGATAAGGCCTTCCCCCAAGACTAGTTTGCAAGTGAAGAAAAGGAAACCAATCCACGATCAGAACTCAAACTTTGCGGGCAATTTCTGCAAAAACGCGTGCTTTTTCTCATTCCCAGACACACCGGACATCAGAAAGTCTCCGCTCTTCGAATTCGCATCTCCAGCCAAAAGTCCCTGCAAATCTCCCAATCCCATTTTCCTCCGCATCCCTGCTCGAACAGCAGCTCTTCTTCTCGAAGCCGCTCTTAGGATTCAAAAGCAGTCTTCCTCCAAAACGAAATCCCAAAACAAAAATAATGCCTTTGGCCTATTTGGGTCTTTCTTCAAGAGACTCGCACAACGAAATCGAAACCGAAAGCGGGAAATAGAAGGTAACGGTGTTAAGGTCTCTGTCAAAGACATCTTGAGATGGGATTCATCTGTTGGGCGTAGAAAACTTTCCAATGGAAGCAGGACAGAGCGGGAACATAGATTAATGTCCGTAAAGGACAAAACTTGCTCCGACGTTGGTGCCTATGAGGTGGGCTTCTCTTGTTCTCACCCTGGTAGAAGTAGCAGCGTTGCTTGGTCTGAAACCAATGAAGATAAGTCTTTGGACATGGAAACCTCGAGTAGTAGCCAGTCTGATGACACTGAAGAAATCGACTTTGTATCCAAGCAGAAAGACTATATGGACCGTTTTTGCTGTGAAAATGACTTCTGCGAAAGCCCTTTCCGTTTCATTCTACAAAGGAGCCCCTCTTCCGGCCGCCAAACGCCGGACTTAGCATCACCGGTATCATCCCCGCTTCGGCACAGAACAGAGGTTCGTCATTTTTCGTTTTATAATTCCTTGAAAAAATTCTGTTTATTTGAACGTGCTACCTTTGGCCCGGCATTGTGTGCTGAGTTGATCCGAACACGGTTACCCTGACCGAGTTAACTCGTGACTCTACTGGATTCGTTCAGTGGTCGTTTATTGTCGGCAATGGGAGCCGGGTCTGCAAATTTGGCCGGAATGTCGCTGTGTACTGAGTGACATCTATACCCCTTCAATCTTGACAAAAGAAATTGTCAGAGTGGGGGCAAGTGGAGGGTCACATATGTCATTTTGTTATCCTCCTCCCTCCTGAAGTTTCATAATTGTACTTATCGATCATGTGTCTGCCATGCAAATCTTTTCTCCCTTTTCTTTCACTGCCACTAGTAAATAAAATTCTTAAA
This sequence comes from Dicorynia guianensis, assembly GCA_037013595.1. NCBI lineage: Eukaryota > Viridiplantae > Streptophyta > Magnoliopsida > Fabales > Fabaceae > Dicorynia > Dicorynia guianensis. The sequence goes on from JASUAB010000010.1 coordinate 32,835,843, forward strand.
AGAAGACAAACTGAGTTTTTGTTTCTTCTCCTGTTTGCTATTAAAGTACCCCGACATTCAATCTACTTGAAAATAATGACTCATTTGTATTCTTGTTTAAATTCCAAGAAAGTTTCTGTAGCGAAAAATTTAAAAAATAATAGTCAAAATTGACGATCCAATTATAAAAGGGGTGTATAGTCTAAATCCATTGACATTAGACGAATGATTAGCAAATTATGTTAACTACCCAATAAGGATAATATTCTAATAAGGGTTGTTATGAATTTTAACAGGACAAGGAAAATAATGGAACAGTGACTCTCACCAAATTCCACTCTGGGGTAGAAGTGGAAGAGAAGGAACAGTGCAGTCCAGTCTCTATTTTAGACCCACCCTTCGAGGACGATGATTATAGGCATGAAAACGACGATGACGAGGGCGATGGTTTTGATTCGGAGAGCAGCTACGCCATTGTACAGAGTATGTCACAACATTTTAATTTTGTACCATTCTTTGTTTACTGTATGGTCGTTTTCAACAAACAAACTGTCGTACGCGCTTCTTCAAACTTACTTGTCTGTTACAAATTGCGGTAGAGGGGGTAGTTGCCATCATGATTGTGCTGATATCGAACCGTGCTATCTCTGTTGGTTCCATTAAAAGGTCACGGTAGCTTATTTTTAAGGCAATTCTCATTGAATGTGGATCTCATCTGCTCTACTTTAACAAGCAGACATAGCAACGTTGTCATAAATTTTGTCATGACCCACTTTTTTCATGTTAGGAGATCTGTCTTAATTGGATACTTACCTTCCAATATGTTTTGTTGGGATAGGATTTTAGCAATGTGACTTGTATGAAGTTACTTGATTTTTTGATGATGGTACTTTTTGAGTGTCGAGAATTCATTGCTTCTCATCTATTTTACTACTTGGAAGTGGTGGAACCCATATAAGCTATTGCTCTACAGTTGCTCAACCAAATTAGCCATCTTAAATTTCCCACTATAGTTGCTCAATCATTCATCTTGTACTTACTGTCTTTAAGAGGTTGTGTGTTTCATAGAGGGTCATCACTTCAATGAAGAGTGCAACAAGAGATAAGCTACTGTATTTCGACACAACGTTCGCTAAACATAATTTAGACAGACTAAATTTTGAAACCTAACATATTTAACAACTACTGCAACCGTTATGAGGATTGTGTGTGAGCTATTAAGTGAGAACAGCCTTTTTCTTAAGAGATATGCTCCTTTCTTATTTATAGGTTTGTTGATAATAGAGTTGCCTGAACTTAAAATTCAAGTGAGGGCTTGTTGAAATCTGTCTGATCACTTTATCTGTATTAATTTTGTAGGAACAAAGCAGCAGCTTCTATACAAGCTTCGTAGATTTGAGAAACTTGCAGAGTTGGATCCAGTTGAACTTGAGAAAAGAATGTTAGATGAAGACGACGACGAAGAAACATTTATTGAAGAGGATGATTGTGATGACGAAGATGGCAAGAAAATATCAGATAAAGATATGGACTTCAAAGGTCTGGTGGTAGAGGTTCTCTGTCAATCAAACTTCCATGACAGACGGCAAAACCCCGAAGACCTCAAGAGACTGGTTTCAGATCTCATCATGGAAGAAGAGAGACAAGTTAATTCCTTAGAAGATGGGGACATGGTGGTAAGAAGCGTTTGTAAGAGGCTTGAATTGTGGAAGGAAGTGGAGTCTAACACAATTGATATGATGATAGAACAAGACTTTTGCAGAGAAGATGTTGGGTGGAAGAAGAATGTAGAGCAGATGAGAGAGCTAGCCGGGGACCTTGAGCTGGCTATCTTTGGCTTTCTAGTGGAGGAATTCTCAGAGGAGCTAGTATGTTAAATTGGGTGCTTAGTGCTTACAGACAAAAAACAAAAGTATGTTAAACTGGCTAAATTTTGATGGCTCTGAGGATCGAGGAACTCTGGATGATTATCTTAATTCTTTTTTATTATTAGGGACAGTCTGACTTGCACTGTAATGGAATAGGGTTAGTTAGAAAAAGTGACCCAAGAAGTTAATCGGGGTTTGGGGAAAACATGGGAGGATATGTACATGACTCGTGTATGTAGCTCGCAGGAGAAGTTGTAAGTTACCTTTTTTAATTAAATCATAATATTGACAATTCTAGGTTTTTTTTTTCTTATAGAAAATGTTATTATTGAGGCTCATTAAAATTTTACAAAAATAAATATCAGTGCTACATCTACTTGGGCAGTTTAGATTGTAAAACATAATTATTTTCTAAGTAAAATTTTTGTAAAATTAAATTTCAAAATGTAGAAGGATTCCTTTTTTATTGTCTAACTTTGTTTTTGTATCGTATTAATGAGGAGGGAATGGGGTGGAGAAATGGAGATGGAGAGCTAGTAGCAATTTTGTTTTTAAATACTAAAAATGTATTAATATGAGAATTGAATACAAAAGAATAGAAAATGAAGTTGAATTCGATTACTTGAATTAAATTCAACTAATAGCAATATCAGCACACCTCCAATTCTTCCCATTCAAAGTTATCTTGAACCCGATTACATTATTTGTTTACAAAAGGGCAATGTTATTGTCACATATGCAACGCTCATGCTTTAGGTCACGTTGCATATGTAGCAGCTTAAGAATATTTTTTTGTAAGTTTATGTCACAATGCCGATGTGGCTGAAATTGTATGTTATACATTGTGGTAATATCATTTTCCTTACAAAATGGCGACCCCAATTAATTTCAACGTCTACAGGACCATGTAAAACTCGTCGATTCTCTTTCGAAGAAGGATAGTGATGTTTGGGACCTCCCATTGTAGGTGATTATACAGCTTTGCTATTGTTTCTTTCTGGCTCTCCTTGGGCACCTTAGTAGAAAGAATAAAGGGAGTAGGGTCTATGGGTGTGGGGTAGGGTAGCAAATCTCTCCCAATTACGCAAGGGATAAAAGAAGGAAGGGAATCTAGGCAGGGAAAAACATAGTTTGAGGGCCTTATCAAGAAAGGAACAATTTGATAACGACTAATCAGTCTAATCCTCTTCGCTTTCTTATATTCTTTTCTTTTCCAAGGTCCTTTCTTGTATTTGAAATACGACTTGTCAATCGACTCTTGCATTGCAATATGATTTTGGATTTCCTCTTTGCCCTTTTCTTGTTGTGTTATTCACTCTATAGGGTGTACTTTACAGTCTCTAGCTTCTGTGCTTATGCTTTTCAACTATCGGTGACACATAAATTTATATCTTCTGCAAGTCTTGAATCTTGATTGAGTTTTCCTGCTCGCAGTTGTTCTTCTTCACAATCCTCCTCGTGCCTCTAAGACCGTAGGTTTGGGCATGTCCTATGTAGAATGCTCTTATATCACAATAGCAATAGTGATAGGAAAATTGGGTTAATCTAAATAATCTGATTTCCATATTTAAAGTGGAGAAAGGAAAATGGCAACTTCTACAAACTATTTGCCATTAAACATTCATAAAAATCATATAAAATTATTGTTTTGTTAAATTTTATGGTTTATTTTATAATATTTAATAAATTTAATAATTTAAAATTTTTATATTATTATTAATTATTAAAATTTAGCTTATAAAAATATAAGGCTAGTTCTGAAAATAAGCTCATAACAGTCGAGAGAATCGGAACTTCTCTCGCCGAGTTGAGATGTGATACATGAGAGGGGTTCAGGATAAGCCAACAATAAATAAATATCTACGCATATAATACACCGAATCAGTTTAATTTTGCTTGACACTTCTACAATTACTGAGCATATTTTACTGAGATAAATATCTTATATGCTCTCTTTATTTGTTTTTTTATTATTTTAAATATAATTATATACATACTATAAATAAATAATTATAATAAAAATTATTAATTTTCATCTTACAAGATGATTAAATGTCTCCCTGCGATCAAGTGTCCATATAATGGATGTATGATTAAATTGGACAAGGAAGCCCAACCCAGAGGAAGTTGGAATTGATTTCAAGGACACAACCACTAGGCCCGCGTTCCCTTATGCAGCTTGAACTTTTTGGCGGGTGGCCGGCGGCTAAAACTCTCGAAGGAATTTGCTATGTGTTTCCTGTATTTTTTTTATGTATTTAGAATCATATTTTTTATAAAAATAAATGATATAAATAATGTATTTATGATTAAATATAAAAAATATTTCATCAAATAAAAAGTGGAAAATAAAAATAGACCCAAAAAGTCACATGCCTCCCACTTATCATGTCCCGTGTACATTGTAAAAATGAGGCGTACAATAATTAAGAAATCATTATATTTATTTTGATATTAAGAAAGATTTTTTAACCAAAATACTCTTACAATTAATAGTGATGAACCTTAGAGTAAATTTTTGCAGGTTAAAGGATACTCATTAACTAATGTATAAAAAAAAAAAGTTATGATAATATAATATTAAAAAAAATTATCAACATTTTTTTGACACGCTACACCCTAGTCCCTTCTAAGGATCATCACTGATCATAAAAAAACTCAAATATTAAAAGTTAACAAGATTAAGATATACAACTCAAATATTAAAAGTATACAAAATTAATACTACTTAATAAAGAGATGTGACAGGTAAGATCAAGATTTTATTTTTGTTGAACATTTATTAAAGAGCAAGTTAAATAGGACTAAAGTTGAAAAAATAGTAACAAAGTCTTAATTTTAGGTTAGTCACAATTAAGAAGAAACAAGAAAAAAATTCTAATACAACAGTTGAGCCGTTTTGGTGGACTTAACTGAAAAGGACCTTTTATGTAGCATTTTTTAAAAGATCTTTTGTTAGAAATTAAAATTATCTTGTATTTAAATATAATATTTAGAGTAAATTACACTAACATCTCTTGAGGTATTTGATTATGACACTCCACTCCATTTTTATTCAAATATAATACTCCACCCCATTTACTCAAATATTAATTAAAAAAATATACTTAAATATTAATAGAATATTCACAACAAAATATTAAATCAAAATTTACTCTAATTTTACTTAAAATTATATTTTGACTCAGTTAATCATTTTAAATAACTAATATCTTAACAAACTATATTTTTTTAATCAAATAATTATATTTATTGTAAGATATAAATTTAATAATATGTGTGATTATAAGAAAAAATTTAGTATAAACATAGAGACATCTTAGAGGTAAGTTTAATTAGGAAAAAAATATAGAGCATAATTAGTCTTATTTTTTGCTAACTAAACTCACCTCAAGATGCCTCTATATTTGTACTAAATTTTTTTTATAATCATACACATTGTTAAATTTATACCTTGTAATAAATATAATTATTTGATTAAAAAATATAATTTATCAAAATATTAATTATTTAAAATGATTAACTGAGTCAAAGTATAATTTTTAAATAAAATTAAATTAAAATATTAATTTAATATTCTTTTTGTGAATATTTTATTAACATTAAGTTTATTTTTTAATTAATATTTGAGTAAATAATGTAGAGTGTTATATTTGAGTAAGAATGGGGTGGAGTGTCATAATCAAATATCTTAGTGTAATTTATTCTAATATTTAAAAAGAACCTTCTTAATTAAAAAGTTGTTTGAACATTAAAATTAAAAACAATTTTAAGTTACAAAATTATTGACAAGTACACACAATTTTTTTTAAAATAATTATTTAATAAGAGATGAAGTAGGTAACGGTGAAACTGTCATTGAAGGACATCCCAGGTGAATTCTATTAGACCAATAGAAATTCACAAGTCAAAGGTGTGTATTGGGTTTAATTTCTGAATTGAACCTCTGCCATGGATATTGTAGACACACCCACAATACAAGTCTCCAACATGCCTCGATCTGCCATAGCCAAAGACCTCTCAGAATTTCGTTTGAGTTCTGCTGTAACCATCAAACTATCCACTCTCGACAAGGACAGCAAATTCCAAAGACTTCTTCGAATTTCTTGAATCCACCGCTCTGCCATAGCTAAAGTCCTCTTTGTTTTCTTCTAGTCTGTCTATTGGAGGTGTTGGCTCTGGTTCAAGAAGAATTTCAGTATGAGTCCATGGAGAATAATGAACAAGAGGTTGTGGAATATGGGAGCAGATAGATGTTGTTATCTTAAAATTTGTTGAGGATAAATTTGTTAAATAAAAAACATAAATAAAAGTGGGTCAATTTCTCTTCTTCTATCACATTAACATTTATAAGAAGTCAAAATATTAAAAAAAGTTATATTTTCACTTTTTTATTGATTCACCTTTTTAAAAAGTCAATCCAAACATTTATTTTATTATTAAAAATACTTTTTTTTAAAAAAAGCTTTTTCTTAAAAACAAGGCCATACAAATGGGCTCTTATTCAAGAAGGGAGTAAACAGATACTCTATTTATTACAAAATAGTTGTTTTTTTAAGGGAGATATACTAGAATGAAGAAAATAAATAAATTGTCTCCGTATTTAAAAATTTATTTATTTTTATTAAAATATCTTTACCATAGAAAAAACTCAAATGTCAAAAGTCAACAAGATAAATTATGATAGAGATGAGATTTGGATCTTTGTATTTATTATTCTCTAATTTTAATAATTTTTTATCTATCTCTTTTTAATTTATATTAAAATATACTTTATAAGTTTTACTTTTTTTTATTAACTTTTTTTCTTCATAATTTTATATCTATCTCTTTCTTATACTCTCGACCTTTAAAAAATACAAAAGCAGAGGATATGAGAGTGTTCTTTGGTATATTTGAGGTAAGAAAAAATAATTTTTGTCATTGAGCACATTTAGTGGAGAGTGAGTCAATTAAGAGTAAGGTTGGAAAAAAATTAATGTAATATAAGCTTTAGGAAAGCAACAATTAAAATGAAATAAAAAAAGTTTTTAAAAAGATAATTATTTTGAAATAGAGGGAGTAAGAGTTTTAATAGAAACAAACAATGATTATTCCATTTGTTCAACAATAACAGTTTTTTAGGATGATGTACATGAATTAAGAAAATGATTAAATTGTCTTGATAATAAACAAATTTCCACCAAAATACCCTTTGCATATGGCAACTCAAATTCTAAAGTCAATAAGATAAAATAGTTGTATATTTCTTAGAAAAAAAAAATGTATATGTAATTTTATACATCATATATACACATATAAAAACAAATTCAAAGAAAATAAAAATAAAAATACAATAGAGTATACAAAATTTATACATTTAAAAATTTACGTATAACAAAGCCCTATTTCTTAATGGAAAAATTTGTAAGTTAGTTAAGCATTTAATGGATGGTTCAAATAAGGATAAATTAGAAAAAATAAATGAAATTTTGGTTTTAAAAAAATAACAATTAAAGTAAACACAAAAAATTTATGAAAAAATAGTTATTATGAATAGGGAATTGATATTCTTGTCTTTATTCTCTTTAATTCGATTACTTATTTATGTATTCAGTTATATTATTTTATATAAATAAATGACATAGGTAATATTTTTGTGATTTAATTAAACAATTACATTTAAATTTTAAAAATTGTCTTTGTAAAAATAGATAAAATTATTTAATTCTAAATTTTAATAAAAATTAAACTTTGTGATACTTAAAAAATATATAAAATATATTCAATCCCATTATAAATATGTGAAAAAAAAAAAAAAACCAACATAGCAAAACCCTTATGAATAAGAGGGAGGATGTACTTTCATAGGGGATATGGCGCATAGAAAAAAAAACTAAGTGGATCTCTCTCTGGTCTGACAGACTTGACTTGAACTTACAGCCAGATCACAATCCCACGCTGTTCTTTGGTTGCTTTGTAGACTTCTTCTATGTGGGAACAGCAACTACAAAACGGCGCCGGCTGATGAGCGATGCTTGAATTAGAGAGCTTTGAAGTTTGAACAGAATGCTGAAACTGCGATAGGAAAGTCCCTCCGCAGATTCTTTTCCCGGTTCGTCCAAACCCAAATCCCTCGCCCCAATTATTCCCCCGAAGACAAAGCTATTTCGGGTGCAAAGCCTAACACGTGTCAAGCTGCAAAGGCCTCAGATTTGTTCTGGCCACCCGGTGCGATCATGTCCACTTCGTCGACGGTCCAACTACTGCGCTTTTCCGCCACAACCGACCTGTTAGTGGGCCTTCACGCGTCCGTTTCCTGATCAACTTTGATGACTAACCAATGACTCTGCCTTCCATTTGACACTCAGTACGGCGACGTTTATGAATTGGCCTTCAACACATGACTCATGCAATCTTATTTTTGTAATTACAAATAACGTGACTGTTAATGACGTAATTACTTTATAAGTAATTGCTTAAATATGATTAAATAAAGACTAAGAATGAAGCTGATCATAATAAGTTGCAGGGAACAAATATGTATCTCATCTTCTATTTTTATAAATTAAATGTCATAAAAATATTATCTAAAAAATTTAAATTATTAAATTAGTTAAATTTTACTATTTAACCAGTTGAGCTCAATATATCTGATATCTTTTATTAAATGTTGTGAATGTTTTATAAATCAAACTTAGTAAGCTAAACCTTTTTTAAAGATAATTTTATTCCTGCTAACTCTAAAATTTAATTTATTTTATTATTTTTATAAGTTTATTTTTATTTAATTTTTATTATATAAAATTTAAATTATTCAACCTCACAGACTCGAGTAAAAGTCCTTACATTAATACATTACATCAACCAAAAGATGGTGGGGCAAATATGATACGGGAATTCTTTTTCAAACCCAATTTTCTAAATTCCCTTCCCGCAAACGTGACTTAATTTCTGGAACAAGCTTCACGTTCTTACACGTGTAACATAAAAAATTCTTTGCTTCGAATATTAACACGTTTATCACACCATCTTGGTGCTGTAAGCCTATAATACATCACTCTGGTGTTGTCACGTTCAGTACAATTATTTGGTCTATTAAATAAATCACAAAAGCCCTATCAAAGCCACTGTTGGTGGATCTCTCCGTTGCCAACTACTTCCATTTTGCATGTGTTTTGTGCACGTTCACTGATTTTTGATTTAATTATAGTAGCTAGATGCAGACTTTGAAGTGAATGAAAGGAGGAGAATTAAACAAGATGCAGAAGAGAAAGGCTGGAAGGAAGAAGTTCCATGAGACTCGTCACCCTATTTACAGAGGGGTAAGGCGGAGGAACGGCAAGTGGGTGTGCGAGCTGCGACAGCCTAATACCAAAACTCGCGTTTGGCTTGGCACATTTGCTCACCCGGACATGGCAGCTATTGCATACGACGTTGCCGCTTTGGCTTTTAGGGGCGAATCTGCTTCCCTGAATTTCCCGCATGCGGCAAGCACCCTGCCGCGCCTTCATTCTCATTCCTCCACCGTTGAAGCCATTCAGTTTGCTGCTATGCAAGCAGCTCATGAAAAGTACGTTTCCAGTGAAGCGAAGGAGCTGGGTACTTCTGCTTTGTCTTCAGCGGCGGGTTTAGAAGGAGATTCATCGAGTTTATTTTGGGACGAAGAGGAGCTGTTTAACATGCCGGGACTGATCGACAGCATGGCAGAAGGGCTGATTATCACACCGCCGGCTTTGCAGACAGGGTTCAACTGGGTTGGCATGGAAACTGCTGTGGACTTGACCCTCTGGGACTGAATATGCATATGATTCACTTAAAAACGCTGGTAATTAAACCCTAAAAGCATGCACTGCAAATCAGAGTGTAATATGAAATTCAGTGACAGTACGTACGTATATATAGATGCACCTGATTATAGATATTCACACGATATCCTGCTATACATCGTCGCCTCCAATTCCATATAGCAAAGCAAAGTGTGTTTCATCATGATTTATGGGCAGATGTTGCTAGCTAGTTAGCTTAATCTTTTACATTTTTAATTAAATAAGATACTCAACCAGGGTCATTTGATTTTTGGCTTGTATTGAAACAAGCAGTCCTAATTGGGTAAGCAACAAGTATTTGGGTAACGCTATAACTTTACCCGGATAGGTGGGGTGGGGGGTGAACTCGTCTGCTTTCTTTTCAATCTTATTTTCTTTTTCTTTGCTGGTCCTTTATTGACTTGATCATATTCCAAAAGAACGACGGTGTAATTTACACATTGAAAATATGCAGACTAAGTACGGATATCGGCCATTTATGGCTTCAGTATTGGGCCCATATTAACAATTGCCTGGGCTGTTGTTTTCGAGGGAAACCAGGATATGGCATGACCCACTTGCTGATTTGGGCCTTACTGTATATCAATGTCCTCCTGTAGCTCACAGCTTATGTGACCATTTTACATGATTTTTTTTTTGGGTACAATTATATGATTTTTCGAAATTGTTATTACACGTTCATGTTCTAAATTGGCAAATTGTGTTAGGCTGTATCAATTTTACATATATATATATATATATACACACACACACACTACATACACTCTTATATTTTCTCTTCTCTCTTTTCTTTATATATTTTTTAGGAGACGTTTTCCTATATACGACAATCATTTCCCTCTTTTTTCTGCTATGTGAAAGGGGCTAAAAGCCCAGACAGAAAGCAAAAGATAAACCTTAAACAATCGAAACTATCCGGATCGAGTTACCCCAATCATATCAGACTCAGCCCTGGAGGAATATTCATGAACAGTTGCAGAGCTTTGTCTTCCTGAACTGCCAAATTTGCCAACCAATCGGTGTTCCCTTCTCTGAAAGGTGTTTGGCCCTTAATTCACTGTGGATTCAACAGTTTGGAATTTTGCTTAGTTTGAAAGAGTAAAAAGAATAAAGAAAGCCCACTGACGTTGGCACAAGGGGCATTAAACCACTCCCTCCCTTTCCTCCTCTCCTGGTTCAATCTCTCAGTGTACCAAAAAAAAAAAAAAAAAGAGATGAAGAAAGATTCTGGGAACCTAGCGTTAAGGTCCAAGGTAACACGTATTTACGTTTACGGGACAACCTCGTAGTGATATGAAAGCATAGGCGGATGAACCTCTCCTCTTATATTTATCATTGTTAAAATATAAAATGATAAGATAATCAAATACATATACCTGGAATACGTAATCTTTTCATATGCAAGAATATAAAAAATAATTTCTTAGCCTATAGTGGATGTTCAACAAGGTCAAGCTCGTGGTGCTCATTCTAAAGACCTATCCTCCTCCACGTGTTACGATATTACAAAGTTAGAATTTCAGTTATGGTGACTCTTCTAAGGTACCTTCTAAACTGTCCACACGGTTGACTTCTAGTTCTACTGTTGCAAATATAAAGATCTTAGCCAAAATGCTGGTTCTTATTTGGTGGCAAGGAAGAAGGCACGTCGCCTTTCCTATTCGTCTATCATTCCCCTGATTCTCAAATCTCAACTTTTTTCCTCCAAGTTCTTTCAGCGAGAGGCACCACAATTCGAACAAGAAGATGGGTAGCAATTGCATTGAGAAAGAAGCCCAAAATGACCATGTAATAGAGATGTGGAAAGTAGATGAGGAGAGGTTGGCTTCCATGCAGCAGAAGATTTCTGACAGCCCAAAATTGCTGGGCAAAGCTGCGGGAAACAGATCATGTTGCATATTCAGAGTGCCACAGAGCCTAATTGATGTCAACGGCAAGGCCTACCGCCCCCGAATTGTGTCCATCGGGCCCTATCACCGTGGCCAACCCCGCCTGAACATGATTGAGGAGCACAAATGGCGCTATCTGGGTTCCTTGCTCTCCAGATCACACAACAAGGGATTGGGGTTGCGGGACTACTTGAATGCCACAGCTTCGCTGGAATTGGAAGCCAGGGAGTGTTACTCTGAGACCATTCAGCTTGCTTCTCACGAATTCGTTGAAATGATGGTTCTTGATGGCTGTTTCATTATCGAATTGTTTCGCAAAGTTGCTAAATTGGTACCCTTCGAACCGGATGACCCACTTGTCACCATGGCCTGGATATTGCCCTTCTTCTACAGAGATTTTCTAAGGCTTGAGAATCAGATCCCGTTCTTCATCCTCGAGCGCTTATTTGAATTGTCGAAATTTCCCCAAGAATCCCCAACACTGTCAAGTCTTGCCATGGAATTCTTCAACAACTCAATGCAAAGGGATGACAAAATCATCGCCCAACAAAGCAATCTCAAAGGTAGACACTTGCTGGATCTGGTGCGCTCAAGCTATATCCCAGAGGATCAGGAAACAGAGCCCAAAAGGGTAGACACACCAACCCACGTGATCCACTGCGTCTCTAAGCTTCGGCGCGCAGGGATTAAGGTCAATCCGAACAAGGAAGATAGCTTCCTTCACGTCACATTCAGGCACGGCGTAATAGAAATGCCCACAATCACCATTGATGATTTCATGAGCTCTTTCTTACTGAATTGCGTGGCGTTTGAGCAGTGTTATAGCAGTTACTCTAAGCACATCACAACGTATGTGACCCTGTTGGACTGTCTGATAAACACATCCAGGGACGTGGAGTACCTGTGCGACAGGAACATAATTGAGAACCAGTTTGGGACGGATGGGGATGTCGCCCATTTCTTCAATAACGCAGGAAAAGATGTGGCATTCGATATAGATCTGTGCTACTTGTCTCAGTTGTTCAACGATGTTCACCATTACTATCGGAATAGTTGGCATGTGCAATGGGCTAGCTTTAAGTACACCTATTTTGATACGCCATGGTCCTTTATTTCAGCACTGGCTGCCTTGATTTTGTTGATTCTTACGGTGGCTCAGACCTACTTTGCCGCTTACCAGTATTTTGTACCCAGGAATAACTCCTAATCCCCATTAAAACATGATTAATTGGTGCACCTGAAACAACCTTTTACTCTTTCACCTATCTGCGGAGATTCAATTCCAAGATCAAGGATGAGTTATGAGTTAGAGATCAAACACTGTAGTTTGTTCATTTATTTATGGCTTATTACTCAATTATTATTTTTAATTTAATTTATTTTGTTCCGTTATTTAATCTATGCAGGGATAGGCCCTACAGTTTCAAGTTAATGAGCCATCTTCACAAGCTCTTTAAAACAATATATATTGAGGTTAGTGATTTATTTTTTCAATGTTATGTTAATTACAGAATCTTGATCACTGGCAATTAAGCAATGTTAATCATGCAACCCCCATAGTATGATATAAACAATCTCTTGGGTTAGTATACGTTTTTGTTGATTAACCTACTATTACTCGTCTTAATCTCATTTTTATGGGACAAACCCCAGCACACGTATACATTGAGAAGACCAACTGCGGCAAGAAAAGGGACAGCAGCCTCCCTATTAGTCAAGCAGAAAAGTAAAACTGCTGAAGTAATTGAAAATGACTTGAAAACGAAATTCTTTGTATCACAATTCCAAAATAAATACTTCTAGATTTTTTTTCCCCTTGTTATATCGAAAAACTGTTCGCGTTTTTTCTTGTACAAGTCGTGTCAAATACTCTTTGTTGAGTAAGACTAGGACCTTTTTCCAGAATAGCATATTTTATTCTTACTACTATCAGTATTATTGATTCATCAAGAACATGTCAAGGGCTACAAAATTGTGGTCCCCTGCAAGATGTGGTCCACCCTGCCCTAACATTGTTTTTTGCTGATTACTTGACCTGTGAACTGTCAGCAAAATCCAAAGACATTATACATGCTTCGATGGCCTTTATGCATGTTGCTATCGCGCATTTTACTAATCAATTATCACTCACAGAAGAACAAGCTAAATTATCAGCCTCCCCATTTTCACTTGATCTTCTCTCAGCATCAGACCTCGCATTTGCAAACACTGTTATATTATGAGTTCCAGAACTGTAAACTTTTTTGTTTTGGACAGCCAAGAGTGGAAACGTTGTTGATCAGGAGCCAAAATGGCATCCTTCAAAGCCAACCGAAAACCTGACATGAATTTCCTCAGCCCACTAGACCCCCTCAAAGCTCGACATGACCTTGGTTTCATCCACAACTGGACATCCATTCTCACATCCTCAAAACCTTCAAACTTTCCACAATCTTCAGACCCTATTAATTCCACATTCAATTTGAGCTCAGAGTTTCAGGCTCAACAAGACACGCACCCACAACAGCAGTCATTCCCACATGAACTACAAAAACTGGTTTCGGAGATGTATGAGAAGCTCCGGCAAGCATTAGAGATGAACTAAGTTCGGGAGATATATCAACAAAAGAAAGTTTGAACAAATTGCGAAAGACCAGTAGAGGTGAAAATAAATTAGATAGTAGTTCGCGTGGCCTTCAGAGACCTGATGATGGGTTACCAATTACCGGAGAAGCTTCGGCGCTTCAAGATGCGAACTGTAGCTTCGGAAGAGGTCGTCAAAGAGGACAAGAAGAAATGAGATTTTGACTTGGAGGAATATTCAAGATGTGTTGCTTAATTTACCAATTCAAAGCTTTACTCGGTCACTATAAAACTTTGCAATATGTAAATCGTGAATTTTTATTTTTAAATGTAAACTTTGGAACCTATATTATCTAAGAGTTCTGTGCAGGTTTGTACTCCAAGCATCTTCCTCTGTTGTTTTTTTGTTTTGGTGAAGTCTTAGCATCTTCCTTATTTAATATGGATCGATGTTGGAGCGATCACTACTCGCTTATTTTTGGAGTTAGATGGGCTTTCAATCAGAATCAAGCAAACAAGATGGTTCGGCTTGAACTAGTTTTCACAAGCAATTGATCCTGCCAACACTGGCCCATAGAAAGATAAAACATTCTCATAAGCCCGAAGGGGAAAGCAGGTGACGCCCAGCTATCTCATAGGCTTTGGTTCGGCCTCTGGGCCACATCAAATGGCTTGTGGGGAAGATTTTCGATTAGAGAAGGTTAACCTCTTTTTTGAGCGATTAATTAAAAATACAGATTGATTAAGCTAGAGTGATTAACATAAAGAAACATTAGGGTTTAATCAACATAGAGTGGTAATCTAGACTTCTAATTTTCCGGTTTTTCTGGAAGCCTCGATAATAGATTATGTTGAGAAGGAAGAAGATGATAACCATGAACCATTAATAAATATATAGTTTTAGTTTGCGGAAAATGTTTAAAATGGAAAAGAAAAACAAGATTAGGTAATTGAAATGAGAATCTGCAGTTGAAAGAAGAAATGAGGTAAATAAGGATAGTGGGTGAGGGAGGCAGCAAAGATTTGGTCTTGCCCATGATTTGCAAAATAATCATTTGGGATAAGGTATAACAGGGCGGCTGTGCAGTGTGGTGATGATGAGCAGGCATCTCACAGACTAAAACCGAGTTGAGAGAGATTTAATGTACCTGTACCAGCACCCCCATAAAAGCCACTAGTTTTAATGGTGGTAGGTGCGTCACCCGGCAAATATTTGGTGAAATGTCGGAAACAGATTTTGTTGCTACAGACAGTGACATTCATAATCATGCAAATTTTGACACCTTCAATTCTCCTACACCTAAGAACTATATTTTTTCAAGAGTTTCGGCCTAAAATTATACTAGAATGCTTATTCAGGCTGTACCAAAAAAAAAAAAAAAGAATGCTTATTCAGGATAATTAGGGTATAATACACTTCTGAGTTCATTTCGTTCAATGAGTTAGAATGATGAGACTCCTTGACGGTTGACACCAATATTGATTAAATTTGCTCCCATGTTACATTTGATTAGTAAAGTAAAAAAAAAAAAAATCTGGATTTTAATGATATAGTGATAATAATGTGAAAAGCTCTAAAAATTATTATGTTTCAATTTATGGAAAAATATATCTATTGTTTGAAAAGTTTAGTGGATGGTAATTTTTGGTAGATAACTATACATACAAGAATAATGCGGGTATTTTTTATAAAATGAATTTTATTAAATATTTAAATTATTAAACATATCAAATTTTATAATTTTAACTGTAAAATTTAATATATTAATAGTTCTCCAAATATTTTGTGAAGATTTATTAATTCTTAAATGAGATGAATTTTTTTTATAGAAGAATGGATCCGATAAAATGGTAAAAGAATTTTTAATTTCCTCTTACAAAAATAAGTTACATGAGACGTGATTGAAAGAGAAATGTGTGTCTCTTGAAGTTGCGGATAGGCCATAGATAGCTTTGTGAAGATTCAAGGAAGATGGTGTAAGATGCGTATAGAAGGCACATGCATTATGCGGAAGCGAGGGAATTAAGTGATATTTTAAAATTCCATGGTTGACGCCGAGTGGTGAGGACCGAGTCCCAGACAGCTCAGGGTGGAAGGGGGTTTCAGTAACTGTCAACAAATTGATTCGCTCCTTGAGTTATGACTTTGATTTGATCAGTCAAACTCTGGCTCGTCAGAGTGCCTTCACGGACACCCCTAGCTATATATATAAATGGCAAAGCAAGACAAGACACGCCAAGCCAAGCCAATACATCTTAAGCGTACGCAATCACTTTGATTTGTTTGATCACCAGCACCAGCTTCATCTAAACAAGACCATCCCGTAACCAAGGCATCGATCCCATCCCATCCCATGCAGAGTTGTGGCAAAGAGTGTGAATCATACATGGGGCTCCGCCATCAACCCGTAGCTTCAACATCCCACAACGTCAGCTCAAATATTCCCTACTTGCCCCAACAGAGGAAGGGAACCCCATTTCAACGATACCCAAGCACAAAGAAAAGGGCGTTTAGGCTGAAAAGGCTTTATTCAACCAGGGCTCGTGGTCGTTCTGGTCCCCTACAGTCCCTGGCACGCAAGCTTGGTTGATTCAAAGTCCAAACAATACTTTTAGGAGACACCACTTGCGAGCGGGGCAAACAAAAGACGTGATTTCTTTTTTTTTATATATATTCTCAAGTTTGACTCACTTGTAAATATTCCTTTGACGCTAATTTAATCGTATGATAATTCTTTACTTCAAAGTTTAAATGGAAATTGGGTGTAATTTTACCACCCGTTAACTGCGGTTCTACCCCAAATTATGAGGGGCAGCATCATGGTTGATGGTCAAGGATGTCGTGTACCATCTCAGTAATAACCAAACTGGCCCCAGGGAGAGTTACCTGTGACCAAAAGGAAAAGGTAGAAATGGTTACTTATAACCTTTTCATTGACGGGCCCACCAGGCCCACTTGGTCCGTCGGGCATAGAGGTGACGTCTTGGCAAGGTGGGCCTGGTGATGTTGGTTCAATATTTAACGACGCTATTAGTTCTGGAACGGATTCGTAGTGCCAATCTGTTTACCACTAAATAAGTAATTGTAATTGATCTGAAAACTAAACAAAGGAAAGTGATTGTTATTACGAGACAGTTGTAATACGGTTGTACAAAATTACGAATCTGGGTAAATCTTACAAACAAGGGGGCAAGAAAGCGCTAAGCCGTCATAATTACTAAGATAAGGGAAGCATGTCATCGGCAGTCATGAATAGTAATAGGCATCCACAATCATGCAAACAGTCAATAATGGTGATAATTAAGCTTGTCGTGCTTCTTAAACTATTGCTTATTACCTAATAATCGCATCTCTTGACCGCACCCATTGTTCTACTTTTCTTTGTGTGCATGTACAATACACAGCCATACTCTCAATTAAGGCTTACAGATATACCCAATATTCTTTATGTTCGGCTCATTAATTAAATTCAAGTTGTAACAAGTGATCATTTTTTTTTTTTAGTAATCACTTTTGGAGATAGTATTCTGATTTTGGGATTCAAAATTAGAGCATATATACTTATGGAAAGGAGAATTTTTGACTTTTTCTTTGAGTATTTTTATTATTATTAGATGAAAGATTAATATTTATTCGAGAAGCGCTTAACAAAGAAAATCTCAGATTCAAACATTTGACTCAAGGTTAGAACAAAATCAATATCTCACTAGTACGTATTAATTTCTGGCCTTTAACTCAATTAGTGTGAGTAAATCAAAATTTGAATAGGGATCCTAAATTAATGTCATAATAACGACTGTTTTATTATCAAACAATATATATTGATTTCATTTCTCTTCTTGCTAAGTCTTGCTACAATCTCGATCGATCGTCAATGAGCAATTACACATAAAAAATAACAAAATCCCAACTTTAAGTGGTTGTTAGAGGGGGGGGGGGGGACTTTAAGAAAAACAAATGAAAATCCTTGGAGAGAAAGGAAACACAGCATAACTGAATTATTACTAGAAACTTTCAAAATCAAGAACGGGTGCTTTTCATTTTGATGTTTCTTTTTATGATTATGCTTAAGGTAAGAGGGTGTTATTCTATTTCTGAATATGCCTTAAGTTTTAATAAAAATTTACAATGATACTTATCACTGTTAAAAAAAGGTTGATCATAAAATAATTTAAACTTAAACAGTACAATAAAATCCTCTTGCCAACTTAATCAAAAAGGCCTTGGCTTTTACAGTTACTTGTATGAACCATTTTTGTACTTTGCAATACTTACTAAGTTACTATGTTCTTTTTGAAACTGAAACTACCTTTGATGCGCTTGAAAGACATGCGGAAGAGTATGGCATAGATATACGCAAGGCATTTAACATTAGTAATTCTTGTAGACTGGCTAATCCCTATGCGAGGAAGGTGAAGTGTCAGCAATCAGCATCCAAATATTCAACGGTAGTTTCCTGTTTTCCACAGTTAAAGTGCCACGTGTGCAAAGCCCAACTTCTTGAGAATGACACGTCAACAAAGGGTAAGGTGGAATGGACCACATATACAACACAAACTCTATAATCGCTTAGTCCTATAGGCTATAGCCCCCAGAAGTTTGTCGATGCCACATATATTCTTGTATTGTCGAGAGAATAGTCCTAGCTAGGTTGGAACGTGTTTTGCATACCACCAGCCGTTTATTCAACAGAATCATTATCAATTTTCGATTGACTAAACCTTCCCACTTGTGACTTGCACCCTTTTCTTTACCAAACTAGCTTAAGATGGTTTTTTTTTCTGCTTTCTTAACTTCCATGCTTCAACACCAAAGCCCCCGCCAACACTGAACTTGAGAATGAAGGTAGCACTAGAGCATCAGACCAACAATTTTCTTGTTTTGTTTTCCCTATTAACGTGAGACGTCGTCGTCGGAACTTGATCAACACTCTACAGAATCATGATTATAATCAAACTAGTTTCCCACATGTCAGATAGCCTACATTTGGGGAATCGAAAACTACGTATACTTCGATTGGGATGTCTGTAAACAAATCTTAAAGCCGATCGAGTGCTGGGGGTTGGGTGGTCAAACTTACAAAGGAGTTTAAAGATTATGGGGTTGTCATTATTCAGAATTAAATTGTGGCTTGTTTGCAAGTCCGCAACCTAGAAAATTCATACTCATTTATAACAAATTTATGCGCATTGCATGACAATACATAGAAGCATTACAAGTTTAAGGTGCAACAGCAACAAACCTCAACATAGAAAGCACTGTACAAAAGAAAATGCAAAGAAAAGACACACCACTGATCAAACTCACATTCCATATCTTCGTCATGTCGAAGCAAGACCTTGATGTGAGAGTTCTCCCATAATTTATTACCGCTCACTTTATTTTTCTTAAATTTTTCTTTTAAGCATTTTAGTCATGCAGTTTGTTTATATATATTATATATAAATTAACCAATAACTAATAATAAAGAGGCTTATCTTAGGGAAATTTCCAAAGGTTTGGGTCTTCAACCACA
This sequence comes from Dicorynia guianensis, assembly GCA_037013595.1. Taxonomy (NCBI): domain Eukaryota; kingdom Viridiplantae; phylum Streptophyta; class Magnoliopsida; order Fabales; family Fabaceae; genus Dicorynia; species Dicorynia guianensis. The sequence continues at coordinate 32,855,465 of JASUAB010000010.1, forward strand.
TTCTTTTCTGGGGCATCAATGTCCAAAGGAGGAGGGCTGAGCAGCATTCCTTCTGCCATATTAACCAGAACATTGGGCATATCAAAGATCAAATCCTCATCCACGAATTCGGCCAACTCTGCCTTCTCTTGTGCCGTCCCTGGAACATCAATCCCTGCTTCGCTTCCCTGACCACCAGTAATGGCACCAGACAAAGCATCCTTAGCTGCCCCAGCAGCAGCTGCAGCAGCTGCCGCAGCCACCTGAATATCACGGGCAGAGGAAGAGGCAGGAACAGGCAAGGACGAAGCTGAGTTAGGGAAGTTGAGCTCCGCATCCTGACCTTTAAGAGCAAGCGCAGCCACGTCATAGGCAACAGCAGCCATTTCTGGTGTAGGGAATGTGCCTAACCATATCCTGTTAGGCTTTTTGGGTTCTCGAATTTCAGACACCCATTTCCCACTACTCCGGCGCCTCACCCCACGGTACGCTGGGTGACGGCCAGTTGCTGCTGCACCAGGTTTGCTGCTGCTGCTTGTTCCACCAGAGCTTTGCATGTTGCTATTGTTAATATTGTTATTATTGTTGGATTGAGATTCCGTGGCAGTTGGCAGTTGAGGGAAGCCATTTATTTGAGGGGAAAATCTGACGGCAAGGGATTCGGAGTTCTCAGGCTGATGAGATGAAAGTGCAAACCAGTTGTTGCTCTACTGCGGCGTGTGAGGGATTTCGGTTGTAAGCCAGCTTTTGTGTTGGATATCTGGGTTGGAGAGCGTGTTCTGTTCTGCAGCCAAACAAAATTAATATATAGTATATCTACTAAAAACCCGTTTTTCTGAATCAACGTCAAATTGTTAATAGTGGTATTGCACTTTGTCAATTTATATCAATTATAACCCGTCATTTTCTTTTATCTTCTTTTTTTCCTAAAAAAATGATATGATAATTTTTTTTACATGGCTGAATACAAATACTGGTGAATTTCTATATATAACAAAAATATATATGATTAATTGATTATATATCTGCACAGATACTGATCGATACGACGCATTGCGAAGATATAGCTTAGATTTGGTGGGTGTTAACTCAAACTTTTTTTTGGTTAGATTTTGTCCAAACAGTTAGTAGGACGCGACATCTGAACATGATGAAGCCGCAACTGAGCTAGGTTGAGAAAGTAGAGAACTAGAGATCGTAGGTTCGTCAGCACTGACAGTAATTGCAAATCAAAAATGTATTCGCCTTTTATCAGAGTACATTCAATGAAAGTCGGCATGCTGTCATTCACAGGCACATCATTGGTTAAGAGAAATCTATACATTCAGATTTGAAATTTGCAAGGGGAGAATGGAGAAGCGCTGCACTCTGCAGTCGACATAGCCAAGGCCGCCGTGTTTGAGGTATTAGACTCCATTTTGTATGAATATATGGTCAGTGTATGCATATTTTGACTTTTTATATTTTAAGTAGAATTTACTACTTCTGATCCCTATTTTTGCTTCCAACAGACAATAACCAAAAACACAGATTTTTTGTTATCTGTCTTAGAGGACTGCAGAGACAGGCAGACAGAATTGTTTTAACTAAATATGTTTGAACAATTGAATTTGTTCTTGATAGAAATACATGGAAAAAGAGGGGAACAGGTCTTTTCAACATACAACCCCTCAATTCATATGCATCAGATAAGCTTATTTAAACTTTGAGGAATTGTGCGCCTTTTTTTTTTTTTTTATGAATAGTCATTGTATATATATTTTGATTTTAGATTTTAAGTAGAATTTATTATTTGGTATTCTTTTTTTTTTTGGTTCCCCGGTAACTGTAATAAATCTGTCTCACAGACATATGAGAACATAGTTATCATCTCACTGCTTCTACATGTCAGTATTTATATAGCTCACTGTTGTCAATTTTCTATGTATAAATCTCCGTTAAGGATAATTACGACCGGTAATAGTAATGGTGCAATCCTTCTATTAGTGTACATTTTACATAATTTTTATTTTATAAAATTTAAATTATTAAATTTATTAAAAATCAATGCCAGCAAAGATTTTGTGAGCTTATTACCTGAGAGCAATATTTCCATTGATGGCATTCTAGCAGTTAAACAAAGACTCACAAAGGAGTAAGCTTGTCATGGATATATGGATACCATCATGCTAATTTTATGAAGTTAATGTTATTAAATATTTTTACTTAAAAAATTGAACTATTAAATTTAATAATTTTTTTTTAGAATTGTTTGAGTGTATTTTTTTAGTCAATAATCAAAAGATTAATTTTTTTAGGAACGGAGATCACCAAATCAGTCAATTCTTTCTTAAATAAGCTTTCTTCATATATAATTTAAATTAAATCTAAAATAATATGCATAAAAAATTTAAAATTTTGTCATTTAAACTAACTTGTGTTAATTAAATTTAATAAATTTTACAAATTAAATTATATTACTGATTGATCTAATGACACGCAAAATATATTTTGTATACATTTAATAAAACTCTTTTAAAGAAAGTTACTTTCCTGCTATATATATATAATAGGTATAGAAGATGGTTTATTCTCTCTAATTTCTCCCATTTCGTAACTTGTAATTAGTAAGAATAAAAATGACGAAGGTTGCAAATAGAAAATGTAAAAGCTCACAACCTATATAAATTAAAGTGCCTTTGCCTGCTTCAATCAATCCCTTGGCATTCAAATTATCAATCAAAGTATAACAATACCTTTCCACATATTAATGTTTCTCACAAGAACCAATGTAACAGTTTTTTTTTTTTGGTTGGTACGGAACCAATATAAGAGTTGTCATAATAATAAGACATAACATATTATTAAATATAATTATAAAATGGTTATATGAGTTTAGTAATTGTTTTCCACCTCTCCGATAAATCAAATCACAATTTTCTACATTCCTTGAGTCATTATTCAAAAAGCTTCACATCGGAGCATGGCGATGAGGTTTAAGTGCATGCACTTCGAAAAAAAATGGAATGATCACTTGCTTGACCGCTACTTAAGAAAGTGCCAAACGTACCAACTTGCAACCAATGGCATGAAAGTGTTTGCTCAACAAATATAAATAATATTCTTATTAAATTTTAAATTAGAGTTGGAAGCCTTTCCCTTGTGCTTTCCAATATTGGAAAGTGCGGACTTTAACAGCTTAACATAAACAAGCCCCTCTATTTCTGGGCCTGGTCCATCCCCGGAATTTTTTTAATGTCGGTATGGTACCAAGTTTAGAACGGGCTACTATCAATCATGCATGGAACAAGTTCAATCCCAGTTCCTTACCAAGATTTGATGAATTTAAAATACCACTTGAGCGGAGAGCATTGCGGGTCTTGTGCTCCCACCAACGTCCAACGGGACCATTATGCTTCGCACTTGCTATTGACAGAGACATAAATGCCGAGGGAAGAGCAGGTATTGCCCACAATATGGAGATCTTTTACTTGGTGCAGTAGTCGCAACTGATCTGTCTCATATTAAATTAGGCGTCAGGGTAGTGCCTCCACCGCGTATGCCCAGTTCTTCATTCCCCGCTGTAAATGGAATTGATTGAACTGTAAATTTTTCAACCAGAAATTACCATCTATACTTCATTTTCTCTGCATTCATCATCATGCTCATTGAAATGCAACTTACTACCCACTTCACTCATTTTACCGTAAAACTGCCACCCAAGTCACATGAAAAATGTTTGATACCTTCAACTTTTTTAATGCCCCGTTCGTACATGATTTTATTATTATTAATGTTTCCCGCACGATGTTATTTATATAAATATAAAAATTAGTAAAGTGAATTCACTATATCTGACCCCACCTAACCCACTAATAAATATATTTTAATATATTTTTTAACTGGCAACATAGGATGCTTAGTGTTTAGTTTTTGTTAGAAATATAAAATATAAAATATTTTTAAACCTTCATTAAATAATTTAAATTTTTAAATGGTTTATTTTTTGATATGATATTAAAGATTTTACAATTAAAAAATAAAAAATTTAATTCTTATTACTACTTAAAATTAAAAATTTTTCGCATATTTTATGTTTAAAAGAGATTTTTGTGTGAGAGAATATGTTAAATATATAAAATAATAATAGAAGGATAAATTACAAAATAGTCAAAGTTTAGGGAGATTAATTTTTGAATATTAACCTTTAATTTTTAATAATTAACTGCTAATGCTCCCATAAGTGGATTTGGACAATATTATCCTGTAAAAATGGTATGAGTGGGTATGAGTATGCAATATTAAATTATTAGTTTATAATTATTTATTAATTATTAAAGTGGTTGAATATTTCTATTTTCTTTTTGTGAAATGATAGACTCGGAACATAATAGCTACATAATTATCACTTAGTTATTATAAATTATTTAATTTTTTAAATTTTATAATTAATTAATAAAAATGTTAGAATGGCATACCTTTACTCTTGAGAGTCTTTTTCTTATGTTATTTGTGAGATGGTGCGTGATGCTGCCACGGTGCTGCGAGCTGGGCCGTCTATATATTGGGCTTGTTCACATTAGTTCCTCTATCAGGTGGAAAAGGGGCGCTTGAAATTAAAGCACTGTTTTCTTTGACCATAAGACCAAAACAGATCTATGACCAAAAAAAGGGTTCAAATTAAATACAGGCCCAACTCGTTGGTTCTTTAGCCAGGCAGAAATAGCACCCTTTTTTCCACCTGAGACAACAAATAGTTGGTTGCTTAGCCACGCCAAAATACATTAATAAAGGAGTTAGAAACGAAAAACACACAAACGGAGTTGGTTTTTAAAAATATTTTACTTGTAAAATTTAGATTTATATTTCTTTGACATTTTTTTTTTTAGGTACAAAAATTTCTTTGACTTGGTAGGCTATGTGTAAAACCAATACAAGGCTTCATTAAAGAAACAACGCAATAGCTACATAGTGGAAAACAATTACAGTGCAATTTTCATCAACATACTGTTTCCAGACATGATTTAAAAAATATATATATATATATATATATATCTCTTTCTATTTTCTCGTTTCTGTTCCTCACTCAAGAGAGCTACTGTACTATGAAGTTTTTGTGTTTATTAAAATGGCACCACCGCCGCACTGTTAGTAATTTCATGAACTATAACTCAAAAATAGAATATCATCCTAAAAATGGCAATTGCTGGAGTTTTTTTTTTCCTTCCATAACAAGGCCCCATCCCCACTAATATAGTGAAATGAGATTTAAAAAATGATTAATTAACCACATGTTTATTTTTAAAACAAGCTTATAGGGCTGCCGATCGCTAGAAATGTTTGTAATAAATTAAAAAGAAAAAATCTCAGTTGTTAAATCGTCCAATAACAACCAAAATCCTTTAATCATTTGAGTGAAAGAAGGCAAGCAAATTCGGATTTGTTGTTGGTCAATGCTATTCTTTATACATAAAAAGGGTCTATTACAAAAGCCAAGTCTGTCTTTGTTCTAGATTGATGCTCTTTTCCTTCCTTTTTTCCGCCTTGAGAATCTTAATCATCCAATTTCACGGATCAATATATCACTAAATTCGTAACCATGCATTGTATAATGCGTCAACCTAACCAATCACTCATTTTCAATTATAATGAGTGAATCATGCCAAGTGTGACCAAATGGACGCAGAACAAATTCTTTGCAAACTTTAATATATAGCAACGAGCAGGAATCAAAGGATCACTTTTTGGCAATCCCACCTAGTTCAACTTGATGATAAAGAAGAAATTTTTACACCACAAATATACAATTTCACCTTTAAAAAAAAAAGAAAAAAAACTGAACAAGGAATCAACTCTACGTCTCTTGGTAAGGGTTATTTTATGCGGGGTTGTAGTACTTTTTAATTGCTAAACCCTAGCAGAGTTTAAATCGAAAATTAGATAGGTACCTCTCATCACGGGAGTCAAGTGCAAAGCAATAGTTCGAGCTGTTGAAGCAACTTAATTTTGCGATTATCTTTCTCTTTTAATTTTTGTCAATAATTTAGATAATAAGAAATAAATAAGTTTGATATATGAAAATTTAGTACCTCTATTTCAGAATTGTTATTTTTATTTAATTCTTTTTTTAAAGTAAATTCATGAGATAGCCAAGTGTACAATTATTTAAAAATTAAAATATTAATTATTTAAATTTTATAAACTTAAAGATAAAGCTCACAAAATTTAATGATCCACAAACTAGTTATGAAAAAAGTATTGCTCTCTTTAAGTAATGGGAGCAATATATATTTTTTTTAATGAAAATGAAAGAACGCAAATTGGATAGTCAGTACTCTTTTGATTTAAAATGACAGCCATTTTAGAGTTTTTTTTTGTCATTTTAATTATCACTTTTTAAAATTAAAATAATATTAATTATTTTTTAATTTTATTGTTAATATAATTATTATCTTTATTAGATATTTAATTAAATTTATTTCTCTTTCTTATTTTAAATTTTTTTTTATAAAAAGGTAATTTAAAATTTTAAAAATATATATTTAAAATTATTTAATAAATATTTTATTCTTATACATTAATCATATATTTTAGATAAAAAACTTATGTTTGAAAATGGAAAGGTGGAATTAGTGAGCCGACGGCTATATATGCAAGACACCTGTGGCCATTTGGATAGGATATGATGATTCAAACAAAGATACTTTTGCTGCTGGAAAGCTACTCCTTTAATTACTACAATAAATTAATGACCTCTAACTTTCTTACTCCTCATCATTAAGCTTTTTTTGCTTTGACAACTCACTCCCATAACACAAATTTTGAACCACACTTGAAAACCTGCTGAACGCTCTTCCAATATTTAATTGCGACCACCCTGATGTATCTCTTCCTTTATTTTCATTTTCCCGCTTTCCTCTGCCGGCTGTTTTCCGGCCACCAATCAAACCCCTCTTTGACTCTTCATCCTCTCACAATATTCCCTTTTTTCAAGTATGTCACACAATCTTAGGCTTATATATGCTTATGATTCATGGTTTTCTTTCTTTCGTGCTCTGATTATAGAACTAACCCTAAGAGACTACAAAAAGAGGTTTCATTTTCATGCAATGCAATTGGGGGCCCGGAAGCCATCATGCGACACCGACCCCACATTGAATCTCGATGAATCACCATCTCTTATAGTGACAACTATCCATAAGCAGCAATTTTGAAATTGAGAGCTGCCCTTTGTTGGACAATACGACCTTTTTTGTTGATATACTATCCAAGCTGACCCCATATAATGATCACCGACCAATCAAATCTCGACACACTCCATTCCATGCCTTCATTCTCCCACTGTCAATCGTACATTGTATTTTTGTCTAATCTGCCTAGACAATGAAATAAATATTGCCATCAATTCATTTTGAATTATGCATAAAACTATAAATATATGATCATAAAATCTTACCTAGCTGCATTATCACAAAGAAACCATAGTCTTTTAATTTATTTCCGGTCACGAGTTTAAATGTGCTCATAGAAAGGTAAATTCATGGCATGTTTCTGGTTTCAGTGAATCTCATAAATCCAATCATTGATGTGTCTTTCGTAAAGTTTTAATAAGATGTTTTAAATGGTAGCATATACATTTTTGCCCTGGTTATGCTGCTTACAATGTTGGAAATTGGAGTTTCACACATATATTTTAAGTATCCCGGATTCTAAACGGACCTATTGAATGCCATCAAACCAAAAGTGTGTACATGTTTATATTTTAAAAGAGAAATTTGTGTGTATGGCGAAAAGGATGAAATGAAAAGGAAACTGACTTTGATCTCATGTCTAGGTGCTCTGCCTCTTTTTGAGATCACGCTTTTACAAATTGTGTGATCCGATACTTGAGAGAATCGACAAAAGCAAGCATTGCATTATCTCTCTCTTTCTCTTTCTCTGTGAGTGAAATGTCAACTTCTGATCCATCAATCCAATCCTGTCCGTCCATCATCGAACTGTTTAGAAAGGACTGGCGTGATGGCCAGCTATATCAAAAGTTGGGACCCGCCACCCTTTTTCTGTCCCGACAGCGGCCTCGGGCCTCTGCCTCACGAAAACCCACCCCAAAACTCTAAACCGGGCTACCCTTCCCTACTGTACTTAATTTGCCACGTCATCAGTCTGCAAGCCCTTCGATAGAGATATGACAGGCTGCAGCACCTGATCAGCGACGTTCATGGGCATAGCCACTAGGGCATAATATTCCTTTTTCTTTTTTTTTTTTGAGAAAACGAAAAAGCAAGTAGTTTTTGTAATCTATTTTGGATTTGAATATTAATAATAATTTGGATTGGATGGATTTTAAGCTTAGTGTTGTTGTTTACGCGTATGCATGGATGGAACGTTCTGCTAGTTGAAAAGCAAGCTATCAGGGCCTGTGGGTCTGGCCCTCTTTCAGTTTTTCTCAGACTCAGGTAGCCAGAGAGGGGAGGGGAGGGAAGGACTGAGATTCGTGTTTTCTAATATTATTTCGTTCTTATTAGGGACCCCCTTGTTCAATTTTTTTTCGCAAGAGTATAGTTCACCTACATAAATTTGGGTTCCCCGTAATAACTTAATAATTGATGGAAAAAGATCAACTTAATAACAGGAAAATTTTCTATGCACATTTTTATTTTTACATAAATTTTATAATTTAATGTATAAAAATTTAATTAATTGAATTTTAAAAATTAATGTAAAATAATAATAACACTGTAATTGTGATCCTCCACTTACTTATACAACGTGCTCTTAGGTACCCCCCCCCCACTATTCATCATCACTCGGCATGATCATATCCATATATATACATACAGCTTGAACCCAGGCGATCGTGAAAGAAAACTCCAAACAACCACATATTTAAACGTCGAATAAATAAATTATAACACTCATATTTTAAAACCAATTAATATGTGATTGATGGGTTTTTATAAAGTAATTAAATATTAGCTATATATGGCGCTTTGTAATAGACGACGACCCTTAACAAGATAGCTTTGTTAGGTATAAATTTTTAAATGTATAAATTTTATATTTTTATATTTATATTTTTTAATTTATTTATATATATATATGTATAATACGTCCAACTATAATTTTTCCGTCAGGGACGTAAAAACTGGTCACAAGTACCGACAGACAGGGTTCATGAATCATGGTTCAGCACATCTGCTCTGCGGATGCGATGAAAACAGGCAAAACAATACGTGGCAAGATAATGCGGTGAGGCCTAGGTCGCACCAAAGGAAAAAGAAAATAAATAAATAAAAGAGGAGCATAATATAAGAAGCACTGGAGTGGTATTGAATGCAAAAGGAGGAATATGGTACACATTTGGGCAGAGGCGCTGCTCTACTTGTGGTACATACATCGCTATCAGCTGGTAGCGGTCACATGGGGTTGGAATTTATGATGAAATATATATATATATATATATATATATAGCAGCTAGCTAGGCGACGAAGGGGCGAAAAGGGTCCATGGCACAGGTCACAGATGGGGGTGGTACTCCCTTCTGTTCCCTTGCCTTGCTAGCTGCCTATATCTCTCAATTCTTGGTTTATGTTTACGATATGATCAATGTTAATGTCATAGTTAATTTGTGTTCACCACAGAATGTGGCAAATTATCATACCAAATATAAAACTCGTAATTTCTGCAAGCGAGCCGATCCTCTATGTATATGCTGTAGTGACCAGGTTAATTTTGTCTATACCTTCATATAAATGATTTATTGTTACATATAGTCACAGACGGTTTATTGCCATAGACAGAATTAGGTGGAGGTCAGGTATCTCCGGTCTTCGAAATTCTTAAAATACTACACATTTATAAACTTTTTGTTTTTATATAGGCCCTCCCTGAATTTTTTTAATTTTTACAGATATCCTATAAAAATAAAAAAACTTTAAATAACCCCTTTATGTTTATTCCAATTTTTTAAATTTTATTTTATTTTAAAATTACAAAATTGATCAATACATTCTCTTAAACACTTTTTAAACTTAAAATATAAATCTAAATTTATAGTTAATAAATTTACAGGCTTTTTTTCTAAATTTTGTCAATATTACATTCACGTCTCTTTTATTTCTAAAATCAACATGGTTCAGTTAAGATTTAAATTAAGTTGATTGAAGAAGAGCTAAAATTATATTTACTAAACAATCGAATGAACTATGAAAATTGTTTCAACTTCATTAATCCTAGACCAAAAAAACGAAAGTTGGTAACTAAGATTTCAGAATTTGTCACTCACGATCAATGTACGTTAGTAGAGAGGCAAAAGGGGGAGATAGTAATTGAAACGTTGGATTGGACTACTGGCATGCACCAAATTATGATACAGCAAAAGTGATGCCTTTTCTATGCTGCACAGTATTTATCATTTTTTTTGTTCTCCTTTTTAAAGTAAAATGTAATGTAGCTTTTGGAACGATCAAAATGCCAGAACTTAAAAAACCAAAATTTTCTGCAACATTTTCACAACTAGATAATTAACGAAATTAACTAATGTAATTGTCTTAAATAATTGAGTACATTATACTAACTTCTTTGAAATATTGGTATATGAAATTTCATCATATTTTCACTCAAAATCTTACTGCACTCTAATGACTAAATCAATCTTCACTCTAATGACTAAATTATAACGTGTTTGCATAGATTTCGATGTTATATTAGTTTCTTAGAAAATTTATTATATTATAATAACAATATTAAATAAAATAATTTTTTATTCTTTCACTAAACTCTAACAATATTATTGACCATCTAATATAAAAAGTGACTTTATTTCCTTTTAAATACAATATTAGTTGTTAAAATAAAATTAAATTTAAGAGTCACCATCACATATCTTACTAAACTTATTCCAAGGTGCATGCGTCTTTATTTATGCTAATTCTTTTAAATCATACATATTTTAATCCGACACCTTACAAGAAATGTGATTTTAAGTTAAAATCTGACACTATGGAAACATTTTAGCTAGCAAAAATAGTTAATATAGGTAGAACGTAATTTTTTTAGTGAAAATAAAATAATGTTATTATATTTAACTCATAAGAACATTTTGTCAGTATTTTCATATATTCTGGTAGTTAAATTAGGTTATTGAGGTTAAATCACTTTTAAGCAAAAATAAAGTGGAATGTTGTATTTAAATTTTTTTAAAAAAAAGTGAGTGTAATCTACTCTAAATAGTTTAACATTTCAAGGCTTAGTATCTTTCCTTTAAAATAAGGCTCAAACTACTAAACTAAGGACATTTAAAAATAATTATAATATGGGAGATTAATAAATGAAATTTCTTGAATCAATCTCACATAAATTTCTTGTTTCTAGACTCCACGCATCTAAATTTCTGACCACAAAGTAAGTCAAACCACATCCACCTTACAAAATATTAAGATGTAACGCAGTTGAGCAACGGTAAGCAGTTTAAGTGGTTTGTGAGTCTTCGACAATATCGTGACAAAATTTAAATTTGACTTTAAAAATGCAAGAACTCCTATTTAATTAAGCATTAAATATGGTTAAGTTAGAACTTTTAATTTTAAACTTCGTTTCAATACTTAATTAAACTCTCTTATATCTCATTAATTTTTTGCAACATGCCCGCTTATTGTTTAATATTTATGAATTGTCCTTTTAAAATGGATGGTTGGAGCTTGAGTGTGATATATAAGTTCTCACTTAAAAGAATTCCCTATTATAATTAAAAACTAATTCTATGGTACCAAGACCAAAATTTTTAATATACATACTTGTGGCAATGTGTTCAAATACAAATAGTGGATGAAATTTTTAAATAATCTTATCCAATAATATAATTTCATAGATAATTGTTTGATGAAGTAATTAAATCCATTACTTAATAACTAATTTATATGAATATGTGTTATAAATTTGTGCTATGACCATATTCAAATTTAGATACTTTAAGAATTACTCTAAGTCCCACAGAGACCTCCACTTTAGATAATTTCATAATGTCAAAAATATAATTTATATTCTTAATTAGCTAGTAGTCATTGCAAATGAAAAAGTGTTTCAATATAATTCATATTGGAAATAAGAAAGAGTTTAATCACTTAAACCTAATATGTACAAATTAAATAAAATTAATATTCGGTTATCTTATTTTCATAAATAAAATTTTATTAAATCTTTAACTATAAAATTTAAATAATTAAATTTATTATATTTCATAAATTAAATTATAAAATTTAAAATATTTAACTATTTATGAATTATTTATAAATATTTAGTTGCTCTCACATTTAACGAGATATTGTTAAAGCAACATTATATTGATATGAGAAAGCAACTTTATTTATTTGAATTACTTTGTAGTATTGTATACTTTAGAGACGTGTAACTCTAAGAGAGCAAAGTAAAGTATAATTATTTTTGGCACTTTCTCGCAAATGTTATGGTACATGATGAACGCGTTTGTGGAATTAAAGTTGGATGAAAAGGTGTATTGGGAAATTTCTAAAACCTTATACATATTCGTCTCCGACAAAAATAGAAAAAACTATTTGCATGCTTTTTTATTTTGGTATAACTATTTGCATACTTTGTTTCCTTGCAATTGTAAGTCTTGAACGGAATCAAGTAACTTAATATTGATACGAATTTCACTTCCTTATATAACAGAAACAAGAGAAATTGGTATCAAAATTCATCCTCGCTTAAAATACAGAAGAACTTCCATTTATGCGGTTTAAAATTTTTGGATTTTTTATTAGCTATTGTAATTTTTTATTTTGTACTTAAATTTAAACCATAAATTTTATTTTTTCTCTAATTAATTTTTTTAATTTTACTTTTATTTTTCATTTACTACACTTTAACTATCTAAAAAACAATTAGAGAATCCCTGTTCCAATATATGTGATGCAAAACCGAAAACTCCTGTGAACCACCAAATCCAATATTAAAATTAAGTCGCAGATTGTGTGTAAAAGGGAAGGGTGGTATTGGTTGTACCGAATAATTGCCAAAAGTCAAAAAGGTCGCATCCAAGGTACTATACACGCGTCATCAAGGCAAAACTCTGCTGTCTTCCATTGATCGTCTCACTTTAATCCACGTGTCGATCACTCATTAGGAATTCAATATTTATTGTTTGAATTAAAATATAGTTTTCTATCTTATTCTTCCTGCCTTAGGGCTCAGGCCCCTTACTCTTCCTCCCAGACACTCCAAAGCCCACCACCCCTATTGTTATTGTACTCGACAAAGACACAAAACGAAGCAGCATTCTTCGTCTCTCTCTCTCTCTCTCTCTCAAAAGTGAACGAGAGAGAGGTAATACACTAAGATATTACTTACTAACACACAGTGAGAGAGAGTCATAGAGACGAACACGATACACCATACGCAGACACTTGGCCACAGACATGGGACCATTGTCCTGCGCTTAAAATTTGAGCTTTTTCGTGGACGACACGATCCGAGTCTGCCGCTTCCTCTCCTTGTTCACTCCTTCTCACTCTCTTCTTCATATTTCTTCTTCTTCTCAACTTCCGAACAGTCTAGCTCATGGAAATGGAGGATCATCATCGCCACCAACACCAACACCAACACCATCAGCAGCAGCAGTATGGTACCATGGCCGATCTAAGGCAACTCTTGAATGGGCCGAGGTCGACCCATTTCCCCTCAATACCAGTCCAACCCACCGCGGAACTCTTCCCCGGTCACCGGAATCTGACTCCTGCCCACCACCCACACTACGACATGGTCATGTTTGGTCGTCAAGTTGCTGACATAATGCCTCGTGGCCTCCACGATTTCGTCTCCGATTCCGCTGCTCCAACTGCTGCTACTAATACTAGCATCACTGTAGCCACTCCCACCACCACTACCACTAGTGCTTCAACTCCTCCGCTCAGTGGCTTAGACGCCGAGACCGCAGCCTGCCTCGGCGGGGATGCCTCCACCGGACGATGGCCCCGACAGGAGACTCTCACTCTTCTTGAGATCAGATCTCGCCTTGATCCTAAATTCAAAGAGGCTAATCAAAAGGGTCCCTTATGGGATGAAGTTTCTAGGTAACCAATTTTCTTTTAATTTTCCTAATTCTTCTTCTCCTTCTTCTATACTTCTCTCTTCTGTTTTCAATTTCTTCTTTTTGTTCAAGTTAGGAACTTCAAAATTATAATTTTTTAATCTTTTTGAAATTTGTTTGTGCTACAAAATTGAGTGGAACCAACCAAATTCAATACGCATGTAGCTCCTTGACAATTAGGTTGTAGAATTAAGAGGCACTGCACCTGGTGCTAATTTGGTCGCTGCAATTGCCTGGGAACTCTCAGATAGCAGTATGCAAATTTGTTAACCTTCTTTTGGCAGGAAAATGACTACACTATAGTTTCAGTTGGCTACTCAATTTACGATTATTGATCGTGTACTTAAAAAGGCTTTTAAGTTGTTATACCAAGACCGGTACGGGTCTACCACTGACTCGTTTTCCGTTTTGAAATTTTGTAGCCCTCTTTTAAGTGCAAGTTTTCCCTTTTCTTCTTAGTTTTTCCTGATTTAATATTCATTGACCTTTTCGATTCCTTTGCGCCTCTCTTCTAATTTTTACCTTACAAAGTGACATCTAATACAGGCTGTTCCTTCTAGTACTCATTTCTTTAGCAAGTTGAATGGTCATATGCTTAGTTGTATTTACTATAACTAGTTACCAAGAACATTAATAAAAGAACACCTCAGTGCATGGCATTATTGGTTACCAAATATAATTGTCACATGGGCTTCTTGGGCGCTCGTTCACACCTCTAACTAGGGTTCTATCTCCCCGAATTTAGGTTATTAATTAGTTCTTAGGTTATTGCTTCCATACCCATTTTGTTTTGCTTGTGTGCAATGGCCAGGATCATGTCTGAAGAACATGGATACCAAAGGAGTGGGAAAAAATGCAGAGAGAAGTTTGAAAACTTGTACAAATATTACAAGAAGACAAAGGAAGGAAAAGCAGGAAGGCAAGATGGGAAGCACTACAGATTCTTTCGTCAACTTGAAGCCTTATATGGAGAAAACAGTAACCAAAATTTAGTCCCAGAAGCCAATTTTGGTGGCTGCGGCAGTCTTCGTTTCCAGACAAGCAGTCATGCTCCCTCCCAAACAAATCAAGAAATAATGTTTCAGTCTCACAACAAGCATTGTGACAGCCTCAGCCTCACCAACTCGACTGACTTGGACACGTCATCATCGGATGACAATAATCTCAGTATGGACAATGATTCCATGAAAAGAAGGAAGAAGCGGAGGGCTGGACGGAGCTGGAAGGCCAAGATAAAAGACTTCATTGACTCAAAGATGAAGAAGCTGATGGAGAAGCAAGAGGGATGGTTGGATAAGCTCATGAGGACACTGGAACAGAAGGAGAAGGAGAGGGTGTTGAGAGAGGAAGAATGGAGGAGACAAGAAGCGGCGAGATTAGAAAAGGAGCACAAGTTTTGGGCTAAAGAAAGGGCGTGGATTGAAGCCAGGGATGCTGCTCTAATGGAGGCCTTGCAAAAATTAACAGGGAGAGAGATTAAGGTTCAGTCACCTGAGGGTCTTGTGGCTGTTGAAATTCAAAACCATAGCGAAAACCAGAATGAAGATGGAAGCGAGATACTAAATAGCACTGTTAGAGGTGCTGAAAGCTGGCCGGAGTCTGAGATTACAAGGCTTCTACAGTTGAGAGCTGAGATGGAGACGAGGTTTCAGCAAAGTGGGTTGTCAGAAGAGGTTGTTTGGGAGGAGGTGGCAACCAAAATGGCTTGTTTTGGCTTCGAAAGGAGTGCTTTGGTGTGCAAGGATAAATGGGAAAGTATCAGCAACTATTCAATCAACGCCAAGGAAGGAAATAAGAAGCGCAAGGAAAATTCAAGAAGCTGTTTTTACTTCGAGAACAATGATCAATCTTCTTCCCTATATAATCAAGGAAGTGCCTATTGTGATATAAACGAGCAACGGCAGGAGACAGGGAGGCTCCAAACGAATGATGGTTCTTCACCTTCAAATTCCAATGTTAATGCAGTTCCAGCTGAAAGCTGTTTTCCCTTCTTGATGAGTGAGGGAGAAAATTTGTGGGAGAACTACGGCTTAAAGCTCAACAAAGGAAATCAAAACCAGTGAGTGGACGTGGTTGACTTGTAAGGAGATCAGAAATTTGACAGCCTTTTTTCTGAAATGGTCTGATTCTGATCACATTGTGTAAGCGATCAAAGAGCTAACTGAGTGTTTATGTATAGAGATTGATGATGATTAGGTACTGCCACTGGTCAGTCTTGATATATTTTTGGACTGTTAGGAGAAATAAGTTTCATGGGGGAGATCAAGTGGCAAATTAACACTCACTTGAAAGTGTTGGAATTGAATAGGACACAGGTGAGTTTCTTTCTTGCCAGATCCTCTTTTAAGGATGCAAACGGAGTTACAATTATATTACTTCATATTTTACATCTTCCGTGATGTTTATATTATCGGTCACTTCTTCCTGATGTTTCCTCCTCCAAGCTATTTCTTAGATTTTGTGTAATTTTGGATTATTTAACAGTATGTCTGTGGTGTTTGTTGTCTGAAGGTGTGTAATTAAGATAGCAATTAAATTTGTTTTGGTCCGTAGTTTTTATGCGCCATGGGAGATTGAAGTTGTTTGAGCATGACCAAATTTGGAGATAATTACTGGCTGAGGTTAGGGAACTATTTTTTTTACATGTGGGGAGGATTTGAACCTGGAATATTACGTATACCAAATCCCTCACCAGCTTAGATTAGGGAACTAATAACTCTATCTATGCTGTACGTACCCTAGTGTTTTGTTGAACTTTCCTTAACAATTTATTAGGATGAAGAGGAATATTTTAATGATTCATTCAGCTAGATTTACTGTGCATTTTACAACTTCCCCAGCGCAAATGAAGCTGGTATTCAAGAAGATATGTAGCAGAAGTAGGCTAATTAATATAATATTATACAGCAAAGTAGCATTGAAAGTCCTAAAAGTGTAGAAGGGAATCAAACGCAGTACTTCTGACCTAACCCTTCTCTGCCCTTACGACTTCAGCTGGTCCCCAAGCGGTGGTCGCAAAGTTAGGGTCAACAGTAACACGTCTCTTATTTGAAAACCCTATGGACTTCGGAAGTTTAGAGACAAAGCATATGTATATCTAATCATGAAATGAACTCTTGATCTTAGTCAAAGCGGCTCTCACACTGTATTAGGATTGAATCAATAATCCAGAAGCTTGGGTGAATGTTGAAGATTGATTTATATCAATCTCCTACTTCTAACAAAATTTGAATGGGATCGTCATCGAGCTATTGGTGGTTCATTACGTCTTCCACCACTGCATCTAACGTGTTATCTAAACTATTCCAAGGTGAAAAGAATCAACTACAAGATGTCGACAGTCGAATGGATTCCAACTTGCTTCAGAACAAAGTGTTCTGCATATACCTGATAGATAGCAGGTTTGTGCAGTAAGAAATTAAAAGAGACAAACAAAACCGCCGTCCACACTGCACTTAGCTTCCCCCCTTGGTTTAGGGCTACCATCACTGAGAACTGGAAGAGGTTGGATATTTGATTTGCCATTTATGACGAAAATTCGAGAAAGTCTTAGTTCCATCTTTAATAAAACGGATGAGCAGGGAAGGTAATCACTTAAAAAGAATTCTGCCTTGATGATGAGTGTGGTTTTGACCACTATAGATCAAACCCTACTCACAGAATAGCACGGCAATAAACAAAGAGACTTAAACAGCAGTACGGAGAGGGGCTTTAACTTTGTGCAGTCTAATGGTTTCTTGCATTATAAGACTGGGCGCAGGTGTGATGCCACTGGCAGACGACCACTGTCACACGCTTAGACAGGCAGTGTCCGTACTTTGAAAAGAGTAAAGAAGCATCCTGCTAAAGGCAACCTAACAATGGGGCTTTGGGGAGACATACTTGGCAGTCGGTATCGTCACACTTAACTGCTTTCAGCTTTTCTCCCTTTCTCACTGCAACCAACCAGCGAATGAACGAACCTGGCTTGCTTGTCCCAAAGCCTAGAGACAGTTAAGTAGTAATTAGCAGTCAAAGGATACAATTTGGATCCTGCACGTTAGATGAGAATTTAATTGTCATTAAAGTAAAATGTGCTCGACGATGCTACTTACCGAGTTGTCATGTGTATGGCTACGCTCAAATAAAATATACCCTTCTCAATTCTACTTTTTCTGCTTACCCTAGAAGCCAGATAGGGAATTCTGACCCATGCAACCCGCATTAAACATTTTTGGCCGTACAAGGCAATTATCAGTTCTGATCAACACCCTAAAAATAAGATGTATAATAATGAGCTTCCCAACTCCCAGTCGCAGAGGGAAATTAAGTGACGCCTTTCTCTTTTTGGTCCTTTTCTCGAGTCACGAGGGACCCAAAATTAGTCGGCCTGAAATCGGCCGATGACATGTTAATCAAGAAAGGCTTTTATTATTATTAGGTTAGATCAATGAAGTTTATAGTACAGCTCGCAAACATCATGGCCTATGGGCTTGAAAGTTAGAAATCCAAGAGCTCTTGGTTATGGACTTCAATTTTTTTAAAAGGAAAATTACAAGAATGAGTCATGATGTTATTTATTTTTTAATAACTAACATAATAATAATAATATTATTATTATTATATTTGAGCAGAATCAAACTACTTTCATCCTAACGTAAAACTATTCATGGTCTCATAGACTCTTACCCCGAGAGCAACTCCAGTGGCGCGACCCCAACATTCTTCATAAAATATAAACCTCACTATGCTCTCGTCCTACTTCGCAGCAGTTCCCCGGTCTAACCTGAATCATCATTTATGCTATACTTGACTAGTACCGTTGTACGACAACAATGTAGCATTATACTAAAAAATTATAGTTTTCATCTTATTATTAATTTTTTACTGAATAATTTTAAGCAAAATTAGGGACATGTACTCATAATACTGAATCTTTTTTTTTTTTTTTTTTCTTTTGGGTGGTGGGCGAAAGAGATTTTTGTATACGTTGACGGATTGATCATTTCTGCTTGGCACCTGCCGTGAGATTTGTGTTTTTAATTTTGCCATTCCACTCTCCTATTTTCTCAGTTTACACTAGGAAATTTTACAGAATATGTGGAAAGATCGTAAAATAGAAAGAGGTAAAAGTAGCATATAATAATTCTCTAAGAGAGAGAATAAAATAAGGAGAATAGGATAGAATTTTCCTTAATGATAAATTATCAATTTAATACACTTAAAACAAAATTGAAGAATTGCACCAAATAAAAAAAAATACCACGCGCTAACCCACTGATTATACTGTAATTGTAGGAATTTAGATAATTTGTAAGAGGCGTTTTTTTTTTTTTGGTATAATAACGGGGCTAACAGCCAGAAAACAACCAAGAGCAAGCGACAAGACGTGGCCTTTTTATGTAACAAATTTTTTTAAAAAAAGAAAAAGGGAATGTCATCAACCTCCCTGGCCAAGGTGCCTGGTGACTGAACAAAAAAAAAAAAAAATTGCAACGAGATTCGCTGTTTAAGCCACTGGTGATGGTTTGTTCAAAGTATAACACAAAGTACAAATATAGTAATCAATATATAAACTCACTGGGCACAGGCCAAGTTTTTGCCTATTCTCGTACCAAAATGTGCTCCCTGATTCATATTCCAGTTATACAAATCTAAATGAGAACTCTAAGAAGTTGACATAATTGGTATGAGAATTTCAGGATCACCTGCTAATTGCAAGTTTGATTTTTAAAAAGACTTCTGAGATTAAAGATTTATAACACCACTCATCTCAAATGAGATTAGACTTGCTTGATTTGAGAAACTCGAAGGATTCATACTTTTGATGGAGATACCTTCTGGTTCATAAGAAAAAAAAAAAAAATCTAGATGGGAAACCCAAAGGAAACTGAAATAAAAAGGGCAAGAACACACCGATGACTCCAAAATAAGTACAATTAGAAGCTCTAGCCTCTTAGTACTTGTAGTCCTTGACATGGAGAGACTCTGAGGCACCCTCACCAAGGGTAGCATCACCTTTGTAAGTTCCCAGAGTTGCTTCTGAGTTTGCCTTGCATCTAGTGATGAATGCAGTCTGGGCCTTCTGGATGTTTTCATCCTTCCCAGCCCATGCCTTGAGAGTGCTCTGCTGAAGTGCCCTCCCAAAAGAGAAAGAAAGAGACCATGGCTTCTTTCCCTTCAGCTTGTTCATAGCATTGAGGTTGAGGGTCGCCTCCTCCTCACTCTGCCCACCAGACAAGAAAACCACAGCAGGAACTGCAGCAGGAACAGTCCGCTGCAAAGCTCTAACAGTGAACTCAGCAATCACCTCTGGGGCAACCTTTGGAGCATCAGATCCAGGGGTCACCATGTTGGGTTTCAATAAAGTGCCCTCAAGCAGGACATGGTGATCATTTAGAGCCTTGTAGCATGCCGCAAGAACACGCTCGGTCACATCAGCACACTTGTTGATGTCATGAGGTCCATCCACCAGGATCTCGGGCTCAACAATAGGAACCAACCCATTCTCCTGGCATATGACAGCATATCTGGCCAACCCATAAGCATTTTCATTGATAGCCAGCTGAGACGGCTCACTGGGGCCAATTTTGAGCACAGCACGCCATTTGGCAAACCGAGCACCAGCCTCATAGTACTTCTGGCAACGCTGAGCTAGGCCATCGAGACCCTGAGTAGTGGTTTCTCCATTAGTTCCAGCAAGTTCAACAGTGCCTTTGTCAACCTTGATGCCAGGAAGCACACCACCTTCCTTCAAAACCTCCACGAAGGGCTTGCCTATAGAAAATCCATTCATGATGTCATGTAAGTACAACGCAAGTTTGGAAATCAATCTTCATTCAATGTGTGATCGGAACAAGTTGATCATACAATAGAAAAAAAAAATTCCAATTGAAACAAAATAATTTACAAATCCTTCTAAGATTTGACAAGATTTGCAAGTCATCAAATATTATGACATAATATGAGTTGTAAAGGAAACGAACTCTTTAGCAATATCAGTCCTACCAAGTTTCATACAAGGAATCATTTATATATTATATATAAATTGGATACTTTCATTTAAGAGGATTCTAAAACGCACTGTCAAACAGGACAACAAACACAGATGCAACGGAGAACCACCACAGCATAAGGATAACCACTTGCTAAAGTTATTCGAAATTAGAAATCGGAATCATGAAAATGCAATTTTGGGCCCCACACACAAATATTTTAATAAAAACAGAGCATGTGCCAAGCCATTGATCTAAATTTCGTAAGGGAATAAATCAACAAAGGAAGGTATAAGCTCTCAACATTATTGAAAGTACCTGCTGCTGTCTTCTGGTACAGGGTTTCCTCAAAAAGGATCACTCCACTGAGACACTGGAGAGCTCCAGGAGTTGTGAAGAGGAGCTCACGAAGAGCACGTCTGTTTGATTCAACATTCTCGACACTGATGCTCGCTAGACGCTTACCAATTGTTCCTGTCGACTCATCAGCAGCAAGAATACCTTTTCCCGGGGTGCCAATGTAAGCAGCGTTGGCAATGAGCTCATCTGCAAGTTATAAATTAGGATAACAGTATAGATAAAAAAAAAAAAAAAATTAACTTACTTGAAAAAAATGCCCAAATATAAATTTGACTAGATATAACTTAAGCCAGAGTTTCGCTCAAACAAATGGCTTCAAAGGGATCTAAAGACAAATCTTATTTTCACTTATCACAAAGAAAAGACTGTGTCAACAAAAAGCACTTGTATACAGTGAAAGGAAAATATTTAGAGTTTTGTTATATCTATGAATTTATTTTTACATATTCTGTGCAAATCATAATAGAACATCCGTGTTTTATAGCTTTCGAAATTTTACATGGTAGAACTTCTTTAGGTATTTTTATAGGTGCATAAAAGAAGCCTAAGGCTAAGTGTGTAGACCTAACATTTTCCAAATATTTATGCGACGGTCTTTCCAGAGGAGTCACTGGATTTACAAAACGAGGCATATAAAAGAGATATGGCAGTAAACAGGCATAATTTAAAACACCTAAAAAAGAATAAAACAGCAGTCTTCATCATGTAAGGAAAGTTTGCACTTCGCAGAGCGGCCATGAAATCCAAAAATAGATAAATCAATCAATAGCGAAGAGCAAGATAGAGAAGCCAGTGTAGCTTCCTCGTAAACAAGCAAGAAACGCCATAGATTTAAAAGCACCCTTAAAAGTAAACGATAACGAAATGGATGCTCCTATTGTGTAAATATAATTGGATATAAAACTCTAAGCATCACTTTCCCGATCTGATCAGTCAGATTAAAGGGACATCTGTAAGTATCGATTTTAATTCCGATCATGCTCAGATTCAAAGCAACAGAAGCAGCAAAGTATTTAAGAATCAACAGAAGGACATAAACTGTTAAATCACGCAACATCTAAACCAGTGAAACACCGAGATCGAAAGCTCGTCTATTCATAAAAGAGTGTAGGACTTCAGACATGCAAGAGCACCAAGTGGCTGATAAAATCCTTAAACAACAGAAACTAAATCACTAATCAGAATGAGACCAAGAAAGAAAATAAATCTGAGCAAAAACGCGAAGATTAAACCCCCAAAAAAAAAAAACTGAAATCTAACAAGTGAGACAAAGCAGCGTTACCATGGTACTTGCCCTTGAAGTGAGACATGATCGGGGACTGGAACAAGCCGAAAGATGCTTTTCAGAGAGAGAGTATCGGAGGCGACTGCGATATTGACAGACACGGAAAAGAGGAAGACGGGCTTAAGAATCTTACAATGGGGGCGCTAGGCGTCGATATTGCTCCGAAGCATCTAGGTGGACTGCCGTTGGAATCACGACACCCATTAACGGCGGTTTAGTTGACAAAATTCACAGCAGTTAAAAGCCCACATGAATTGGGCAGATTCATTCTCCCAGTTAGGCCCAATTCAATCCGATGGCAGGCCGCAGATCTTGATGCTCAAACAGTTTTTTATTGCAAAAGTTATTATTTTTTCTTGTAAATAAAGTTATTATCTTATATGGTAAAATAGGTAATTTTATTTACAAATAAGCTCGCCGCAGGGAGGACATTTACTTAACACTATAAAGAGTATAATGAGTTATTAAATTTATGTATTTTATAATTTAATTTAAAAAATTAAATAAATTTAATAGTCTTAAATTTTTAAATTAATATTTAATAAAACTTAATTTATAAAAATAAAAAATTATTATTTATATTGTTATGAAAATAAATAAAATTCAACTTACACAAATATTATATAATGGGTTTGGTCATGTCAATCATTGATTTTCTGTTTCTTTCGGAATGGTGACAAGTTAAGCCACGCCACTCTTTCTCAAACTCTATTTGAATCAACGCATAAGCATGCTTAGCTCTATTATAGCCCTCATCTAAAAAGTCTCCTTTTATTCGGTCTTAAAAAGTATACAATCGGTAAATATAATACTTTATGGTACATATGAAATTGAAGGAGAAATGAGTTTAAGAGAAAGAAAAATAAGTAGGTCCAATTTTAAAATGTCTCAAAATTTATCATTAGATCTGAATTCGATTGATTGGTATAAAATTAATTGGGTTTATGACTTCGTCATGTATATTTAATAGAAAAAGAGCAAATATTGCTTAATGTAGAAGAATTTGAGTATTTTTTTTATAAGTATGTGCATTTTTTTATATGAAATTAAATTTTGAAACAGAAAACAATTAGAATTATTCAAAGAGTGTATCTGGTTGATAGTTGAGACTAATCTTTTTCAAGGTAAAAAGATCACTCAAATAAGTATAATTTCTCTTAATAAAATTTTTTTTATACACACAACTTGAATTGAATATAAAACAGCATACTTAAAAGATTTAACTATCTATTAATTATATTAAATTTTGTTGGTGAAATACCTCCACATGAGTCACCGCAAAATGTTTGTCTCGAGTCACTTTAATAATGAGCTGGCAATATCTTGCACTTCAAACACATTTAATGCATTATCAATACGATATACTTCATAGCTTATTGGCACTCAAGAATTTCATGGAGACTATATAAAAAAATATTAAAGAATTTAATGAAGACGCTACCCAGGCCGGCTGAGTTATTCATCCCTAATGTTGGGCCGGGTATTCTGGAAGAATAATTACATTGGGCCCACAAGCGACAGTACCCCACCCGTAGGGCCGGAACAACTGGGCCATATACCCATCTGGGACTTCAGATGGAATGGGATGAGCCATGGACTCAACCGAAAGAAATTCTGATGCCTTCTGAGTTCTGAGTAATTTCTGCGTTGCGCGAGGGGAACAATAATCTAAAGGGTATTAACAAGGAAACCTTCCTATCTTTGTAAAGAAGAAAAAAAGTAGCATTGCTTTAGTGTTCTGAATCAATTTTTATATAAGTATAGTTAAAGCAGAATAGTCACAGTAGTTTCATGTGTGGATCGCCTACAAGTGAAGCAATTTACTATTTCAGTGTTTTCATGTTTGGTACAGTATGAAACAAATTATTGTTCCAGGCTTCCATCTTGTTTAAAATCTCCACTTGTCTGTAAACGACAGTATATTTCTAATTCATTTATAGCTTTGCGACAAGGCATGGATTCTTTCGACAACCAAGGTACAAGGAATGCAGTACTGAAAAAAGGCCTTAAGAATTGCTTTCATTCAACAACGTGATTTTGGATCTTTTAACGTTGGTGTTCAAACTCAGGCAGTTTAAAAGTCATAGACAGGGTTCATGATATAGTGCCACACTGCCACCGTAATGCCCTTAGAACTGCACCAGGATTAAAGATTCATAGCGATAGGTAGAGAGAGAGAGTCCATTGAGGTTTGCCAGTATAATATTAATATATGCAATCCAAAATCCAGAGTCAAGCACGGCAATCATGAAACCATTCTTCCACTCTGTAAATGTGAATGGACAAGACCAAAAGGGAAAACCTTATCGTTGACAGGAGAAAAAAAAAGAAAAAAAGCCTGCCGATCGTCAATCTTTTAACCCAGTTGAATTTAAAACCTGTAAAAAAAAAATACAAAGAAAAGAGAAAACTACAGTTGAATTAGCTAGTCAGGGTTCTTACAGGCACAGATCAACAAAGAGAATCCAATTCTGTCTGGCTCCTTCTGTGCCTCCAAATTCGTCTCCTCCAACCATAGCCTGCTGTCTAGGCCACTTCTTGTCCTGAACATGAACACCGCAGAGCCGTTGGTTGGATTAAAAAGCCAATCATGAACATCCCACATCATATCCACTAATAAACCATCGACAAAAATTGCTTGGTTCCCTCGGAAATTCCACCTCAATCTCTTCACTAGGAATATTGTCTTCTTATCTATACACACAGACAAAACATGACCCTTGCATCCTTCTTCTTCGGGGCTGCATTTTATCAGTATGTCATGAGCAATACCGCTCTCACAGAATCGTGCCTTCGTCGAATAAACGGCAGTGCCAGAGAATCGCTCGCTCCGAGAAACCATTGAGAAATTCGCCACAGCCATTCCTTTTTGGAGGTTGTCCTTCTCCGTTAACAATTCTGTACCCTTGTCTCCCAGATGCAGACCCAGTTCTGAGTCCACCTGAACGACGACATAAAACCCACTGACCGGCTCTGGTCCTGTCTCATACTTAGCTGCAGAAAGATCCCAAAGGACTTCAACTTTGAAATCGCAGGTTTGGAATGTTTCCGTGCCTTTGTTCTTCTGCAGTTGCTGAGAACTCGCTTTGAATTTAAAGGGAAAGGACGTTTTGTTGGTGATGTATATGGTGAAGCCTTGACCTATGAGTTTCTTGGTCCAAGTTAGCGTAATCAGAAGCTGTTTTTGCGTTGAGAGGTTCACTTTGTATACGCAGGTAACTGAATCTGGAATGGAAGGGCTCTGTTTTGGACGGAGGTGGTCCTGTTTTGAAGGCCCAGAACAATAGGAATCAGCTACTCTAATGGTATGTTCGTTGTAACAGGATGTTATGCTTCTCATTATAGAGATCTTTCAGAATTGAACAGACATGAAAATACCAAGACCGTTGCTGATACGTGAAAAGCAGAGGAAAAGGTGTTGCAGAGTGAGTGGGATAGATGGGTTAATCTTGCTTTGCCTATGCAAGAAGAAATAGTAATAAGCAGCTAGAACAAGAAGCTATAGAGATGGAAAAGACACAGGGAGAGAGAGACTGAGAGAGATAAGGGCATTGAAGGAGACAATAGACAGGGCACTTCTCGTTTCTGATATTTTCCATGTGTGAATGTCCTTTCTGTTCTGTAGCATACTACCTGTTGAGGAGAACATCAGAAAAAAACAAAATAAAGGGAAAACCGAATTCCATGTACCTTAATTTAGTTTGCATTCAGTAACTTCTGAACCTAAATGATAATTCAAATTGATGACTGAAACTGCTTAAGCTTCTGGTGTCAGTTCACACAGAACTAATTTAATTACAATTAATTCGGGCCATGTTTGGTCAATTACATAAGAGGGTGACTATTTGCAGAGAAACTGATTTATGTAAAAAGGATTGGTGGGTTTGTATAACAAGCAAGCTCTTATTGTTGGCCAAAGAAGGGGATTTGATGGCTGCCTGGATAACATGTGGATTAGGAAGAGTAAGACAGATATTATATTTAAGCTAACATGGGCTTGGACCTTGGTTTATTAAGGAAGGACAATGAAAGGGTGAAGGTGATGATGGAGATATGAGATGGTTGGAGCCACGAATTAAAAAGCTCGTTTTGAGATTTACCTACTCGGACTCGACTCAACTATGGTTCAAGTTTTCATTTTAAAATTAGTTGATTGTATTATTTTTACAGATAAATTTTTATTTTAAAAAAATTTAAGCTATTAAAATTTGAGTTTTGTAATTATAATTTTATATTAAATGAGGATAGAATCTCACATTTTTTAAAATTTCAATAAAGTATCCTCACATCATATTAAATGTAAAACTAGTCTCTATTTATAATTAAATTTGAGCTTCCTGTTGGCCAGAGAAATTTGTACTTGAGGAAAATGGAACCCTCCTACGCTTGTCAGAGACGATTCAAGCCCACAGTACGAGTCTTTTTCCTCAAAACCAATATTTATTACTCTTTAATTTAGCTGTTACAAGGTTGAAGACTTCAAGTTGCAAAAGTTGATCCTTTCCGTTTGTTGAAATAAAGATAGAAAGGGAGCTGGACTAGCTAGCCTAATCCACCTTTTCATATCCTTAGATTCATAATGAATATCAAAAATAATTATTTTGGGTTACGTAGGGAACACAGATTGAAGTTGCTATTATGGGACACTTAAACATCATCTAAACTTTAAGAATTTACTCCTTATATTCCCACAGCCTAAGTAGTTCCCTCCAGCAACCAAAAAGTGAACAAGATAGGCATATTTGATGTTTGAAACCTTAGTTAGAGTTTAAAGGCCGCTTTAGGGAGTAGGAGTGTATTTGTTTCGTTGGTTGGTCAGTTCACGTCTCTAAACAATGGAGAATTTATGGACCAAAGAAATGGAAGACCTATGATTGCTGCCTTAGTAGAAGTATTCCTTTTATGTTTACAGAATTTTTATTTAATAAAATTTAAATTATTAAATTTATTTAATTTATAATATTTAATTGATTTAACAATTCATACTATTAAATGTAAGTCTTTTAATGTTGAAACGTCTTTATAGTAACAGAAGTGATATATGGTAGATGAAATGAAAAAACAAATTGAATAATATACATGACAGGAACGGTTGAAAATATTGAAATGAATTGATGTCAACTTGAGTAAATTTCCCAAGTATTTTGCATATATTCAGAAGTTATTAGTCCTATAATTTTATGTTTTTCCAGTTTACAAGAGCCGCTGTGTTTACCGCAAAGCTAGAACAGACATATATTCTGGGAAATATGGGAGAGAGAGAAATTGATCTGACCACAATAATGTTGTGTTACTTCTGTGTGCGGGGACTAGAGGAATCATTCAGACAAACAGTTGAAACATGCCGCAATAATACACTATCTGTCGCTACTGCCAAGCATCATAGTTTGTTTCTTAAGAGAACCACAGAAATGCACAATTTTTTACTCAAGCCTATCTCACATACAGCAACAGTTTCATTTTCAGCTGGGGCCACCATGTTTGATTCAGACAACTACTTGTCATATTCAAAATTTGACCATGTCGACTGTCTCTCCTAATCCAAGCTGATGTCTTGTACTTATCTTTATATAATAGAGAAAATTAGGCAGCAACGGGCAGCAATCATTAATTAGCTGATTCCCAAAGGGATAACCCCCTTTGGCTGCAGCAGCATTTGGGGTACTCATCCCATATAACTGATTAATTAGCATAGATTTCGTTGGATGCAAACTTTTGTTCAAAGTGAAGAGCGAAGAGGGGAGTGGGGGCACTCCTAAAGTGAGGGAGATCAACTCCCAGGCACAGTAGGAGACAAAAGTCTTATAAAAAATAATAGATACTTTTAAGTATATTAAATTTTAATTAAATTTATAAAATTTAATAGGTTACATAATTTTTTAAATAAATATTTGAAAACGTCTCCCATGAATATTAGTGTATGTTTTATGAGGTTTGCGAGTAGAAATATTTTAACTCATGTCTAAACTGCAAGCTTTTTTTACTTTAGGAAACATAGTCTAAGCATTGGATATTGTTAGGTATCTTGTTCTACATGAGAGGCTAAACTTTTTTTTTTTTTCTTTTTGTTATTAATTTTTCTTCCTTTAAAAGTTGTAAGGATGATTAAGGGTGCATCTTGATATATAAAACTAGCACAAACTATAAGTCTACAAGTCAGAGCAAATGAACAGCATACTAATTTGTAAAGCATAAATACATTGCGTGGAATATAGGTGCAAAGAATATACGTTTCTTTATTTTTTTATAACATACTCGCTTCTTCCTCGAATGGAAGCAGCGGATGGAGCATTTATTCCTTACATAACATATGGGTTTTCATTGCGTCAAAAGATGGTATAGTTGGATATATCTTCAAACAAGCAAACAAAATATTCTAATACCTATTCTCAAATCTCACGTTTATAGTTTTTCTTTCTTTTATTTTCAAAAGAATAACGTATGAAAATTAGTTGTCTCAATAGATGATGATGATCATAGTTATTAGAAAGTTGCATATGCCTACATCAATAGTCGGCTCAATTGACAGTAACATTGAAGGTCTGACATAAAGGTTTTTTTAATTCAGTTTTTGCATTTGACCCCCTAACAATAGGCATCACTAATTATAATGTAAGAAATAAATATTAATAATATAAATTTAAATAATTTATTGAAATATTAATGGTTTAATAATATATTTATAAATACCATAATCATATCTTTTTTCTTTTTTTATAAATCCCAAAGATTCTTGAGGATGATGGTTCATACCCATTAAATGCATAATACAAGATGATGGGCATTTAAGGAAAGATGCATGCATAATGTACAAGACCCACTTACATAGGGCTTTTAGTTTGATCGACTATGGACCAGATGGCCAAGACAGGGTCATCGCCAAGTGGTGGAGAATTAATATACAGTTACAACTGGGCCCAAACCTGATTGAGCCCAATTACACCAATATGGCAGAGTATAATTCTAAAATTGGATCAGGTTTTAGGTCTGTTCTATCTTCTGGACAGATATAAGAAGAAGTGTTATTACGCTAATCTCATTTTGTACTTACCCACGGTGTATTCAGCAAAGTGAATGACGTTTTGCATGTTTTTGTAAAGGCGCATGATGCTTTTCCTTCAATGAAATCCCTAACCATACGTGCAAGGGTTGAATAGTGTTTAATGCCAATCCTGCAAAGAATTTCCCTTCCTTGGATGCTTTTGTGAATTGCTTATCTGCATTCAATTCGCAGGTTTCACATGATATTACAGCCGTTTTGATTGATAAGACTAAAGCAAGCTCTTTTTTTCTCCTCCGTTGGAACAAGAGGATTTGGAGTTTTTAATTTTTTTAATTAATTTTAGTGATATTTTTTCTTTTTTAATTTAATGAATAATTTTATTATTATTATTATTTATTTTATATGTATATTTTTTTACTACATTAAAAAAAAGAAGAGAATCCGGTGCTTGCGACAAGCATATAAGCTTACAAGGAAATCATTATTCGATGTGAAGGTTTACTGCGCAGCCCAACACGTCATGGTTCGAGTCCATTTCTTTAACTAAATCAGTCTTGTCTTTATGCTTTCAATTATTAGTCATAAAACTTCAAATCGTAGGATAATAGCTGTCCGATTCCCGCAGGACTATGCTGTGCATCACGAGAAAGTCTTCGACACAGAAGGTTGTCTTTTTTTCCTTTTTTTTTGATAGATATTTTCACTTTTTCAATAAAATTAGTGTAGAGATAATTAGTTTTCCACTCGAAGATGTCATTCATTAAATTTTGAGCATAAGACATGTTTTAAAATAACTTAAAACATAATTTATTTTCGTTGAACTAATACTTTACTGATCACCAATTCTAATAACAATTACATTAAAATTTTTCATGTATGTCAATAAGAATTGATTGGTTTTTTATTTATAATAATTATATGATTTAAATTTAATGTTAAAATTTTTTATTAATAATTTATTTATAAATTTTTAATAAAATTAATAATTTATCATAATTTTAAAATAAAAAATTTTTCCTCACTTTAAACTTTTATTCACTAAAATAAAAAACTTATACATAACTTTATTATTCAGTTATAGTGAGCTTACTTAATCTCTTTTTATCATATTCAATTTTGGAACTCTTAACTTTTTTTTTAAATAATAAAATGTATAGTACAAAAATATAGAATTAAGATAAAAATATATTAAAAAATCACACATTTAATTCTAAAAAATCATTAAAATCAATGAAAAAGAAGTCAAAGAATCCGTGTATATATATGTCAAGGTAGAAATTCATCATCTTAAAAACAACTGTGGGCAGTCCACAGATAGAAGAATATTGACGAGCCCTGACCATCCACACTGGTGCCTTTCTGTTCTGTTCTTCTGTTTATTTATTTATTTTCTTTTGGTATTTCAAAGGGGCAAAACGCCCAAAACAAAACAAGGAAAACTACAAGAAGGAAACAGATCTATCCCATCTCACCCCTAACAGAGGAAGTAATGGTGTTGTTTCCTTTTCACACTCGCATAGAATTGCCATTAAGTACGAAGAAACAAGGATGGGACCTTATCTATGTAACTCATTTCCTTTTCTATGGGTCTGTGTGTGTTTGGTACTCTTTGAGAATGTAAATGATAGAAATGTTTAACTTCTATATTTAGTATGAAATTTGAAAATTAATTCTAAAAACTTTAACTTTCACGTAAATGAAGGATTCTTATTTTAAATTTTAAAATTTTAAATTTTAAATTCAAAATTTTAGATATAAAATCTTAAGCTCTAAAATTCATTCTAAAATTACAAATCCCAAACCTATGAATTTGTAATGGTTGAATATATCTTTTGGTATAAAAGTCTAAAACATATTAATGTTCAACTAAACATAAAAATTCTAGATTTAGAGAAGAGTTCATTAATATTTTTATAACAAAACAAATAGAATTATGTATTATTAGAAATTTTATTCCTCATTATAAGATTTGTAGGAATGTAGTTCAATATAAAAATCTTAGATTTCATGTAATAAATGTACCCTTTAGAATTTATGAGCCCAAAATCATTCAGATAGAATTAAAATTAAAAAAAAAAAATAGGGTCTGTAAATAAAATTTAAAAATAAAATAAATATATTAAAAAGGTCAACAAAATTAAAAAACATAACCCTAGGATCCCAATCCCCTTTTCTATTCACAATGGTCACCGTAATTGGCTTCATTTTGGATCCTTTTATTAACGGCAATTGCATTTGACTCTCGCCTCTTACCTAGTATCGGAAAGGAAAAGGTTGACATTACGTTTGTAGTTTTAATAATAAATTATGTTAGTAGATATGGTTTAAGATTTAATTATTAAAAAATAAATAAAAAATTAAATTAAATAAAAATAAAAATTATGAATATAAGAATATGAATATAAAAATATTAAAAAATAAATTATTGATTTCCTTTGAGAAAATATGAGAGTATAAAAAAATAAAAATAAAATAAAAATAAAAATTTTAATACAAATAAGATTAATAAATTAAACTTAAACATATAATAAAAAATAAAAAATCACAAAAATAAATAAATCAGTAAGTTGATAAATTTAATATTCAGAATAAATTTTTTTATTTTAATAATTTTTTTATTATTTTAAATTTAAAAAATAAAAATTTTAATTTTAATTTTTTTATCTCTTTTTTATTACAGAACATTCAGATCCCTGGTCTCTCAGCCTGTCTCTGCTTGAAATGATGCGCTGCTGTCCTGCCATTAAATGAGGAACCAACACTACGACAAAAAAGGTTGACCGTAGGACCCATTGGAGGTGTCTCAACGCAGGTTGTGGACTTGTAACTGACTTTGGTTCGGGCATTCCGCGTGAATCACAGGTCAGCAGCCTAACCAGTAACCGGCTTTGCTCTTCTAATTTTGCTTTTATTTATAGTCCCTACTTTAGATGCATTATACACTTGCTACCTTCTATCACTCTAATTACTCTGTGGCGCCCTCCTCGGCTCTCGAATGAACCAATGAAGCAACGAATTTCCAGTGCATTTCTCGTATTGCTTTTCTCTGTTCTCCTTCTTTCCTCTTTGTCAGCAATTCCTGCTCGTCTTCTTGCACCAAAACAAGGTAATTGTATCACTTGGCTTTAATTGTCTGTCACTGCCCGCTCCCTGTCTGCAATAATTTTCTGAGTTTACTTAAATTTGGAACTTGATACAGATGACAAGGAAGTGAAGGCCAATGTTACTGCTCATGCTTGGTCATCCACTGAGATGAGAGACGATACAGAAGTAAGTAAAAAGACGTATATTTATTATTTTATTTACCTCATCTTATCGCCTGTCTCTCTCACATCCACACATGACCTGGAAAGATAAAAAACAAAGTGGTATTCTTCACCCTGATTGGCTTCTTTGGTTTGGCTTCTTTTCTTTTTCTCCTTGCCCCTCATTGGATGCAAATTTATACAGCTAATGGGGTCTGAGTGGTGCAATGAGAAGGATGAGGAAGAGTGCTATAGCAGAAGATTGATTGCGGAGGCCCACTTGGATTACATATACACTCAGCAGCATAAGCCTTAAAATTGCGAAGTCATTAAATATAATAAGACTCCCTATGAGATTATCAAAGTAACTGATCCCATGTTCTGTGTTCGATAACTTCGATCTCAAGGTTCAATTTGAAAAAAGATAGATTACATCGGTTACACTTATGTACTTATGAAATTCTCAGCACGAAGCATTACTCCCTATCGTCGGATTACTACAAATTCTGAGCAAATCCAGTGCAGAGAAATGAAAGTGTATTCCTCTACTTTTAGAAATTAAAATTTATAAAAATTTTAACTAAGAAACAAATTATAAAACTTAATATATTAACGTCTATTTATAGATAAAATTTAATAAAAATTTCTTTTCCCATTACAGTATGCCCATCAATTTACAACTCCCAAACTCATCATCTTGCCACACGGTCTGGTCGACAACATGGAACAAGTCTATCTCAACAAAGTCGGAGTGATGCTACTGACACAGAAAAATTAAATATGGGATTCATACGAAATTTCATATCTACCAATAGATGGGGTGAACGGGGGATGGACACAAAATTTCATGTGACTTTGTATGGAACCTGCCCCATTTACTGGTGGACACAAGATTTCATGCAGCTGTGGTTCTCGCAAAAGCCGTCTAGTGCAGTAACTAATCAAATGATTCAACAACAATCACATGGAGCTGACGCCAAAGATTAGGGAATGCCGTGAAGTTCAGTATGGCGAGAGAAGCAACACAATTGGAGTTGTACCCTGTGGAGATAACTTATCGCTGCTTTAGATACAAATACAAAGGGAAGTCCAAGACGAACACATTAGATGTCACCACTAAAACCCTTCTCAAACTTTCATGCGTCAAATTAAAGTCCTTTCATTTTGGGATAAAATTGCCAATAAAGAAGATATAATAATCCATAAGCGAAAACTGCCTTCAAGTATGTAATAAAATAAGCTCTTGCAAACCTGAAATAAGAACAATTCACAAATAACTTGAGTTTCATTAGTTAGGAAAAGCAACTTGCAAGTCAATATTATTATTGCCAGTATGTGGAAACAATACGAGACACCCGAATTCAGGCATTTAAGATACTTTCAACAAGCAAAGTTTAATTGTTCTAACTCAACAGAGAGTCAGCATCCATTGAGGGAAATGTATTTCAGAACAGGAAAATTGACAATTAACAATAATCTCACCAGTTACTAGTAGAAAGCACCATAATACATACATTCTTGTCTATGAAACTGCGAAATTCAGGAAAGTTATTCCCACATAACAAGTAATGCTACTCCGCCGCCCTTCTAATGCCAGGGCCACATAAACCCCCAAAATAAAATAAATAATAGAAGAAATAAAAAAGGCAAAATCGAAAACAGGGGGCAAGGGGACAGGCAGAGAGGGGGACCAGAGTCATTGCTAATTTAGTGATAGAAAGTGCCTTCTGACATTTGTGATAAACATGGCTGTAAGTGCTTTGCCTTGTATTAGCACTGGATGCTGCTAAAGGTGCAAGTCCACTTCGCCATAGTAAAATAAAGGAACATAACCACATCAATGAGCCAGTTGAGCTGCAGAAACTATCTGACATTTAAATATTTCAAACACTAACTAATTTTTCCCTGAACACAAAGTATGGGGGAAAAAAAAAGAGAACAAAATCCGTTGGATGGCGCTATGAGCCAGTTAGAAAGGCAATAAAATTAGTATGAAAGGGCCATTAAAATTCAGTAAATGCAGAGCCAACCTGGGTACCCTTTGTAAGCTTTCTTTGTCCTTACAGTAATGCTGAGGCTCAGATATCCAAACTTAAAGAGCATTAATCCTGTTCCTGCAAAAAGGAAACACGTCCAATCAATTACCCAACGATACATGCTATTCAGTTCGAATCAAGCAAAAAAACTGCAAATCAAAGAGTCTAAAAAGGAAGCTAGCTATAAAAAAGTAAAGAAAAACATTTTTCATCAGAAGTTGAAACACACAGGACCCAGGCCCACCAGTTGCATTGTGCTGGAAAAGAACACACCAAATCAAATTTTATTGTCCATCTTCCATCCCAAAACATAGAGAGCATAGATAACAGAAATTTAAATTACAACCAGTAATGATGGGCCCAATCCTTTAAATAGATCGCTTGGCCTTCTAAATTCAACTTAAAAGACACCCAGTCAGTCCACTAACATGCATCAGATAAGTAGCCTTACCATTTTAGTGACGCGGGATATGGAACTCTCTGTTAAACATTTTGCATGAACAACAGGACCCCTAGCAATACTGACATTAACACCCATCTCACCATCGCTCTCTGAGATAGTCATGTAAACAGCCCCTTTGAACATCCACTCATCCCTTTCTTGACAGTAAATATCTTCAAATAGCTCACCACATAACACACACAAGCACTGGTTTTCATCTGCTGGAACCATTGCATCCACTTCACTCTTATTGGTTTTCTTGTCATATGCCTCAAAAGAGTCAGTACACTCAGACAAAAATTCACCCTTGCCAGCAATCCAATCGCTTGACTTTGCATACCATCTTCTTGATGTTCTAAGTTGGCCATGTTGTTCTGTTTCTCTTGCGGCATGCCACTCCAGATGTCTATTAAATTGTCCCATATGTTTAAGCCTAAGGCCACAAACACTGCAATGATGTGGAAAATCATCCAGTAGTTCTCTAATTACAGGTGGATGTAATTCTCGGATGACATCAGGCTTAAACTCAAAGCCAATGAGATCTCTTATTTCTGTGGTAATTGATTGAGATAACGGAACAGAGCTTTCTGCAGCATGATCTACCTCATCTCTTATAGGTGAAATAGGGACAGCTGCAGAACCAGAAACTGAAGCAACTGGCGAAGAGCTACTGGTTGTAATGCTTTGGCTTTGGTCATCCGCTCGAGTCAGCATCTCAGCTGGCACCTTAGTGGATAACTCTGCTTTTGCAGATATCAAACCCTTCGCCACTAATGAGGTTAAGAGGTTTGAAATAGGATTTGACTTATTATTGCTGGCATTTGAAGTCGTAGCGGAGGCACTAATCAAAGAAGAGGAAGCTAGTGATAGAACAGGCACACTTGTTGGTTGTTCAACCTTTCCTTGAGATACTTTTGGCAAAATAGATAAGTCATCATTAGGAGAAGGACCTGATGAAGATGATGGTGCAATCCCACACCCTGAAGAAACTGATGATGTAGAAGGCCTGCTTGGCTGGGTGGGCTGAACCCCTAACTGAGATGGAAGGTTCCTTTTATCTGGGAGACTCGTAGTTGGTAGAGCACTGGTAATTGAATTGTTGGAGAAGATTCCACTCTTCATAACAGCAGCTAACAGACTACTTGTGGTTGACTGTTCTGAGATTTCACCAGCTGGAGAAGCTTTAGACTCGAGTGGCTCCTCAATCTTATCAGAAACTTGAGTCTGAGAGGAGCCCAGTTGCTGCTTCTTTGAAACTGCATTTCGTTGCCTTGGCTGAAAAGAAGTCACTGCAGACGAGGGACCATGCAAGTCCTTTTGCTGTGACCTTCGCAAGCTACCAACCTGAACATTAGGAGGAAGGACAAGTGAAGAATCTTGACCATATTGGCGCACAATTGCTGGCGGTGATGGTGGCTGTTGTTGCAAAGGGGACTGACCAGAAGGGGATTCAACTCCCACAGAATGAAATTGCTGTTGTTCAACTATTCCTGCTGATCCTTTGGTTGTGTTAGACAGGAAAGCCTGATTCCCATGCCTGGAGGCAAAGCCTTCCAAGAGACCTGGCTTATGTTTCAGGTCATCAACTGAGTGCTGCTCCAGCAATTGCCATGACAATGATGGGCGACGCCCAAAAGCAGGTAGTTGTTTCTTTTCAGTGGATAGAGATTCAGTGGAAATTTTTCCATCAACCTTTGTACCAAAAGGGTGCACAATTTGAAGGCCATCTTCAACTGCCTACACACAGAAGAAAACAAATCAGTAAGGTAAACCAACCGAGAGTTATATGATATAAAATTATAGATCATTAATAGAGTGTGTGTGTGTGTGTGTGAACATAGGCAAATCATAGTGTAACAACCTTGAAAAATGGTATCCTTTATTAAAATTAAAGGCCATAATGGTTTACATTTATTAGTCTGGGGCAAAACCACAGGACAGTTATGGCAATTTTTTCTACTAGTGTAATGCCTTTCAATGAGACTGACGTAAGTTAGGCTGAATGTTGGATTAAGCTAAAACAATCCACTTAGACACTTTAGAAAACGCAAAAGAATCCTTGCTAACTATAGGTAAAAAGTAAAACAAATTATTGAATGACAAAATGACAAACATGCATTCAGTGGAAAATGAGGCTATTTGTAAAATTAACCTTCTGTCTACATGATTCTGAAGCATACAATAAAGCACCATATTGATTTCTAAATGCATTTGCCACGTCCTAAAAAAGTTGCAGGGGATTATTTACAGAAGTCCTAGGGAGTGAAGGATCTGTGTCTCCAACAGCAATATCTGACAGATCAGCAGCTGGAATTAATTAAATGATAACTCCTTCTTTCTTAAATACAAAACAAAGACATTCAGACAGCATTCAATAAAAAACACTGTCAACATCCTTGAAAAAGGAGTCAAAAACCTTGAAAAAAGCATTAATACAAATATACAATACAGTGAATGAAAACTCTGATACCGAAATTATGCTTACCAAATTTTCATCATCAGCAACCCGGTGATCTTTGCTCAAGTTGTTAGAGACATTGGATGCACCATGGTCACTCAACCCAGAGTTCATCTGATCCCACGTGAACTCTTCCTCCTCAGAATTCTTCCAGCTACTTGACAACATACTGCTCCTTATGCTAGTTATGCTTTGTGCTGGCTGATGATGTGCATCCAAATTCATGGACTTTGGTGTTTCATGCTTCGAAGAACCATGCTTGAGACTGAAACCATTTCTTTGACCAGACAATGTCTCAACACCACTGCCTCCTTTGTACCAAGCCCTGTCATGTCCTACTCCTAACTCAGACACCCTACCACCAGTTCTTCCCATACCCAAGCCCAAATTCCTTGCAAGATCAGGACCATATTCATTGCCTCCGTAGGATGCACCAATTGTCTTTTGAGGAGCAGAATCATTATATGCATCTCTATGAGAGCGCTGAATGTAATTAAATATACACCATTACATTATAATATGACAACTGACAATGACATAAGAATAGCACAAATGGGAAAACAAAAATTACTTCACTTACTTGCATGTTAACTCTGGGATCCAACCATGGTCGTGGAGCATTCAAAGTTCTATCTGACCTCTCTGAGTCCTCAGTTGAGTTTGAAATAGCTCCACTCATATCATTAGATATTCCTTTAGTCTTCATGACATGAGAAGTGACAAGACAAGATTTAACAACAGAGAGCTGATACTGAAACAATTATATATGACTCTCTAAAGAAATATGACAGCATATCCATTGCTCTAACATAATATTTGAAAGGCCTGCGTTAGATTGGAGTATCTATAGAGAAGAGGTTTTACCTACCCCTCTCCCACTAATACAGTGTAAAAAAAAAAAAAAGGAGTTCAAAGTCTATACTTGCAGGTTCATATTGCTTGAATGGTAAGAATTCTAGGATGATAGGACTCAAAAACACCGTCTCTTGAATTCTTAGAACTCCAATGACCAGATAAAACAATATCAGACAAGAAGGCAGGAAAATTCATAATTAACCAAGAGAATAAAGAAGCTTAATTTAGTTTCATTAAAAATCAATTTGAAAATACATTGATTGGGAGGATATTGTGTTGTCCCTAAAAGCAACAAGCAAAATTAGAATTTGAAGCCATATCCTCCAGTCCTATTATATCATGTAAGAAATGCAAGATTGCAAATTTCTGATTCGTCAGAATATAAATTATGGCTGATCCTGACCTACACTGAACACATCATCATTTCAAACCTGTAAAAGATAAATTGTATCCGCAATCACTTCACCTACCCTGCTGGACTGCTGAAGACGCTGTCTTTCTAAGTACTTGGGATTCACATGGATACTATGAGGTGGGCGTTGTGACTGTGAATCACTCCTGAGCGCAGTCGTTGTGGAAGATGAACCATTCACTGCAGGAGTGAAGCCAAGTTCTTTCTCAATCATCTGAAGGGTCTGAAGTGGAAAGACTCCTTTCCAAGTTCCAAAGAGATGCCTCATACTTGAATGGACAGAAGTATCTACCTGTCTGTATGCCTTGCAGAATACCTAAAACATAAAAAATATTACAGGTACCTAGTTAACAATTACCAGTTGATGTGTAAAACCAGAAATAATATTTTTGAAAAATTAATATCCCAATAACAACCAAATTGAAATAGTTCAATGTATAATATTCGGACAATAATAAATACATTTGAAATAAAGGCTTGTAGGTCAATAAAGGTTAAGACAAGACTAGAAATCTGACCTCAGGTAGTCTGCCAGCAAAGTATTTTATATAATCCCGTCCAATGTTCTTAACAATACTGTCTAAAAGATAAAGAGAAGGCAGCTTTTGTTCACTAGGAACCTGGAAAGTCAGAAATGCAATTAGATGCATAGTGAGCTTTCTTTTTAAAACTATTAATCTAGTGAAAAGCAACGCAGAAATATGACTGTCCGAAAAAGATGTAAATAAGGGTAATAATGGAAATGAATGATGGAAAAATTATCCAGAAGTTTACAGAAAATTACATCACAATCCCAGAAACATTAAATTGACAGTATAAGCCAAAGACTTACAAAAAGTAACAGAAATATCCAGCTAATTCAAAATTGTTAGCTATTACATTTCTTAAATTTGGCAGACTCTAATCACCTAAGTGTCACTAAAAAGAGGCTTATGACGGAATTATACAAACATTCAAATCAAGCTAAACACCCCAATTTCTATTGATTAG
Source organism: Dicorynia guianensis (assembly GCA_037013595.1). NCBI lineage: Eukaryota > Viridiplantae > Streptophyta > Magnoliopsida > Fabales > Fabaceae > Dicorynia > Dicorynia guianensis. Next base: position 32,895,590 of record JASUAB010000010.1, read on the forward strand.
GGTCACATTCTGCATTCCTTGGAATAAGCATTAGCTATATTAGTGGCCAGAAAAAAGTATAAAATATGCATTGTAGTAATCTTGGAAAACTCTCCAGCAGTCACAGGTAAAATCATGTTTCTAATCAAAGTGCTGATTGCTTACTACGTAGTTAAAGCAATTACTTAAAAAGCTCAACTCTTCATGATAATAATGTGTGGTTTCATCTTATTTAACATCTATAAGCACAAGATTGGTCTTTCTCACACCCTCTTTTCCTTATAAAAAGAGAAGGGTTGCCTTTCTGGAAGTTCTATGCTTACAAACATTTAAACATTCTCCAGGAAACGAGATAAAAGCTGAAACACATGCAAGAATCAGACGAAGAAAGAAGGAACGGATGCATGCATGTAAAATTTGTCTGACCTTTCTTAAAGGGAGAAACAACCAATAAAAAACCAATAATGTTCACCATCCAAAAGCATTGCATCCATTAGTTAAAAAACTTGACTCCAAAGAAATGTAATTTGTCAAATCTTCCTTATCACATAAAACAGCCCACTAGTTCCAGCAATTCCTTGGCTTAAAAACAAATTTGAATAGGAATCTCTTTTGACGTTTTGAGCATGCTTTACTTAACACCATCGGTCATAGCATGCCACTTGCACTGAAGTGAAATGTTACAAGTTCAATGCTTCTACACTGCTTGACTATATGAATTCTTTCTAATCTAGAGTATAAACAATTCTAAGAAAGGGGTAAAGCATTGCTCCATAAATTAAAAAGAAATACAAACTGAAAACAAGAGAGGTAAGACTAAAATGCAGTTACTTATTATACAGTACAGTCCTCCCTTAAAGTTAAGAAGAGCCAGAATAGTATTAACCAAGGCAAAAAAAGAAAAAGAGGACTCAGAACTATTTCAAGTATACAGCTGTGGAGGGTCGCTATCTTAACCCATATACATAAATTTAAGTTCTCAAAGGTTGCTGCCCTCTTCACATTTAAACTCAAGAAAACACCAGGAGAATTGTGGATATCTCCTCTGTAATGATGTTGCTTATCAGATGCGTATGAAATTATTAGAGCATCACACTCTCATGAAATTGACCAAATTGTCATCAACAAGCAGAGGAACAGATTTCATCCTTTTTTTTCCTTAGTGGTTTTAGTTGACAGACTATTTCTTTTTCATTTTTTTTCCTTGTGCAAAAGAAGAACAATATAAGAACATTCACCATAGTCAATCTATAGCCAGAAGCCTTGCTTGGACCAATAAAAGGAACCGGATGAATTCTAACTGGTTAAACAAACATCTTCATCTCTTGACATGACAGCTGCAACTCTTCCCATCCATCATTACTATCATACAAGCTTTCACAATGATTACGATACTTTACAAATTCGAATCAACTAGATATTTAAGTTGATACCATACATCTATGTAAAAACCATGAACTTCCACTAATTGCAAACTTATAATGTACAAATATCTCATCTTTTTTTTCCCCTAAAACTTTGGCACACACATAGCATAACAGTGATAACACCATCTATTGTATTATCAGGAAGATCAAGATAAAAAGGCTCTTTTATTCCATATGCCTTACAATTCAATTCAATCAGCAATTGGCGCCACAAACCACATAGAATTGAACACAGAAACAGCTGCACAGTGTAAACCGGATTCACCTCTAGAATGTTTGCACAAACAGTGGCAGCAATTGCCTTCGCGGCGTGGACGTTCTCCCCTGCAATTATAGTCAAGTTGGTAATTATCGGCTTTGAATTAAAAGTCAGCTCAGCAAGCGCGGTTTTATACTGAGTTACAAGCTCATGGTGCAGCGGTTGCTGGGGCTGGTATCCACCGCGACCCGGATCACTGCTCTCCAAATCTCTGTCGTTTGTCCTAAACCTTGCTGGCGTCAACGTATTAACCCCGGCAGCCACTGGTCGCTGAGGAAATGGTTGGACACTGGAATTTGAGCCGCGCTCGGGCTCGTCGTTCAATCGGGGTTTCTTTATACCGGGTTCTCTCGATCTATCGAATGATCTACGTGAGCTCTCCATGTCCATGACATATAACAAATCTAAACCCTAATCCTAACCCTAATGTAATGTCAATTGCATGACAACAATTCAGAAATTACAACGTAGAATTAGCATCCCTGTTATCACTAAGACGAATTCTATTTGTCAAACTCGACCACAATCCAGGAAAAATATGAAAAACCCTAAATCTAAATTGTACAATGAGAATCGGAATAAAACCCTAATCTCAATACACACAAATGAACGGAAAATTAAATGATGAAATAGGAATAGAAAGAGACTTGGAGGCTCTTCGTTTACGGGCACACATAAGGCAAAGAGGCATTAATAAGTGAAGAAACGCTGAAGAGCGTGGGGACCTCGCTGACAACAAGCTCCAGGTAACTTTTTTTATATTTTAATTATTAGGTTAATTATAAGATGAATTAACTATATTTTTAGCATAAAGGTAATCTCACTTATAAAATGAGAGGCGCTAAATACATGTTTCATCATCATATTAAATTTATATATTTGAATTAATCAAATATTAGTAAAACAAAAATTAATTATATTTTAAATTAAATATTTAAATTTTAATTATCTTTATTAAGAGTGATAAAATTACCTAAATTTAAACTTTCATAAAAATTAATTTCACAATACTTCACAAAATATGTATACGAAAATTTGGACCCAAGTCACCTGTATTGAACTTTACTGATAAAATTATATCAAAATCTCATAAAAATTTTGTGCACTTTTAAATTTTGTTTGTCTTATAATTTTGTTTCGAAATTAATTAAATTTAATAATTTAAATTTTTTATATAAATGTTTGATAAAATTTTATTTAGAAGTAGCAATAATATTTTTTGTATCATCTTTAATTTTTTATTTGCAATAAAACATATAATATTAACATTACAATTTTTGATATGACATATTAAATATATATTTGTCTACGCTTTCTAATTGTAATAAAATATGTATCTTATCAGATATTTCGTAAAGGTCTGTAATTTGTTTGTTGCCAATAGTCCATAATCTGCAAAGGAGGAAATCAAATCAAATATTAAAATTTAAAAAGAAAAATTTTAAAGTTAATTTTCAATTAATTTTAAAGCAAAAACATGTAAGTGATTATACAATTATGATGCATTTAACGTAAAAATTATATTTTCTCTTCATATTTATATAATATAAAATATTTATAAATAATACAACATACATAACGTAATTAATATTTAATTTATCTTTCATAAAATATGATTACAGTTTAATAATATATAAATTTAATGACTTATACGTTTTGCGTTTAATATTAGTTTCTGTACTGCTATAGAAGCAGAATTATAGGGTGTGTTAATTGGCTAAAAGTGCTATGTTCTTTGGTTTTCAGAAAATTACAAAGTTAGTGTATTCAGTTCAGTCAGGTAGGAACCGAATTTTTATGCAAGCTTGCCAATCTTTGCCACCTAAAACATGGATGGTCTTCAGGTTTTAATGCAGTTGTCCCCGAGTTACGACCTTAATTTTTCTTCTAGCAAGTCTAAAACGATTAGTCTTGTGTAATTTTTTTTATTTGAACATTTCATCCTAAGAAAAAAAAAAACATAATTTAATGATACAATTTGAAGTTAAAAAATTAATAAAATTGTATATAAATTAGACCAAAAAGAGTTTATGAAAAATGTATAGAATTAGGATGAATTTTGTATTTAAAAAATGCTTAAAAAATTTGTGTAATCTTAGAACGGAGAGGAATTTTTTATTTTTAAAAAAATTATTCTCACTTTAGGCTCATAAAAATAATGTAAGTTATTAGATTTATTAAATTTTAGTTTATTATTAAATATAATAAATTTAATTATTTAAATTTATTAAGTAAAATTTTTTAGAATTTTGATTAGTAAAATAAAAGGACTATTATTTTATAAATAAATTAATCTTTCATTCCTTACGTTTTGTTATTGTTATACAAATTTTTAATCTATTTTAGAAACTTACACAAACTTCCATTAAAAAATATTTATAATTACTCTTCATGTGAATTTTTTAATATAATTTATAATATCAAGTTATTATAGATTTTGTAAGTTTAATAAAGGAAAATATATGTAAATCTTATTTAAATAAAATTTTTATCCTTAAGTATTAATAAAAAGTTTAAATATATATTATTTCTATAAGATTCTTTCAACGTGAAGATACTTTGGGTCTGTTTGAGAGTACTTCTTATTTTTTATTTCTGAAATAATTTTGTAACTTTATTTTAAGAATTTTTCAAGACAAAATCATATTAAAATTTATTTGGATGAAATTTCTTTCAAATTAATTTTAAAAACAATAAAAAAATGCTTATTTGATAGAATATAGCTATTTTGTTTTTGTTATTTCCTGATTGCCCTCCATGGACTGCACCAGCATCAAGCTCGACGATGAGGAAGATATCTGAGAACTTGAAAGCCCTAGTTTTCTTCTGCAGCGAATTTTGCTAGCCCATTGGCACAACGATTCGCTACTCTGCCTGCATGAACGAACTGCAGCCTCCGTTCCCTTTGAAACCAGGTTCTAATGCGTGATATGAAATGTCTATCTCGTCCCTTTGCACAATCCATTGTTGATCATGGATATGATCCATACAGAGTCACTTTCAATTAAAACTTGTTTGAAACCCATAAGCCAAGCGAACTCCACTCCTTTGAGAACGCCCCATAGATCTGCTTGCCGAGGAGAGAAGCTGCCAAGATGATAAATGAATCCCCCCCAGCCAATCACCTCTCTCCCCTCTAGCTGTTTAGAAGACACATCTGTATTTATTTTAACCCAAGTGCTAGGTGGCGGATTCCAGCGTTGTTGAGTTGATCATCCCACTGTTAGACCTAGAAAGAACTGTAAATGCTAGTCTGTGTTCTGATAAAAGCCTATCAATATGAGATATGGGGTCAGCTGACCGCTAAAAATCAGGGTCATGCACTAAACCGTTTCTCCAGACTCCAGCATCTAATAGGGAACCTCCTCAACCACCATGATTGAGTCGCATAACCAAAGTTTTCAAATATATTTTGCTCCACCCAATCCTGAAAATTCAGGCTAAAGAATTGCTGCAACTTAGTTTGAACAACGCATCATTCCCAGATGGCTTTTGCCATGATGCAGTCTCAGAACACATGCAGACATGTTTCAGTTCTATCGTTGCAAACTGGACATATAACAGAAGCATTACACCAGTGGCTAGTTAAGCTCCTCACGGGCAGTTTTCCATGAAGAAAAGAGACGCACAGATTCTATTCATGGAGGAAGAGGAGCGATTTGGCTGGGAACGAAGTTGTTTTTAATTGTAATTTTGCCATTCACGAATTCATATAATTACAAGACTGCTACGGTGAAAACCAAAATTTTTTTTCTCCAATTTTTATTCTAGAAATAAATTATAGAAAATAAGTTTTTAAAATAGTTATAAAAAAATGACTGAAACAAGTCTTTTTATTTTTGTTATTTTAAAAACAAAAAATTGTTCTACAAAATAAAAATTAAACATGCTCTTAATTTTATGAATTTAAAAAAAATTATTAATTTAATAATAATTAAAATTAATTCACACAAAAAGAACTTATATGTAAATTTTTATAAGATAAGAATTATTTTAATAAAACTAATAAATTATTTAATACATATATAAAATTTAACATTTAATCCTAAATTTTAAAAAAAATTGAAGTAATTTACCTTATTTTTTAACCTTGTAAAAGGAGAAGCAATCCAGGAAACGAGCGGTAGGCAGCATGTTATAGTCCAGTCGCCTAAAACCCTAATACTGATTTTTTTTTTTTGTTTTTTTGCTGAAACCCTAATACTGAGTTTCAAGCCTTGGGTTTTTGTCTTTGCCATTCGACAGTTATCCTCTGTTCCTGACCTCCTTTCGCAGCATCTACCATGACGGAAATAAAAACTGCTAAGACACGTAAGGGTAAACGGGAGCTCGAGAAACGTGCTCCAAGACTCGTAAGTAGCACTTTGCTTATCCTTTCCCTCTGGCCTGTTTGCTTCCCTAAAATACAATTTCCGATCAAATTTACCGGCAAAATATTCGTCTAATTTATTTTCTAAACGACCTGCAACTTCTGCTCTAAAGACTTTTTGTGGCGTTTATTGTTATTAATTGCGTTTTGCAGGTTGAATCTGGGAAGAAGACGCTTATTTTACATGGGACAAAGACTAGCAGTGTATTGAATGCTGTTTTAGCACAGATTTATCACCTTAAGAGGGATGGCGCCGTAAAATTTAGTCGCAAGAATGAGAACATTAAGCCATTTGAAGCTGGTGGCGAAACTCCCTTGGAATTCTTCTCGCTTAAAACGGATTGCAGCATCTTTGTGGTAAGTATAAGACTTCCCTCTTCCTACCTCCTCTGTGACATTAATTAAATGCCCGTTGTACATTTGTGCCATTGTTGGCACGAGGGCTTTGTTTTACATGGTATGATTTGGCCGACAGTTCTGTTTCATCGACTTACTCGTAGGCAGTCTTGACAAATTGGCCAACTAACAAACTATTGAAATGACAGTTTTAGGTGAAAAAGAGAGAAACAAAAATCTGCTGTTACTTTTTGTAATATTTGACTATTTTATCATTGATGTTTGATTCTAATTTATAACTCTGCAAGTTTTTGTTTCCGTTGGGCTGGAAATCCTGTTTAGTTTTCTCCAACTCTGAGGGCCATAGATCTCTATGCACTTGTTAGAATTCATGCGTGATAGGAAATCTTTATTTTTTATATAATCTTCCAGACATAATGTTTGCTTCTTGCTTACCATATGGCAGCTGAAATTGTTGGGTTCCTTTGAGCTTCTTTTCTTATGGATACTAACTTATGTTACATGGCAACAATACAAGAAGGGGAGTTTGTGGATGGGAGGGACTTCCCATGCATGAGAATAGTTCGTGGAAAACTTCAGTAACTGAGGGGCAGAATAATCATAAACATGTTCTTCCCTTTGAATGCAATTAATATTTGTCCACTTTACAAGATATGGGTACTGGATTTACCCTGTTCAACTACACACCTTGTTTGCAAGCTTAAAGAATTGGCATTACCAAGATTGTCCTTGATTGTGATAAAAGGTCATGTTTGCCTACTTTATGGCCATGTTGACCATATTGAGTGGAGAACTTTGTTCCAAAGTTAATTTAATTTCTGTAATATATGGTGTAAAATACATTTAATTATAATGGTAGAAGTTAAATGTCAAAATTGCATATACAAGACCATGTTCAAAGAGTCATTTGTTTTCAGCTTTTGTAAGTAGTTTCTTTATCAGAGCCCATAAAATTGTAAATTTATAGAATAAGCTGTTTATATGTGATAAGCTGTTGACATTCAATTATCAACTTTGTCGCTTCTTCCTGTCCTTATATCAGAATAGGAATCCTGTACCTATAATGTTGTCATGATTTTGTTTTATCCAGTTAGCATAGCAAGTTTTAAATGGATTTTTTGTTGCTTGTATATTCTGCAGTATGGATCTCACTCAAAGAAGCGACCTGATAACCTTGTTATAGGGAGGACTTATGATCACCATATTTATGATTTAGTTGAAGTTGGTGTTGAAAATTTTAAGCCAATGGAGTCATTCACTTATGATAAAAAATTAGCTCCAAGGGAAGGGTCAAAGCCTTTCATCACTTTCATTGGAGAAGGTTTTGAGAGTGTTGAAGAACTAAAACATTTGAAGGAAGTTTTGCTTGATCTTCTGCGAGGAGAGGTGCATAATTGTCGCCCTTGGTCTTACATGTCTTTTTGTTTATAATTGAATTATATCGATGGGGCTGATGCATGCAGGTTGCAGAGACTATAAATCTTGCAGGACTGGACCATTCATATGTTTGTACTGCTGTATCATCCAATAGAGTGTTCATTACACACTGTGCATTGTGGCTGAAAAAGTCAGGAACCATTGTCCCAAGGATGGAATTGGTGGAAGTTGGCCCTTCCATGGATTTCGTAGTTCGTCGACATCGTCCTCCTAATGACAGTTTGAGGAAGGAAGCCATGAAAACTACAAGGGAGCAACCAAAGAAAAAGGTTGGCAAGATGACTTAAGTCTTGCGGTTATATTAATTATTGTAAAATGAAGTTTTAAGCCTTCAATTTTGTGTACTCATGGCGTTGCTTGCAGGAGAAGAACGTTAAGAAAGATGCACTACAGGGCAAGATTGGAAATATATATATTCCAGATCAGAAGGTGAGAGTGAATTGTTTACTTATGTTTGTTCATTGCATCTACCGTGTGAAGGTCTCTTGTAGCCCAGGCATCCCCCAGTTTATCAAGAGTAAACGGGGGCATAGCCTTGATCCATGCTTTCCTTTTATTAGAACTGATATTCTTATGGTTATGTTACTGCCTTGTTCAATCCAGTGGAGAATTATTAACCAGTTACCATAATTTATGATTGTTTAGATTGGAGAAATGACTTTGCCCAATAAAGCAAAAGGAGTAAAGAGGGAACGTCGAGAAGCCAAGCTGAAACACGAGAGTGATGAGCATGCGTCAAAAAGGAAGAAGGAAGCATCTTAGTATTTTGTAAAGTAGGTGATGCTGTTTGCATTTTCCTTGGCATTGTGGGTTTTGCTGTCTGTCAGCTTCCCCTGCCACCAGTTTTACTTTTGGTTGAAAAAAGCGAGTTATTGGTCAAGTTAAACCGAAAGGCATAAGCTTTTTCAAGCTGGCATGAATTTTGTTTTTTCCCCCTATTTGAGAAACTGTCTTATTCTTCTGTTATTTGAGTATATTATTATTCTACAAATTTGACCACACAGCATATGAAGTTATTAACCTTCATTTGCAATTTTTGTCAAATGAATCCCGTAGCTCCATTTTTTGGAATTTACATTTCTTCACGTTTAAATAAATTTCTTTTGTGTTTCATGGCTAAATGTTAAATTTTCACTTTGTACTGTCGGGAGTGTCCGTTTCAGTTGAGTTTTGCAATATGAAAATTGACTTGAGCCTTAAGATTAGGAGGATTTGTTTGCCAGTCTGCCCCATATATCACATTCCTTATGTTTCCTGCATTTCTACTTATGATTTGTGTGTAAATCATGAAGGGTCAGGCTTCTGATTCTGTGTGGTTTACTGAGTCATGGTAACAAACATTAGAGTTCTCCTCCATTGGGGATTGTACCTAATTCTAGGAAACAATCTCCGTTGATATTTTAAAGATGGAGGCCGTGATGGCTGATAGATATTCATGCGGATGGGAAGTTGGCGGGAAATATGTATGTATGATGCGTCCAATGTATCCTCCGGATCTCCAGGATATTCATGCGATGGTCACAATGTACGATCTTTAGATATAAATCCTCCTTTCGGTTCTCGAAATGGATAAAGCAGGGCGGCGGTAGCATTAGATCTTATGATGCTGCTTAACATGCCTCTTAACTTTTGGGAATGTTAGTAGTGTCAAATTAACAAATAGATATACGCATACTCGCTCGCACAAGGATTCAACATTCTAATTTAATGCCCGTCAATCCATTGTCTCCCAAATCACCACCGTTAATTTTCCGAAGAAATTATGGTGATTTTAATCCCATAATCTTTATTAATCTCATTGGTAAAGAAACACTGATACGAATGGCCATGTAATGTAATATTATTAGAGGGTTTTAACTTACTCTTTTATAAAGTAATCCACTTTAGAGGGCCAAATATTAACATAAAACAATACATTCATAACTACTAATTATGCTACCAGTCATATTTTTACATAATTTTTACTTCATAAAACTTACATAGACCATTAAACACAATCCTCACTTGTCCCCCAGTCCTGATCTGAAGGCTCACAAGGTAAAAACCTCTTTGTGGGAAGAGGTTTTCCTTAAGCGACGGGAGATATAGAAAAAAAAAATTCCGAACTTGACCAGGTTATCAAAAGTGTACCTTACCAGAATTATTTCCATCAGCAAGGACAGAAGAAAACATTCAAGTTCAGAGGAGAGGTTTGATAATACCTACCTCATGGTTTACAGACCCACAAATCCACTAAAATCATCCATCAGCATAGAATCCGTACAATTCTATACCAGCAGGTAATAATACCATCTCCTCAAGGATATAAATTGTCAACTGTTAGATATCAATAAAATTTACAAGAAAAGCATGAACAAGTATACAATTAGTCTAAAAGAATAGAAACCAAACCAGACATGAATAAAAAGGAATGAAAGCTGGTGAATTGAATACTCTATATAAATCATTGTTTTGATCCCAGGAACTAAACATAGCAAGTATCCAAAGGGCCACAAAAGCCGAAGCATATGAAGCCCTATGGATCAGCTTTCTTATATCTATCATTTTTTGACCGATCAGCTTGACTTCCTGTTTCATCAAGATAGGATTCATCAGTTGGCCACCTATCAATGCCCAAACTTCCTGTCGCTTGCAGAGAGCTTATATCCCAGATGTTTGACATGCCGCCTGCCACATCAAATTCTGGCACTTCATACTTGATTGGATTGTCCCACAGCCCATTCCCAGAGCTAAAAACAGCACCGACATTAAAGCCTGTGTTCCATGTTTCTTCTTGTTTAATAATGCTTTCAGTAGGGGAAAAAAAAGGAAAGCCTTTCTCCTTGGTCAGATCCTCTTGGAACAAGGCAAAATACTCTGGAATAACTTCTTGATTAGCGCTCGTAATGATTTTCCCTTTAGAAAGGGGACCTTCAAGTTCTAAGCTTGATGATCGAAGTCCCATGATCTCTGGGGTTGCCATCATCTCATGTGCTACAGCAAATTCATCTGACATAACATTTTCAATTTGCGAAGTCAGGTTTTCTGCGCCTGAACTCAAATCTCTTACCAAACCCTGTGAAAGGAAGTCAGGAGACCGTTCAACGGAAACTAAATTTAGTTCTGGTGTTTCAGAAGAGACGGTTATATTTCCCCAATCTGGTTGGTATCTCACTATCTGCCCATCCTTCAAAGACTCTGATGTTCCTGTTTCAAGTTGTTGTTTTACAAACTCCTTCTCACTCTTAGAGAACTTATATCTCTCTGTTCCTTTTTTTGCTCTAGGCGAGCTAAATATGCGGGGTTTTGAAATAAATTTGCTAAGAAAGAAATCATTCGTTTCTGCCTCTGCTCTGCAGACAGGAGCCTCTGGTTCACTTCTCCAGCATGGTGAACTGTCCTTTGCTGTTGTTGCTGCAGATTAACGACCTCTTGCATTAACTTATACCTTTCCTTCCTCAGTCCTTCTATCTCAACCTCAAGTCCAAACTTCCCTGATTCAGTAGATGGCCCAATAACACTGCCAACCTGCTGGCACTGCGGCGACTTGCGCCTTTGAATGTTCTTCAGTAGGTGTTTCTTCCCTCGCTGGAAAGCTTCATGGGCAAACTCCCACTTATTTGCGTCTATCTTGCGGAACCCCTGGATACAGATGCCCAAGTAAATTGAGAATGAATGAAGCAGAAATAGAAAAGACCGCAAGGCAAGAGGAATGGGCAAAATCAAAAGAAATGATAAGCAAAGGAAAACAACAGATTGTTTAGTCACACCAAAATCTAAGCCATCATGAGCAGATGAAGCTGTTTTGGGGTATGCAATCTGCCAGTCAAAAACAAGCTTAAAGAAAAGATCAAGATAATAGCATGCATTGAAAATCTAAATTCAGGTTGAATTACAAATGCTCCTACAGAAGCCCGGAATTCTACCTGCGGAAGATGAAATCCCTAGTAGAGCAGACAATCACAAGGGGGAAACAGTCCTTCTGTTCTTCTATTGCCAGTTCGTTTGTAGTCTCTGAATCCTAACTATAATCATATTAGGAAATATATGAACCATGTTCTTATTAGTCAGTTCCAACAGCAATAAAGCTAAGCCTAACAAACCTGAGAAAGTACAACTCAAGTACAGAGAAAAGGGCCATTACATTTACATGTAAGTCTGCATTTAAGACAAAAAAGAAGTCACAAAAACAGCACATTTTGCCTTATCTACCCGCATAAGCACAGATATCAAAATCACATCCAACCATTCCAAAGCCACATTTATTCAGAAATTTCCAACGGAGCAAAAATATGCATTAAAAGTAAAAGTATACACCAACAAATTGCCCCAAAATGTTTACATCGCCAATTGATACAATCAATTTTTTCAATGATTGATACATGGTCGGTCTTCATCAAACCGAATTACAAATTAAACAACAAACATAGGAAAGAATTACACCTAAAATGAAAAAGAAAAGATAAAATAGATATATACAACAAAAGAATAAGACCAAACATTATTTACATACAGATCACAGCAGCCATAACAGGCTGTTTTACTGCAATACCCACATAAGTATTAAGCTGGCGCACAAAACTGGAGAAATTGTTATGCTTGAAATTCCGTGGCAAGATGAGTCTTGCAAACTCCACAGGGTCCCACACCACAAAACTCCCACCGGTCGAGCCCCATGATATAATCGGATCCAGCGATGGATCATCCACAAGATCGAAAGTTTTTGATAGTAATGGCGGAACCGGATTCCCCAGTAAACACTCAATTGGATGTGGCACACCAACCTCTTCGAACTCAATGCTTGTTCCCATTAATTCCGTGCCTTCACCAGTAGACAATGGTATCACTGGAGCTGTATCACCCATGGAAATTGCCATAACAGGGGTAGAAGAAGAAGAAGAAGAAGAAAGCGGAATCGTGGTTGAAAATGATTCAAACTCCCTTAAAGGAGAAACAAATGGATAAGAAGGAAAAGGCCCAGAAAGGCCAATGTCCGCCATAACAAGACTGGCCGAGGTATCTCCGAATAGAGAGCCTGATGAAAACGTTTCAGAACCCAAATCAATGGGAGAGAATCCAATTGATCCTTGCTCCAATTGAGCTCACGGCAACGTTTCAGCCGGAGCTTTACTCTTGGATTCTGGTTCGTCTTTTAGGTTCATAGTGATACTGAGACTTCAACAGTGTACTGTTCCACCAAATAGGAAAAACCAGCGAGAACAATTCTGGTAAGATACTATGGTATGGTCAGAAACGCGCATATTTTTCCAGGGTTTGGGGATTAAATAGAGGTGTGTCGCCGACAAGGTGTTGGATAAAAATTTTGAAATGGTCGAAAGGCGGTGGAGGGTAGTCTCGTACCCTTCTTCCTCTTCTACGGCCAAAGTGACGTTGATGGTCGTTCCAGGCCATTGAATCCAGTTCAGAAGTGGGGTTGGCTCGAGTTTTCGTTGAAAGCCAGGTGAATCACTACTGAGTAACGCCGACCTTTGAAGTAGTTTCCTGGCACTTCCACTAGATACCTGCAAGTTGGAGATTGTCTGACCGCGAAGTCGGACTGCCACTCCCTTTCCGTGAGGGAAAGGTTAAATAAATAAATAATAAAAAAGATTTTTTTTTTACTTTCTATGAATTCTAAAAAATAGTTAGACAATGTCCTGTGTCAGATTTTATTGATCAGCTCGCGAGGGAAAGAGATTGATCAGACAGAGTGACCTTTTCGGGTCTGGTCCCTATTCGGAGGCGATCTGTCCTGGCTAATCACGGCAGGCTTGGTTTTGGATTTTAAGAATGGATTTTTTTTTTTTAAATACTGTGATGGTGAGAAGATTTTAGTTGAAAATTGTTTGTAAAATATAAATTATTTGAAAAATATTAGAATTACGTGATAATTATTAAAATAAATATTATAAATATAAAAATAAAAATATAACAATACTAAAATTATTGATACTCTTTACTAATGTCCAGTTAATTCCATTTGGACCATAACAAAGAAAAATTTACAATTTTTAAACGGGATAAGTAATTCCAGCAGAAATATTGAAAGTTTGCGTTTAAATTTATGTTTCCCTTACTTTTTAAATTCAAATAAGGAAAGATTTAATAGTTCATAAAGTTAATTCTTCCAGTAAAAAGAGTTCAATCAAATTTTACTGCTCCATCGATTTTTTTTTAAATTTTTTTGCTAGTAAGGCATTAAATAGATTTTGAAACAATGATGTTATTCGATTATGAAATGTAAACCAGCTGTTATTCCTTTTGTTGCTGATATTTAATTTTTAAAAAGCATTATACTTGGATACATACTTTGCATGTGAGATTTAAAAACATTATTTGTAAATTAATAAATAAAATAATTTAATAAATTCAAAATAATGTAAATTTATATAATTCAAATATATCTTAATAAATAAATTTTTAATGAAAATGTCCGAGAAAATCAATATGTTATCTTTTATATTTTATATAATGATATTAAAAAAAATACATCTCCTTTTCTCACAAAAGTGTTCCTTGGTGTTTTTTTTCCTTAAAAACACCCCCAATGCATGATGTTTAGACAGGTAATGATATATAAACTACATACACAATTTACATACGCTTTTATATTTTTATATTCTCACCCATCATTTCCTCTTACGTCCAATTTTCTTCATTCTCACTCATCATTTTGTCTTACTTCCGATTTTCTTCCCTCACGCTGTACACTTAAACATTTTTCTTATCATGCATATAACTTCATTATAAGCTTATATTTACTTAAAATAGACAGTAACTTTACTCTTACTTTTTTTATTTGATAAAATTTAAATTATTAAATTTTACAAACTAAATCAGAATCTAACTTACCCAAAAACTTATCATAAAAAAAAAAATTTAAACAAATTGTGTGTACATCTTCATATTAAATATATTAGAATTTTTTTGGCCTTATGAGACATCTATCAAAATTTGGGAACAACGGATCCCTAAACAATAGTCTGATTAGTGAGATCAAGCCGTATTGCTTCACATAAATAGATTAAGCAATGTGAAATGAATAGATTAATTCTTTGCCAGCGTATAAAAAAAATTTGATTGCTTACAGACTTTCTCATAGATATTGAAATAGAAGGTGAAGTAGTGAAAATTTTACGCGTCTCCACCAACTTGGCTTCATGCCAATGAGCCTGGGAGTCAATGATCAAGAGCAACGGTCAGATTACTCATTCTGACCACACAATCGATGCATATACAAGACACACTTTGCCATTCCAGAGGACAACTATCACTAAGTGACAGGGTCATAATGGTACCCGATTACCTTTTGCCATTGCCAATCAAATGAGAAATTGCCCAAAATTGCAGTACATTGCCGCCAAAGCTGCTTACCATTAACTGAATCTAATTACAAGGGGAATTTTACATACAAAATAATGGAAGAAAAATTATACAACATTTCTGCATGAAACTACGGGATTGCCTTATCAAACAATATTTTGCTGGAATAAAGATTGAGTATCCTCAGTTTGTGATGAATCAGTATTCTTAATCCAAATTAGAACAGAAATATACAACTGCTACTCTGCAACCAAGAATACACATGCAACCATTAGTTTGATCCTATGACATACCGCAAACATCAGGGGCACAAGCAAATTGGCATGCTCCCCCACAAAACATACACACACAAAAAGAGTATGAAGAAAAAACTAATTTGCAATCATGTTTTAATGGCACTTTGATGTGATTATGGCTTATTTTAAACATAGTTTGTGTATTTATATTATGAAGAAAACAGTACCTATTATCCACCACACAACACAACCAACTACTTTCAAAACTATGTCCAAGCCAAATTTAGTGCTGTTTAAGGCCACTACAAAATTTGATACTCACCTGGGACTTCTAAAAGCAGTGTATTTTGGTTAGACATCAAATCTTAATAAAATCCTGTGGTATGTGCATTTATGACAGCTTGGGTTCCACCCATTCAAGTAAGTAATGGCATGTTTGGACGACCGGGTTGAGGTGTAGGAGTTTTGATCAACAGTCTCAAAGTATCCATGATATTTGAGAAAGAAGGGCGTTTCCAGGGCTCACTGCAATAAACCATGTGTACAAAATCCATGACAAAGTGTTAAAGCATAAAATACCGTGGCAGATGTATCTAAACTCACTTGGCCCAGCAAGCCTCAATTATTGCAGCTACTTGGGGATTCAAATCACGTGGGATCTCAAGCCTTTTACCCTTGAAGCCAACAGCTGCCACAACCTTCAAGACAGTATGCAATAGGTACAATTGAAGAAACGCCTCTAACTCATGAAAAATTGGACAAAGTAGGAATGTATGCAGATCAAAGTAGCCATAGATATAATCACAAAACAGTATAACACACTAAACCCACAACATGAAGACATCTTAAAAGTCATTTACTTGTCACCCTTAGTGCCAGTTTGAAATATAATTCGACTAACACACATTCTAGCTACCATTTCCGAATCCTATCACCAAAAAATGCTATTTGACAATATATTCTTGCAATCATCAGATCGCTAGAAATCTCCTTTCATACAAATTAAAGAAATATAATTAGATATTCTGTAATTTCATATATCACAGGTCTACAACTAACCTGTGCTGGATTCAAATTACTCCATGGCTGTTGCGATGTTGCTAGCTCCCACAAAATTACACCAAAGCTGTAAACATCTGACTTCTCATTTGATGGCTCATCACGAAGAACTTCTGGAGCCATCCACTCAGGCTAAGAGAAGAAGAGGAGAAAACTTGAATGTGTAACTATAATTGTAAAATTTATCACTGGGAACTTAAAATACTAAACGGAATTTATGTAGCCAACATAAAACTTACAGTCCCAGCAGCCGATTTGGATGAGAGAAACGTATTTGCCTTTAGACGGGAAAGCCCAAAATCACAAACCTAAGGAAAACAAGAAAATATGTTAGTAAAACAAACTAACAAAACAATACTCCATTATTGCACCCTTAGTAAACCCAAACCAAAATAAGAAAAC
Organism: Dicorynia guianensis; assembly: GCA_037013595.1. Lineage (NCBI taxonomy): Eukaryota > Viridiplantae > Streptophyta > Magnoliopsida > Fabales > Fabaceae > Dicorynia > Dicorynia guianensis. Next base: position 32,912,417 of record JASUAB010000010.1, read on the forward strand.
AACTGAATAAAAAGGAACCGACAATGCGCATATGATTTTCTTGAAAACCCTTTAGCCCAAACTTCTATGAATTTTAAGAAGGTAGACCAAGTAATCCAATAAAATTCACTCTTCCATCAGTTCACACATAGTTCTCATTTAATCAAATCATTACCAAAAAACACAGGAAAAGCAGGTATATCAATTATTATTAAAGGAATAATCAATCAAACTGATACTTTGCTTATTCATCTTTCCAGCAAAGCCAACAAAGGTTGTCCACTTTGTCATTAAGTTAACTAAGTGGAACAACGAAATCATATTTTATAACATATACTGTATTGGAATTTTCATCCTTGGCTAAAGCAAATGGCTCATTCTTGGCTTGTACCCACAAGTCACAACAAACTTGTGAAAGATGGTAGCAAAAGAAGAAAGTGGAATCATACTACCAAAAGTGACCAATGGCTTAGATGAAACTCTAAGACTGTTAGCATTCTTGAGAGGTCCTCATTCTTACCTTCACTGTGTATTTCTTGTCAACAAGAAGGTTTGGAGACTTCAGATCTCTATGAACAATGGGAGGGTTACGTTTATGAAGATAATTCATTCCCTTTGCCTGCACATGAAAATGATAAAATGTTTAACCAAAGATTATAAAATCGATGATATTGCTACTTAAAAAGAAGAAACAAAACAGAAAAAAATACTTAAATTTTGGATGCATACCACATCATAAGCCATACTCAGCCTACGTCTCTCATCCAACATCTCTCTTGCACCAGGTTTATGCAAGAGCCTATATAAGCTACCCCTGCATTTAATTCAATCAAAGTCTCTAAGCATTAACTGGTAATATATATTAAAGAAACATACAACTTTCCCAATTTCAGGGTAAGGGAAGAGGGACTGATAGGGGAAGAACTGTAAAACCTTGATAAATATTCTGTTACAATTGATAAGTTCGGAGGCTGAGTGACTGCTCCCATAAATAGAACAATGTTAGGATGCCGCAAGCGTTTCATTATTGCAACCTATCAAAGGAAGGAGTAGGAGTACAGCTCAAATCAACATCAAGCAAAACCTGAAGTGCAACAGGTGTTTTCTCTGCAGAGAAAGCAAAAATTATAAAAACTTAAGGCATACCTCTCTTAGAAATTCCTTGAAGCGCTCAGCATGAAAATCTTGTTCCATCAAAATTTTCACGGCAACATCCTGCAATTCATAATGTTTTGAAGGTTGTAAGAAAGGTAAATGGAAAACATAAGCAACAAGGAAGTAAAGAGAGGGAGAGAATATAAATAGGTATTAAACAAATTAAAGTTCAAATAAACAAAAAACTTCAAATCAGACCATCAGTAAAGTTCAAATAAACAAAAAAAAGTTATGGAGCAGCTATGGAAGCGTTTCCCTCAAACCAACAAAGCATATGTAAGATAATAAATTTACTAATTTGAAACATCAAGGCTCCACTTATCTCCAGAAAATAAAATGCAGATGGCCTTAGATCCACATAAAAAACTTGATTTCATGGATAATGATATGAATCCAAATAAAATTTCAACCTCTAGACGTCCAACTGAATTAGAAAGCCTAAGGTGCAAAGGTTAGCTTGTAGTGGTATAAATCACATCATTGGCAAGAAGGTCAGAAGTGGGAAGTTGATTGGCTGCCAAAAAACTACAGTTACAGACAGCTTCTGCTGGTAGTGGGCAACACGCCAAGAAACAGTAGGTTGATAGCATTTAGGCAGAAGCAATAGATAAAAACAGTACAGGTATTGGTTGTTTCAAGGCTAAACTTGCATTGAAAATAATTCATGCTCAAGGAAATTTACGTGTCTCAGACAATTGTCACAATTCAGTTTCAGTTGATTGAAAACAAGGATAAAAATAAAATAAAAGAATCTAGTAAGCTATACTTGACCTTCTAATGTTAGATCATGCTGAGAATGATGCAGCTTAATTTATTCTTTTAACAGAAAAAGAACGAGAATTGAAAAAATTACATAAGAGATGGAGGACAAGAGACCTTTCTTAAAAAAGGTACAAAAACTTTAATCCTCAATTTAATCCACTCCATCACACAAGAAAGTCTACATTTAAGTTCCAGGCAACAGCCATATACAGTTAATCAATTTTATACAGAATCGAATTTCTTTTAAAAAAGGTTGCTTACCGAACCATTCCACTCAGCGCGATGTACTGTTCCAAAAGAACCTGAAATTGCAGCAGTACATTTTCACTTATCGACTATTAATACTGATTGCACAAATCACACCATAGAGAAGAAGCATGTGAAGTTTAAAATTGAATAATAGTTGGTGCAAGACTACAAAAAAAAATCCAATTGAAAAGGAAGGAGGCATACCTGATCCTATTCTCTCTTTCAAAACAAGATCATTCCATGGTATGTCCAAATCCTCCATATCAAGGCCAAGCTCTCTATTTGGTTTATTAGCAACCAGTTGACTTCCTTCAACCAACCTTCTACCCTCAAGAGCATCCACACTCGAATTTGTCAGTGCTAAAGTAGTTTGAATATCTCTAGGCACAACAGGGCAGTTATGCTTTATAGGCAGTGGATCCTTGCTCGTAGTTGTTGAGTCTATAATGTTCTGAGGAGGGTTACATGATTTAAATGTGTCAGAACCTTGATCTGGTGTGCTTGAATGAGAAGTTTGCTGGTGTTGAGAGCCTGAAATTCTGTTGTCGTTTGAAAATGACCTTGGGTTAATCTTGTCCCTGAACTTCCCATCAAATTGTTCTGGAATGGATAATCCAGAATCTCCATCAGCAACTGCTCCTGTGATATAAAATTCACGGTATTGCATACTTACCCCCAATTCAAACCCACAATAATCACAATCACATACACCTCAATGCATACCAGATTGGAGAATGCAAATAATAACTAAAGCCAACTTTCCTCACAAGTTTGTCTAACACAAAAATTAGATGTGCACTGCTCCTCAAGTTCAATCTTGCAAAAGAGACTAAATGACTGCTTAGCCTCTTTGCCCATCCACAGTCATTCAGGAATTTAATGATGATATTCAACAGACTTGGCGAAGTAACTTGAATTGATATCATGACTGGCAAGAGGAGGAAAAAATCTAAAATTAACAAGAGGCCTGCTGGCGGAAGCATGATGAGTTATAATTATCCTTAAGTAAATTTCAATCATATTTTTCATCCAATGATGCTTAAGCATGTCAATATCTTAATAAATACACTGCCAGCTCCTTTCTAACAATCACATCCTTTCCCAGTTCCACAATCTAGAGCCCAACTTAAGCATACACAATAATCAAGTTGGAAGATCATTAAGCTAAAATATCACAGTGCAGACCCCTGCTCCTTTTCTAACTAAATAATTGGAGGCCCGGGGGGGGGGGGGGGGGGGAGAGATCAAAGTCATGTGGTTTCTAAAGTTAAAAGAAACAGATATTGTCAAATAATTACGGTAAATACAAAAATAAAAAAACAGAAAGATACCATCAAATACCTAGTACAGATAAATAATATGGGAGGAAAAATAGATTAGATCAGAATATCACATGTATAGAATTCAGGATAACATAGCCTATCATTTAGTAGCTCCATACCCATGTTTGAATAGTGTTAAACTTGTTTAAGGAGAGTTAACTTGAAGCAATTGACTTCACCATTAATCAAACAGCAAATTAAATAAAAGATCCAGTACACATGCGTCTTATAATAAGCAAATCCTTCAAATTACATGACAACATACATATCCCAAACCCACAATTAGCGTATTATAGACCAACTAGGAAACAAGAATATCACCTGCTGAGTTATTGTCAAAGACAAGCTCAATAGATAGGCAATCTGAGAAATACTGTTTGGCCAGTGACCTGAAATCAATGGTACGTTCAGCTGGTTTAAGTCTTGGAAAGCGCAAGGGTGAAGAAAAGGAGATGGAAGATGGACCATTGAGCAAGGAATCAGGCTCGCATAAGTAACCTGGCTTCCCAATTAAATCAACCAGATATTCCCTGTAGTTATGTGATGTCGTCAGATCTTGGGTGTCAGTACTACTCCTAATATGAAACTAGATTCAGAATGTCAACATTAGTGAGCTTTGCATTTCCTTGGTTTCGGATAGAAACTTATTCTTTAGACAGCAGTACTACTTGTACACATTAATGCACTTATGCTTATTGATAAAACATATACCTGTCAAGCCCAAATCGGACAAGACAAGAGGAAGCATCATCTCTTGAGCAATATTTACAGCCCTTTGCAATCCGACATGGTAAATCAATGGTGTCAGCTAGTACCTGAAGATACCATATACAAAATATGTCATCTCAAAATATATATACACTGTCACTAGTTTTAAACCAGCGAACAACAATAAATCTACTCAGGCATAATCTGGGCCTTAAGAAGAACCTTACTTTGAATAATATAGCACGATGCCTGCAGAGGCCAACAGACAGACTACATATTGGAACAACAATGGATCTTAAACAATCTTTGAGGTCATTACTACACTCCCTCCATATAGAGACAAAGTCATCTTCCCCAACAGAAGCTGAACCCCTTATTATAGCAATAAAACATAGTTAGAGTGGCATGACTGGATATTTAGCTTATAGCTAATACAACAACGCCAAGGAGACTCACCCCATACGGTTGCAAACCAGCTTAGCAAGCTGGTCTACAACCTCAGTTGTGGTGATGCAGCTACAAGAGATGCTATGTACTCTGTTTTGCAGTTCCTTTAAGCTGGGATCACTACGTCGATCAACCATAATCACTTCAAGTGAAGAATCAGTGCATGGATCAACAGACTTTAGCGATTCAACAGATGGAATTCGGCCATTTTCCTGCAAATCAGTGCACACTGTCCACACATAGGGATCCATTCCATGAATTAGATAAAAGCCATCGGGAATTTTGTCGAAGTATGATAGGCAGCCATTCACCTGGTGCACATTATTAACACATTATTAATAAGACACAATATCAACAAATTGTTTATCTACCAATGAGTGAAGCAAATCTATCAAGATGAAATTACTTCCATGTTCAACATCGTCTTTCTGTAAAAGAAGGAGGAATTTTTTTTATTAGAAAAAGGACTAGAAGGATTTTTTTTTCTGGGGAGGGGGGGGGGGGGCGCGGGGGAGTGGGGGTTTGTTTCCGGTTAAATTGAAATTCATGCAACAACTCAACAATCAGGTTTTTAAGTTTCTTTTGCATAAAACAATAACCATATGGTCAATACCATTATTTTTAAGCCTCTCCAACATGCTTATGAGTAATGACTTCCTGGTGCAATTTTCCATAGAATGACCAAGCAGATTTTGCTGACCCACAATAATGCTTCAATACTGAATTTATATTTTCAAGATTTTTCTGACTCCTTAATATATAGTAGGTACATTATACGATATAAAAGTATTGGACAGTCCAAAAGTGAGAAAAGAAGTTGTTTATAACCTAATAAAACACATTTGAACTCAAGAATGACTTGACCAATCAATATGACCATTGAAGAACTGTATAAGGAACAGATAAATAGGAACCTCCCCACAAATTGCCCAGGATTAATGCATACTCGATTCAAGTTAAAAGTGAAAAGGTATAGCTTAGACATGTAATATCCTGCGGTCAGTGGTGCGACAAAGGGGAATAGTTTTTGTTTTCTCAAGGAGCCTAATATCCCACCAGGACATAAGATGCAAAAAAGGTCTGCCGTGACATCTCACATCTCAATTATCCCTGTAGACTTCAACATTGTAATTCAATATCCAATTCTCCATAGCAAATTTATAATCAATAAAACCCAACTGAATTGGGTCTTATACTATTGCAACCCCATCAATTCAAGTCAGACTATACCTCCTCCTGTCACTCGTTGCAAACGACTAAGCAGTCCGAATGAACTACTAACATCATCCTCAAAATTTGTCATCGTAAGCATTATTTAATGCTCCAGTTCAAGCGGACAATAAAGGCCAGACGAACCAATATAAATCTAATGAAGACTCGAGTTCATAATAACACAGAAAATTAATACCTAAAACGCTCACAGCTATTGCCAGAATTCGCAACCACAATTCAAATGAAAAAGTCCAGACTGCGTAAAGAAAGTCATAATCAACATACCCAGAATCTATGTGACACCGCCTCCGCGGAACTTGATGATGACGACCTTAACGCAGATTCATCTGGCACTGGATCCAGGAAATTAGGATCATCAGCACATGTCGCCTCAGATGACAGCCGGAGTGCCAAAGCCAGCTGTAATTGATAACTCTCCTCCGTTTGCTGCGCCCAGCTTTTACTTGATGACGAGCCTCCCGTCCTCACCGTCGTCTCTGTCAACTTTGTTCTTAACTCGCCCCCAACACCAACACCTCCACCAATCCTGAATCCATCATCATGCATGTACCCAAAGGCATCGATCTCGTTTGAAGCTGGCGTCGACAGAGTTGGAGCATAATATTCCCCCGATAGTGAGCTTTCACCAAAACTGCTCCCACTGGACTGTCTCTGCAACCCGATCGAAGAGTACAAATTTCCGATCCGATTCCCAGTGACCCTATGATCAGCACCCAAGTCCCAGTCAAAACCTCTGTCCACCTGGCCTTTATTGCTCTTTCCATCCCCAGACGAAGAATCAAGCATGGAAATCGGAGCAGGTGCCCCGGACAGGGAAGCTCCCCCACCGAACTGGTCGTCTTGGCTCACTAGTGTGTAGTTCGATCTTCTACCGGGCATTTCCATGGAGACCGTTAATAACCGTTGCTCACAAAACCCTAAAACCCGCCATTGCTGATAAGGATTTGTCTCCCTATAACCAGGTGACTGTGAATCTTTCTTTTCCTTTTCTCGCTACAATTCGATTGTCGGAGAGAAAAACGAAAGCGGCAGACCTTTTATTCGATGGCGCAATCGTAATATTCCTTTTAATTATTTCTTAGCGGTTTTGGCAACTTTTCTATGCGTCGCGAAATCGGTACTTCGTTCGCATGTTCAGCCGGTCCCGCATTTCTATTTCTCCACCCGCCTCTATCCAATTCGGACTCCACGCATACTCACCTGCCCAGCGAATAAAAGGAGAGGGGCAAGCGTGAGCAAAACACAATCCTAATTACATCATTGGGAAAATTTAGTAGATTAAATTTGAAATTATTAAATTTTTATAAAATATGTAATAATTATTAAATTTATTAAATTTATAAAAATGAAATAAATATTTAATATTTTAAACTATTTTTATTAAAATTATGACTATAATTAAAATTTAAACTCTTAAATCATAGTTATTTATTGCATAAACAGGTTATAAATATTTATAATCAAATTAGGTTTTAATGATTCGACAAAAGAATAGATATTTGAATTATATCAAATCGACTAAATAATTATTTATTATTAATATTAGATATTAAATTAATCAATTTTGATAAATTTTTTATTTCTAGTACCTAAAATCATTAAGATGAAAATATTTTCATTATAGACTTTAGTTTTTTGTTCATTATTATTGATATTATTAGTTCCTATAATCTTATCCATTTTAATTATACCACTAATTAATTTGTAATTATATAAAATATTTAAAACCAATGTATTATACTCATTCAATGAAAGAATATTTCATAATGCATAAATTCATAATATTAATATATAGATTGCCAGAGTTACTTTATCTTTTTTATAAAATTATATCTAAAAAAATTATATATCTACATTAATACAATAACATTTAATTATTATCTTAAAAATTTTTATCTTCAAATTTAAACCAAAGAGGTGTTAAATAATTTATCTTACATCTTATAAAAAAAAAATAAAATTTGATATAGACTTGGTAATTTTTTATTTTTGGTACAGACATGGTACTTTTAAATATGGCCAATCAAGCTCACAGAGCACGGTGGAGCCCATTAAAAATATCCTATCATAATTACTTATTATAGCGGACAACAGTTTATTTTCAAAGTCATAGCAGCGTGGACTTTGAGCAATATAATAAACAAAAAAAAAAGGTGATATTCGATGAATCTCAGGGATTAAGGTCTTCTTAAGAATGAGCAAGAAAAAAAAAAGAAAAATAATAAAAAATTAATTTATTTATTAAATTTAGAAATAAAAAATTATTAAAAGATATTCAAATTCAAATCTCAAGCAGTATCCATCATCCACGTAAATTGCTATTCTTCTTCTCGAATTCTCATTTTTTCAGTTTTTTTCATTAACGTCAAAGAAAAAAGAGATTAGATCGAAGCTGCGTGTCTATGATGGTAACCGAACTAAACACGGCCGCGACCCGATCCCTTGTATCTGGACGGCAATTAGGCGGTCAATTTTGTCTGAAATCCGAAGGCATGTAGTTCATGGACCTGGCGGACAGTAGAGACCCGTGCTCTGGAGAGTTGAGCCAGTGTTCGCAGCCTGGCTCTGATCCAATGAACCCTGCGGGTATACAGACTACAGTATTTGCTTCGCTTATTAGCATTAGTCCACACAATAGATCAGGCAACGAACCACAACCAACCAAAAAATATAAAATACATTTCAATCAGCCCTTGCACTGATGGCACGAAAGTTGAAATTTAGAGTTTATTATAAATTGTAAATGATTTGAAATCTGCATTAGTAACTCACTTTAACTTGGTCTAATGCCTTTTGGTGAAATACTCTAACTTGGTCCACTACCTCCACATTTGCGAAAGAGACTTGTTACAAAATTTCAATAATGGTGCAAAATTACCTTATTATAAGCATTGGAATTAGACTTTAACCTCTTAATTCCAACGTTTTGTTGAAAATATTTATTGGAAGTGGAATTCTGATTCCTTCTTAGAATCTCATACATTTCAAGAGCAACTAACCAATACTATTCAAATTATTGACTCTTCTCCTAAAACTCATCAAAAGATGCCAAAATTTAAAAATTTGTTAAGACACCTAATTGATTTTTGTTCTTATTACTATTGTTATCATCAATCTTATTATTAGATTATAATTATTATTTTTATCACTAGTATCATTATTATTATTATTATCATCTTTATTATTATTATTATCTTTATTATTATTGATATTGTTGTCACCACTATTGCTACCTGCTATTATTATCAAACCAACATCACTAATGCTACTAAGTATGGTTCACTTTATTTTATCTTTTCTAATTTTATATCTTAATACTAAATTTAAAATTCTTACCCAATTCTAATTTTAACTGAATTAAATTAAAATTATAATTCTAAACCTCAATTTCAATTCCAAAAGTCAAACCGAACATAATTTATTTATTTGACTGGCAAATTACAAAATTGAACAGTTCCATTTTATTCCTTCATTATCGGTTATTAGCTATGCCAATCGGCTTGTACAAATTACATGCGAACCAACGTTATGGGCTATCTTTGGGTGTAACACGAAGAATTGGGCCCGAGCTGTCTTGGGTTTGGACGTTGAGGGCAACGCCATTTTCAATTATGTTTGGTGAGGTGATATGTATGGGCTTTGGGCTGTTGTTAACTTGTTGTCCTAATGTCCTGCCACCCAAAATCATAAGTAGTACATGCCCAATCCGAGAAAGATGCCCACAGGCGAGCGCGGTATCAGAAAAGACACAAAAATAAAATCTGGAGGGAAGAAAAAATCGGGAGGGAAAAGCATAAGAAAAGAGCACTAAGGCGGCGACAAAAGGCGGCAATTTGCCGAACAGCGCGAACACCTTTTCTCTTCCTCCCTCAACCTCAAATTCTTCTTCCCAACGCCTTAAAAAAAAAAAAAAAAATCTTCTTCCCATCGAAACCACACATAGATGGCGTTCAAACATCAAGCACAGGCACAAACGCGTGACTATAATGCTTCAGTGTCTAAGGTTTCTGTGAGTGAAGATTGGAAAGGTACGCGTCTGTATCTGATGGTTCCCTGTTTCTCACTCCAAGGCTGATGCCTTTGCGATCTATGACCGCACTGGATCATCGATTTGATGTATGGAATTGCAAATTCTTGTTTTGCTTTGCAAATTTGACTAGTATAATTTCGATGTATGAAGTTTGCTTATGCCATACTGACTTGCTTCTTTCGAGTCTCGGTCTCCGTAGTTGGTGTTTGCCTCTGATTCATAGATTTATAGTTCTCTCTTTCCCGCGTTAGTATTTGTTTGTTTCAAGAACCCTTTCCTTTGAAGCAATTTTAGTTGGGGTACCTTTTTTTTTTTTTTTTCTTTCCTTCAGATAAAGCTGGGTATGAGCAGGCGTGATTTGGAGATGAATTTTAGAAACTTAGAATTGGAGTTTTATTCATGCTATCTTCTGGAACTGAATTTTGTCTTGTTTTTGTTCCCACTATCCGAATAAGCAAGAATAGTCCGTGAGTAATTTTGTATTGCTAACTTGTTTTACTATCCTATCAAATCTTCAATTACATGAACTAAGAGCTGAGAGTTGGTCAAGTGTGTTATAGTCAGCTTTTTTGTAAATTTTGTCATTAAAAAGGATGTTTCTCCTGGCCATTCCTTATTTAAGGATAGAAAATCTAAAATGCATTCGTACAGCGTATCTCTGTAACAGTTGTGGAGATACGCTACTCTTACATGGAAGTAGACCTAAACATTCTGTCCTTGCACTGGATGTTCAGTTACCTCACATTCCTCTTCGGGTAACAGAAGAAGCTAAAGCCTAGATATTTCCCTAGTCTGGAAAAATTGCTCAATCTCCAGAGTATGATGATAAGAGCACAATACTAATTAATAACAACTTCTGTTACTATATACATGCTACAAAACAACATTTTATGGGATTATTACTTTCGTTCCCCTGGCTCTCCCCTTCATGAAGCCTGTGACTGTTAGAATGCAACTGTGGATGCTCTGCATTTGGTTCCAATGCTTGACTTTGTCACAGACTACTTATTTGTTTTCTCTTTGGTCTTGGTCAACTTGCTAGCGGGGAAGTGTAGTCTGGCCATCAAAGGACGGGGTGCTCGAGTTCCCCTTTCAAATCCCCGCACACAGACAAATCCTGCATAGCATTTTAACCAATTTTTTGGACGGGTTAGGTTATCGTATTTATATAGGCTAATCTAGCACTTCCACTTCTAGTACATTATCAAGTGGGTTCCTCGTTCTTCTTCATTTCATTCATTATTTTTTGTAGAAGAAATTAAAAATCAACAAAGGATTTAAATTTGTCGAAGAGCATCTATGTGGTAGTTTTAGAGTTACTATTGTAAGAATTATACTAAGTTTGCAATGACATTATAAAGTAGTAACTTGTCTATAATGGAGATAATCTAACATGCAATATGGTATAAAATCAAAATGACCGAGAATTTGCTGAGAATCATGGACACATGTAACATAGATACTCCAAATATTTTAATATCTGATTTGTGAGGAAGGTCCACAAGAAGTGCATACAGAAGACCAACTATGAAATGGGCTGAACTGATATAGGGAATTGTGGTTACTTGAATTAGAAAACAATATACTCCCAGAATGGGTAAATTGGCAGTTCTCATTGAGGACTGTTGATGCAGGTCATAAAATGTATGGGTTTCGAGGCTTTAATAGTAAATTGTACTAGTTGTCAAATAGACTTTACTAAATCACAATTTGTTTCTGAATGAAATGACGGCAACAGAAGAGTTAATGCTTTATCCAAGCAATTAGGCTGTACTATACTGAAGAGGGGTGAAAATTTATTAATGTAGATATAGGAGATTAGATGTTAGCTAAATGCTTAACCTAAGAGCTATGAATGGGAGGTAGAACTTTAAGGTGGTAGTCATGATGCTTATAGCAAATAAAGTTATGCGAGTATATTTGTCTCTAATCCTTTGGCCCCTATTTATTATTATTGTATATTTAAAAAATGTGCAATACAGTGATGCTTTTTACACCTACAAAAGTACAAAAATAGGTAAAAGTAGGATACTCAATCACAAAGTACGATTATATACTGTGATACTGGGAACTAAATTTTACCTCTCCAAAAGCATTGTTGAATTTCTTGTGTTGACAAACCTAGTTGACAAAAAGCATATCTTCAATTTCACTGGATGCCTAAAAAGTGATTTTGAAAGTTACTGTATAAGTGTGGAATTACCTTTAAATATTGATGGTATGGAGGTTCCAAAATATACAGTTCGCCTGTTGAGGTTCCAGATTAAACTTCGGGGAACATTAATTGGGTTAAGGCTTGATTCATGGTCAGCAAATACCTGCTTTAAATGATATATGTTTAGTACTGCTTAAGTTACAAAGATACAGATATAAAAGAAAAGGAGATTTGACAGTTTGACATTTCAAATGATTTTACCTCGTTGACTTGAAAATAGGTGCCATTTAGTGGAAAGCTCCCTTTCATAGCTGTACGGCATGGTATCTGTCAATGATTTATCATAAAAGTCAAACCAATATATTATAATCTTTGGAATTAATTCTCCCGCTATAGTGTATAGAAATCAATAACATATGGTAGCATAATTGCTTTTATAAGCATTCAGACCAGGAGTGTGCCCCGAACTATCTGCGAATTTGCTTCACGGATACTGTTACATGAGAAACATTCCTTCTCATCACACAGTTGGCCACATTCTTGGGAACTGCATTTGCTTTCAGGTGGCTGGATAGAATTTGCTGTCTCACCTGATGTAAGCATTAACACATTTGGCAAAATGAATTAGAAAATCGGAAAACAGAAACAGATTATATATTATGTTTCCTTGCATAACTTGGTATACTGCATAATGCAGGTAAAGACTTTGCTAGCTATCTAAATTCATCCAGTAGGAGCTATGGTAGTTAGGCTGTTATTTTTTTCTACCTGGAGTCCATATAGCAAGTAGGTAACTGCACGGATCATCAGGTTCCCGTTTGTCCCACTGTATTGCAGAAGTAATTAATCAATTTTGGATGTACGAGGTAAAAATAGATTTTGACTAACAGATGCAGCGAAGACTAACCCCTTCCAGAAGAGGATGCGAATCTGGGAGTTCATAACTGCATGAAAATAAACAAAATTCAGCATAAAACGCCAGAACTTTGCACTGCTATACCGGTGAAGACAATGCTTACTACTGGAGATTCTATGAAATGCCAATTCTTATATAATTATTTTGGTTTGTTCTAGGATTCATACAATCCTAAATGAACACAAATCCTTATCTATTAATTACCTTTTTTGTTTTTGTAATATCTATTCGTTTCTTCCCCCACAATCATTAGTTCACCTTCCTTCTTTTAAGTATTAAAATTGTGTGTGCTTGTTGATTCTTCTGAGATGAATAAGTTGTTTTACTTACACACAGTGCTCAGTCCGTAATCGGTTCACATTCTTTAGCTTGGGTGTAGGTATGGAAGCAGCTTCCGGAGTCAGAGCAACCAAGGCTTTTGACATTTCACCTTCTTGGAGCTCCATGTTTTCTTGCATATAATTTTGTAAATTCAGAGTGAACTCTTCAATGTTAAGCTTGATGGTAGGAATTTCGCAAGAATCCTCATAGAAGGCATCCTCTATATCATTTTCTGATAATTTTGGCCATTCTGGCTCTGGTGTTGCTGGCTCTTCAATAATAGGTTGGCAGATATTGATCTCAGATATCGCTTCTGGTTGCCTGCACACGACTGCTTGCTGAACTACTTCTGCTTGGTTTCTCTGTTCAGGGAGAGGCAAGGGCAACTGACTCATAACTATGGATGGGTTCTGTTCAGTTGCATTATTTCCAGCTGTGGTAACTATATTTCTCTGCTCTGGTCCTGGCAGGGCAAGCCTAGCACTGCATACAATATTTTTTATCTGTTAATTGATCTGTCATAACTTAAAATGTCATTGGAATTTTAGGATGTCATTATAGCTGTAAAATAAGCTGCCATTACCTTAGTTCACTGTCATGAGGATAGGATGCAATTTGAGTACTGTGAAGGTATTAAATATAATAAAACTAATTATATGAACTTCTTGTTATTCTGTGCTGCTCGAGGTTCTTAGCTATATTGCCAACAATAATACCTGCAGTACCTTCTAAAGTTTGTGAACGGGGTACTGGATGTTGGTGACAACAATTTTTTTCTCCAAAACTATGCTTATCCGTATGAAGAACTTACTAGGTGCAAAGAACTTTAATAAATATACCTTGCAAATGCACTTGCAAAGTGTCTGCATTCTCCTCTCATTGGGCATGCATTGCAGTTGGGTTTGCTTTTTGTACAAAAGACCTGCATTGATTTTTGTTTTTGACCCAATCACACAACTGGGTTGTGTTTTATGGTAAGCCACTGATGTGTAAGAAAATTACAATTTACCTTTCCAAATGTAATCATCTGATAATGTAGCTCATATCTGTAATATATTGCAGTAAAATCATTAATAGATAAGTTACCCTTTTTAAGCCTACAAACAGAAACAAATCTTTGTATCAATTAATAAATTAAGCGTAAATTGAAATGAAATCTTTACAATGTTCTTTGGTCTAGCTTGCATAGTCGGGGCCACAGATATTTTTGTATGGATTCCAGCACTGGGTACCTGTCAGGACAGTAATATTAGCTCTCCTTATCAAAATGAATTAATGCATTATAACACTTTTTGGGGGTGATACCCACAATTCTAGAAGATGCAACTGAAGTGACTCAGGCAGTGGCTGGAGGGGTACCCATCCTAGTCGTACCGCTATACGTCCAACATTTGTGTCCACCTATTATATAACAATAACTATCAGATCCATTCCATCTTCAATTAATTGCATACTTCTGTTATAAACTTACTGGGAAGGCAAGATGGTGGAGTGTCAAGAGCCGCACACACTCAACACTTTTCAGTCCCAATCCTCTTATGCTTAGCAAGTATTCTCTGCATGCATGAATTAGATATTTAATATGCATGTGTTCTACTTCCATGAAAGAGGTCCAAATGCTTCTGTAAGTGTGCATGTCAACGTGGGTGACTAGTGGAATTGAGATTTCAAGATATCAAGACATGCTAACATTATAAGTAAGGGATACAAGACTTCTTTCAAGTTGAATTAATCTGCTCAACTTACTTTGCTTGGTCAGGTGGAACATCCCTCAACCACTCAAGATCAATGTCACCATGTTCTTCAACTAATCGATTCAGGAAATTCTGCAAATTATACCATGTAACATAAGCTTCACTTAATAGTTTTCTATGTCTAAGGAGAGCATCAATAGATAATATTTAATTGAATAATGAGTGTACCTTAATACGTTCTGCAAGCATGTTATTCATTCCCCGTTCTTTTATGGCATCAGCAATTTCACTGACGTCTGCACATCTGACTGCATCCCAGTCTAAAGAGTGCATGGTGTTTGCAGTTTTTTCTCTTTTTCCTTCCCTGGTTTCTGCTTGTATTCTTAAAATATCCCAGTTACAGTTATCCTTTTTCTCCTTTCCCAGCCTCTTGTTCTTTTGTTTTATAGGCGCAGCATTCATTTCCTTGCTTTCATTTATCACAGCATAGTTGCGATCACCAGAATCTAACTCTGTCACTTTCTGCATAAGATCTTGGGTTTCTCCAGAACTATTCAAAAAGTGTTGCTGCATGATGTTGCTTTGTTCCTGAAAATGGATCTGGGATATCATACTCTGAGAACGGGCAATTGCAGATTGACTTTCAGCCTCCATTTGTGAACTTGCTCTGTTCATAATATTCTCATCTTCATTTTTTGAGAAGCCACTTGATGGGACTCCTGTTTTGAAAGCATCAAAGCAATGAACTTCAAGTGCTCCTGAGTTGGTCAGTTTCAATATATAATCACTGGAGGGGCTGATGGATGCTTCCAAGGAGCCTTGAATAACATCTGTTCGTTCAAAATTTTCTGTTTGATTGTCATGCTTAATATGTATAGATTGACCATATGCATCGTTTATATTGTCAAGTGGCCTGCTTCTCTGACTACAAACTTCATGTAACATGGTTGAACTTGCCATTTCTAAAAGCTTACTAAATGAAGTGCTGTTGTCAAAAATGTTGTACTTGGGTGTGCTTGACAGCTCCTCTATTTCTGAGTTGCTATCTGAGCTTGACCCTATTTTCTCCAGATTTTGATCAATTGAAAAATCTCCTGATATTTGAGATGTGATGAGGGAGCATTGGGATGATACTGCATTGTTCAACTCTTTTCTAATGTCCCCATAACACGAATTATCTTGCCCTGCACCATTGATGGTGCCAGTAGGTGCGCTTATTATCAAACTGTGGTATTCCTTGATGTTGCTTTCAGCTGATTTCAACAGTTTGCAGTTTGATTCATCTGTTAAGCTCATTCCACTGTGGGTTGATGAATCATTGCTGTTGACAGTGTCTCTCTCTTCAGAAAGCTCAACGATGTCTGTTGTTATAGAACTTTGATTTAATATCTTTGCTTCCCTTTTTGTATTCTCCTCTGCTTCCACAATGTGCACCTGTGGATTTTGCACTACCAAGCTTGTGCCTTCTTCATGGTGAGTTTTGCATGTGCTACTTGGCTTTAGGGGGAATCGAGCAGCAAGTGACATAAATGCAGAACTGTCAAGGAAAAAAAATATGAATGTTGTCTTGGCATATCTCAGTTAATAGTTGTCCAGTAATTAAACTTGCACAGTTAATACCTGGACAGATGATCTGAGACATTTTGAGTGAGGAAAACTCCAATCACCGAGTCTACAACTGATCCTTTCCAACAAGAAAAGCGTCGGTCTCCTGTAGAATTTGCTTTATATTAATATATATGAATTTTGTGACTATAGCCAACGGATGCAAGGGAAGAAAGCTTGTTTTATTAGCTGAATTTTTATGAGACCATCGAGATGGTACTGAAAGTTGATTTTTTTTTTTTTAATTTTGCATTGAATTTTTGTAGTTTGTTGCTTGTGTTGAAGTCTTTTCTTCAAAAGCACGAATTCAAGAATTTTTATTTCATTTCAAGTTTTAGTGATAAAGTATGAGGATATGATTACTGATCCAGCTTTATCTAAATTTGGTTAAGGTAAATACGTATGTTTCAGCTGCTTATCCCTAGACTCTTTCTACTAGAAATATCAGTCATTATCTTATACTTGATAGTTTGTTGCTTATAGCATACCTTGAAGTCTACGTATAATGGATGACATTATAGGATGCAATTATATTTGTTTATGCTATTGCCTCTTGCAAGTTTCTGGCCTATACAGCATTTCTGAAAAACCCTCTAGGAGATGACCAAGGTCATTATTTGTGAAATTTATGTGTGGAATGACTTGCATTTTTTTAGCATAAGATCGCCTATTGTTCTTGTAATGTTATCACTGATGCAGGCAGTTTGAAATAATCATGGTTGTGGTAGCGCCTTTGTTTAAGGTGTAAGGTTGGGCCTACGTTTGGCTTTTTGAGGCCTTCTTTTTCTGGGCAAGGAAACAAATGATTTTCATTTGGTATCTTAGAGAAGATTGTTTTTCTTTTTTCCTTCTGCTTGTGCACAAGAAGTAGGCGATTGTGTTGATAGATGTGTGTGCCAAAAGGTTATTACTTTTGATATTCTTGTAAAGATTGCCTTGATACCTTGTACAAGATGCATCCTTGCAATGAATGAATCTGCACGTCCACGGAATACTCTTCGTTCTTCTTCCCACCATTTGGCCTTTTCTTCATCTGTTCCATCAATCCCATGACTGTTTATATCTAACATCAAAAGCTTCCACACCCTATCAGTCTCCTCATCAAGGTCAACTTTAGGTCGTGGGCGTTGTTTTCTGATGGGATCAAATGAGCCCTCAAAGGGGATGAGGGTTCCATCTTTCTGGATGATGGCATTGTGTTTTTGATTTTGTTGGTCATAAGGGACAATTGCATTATGCACTTGAAATGTAAAGTCTCTGGCTTCCCTGTTTATGTCTAAGTGTCTAAAGTGCTCTGTTAATGCATCTATAATTTGCAGGCTTTTCCATGTTACTTCACAAGCAGCATCTGCATTAATGGCTAATGAGGATTAGGACAAACTGTATAATTGAATCATAGTGTTCTTTGACAACGATAATGCTATTGACCATAAACACAAGGGTTTATTTGAATTACCTGATGACTTGTCCAAGGACAAGTGATAATTGTTCAACACAAATTTATGATGCAGCTGCATTTCATTTGTGCTTGAATATAAACTGACAAGAGTGCTTTTCTTCTTAGTTCGCTTCTTTTTTGTGTGTGATGCACACAAGTCTGCAACTAAAGCATCAATGCATGTTTGGGGTTTTTCTGCATCCTGATAGGTTTGCCTGTCAGAATTGCGACAATTGCCTTGTCGTTTTGTGGAATGATTAGGCTGGGCATTGCAGGTTCCAATACTGTTCAGTGAAGTAGAATCTCGAATTCGAGTTGGGACTCTTGATCTTCTTTTGGTTAGTCTTGTCTCACTCAAAGATAAGATACATTCAAATGTTTGAGCTTTATCTTGGATATCTCTTTCTGTTGCTTCAAATATGACAGGAACCCTGGCTGCATTATATTCAGATCCAGGAACGCAGCAGCTGGAACTTGATGCATAGGGATGTGCTTCAGCATCCGTAAGGCATGTTAGTAGTTGTACATCTATTGCAGTAGTCATAGAAGATGTAGTCGGTGTGTTACAAGTTTGCCCCTTCTCACTTCTCCTTTTCTTCTGAACCTTTGGAAATTGAACCCAACTCCTTGTCTGATATGCATGTAATCCATTATATTGTGCCCCAATCAGATTAATGCTCCTTGTGTTTGCTTGTTCAATAGTAGCTGAATATTTTCTCTTGGAGCCATTCATTTGTAATCCTGTGGTTAAAATTCCACCGTTACTGCTGTTGGAATCATATGCACTTGATCGTGTTTCCATTTTTGATATCATTTTTGCAGCGTTTTTCTTTCCCCTACCCTTTCTTTTGCTATTGTTCTTTACAGAGTTGGCATTTGGATTTTCCCCAGGAAGATTGCCTTTTGAAGATGTACGTGGGGCTTGTGCATCTTTTGGTGATGACTCATAATTATTTAGCACCTGCTGCGTGGAAAAGTTTGCATCATAGGCAAGTCCTATATGCATTTGCTCTGCCCCAACATCAATCCCTTTGCCAAAATGCAATGTCACATTTTCACTGAATGCAGGATTCTCTTCTGTACCAAAGTTTAAGGACCTTCTACATGACTTTTTGGTAGATTCAGGCACCACTGGCTCAGTTGATTCTCCAGTCACTTCTGTTGCAGGAGTTGTAGAAGTATTGTTTAATGTTTTCCTTCTTACATACTTCCTTTTAGCTGTTGGCTTTTCCCTGGGAAGATTTCTTTTTGAAGATGTACATGGGGCTTGTGCATCTTCTGGTGATGACAAATAAGTTGGCACCTGCTTCATAGAAAAGTTTAGATCATTGGCAAGTCCTACATGCGTTTGCTCTGCCCCAACATCAGTCCCTTTGCCAAATTGCAATGTTGCATTTTCTCTGAATGCAGGATTCTCATCTCTTGGTTGCTTGCCTGTGCCAAAGTTCAAGGACCTTCTAGATGACTTTTTGGTAGATTCAGGAACCACTGGCTCAGTTGAATCTCCAGTCACTTCTGCTGCAGGAGTTGTAGAAGTATTGTTTGATGTTTTCCTTCTTACATACTTCCTCTTACCTGTTGGGTTTTCTTTTGATTGAACTGACTTTGGGGTAACTGGCTTTCGTGTTCTTTTGGGTTTGCCTTCTGTGATGACCTTTGGGCGGTGTTTCTTCTTCTTTGGTTTTTGTTGTGGTGTTCTGTTCAGATCAATATCATGGCTGCCTCCCTTGTCAGGGTTGTGATTCTCCTCGAATGGTGTGGGAACAACAGCAAATGATGATTCTTTAATAGGGTCAGAGAGTACTTGGTCGGGTGGGGTTTTATCACTGTGATGCCTTTTGTCAGGGACATTATTCTCTTCTCCTGGATCCTTTTCTTCCCTATTGATCTGAATTTCTGGAACTTGTCTGCTTTCTGCCCTGGTGGCTTTGTCTGGTGTTGGTGGTGCAAACTGTGAAATGGTTTTGCTATGGCAAGCAACATATGATACACCTGAGTGGTAGAAGATCATGTGAATGCCGGTGAGAGCAAATTTCATCTCAGATTGATCAAAAATATGAATGCCATTGGTAGAGCAACATGGTCTCAGGTTTTTTAAAACTCAGTCGGATATATGCATCATTTTGGCAGAAAACTTGTACTGTTTTGATTTGCAGAAAAAAAATTTTGCGTCCCGAATCTAGTGTCCTAAACTCAATTCTAAATGAAAGGGAACAGTAAAAAGATAGCATGCCTTAGATATGTTTTGCTTTGTAAACTGCTGGGTCATGCAACAATGAAATTACATCCATGTTTTCCCCTCTGCATCTGCGTTTCACATTCACTGCTCTAATTCTGATTACAAATACACTCACGTGATCTATTTTTTTGTTCCTTTTAACCCTCAATTTTTTATCTTTTAGTCTTCTGTGTTAATTTTTCACATTTTAAGTTTCCTCCTATTGTCACTGATCAAGTCAAACGGTAATGCTCATGTGTGTCAGGGAGTTGACAAGCAGAAAAGCCACATGCAAACAGTATTACGAACAAGAATAGTTATACTTACCCTGAGTGGGGTTGCCATAGATGCTACTGGTTTGGGTTAGCTCAGGAGAGAGATTGGAGTGGCTGAATAACATACTGGTTGGGTTGGCTGTTGGGTCGATGTTGAATTGTGACTTCAAACTAGGAATTGATGGGTTCTTCACCCCATCATTATTGCCTGGGGGTGTTGCAGTATAGTATGCCGATGCAGCATCTGCTAGAGCCAAAAGGTCAGCAAAGCGAAAATTATTCCAGCATGAATTGGTGTCAACAGATGGTTGTATGCAACAAGTTCCCGCATTTTCACCAGCAATGACTGTCACTGTAGTGGCTGGTGCCGCCTGGTCGTTCGGCCTGCTATTTTTCTCTGCACTAGGTGATTTAAAACATGCAGCTACCCTGTCAACATGACAGTCAAGATTTGAACTTGGAACACACGAGCTTGTTTCGAAACAATTTGTTTGTGTCGGTGGATTTCCTTCCCCGGCCGCACAGATCGGCGCTGACCTTTGAAGAATGGGCTTGAGAGGGGTAGTTGGGATCCAAGAAACCTGAACTTGTTGCTCCTTTCTACCCCGATCTCCCACGTCCATTCTTCCGCTTTAGACCAAGAAATTCCCCTCAGTTCGGCTCTTAAATCTTGAACAGAATATTAAAAATACCAACAGAACCGCCGGTTGGAGCGAAGTTCAATTTTCCGGCGAGAGGCACATCTTCATCCAATCTTCATTTTTGTTCTTCCTGAGAGTTACTGATAGCGAAGGTCCATTTTATGGCATGAACTGGCTAGAGAAAAAAAAATAAATTGAGAATCAAACATCAATAGATGGATAAAAATTGAGAACAGAATCGGGATGTAGCTGAGACCAAACAACATTGATAAAGGTGAGTTTGTGGAATTGCATTACAGAAGTAACCGGTGACTGAAACAGCTGGTAACTACTCAGATAGTAATTGCAGGGAGGAATGAAGAAGAAATTATATCTTATAAAATTTATTCCACAATAGGTCGTCTAACTAAGGAAGGCAGCAAACCTGGCTGATTCTCTATGAAACCTCCGCTTCCTCCATACGACGGTGACCACAACTTCTTCCATGCGGTACCCAAAACAGAAGTTAAAACAGAAAAATCGAGAAATTCATGCGGATGGTAGTTACAGAAGATTTATAGAGTCAATGCCGGAGATCTGATATCAAATATCTGGGGCAAAATTTTGGGTGTAGAGAAAAAAAGATTCTCACAGAAAGTAAGAAAATAAGAGAAAGGAAACACAAAATTCTATAAGCTGCTTAAAGATTCTCAATGTACAGTGAATTTTACATTGTAATTTACATAATTATTAATACAATATTAAATCTTTTACATTATTATAAATATATAATTATTTTAAAACTTTTATTAAAATATTTTCTACTTTTAATTAGTGGTTATCTATTAATATTTTAATATATATTTTAACTTTTAAACATTATATGTACATTTACTCTTTTCTTCTCTCCACAAACAAGTTTTTTTCTATATTACTAAGATAAATAATATAATATTTTAGAAAGGTATAAGTTCATTAATAAAGAAGTTATTAAAGTATTATAATTATTTTATGATAGAACATATATTTTAAATTTAATAGAATTTTATATATTAAGATTCATATTTTTTGAATGAAAGGAGATGAATATTTTAGGTTTTATTATTATTATTATTATTATTTTTTTGCGTCAAAGTGATTTCTGACAATGAGAAAGTGTCTTACGAGAGAGAACCATTCTAAAAGTAGAATAATGATAATTTCATAATTCTTTTATGGGAAGATGCTCCTAAATGTGCGGAGTGAAATATTATGAGTTTTATAATTTAATTTATTAAATAAAAATAGATACAAAAATGTAACATTTTATTTATAAACAATCATCTTCAAAAATGTTGGAAGAGTGGGACGTCCCACTGAAGAATAATTCTGTGAGAGTATAGAAATCAAAGTTGGAATAATTTGCATGTATCGCTTGTGAGCTTTAAAGAAAAGTCTATTTCATTAAAATCAAATAATTAAAAGTTCACAAAAATAAGTAGGGTTATTAAATTTATTAAGTTTCTTAATCTAAATAGTAAAATTTAATAAATTTAATAATTTATATTTTTTTAAATAAAATTTTTATAATATTTAATTTATATAAAAAAGGAGGGATTAGAACTTGTGAATATTTATTAAAAATAAAAAAGTTGAACAAATAAATTATTTTGTTTATTTGACTTTTTGATAGGATTTTTATGATTGACTTTTTTTATTAGAATCTGAGTCAGTCTTATTCTCATATGCTCCAATTATTTTGGATAAATTTTTACTATTTTCTTTGTAATAGGTGTCACACTAATTTTTTTCTTTTAAATATATTTGTTATAATTTATATTTTTTCTTATATATCAATTGATCATCCTTAGGATTTTCAATTTTGTTATTCATATTTTCTTTTAAGTTTGATAATAATTTTGTAATCATAAATTATTCTTGAGATATTTCTTTATTTATCTGTTCAGTTTAAATGAAATATTTCTTAATTACATAATACTATTAAGACATTTTTTAATTTCATATGCTCAGCTTGAATAAAGTACTTTGCCTTCACATGTTACCCTTATTGTATTTTTTTCATTTCTAACTTGAATCTCGCAAGTGACATCTCTAATAATCTCCTTGAAACCCACCCAAAACCGAAGAGAAATTGAAGTATAGTTCAGGTCGTTGGTCAATCATGTCTAAACGATGTTAACTGAGGGTAGATTTAGGTTTACACAGTCTTAGGTAGAGGTGGGCAAATACCTGCCCACCCCAAATGGTCTTGCCCCAAACAGGAAAAAATAGATATCTAGTTTAGTTTAGGGCGGGGCAAAGTTTTAAGAAGCAACAGTTATGGTTTCATTTGAGTTACTACAGCCAAGGTCAGTATTTGGAAGCCAAACCTACAACAATTCATATGAAGCCGACCCAAGCATTTTTTTTAATACTTCATTCATGAAATGACATGGTTTCTTTACTTTAGTCAATCTCTACCCTTCAAGTCTAGAGTTTTCCAAATATGAGAATGAGATAACCCCCTCTTGACTCTTGTCCCAAGTGCCTCTCCCTGGAAACCCTTTTTCTTCTCCTTCTCACAGCCCTTGCTTTAGCTCTATCATTTCATCTTTAGGCTTTGGCTTCATCTTATCTTTGTCTCATCCTTAGTCGTGTTGGTGACTTAAAGCTTGGCATTGCCTCGCCGCCATGGATAAGGCTTTAATGATGGCATCTCTCTAAGGTTCTATTGACACAACGGAGAAATGTGTAGAGCCTAAAATGGTGCGGTAGCATTACCAAAAGAACTGGGTGCTTTTGCTCCACAACCATCTCCAAAATCATCCCCATTTTTGTCTTCTCATCTTGCGATTGTGAGTCTTGTTTCTATCTTTAAGCTTTTGGTTCTGGTTGAGTCCAAGAAAAGAATCATCCCCATTTTTTATAATTAATATTGTTGATTTGTTGTGGTGTTAAGAACTTGAAAATTTGGGTGATTGAACGGTGGCTGTGTCGAGGTAAAGAGCATGGTTGAGAAGAATCGAAGCTGCAGAGGGATGTTTTGGGCCATTTTACTGCTACAGGACAGTTGAAAGAAAAAATAACTAAAATGGTACTCTTTATACCATATTTACCTTAGAGGGGCAAAAGCTGCTAGCTCAGCTTCAAAGTAACGGCAGTGATGAAATTTCTTTCACTCTGTTATGCTGTTCACTCTCTTTCTCCATTCGCACTCATATCTCTGTTTCTCTGGAGCCCTCCCGCCACACTTCGCTCTTTACTCTGTTTCGTCTGCATCTTCGTCTTTGTCTTCTAGTCGCTCTTCATTTTCTTCTCACTCTCATGCCGCTCCCTTACTCAGTGGCTGTTACTTCCCCGCTCTCCGGATGCTTCCATCACAGTGCTCTGCCCTTATTACTGATGGATCACCTGGTTCTAGGCTCTGCCCAATTTTGTTTTTGTAGTGCCTGAAATTAAATATAAGCCGTGCAGTTGGCATCAGGAAACCTTGCCTTGTTGAACACTACAATGGAAGCATCCGGAGAGCGGGGGAGTAACAGCCACTGAGTAAGGGAGCCACAGGAGAGTGAGAACAGAATGAAGAGTGAGTAGAAGACGAAGATGAAGACGAAATAGAATGAAGAGCGAAGTGTGGCGGGAGGGCTCCAGAGAAACAGAGATATGAGTGCGGATAGAGAAGGGGAGTGAACAGCATAACGGAGTGAAAGAAATTTTATCACTACCGTTACTTTGAAGCTGAGCTGGCAGTTTTTGCCCCTCTCAAGTAAATATGATATAAAGAGTACCATTTTAGTTATTTTTTCTTTTAACTATCCTGTAGCAGTAAAATGGCCGGATGCTTTGAAGGCGGTGACCTAACCCATTAGAACCCAACCAAAACGTAGTAACCTAACCAATCTGAAAACTTCAGATCACACAAATGATTCAATTGGAATTAGTTGCAAATTTTACTTGTCTCAAGTTAGTTGGTTTGAGAGAAATTTACCCTCCCCTACCTCAAACCGAGCCATGCCTACCCCTAGTTTTAGTTTTGCGTTTTAACAACTTTAATAACCCAAACTCAATTAACAATTCTCCTAAAGGACCTTAACTCCTCATAAATTACTGCGAAGTGTGAAGTGTGAGGTGTGAACCTTCCAGATCTAGCTTTCCTTGGCCATCGCTGACCATATGCATTCAAAATCAAAGAGATCTAAAAGACCTAAACTCCTCATGAACTCATGCAAAATGTGAATGTTCTAGTTCTCCTCAACCATTACTGACTAGATGCATTCAAAACCAAAGAGACAATGAAGCAATAAATCAGATGAAAATGACTAGAGAAAGAGAATCAACAGTTCAAATTTGGTTTACTCAAGGAAAACATTAGAGTTATTGATCGCCAATACGAAGCAAGCTAAAGCCATTAGGGTTAGTTAAACGGCAAAATTCCAAGTGGATTTAATCTAGTATTATAGGTGATCTGAGCAAATCTAACCACATGATCTTCAAAGCTCAATGGATAGAGATCGGAGTACCATGCTTACAAAGAAATTACTTGAAAAATTGAAAGTGGTTTTGATGAGAAAACTTGAGAAATGTGAAAAAAGAAGTAAAAAAAATCATAAATGGGGACATGGAAGATGCTGAAAGCAAATAGTGATTTAAATATCAAAGCAAGCAAGATGCCAAAGTCACACAACCTTCCGCACAAACCCACTCGACTTTAGTTGATCCTGACCATTGTTAGTTTCTTCCTATGCAATGATCAACTCCGGATGAGTAGTTTTTTTTTGAAAAGCAAGTTCATTCGATTGAGGTGAGGCACTGAAACCCGCTTGAACCCGAGCAACGCCCACCCTGTCTTCTATCATTTTAAAAGATCAATTCAGTATATTAACTTGAGTTGATAAAATGCCAACAATAAATATAAATTAACATTATTTTTAGTTTTATTGAGATATGTATAATTTATGGAGAATGAAACCCTAGCAACTTTAAATCTACTTAATCCTCAGACCTTTTAGCACATGTTATTGAATCTCTTGGGTTATACATTTTAATTTGTAAGATTTAATAAAATTTATTAATATAAATTTTGAGTTATGAAAATTAAATAAAAATAAAATTATAAAAATAGTAGGATTCATAATTTATTTAGAATGGATGAGATAAAATAATAAATCTAAAAGGAGTTATGTTAATTTTAAATCAGCTATACATACATAACTATATGAACTAAGTCATCTAAGTTTTATATAAATTCATTAATTTTAAAAATTTTTATTCTAAAATTCTATAAAATTTATTTACTACTATTAGATATAATGCCATTTATCTATTAATATGTTAGACCTACTATATCTAGTGACATCAAATTGATTTTATGAGATTTTAGTAAAAAAATGTAATAAAAATAACATTATTGTTTTATAAATTATATTTTATAATTTAATTTATAAGACTTAATAAATATAATAATTTTAAAATATTTAAATAAAATTTTATAAATTTTAACTTATGCACTCTAATTTCTGAAGGTCGATTTTGCTATCCCGTTTATTTTAAAGAGATTGTGTTATACCATCTTAAGTTTACGAATTATCTTGCCTAATAAACGAAAAAATTAAAAAGAGGTACACGCGGTAGGTAGGAAAAAGACGTGAATCTAAGGATAGAATCGTGAAACGGCCTCGAACCAAAACATAGGCGTGTGAAACGTTGAGGGGAGAAGAATACACGTGACAAATCTGACTACAACCGGAGACTGCGTGGCGGAAGGGCCTTGATCCGTGCACGTCAGAGCGTGCGGAAAAGTCAATTATGGACTTTCGTCGACGTCGTCGGTACGCCGTTAAGAGGGCGATTTAACCGAGAACTCCTGCTTCGATCTCGTGCCAGGGTTTTGATAAGAATCCGGCCCGGCATTACCGTTTCCATGACTTGACGAGGACTTGGGAGCATGTATAAGTGGTCCCCTTTTGTGGAAACTTGATGCACGCTCAGAGCTTTGCTTGGTGCACTCGGTTAAAAATTAAAATATTTAAAATATTGTAATTTAAATTGTTTAATTTTCTTGAATTTTTATTTTTTTCATTATTTAGAATTTAAGTAAATTTTCATATAAATTTTTACTTAAAATTTTAAATAATTATATTTATTAATTTTCACATACTCAATTATAAAATTAAATAAATTTATCAACTGAAAATTTTAATAAATTTAATAAACATAAGTTATTAAGGAAGCTGTCTTTCACGTTTCACGAAAGACAACTTTCCTGACCCGAATTAACTTTAAAATGAAAGTGAAAGATGTGAACAAGAAGCATGTGACAGACAGAGCAGGAAATTTATAGGAAAGTTGGGTAGCTTGAGAAGTAAGTAGAATGGAATAGAGATCCTTTGAAATTGGAATTCCTTAATAAATAATGGTTTTTATTAATTTTTAGTAAATCTCTTAGAATTGTCTTTTTCATTTTAGTTATATTATTTTTGTAAACTAAAATTTATTAAATACTTTATCAAATAAATTTTAAATTATTAAATTTACAAAATTTTAAAACTAAATTATAGAATCTCAAAACACCTCATATTATGGGGTGGGCACAAGTCGGGTTTGGTTAGATTTGGGTCATATAATCTCAACCAAAATGAACCCCACACCTAACCAATGGCAATTCGAAACCGATCACGGGTTGACACGAAGTGGGTTGGCTAGCAAGCAAGACGATGACTGGACACGAAAATAATCTACTGTTGCACATCCCAACTAAAAATATGTAACCGTAGCAAAAAACCTGTCCATACAATTCAACCAAACACAAAACAACAAACAAAAAGCCATAAAAAAAAATATCATCAACCATGAGAAGAACCTAGAAGCTAAATCTCAGCTAAAATAACTTTAAAAATAAGAGAAATCGATAAAAATTTTACCTTTTAAGAGTGAAAAAGATTCCTTGTTGAGAACCTTCTGCTGTTATATAGAGACTAAGCGATAGAAGAAACAAGGAAAGTGAGCAGTGACACGCCCCTCTCAATCTCAATTACAGATGGTATCAGTGTCATTTCAACCTTCCTCTTTGTCTATTCATTTAACGTAACCTCCACTTGACCGATTGGCACTCATAGAAACCTAACCTCCATAAAAAATCGTATGGTTCGCTCCCCTCCAGAAGCTTATAAGGGTTTCTATTTTCTAATTTTTCGCAAATCCAAATAGTTAGTGCTTGGTGTGAGTAAAGATAAACGCAAAGCAATAAAAAAAAAAAAAAGAAAGAGCATTGGAGGAGGAGTTGAGAGACCTCAGTCTCCATTGTGGAGTTGATGAGTCAAAGAGGAAATTTTAGAGCTACTAAACAAATTATCGAAGAGAAGTCTATGAGTGTATTACAAGGGGTATAATAAAAGAAAAAAAATTGCCTAATGGTTGGGTTAGTTCAAGTTATTTTAGGTAACAAAATATCAAACTTGACACAACCACTAGAACATATCCACAACATTAATTACACTAATTTTACTTGTTCACTCTAAGATTGGCAACTTTTTTTTTTTTTTTATTTTGATGGATGGGGAATCTCAGTCCCAGCTAGGGACTGAGAAATTTTCTTCTCATGGGAGGGGGGAAGGGGTAGGATTTCAATCCCTACTTTGCAAGCATCTTGAAATAAAAATTTATTATAATACTTTGAATGATAATTAAATAATATATAATATAAAAGATAAATTAGTAATTAAATATATTTTATAAATAAATAAATAATTTTAATTTACTCATATTAAAAAATTTTAAATTCAATTATTTCACAAATTATTATAATTAGGTTAAAATTTTAAATGAATCTTTATAATTTAAGACAATATAAACTAGTTCTTATAATTTTTATTAATTATGTTTTAAGTTTCTACTATTATAAAATATTATAATACTGTTCTTTATGTACATATATAGCACATTAAATATCATTCAAGTTACAAATTAATTTACATGCTAGATCACATATCTACCAGGAAATTAGGGCTCCATCTTTGCAGTTTGCCTTTCCACCATTACCAGTCTCCATGGCAAGTTCCAAAAGCTGAAGGCCAAAACAATAAGCTGCATATCCTAATTCTTGTGAATCCAACTCAAACAGAAAGATATTGATTTTATGGCAAAGCTTTCAGCTTTTTATTAGTTTCTACCAACCCCTTCTCCCATATATCAACTAAATGCTTCAATTGAAGGCAACCGCTAGCTTGGAGAACATGATTACCCGAAATAAATATCCCATGGGGATGGGTTTGAAGCTTATTGAATTGATTCTAGCAACTATGAAGGGGTTTCAGTGTTTCACATGTAAAAGGCATTAAAATGTGCAAAGCTACATTCCATAATTATGATACTAAACTACCTTCTGAGAAGAGAGAGAAGATTGGGGAGGCTTGCACCTCACCTTATCCAAACCATTCATCAACTACATCATAATACCATCGCACACCACACACAAAGAGAAAGGGAACAGTGGGAGTAGATAGGAGGAAGTACACATAGGAGAGGGAGATGGGACTGAAAGCGTGCTAAAGACTAAGGGCCTTCCTCTTGAAGAAAAATGGGAGAAGCTAAAAATGGGTCAAATGACATGTTTTACAAATAAACAGGTAAGGAAGAAAAGAGTCTATGTCACAGTTTCAAGGTTTTTTCATGTCTATTACTTAGGTAGTAATTAACGCACCATATATATATATATAATAATAATATTATAATATTTTATAATAATAAAGATCTAGAATATAAATAATAAATATTATAAAAATTAATTTATATAATTTTAAAATATAATAATTTATTTAAAATATTAATTTAATTATAAAAATTTATAAAATAATTTAATTAAAATTTTATTTAAAAAATTTTAAAATTTTAAATCTCACGTATATCTATTCTCACAAAAATTATGGATGAAAAAAAATTCCCTTCATCTTTAAGTTTAAGGCAGGATAAGAAAAAAATTTTCTTTAAAATTGAGGAATGATTGACCGCCCCCTGCTCTCAGCTTGTGCCGTTGTCATTCCTAGTTCACTCAACCAAACTTAACTGCTTGGCTTTGATTCGGTCCATTTGTATGAATAGTTTATGCCCCCCTCTACTTCGGATGTTAATATTCTCTTTTCATTTATTATATTTTTAACATTAATATCCTACGTCAGAGAATCCGAGTCCTGTAGCGAAAGCAAGACCAAGAAAGACAAACTAGAACGAAAGGGTTCTAATTTCCAAGGCAAAGAGACGAAGTAACTGTAGAAAAAGCTCATAATGGAAATACCCTAGCACTGGAGTCCCCCTTTTAGCAGACCGTACTGATGTGTTGGGTAGCACCACCGATCGTGAGTCGAGTCGGAAGAATCTTTCCAACCCTCTCCTGTGCCACGCACTTACAATTCTGTTTCAGGAGACTGACAAAATGACCGGCAGCGGCACGAGTTTCTCACACCGCTAATCCCATTGCTGACACGTCTACAGAACAGTGCCAATGCTCTCTTCTAATTGGCTGTAATACTGACATGCAGTTTGTCCTTTGGACTCGTCTATTTTCTGTGGGCTCAGCAATTTGTGTCACCTTGGTGGTCTTAGCGTCATCTGCTTTCGTTTGCTCATAAATCTAGGTGGGTACTCGGTAGTCCCCTGATTTCATCTAGTTTGTTTGATAGAGAAATTATGAAAAGGGTAGGAAAAGAAAAGGTAAGAGCTGAAATTAATTATAATAATATTATAAAATTCAAAGCTGCTCGAAAAATAAATCCAGCAAACAATTATTTAAAGTAATTACGGAGTATACTTTGGTTATCGTAATTAGATGAAGACGGAGAGCGTAGGATCAAAGCAACTGCCCACGCCATGAATTAGTCGAATGAAAAGATTCGGCGCATTAATGATGACACACATGATCGCATTCAGTTACATGTAAAGATAGCCCTACACCAATGCAGATGCCCTGAGGTTGCCGTTAAGGTTTAAAAAATAAAAATAGAAAAAATATTTCTAAAAGATAATCATTACTAAATGTTTATTAATTTTCTAAAATTTTTATTTTTATACAGTTTTCAATTTATGAAATTTAAATTATGCAAAACTATTGTACCGACAACAGTTTTTCTCAAATAGTTGTAATTGATTAACTCTTGCTTAAAGTAAATTATTATTTGTATGAATTTTACTTCTTATTATTATTATTTACAAGACAAAAACATAAATATAATTTATTATTAGATTATAATCTTTTACCTTTAGTAATTTAAATATAAGGGAAAGTGGGGTAAATAAAAACTAAAAAAATTAATGAAAAATAAATCTCACAAAATTATTATTTATTAATTTTGGTGACTTTATAAATAAAAATAGAGGATCTAAATTTCATATTAACAATGTTATATAATTTAATACTCTATTTAATCTAAAATATCTGTCATTCAAAACTAATAAAAATTATTAAAAATTAATAAATAATAAAAGTAGAGAATTTAAATTTTACATTAACCATGTCATGTAACTTAATACCTACTTGAGCTACAGTATCTGTATTTAAGACTAATATAAAAAAATTTAAGAAATCATTAAATAGTTTTAAGAATTTTCTTATTATTTTAAAATTATTTTTTTATGAACAAACTTAAAAAAAAAGAAACAAATATATTTAAAAATATTTAATAAAGATAAAAAATTTTCATAAAAATAAATTAACAAATAATTAACATTATTTTAATTTTAAAAAATAATAAATAAAAATTTAAAACAATAATTAATTTAAGTAGAAGAAACTCTTTACCGACAGTACGAATCCATAATTTCTATTCAACTAAGAGTTACTTACGAAAGAAGGATGCCGGCGCTCCGGCGGCCTAACCCAAAGTCCCCATAAATCATTAAAAAAAGAATAAATTCCCTTTATCAAAAGGAGTAATTGACTATACATCATCTCTAGCAACTACTGTTGAGTTAGGGGGTACGAAAATCCCCGTTCTCATTAATTTTAGTATTTTTAAATCTTACCATGGGCAATAGACAATAAAAATTCTAACGCACTTATAGATGACTCTATTTTATCTGATACCAATAAATGTATATTAATTTTTTCTTAAACAAAGTAGTTATATTAATGTCAGAAAAATTCTATTTGTGTGTTGGGTTGTATATGTGCATTACACAACTAAAATTAAAATTTGAGTAAAACAATGTGTTTTATTTAAGTTTTGTTTTTGGTTTTGCGATATGCTAATATAATTATATATAATTTTGTTTAAAAATTTTCTATTGACTTTTGTGCACCTTGTTAATTTTTAGATTGTATTTAGGTAATACAACTTTAAAAATTGTTTCAACAACATGCCGAGGATTGATTTATATAATATTTTACTTATGTGATTTTGTTTGTTGATTTGATTTTATTCTTGATCATATTCATAAATGAATCAAAGACATAATTTATAGTATTCCGCTCAAATGCATAATTTTACTGTATTATACTTCAGTCTGAACCGTAATTTTTTTTTATATGTAATGACGCATATATTTAAAATTTTAATTCTTTAAATAATATTCTCAAACTATTCAATTTTTTTGAGTTCAAACTATTCAATTTGCATTACTTAGGATATTGTTAAAAACATATTATCAAATCCAAAATTTTAAAAAGATGCCACATGGAACAAGGTTGAACATTTGTCACCTGTGAAGCTGACAATGGCAAGTGGCCAATGCAATAGCCAATTAGGTGTAAGTTTGGATGACAACAAAAAATAACGAATAACAGATTCGAATCTTATAATAAGATAACATTGAACTCTTTAAAATATTTAATTATGATATTTTATTTTATTTTATTTAAATATTATATTATATTTTATTTTTATTTAAATATTATATTCTATTTTATTTATTCAAATATTAATTAAAAAAATATATCTAAATATTAATAAAATATTCATAAAAAATATTAAATTAATATTTTATTCTAATTTTACTTAAAAATTATATTTTGACTCAATTAATCATTTTAAATAACTAATATCTTGACAAATTATATATTTTTAATCAAATAATTACATTTATTATAAGATATAAATTTAACAATATGTATGATTATAAAAAAAAATTTTAGTACATAGAAATATTTTGAGAGTGAATTTAGTTAGGAAAAAAATATAGAGTATAATTAGTCTTATTTTTTGCTAACTAAACTCACCTCTAAGATACTTATATTTTTATACTAAATTTTGTTCTCATAATCACACATATTGTTAAATTTATACCTTATAATAAATGTAATTATTTGATTAAAAATATATAGTTTATCAAGATATTAATTATTTAAAATAATTAATTGAGTCAAAGTATAATTTTTAAATAAAATTAGAATAAAATGTTAATTTAATATTATTTTTATGAATATTTTATTAATATTTAGATATATTTTTAATTAATATATGAGTAAATAGGGTAGAGTATCATAATCAAATATCTCAAAGGAGTCAATATAATTTATTCTAAAATAAAAGATAAAAGATAAAATTAATAAATTAATAAAAAATTATAAATAATAATTATTTTATATTTTTATTTTGCATAAATTAATATAAAAATTCATAATGAATTATTAATCTATATTTCTTTCATGTTCAATAAAA
The DNA here is from genome assembly GCA_037013595.1 of Dicorynia guianensis. NCBI lineage: Eukaryota > Viridiplantae > Streptophyta > Magnoliopsida > Fabales > Fabaceae > Dicorynia > Dicorynia guianensis. The sequence goes on from JASUAB010000010.1 coordinate 32,946,170, forward strand.
TCACTCAAGTCAAAACATCAAATCCACAAACATATTCGTAAGATACCAAAATTCAATTATAACAAGAAGGGTGGTTGACAGAGTAAATCTTGAACTTTAAAGTGTTCATCAACTTTTTAAAGTCATTATTGCCATGAAAATGATAGTTAAATGTCATGTCAATATATATAATATGATATAACAACTTTATAACATTATTTTAAAAATTCATCTAGTAAGAATTCAACTAATAATAGTAAGAATTGATTTGAGAATTTTCACCTTTTCTTCTTTTTGGTTATGGATGGATGTTGATCAGAGATTTAACTAGAGTGATTTATCCTTAAAATACTTAATATATTTATTTAATTTTCTGTAATTTTCAAAAAAATTAATAATATTAACGTTGACATGAGTATGATTCGAATTCTAAAGAAATTTTATTAAGAAAAAATATTATTTATAACTTATATTTTAAATAGAATTAATTTTATATCTAATAATAATGTAAAAATATTTTATAAAATTTAAAAAAAAATACCAGAATATGATTTTAAAGGTGTTCACCGGCTTCTAAATTCGATGGTTGATCAGCCATATATTCGGATGCAAGAAAACAGAGGCAAAAGTATACTTAAATTTTGAAGTGCTCATTAGCTTTTAGATAGGTCATCAGCCTTTTAGGCTTTGTAGCTTGGCTTGACTTGTTCAATATTTTAAATTTTACTTAAGCTCAAAAGTAAATCTATTTAAAATAAATTTTGAAGTATTCAGTACCTTCTTAAATATGCTATGCAGTTTATTGAGGGTCTACAGCCTTATTCAGACTTGTTTACAATTCAAATTAAGCTTAGATTCAAAAATAGGCTTAAACTTATTTTGACAAAGTCTTGCTTCTGAATAGGTCTGCTTTATTTAAATAATGTATAAATTTATATATTTTGTGATTTTTTAGGTCTGGCAACATATTTGAATTGTAGACTTAATTAGGTTAATAGGCCGGTCCAAACCTAAAATTTAACCTATATCAAAATAACATGTTAAGTCTAAATAAAAAATGTACTATATAGGCTTAATTTATTTTAAAAAAGGTTTATCTTAACTTAATTTTATCCTTAGCCTTATCGTCATTAAATAGAGATGAGATAATTTTATTTTTTGCGTTTTCTTTGCCTCCCAACATCATTTCTTTTAATGGTTACGAAGAAAGCCATCACTAATGTCAGGATAAAACATATTTACTTATTTATATACAATATAATAATTTTATTCTATTATTTTTAAAATAGACTGATTATTGATTTAGTAAAGTGCAAATTCAACTAGTATTATCAAGGTTCATAAGAGTAAAACTTGAAATTTAAAGTGCTCAATAGTTTTTTAAATTGATTGTTACCAAGAAAGTGATAGCTAGTGTCACATTAAAATATTTTTATATATTTATATACAACCTAATGGCATTCTATCAATGCTTTGAAAATCGGTTTGGTCATTGATTTAGTGAATGCCCAAACTCTCAATCCAACCAACTGATTGAATTATAACGGGATGGGAAAAGTTACTTTCATTTAATGAGTTATTAAATATTTATAAAATAATTTAAATGGTTATATTTGTTAATTTTTATAATTTAATTTATAAATTTAATATTTTAAATTTGTAAATAAATATTTAATAAAATTTAATTTATAAAATTAATTTATGATACGATTATTCAGTTATTACCTATCATCCCCCTGGACCACTTCCAAATAACTAAGAAAAATATCTCCCAAAGAATTCCTTAAATTAAATTTGTACAAAATATTATTTGGGTTATTAATCAATTATATTTTATAGTTTGGTCTATAACATTTAATAAATTTAATAATTAAAATTATTTTAAATAAATATTTAATAAGATTTAGTCAATCAAAATAACAAAATTCAATGAATAAATTCTATAAACAAAACATGCCTCACAATCTGAGATTTTATGTAAAAAATTTTAAGTTAATAACTTTTTTGAACAATATTATTATTCTTATAATCTTATTATTATTTAATTATATTATAAAATTTAAATTCTTAAACTTATTAAATTTTATAAGTTAATTTATAAGATTTATGAATTAAACTATAAAACATACAAAAAAATTAACGATTCATAAATTATTATTATTATTTAACAATGTCATCAAGCTATAGCTACAGTATTGTTCTTTTCAAGCAACTCTTGTTCTATTGAAATGGAAACGTTAATGGTTTGTTGTCTTTTGTTTCTTCAAGGGAAGCACTATTAGTTGAGAACATAATGACTTACCACGAATTAAGTTAGCAATTAGTAATTGTGGGATGTAACTAATTTGATAGAGTCCTGCTGCTCTCGCCGAAAAAATTGTTACAAATCTTTTTATAGAATTCAAGATAGAGGTCCGATCAAGTGGGTCTCCTTTGATGGGACATTTGTTGTAAATTTTGTGAGAAATCCATAATAAATATTGGGTGTAACCTTAATTTTTTTCAAATTTGATAACCATAATAGAAAACACATTATATGTATCTCTCTATGAATTAAAAACAAAATTGATATTGCATACATGGTCACTTAATTGCCATACCTTATAAAGAAGATAAAAAAAATTAAAATTTTATTTCAATTTTTTACAGATGATATTATTTTTATTTTAATTCCTTATAAGGATGGCATTTTAAATTTCAGGGCAAATGAGAAGTGAACCATTTTCGTGAGGAGGTATTTTTACTCAAAACGGCATAATTTTATCAGTAAAGATATACCTACATCTTTGGATCTACACACTTTCTATGTTTTTTAAAAATATAAGGTTGAACAGTGCATTTCAATGACTTGAAATGCACTGTTTAACATCCAAAACAATGAAGACGTAGAGCAGGCCGAAGAATGTGGAAATAGCAGAGTTGTGATTTCATTCATGTATTTTGAAAAAAAATCACATAGATGCCAAATCAAAAAATTGATGTGGTAATTTTATTTACACATCAACATGTTACTTAACCAACAAAGGAACTTGATTGTAGGGTTGGGCAAAATTTTGTCCAACCCAAATAGACTCGGCCTAAACTGGGAAAATGACACTTGGTTTGGGTTGGGTCGGTACGAAACAATTGATGATAAAATAGCTAATTTCAAATAGATTCATTTGGCTGGGTTCGGTTTTAGATTTTTGAACTTGCAGGAAACTGAATTAACCTAAAAGTATAAGTTTTTTTAAAATTTTATTTTTGGATAAATTCAGGGTATGAGATGGTTAGTAATTAGAAATTAATCCCTTTTAAAGTGTAGAGATCATTGAAGTAGATATGTCCTCTCCTAACAAAATTTTTTTCATACATATGGTTTGAATCGAACTCAGAGCAGCATGCTTAAGGAATCTAGTCATTTACTAATTGTATCGGGCTTTGTTACTTTTTTTTTAAAAAAATTTTATACATGTAAAACTATGTTGTTTTTGCCATTGTTCAACCTAAATCTTTCTTCGCTTCAGTCACGCTGCATCCCTCTTCCCTCACCTTCAATCACGCAAGGCCGCATCCCTCTTTGTCTCTTCCCTTCTTCACCTTAGTCACGCTTCATCTCCTTGGCCCTTACGAATTGCCCTAAGCCTCTCCTCCCTCTTCAATCTTAAATGACTTCACCCATTCTCCTCTCCCTCTTTGATTTTGAAAGCCATCAATTTATAGGGCCTCTTCAATCTTCAAAGCCATCGATCACCAAGGTCTCTTCGATCTTGAAAGCCATTCTTCATTTCTTCACAGATTTGCTTCGTCCTACCATCCAACAAAGAATATGGAACCAACAACCAAGCCTTAGCCCACTTACAGCTTTCAACTTGGTGTGAGTCACCTTGGATATCAACAATTAGAGGTATGGATTTAAATCAAATATTTTGGGTCTAGCCATATGAATTTAGTCATATAAATGATGGATCTTCTAGCTCGGCCGGAATCAACTTAACCAACACATTTTTTTGGTTTTATTATTTTTTTCTTAAACCTGACTTTAACCGCCCGATGCCCATGCCTACTTCATTGATACTTATTTTAAATTGTAGAATCAAACTATATTTATACACCTAAATATCTGGAATGAGTATGAAATGAAGAGAGGTGCAGTGGGAATTTTTTCTCTATAACGAAGTCGCTTCTCTGGTCACACAGCACATATTCTTTTGCTAGTGAGTGTGTGACACGCATCTCAATCTCCAACTTGTGGTGGAGAGAACTAAGAGAAAGGCATTCACCGGAAGTAAATATAGGCCCTCAATAAATTTAAAAAGTTTATTATTTCTGTAATTTTATTTTTATAATTTTTAATTTAAAAAATTAAATTATTAAATTTTATAAATTTAATAATTTATATCTCTAAATATAAATTTCTTATAACAAAAATAATATAAATATAACATCCCGTAAATTCAAAGAGGGGTAGCTTTAGGGATACGTGACTTGGGGAACTGTGAAAGTGAAAGGAGGATAAATGGAGAGAGACAACAGGACGTTGCTACAATGGTATAGAAGCACTCATACTGACGTGAGATATTTTTGTCCAGAAATTAATTAATATTAAAATTTAAATTATTAAATGAAAATTTAAAAATAATTATACTCTTAACATAATATTACTAAAAAAAATATATTTGTATTAATTATTATTTTTAAAATATTAAATATTAAATATATTAAATTTTATCAATGAAATAATAAAATTTAAAAAGTTAATAATCCGGGTGGAAGGAGTGGGGACATTTTATCTAGTCCAATCGCGAAAATACGGTTTCTGAAATGTACGGGGGCCAATGTTGTCACATGCTAACTTTGCCCAACTCGAATTAAGTAAAAACGGGCTGGGCCTACAATCTTAATGTGAGGGTGCTGATTTAGTTTAAAATTATAATAAGATTAAACTATTAAATGTTATTATTTTTATAAGTCTTTTAATTTTATTATATAAATTATTAAATTTTATCAATTTCATATAACAGATCAATATATTTTATTATTTAATTATAAAAAAGTATAAACAAATGGGAATAGCATTCTTTCAAACAGTCCAAAAAATTTATTAAAAAAAGAAAAAATTTCCCTTAAATAATATAGCTCGACCCATTAACCAAGTCACCCAATCCCTAATCAACCAATCCCTTCGGCGACATCTGATAAAATTGGAACGATGCAATTCCTAGTCAACCAAGTCAATTTGGCGTTGAGTGGAACGAGTCTAAAGTCTGTGGATCTAAACTTATTCTACATTATGAATTTATGAGTCAAATGGACTTTAGCTCAGTGGACCGAGTCTAGTTTGAATATTAAAAATGACATTTTAAGAAGTATAAAAAAATCAAACGATTTTTTTTTTTTTTAAAATGAGAGTGTGGACACTAAAGGTTGAGATAAATGATTGTTTACAGAAAGTTAATAGACTGTACATTTAAAATAATTTCTTTTTAATTAATTCATTTAAAATAAATAATTTACAATTTATTCTTTAAAACACGGATAAAGATTATAACTCTTTTAAATGTGTCTCCAATTGTATATCCCACTAATAATTAATTATTATATGGTTTTAAAATTTGGAGGACACCTACTGCTAAGTTGACTGACGGTCAATTAAGGGGTGACGGTACCTGTGATCAGCACCAGCAATTTCTTGAAAATAGTTGATATATCATACATTGTTAATTGAGCATAGTTGGACGAAACGCAAACGACTGACATTGGTTCATGGTTTTCAGTTTGACTATTTGAAGCTACCTAGATTTCTTGAGAAGCAGACAAAACGCATCATTATATTTCTGACTTTAATTCTCTTAACTTAATATACAAACATTAATCATAACACCAACATTTTATTTGTATGTGATTGTACTTTTCCGAAACCCCAACTGGGTTTTCATAGTAAAACTTAAATAAGCGTTTTAATTTGTCATTATGAGGAGGACCAAACCAATGCATGGAAACTTCATTGAGTTCCCAACCGTCGCCCCTTGCTCCTCTTAGGACCAAGGGGAGGGGACCCATTCTGTTTCCGAAGGGTGAACGGCTATCAATGGCCGCTCTCTTTTGCACAGTACATCTCTCTTTTGGGTAACAGAGCACAGGACATCTCTTTACAGTTTACATTATTCACTGCATCTGCATGATGTAGGCCACCCTGGGGAACATGCCCTTTCTTTTTGCTTTTCCCAAATGATAAGGACAAGATAGCAAGGGAACCGAAAGATGCCAATCACAGATCATGACAACCCAGAGAAACCCACCCCCACCGTTTTCACTTATTGCATTATGGATGGTGATTGGGCCACATAAGTAAATCATTTAAATTATAAGACCATGTTTGTAAATTTTTGTTTAACAATTAATAGAAAAATATATCTAACATTAATCTATTCTTATCTCATACCGATAAAAAATACATGGTCGTAAATGCGCTCTCGACTCTGAAGAACTAAAGTAACTGCAATTAGCCAAAAAAGGAAAAAAAAAAAAAAAAAAGGCACACATTTGAAACAAGCAAAATCCAAAGTAAAAACAAAAACTCAGGTGCACTATGTGTTCTTACTCTCTTTTTTCTTAACAAAGAAAAGATTCTGTACGTCTTTTTCAATTTCTTCATTCTCACGCTTTAAAACCTTCGTGGGCCAAAATCAAAGCTTCACCCATGGCTGAAAATTACTTTTAAAGTTTGACCAAAGAGTAAAGATTCTCTCACGTCATTCTACAGACAGAATCCTCACAAAATTTAGTAAAGCTCCCACTCCACCCAACAATTTATATTAAATTCTTTGAAGATTTGCGTCTAAAATTGTGTGAAATAATCTCACCCTTAGCCAAGTCAAGAAAAGGGCAAACAGAAATTTTAATAAAATAGAAGAGGGGTATAACCGAGGTGGGGGAGGAGAAACATTAGTAAGAACTCGTCTGACGTCTCTTGATTATCGTAAGAGTTATCCATAAGAGAGAATGCTAAGCAAAGTTTGCACATTTGTAATCAACTTAGCTGAAAGTCATACTTCTTGGCTCAAACTAAACAGAGAGAAAATTGGAGTTAAACGTAAAAAGGCACTTTGGATATGTCCCCTCTCTCTGTCATCTTACAGATCTGCAATGTACAAATGAGTGACCCCTAAGCAGAAGGCATGCATATTTCTGGAAAACCGTTTTTTCGTCAATAAAACTGCAGAAACTCATTGTACAAGCGAGTAAAAATAAAAATTCACGAGGTCCCTGGCAGGTGGGCCTATAGCCAGTACGTTTAAGCCCATATTCTCTTAATACGCATAAGGCAATATTCTCCATGGAACAAGTTTCCGATACTGTGACCATATCTCTCTATACTTTTCTGCACAACGAGCCTCATCCCTTCTCTCTCTCCAGATTAACAGAATAAGAAGATAGATAGGATAGAAGTATGGAATTGGCGAACTGCAAATACGATGAATCATAAATTTTTTGAATATCCATAAGTTTAATATTGACATACAGTAAAAGACATGAAGAAATCACCTTATCCCACAAGGCAAGCTAAAGGAGAGAGCGAGCAACAGGTCGCCTAGGTAATTACAGTGTCTAGCAATACCCCTTCAACAAAAACAACCACTGTATTAATCCATGAGAATCAGGACCAGAAATACGGGCATAGCTCATAACAGCTCCAGCTAGACAATGACAGGATATTATCAGTATGGACTGAGCACGAACGATCACATGACATACAGACGGCAGAGTGATTCAGAAATATTGGTAATGTATTCTCACCATACTGGCCATCTAAATAAAACTAATAAATAAATATATAAAGTAGGATGAAATACAGAATGATATTCCCATGCCACCAATGGGAACATGGAAAAACAGACCAAGATTTTCCACCTTCAGCCAATGCCTGCTTTTCCAATCCCAGCCAAAACCAGGGGTAAAAGAAACTTCAAATTGTTGAGTAGCAATTACACATTTCTATAACATTCCATGAACAAACAAGTGAATATTGAAATAAGCTGTGATTAAAGTAGTCAGTATTTAAAGTATGGAAGTGCTAGAGGTTATGCTCCCAGTAATCCAGTAAATTTTGGATGTTAGGGCAGGTTTCTTACCCACAGTTACATTACCGGAGATTAATTAAAGTGATGCTTTATTATCATATACAAACATGGCAAGAAAGCCATCTAATCATAATGCTTCTTTTGAGAATGTCAAATAAAAATATAATCATTTTATAGAATTTAAATCCTATATTTAACTAGTCATATGTTATGACAAGATGAAGGGAGAGAGTGAGATGATGCTTTCAAGCCTCTATATGCATCTCTAAATAATTTGACAGCAACAAAGAGTCGCATGCATTCATTCCATATCAAACCATGACTATCGTCTTTTCTTGTCCCCCATTAAATCTAGAGATGAACGTTAAAAAGTTGGTAACTATAAGCAAAATTATCAAATGAAACCTTACCAATAACCAGAAGCAAGTAGCTTGCCTCCAATGACTTTTGGAGGCTTACCCCATATAAGAGCCTTGGGGTTCTTTTTAAACACATGTTTTTGCTTGTTAGCTCCGCGAAATACCATGTATCTGTGCAATTTTGTTCGAAAGAGTAAGTTTATCTTATCTCCTGGAAAAATGTTCATGTGCCAATTAGATATCATTGGTAAGTTACCCAATCAGGAAGACAAAGCAATTTGCTACAATGGCAGCCGTTGTTAGCTTCACCTTGTTCATCAACAACCACCACCCCTAACAGCAATAACAGATTGTCAATAAATGCAAAATTCTTTTGTGGAATAAGGCACACCAAGGAAAACCAGTAACAAGTTTCAATTTCCCCCACGAGACTATGTGCTTAAAGCATGCAACAACGCACACAAGGTTTCATCCTTTGAGGGTCAATTTGTGCCATTGCTAACATTGACGGATTATTGGATTATCAAAAAATATTTTTTACAAGAAAATAACAAACAAATTATAAAGACCAATGGCAAATGAAGCATGTGGAAAGTTGCCCTCTCCAGAAATTTGAGAAAACCTGTGAGAGAAAGAGAGAGAGAGAGACAGAAAGAAATTGCCCCTACTTGATCACTTGTTACCCAGAGTTCTGAAAATTGTAAGTGTACAAATAGATATGGAACCATCATGGTTAGATCTAAAACATGATACAACACCAAATTATTATATAATGTCTAATTTTAAATAGAGCAGATAGCAGTGTACCTTAAAAACAACTATGCCACAAAAACCTAATAGGTCTCTGTCTTATCTATTACTCTTCCACATGCACACGCACCTACATGCTCAAATATATTACACATAGACATGTTCATGGTCAAACCAAAAGATCCATTCTCAAAAGGCTAGGATCGAAACCATATGAAACTCTGCAGAGTGAAATGTAAACCACATTTTATAAAGCAAGAAATTATGAAATAAATCATTTTCAGTGGTGCACTAAGTGATTTTGAGATTTGATAGGTAGACATCAAGATTAAAACAAAAGAAAAAGGAATTCATAGAAGAGTTAAACACCCTCTGGACACCAAAAAAGACTCTAGTCTCCAGCAGCAAGAGTACGTGCAAATCTGATCATAGCTATTGTAGTTAGAACGCCTTAATTTTGTCATCCTAGCTGTTGGTTATAGCAAAATACCTGTATGCTAAAAGTGAAAGGAATCCACACTAGATCTCCAAACACCAACATGAAGCCCAGTCTCTCTGCAATTATGTCCCAGCTACAACAAACAATTCATTAACTAGGTGAGGTCAGATAAGTAGGTTAGGTCATGTATATGATCTGCAGAAATTTTCGAGGATTAAAGCAGTCAGTTAAGAATTTAAAATATGATATACAACTAAAGAGTTCCCCAGACATGATGACAAGAACATAAAAGGGCAGCTAACTTCACATGTACTCATACGAAGACTTCAGGCCCTGGGAGAAATATTAAGAAGCTTATATTTCTGCCACATAAACTTCCAATTCTGATACATTCCAAAGTGAGGAGGGCTTTTAATTCAACAGGAAATTGTGCAGATGAGAAAACTACATAATGCACCTACACCATACATATTCATTTGTATCAGTTCATTGCCAAAGAAATTCTGCCATGCGTCCTATTTGGTTTTTCTTGACCTGCTGAAGCACAGATAAGGTAATGCAAAGAGTTCAATGATAAACTTGACTATCCTGTTCTATTTGATTCACTGCCACTTTACAGCTAATTATAATTAGCATAAAAGCCTACCAATATAGACCAAGTTTTGTTGGACCCAATTAATAGCAAAAAACAAAGTCTTTGTAGCATTTACATTCTTATTTCATTACTCATGATAATTCTACATGCATCCTTGCGTTTCTCTAACAGATATGTGAAGGGACTGTAGAAATATAATCCATTGATGAGCTATTTCTTCTTCTTTTTCTTCTTGGTTATCCTCTATGCCTCTGTTTAGGAACACATCTTCTCTGTCTCATTTCTTTTTGCTAATCTAAAATTTCTTGTTCTGTTGAAAAATCATAAGAACAAATTCCTTTTCATCCTATAATTCATCTTAACTCAGATGCCACAAAACATTAGTCCATGGTCAGCACTTACTGCTATTTGCATGCCTGTTTGTATAAGAATGATGAAAATGACTACTCCTCCAAAGATCAAAATTAAGTATAGCATTCTAAATTGTAAACAAAAGAGGCATTTTGGCCAAAAACTTTCAGAGACAGCTTCTTGGTAAATCTAATTTCAGCTTTTGCGGTAGCTATTGTTCACAAGCTATAAGAAATAGTTTTGTGAAACAAGCCGAAAAAGCTTTTTTGGATAGCTTCTGCCTTCTTCAATAGCATCTCCAGAAAGCTATAAAATTGCAAAAAAGAACTTCTTGGAACACACACACACAAAAGAAGCTTATACAAACATGACAAAATCCTTGAGGAAATTTATACAACCCAACAGCCTACTAGTGAGATAGAGGTAATTAACTTACGTGGATGTCATGTACTCCTCATACACAAAGTAGTCCAGGATGTATAGCTGGAAAAAATAAGTATTCACAAATCCAATGCACAAAGTAATAGTTTTCTTATCAAACAAAGATAGTATGAGAAATTTCAAGCTTACAGCACAGAATAGCTGATAGAGAATCATTGATTGGCTCAAAATACCATCTTGAATGCTCTTTGCAAGAACTGACAGATTGATAAGTAGCCAACCCATCATTCCAGCTCTAACAAAGAAAAATCTACAAAAGATAATTCCATCAAAGGAACGGCAACATTTGGATTGGATTTCATCATCATATAGAACTATGTTATGCTGAGGTGTTATATTAAATGCAAATAGCAGTCGTGATGCATCTCAAACTCTTAACTATAGACATAGTCACAATCAAAGAAGCAATGTACTCATGGATGGAAGGACAATAACACTATCCCTAAATTTGGTTAAATGACACCACAAAAATGGGCTAACAGTGAGATCTTAAAATTAGTACATGTCAAAAGAAGGGCACAAATAAGTAGTTATGCATTATGTAATTTACATGCTTTGATCCATTTGGAACCTGCCTGCTGTTCAATTCATGTTTAGATAGATGTCACACAGTTTAAACAGAATATACTCTTCTTACCCATTTTTGCACTATGAATACTAGTAACTAGTAAACAGCACTAAAAAAGTTCAACTTGTTTCCTTCAAACATGTATATAAAGATATCTGAAGGTATGCTGAATAGCCCTAGTGTTAGACAGCAAGTTGGGTGTGGATTACATAGAGGTTGTATCAATACACATTGCAGGGAAAAGACAGACAAGAATTCCAAATGGAGAGCTAGTGAAGAATCTACAAATAATAAGATGATAAATAAGTGCAATTTGGTATCACAGTAATAGAAATACATCTTTTACCGGATGCTGCCCAGGGGTTGGGGGGAGCAATATTATTCATAATAAAAATTTCTTAGAACACAGAATCAGAAAAAGCAGGGAAAAATGATTAATAGATCACATACTTGAGGTCAATGCCCATAAACTCAGGATTCAGCTGTATTCCGAACCACCTAGTTAAACAAAATAGAAAGCATAAATCAAATAATTGACCAAAAACATAGGAATTCTTTAATGGAATTATATCAACCTTGTTACCAGTAAATGCAGCAGCCAGGACTATGTCAGAAGAGACAGAATGATGACTTTTTCAGAGTTAGTCTAATATACAAACACTGAAATAAAAGTAAACATCAAACCTGCCCGCTAGTTTGCACATAAACAATATCAGTGTGTCACTATGTCCAGCACTTATTAGACACACAGAGCATTCAACAAATATTTCAGGGTAAATCTTTAAATCCTTATTATTAATACTAGAAGGAACAGTAAAGACCAAAAAACATGTTTTCATTCTTATCTCAAGAGCTTAGTTTTTTTTTATAATACATGATGCAAGGATTACTAATGGACCAAAATGAAACAGAATACTATATAGACTATATAATACTATTTAGTTTTATAATATACATATGCATACATACCCCCAACCCATTCCCCCCTGAAAAAAAAAAAAAAACACGCACACATATATATTATAACCTTAGAGACAACTGCCAAATGTTAGGACAGTTTACATCAATTTGTATGCCATGCATCAGTATCCATGCTTCCCAGTTTCCCAGCTATAACCCTGCCTTTGTGATCTCATGGTCTACTCGTCCCAAAATTTCGGAAAACAATAGTTTTGATTACATATATTATAAACTTAAATAAAACAAAAATTTTGCAGGGAAAGTTAAGGCCAAAAATTGCAATAATCAATAAGCTTCTTTATAGAATTGTGTGTATAGAGGGCAAGCCATGTAGCATATATATACTTGGAAGAGAATCTACAGGTAATGGATAAATTAAATGCAGGCACCATTATATTCTTTCAATTATGTCCATGGAATTTAGGTTGTTGGCAATAATTAACTTGATACCTTACAACTTCCAAGTTACATTAAGTTGATCTCTTAATAGTTAAAACCAATCAATTCAAGCAGGCATCAGTTGAAGTAAACCCAATATGTAAAACATACCAATCGTGAATCAGATTTCCGCTGATATGAGGTTTCAGGGATGAACCTTTACTTTGTGACTTGCAACCAGCAAAATAGAGTAACAAGGTCACCTGACATGTATATAGAAGAAATGAACAAAATATGATAACCAAAAGGGCAGAGCAATTATGATGCTGTACAACGCGATGATAAAATTTCAAATGACCTCTCTCTTGTCAAAATCAAAAGAGGATAACACAAACAGCAGGTAGATGGTATAGTTAACATGAAGCCCAAATAGTCATAAAATGATTTCTATCCTCTTTGATTAAGTTTAAGAAGGGCTATTTGTGCATATTCTGAATCTGAGTCTACTGGTATGATCGATATAAAAATTACTCTATTCACAAAAATATTGGTATTCATATGTGAGTGCCTTAGCGTTTATGTAGTAAATGATCTTTATGACAAGATTGGTACATTTAACTACATAGAACCTTTAATTTGACAAACAAACCAATTCAAAGCCAATGTAAATTGCTCTGGCAAGTTATTGACATGCAGAATTCGGAGAAAGTTGTGAAGAAGAAAATTCTAATCTTGGAGTACAATGTTCACATTATAGTGAATTAGTGATTGTTTAGATAGCCAAGATCAGGAATGAACTATCAGATGCCATAACTTAAAGTTTCAAGAGGTAGTTCTGAATGTTACATACAAGAAAACTGAAGATTAAAGTTGTGGACAGCAGCTCAAGTCCTCTCTCCGATATGACCTGCAAGAATAGTCACATTGAGGCAGTAAATGGTGTCATATTCAGCACGACTTACATCCTCAAGAATATGAAGCATGAAAAGTCACTCTTGGTCGCCCTGGTTTTGGCTGACCTTTTAAAAAATTTGTATGCATATAATGTAATTAATTGGGATTTAGGAGATTACAGCCACAAAAATTATATTCAGGAAGACAAAATCGTATTAAACTGATGTAAGGCATAATAGATGACCCAATCAGTGAATACATACAGTAGGTGATATAAAACCTATCTTGGTAGTGATCCCAAGAAGTGCAACCATCAGAAGAAGTAAGAACAGACCTGAGAAACGCAACAAAGACAAAAAAGAGCATTACATATACAGTACGCTTTTACTATTTGCATAGGCACGTTTTAAAATAAACCACATGAACATGTTAGAACTGACCATTGCAGCGGTAGTGAAGACGAGTTCCATCAGCCAAAAGAACCCCAGGAACAACTTTTCCAGGCACAACGAATCCAGCAATCGCCAAGTAAGTAAAGAATCCCGCAAGTAAAGCAACCTGACCCAGACTCAAAATAATGGGAAAAACGCATTATATTCATATAATCAGGAAACTAACAAGTCAGACGTAACATTGATTCATGAATGGGAACTAACGGAGTTCCAAGATGGAATTAGACCGTGAAGCAAAAAACCCAGATCCATCTGTGCCACTATCGCACTCGAACGCTTGACTTCAATGCCAGGCTTCAGATGCTATGCCACCTCTCTCCGCTTGCTGCTCTCAGTCGCAGACTCGCAGCTACTACAGCCGCTGCTGAGAATTGGCCTAATAACTAATTAATTATTGATTGATAATAATAATGCGCGCTAGAAACTTATTCTGTTTAAATTTTCTCATTAGAATTTCTCCAATTTTCACTTCATATTTATTTTTATTTATCTTGACTACTTTAATTTTTTTTTCTTTTGGCTTTTTGAGCATTGCAATTCCAAACCAAATCTAATAATATGAATATTACCAAAATAATAATATTAGGCTAATTCTATATTGATAATATAAAATAAAATAATAATATTATTACTAATAGGAATGGGCCTTTTATTTCGATTAAAAAAAAGGAATAGGCCTTACCCCGGCTTAATGGCGCGCGAAACACTAGATCAGATCCCTGCAACTATAAACGATTCGCCCAGCCCTAAATAATTCCCCTCGTTAAAAAATTCTGCAGGTGTTTTTGTTTCTTCTAGAAACTCTCCGTCATTTCTAAAGCGTCTCTGAAGTGCTCTGCAATTTGCGGCAGCCAACAACAATAGACATGCAGTTTTGGGGTAACTTCTCGTTTTCGTTGATTATATCGTTATAGCTTTGTCACTATCTTGTATCTGCCTTAGCGTTAGCCATACCGGATTTGTTATGCTTGGGGTTTCTGAATTGACTTGAATCGGGTTTTCCTGGTTGATTTTCTTCTATTTTCTGGCACGTATGATTCTTTCTGTTATTCTTCTGGACTATGTATGTGAATGTGTTGTGGCCGTGCTTTCGGTGTGTAAAAGGTGCCGATCATTATCTAACATTGGTTTTCTTGTGTGTATCAATCCGATGAAATGCTTTGATGGGTCTAGGAGATGTGCATTAGGCACCTTTGGCTTTGGTCATGGGTCACATATATAGTCGTGTGGACTTGTGGCATACAAATCCAGAGGCCAACAGTTGTGACTGCTTTTTTACCTAACTACAATCTACAATCTACTGCCTGACTTGTTACTGGCACTTTGTGGTAGTTGTTTATGCACTTATTTTCCATTCTCATGTTATAGCTCTTTACTGTCATTCTTCTATGAACGCACAAATTTGGGCAGCCTTTGAATGATGGATATATGAACAACTTCCCTAATATTACAAAAGAAAACTTTGTCCGAAGATAAGCTTAGAAAAAATGGATCCACACTTTCTTTTGTAAAGCAATATAGCATATTCTTTTAGATCCAAGTAAGTTAATAATGGTCCATTTAGTCATCGTTTTTTATTCTGTTAACTAATGAGGGTAGCTGAGCATCTTGGTAAACAGATTCTGAGGCTTTAAAACAAACCCTATAATGCCATATTTACAGCAGATCGTATTTAGTTAAACTGTGTGGGTAAAAGAAGTTTTAATCTGTTTCTTACAAGTAAACTAACATTGCGCATCACTGTACATTATTTAGGATTTTGCTAGTAGAGCTATAACATAATTAACTTCCAGGTGTTGAGGTGAAAAATGGTGAATCCGTCAAGGTCACACCAGGAGATGACACGGTCTTGCATCTGTCACAGGTTACATGTGATGATAAATAAACATTGAATCTTTCTGTTTACTCTACTCTTGCATCAATCTCATTTTCACTCAATGGTTAAATTATCATGTGAACAGGCATGTCTGGGCGAGGTAAAGAAGGAGAAAGGGACAGAACCAGTCTCTCTGTTTGTGAAGTTTGGTGATCAGAAGCTTGGAATTGGAATACTTTCTTATGAGAAATTTCCTCAGATATCTTTTGATTTGGTGTTTGAGAAGGAATTTGAGTTATCCCATAACTGTAAAAATGGGAGTGTATTTTTCACGGGATATAGAGCTACAAGTCCATCACAAGAATATCCTTTTTAACATCAATTTGTATACATTTGTTAGTGAAACATTCAAAGCATGCAAAATGTACTCTCACACAAATTTTTCCTTAATTAATTCTTTTTGATAATTACAGATACAGATTATGATAGTTTTGGTGAGACACACATCATGATTTGGTTTATCTATTTACAATATTTATATGCTTTCTAATGTCTTCCATTGTCTTTCTTCTTGATTTTGAAGATGAAGATGATATACCAGTTCATACTGGCAATGGTAAAGATGTTATTTTTTTGTTCTTTGATCGTCATAAAGAGGTTTTTTCTGGAATTTTCTTCCTGGTTCATTTTGTTATAAATATATATGCAGTAAATACAAAGTCCCAGGTGAAGCAAGCTGTTAAAGCTGATAATAGCAATGAACTTGTGGCAACGCTGAAGGCAGAAATGGGGAATGTAAAAAAGGATGACAAAGCCAAACAAAAGGTTGATGATGGTGATGAGGAAGATTCATCCGAATCTGATTCTGATGACGATTCTGGTGAAGAAGAGGTATTCTTATGCATTAATGATTACTCTATTTAATTGAATGGATTGTGATGCAGTTTCGTTTAATTTTTAATTCTTAGACTGTAGTATTGAATGCAATGAATGGAGTTTGAAGATCCAAATCGAGATTGTGTCCCCTTGCCCCACACCCCATTTTCCAACCAAAAAAAAAAAAAAAAAGAATGCAGCGTACTTGGTGAAGATGCTTCTGAAATTTCCATGGCATATGCTACTGCAGTACTGCTACATATAGTGAGACAAACTTGATTGTATTGCATTAAAGCATTTCTCTGATGATTTTTACCATGTTAAACATAAATGCAGTTTCTTTAGCCTGCACACAACCACACTAACAGTAATATGGTTAAATAGAAGACTGAAATCTTGTAAATTTATATTCCTAAATTATTTTTCTTATTATTACATAGATGCATTATGGTAACATATCCTTATGATTTGTTGTATGTTAACTCTTTTTTTGTAGTTTCACTTCATTATTTGTAAATGATCTTTGCTGCTGTACAAAATTTTATTTATTATTTTGTTGTTCAGTTTTGTTATATGTTCTTGTAATTCCTTATATGCTTGACCATATGTTCTCATTCATAACAGAATCGTTAACGCAGAGTTCTAAGGTTACTTGTGTGCTGTTCTTTCATTTTGTGGGTCTTTTTATTATTTCTGATTCGTGAATTTTGGTGTTGATGCAATTTTACATTATTGGAGTGGATTTTAATTACCCATAATTATGTTTGTTATTATTACTATTATTATCATTATCATCATTATTTATTAATTTTATTAATTATTAATGTATTTTTGTGTTTAGACCATGGCAAATGGTGAGGCAGAAAGTAGTGAAGGAGAAGATGATAGTGAGGATGAGGATGAGGACAACAACGAGGATGATGAAGATGATGAAAGTGATAGTGAGGATAAGGAGACACATAAGAAGGTAAAGGAGACTAAGTTACTCTTGTTATTTGTTGATTGATTTGATCTTACTCTTCCGATATGTCTGAAGGCTGAAGCAAGCCGAAAGAGGCCAATAAAAATATCTGAGAAATCCCCTCTTCCAGAGAAGAAGGCAAAGTTCGTTACTCCACAGAAGACCGGTAAGTTGGACTGTTAGATACTGTTTTCATCTTCACTACATCTTGATTTTGAAATTGAGTATTTCAATCAAATTTTTTAGGCCTGAAATGTTCATGCTTTTTGGGTCAATCCTAGATAAGCAAGCAAAAAGAGGTCAAGAACATTTTCTATGAAATCCTAATACCTCTGTAGTCTCTGCTTGTATACATTTGCATGTCTGTCAGCAGAGTGAGAAATGAAAAGACATTAATGAGCATTAATTTTCTGTTCAGATGGCCAGAAAGTTGGCCATGTTGCTACTCCTTATCCTTCTAAGCAGACTGGGAAGACAGCTGCAACTAGTAAGGATCAGGCAAAGCAGCAGCCTCCCAAGTCAGTTGGAGATTACAGCTGCAAGCCTTGCAATAGGTAGTGTAGTTCCTTTAACCCCCCCCCCCCCCCTTTTTCTTTCTTCTTCCTTCCCTCCTCCCTTAACATACTCACACCCATTCACTCTTTTCTTCCCGTGTTTACCCTATTTACACTTGCAGAATTCATAAGTGACTTAATAAATATGAATTTGCAGGTCGTTTAAGACAGAAGATGGGTTACAATCTCATAATAGGGCCAAGCACGCTGCTAAATGAAGTGGTCGGGTATATTTTGCTTTTTGCATGATCTGAGAGCACCTTGATGTTTTTTGGGATTGGATGATAAACTTAGTTTCGTTCATTTAGAATGGCAGCTAGTCTAGTTGTTTTGGTGTTAACAGTTTAATCAAGCTGAGCTTTTTCAAATGACAGTGGAACAGATGCATAATCGTCCCCTCTACCCCCTCCCGTTTCTGGTGATTGTGATGATAACTGGGCATTTAAATTATTGTCACTCTAATGAATTGACTTCATTGCAAACAATAGAACCTGCAACGGTAGCCAGATTGATTTTAATTTTACCTGTCAGAACTCATCGCTAATGTATTTTGAGAGTTGAGTCAGTCTACAAATCTAAACTCTCATCGTTATCAATTGATATTTATAATCAATAGGATACTAACTCATAGGTGAAACCATCTTTAACTTAGTTGAGTCAAGGCATGGGTTAAATTGGCTCAACTGTTTCCAACCTATGAGGCAAAGCAATTAGCATCAGTAGACTTGGGTCACTAAGCCGATTGCTTCTCCGGGTAACGAAGGAGGGGAATGAAAACCACATATGAGCAGCCTTCACTAATTTTAGGGCAACGGATACCAGAAATAACCAAATGCACATTTTACCATGACCATCAAGTACGTGTTTGAGTGGTGGCACACCCAACATCACAGATTCACATTTGTACATCACTTTCTGGCAACAGCAAGCAGAAGCTACACTGAATTCTCGTGTTTTAAGCTGCTCTGCTCATCGCTTCGATATGCCATTAATAGTTTTACGAGACTAACATCAAATGTTGGTATTTCGAATTTCATTCGTCATTCCAAGTACCGGCGGTAAGACTTAATAACCCAAGTACAGAACAGTAAAACTCCAGACACCCGTAGTTAATGCCACCTAAAAGACTTACGGCTCGTTTCTACATCTATATCTCTCTTTCTCTTCCCCATTAACAAGGGGAACAAATCTCTTGAAGCGGCAAAATTAAACAGTCAAGGTATGAATATTACAAAATACTATCACTAAACGATAGGCAATTCAGAATAAGACAATATTAAGATACTAAGAACAAAAACCGACTCGCTGAAAGCACAGACAATACAAACCAGAAAACTTGATATACTGTTACTACAGGCCACTTTTCTCCTTTTTTTTGGTTTCTTCCAATATTTTTGGCAGTCCCCATGCTGCTTCTATATCTGATGGTTATCAGATTCGCTGCCATTTTGTGTAAAATTCTGTTGCTCATAATCATTCTCATTCCCACTGTTTTTGTTGCTAGATTCTTCCAATTCCTTCTCCCTGTTCCATTGCTCTATTTTAGCTCTCCTTTCTGCACTACTTTCTCTAACTGGACTCCTTCCCCTTCCCACCGGACTTCTACTCCGCTTTTCTCTCCGTCGAGGACTACGGCTTCTAGGCCACCTGCCCCTACCATGGCCAGAATATCTGTCCAAATCCCTTCTACCAGAATTACGACCAGAATGAGAGCGCTCATCATAGTTCCGATGCCTGGGAGGGCTACGACTTCTGCTTCCACTTTGGCCATGCCATCGCCTGTTTCTCCCAAATAATCGCTTTCTCAACTCCCTAAAAATAGAAAACATGGTGCAGCACAAAAAGGTCATAGGATTAATCTTAAATGCAAGTGCAATGTTATACACAGAAGAAAAGAAGCAAACCTGCTAATTTTCTTCAGGTGCATAAAGTTGCAGTAGCCACCTCGATTACATACATTTTCCTCATACTGCCTACAAGTAGCTTCTCGAAAATCCGTCACAGGAGAGAAGTCTACAATGATGGGTCGCCCTAGCAGTGCCATTGAGTGTTAGAAGTCTTACTATATTAAAAGTTTTTACAATTTGGGTATAGGGTATGAAAGCCTTAATCAGCAATACATAGTGCTTGGAAATTCAAAAGAAAAGAGTAATTTAATTGCAGCACTAATTATCTACATATGTTTTTGTCCTGCCCACAACAATCATGACAGCCTTGTGTAATTGCAAGTATGAACTATATGATTTACTCATGCCAAACAAACCAAACCAGGACCTACATTCAACCACCCTTATGGTAGGAACAAATAAAAAAAAAAAACAAAAATATCAAACTTGCACACTTTGGTAATCCTGAGCTGCATTTGAGACTACAATTAGTATCAAAATCTATTTCTCCAAAATGAGTGTCTTAAAATGCATTAAGAGGCAATTGTCAGGTGCAACAATATAAAAAAAAAGGCAATAAACAGCATACTACCAAGAGACAGACAGAAATAGAGACAGACAAATAGACAGAAAGATAGATGAATTGAAAGAGATGCGTAGAGAAGCTGAAAGCAGCTCACATACATGCAAGCAGAAGCAAATGATTAAATACAATTTTCTAGACAATAATAGATACTAGCTAGTAGCTTGATTGATTCTTTCCTACTGAATTGGCAACAGAATAGACCAGACATGTTTCTGGCCACCAACAAGAAAAGGCTACTTAGATGGAAACCTAAACACCAAATTCGAATAGGCAGTGATATAAAATTCAGCCACTTCCAGAATCCAGAGAACATCTATGACAACCATCACTTTTACCTTTTGCTTTGACCTTTTGTTTCCCCAAGTCACTTATTTTAGAATTTGATATTAATTATTATTCTCTTAAATATTAATAATCATAATCATCATTATCATTAGTGGTAGCGGTAGGTGTAGTACTAGTATATGCAAAAGAAAGAATGTACGGAAAAAGAGCTACCATGTGACAGATCACAAGGTGCCTGATAAAAAGGAATTTCATCAGATAATGCTCAAGACTCCAACATGAGTAAAAGAAGGGCCAATTAATAGTGGGTACATTAAGGTAATGATAAGGGAGTCATGCCAAATCAGTTGGATATCTCCAATCTATATACCTGAAATCAATTTGAATGTTAACTTTGCTTACATATTGTAGAGTGATGTTGTCACCATATAACAAGAGATACCATCCCAGCAACTAGTTTACAACTTTACGCATATCACAACTCAATATTATAAACAGAAACAAGTGAAATCAAAATAAGAAACCATGACAAGTTTTGAAATATTATTTTCAGTAAAATAACCATGTAATATAGAAACCATGACTAATATAATGGTTTTAATGGTGCATGATATCATGGACTTCACACATAGATCGTGATTCCCCAATGACGTATTCAAATCCCCGATCTAAGAAATTAGCACTAACAAAAATCCTCTCTGTTGAATCAATCTTTATTATATCCGGTCAGTAACAAGTCTCTATTTAAATCGGAAACAACAAGGGCCAAAAACAGAAGAAAAAAAAAAAAAATGAGGCCAGAAGAAATTAAACAATAAGAAGCAAGGAGATGAAGCATGACACTAACCTGAATAAAATCTTCCAGTCAGATTCATTAGCGCATTTGCAGCATGGTCTTCCTCTTTAAACTGAACATATACATTACCAACCTGGCCAATACAATAAGAGTGTTAAATAAATGAACGAGTGCAAGTTTTTCTTTCCGAAGGAACGCACGCTTAGCAAAAGAGCATAAAGCATACCATGTGATCAGCCAAATTATCACAAATATTCAAGCTCTGAATTTCTCCATACTTGCTCAGCTCCTCAAAAAGATCTTCGTAGAAATCCTGCACTCAGACGCCAGCATTTATTCACATAAAAAATATCATTCAACATAGTAATTAAATAGTAATCTGCAATAGCAGAGAGACGTATTGCGAATAAACCGCCCTATTCAAGATGAAAATGGGAAGTACTTGAACAGAGACAATTCAAGATCTAGAGAATGAGAGAGGAGAAAAAAAGGCTCGAACCTCGAAGTGATCCTGGACCTTGTCGGGGTCAAGTGCTTGGCCTTGGTTAGGGTCCACGACAGGAGTGATCATATCAGGCCTCTGATACATGTTGGAGAGAAGAAGGGTTGGGCTAATGGTGGGTTTAGTGTGAAGTCTGGAGCAGCGGTCACCATGCCTGCAAGCTCCGATCTTGAAGTAGAAAGGGCAGTTCACCCTGTCCTTTTCGGTTCCGAATATTGATGCCAAATGCTCCGCCATAACTTAAATTTCAAATCCAGACTACAAGTAAACGAAGATGAAGGCAATAAGAATCTCCTCCGACCTCCCTAACCTCGTGCCTGTTCCCCTGTTCGTTGTTTAGGGTTTGGTTTCAACTTCCTCTCCGATGAACCTGAATGTTTTCCTACATATCATTGTACCCTTTTAAACCGAGTCGAATAATACATTTTATAATATTTATTAATTATTAGTTATTAACAATATAATATATTAATACTACTACTTTGATTAATTTGATTTTTATAGATTTAATATTTTAAATTATGTAAAATAAAAATTTATAAAAATAAACATATAAAAATAGGGGCTAAAAATTTATACATATAATTTTTTTTTGGTACGATGTTACTACTATTGCTTCAATTTTTAGTTGATATTTTTTATTTTATTTTATATTTAAGGGCAACAAAAATTACTCTATAATAATGCCATGACAATGGATATATAAAAATTGATGAATTCGTTATTAAAAAAGTCAATACTAATTCATATGTCTTTTTTTAAATTGTGTATACAAATACTCAATTCAAAAAAATATAATACAATCATTGCATTTTAAGAATTATAATTGTGAATGCCACAATAAAAATTGTTAATTTTTTTTATTAGAAAGGGCTAACATCAAAAGTCAATAAAAAAAAATTAGTAATAGTAAAGAATAAGGTAGATTGTAATAGCGACCAATGATAAATCTATACATTTGAGTGTTTAAACCAAAGTTAGCAATTCTATATGAAAATGTATAAAGGGTATTCACGAATGATATTAATTATTAAAAAAATAACAAAAGCTCGTTTTTGTGCAACTGAACCTAGCTCCAACTCCCCCACCCAAAAAAAAAAAAGAAAACTTATACTCTATTAATAAATAAAGAATTATTGGCACAATAATCACGGCTTGCAGGTTTGCCCGAGAGGTTAAGGGGGAAGACTTAAGATCTTCTGCACATAAGTGCGCGTGGGTTCGAACCCCACAGCCTGCATTGTTAACCTTTTTTTACTCCTCAATTAGTCGTATCCCAGAACAACTACGAAACTGATGAAACTAAGAATTTGGGATATCTGTTATATGCGAGATGCACCCAATTTAATATGCACAGAAATTATAATTTTTTTATTTATGATTTAAAGTTGATTATCTTCAACAGAGCAGATTATCTGTTTTATGGGAGATTATCAAAGTTGAAGTTCATTCGCGAACAACTACCAAACTGATGAAACTAAGAATTTGGGATATCTGTTATATGGGAGATTTTCGAAGTTGAAGTTCATTCGCGCTCAACTTAATATGCACAGAAATTATAATTTTTTTATTTATGATTTACAGTTAATTATCTTCAACAGAGCATCAAGCTGTCTTTATGAAGGGTTCCCTAATTTGCTATGTTGTTCAGGTAGGACAATACATCTTGCATATGTGATTAATGAAGCTTAGACTGTTGGACCTAATTTGTTTATAGGTGGGCATTGAATAAGATAAATAGCTTTTAATTTAGTATTCTGGGCTCGCGTCAGGGAGTTCGTTTGACATGTAATACTCTCCGTACGTACAATATGGGTAAAACAAAATTCTTGAGATACCTTATCAAGGGGCAACAGATTTAGAAGGAGCGAAGTTCAGTAAGAAGCGATGGAAAATTGATGCAATAGCCAAGGGATACAGGTCATTACAAGTCCATCCCTGTAGTTGTCTCATCCACCTCCTTTGCTTCACAGCTGGCCTAGTGGGGAATTGGTGATACTAAGTACAAAGCCATTGCAGGCAGGGCTGTCAAACGGCTGGCCCAGGCTGATGTTACAGGTTGACAAAGTTACAAGCAATGGAATGACGCCACAGTACACATATCATTGACGTAACACTTGGGTTTTGATTGGAAATAGTGAGAAGAAAGACCAAGTGAGGAATGAAAAATGTAAGGAACAAATGCTTTGAAATATTATTAATCTTATGTGCCCGCATGAGGTTGGGGGATTAAGCAAAATCTAGTAACCTACATGGTATTTAAATAGCACCGCACATGGGGAAAGGAAGTTAATGCAGCAAAACAACAATAAGCAAACTGCAACGATCAAAGCTAAATATCATTAATCACTTTCGAAATTTAGTGCAGAGTTGTCTTTGCTAAGGGCATCAAATTTCGAAAGATTATTGCCAAAAAGCTTCATTTAATGAAGACTATCGTTCTAACTAAACTTATTCATCACACAATTGAAACCCCGCAAGCAAATATCATTGCTCAACTCAGGTACGCCTCCTGATTCGCCACTAATAAATTCTAGTATGGTTCAACCGGCGTACGGAAGTTTGCTCCAGCATAAACTGCTTCTGAGCCAAGCTCCTCCTCAATCCTCAAAAGCTGCAAAGACACAGAAAAATCATTGTCTAGAAAAAGCTGAACTACTACTAAATGTACCTATGAGTAATTGCATTATGCTATTTATTACTGTACAAAAGAAAATGAAACTAAAGCAGCAATAGTATAGAGCAATGACCGACACCAACCTGATTATACTTGGCTAGACGCTCGGACCTGCATGGAGCTCCTGTCTTGATTTGACCCTGTTTCCGAGAAAATTATCACAAAGGAAATGTTCAAATGGAAAAGGGGATTGAAGTAGCAATAGCACAAAACTTGAACTGAAAATGAAACAATACCGTGGCCAAACCAACAGAAAGATCAGCAATGAAGGTATCCTCAGTCTCTCCACTGCAACCAATATATTAAAACAATGTCAGCATCTAGAGCATCCAGAATTCTAGGAGATCTTACCCAAGATTGAGGCTCAGCTCATCTGGCATTTTAAGGCAATGTTCAAACCTTCGGTGGCTGGCCATCACACCCCATCCAGCTCTCTTGGACATCTTCACAGCTTCAATACTTTCGGTCACAGATCCAATTTGATTGACCTGTTTCAGAATTGTGTCAAATTATAGTGTATTTATATATCAACTAGCGGGCAGTAAAAGGCTCCACTAAGTTATCCATAGAAAATTGACAAGTTGATGACTGGTACCTTGAGCAAAAGAGCATTGCATGCGTTTACTTCAATTGCCTTCTGCACCCTCTGTAGACAGAATGAAAATTGAAACGAGTCATTAAATAGAAAATGAAATTAAAAAAAAAAAAAGCAATCTGCCTAAATACGATTCTCTCAGTGTGTCATTGGGGAACATTCAACTCTCTCCCAACAAAATTAAAAGGAACATTCAACCAAGATCAGTAGGTAGACCATCTACTAACCTTGGGGTTGGTAACCAAGAGATCATCACCAACAATTTGTACTTTGTCTCCAACCTCAGCAGTTAGTTTGGAATAGTGCTCCCAGTCATCTTGGTCAAAAGGGTCTTCAATTGAAACAATAGGGTACTCTGACACAAAAGACTTGTAGAGATCTTTCAGTGCATCCCCAGAAATCTTCTGTGAGCCATCGTTGTTCTGCATGTGAAACAGAATATGCCAAGAAATATGTTACCCAAAAGTGTGTCCACTAAGTAATAAGATTAAGCCATATACCATATGAACTATTACTTGCTAACGGTCTCTGTGTACAGTCAAAATTTTGTATACAAATACTACCAATCAAGAAAGTAATACATATTTCTTGGACAACAAGACTCTGAAAAAAAAAAAGTACCCCATAAATAACGGTAAAGTGATGCAGACTAGATAAAGTTTTAGGCACAATGTCAACTTGATAAATAAAGAACTACTGTATTTTAGGAAGTTCTACTTTAACCATATCTGATGAAGATAATTACTTTTGTTGATACAAAAGCTTACTCTCAAACTAGACTTGACCGTCAGCAGTGCTAGACTGAATCTCAACGAATAATGGAGAGCTCACCTCTTCCTTGAAGTTCAGGTCATATGTTTTGTCTTGTTTGTAAAATTCAGAAGCAGCAACATCCATTCCAATGACAACCTAAGAATATGTAATAAGTTATAAAATCCCCTCACATGAAGCCAGATGAATGTCCAAACTCCAAAGAACCATAATCAGCCCTATGCCAAAAATGTTTTCTGAAAAAAATCTAACCTTGCCCGTGTAACCAGCTTTGGCAATGGCAGTGTTCAGCAATTCTAGACCTTCCTTGTTCTCCTGAACACTCAAAAAAATATGGGAACATCAGTAACTGGCCACAAACCTAGGCAGGGACCCAAGTTCCATGCATCGATAACACTAGGAGTCAGTAACCATCATTGACCTGAATGTTAGGAGCAAAGCCACCTTCATCACCAACATTTACTGCATCTTGACCATATTTTTTCTTAATCACAGCCTGAAATGACATAACATAACCATCATTAGTAACCAAATAAAAAGCAAAAGTAAAACTGAATAATTAACCCAAAAACAGAGAATATAAGCTCACATACAGATAGACACCATAATATACAAAACTATACAATCTAAGATTCCAACATCAGCTTAAAAACTTAACAACAAACAAATATTCATCATCCCGTTTTTAGTAAAACAACCCAAGAAGAAGAAGAAGAAAGGAACCCACTTAGAAAGATGTAAACAGTCTAATAATGCAACTGACCTTCAAATGGTGATATACTTCCACGCCCATCTTCATGGCTTCCTTAAAAGAGGAAGCTCCCACTGGAAGAACCATGAATTCCTGAATAAACAAATGAATCAGAAACATATTACAGATCTCACCTTCTATCTCACTCTCTCTAACACATAGAAACAAAGAAGCAGCGGCATGGTCTTAAATAGCATACCTGCATCGCAAGTTTGTTTCCTGCATGGGATCCACCATTAATGACATTGAATGAGGGAACAGGAAGCACCAACTTCTTGTTACCAGCAAGATTAGCTATATGCTGCATCAAAAGATGTGATATTGAAGTCAGATACATACATACAGAGAACAGCCTCTCCAAAGAAACACCACACACACCACAAGGAAGACATATATAACTTAATTGTTACTTTCCACAAACACACACACAAAAGAACGAAAAATATGAATTAATTGTTACTTCTCACACACAGGCTTCAGCATCTCCAAAGAAAATTCGTATAAAAGATTGCATCATTAAAAAGTAACTAATGTAGTAGCAGCTTCAAAAAGAAGATTACTAAGTTGTTGCATCAAAAAGGTTTACTTCACAATAAATGGATCTCCAATCCATATAACATTATTTAGTTCCACAAATATTATGTCTATACCTTGTAAAGAGGAATTTTCAAGACATTGGCACCGGCTTTGCAGACTGCAAGAGAGACTGCCAATATGGCATTTGCTCCAAGCTAAAACAACACAAAATTGATCAGGCCGATATGAATGAATTTTTTTTATTAGAAATGCAAAACAACAAGTGTAATCTGCTAAGCACCTTTTGCTTGCACCAACCCCATTCATTAACAGTTCCATCAAGTTGTTGAACCATGAAATTGTCAATAGCAGTCTGCTGAGTTGGATCCTGATCATTGTCATAAAGCAAGAATAGCATTAGATAACCTGGTATGACTGCCAGAATTACTCAATCTAGTCAAAAACTTAGACTTGAACTACTACAGTTTTAGCTACGCTGAACTTTTAAAGGCATAAATAATGACAGCCAACCATATTAATAAAATGGAAAAACTGTTAACTGTATTACAAGGGTATTAAGAATTTAACAAACCTTGCCAATCAATGCAGGGGCAATTATTTTGTTAACATTTTCAACAGCCTGCACGTGCAGAAAAACCAAGCAAGCATAATAAGCAGATAGATCTATCAACTTGGCATCCTATGATACTATTCAGTATAGTGGATTATATTTACCTTTGATACTCCTTTTCCTAGGTAGTCAGATCCTCCGTCTCTTAATTCAAGGGCTTCATAAATCCCTAATAATAATAATAACCAATGTGTTTGAAATGAATAAGCAAGCTACAATCCATACAACACATGGTTAGAGAGTGTTTTAGCAGCAGAAGATTGAAAAAAAAGAAAGGCTTTAAAACCATTTTTTATTTTACAACATCGTAAATCAGTAAAACTTCAATGATATGCGCAACAAATTTTACCTTATATTAATAGGACACAAAGACAAACAACGTTAAAAAAAAAAAAAGAACACAAACAAAATCACTGTTAATGACTACGCAATCCAACACATCAAGTGGTAAATTAGACATCAGAGAAGTGAGTCACGTACCAGTAGAAGCACCACTTGGAACAGCAGCTCTAGCAAAAGTTCCATCTATGCATGTCAAATCCACCTGTAACAGTCCAAAAATGATCGATAATTCGCAAGCTCAAAGCCATTTTTTAAGAAATATAATCTTATTTTAAAAAAAAAAAAAAAAGAGTACGCAAAAAGCAACTTCAAAAGCCTATCTTTTCGAACAAAATCCAAACACTCGTAGCAACTTCTGTTCAAATTGGCTCTTTGAACTGTAAAGAGCCAGCTGAGACAACGTTCCAAAAAATAATGAATCTGACGAAATGAATTATCAAGAAAATGCATAGTAGACGTGAGGAGTGAGAAGAAGACTGTCGAGGAACAGATCGGCGACCTAGAAATTATCGAAATCGAAGAGATTTAGAAGAGTGGCGATTAAGGACAGAGGACAAGAATAGCTTCGAACCTCGAGAGTGGGGTTGCCACGGCTGTCGAAGATCTGTCTTGCCTTGATGCTCTGGATCGTAGCCATGAGATGTCCTTGTGAGTGAAAGAAGAGATTTCGTTAAAGGCTCAGAGGTGGCGAATCGTCAGCTGCTTGTAGGAGTCCGAACTCACGAGGGGTTTATGTATGCCCCCCGTTCGCGGATTAGGTTTTTTTTTCTTTTTTTTTTGGTGATATCGCGGATTAGGTTTGTTGTGCAAGGAAATGATGGGTGATTAAATGCAATAAAGGAAAAATTAAAGCTATACATAATTTGAAAAAATATATAAAAATTTTATTTATTTGTGTATTATTATTCTGTAATAACTAAATATATCTTATATTAAAAAATTTTAATTAAAATTATGTAACATTGATTTGAAATGTAAACTATTTAAATATTTATCAATAAACATCTAGTGTAGTAATAAATAATTATATTTTAAAATTTTTAATTTAAAAATTAAAGATTGAATTTAAATATAGAGAAAGTCTTGTTAAATAAGACAAAATCGGATGACTTAGTTTCATATCTAAAAATTATAAAAACACCCGAGCAAAATATATATATATATATATATATTGTATTTGACCATTTTTTTTTTTGTGATTGTGACAATATATAAGTAAAAAAGCAATAAAATTTGCCTTCTCTTTTGGGTTGTGTTGTTGTAATGAAGGAAAGGCGCATGATTAATTTATTTTATTTTTACTAGATTACTCTGAAAAGTTCTTAAAACTTGTTTAACTACGTAAACTTTATTAGATGATGTCACTAGTTTATTAATTAACAACTACTTTCACCACCTCTCTTTATTAGATCATTTTTATATCACATACCATTTTGAAATGTATAATATTCTTTCACGAGTAATTTATAATTTGCAAGCACGATAGTTATCCACTAAAAACGACTTTTTTTTTTGTTCGGGTGAAACACTAAAAATGACATTTGCTAGTGTTAGGTTTATTTTTCTCTAAATAATGCACAGCAGCATCCTTCAATCAAATAATTATAAAGCGAGAATTTTATTTTGGATAATTATGGATGATACTGGCCGATGTTGTCCAATAAAATATTGTCTGCTACTGTTTTTTGTTTTGTTGGTCGTTTTTTCATGATTCTTATTTTATGCTAAATCATAGTAAGATTTTTTTTTTTAATGGTAAAGATATTTAACGAATTCAAATCTTGGATATGACCAATCTTGCTCCAATACAAACAATTCTAACAAGAGGTCACCACCTCTCATGCTTTTATTTAGTTTTAATTTTTTTATCAGAGTTTAGGAAAGGCAGTCTATTCTCATTTAAAGCCAAAATGTATCATAAATTCTATTGAAAATTTCTCATAATATTTATAAATTATCTATAAAAAATTAAATTTAAATATAAATTTTGTAAATAAATTATTTCGAATCTTACTTGAACGAACTCCTGCCAACTTTTACTTATTTGTAATATTTGGTGTCGAATGCTTATTTTTTAAGGAAAAAAAGGCTTGTGCTAATGTATTTCTCTGCAACATTTTTCACTCCCTCTTTTTTTTTTTTTCCGTTGAGCTCTTCACTCCCTCTTTAAGGGAGTGTTGCAGGTCGCAACCATTGAGTCCGGCATATTGATAAGGGAAAGTTGTTTCACAAAATTGGCAAACAAATTTTTTCGTGAAGTACATTAAAATTATGGGATTTATGAGCCTTTCAGTATGATTCAATAATTATCCAATTAAATCACCTAAAAATAATAATAATCCAATTTTGTTAATATACAAATTTTATAAATATAGCGACACCAATAATAATGAATTACAAGCATTTATAAATCATTTTCCTTTTATATAAACGTAAGATATGCGCTCAAAGCCTCAAAGTGTGAGGGATAGATGCGCATGAATTGGCTTCTACTGTTATAAAAGAAAAAATTAAAAAGAGATAAATATAAAATTAAAAAAAAATAGTAAAAAAAATAGAATTTATGCATTGAAAAGAAATAAAAAAAAGTCATTATAATTAAAAAAAATTTAAAAATTTAAATCTTTATTAAAGATATGTTAAAATATATAAAATTCTAATATATTTAAGATTATTTATAAATAATTTTTCTTTATATCTAATTTTTACATAAAATTCTCTTAAACTCATACAATATTGGAATATATGCTCTCAGTACATTTTTTTTTTTCTATTCAAACGGTAACAGAAGCTCCATAAAGGCCGCGAGCCTTGTAGCTCAAGCGGCATGCACGCTTGTCTCCCAGCTTTAGGAAGGTGGTTCGAATCTGACAGACGTATCTCTCCTTCCCCTACCCCTATATAAGGCCATAGCCTCCTTGTATCACCCAAAAAAAAAAAAAAGCTCCATAAAGGAATCAAACTCCAAATTAATCAATATGAATAACCCTATTATATTTCATCGTTAATCTCATTGGACCATCATTAATTTTTATACAAGTTACAATCAACCCTCCTTAATATTTCATAAATTATAAATAATCATCTTAGAAATTTTAATTTTTTAAGAAGCATTTTAAGAATTTTCCTCTCATCTTAGGGTTCCATCATTATTTAGATTTGAAAAATAAATAAAAGAGTATATTATAATATTTTGTAAATGTATGAACATTTTATAAAAAATTAAATATATAAAGAATTATTTATAAATAATTCTATATATAAAAAATTTTAACCTTAAAAACATGCTTAAACAAATTCAGCACCGGTTCACTTCGGCCGTGGCCCATGCCCCATGAGGGTGTACAATTCAGCACCGGTTCGCGTCGGCCATGGCCCATACCCCATGAGGGCAGATAAATGTATCTGGGACAATCAAAAGCCATAAATTTTATCCCACAATTTAATTATAATTTCATAAATAGCATTGATTTTTAACATGCATGAACTACTTTTGTGCTTCTTTCCCACGTACAACTAGACTTTCTCGTACCCCATGGGATCGTGGACCACACTTTGTACGGCAATCGATCATTCATGTTGCTTCAAGACATCCAGCTAATCAGATGCTGTACAATGTAATATGCTTGAGAATTGTCCCCAAGTTGTTTGTTTTTCTAACCTAAGGTATCTTTAATAAAAATTTAAAAATTAATTTCTCTTAAAATATAAATATTATCAAAATAAATTTTATTTTTAATAAAATCTTTTATATACAAATAATATGAATTAAATTTAAAATAATATATTTAAAATTTTTAATTATTTATTAGCCGTATCATAATTTGTTGACTTTAATTTCTTATTGCTTTTCCATCCCAATATTTTTTACCCAAATCACCGTACATCCTAATTCAGTTCTATTTAATTTAACGGTTTTACTATTTGTCAAAATAAATTATATTAAATTTTAATTTAAAAATATATATCATTAAATTTTATAAGTTAAATTATAAAAATCTATATTATCCCATAGTTACCCTTAATTCAACAGTAGTTGGTCTCACCCTATTCGACCGAAACTTTCTGATAATTCTATTTTGATGTAATTCTTGAATCTTGAATTGAAAGTAAACACATATTTTTGAAATAAAAAAAACATTGTTTTAAAAAATAAAACTACTTTTTACTAAAAATTTAAATAATAAATTAAACTTTACATCATTAATTAGACGCAACTCAAAAATGAATAATATATAATAATGAAAATTTCACTCAATATCAATTTTTATGAAATAGAATCTTTTGAATTGAAAAATATTTTTTCTTTTTTTTTAATAGTGTACAAATTATTCGAGACAAAAAATAATTTTTTTTATTTATACATGCTAAATTTATTAATAAAATATTAATATTGTTGCGCTAGTATAATTTTTTTAATAGGTATATTAGTTGACTGTGACACCTCACCTAATAAGATCACTCTGCTTGCGTCATATTTCTGGGCTTTCCAGAGAAACCTAATCAATGAGCTCGGGGCCACACACAGACCACCCAAGCCATATTCATATTCATCTTCCTTCTACGTCTTTTCAGTCTCGTGCACCTCTCTGATACTCCCAAATTGCAATGGCAGCCTCTGTAACATTCTCTTCCGCGGCCACTGCCACTCACCCTCTTTCTTCCGCCACCGCCTCCGCATCTCTCTTCCCGCCTAAAACCTTATCCTCAAAATTCTCTCTTACCACTCTTCAGCTCACGTTCAACCACCGTCCCCCTGAATCCCTTAAATTCTCAACTGCCTATGTTACCAAATCCTCCGTTTCCGCCACCATCGCCGTCCGTGACAAGCTTCCAGATGCCGCCTTATCCTACTTTGAACCCGCCGGTGAGCTCCAGACCACCACGTCTCTGACCTCACCAAGGGAAAGAAAGCCATATTCTTCGCCGTCCCCGGCGCCTTCACCCCTACCTGTTCCCAGAAGGACGTTCCTAGCTTCGCGGAAAAATCCACCGAGCTCAAATCAAAAGGGGTGGACACAGTTGCCTGCATTTCGGTCTACGACGCCTTCGTGATGAGGGCGTGGAAGGAGAACTTGAAGCTCAACGACGAGTTGCTTTTGTTGTCGGACGGGAATGGGACCTTCACCAAGGCAATTGGGTGCGAACTCGATTTGAGTGATAAGCCTGTTGGGTTGGGCGTAAGGTCCAGGCGATACGCTCTTTTGGCTGAAGATGGTGTAGTCAAGGTCTTGAATTTGGAGGAAGGCGGTGCGATTACACTCAGTGGTGCAGAGGATTTGCTCAAAGTGCTCTAAATTCTGTATATGCCTTGTTTCCTAATTGTGAGGATTTCTTGTACAGGAGTACAAATTACTATGTCTAATTAGTTTAGCGGATGAACTCTTCTTATTTCCTTGTTCCCCTCAATAATATGAATGGAAGGAACCTTTTGTTACCAATAACATCGAATGCTTGTAAAAATACACTACATTTTGCCATAATATGTCAATTAAGAACCAATGTAGAATCTTTCTCAGACTTAAACAACGTTTAATTCCATTGAAACATGTAGCAAAACTGCAAATCATTGATGTGAATCATTTGATGACTATTTATGTAAGAATGAAGGCTGCTTGACAATTGTTTTCTGAAAATCGTTTCTATTTCCTGCCCCACGGTTCAAATCTATCTGGAATTGTACCACGTCATGATTTTTGAACACTTTTTATTGTTTGGGGTTGTGCCTTGATGTTTTCAAAAATGCTTTTCAATATCTGATTTTCATCGAAAAACATGCTTGGTTCAGTTGCCAAAGTGATTTTAGGAATGCAAAATGAATGGAAAAAATGTGTTAAAAGGCAGAAGCAGCAGTTAAAAGCTCTTCCCAAGGATCAAGTCCTGGACAGGAAGATTCTTCTAAGTGCATAATGATCATTATACACCTCAACGTCATCAATGGTTGATTGGTTGCCTGGTACTCACTACGAAATTTGTCTCCATTTTTTTTTTTGGGGGGAGCATTGAACTATGAAAAAGGTTAATTACCATATAAAGACTTTCATGTAAAATCGCTTTTGTTACATTTTTTTTTCTTTTGGGGAATGAGAAAATTGCTCATTGCTGAACCGCTCCTCCTCGGCTCTTTGTGAAGATGATGTGTCTCTTTTTTCAGTCATTCAATGATAAGACTGCCGTGAACCTCACGATAATATGGCTATTTTATGGATGCTACTTCAAAATCATAAAACTACATATGGGACACAGGAAGAGACCAGTTGTCTCAGATATTTAAAACACACCTAAAACCTCAGTTAACATGTGTACTGCGTATAGCTATCGACTGCTGGTTGAAGCCAGCAAAACGCTCTGTAGCAGCTGACAAATATTCAGTCCACAAGCGGTAAATTGAAGTTAAATTATATGTAATAGAGATTACTAGAAAAGAATTGCCGCTACAATTTGTACAAAATCTGACTCTATAAGAGAAAGGTTATGCGAAATAGAATTCAGAAAGTGTTATCTCTCTCAACTTGGGCAAAGATTGCGACATCATGTCCTTGTGCCTGCAGGGGAAGATATCATTCATGTCTCACTGAATGCTCACTGTTTTGGGGATGGCGAGCTTGAGAAGTGTATCAGAAACTAGTTCCGGGCAGAAGGAGAGGGAAAGAGGAACGTAAATGGAATTGCAGAGTTCCTTCCTCTGGAGTACTACTTGCAGATTGGGTAGAAGATGACGAATAGCGCCTTTTCATTTGTGAGGCTGCACCTGCATCGGTTTTGGTTAGGTACTTTTCGTTATACTCATAAGCGAGCTCTATGATTCTTATTAGGCTTCTAATCTTCATTGCTCACCCAAAGTTCATAGATTCTTGCTGTTCTTATGTCACACAAGCAGGAAAAAATATGATAAATTGTGCATAACGCATTTATTGGATGGATTTGCTTGTGATCTTTGGATTGCTATTTTTGTACCCTTAGGTTGGTCCAGTGTTGCTACAAGAGGTTTTTGTGTATATATTATATATATTTATTTTTATACAATGGATCAATTATTTAAAAGATAAGTTTGAAAAATACTGCAAAGTGAAACTCAGTCTTAAAAATATCACAGCAGTAAGTAATTTTGATTGGCCCAATGGTCACGTTACATTATATAGTATACCATATATACTAAGAATTCTCTTGCCAGAAGACAGAAATGACTTCTTGCTGTGCTTTATCCTGAGAACTCAATGCTGGGTCGGTTTATTAATTATGTTGTTGACTGCTGGCTAATTCACTAACCTTCTGTTCATTTTATTAAAGAGACTAACGAGAGGTTGGCATAGTTAATAAGTGGACTGTGACCTCAAGTCGTAAATCTCTTCACCTGAGATTCAATTTTGGTAATGACTTCTGACGTTAGAGGCATAACTCAATTGTGTGCTCCGGTCTCGTGGGAGATTAGGATCATTCAAAGGGTGGTTATACCTTTTAGGAAACCAAAAGAAAAAAAAAAAGGCTAATAAGGAATTGAGTGCAATTTTGTTTTGAATTTCTTGATAAAATATTCTCATATTATTATTAGAAGTAAGATTAATTTTTATTTAGAAAGAAAATCTTTTTTTAATAAGAATTTTTTTAAGACTTAAATCTATATACATTAATACTAAATCTTTTAAAGTATAACCAACTTTCACTTAGCGATTGATAGAAATTAAGTGCAATTTGTATTTAGAAAAACGGTACTGTCATGAACCAATGATGGAGGTTGGAATCTAAAATTCTCAGGAAAAGGAAATTTGTACAGTAATTTGTCAAGAAACAATTAATGGTCTAGTTTTTACATTCTCAGGAAGAGGAAATTTGTACAGCAATCTGGTTTAGAGACTTCTTTTTCTTTTTCTTAGTTTTCATTTGATACAATAATGAAACCAAGGAGGAAGGTTAGAACTTAAAATTCCTTCAGCCATCAAATTTACTCGGTATGCCTTTGTTATCACAGACAAAGCCCGTTAAAATATTGACGTACCTTTTGTAAAATTTAAGGAACGGACAGACAGATAGAAGGAAGATTCAACATCAAAATTTTCTGTGTAAACAATCTTATTTGTCGAAATTGTTTATTTCTTCAAACAAATACAATGTCAAGAAGGACAAATGAAAGGAAACTTAACCCCCCAAAAAAAGAGAAACAAAAAAAAATGCTACAAATCCTTGCAAACAATCCATCCAATCAACTATGTTTGCCCTAAAGAGGATCCAAGCCCGTAAACTGCTGTGTTGCTTTTCTGTATACTCCATTTCCATGGGAAGAACTTCGTCTGTGGTTTCCTTTGCTGAATATTCACAAGAAAAGTATCTTTTTGGAGTCACTGACTCTGATTATGCATAGCCTTAAAGAATGACCACCCTTTTCTTTTACACTAACAAGCTGTAAATTTTGCTGAAAACATAGTATATTACAATGTTATATGCGATGAAGACAGAAATTGGAATCGTTGAATGTTCTTTGTATCATTTGCCAAGTTCTTCTAGCAGTTGGGGACGAAGGTGCCAACATATCCAAATGCCACGATGAAAAAGGCAATCGATTGGATAAAAAGGTATATGAAGTAGTGGTTTTTCCCAAACAGAAAATCGTAGCAGCCGCAGAAGAAGAGGTAGAATCCAAGTCCAAGCTCTAACAAGTGAATCCTAATAATATTTGAACACAGAACAAATATGGATCAGATTCAGACACCATCTAGAAACTAAGTATATATAGTTCATAATGCAGTAAATGTTATCTGATAAACTGAGCCAAAACAACCCATTTATACCTGTCTCCAACCCTGAATCGAGGCTTCTTGGGTGCCTTACCACCTGCTTTAGCCTTGAGAACATCTCCAAGTTTTTCAGTGACAATCCATTCATTCACTCGAGTAGCCTCTAGCAGACCGATAATCGTTGCCTTCGTTCGATGCAGAGACATGGCATTCTCAAAGAGAATCCAGAAGACTATTAAGTGGAGTGATCTGAAATTTAGTAAACAAGTTGAATTAACCCATGAAAATTCTAAATGACGGACAAATTCTTTTTTTGTTTTTGGTAACAAGAAGAGTGACAAGCAATTTAATACACACAAAGTCTTAGGTTTGAATTCAACACCCTGAAGGGAAAAGCTCCAAGTTAACAAAGGATGTTATGATACTATTAAAGGTGCTGGCCGAAGGACAAATTCTTTGTTACTACACTAGGCCAATTAGGAATGTCTCATGCAGCCATTTAACATTTCAAACCAGAGAAAAGGACCTTTGAAACAGCTTACAGAATCAGGTAGTGCATACTTCTACGAAATTCTTAGCTACGCCATTGTCAATCATATCATGTGCTCAAGTATTCAAGGAAACATGTAAATGCTACTTTTCTTTAATGAGAATTGATTGGAGAGGCAAATAAAACTTAAGAACTTGAAAGAAATGAAGACCTTGGGGTTCCAACAGCATTTAGAATGGTGATGATGGAAGGGATATATACAGAGCCCCACTTAGGGACCGCGACCTCAGGCACCACAACTGTTGCAGGTAATACAACGCAATAAAAGAAAAATGTGTTGATGTGGGCTATGACCTTCCGAACAAAGAAGAAGCTGTAAATCACATGTATCTTCTTCCACCAAGTCACTTTCTGCAGTAAATATAAACATATAAGAATGAAGTTGAATAGTGAATTGCTAACCAATGTTCGTAGAAAGAATTAAACCATCTTACCTTATTTCTTATAATCTCCATGACCATTTTCCTGAAGAGATTGGCTGGCCCACAAGACCAACGATGCTGTTGGTAGCGGTAGGCCTTAAAAGTACTTGGCAATTCATTCTTAACCTGTATTGAAATTAACAAAGCGCTCATGTCAGAGACAAGTTGATGCTTTGCCCCCAATGAAACCACCATCAACATTCCTATCTGCTTTCCACCTGAGATGGTCCCTTCCGTAATTCTTTCTTACTATTATAAAAGTGCCCATTAAAAGATTGATGTGAGAATTTTTATGAACATGTGAAATTTTTGTAACTTTGACTTGAATAGAGTGTGAAGTAAAAACCTTTAAATCAGACAAGTATACGAATTTCCAGCCTTTGAGACTGGCTCGAACAGCCAGGTCCATATCTTCCACAGTGGTCCTATCCTTCCACCCACCTGCCTCGTTCAGCGCCGAAATTCTCCACACTCCCGCAGTCCCTGTGAATAATTGTAAGACAACAAAATCGGATGTTATTTCATTATGCCAAAAGAAAAGAGAAAGAAAACAAAAAACATTTGCTTCATGGAATTGATTTCGACATTTCTGCGAAAAGAGGAAAAGGAAAAATTAGCATGCATCAGAGTACCATTGAAGCCAAAGAAGGCGTAAGTGGAAGACCCAACTTCTTGTTCCACTGTGAAATGGTAATCCAGTGACATCTCTTGCATCCTGGTCATCAAACATTCATCGGCATTCACTGGTGAAAAAAAGAGGAACATTGCCACGTCAACAACTTCGCTGGCATGAAAATTCCAAGGAATTTCTCGTAAATAAAATGATTTTTCAAGAAGAAAGTTCGATATGAATTCAGCTGTCGGTCAGTAGAGATAGACACTAGCTTGGGAATGAGGTCCACCATTAAAAATGCACATGCAGCTGCTGGAAACAGTAGAAGAAGATGATGAAAATGGAGAAGCAGCAGAATTACAATGATGACATCAACAACCATAATTATACTAACAACAGTGTTGTGCCCGTATGACATATATACCCCTAGAGATATATTTTCCCCTTAGTAATCACAACGCACAAACACAATAATTTAGGATTAAAACTTGGGCTGCTTCTGTCACAAAATTTTCCGTGTTTGTTGATACAACTACTATTTTGACCTTCTACGCTGGTTACTAATCTCACACAATCTCTCAATTACTCCCCCATTAAGCAGGGGTCCAAGGTACATCTGACTTTTCGGCCACATAAATTAATCCTACTGCTGCTATAAATGAACGTCTAACAAGAATAATAGATTAATAATACACATGAAAATTATTAGTTATTATTATTATTTTAATTTTGTTATATAATATTTTTTTATTATTTTTAAGTGCTAAATTAATTTAAATTTAAAATTTATTATTAATAATTTTTTATAAATATAATTATAAAATTTAAATTTAAATATTTAATTTTAAATTTGTTATCTTAAACTATAAATAATAATATTACATAAATTTTTTATTAGTAATTATTATTATTATTATTGTTATATCATATGCTTAATCATCTATCAGTTCACGCATGAGTGATCACTTTTCATGACTGACCGTTCTTTCCCGTGGCATAGGACAAAAGAACCAAACAGAAAGAAAATAACATCCCGAAAAAGCACTGGTTATTTGTAAAGAGAAGGGACTGAGGGGTAGCAAGAATAGGTCCCACCAACAAGAAAGACGATAGGAAAGTCATACGTGGCTTAAACCCAAGTGCCACCTACATCTTCGTTCTTCCCCAACCAAACTGAATTTTGTTCCAAAACAAAAAAGAACCACCGACAGTTTCTTAGAGCAAGTTGTGTTTTAAGAACCTACCATCTATCTTGAAGACCAGATTAATCAACCAAAGCCGCCATTGGAGAACTGAGAATCTAAATTGAATAAAATTTTATATCAAAATTAAGAGAAAATTACCAAACTTCCAACGAGCCTGAACGAGAGCGAGTTCAGGGTTGTGTGCAAGGAAAGGGATGGTGCGCCACAAGAAATCAGGCTCCGGTTGAAAATCAGCATCAAATATGGCAACGTAATCGCACAGCTTCACATAGCTGCGCTTCATGCCTTCTTTCAGAGCTCCTGCTTTGTACCCATTTCTGTTGTCCCTGACCTCATACTTTATGTTTACCCCTTTGCTCGCCCATCTTTGGCATTCTATCTGCACCAACTCCTGCAAATTTTGTTCAATTCCCACATCATTTACAATGCCTCAGAATATAATGAACCGAAACAGTTTCTGTTGTGGGTCATTAATGGATGTGCAATTTGGGGTTCTTCATCATGGGTTTTGGTGCCTACCTTAATTGTTGGGTCAGTGGAATCGTCTAGGACTTGTATTATGATCCTATCAGAAGGCCATGAAAGGCCACATGCAGCTCCAATTGATAGCTGATAAACCTGCATTTACAAGTATATTACCAAACTCAAAATCAAGGCTTGAAAATGCTATGACCAGAGTGGAAGAACAAGTAGATTTGAACCCGAAAAGCAATTGAAAAGCACCTCTCTTTCGTTGTACATGGGGATTTGAACCAGAACCATTGGATAAGCAGAGTTCCCCAACTCTACATCGTCCTTCATTGACTCCCATTTGTAACGCTTCTGTGGTTTCCGACCAAATAGCTTTACCAAAGTAATGACAATACCCATGTAAACTCTCTCTATAAACATCATTATCGACATGGCCAAGCACAGAAAAACAGCTATTCTTAGAAGTGGAACAATCAACGGGGTTTTGATTTGGCTCCAAATCATCGCAAGTTGAAGAGTGATGTCGTCTCTGGCTCCTTGAAATGAATCTGGAAGAAGAGTTGTTGATGAAAGCCGCTCCATTGGAGTTGCTTTTACTGTAATTCTTCGTCGGAAAAACAGAGGAGGGGAATGGAAGGGCCAAGGGCAAACTGTGAATGGTACAGCCCGCTGGATAGAAAAGGGATTAAGGAACCAACTTTGTTAAAGAAGCAGGAATATTATCTTTTGGTATTTAAAATTTTTCCTTCTGGATCACGCAAAACAATGGTTGCAGAGCTGGAATGGCAGTCACTCTTTGCTTGAACCCCAGTATGTAACAAGCATGCACAGAAAAGCTAGAGGAAGAACTTACTTAGATCTCAAACTAGAGAATTTTCTCACACATGTACAGGTTGTACACCAAAATGAGCATCCCAGAATCGAGAGCAGAACCTGGAAAAAGATAAAAAGTTGTATTGCAGGACACTTTCTTCCCCCCTAACACTATCCAGAAGTCACAACCTACTCTGCTTCTGTAATCGAACGAAAACAGACGCGAAACACCACATTTACAAAAGAGGAAACAGAGAATAAAGGAAAATTATGAAATGGCCAGCGTACTAAAGAGAGGGGAAAAATGGAAAACGAAGAGCAACGAGGAAAAAAACAGAGAGAGAAAGTTGTTTGGTTATAGGTGCCTGCTGTGTGTGGGGTGCTCTATTTCTCTCTCTTACTTGCCCTTTTATAATGTGTACGCCCTTGCAATGCCGCACCTCTAACTCTTGCAGCCTCGAGTGTGGGGCTTACGTAAAACGGGAAAGTTGTTTTCACGTAAAAAAGGCAATAAAAATGTTCATAGAAATAGCGTGAGATTTTTTTATATAAAAAGAGTGCTAGTTTCTTTTAATTTTTTTTTTTAAAAAAAGTGTTAGGTGTGTATATATAAAAGTTTATATTTAAATTTAAAATTAAAAAAATAATTAATTATCATCATACAAATAAAGATACCAACAACTTAGTGAAGTAAGGTAAAAAATATCAAATCATAAATATTTCATCTATTTTTTTAAATTAATTTTAAAAAAATTTATTCAAAATTTTAAATTATTAAATTTTATAATTTAAATATAAAAGTCAACAAATTAAAATAATTTAACACATAGTAGCATAATTTTCTTAAATATTTATTTAATATATAAATTTAATAAGATTAAGATTTTCAATTATAAATACGGAGACAAACAGAAATCAAGAATAAACATTAATTGCATTTGGCGGTGACACCGGCCTGACCACTCTTTCTCCTAATTTTGGCAACGAATAGAACCAATTTTTTTAATGAAATTCATCATTTGGCCTCACTTTTTTAGGAACATGAGTGAACTTTTTGGTTATGGATCTCAACTTGACATTCAACTTCAAATCATTTTCACGCCAAATGATGATTAATGACTGTAGCCACCTCAATATTATTTTTTGTTTGGCAAAATACTGACCTTATACAAAATTATTATTGGAACATTTTTTTTTATTATATTGGAACATTTATGAGTGCAATAGTTTTAGAGTTTTAGTAGAAGATGTATTGTAGCAAAAGCAAGTAATCAACGTGGTTGGTCAAAATAAGTACTATTGTACGAGTATTTGAATTGATAGCATATGACACCGATAATTTATTTGGTTGGGGTGCAATTCCACGTTGCGATCTTAGCTGACCTGCTGCCCTTCTACTCTACTCACGCATCCAACAATCAACGGCAGGAAAAGACTATCTCCTCTCCCACTTAATGGTGGGACCAAATATTCTTTTAATTAAATTTGATTTTGAGTTTTATTCAGTTTTATAATATAATCTATAAAAATTAATACATGTTAAATATTTTTTAAATAAATATTTAAGAAAAATTATTTTTAATAATAACATAATCTAAAAATAAATGAATAATAAGGGTCCATACAATTTTCAATTGCTAAGAAGAATACAAAAAATATTCATTGTGATAATTGATTGCTCTCCTAAGTTTCCTTACGATGAATGAGAATTATTAATTAAATTATTATTATTATTATTATTTTATCTAATAAGGTAACTTAATTAGTTGTATAGATTTTTTAGATATATACATTTTTTATCTATCATTTATTTAGTTTGTGATCTTTGATGATTTCTGTTTTTTTAAATTTTAGTTTCTTAATTTTCGACTTAGAAAATACCTGAAACAATTCAAAAAATAAAATAAGACTCTCGCATAATTTTTTTAGATAGGAGAATCAATTTAATTGTTTACAAGTGGAAGCTATTTAGACTATTTCTTAAATAAGAAAAGGAGAATCAAACCGTCTTTTATTTATGTGGGAGACAAACTTCAAAATCAATACAGCTTAAACCTAGTTCAAGTGGCCTCGTAGGTAATTACTTCTTATCTTTGTTAGAAAAAAAAAATGTAACTTTTATGACGTTCA
Organism: Dicorynia guianensis; assembly: GCA_037013595.1. Lineage (NCBI taxonomy): Eukaryota > Viridiplantae > Streptophyta > Magnoliopsida > Fabales > Fabaceae > Dicorynia > Dicorynia guianensis. Next base: position 32,989,880 of record JASUAB010000010.1, read on the forward strand.
ATGTTTGCTAAAATACTTCACATTTGACATTACAACTAGTGTTGCCTTTTTAAGAAGTGGGCAAAATAATATCCACAATTGATCTTATTAAAATGTTACAAATTAAATTTTAAATTATTTGATTGGTCAATTTTATAAATTTAATTTATAAAATTTTATAATTTAAATTTTTTAAAAAATTTTGTACAATTTTATTAATAAAAATAACAATAATCTTAATCAGCGTACCCATAATATTAAGGGCATTTGTGCGGGCAAAGCTGTTGTGGAACACGAGGCAATTTTTTTTTTTTATTTACTAATTTATAGAACATATCCATAATTACAACTTTTCCAGGTCGTTGTACGTAATCCCCGCCGACGAAGACAGTTCATTGCATTTAATTACGATGTTCAATACTCCACATACTTAAAGCCGGATCTAATTTAAAACATAAATATATATTATTTTAGATTTTAAATTTAAATAATTAAATTACATGTTACTAAATTTAAATAACTAACTTTTTAATAGTGCATTATTGAAACACAATTAATATTTATTAAATTAATACTTTATTAAATTATTTTTTTCTTTTTCTGATTAAAAAATTTTTTTTGGGTAACTGTCCCATACTTTAACTTATTATATCTTTTCATGTAAAAACAAAAAATTGTGCAAATATACATTTTTAAAACGTGAATAATTAAATACAAATAAAGCATTATTTTTTTAAAAAATAAATACATATGATATATATGATGTTAGCAAGCAATTATTGCTAGGCAAGTGCAGATGAAATTTTAACTAAAAAAAAAAAAAGATTGCCAGATAGATACGATCGTCTATATTGACTCCGGAAATGAGAAGCTCTTTGTTGCGACGCTGTAATGGCATTAAAGAGGAGTTAGTGGGCGATTTCGTGGTGTCCCTTTCGGCCCTAATTGTCCACCAACCACAATCAACAAAGCTTGTTTGCAGCTGCAGGCAGCCACACTCGTTCCCTCTGTACTTCTGTTCTTCTAAACGACAACAAATTTTTCCAGAAAAAAAAAAATGAAAATATTGAATTTATTCATTTAAAAATAATGACCTTACTTTTTACAGGATGTGTACAATTTGGCACCATTTGCCCGTGCAGAGTGCCAATAAATAACACATTACGCTATTCATATAGGCCAATTATACTTCATGCTAACCATAATTAACTTATAATTTAAGGATTTATATTTAGTAAAATAAAATGCTAATTATGTTTGCTGTTATGGATCCGAGTGTCATAAGAATCTTTTTATTTTATTTTTGTGTCGTGATGGGTTGTCATTCATGAATCACCTATGCTCAATTAAAGCCATATTATAAGCACATAGTTGAATTAATTTTTGTCGCTACCATTTTATTCTTTGAAGAAATTCGTACTTAGGTAATTATGTTAATTATAATAATCTCTTAGTTTCTGTACTTTTAGCTAAAAGAACAAAATTTGTACCATTTTTCTTTATTAAATATCTGTACCACTCTTAGCCAGAAAAGAAAATAATCATAATGAATTTTAATATGATCTCATCGTTTCATCAAATCAAACATACCTAGTGGATTTCGTATAACTCCTAGAGTCTTATTTTTTTTATAAGATAATTTTTGTTATGTATTGATTTAAAGGTATAATTTCTACCGATTTAAAAATTTATTTTAAAATTGGTCAAACATTAATAATGTCTATCTAATAAAGTATATTTTCCCAACAGAGACGGTATATCAATCGCTTTTTTTAACATGTCTAGCGTACTTTTGTCTTGGGTACACTACTATCCATGTAAGAGGAATTGAAGAAGGGGGAGGCCTGGAATAATCTTCTGTCAAAAACGGTCAACAAACCTTTCTAAATCTCTACCTCATACATCTGCCTCTAGTCAAAAAATAACAGGATTAAATTTTTTTTAATCAAAATTCTTGTTATTACTAATTATTACTGTTGCAACTTTTCAAATTAAATTTAATTTTGTGACTAATCTGCTCTAAACACATCATTATACTCACCTCGGGGACCCCAAAATCCTCAGCACCATCTGTTCTGTCTTGTGTCTATGTCGTCGTCCACCAAAACAAAACATTATCTTTAAACAATTAATGGTGTTGTTATCAACATTAACTTAGTTCACGACTGTAGGAACCCAAATGTCTGGAAAGTGCTTTGAATTAACTTCAAATTTTGCTTTATTCAAAGGATTAAGATGATTATGATGTTACTGTTACATCGATCAATGTTGGTGAACATATATATATATATATATATATATATATAATATGCAATGTAGCTTTTGTAATTAATACGTTGGTGATCCCCAATCTTAATCCTCACCTACTATATATTCATGCATTAGTCTAAGTAAAATTACACTATATAATCAGAATTTGAATTTGAATTTACAGTTCATTTCCCCTTAATTACACATGTTTGTGCATTTTAGGTTTGGCATTATCAGATTAGTTTTGAGTGATAGAGGACAAAACAAAGCGTCGGCATTTGTCTTGGGCGCAAAATACATGCATACGTAACGCGCATCAACTCTCTCATTAAAGTTTAGAAAAAGAGCCAAAACTAGCGTCCACTCAAACAATTGTTTCGTTCAAGCAACTGAGTGTGTGTTTGCTTTTCCTTTTCAAGGGCTCGCTGATTCCCATTTTCTTTAGTCTTATAGTCAACAGTTTGTATATTTTTCCAACTAAAAATCATATCGATTTCATTTTAAAAATTAAACTTATTAAATTTTATAATATAAATTATAAAAATTAATGTATAAGTTTAACTACTCACGTTATTCTTATGATAACTTTGTCAACTCCCTTAAGAGTAGATTTATTATATCGTCAATTATAATAAAATTTAAACGGAGGACTTCTTTGTGTTTCCTCCTAAAATACCAAAGTCCTTCGTCGGTGCACTCACACAATGTGCAACTGAATTATTTATTGGTGTGGGTGCCTTCTTTACCTACCCTCGTAACAACACTGAACGCATGGGGATGTTACTTCCTACATCAATTATTATTATTATTATTATTATTATTACTATTATTACTATGATCTATTTTTTATTATATATATAATAATTTTTTAAAATCAATAATTATAGATTCATATTTTTAAAAAAAAGTTTTAAATTTTAATAAAAGGTCATTAAATTATTTATTTTTTAATTATTTTTAATAAAAATATGTATACACACAATTCTAAGGTTTATAAGTTAAACAAATTACTATTCTTTTATAATTTATTCATAAATTATCATGTTCTAATATTTTAATTTAATTTATTTCACTAAAAATAATTAATATAGACTGGATAATATATAATTAACTAATTTGAATTATGAAAACTTTAAATAAATTTGATGAAAATTAAAGTCAATCTAAATAGAATCCAATGCTAGCTATTGCGTGAGTGTGTGTGTCTATATGTATATAAAAACTATAATTTAGATTCTTGACAGTACTGTCTTTTCTAGACTACCAGACACTCTTTCCACTCCCCGTCAGACTACTTCCTAAGCTTCAATCCAAAGCTTGCCGACACGTACAGTCTTGACGACCATGTATTCATAAACTGAACGTATTCAGACTATTTTATGATACGCATAATTGTTAGCTAAGACTAATGTTGTTGCTATATAAAAGATGAAGGTGAATAAGTTTTTTCACATTTTTAATAATTTTCTAAAGCGGTGGATGTAAATATACACGTTAGCACAGGAAAGGTTTTGCAAACAGCTGGCTAGGCTGTAGAGAGGTTCTAAGTCTCTTTTACTTTGGATTCTTTGTCATTACTTTTCTTCGCTTTGATTTTATTCCACCTTGCTTATCAGCCCTGTATTGGCTGTGAGCCATGCCAATTGCCAGGTACTATTCCAAATGGAGATTCTTGGTTAATCATATTCACTATAATTAAACAACAACCATTGGCTATTATTATATTTAGGAAAAATTGTTGAGCAAATTACCAATTTAATCCTTCAAAAATTTTGGTAGAAATAATTTAGTTTCTAAATTATTAAAATAGTCAATTTGGTTCTTAAATTAGCGAAATTCATTTCATTTTAGTCTATTCTTTAAGTGTATTTAAAAATTAAAATAAAATAAATTTCACCAATTTAGAAATTAAAATTGGCTGAATTAATAATTTAAAAACTAAATTATTCCCATCAAAATCTTGCCAAATTGATAATTTTCTCAAAAAAATTTCAGTGTTCTCCTTGTATGTACTTCTTGTAGTTGAATAAAGATATATATTATAGCTAATTATACCATAGAGAACGGTGAGATAATTTATTAATATAAATTTAAATTTAAAATTATTTTTATATTGAGAAAAATATTTTATTTATAATTTTTATTTTAAAAATAATTAATCTCTTACTTAAATGATAAGTAATACCTTTAAAAAATTTAAAAAAATATATAATTTATTTAACATTTTTTAAATTAAAGAACGGTCATCAATTAAATTTTAAATTAACGAAATGCTTACAACAGGATTACTGAAAATTTTGTCCATCTTTACATGCAAGGTAAAACTCAGTACAAGCTTAATTAGTAGCTACTTAACTGGAAGATTCTACGTATGTGTAGCTGCTGAAGCAATGAGACTCGTTCTTTTAAAAGCAATGCTTGTTGTTTTCAGTGGCACTTCCTGTCGAACTTTCTTGTCTGCAAACAAGCCTCCTATAATATATTAATTCCTTAGTTTTTAAATAAACATTTTTTAATGAAAAATATATATATGTTGCAGAGTAAAAAAATAACTAATATTAAATTAAAAAAATTAAATTGTAAATATATTCAAGGGGCAGGATAGTACGCGAGGGCTGATTCCGTCACTTGCCTGCTGTAGTTCTTGGATTCTACATGAATTATTTAGAAAGAAAGAGGTGGCGCAGAAAAAATTAGGAAGGAATATGCTTCACCAAATATGGTATCCACACTACTAAATGCCCTCCCAACCGTGTCCGTTTGGACACACGAACCCCAGAAACGTGAACGCAATAAAAAATCTGAATTCTCAATACGGCTACTCCCCACCTAGGAAAGCCAACGAGAAAGTCACCTAAGCTGATGTGTCCGCCGAATTTTTCTCCACACCAGCAGCTCGTTCGCCACCACTTGGGCAAGCATTTCGTCAAAGTCAGTTTATGAGAAGATATTTACCAAAACATGGTTTCTGTCCCCTCCCCCTTTTTCTTTCATCACAAGGAAATTTAATTGTGACAACTTTGACGCTGGGCCAAACCACATCATGCCACATCAGAATCCACCCAAGCAACTCATCCCAAGTTTCACCTCCTGAGGCTCATTAACCCAAGTATCAAATTGTTGGAATTTTTTTTATATGAATGAGTATATATCATATCATTATTTAAAGATTTTTGGCACCTGTTGTTGAGGTGAGATTTTTTTCTTGAAGAATTTTGAGTATTACTTCATGTGTGAATTAAATAATTTATCACATTGTTTGTTATCCAAAAAATTAATATTAATTACATTAGTAAAACTTAAATTAAGGCTTAATTACATTTGTATAGGTTATTTTATGATGGTAGTTTAATTACTCTCTATTGCATAAGAGAGCTCTCTATTTTCTACTTACATATTGCATGGATGTGTAACGGACATTGCACGTTTTGTTAATTATGCTAAGCCAGGAAAATTTAGTATGCATGTAGTCATGTACAATTAATTAATTACAAATAGCTATAATACTAATTACAATTAGTATTATAGCTCTCTATTTTAATTAATTACAATTAAAAAACTGGCCTACTAATTGAAGCCATAATACGTTGTGTTAATTAGCTAATTCAAGAAACAATATTCTTCTCCATACTAGAACTCTAATCTTAACTGGATATTGTTTAACGTGGAGTTATAAATCATAGTGCAACACTAGAAAAACCTAAACTGCTTGTATATTTACAAATTTAGCATGCATATAGTCATGTACAATTAGTTACAAATATTAAATTGCTAATTGCGTTACTGATTAGTTTAATTGATAAGATTTAAAATATTTTATTTATAAAATTTAATTTCATAATTATTTATCATTGGTTCTTTTTAAAAAATAATTTATAAATATCACTATAAAATTTTATGAAAACTTATAATATATCCAAATTGCTTTAGAATAGAATAATTTTTCCTATCCCTAAACCTCTAATAAGGAAAAAAAAACGCCTATTAATGGAAGCCGTATGCTAGACAAGATTTTAATTTGTCAAGCACAGAACACCAACCAAAAAAAAAAAGTGATACGTCACTAGCAAGTGACCAATGAGAGAGTTGGAATTTCCCTTTTGTTGGTGAAAAAGGAGCTAAAAACCAAACGATGTTTCCAAGTGCCAGCTGCGATTAATCATTAACCCCTTCCCAGTTGCACAGATTCTGCTTAATTTGTTCCGTTTAGTGGCAGGCATTTGATGACAGTACAACCACATTGATAAATCCATAGCATCGCAAAACGAAGACTACAGCAGCCACCAGGTCCTTTTTTCTGCAACCGTTCAAAGTTCTTCAACAACAAGTTAGTTTTGAACAAGACACATACGTAATGGAGAGCTCACCTGAATTTGATTACTACCATCTCTGGAACTTGCACAAACTCTAAATTTACTCAACCACCTTTATAACATCAAAAAGGTTCTTGTATACCAGTCAATCTTGTCCTACCACATACTGTTAATTAATTGTTTGACCAAAACAGCCTACCCATAAACCGACAAGAAACCATAGTTACTAAAATTTGAAAGAGGACAAGGAACAAACAGGTAAAACGTACTTGAACATTTGACATGATCAGTCTACTATTTACATATCGACCTTGTTTTTCTTAGACCATAGTGAGATAGCCCTTCAAACATAATATATAAATTCTGAAAATATTACCTTACCTTCACGGCTATTGATCCGCAATTTACACAGTCTCATTTAAGTAAGCCTCTTTTGTTGAGTAAGCTATTCTCACTTTCACCACTTTATACTAAAGTATTATTTTTTTTCTTTTTTTGGGTAAGGTTGTATGTAGATTGTGAATATCTTACTATCAAAATATTAGGAGTGTGCAGAAATTTAAACTCTATTGAGCTATGCATATCTCTCCTAACCTGTAATTTGCTTACACATATATTAGGCAGATAACGGGTTAAATTAATTTTATTAAACCCTAACCTGAATTCAATCGCACAAAACATATATATCACATACTAATTCAATCAACCAATGCATATATATAATCGGTTGAGTTGCAGTTAAAATTTTTAAAACTAATTTTACCTAATGTAACTAGTTTTTTACCCCAAACCCACTCAAACCTGAATTGTACACACCTATAGAATATATCATCATTGAGAGGATATTTTTCAAAAGATTATTGTAATTGAAAATTTATATTAATTTAACGTGTTCAAACAAATGGTGGACAAAACCAATTTTCTTTTATTTAAATTGAAAGGATCAAATCATCATGTTTTTCAATATATCATTCCTAAATCATGAAAAATATCACTAATTTATTTTGCCTGGCTATTGGAAAATAATTCTTGATTCGAGATCAGCTGTGCATTTAGTTGAAGTTCCCAAGTACTCTTGTAAGAGTGGACAGCTAGACTCATGGATCTGTTTGTATCGCCATTGAAAGCAAACACAATTGAGTGTGTCATCCTAACAAATGGTCCAATAAAGTGTGCCATTTTAACAAACAAATACCGAATTAACTCAAAATAGTAGTTGGGCATTCATTTTGAAGGCGACGATCCAGCTGCTAAACCCAGCCCATCAGATGCTTCTCCCACTTATGCTGTAATTAATAAAAGGATAATTAACATTAATATGAAAACGCCTCCCTATATGTTTATGTTCCAAAAAATGCACATCTTTAGTGACAATGATGACATGAAAGGTGGAAGAGAGAATTATTCCACCTGAATTTCGACCTTATTAGGTATTCCAGTTCAATTTGGTGACCCCTTCATTAACACTTCCACCATTCTAGCTTTTGTTCCTTTTTTTTTTCCTCCAGTCAAAAGAATGGATTAATTACGAGAGCAGATTGTTGGGTTTCTTTTGGTGACAAATGAGATTCTTGGCTGAAACACAGGAATAAAGACATCACTTTCCGGCCGATCCAATTTGGTAAGGGTCATCACAAGCCCAGCTACCTACACTACAAGAGGAGACCACCAAAAGATTACACTAAAGAGTCAGGACCTACCAAGGAGCATCTACCAAATGCTGCTTAATTGGGCCAAATCAAACCCAGCAGTTTCAAATGTTCCAAGGTTCCATCTTCCCTTCTATTCTCCCCTTGGCCAAAAAAACACACCTAGCTGTATTAATTAGTAGCATAGAGATTAGTGGATTGCATTACCCAAAAAAGCTAAACTCATTAAATTAAAAATTTATTAAACCTTTACAAAATTTAATACTAAATATTAAATCCGTCACTAATTTAAATTTAAAGTTTTCACAAAATTTAAGTATGAATTTATTAAATTTTATAATTATAATAATTTAAAATTTTTCAGTAAAATTATTAAATATTAAATTTATTAAATTTTATAATTCAGAAAAAACAGAATAAATATAATTATATAAATTTTTTTACATAAATTTTTGTGAAATTTAATTTTTATACCCCATAATTACTCATCCACAAATCTCGTTCGCATTCATTCGCGCATAACTGCCCGGCAAAATGGTGTTTGTTAGCACAATCATTTCTTCATAATTCGGGGAACACGACGCCTGAAAAGAATTAAATTTTGATAGGTTATTAATGCAAGTTTCTGTTTTCATACTTAGTTTAGTATGTACATGATACTTTTTTATACTTTTATTAAAGTAAAAGATTTTGGACTGTTGTAGGATCAAATTTAAATCCACTGTTATGTTACTTACTTGCCAGTTACTACTGTTAAAACAGAGCGTTGTTATGTTAAGTTACTTCGCAAATTTTTGAAATGAATTATTTTATCTTCATTTAAGAGATATAATTTTTCACGTAACATTGAAAACGTCAATTTATTATTTTCATTAAAAAAAAGAAACAAATATAAGATTGGTATAAGAAATTAAAGAATTGAGATTAAATTAAGTGGTTAAATTTATTTTTTAAAGTTTAATTTTTATATTATAATATATTTAATATTTAAAAAAGAGTAAATACATTAATATTTTTTTTATTAGTGTACTTTTTCAAAAAATTAAGAGATTTTGACTGTGATGAAAATTACTTTTAAAATCTCATAGGCCTACACTACTTGGTAGGAGTGAACATAAACCGCCTAGTGAACCCGATAAACAAATATATCGGGTTATATGTTAAAGTGAGTAATAAATTAATTATAAATATGTTATTCTGATTGAGTTCATGTCGTATTTGATGTAAAAGGTAAATTTAGGGAAAAATAAATAAATAAAATTAAAAAATAATAAGATAAAAATTAAAAACAAAAATGCTTTATTTTTTATCATCTAAAATGACCATAATCCGAGATGAGAGAATTTTTAAAGTCGTGATCAAATTGACGAGTAATTAATAGAAGATATTGCAAAAATTTGAATGCAATTTGTACTATTTTAAAATAGGAAAACTTGATTGCACTAGGTTGATTGATTATTACACATTACATGTTTGAGTCCACTATTTAAAACCCACAAAAAAGTTTTCACGAAACATAAGCACACCCATTTAGGAGAAGCATGAAACAGTCCGAGAGTTAGTTGATCTTCAAACGGGGATCAACCTCAACTCTAGCTACTCTTTCCTCGTTCTCACCAGCCTTAGCCACCTCAACCTCTCCCACTACCAAACCACTCACGTCTTCGTCCTCCTCTTCCTCATCCACATAATTTGGGTCCTTCTCGTCGATGGCGGCCGGCGCCGCTTGCAGCTCGTTCTCTGCCATGTCATCAGGGCCTTCCCACGTGTACTTGCCGCCGTGGCCGGACTTGCGGGGTGGCCTGCCTATACCGATTCCATCGGCTGGGTGGCGTTCAAGGCGCTGCACACCCTTGTTGATGAGCTTCTTCTCAACGAACTTGATGGTGTCGATGTTGTGGGTGTTCAGCTCGGACTTCTCCACCCTCTTCTTCCCTTCCTCGTCGTGGCTAACCGCTCTTATCGTCACCTTCTCTTGCTTCTCGTCAATCGGCTTCATCTTGATCCTTTTTCTTCTTCTTCAGGGGAAAGCGATGCTTGGTTGTTGCTTAATTTATTGTTGTGCTGTGGCCGGACCAGTGAGAAAAATGGTCCAGCTTGAAGTGCTTTTTTAAAGCTTATGAGTTTGAGAGTTTAGAGACCAGAGCAGAAGGAACTGGAAGATATACATTCGAGCTCTGGTACATGCTAGAAGTCTCGGCCACGTGATGTTCCACAGGGATATCACGTGTTGGCTACATATCTCGGTTTGCTTTGGCATTTTACAAAGGTCTTTATCGACGGTATGGAGGCACCGGCCCATCTTGTCTGAATAGAATCGAACGGTGGCACAGTGGCTTGGGAATTGTTTTTTCTAGTAAAATTCAGCACATGTTGCTGTTGGGTGCTGTGGAGCTACAGTATCTGCATGTTTGATTTGGGTCCATCGCATTAATTGTCCGGATCTAAAGGAAAAACTTGCGTCTAGGCTCTAATCTGCAGTAGATGAATCCATCTGGCCTCTCTCAGGTACTTGAAAATTCTAGGTAGCCCCCCTTCCTTAAGCCTGTTTAAAAATCATTTGGGCTGGCTATCGCTCAGTTAATACTGAAATGGCCCAATAGTAGTACGCAAATTCTTTTCCGTTGAACTAGTTTTACAGCGAACGTCCAACGATTTTTGAGCTTCATCGCTTTAAGAAGAGATACATGTGGAAGGTTTGCATCACATAATAAGTATATTAAATACTCACATAAAATTAAAATCAGATTATAAATATTGAACCTCATAATTTAATTCAATAAATTTAATAAATTAAATTTTTATATAATTATTTAATAATATTCAACTTATAAAAATAATAAAACACGATATATAAACATGTTTTTAAGGGAAACTGGGAAAAGATGAGTCCAGATAAAAAACAATAATCCCTTTCGGCCTTATAAATTTATCTGCCCAACTTTTCATAAATCTTGGCCTTCCAAATTTACCTGCGGTTAGATTTTTGCCGCTAATACAAAATTCTTCTTTCATTTCCTTCGGCCAAAATTTGTGCGTTTTCTCCTGAGTTCACCTATCTTCATCTCTGCAAAACTCTATTCTTGAATTATTTAACCGAGTCAACTAAACGGCTTATGTCAATTTTCAGATAATTATAGTCATCCCCATAAAAACAGATTCATTAAAACTCAATGGCAGGGCTTGTTTCCTAAGTTCCTGTTACGGGGAAAAGGCAACAGTCAGTGTATATATGTAATAATGGCTCCGGATACTATAAATGGATGATAACATATATACCACATCACGCGTTACTTAGAGAAGAAAAGAACGCTTTAGGTAGGATAATAAAGGCCTTTTACCTGTAGTTTTTCTATTCTTTTAAGGAGTGTAGGCAAGGGGTAGCTTGGCATAGTCAGTTTCATCGCCCCTAATTTCACTACTGCAAGGTTCGGCGAAATTGCTGGGATCCATGGCAATTTTTTTAACCACAAGAAACCAACTTAGAAATGTACATGAATATGCAAATGTCAGGTACAAACGATCCTACTGAAACTACGAATCTTGATAAACTACACGGATAAAAAACCTACTAACTCTTTGCTTATCCGACCCACCTAAGACCTCACCACACCCCAAAGGAAAGCAAATAGAAAACGAATTAAAAAAGTGTTCAACAGATTAAAAAAATGAGGCTGCAATCCTTTCTAATTTCTGATATAGATCAGTGTACATAATATCAAATAATCTGGTTGTCGTGACAATGTTTCAGTGTTAGTCTTCCGTTATCTTGTCAGCCCCCTGATAACCTGAAACCGAAAATACAAAAAAGTTACAAATAATGGATTTTAGGAAGATTTCTGACATATTTTGGTTTAGATTATAGAAGAATAGTACCTGCAACTTCTATTCACCAGGCAAAGATATATTGATGTCTGGGGATGGCCTCTGATCTGAAAATTCTTCAGAAACATTCCAATCAGAAGCAATGGGTGTGGCATCTAAGTTGTGTTTATCACTTGTAGCATTATCAGAGTCTCTCTGCTTCTGTTCTGGTAACTGGGACATTGAGTTCAAACAGTTTTCCCCATTAGGATTTGCTTGTGAGATAGGACTTGCTTCCGTTACTGTCTGTGGAGGACCAGAAGGTGGGGAGGCTACTGCACGTTCACGATGGTGCTTCCTTTTATGGGTTTTGTAACCATTCGGCATGAAGCTTCCAACTACAATCTGCAATCATAGCCCGCTAACATAAGTTTCCAATAAAAGAAGATGAAATGGGTTCTCAAATTGGCTCATTGAACACTACAAAATGCTGAAAAGCTCCCTCGTGAAAATTAGGGGATAACAATAAAAAGTATAAGAATTATATGGATGATCTTTTGACGCCAAATGTCCATATATGCAATTATATGATTTGTAGTCAGGATAGAAACAAAGCAGTAAATGAAATATCATACTTGGATTGGGCTTGCAGCTGTCAATAAACCAGCGACGCCACCTCCGATAACGCGACCATCAGGGCCAGCCAGCGAGACACTCAACCCACCAGTCCTACTTCTCATGCCACCATTGTCAGAGACTGTGAACGAGCCGGACAAAGATAAAATCTCAAATCGCCCCTGAAAAAGAAAAAGAAATGGACCAAATCATTGAATAAATGTCAATAATTTATTACCATGGTTGCATGTACATCAAAAACAGTTATTTCTCTAACTAGACAAGATGCAATTACGCAAAAGCGCAGAAATGTCAATAATTTTTGAAATTTCTGATACAGTAATTTGGATATGCAGGTCAACAGCACATTAAATATCAAACAATTTACATCATCCCAGTGTTCAACTAAATCCATCTCAATTTCTTGGTGCATTTCTCTGTCACATTATATGGATATCAACTTTGAAATTAACTCATTACAAAATGCAAGAAACCAACAAATCTAAAAGTTTAAACTATTTAGTGAGGCACAAGGAGAATGGAGAGTTTATTCATTATTTCCAATATACCACATCAAATAGATTATGTCTATACTCAGTCATGTAATAAATTACATGAGCAAAATAATGCAAATGGTGATTTATTATTGGGTTGCATTAGTATACCACATCAACTATACCACGAGTTTGCTAGGGATATTGAATGATTTCTCCCAAGGAATTGGTTTTGTGAATGGCTTTGAAGGGTGAACAAAATATAGATTCAATATAACATGCCATGCAATTTTATACCATAATGAATGATGGAGGCATGTCAGGGACTTAGAGGTCTCAGCTTTTAAGCAAAACAATACATATCATCACTGAGTTAACTTTGTGGGAAGAAACTTATTGGCTTACACAAGGTTAGATCTCAACAGACTACTTCAGTTGCTGCCATGGTTAGATAAACCAACAATGAACATCCAGTCAATGAATTGAGGAGAAACTTGATCCAACCCTTCAGGGAGAGAGACAAACAGAGAAACAATCTTGCCCGAAGCTGCCTATGGCTATCATATATGACATATATATGTGTGTATATATGTACATATAACTTTATACTGACCATAAGACATAAGTAAGAAATAGCAAACATGCGCGAAGTCTTGGTTGGATCCAAGAATATGAAAGAGCAAATCTCAAAATAACAAGTAAATATCATTGCATGCATCATTAAGACATTGACATAAGTAACAAAGATTTGCTTTTAGAATGACGGTGGTTAACTTACAATGATAATCCACGTTAAACAAAAATTTTTTACAAAAAAAATCAAAATTAAACAAAAAAGACAGAAAATGTATATTGAGTAAGCGTATGGATTTGAGAGATCATGCCTCGTAAGTCAATAGGCCACCAGACGAACCAGGTTGGCGAATAGTAACATTAGAGATGGATCCATTGGCCGAAAGAACACATATTCCTCTCGGACCTTTCTGGGCGAATGACAAGATTTTTCCAGCAACGTCCTGCAATGCGATAAAGTAAGATCTCTATCAAGCTTGCTAGATGAAGCTTAAAAGGATCTGTTAGAAATGCTCATGCAGTCATTTCAGGGCACCCGGCATACAACTATATGAATCTAGATGACTACAATCGTTTGTGCATTACCTCACCGGTATAAACAGTCACCACATGAGGTGTAAAATCCCCACCAGCTGTGTTTGCAAACAACTCGCCTTCAAAAGATGACGAGCAGAGATGTAAGATTTCTTGCTCAAAACAGTTGCTATATACAGAAAATTAATTTGAAACTGTGACTCACATCACATGTCCGTTTAACTAATTTCCACAATCGAACTTAGACTGCCAAAGTAAACTCAACAAATTGCTCTAAATTTCAAATATATGTACGTATCAAGCGTACGTGAGCAGCCATAAACAGGAAAATTTGTATATTTTGACCGACTACGAGCCCTAACTTGCTATTTGTCCCATTGCCAGAAACACATAAAGAAAGATAAAAGGGAATACGTCAAATTCAATTCAAGGTACTAGTTCAGAAAAAAGCAGTAGCGTTTACAATTACAATTGGGTTTAAATCTCGCACCCAACCCAAAGACAAGGTGCCTTTCTGTTTCAGCTCCCTCGATGAGATTGAAAAGTTTGAGAGTTTCAATTTATGCTGGGATAAAAAATGGTCGCACCTTTGCAATAAGAATGAATTTTATTTGGGGGTGAGTACATCTATATTTCAGATGGGCTCGGTAAACCGAAGCTGGTACGAATTGCTGAATATTTTCTAGAAACCAATTGGCATAGGACAGCGGTGAGGTCAACTCACCAGGCAAGAGAAAGGTTGTACCTTGAAGTAAAACTCACCTAGAGATGCAAGGAGCTGCCAGTTGCCAGAGCCAGGAGGCCTGCCTCGACCCCTTTTGGAGGAATACTCAAAAGGAGAACTTGGAGACAAAGAAAAGCCCGGTGGAGGTGGCGGTGCTGCACCCTGCGAGTGGTACGTCAACCTCAAGTTTCCGTCTGAATCATATTTTCTGGGCCTCCCTCTCTTCTTTTTCCCAAACAAGTCAAAGCTCCCTTGCCCTAAACCTCCACCTCCGGTGCTTCCCGGTGTTGCCATTGTTGTTGTGGCCGGTGCTGCTACTGTTGCTGCTATTGTTGCCCCTGCACTATTCTCCACGTTCATGTTCACCGCCATGTTCAGAACCTGGGGCAGTGAGGTACTCGCCTGTTGAGGGGGGGAGCCGGAGTCCGAGTTCCCGGGGGACCCAAAAACAGGGCTTTCCTTCTCTTCCATTAAAGTAGTTTGAAGTAGGGAAAGGGGAAATAGAGAGCCAAGTGCTCTCCGTTCCCAGAAGTGGAAGCGAGAAAGGTAAACGCTTGAAGTTTGAACAAGAAAGGACTCTGCAAATGGCGCCAGAAGTAGAAGCTGTAGCCTTTTTTATCTTTGGTGTGAGGAAATTATGAATACCCTCTCTCCATTAATGGAGGAAAATGAGACCGGGAAACTGGAAATTTCTTGTCTGGACTCCACTGTAGATTATTATTTTATTTCTAAAGTAAAAATATAAAAATTAAATCCGTTAAAGGGTCTCATCTAATCCATGAGACTAATCACTGAAAGCTATAGTGTCGTACCAAAATTACCCCTACAATTGGACAAAGATCCCATCAAAACGATTATATCTATTGTTCTCACGTATTTTTATAAATCTTTAATTTAAAAAATTTTAAATTATTACTTTTATTAAAAAAAATATTAATTTAAAATAACAGAATATAAATCATTCTCTTTTTATGTCGTAATTTATGTATTTATATTTTTTATTAAATTTAATCTAAATTAATGTTGATAAGTCAAAAAATATATAAATTTAATAATCAGTCAAAATTCAACTAACTTAAATCTATATATATTTTTTTATTAAATTTGTGTAAAAAAATTCAAAATTTCCACTAAATTTTTTTAATTCAACCTATGTACAATTCTAAAAAATTTATTTGTTTATATATTTTTTTTCTTATATCTTAAAATAGCTTAATCTTCTCCGAGGATGTTTTTTTTTTTGTACATTGAGAATATTCTGTTTTGCAGAATATTCTAGTTACTAAATTGCCGTTGCTTAGGTGAGGACTTTCTAGTAATGTAATATGAATACAGCTGCCGTTGAATATAATAAAGAAAAGTGGTAATTATAAGAGAGTTTGGAAATTGATGAAAACGAAACCTGGTAGGATTAAAAAAAAATGCAGTCAAACTGGTGCTGTTCTGCTAAAGCCATATAATAATGCTTTTAAAGTTTTTGATTTTGTGACAGCTAAATAAAAAAGTTGCAGTCCTAACTCCCCATCTTACGTTTCCGCACTCTGAAACCTAATTTGTTGCCATTATCTGACCATTCCAGAAATTTGTGTTATGATATGAGCACCTCACCTTTTGAACTCTACACTAACCTACTCTTAACAGTCATGTATCATATTCATACTATTTTTACATATTACATATTATTACATATTTATTTAAATTTATTTAATTTTTTAAAATATTAAATAATAAATTAATAAATATATACCATTTTATATATACACCGAGTAACACAAAATATAATATAAATAGATTTTAACATAAAAATGCATTCAAGATGATTAAAAGATAAATAATTCAAAGATTAAAATATGTTTTACTTCACTAAATCTCTAATTATATATAATTTCTATCATACATACTATTAATTATATTATTAGTATTAATATGTTCAAATAATAATTATTTATTTTCATATTTTAAATTTTATGTTTTTTTATTCTCAAAAAGGACAATAAAATAATTTTACATATTTAATAGAGATAATAATTTAAAACATTTATACCTAACATTAGAATTTTGAAACAGTAAAAGGGGCATTTGCCCTTACCTATAAGGTAGCTCTGCCTTTACTGCGAATACACTCCAAGAATTAAACTATGGCGTATAATAAATTTTGAAATAAAATAATTATTTATAATAATTTAATAACTCATTTATTATTGACAGTACCTGTTCTATAATTAATCCTTTACAAGGACACAAACAAAAAGGCAACGCTTTTCTTTATCACAAGACTTGCCTCTTTTATCAAGAAAACAGCCTCATTATTATCTAGCATTTAGTTTTATAAAAAAATATATGCATTCAAATATTCAAAAGGCGAAAAATAATAAAATTGAAATAGAAATTGATAATTCGAAAATTATTTAATACTATGAATATGTGTATAAATATTTTAACTTTATAATATTAAATTATAATTTATATTAGTTTGTGAAGTCAATACAATACATTATAATCGATTAGTGTCTTTCCGTTTTGAAATATTAAAATCACAATAATTTTTTATTTAATTTTAATTCTTATTTGCTAATATTTATTGCTTGAGTTATGGATATCAAAATAATAAAGGGACTGACCCAAAAATATTAGAACTTTTATATTATAAAGTAAAAAAGTCTAGATTCAATTCCAGCCGGTAAAATAATAAAATAAAAAAATAGCTCTAATAACATAATATTAAATAATTATATTTCCAAAAATATCATAAACTATATTTCAACCAATTTTAAGTTACTATTAACATAAAAATTGTAGGGTCTGCGTCTAGTTGTGCTCATAAATTATTTGTTATTACTTCAACAAGAAGTTTTAAAAATTATTCACGCCCCAACTTAGCCGAACTTTTAAAGGTATCTTATATAAACTATTTTTCATTTAATTTTTTTTATTTTATTATTTTTTTTACATTTAAACTTAAAAATCTTAATTTTATTAGTTTAATTTTTAATTTTTTCTTATTATATATTATAAATTTTAACAATTTTTAAAATTTTCATAGTCCCAATTCTAAAATATAGCTATGCATTGATAGTAGTAAGGATTAAGATTTTTTTTTTTCTTAAAAAATGTAGAATGTATAATAAAATAAAAATAAAAATAAAAAATTATAAAAAATTATAAAAAATTATAAAAAAAATTCAGAGAATCGAATTCTCAGTCACAATCCAACAATCTATTTTAACTTTTTTTTTTTACATGTTTTTATTCCAGACATGGAGAGGGGTGCCCAGATCAAATCACTTTAATATTCGAAGAGGACAAACTAAATAATATAAAAAAAAAAAGGAAGAAAGAAGAGAGATAAATACATATTTGGGCTCTGAAAAAGCAAACAAGTGAAATAAAAGCTGTCGGCAAGACCGTTGACGGCCCTGACAAAACACGCAACCCATTATAATAAATATACTTAATTAGTTCCTTACCAATAAGCCCTTTTCATGTTTTTCTGTTCTTTGCTTTTCTGTTTGGAGTCACAATAAATCTTCTGGGAAAATGTTACTCACAAATTTTATTTTTCAATAATAATGTACAAATTTAATATTTCGTAAAATATGGAGCATTTGTTACAATTGACAAACTATTTAAAAATAAAAATTAAATCAAAATATTGATGAAAGAAATTTTATTATAAAAATATGTTATTTTATTCATGTTACCCTTTCCTCGCGTCATTCATGAAACACACTGAAATCCAAATAAATTTGATATCTGTGTTTTAATTTTCGTATTGTTGGTAACTTTACAGCATTTTTATCAAAATTTTAATCAGATATATTAAACATACAGTAACTTTTATTATATTTCAATTAAGTAAGATGTTTACAATAATTTTTTCACAACATCTGTAGTCAATTTTTTAAAATCTATAACATTCTTAAATTAGATTTGATATCATTATTTTTATAATTTTATTTTTATTTAATATTTATGATATAAATTTTTAATTATTAAATTTTACATATTAAAATTTTGAATAATCTAAAAATTTTTAAAATATATGAAATCATCATTATTTAAGGTAATGTACTAGTGCATTACCTTTACCTAACACACCAAACCCCTGCCTTTATTCATTTAAAAACAAAAAAAATATCTTGCCTTCTGCCCCTTCGCTAAATTACCCAATGCATTATGCGCCAACTAACATATGAGTAAAGGATGTCTACATTAAACCGACCTGAACTTAATCTGTAATTTTTTTTGTCAAATTTGACTTAAATTTAAATTGATAAATTAAAATATAAATTAACTTGATAATTTAACCGAAGCTCACCGAACTCAAATTTAACTTGTATATATTTTTAATCAAATTTAAGTCAATAATTTCAAACTTAAATCAGACCTATACATATTTTGACATATAAATTTTGTTATTTATACACATTTTATTTTCACTTTCTTTGATATATTCTATATATGCAAAAAACACATACGAGCATCATTAGCTTTAACATATTCAAATGCCTAGTTTGAATATTTTTTTTAAAAAAAAAATAGAAGAGTTAACTTGAAATTTTGTTAAGTAAAAGCTATTTCATATTATAGAAGGACTGAACCGCCTTCTGCCTATGTGAAAGGTGGACTTCAATATCAAATGAGCTCAGCTCAATTGCAAAATGTAATTTAGAATTCAACATAAAAATTACAATAATAATTTACAAACATTTTTAATATAGACTCGGGAATCATATTTATTTTTGATACAATGATAGAAAACCGGCTCATATGATAATGCATGTATGTTGGCATTGCAATCTGAAAGTCATGTCATGTATGCTTGCTTTGGCATGGGACTCATCCTTGTCTAGTCTGACATGCTCTCTCCATCATGTCAAGCAAGCTATGGAAATAAATAAATAAACGGATAAAACTGTTTCACATGAACACGGCATTGATTATTGGGCATAAAGCTCATAAAATCATTAAAGTTTTAAGATAGGATTACCAAAACACTGACCAAAATACATAGCCCAGCTACACGGACATAGAGGAAATTTAGGTAGGGTCTGCATATTTTCTATTATTATTATTTTTTAAACATATATATCTTTAATTTTAAAACTTTCAATAATTAGAAGAAAAAATTTCTGTTGTACTATTTTTATAAATTTAATTTTATTAGATATTTATTTAAAAAATTATGATTATTAAATTAATTATATTTTATAAATTGAATTTTAAATTTAATAAATTTAAAAATTAATTTTAAATTTAATAAACATTCAGTAGTAAACTATTTTGAGAGTTTTTTTCAAGATTTTTAACCTTATTAATGTTAATTTTCTAATACCAACATAAATTTAAATAGTGATTTTTTTAATGTGACATTTTTTAATTATAGAAATTTTGATTAAATTTAGATATTTAATTAAAATTTTATGGACATTCAAATGATAGCTTGTAATATATAATGTCTGTATTAATATTTATATTCCAGAAGCCTTCTAGCATTCAAAAGTTGAAAAAAAAAAAAAAAAGGAAGGGAAAAGAGGTTCTCTGGCACAAAGAAGCATTAAGTACAAATATGAAATATGATTCCTTTGGCTACAATATATGTCTTTTGCTTTTAACCAAGCACGCGTATGGAAAAATGATAATCTTTTTAACCACAAAACTCGATCTATGAAATGAAAGGGAGATTGAGATTCCCAAGCGATGATCATGTGGTGGGGCTATGCACCTTCAAACTTTCAAGCTTGGCTTTTAAATATTTTATTGCGTGATTATTATCCAAGCCTCCCTTCGCTTTCCGTAACAGTTCAAACTCTGCTCTGCTCCCATTCATTATTTTGAAAACCCAAAACACCTTTGCTTCCTATTGGTGCCTCCAACGGATGCCTTCCTCAAATGCATCACTGTAGAATAAGAGTCGTAGCTATTAATAATTAGGTGAAAATTAGGGAGACAAAAAAATGCCAATCCTTGTCTTCACCCATATTGAGATCTGTGGACTGGGGGACCACCAGTTAGAGAAAATAATGGAATTTAAGCTGAAAAGTTATAACTCCATGTGGCTTATCCTACCAAATGCTCATGCCTTAACCTAATCCGTCAAGAAACTTGTTGCAGCCTTGCCTCGCAATCTGCTTTTATAAAGCCCAACTGCTTTTTCTTTAGGCACGTTTAGATGAATGTTTATGAGTTTTACTATTATAATTATTATTATCATTTATTTATATTACATATAAATACTTATAGAAATATCATTTTCATTATTTAAAAGAACTTGTTGACAATTTTTTTAACCAATAATGAGTATAGAAATTATGTAATTTGACATTATATCATTATGTCCATATGGGAGGATTTGCATCCCTGACTTTGAAAATTTCTGCAGTATGATATTTTTTGAGAGAGTAAGGAGTGCTTTCTATTATGGACCTTTGTCTTTTCTTTCTTTTTTTCTCCCCATCTCACTGAGTCCATTACTCTCAAAGTCGGGAGATCCAGTCCGTTCACTTGGAGATGCAAGTTAAATGACGTTTCCAAGCATATCCAAAATGAAGCTCTCTCTATTCACTTGCTATCAGCTCTCCCATAACCCAATAGCGGCGAGCATGGTGAGCCTGGGCCTCGTCAACTCTAAGTCCTTCAATAGGGGCCTAGGCCACCACTGGGATTGGGCTAGTTTTCCTAACCCAACTTAAACTATACCAAAGCCCATAATCATATTTCCCCGAGAGTTACTATTTGACCAGGTTTTAAGTAATATTTTATTTTTCATATATAAAATTGTGCATAATTAAAATTATCAGCTTGGCCACTTGAGCCTTAACTCAATGGTATCAACCCGGCTATTTCCTCTCAGCTCTTCGGGTTCGATCCCCTATTCCCCAATGTTGTACAATTCCCTTACTATAAAACATAAAAAAACATCAGCATGTGAAAGTTGGTATGTCTTTTTGACACATTTCCCTTCTAACATTTCCTTCCAAGTCCCAAAAAAACATGTACGCCCTATGCCTTGAAATGAGCGGACATATTATTCTGAAGGCAAACCCAACAACTATGATGTAACATATACCAATACAATCATACAATTTACGCATTCATTTCTTATTGGATGCAGATAAAAGCGTTCATGGGCATATGCTCCTCAAAATTCCCCCACTGCCACAGGAAACAATAAAACGACGGAAACGGAAACAAAAACGCATTGCACAACTTATCTCCATTGGCCCATGGTTGTCAGCAATCGTCTTCTTGTGCACGGAGGAATTACCCAAATCCAAACAAGGACCAATCCAGCCCAGTCCAAAGCCACGAACGCAAACTCCAAAAGCCGGACGCTGACTGAAATACTGAAATGCCACGAGGCTGTGGCTCCTCCGCATCACACAACGCAGGACACAGCTCTTGCCTCTTCGAACTGGCAATTACCAAACGCAACTAAGCACTGAACTGTCACCGTAACAAGGTAACGAGTCATGTTATTTTTATATTTATTTTTTATTATTTTAAAAAAGTTTTTTTTATTTTTTTAAAATTTTATCCCAAACCACGTCTAAAACGTTAGCTACCCCATCATTATCCGTAACAAGCCCCGTTCCCCAAAAGCATAAACCCGAGACAAAGTCCCATATTCTTTACCTCGGTTTGACCGATTTTCCTCTTCTTTGTCTCTCCCTGCATCCCCTTTGTCCCTTTCCTTATTCTCTTCCCATATCATACCCCTTCCCTCCGTTTCCCTCGCAGCTGGTGCTCACCTTGGGGATGCTTTGTTCCTTTCCCTCTCTCCACTGTTCGATTTCTGCTTCTTCTTCAGTTAAATGCCACTTCAGATATGGATGCCCGTCATTTGAAGGGTAGGTTACTGCTCTTTTTCCTGTTTCTATGTTTTACGTTTTTGAATCTTAGTGGGTCTGGTTGAGTTCGGGATGGTCTGCTATGCTTGATCTGTGAGAAATTTTGGTGAATGACACTAAAAAGAAGACAAAATTTTGAATTTTGAAATGGGGTTTGGACCCGTCTAGTACGTTCACGAGTGACTTCAGATTAATGGGCGTATTTTACAACCCAAACATTTGGGTATGACATTTTTTATCGTTCATATATTGAAATATTCAGTCCACTATAACTGTTTTGTAATTTTCATAATGTAATTTATACTCTCGGTAGTCCATATCCACTAATTTCTAGTGATGCAATCTCCTTTTTCATTGATACGTGTAACTTTACTTGATTAATGCTTACATTAAGTGCTGGTGTGTCCAAGATGTCATGTTTTCGACTTTGTAATATGTAATTTATGTATTTAATCGCATACAGGATACTGAGCGTCTATTTAGATTATTAGTTAGCGTAACCCATTGGATTGAGCATTCAAATGGGGGGTGATATGTTGAACGGATCATGGTTCAGTGCTTTGTGGCCAGTCTCCCGGAAGACTACATCAGATGATAAAGCAGTGATTGGAATTTTAGCATCAGAAGTTACCGATTTAATGTTGAAGGTGGTCAATTTATGGCATTCTTTGAGTGACCAGGAGGTGATGAGTATGAGGGAACATATAGTAAACTCAATTGGGGTCAAAAGGCTGGTTTCTGATAATGATGATTTCTTGATGGAACTTGCATTGAACGAGATAGTAGAAAACTTCGAATCTCTAGCAAGGTCTGTGGCCAGGTTGAGTAAGAGGTGTGTGGATCCAGTTTATCATCGTTATGAACAATTTCTCAATAACCCATCTCAGAATTGTTTTCAATGGTCACGATGGGAATATAGATGGAAAAAGATGGAAAGGAAGGTGAAGAAAATGGAAAGGTTTGTTGCTGCTATGACACAATTGTCCCAAGAGCTTGAGGTACTAGCAGAGATGGAACAAACTTTCAGGAGAATGCAGGCAAATCCAGAGTTAAATCGGGTGAAATTGCTTGAGTATCAGAAGAAGGTCACATTGCAGCGCCAGGAAGTAAGAAATCTGAGAGACATGTCTGCGTGGAATAGAAGTTATGATTATATTGTTCGGTTGCTGGCAAGGTCACTATTTACCATACTAGAGAGGATCATTCTTGTTTTTGGAAATAGCCAACCACCAAATGAACAGCAACAAAAGGGTTGTCAGCATCTGAATAGCCGTCATCTTCCACGCAGCTTTTCCTTTTCTGCTCATGTGGATTCTTTGGTCCATCCATCCCAGAATGATTTTTATGAATTCTATTCAGGAACTATGGGGAAAAGGCCAGTGCTAAACTCAGGCTTGGTTGACCGGGGCAAAAGAAAGACCAAACAGCGACCGGCTCTTCATTCTGGAAAGCATCTGCATTCAGAAAGCAAGCACTTAGGACATCTTGGGCCCTTCAAAGAATGCATGTCAGTTGGAAATGATTCTCCTGTCATACAAATCTGTATGCCAATAACTGGTGGTTCTATGAGGATAAATGATTGTCATCCTAAGAATACTGATAATATGAAAATACCAGATAAATCATCTCTCTGCTGCAGGAATAGAATATATTCTAAACTATCTATCAATGATCGGTTGAGAGCACCATTACTTACCCTTGGTGATACTGCTTTAGCCCTCCACTATGCAAATGTGATTATATTGATCGAGAGGATGGTGTCATCACCAGAGTTGATTGACCTTGAAGCTAGAGATGATCTGTACAATATGTTACCAACAACCATAAGAACTGCTCTCTGGGCTAAGCTTAAGAGGTGTGCCAGAAGTAAGGCTTACTCAGTCTATGACGCTAACCTTGGAGCGGCATGGAGTGTGGCACTCAAGCAGATATTAGAATGGTTGGCTCCACTGGCTCATAACATGGTAAGGTGGCATTCGCAGAGGAATTTTGAGAAGGAGCATACAACTTCGAAAGCAAATATTTTACTTGTCCAGACTCTTCACTTTGCAAATCAAGCTAAAACTGAAGCTGCAATGGTAGAACTTCTTGTTGGTCTAAACCATGTATGCAGGATTAATAGAGAAGTTTTACTAGGAGATACACGAGAGTTTACTGGCACTAGATCTCGTAATAGCGTTCCTTTAAGAAGGAATGGCATTTGCAATGAATTTGTATGGACTTCGACATTGTAGCTACCATACGTAAATGTGATCAGTGTTGTATAGCTGTTAGCTCTCATTTTCACGTTGGTGGATGTACTAATAAGCACTTTCAACGATCCTACGCTAATTTTAAGCTTAGGTTACAACTGGATGGATCAGTTTAGTATGATGTTCACATTCTTTTGATTTAATACAATTCTCATTTAATAAAATACATATCTATAAATTTATTAAGTTTAATAAATTATATTGTAAAACTCAATTCATTAAAATATTTAATGTAAGTAATTTGTAAGAATTGTATAATAGAAATAATTTTTTTATGTTAATAAGCTTATATTTATTATTTTTGCTCAAAATATATCATTATTTTGTCTTGATTTACTGAAACAAGATTTGATAAAATAAATGACAAGAATTCAACTTATCAACCAATTCCCTTGAAGTGAGTGCTCATAGAATCTTTTTATCCTTATGGCATATGCCTCGGAGTAACGCCCACACATGAAAATGTCTACGTACATTATAAAACGTTGCCATAAAACCAATGTCTCTCTGATCGGCCCGTCTTTGTTCTGTTATGTATCTGGTCCATCAAGTCCCCTAGCAATTATATATTAATAGTTGCTACCAATTTCGATTCAACTATGCTATTCCTACATAAAACAACTATCACGGACAGTTTTTTATTACTTATTTCAATTTTCCTGTCCACCATCCTTTGAAGAAAAAAAGAACAATTCAATTCCATATTGGGACTGGAACGAAAGCATCCGACAAAAGAGATCTGGAGAGAATCAACGGAGGGGGCTTCGGAAAGATTCCAAACCGACATTAGTTGTCTTTACCCTGCCATATTTTTTTTTTACTAATTATTAATTATTTATTTCCTTTTTTCTTTTTACACTTTCAGTCGCTTATTACATGGGTAGCTTTGCTACGGTCCTACGGAGAAAGAATTGAGATTTAAAAGATACACAGACGTTGAGTTGGGAGAAGAAATTCCCAATGGTTTACAAATTATTGTGAGTTGTTAAATTTAGAAGTTTTATTTATAATTT
This sequence comes from Dicorynia guianensis, assembly GCA_037013595.1. Taxonomy (NCBI): domain Eukaryota; kingdom Viridiplantae; phylum Streptophyta; class Magnoliopsida; order Fabales; family Fabaceae; genus Dicorynia; species Dicorynia guianensis. Next base: position 33,015,930 of record JASUAB010000010.1, read on the forward strand.
AGTTTTTAAAATTTAATTAGTTTAATTATTTAAATTTTTAAATAAAATTTTGTTTATAAAAATAAAAGAATAAGAGTGAGTTTTTCTTGCTTTCTGTTGAGTGAAGTCTCCTATACGATGTTGTCTATAATTTTGGTAAAATTTTTATAAATCTTATTATCTTTCTTTTTTATTCGTGCTCTTATTTTTTTAAAAATAAACAAATATAATTAAGAAAAAAATTGATTCAATCGACTTTAAATAATTAAAATAAATAGTTAATTAGATAATGGTCTTACCCAAAAAAATATAAATAAATAGTTGGTGTTGAGTATGACATGCCCTACACCAATCTTGAGCTCAAGCAAAAAAATAAAAAAATAAAAATAATTATAACTTTAGACATTATTTAATTGGATAACACTAAATTTGGTCCGCCTAGTGGCTACAAACTGGCCCTCCATCTCTCACATTTGACAATGCTTTCATAAGTGAATATAAAAGACAAGCTATGTAATTCATTATTCTTAGGTGTAGTTTACAACAGGGGATGAAAACATAAACTCGTTAATTAAAATAACAACAAACATTAGGTAAATGGGATACATAATCAAACCGTATCATTAAATTTTATGAGAAAGAAAGCCCTAGTAATTATACAAAGATTCCACACTTTATTTTTTAATTGGAGCACATTTATTAATTAACTAATTAATTTAGGCACCGCCATCAACGGTTCAAGCTTTCGCATTGTTATGCCCAGCCGCTCCCTTGTGTCCATAGTCGACGCCGTGACGCTGCGGTCAAGTTCCCAATCAAAACGGTGAAGCAATGAGCTCAGCAGGAGGTGAAGGACTCTGTGCGCCAATGGCAACCCGACACAAATTCTTCGACCAGCCCCAAATGGGATTAGCTCATAGTGTTGTCCCTTATAATCCATTCGTGAACCTAAAAACCTCTCCGGCTTAAACGCTGATGGGTCTTCCCACGCGTCTGGGTCCCTGCCTATTGCCCATGCGTTCACAAAAACTTGGGTATTTTTAGGTACATGATACCCCATGAAGTTGGTATCCTGCATTGCTCTTCGTGGCACTAGCAGTGGAATCGGAGGATGCAGTCGGAATGTTTCTTTTATCACAGCCTGTAGATATGGCAGATTCTCTATGTCACTCTCTTCAACTTTTCTTTCTGGTCCAACCACTCGACCAAGCTCACTTTTCACCTTCAGCATACACTCTGGGTTGCATAGCAGCTCCGTTAGTGCCCATTCAATACTACTGCTCGTTGTTTCTGACCCAGCCAAAAATATTTCCTGCACCAAAATTCCCAACAAAAAACCGAATTCAACCGCATAAAGTTAGGGTGATTTGGGGGTGACTTGTCATTGGGTTGGATTCTGATCAATCTGATTTAATAAAAAATTACCAATATGAAGATGTTGATATCTTTATCTGAAATCTGGATGGACTCTTCATTCCCACTGGCTTGAAACTCAAGCAAGACATCCAAGAAGTCCCTTCGCTTCTTCTCAGCCGACTCGCTTTGATCCTCCTTTAAACGCTCTTCCACCAACTTGGAAGCGATGTCCAGAGCTTTTCCCATGTCTCTCTCCATTTTTCTTCGGAGTCCTTGCGGGTCCAACCACCGCAGCCACGGGAACAAGTCCGCCACGTTGGCGTGCCCCGACCACTCCATCAATCCCGTCATCGCCGTGAAAAACTCCGACCCCACCTTCGATTCCGGGTCGAAAAAGTCACGCGACAACATGAGGTTCCCCAACAAGTTGAAGGTCGTCAGGAAAACGAAGCGCGCAACGTGAATCCCACGCCCCTCCACCGATTTGCTTGCTTCTTCCGCTATCCAGACCAACATGTCGTCCACGCACCTGCGACGAATGAAGGCGGTGTCGTTGATTCGCTTGTTGGCTAGCATGTCAACGGTGACGAGGCGCCGCATCACGCGCCAGTAGGAACCATAAGGAGCTAAGGCCAGAGAGGATTTCTCGTAATTTTGTACCCTCATTATTTCTGTTACGGTTCGTTCAGCGAAGGCGATATCGTGGTTCTTGAAGAACACGGTGGCGGTTTTGGCAGAGAGTATTGCCATGGTGTTCATTGCACCTATTCTGAGCCATACCACGGGGCCGTACTTGTCTTTTAAGCCGGCCATGGTTCGGTGAGGCATGGGTCCGAGCTGGAACATGTTGCCAAATATTGGCCATCCAGGCGGGCCTGGAGGACGGTGGCCGTTGGGGGCGGAGGTTCTGCTGCGGAGGAAGAGGAGCAGGGCTGGTGGCAAGATTATGAGAAACAACAATGATAGAGGAAAATCCAAAGACCAGACCATGATTCCTGAGCAACTAGCTAGTCAACCACTAACAATGGAACCAGTAGAATTTAGTGTCCATATAGCAGTGGATGCGAGGCCCAACATATAGCCGCCACATTTCTCCTTTTTCCCTCTGTTTGCTTTGGTGCCTGTTAATATTTTGTGTGTGTGATTCTCGTGTTAGTGAGAGATTATTCAATAAATTTATTATTTTTATAAAATTATATTAAAAATAATATAAATAATAAATTTTATTAACTTGATATACACATAATCATACGATTTAGTATACCTTGGCTGAATAACTTCTGTGTTCTTTACTAGTATTGATAAAGCAAAATTACACCGATCACTTGAACTCCGCTCCTTATTTTATTTGATTACATGTTTGGTTTTGAAGAATTAAGTGAGCCGGTTATAGCATATTTCCTCCTGCGTTAGCTAGTTTTTTAAAATTTATTGGACACTGAGGCATGTTTCTAATTCCGTGATAGTTTTTTCTTTTGGTACTTGTTAATTTTTTTAAACCTCACTCATAATTAATTGATGTATTACTGTCAAAATCAGCATACAGTGCCTTGGCAGCTAACACTTGGTCTCCTTACAGAACGTTTTGGGGGAAAGTGTCGAGGCTGAAGTTGCTTAATCGGATTTCTGTGTTCATCTGACAAGCGTCACATGGAAAGTTAGCAACCCGAGCCCGTGATTTTATTGCAAAAGGGGTGCCTATTATTAGAGTTATAAATTTTAAAAATATAAAAAACATATTAAAATTATGCACTTCAAATACGTAATTTTATATTTTTTTTAGCAACCCGTTGTCGTTGTAACAGGTGGGACGCATATAATAGGCTCTGTCCGTACTGTGGCATTAAATAGGAAACTTTCCTTCATTGTCCAAGGGACTGTGACGTGATTAAAGGACTCTGGATTGGGCTGGCGCGTAGGGACACATGGGTCAGTTTCTTTTCGGCTAATCATGATACTGGTTCAGTTTTAATTTTTCTGATGAGGTGGGATGGCGTCTTGGGCAATGGAACTCTCTTTGGGCAGTAGCCAGCTGGTTCATTTGGAAATGGAGGAACGAGAGGGTGCATTCTGTGGATTTCTCCCTCCATAACAATGCTACGGAAATAATCCTAAATTTTTCCAAAAAGGTCTCTGATGCTTTTAGTATGAAGAGAAGTAGTGACGCAAGAGAGACAACCTTAATGGAGATAGCTTCGGATCCACCAACTGAAGGATGGATCAAAGTCAATTCAGATGGCGCGCGTATGGCGGATGGAATAAGTTTATTCTTCAATAAAAGTATTTTTTATTTTGAGTAATTTAAATTTATAATAAAATGTTATTTTTATAAATAAAATTTTTAAAAAATTAAGAATTTTAGACAAAAAAGTATTTTTACCTTCTATATAGAATATAGATTAGAAAAGTGTTGGTACTCACATGACTAGAGGCCCAAACGTTATGTTCGGCCCATACAAAATCGGGTGTTGAGTTGGACACCTCCGTTTCTGGAGGCTCGCTGGTCCTTTGTTGAGCAGTTTCGGACTTTGGTTGACAGACGCGCAGACATGAGCACAGGCGATTTTTGCCCAAGCTAGCGGATGAAGGCATTTTAGAAACAGAGAAATGGCGGCAACGAAGGGATTGCTGCTTTACAAGATTTACAGAGCTTTAAGCTACGGTCTCACGCCGTTAATTCGCCTTCACCTGCGGTGGCGTAAATTCCGAGGCCTGGAACACCCCCACCGTTGGCCAGAGCGCCTCGGTTATCCCTCTCAACCTCGCCGTCAAGGACCACTCATCTGGTTCCATGCCGTATCATTAGGTTCGCTTTCTCTTTTATTCTTATAATCCCTTTTTTGCTTATTCTTCGTTTCGCATAATCATACTGATTCCATCAATTCAGCTTGCAACATTTGATCGTTAATTTGCATTTGGCTTAGTGTAGTTTCTTTAACAAAACTGCGTTTACGCAATTTTTTAGCATAAAGAGACTGTTTTGTAACATGAAATGGGAAATGTCTAAATTGCTTTAACTTTTAGCATTTTTTTGGTATTATTATATTATCGTTGAAAGTGGTTTTACTAAATAGTAGACAAAGGTCCTTCACAGTAAAATCATTGCAGGAGCTTGAGTAGAGGTTTCAGGCAAATTCTCGTCCCTGCTCCGATTTAAATTTGTATTCTTGTTTCTTGCAGGCGAAGGAATGACAGCCATTCCTGTAATCAAACAGTGCATTCAGAGGATGCCTAACTTAATTATATTGATGACCAGCACAACAATGTCCGCATTGTAAGACTGGACTTCCATCTTTTCAATTGTATTCTGCGGCTGTGGTTATCTTTGGCTGGAAGTTTGAGAGTACAATGGCTTCTTTTGGGTTTTTTCTAGTGTCCATATGGAATTTTTATGACATATGCATGTGAATAAAATGGGAGGAAATTGAACTTGCCATTGGGGTAAATTTTGAAATATTTACTTGATTAGAATCTCATATTTGCAATCATTTTAAAATGTCATTGTTTGCCTTTTGCTCTTACATTACTTATCTGCAGAATATCTTAGTCCTAGATTATATAGGTTTGACCTCTAAGTCATTAAAATGTTTTTGGCTGCAATTGCTTGACTGTTGTATAAGGTTTTCTATAAAATTAACACAAAAAATGAAGTCTTTGGGTTCTTCACAAGAATTCATATGACCATACTTGGAAGATTTTGACCACTCAATGTATCAATTTATCAACTTAAATGGGGTACTCACTGGTTATAGCAGTGGTTTTTTTTTTTTTGGCTGGAGTTCTGAAGAGATGAATATTCCTTTGTTGTGAGAAGAGAAATATATATTCCTAAACTTATTTTATGAGGTTACCTTTTGACATAATGCAGTGAAGTATTAAGCAAATGGCTTCCTAGCGATGTCATTTTTCAGGTACTTTGCAAGTGCAAATGCCATTATCTGTTCATTGGACTGCATATTTTCTAGAATTAAGTTTATTGCCATGGTCATTTTCATAATGCATTCATGTCATTATTGGGTGACACTGTTACTGAATCTTATAATTGATACAAGTGAAACTTACAGATGGAATTTTAAAATTTTGATGTACTCTTCATGTAAAAGGGACTTAATTTGCCACTTTTTTATTTATATCCAAAAAATAGGGGAAAAAGGGTTTGTAACGGGTGATACTTCTTTCATGTTAGGTGGCAGTGTTTCATATTTTGATTGTCCAGGTAGCTTTCATCAATCAAATTCATGATACTAGAATGTTGGATTATGTATTTCTCAAGAGATACTATTTCTGGAAATTTTGTTCAAAACTCAACTATCATCATGTTTCTTACCCTTTTCTATTACTTTAGGGATGTGAATCTGTTTTTTATGACAAAATACCAAACAGGCCCTTGAAATAACTTTTTTAGGATTGCCTTCTGTAATGAGGGTTGCTTATCATCCACCACTTCTTTCTCCCTAGGAAAAGCAGTTTCTGGAATAAATTTAAGGATATTATTTGGTGTATCTTACACTTAATTTGACAGACTAGGTTTTAACTCATTTTTTATCTGATGAAGCTTTCTTGTTTAACAGTTTTCGCCACTTGATACGCCTACTTCCATCCACTATTTTCTTAACTACTGGAAACCTAATGCAATTATGCTAATGGAAAGTGAACTCTGGCCAAATCTTATTATGGATGCTTCCAGAAATGGTGTAAGTTATGCTGTCTTTTTACTTGACGCACTACATTTGTATGGCACTTATGGGGGAGAAAATACCTTTAATGTTTAGTTTGTGCATATACATTTCACTTAGATGAACTACTACATTTTATATCTAAAGGCTAGTTGAACTAAGTTGAGACCAACTTTTTATGCAAAAGTATAAGACCAAGTAATTTCTTCTCTTACACATCTGGTTTACATGTTTATGCTTTACTTGTACAATATCATATTGTTTCACTGATTCTTACAGATTAGAATGCAATTTATTCCCATCAGATAACACTTGCACTTTTAAATGGTCGGATGTCTGAAAGGTCCTTTAAAGTTTGGTCAGGACCGGTGCTTCTACCATTAATTTCTTTGCTGTTATCCAAGTTTTCCTTGATTGTCCCATTGGTATGTTCTCCTAGATCTCTATTTTACCATTGTCTTCATGTCTTTTATTATGCCAACAATGATCATTTTGCAATGTCAGAGTACAATGCAGGCTATCCGGTTTCAGCTACTGCAAGCCCCTCCATTTATCATAAACTTTTCTGGTGACCTAAAGTATGGTATGCTTGTCAGTTTGATTGTTCAAATTAAATGAAAATGAACGTGAAGAATTGATGATGGTTCTCTGATATTAAAAAAAATTGTTTTTCTACTGTCTTGCTTAATTGACTTTGTCTTACAGCAGTTTCATAGTTGATTACCATTGTTTTAATGACTCTGTTACCATCATAAATGATAGCATGGTAGTTACTGATCGTGTTTTATTTCTCTCTTCATTCAGTAATAGAAGATTTTGGTGTCAATGAAGTAGAGAGAAAAAATATAGATGATCTACGAGTACAGCTTGCTCACAGGCCGGTTTGGATGGCTTCTTCCATTCATAGGGGGGAAGAAGAAAGTAAGTTCCATATTCTATCCCTCTGACATTGTACTGTGATATTTCTTTTTGGGTTTAAAAAAAAAATCTTGTGCTTCAGAATTTATTGAAATATCTGGCCACTTGTGATATGTTTATTGTAGTTCTTGGGTCTTAGTAATTTACATTAAATTCACAAGAAAGTTTAGAAATACACTAAAATTGGTGTGTCTGGTGTTTGATTGTCTAGAGAGTTACTTTGCAGTCAGTATTCATAATGTTGTTACCTTCTGCCGTTTCTAGCAGTTGTCCCTTCTCACCTTTTGTAGTATAACAAATACCATTGTTTTAGCTGGCCAGCTTCTGGGCAATATATAAGTTGAAAATAGAAAGAAGTATCCTCTCTTTGTTATTATTTTGGCTTCCTTTTTTTGAATTCCAGTTGTATACAATTCTAATGTTCAACAATTTTTATAGATCATATTGTGTATTTCTGGCATGTTTTACTGATTTTCCTAGTCACTTGTTTAAGAATATTTTACAACATGCTTAATTAGTTTGCTGGATTTAGTTCACTTTTCTTTTTTTAAAAAAAACTATAAATATATTAGTTATTGTCCCTTTTGTTTGACCTTCTTTTTGTCAACAAAGGGGGGGAAAAGGATGTTGAGATTATCATGCATTTTCTGCAGTAATATTAGGAGTTCACAGAGTCCTCGTGCAACTGAAACCTGATATACTCACCATTATTGTCCCTCGGCATCCATGGCATGGACGAGATATTGCAGAAGTAAGTAGTTTAGCAAGTCCTTTCTTTTCCCTTAAGAACATGTTATTCATGCCTCCCTCTATGTTTTTGTACAAAACAGATGCTATTATTGTCTGCACACAAACAGAGCCATTGTTCAATATGGTAGCCCTATTTACCTTATCAGCTTATCCATAGAGAAAATATTCTTTGAGCTGCTACTTACAAACAAAAGAAGGTTTGAATGAATTATTAGATTTGCAAATTTGTGTACATGGACATGCTCATGTTGAACAAAAATCAACGTGTAAATCATATATATGTGGTGGACCCTTTGGGTATAAATTCTTCTTTATACCTTATAATAATAAACTAAGTCTTATCTCATATGATAGAGTCAGCCACTATTGCCATGCCTGATGGCTTTTTTTAATACCATTTCTGATGTTCAATATGCTTCTACTTCATGCAGAAATTGGAGAAAGAAGGACAAAAAGTAGTATTGAGGTCTCAGCAGGAGAAACTTAAACCAGAAAAACATATATATGTGGTGGACACTTTGGGTATAAATTCTTCTTTCCTTATCCTGATAATTGAGAACATGTGGGATCTCTTGAGTTACTCGCTTTCCACCTTGTTTGCTTCATGTCACCATCTCTCTCAACTTGATATTCTTGTGTAGTAGTCACTAGTTATGAACAAATTGAAGTTAAATGCAGGTATTAATGAGTATACTGCTCATTGCAGATATTAAAAATTCACTAACTCATCTCTCTTTTGTTTGCTATGTATTTAAATGCTTTTGACTATTCCACTTATTCTCAGCAAATATGGCAAATCCTCAGATGCCTTTTCTCTTTCTCTGTTTTCCCTTCCCTCAAAGTTGACATGGGTGGATTGTATTATTAGGCATAGTATCATCCATAAATTTTGAACTGTCCATCCTTTTTCTGAAGGTGAATTAAGACGCTTGTACACATTAACACCAATAGCAGTAATTGGAGGTTCTTTCTTCCCTGGTTTAGCTGGCCATAATATCTCTGAAGCTTCTGCAGCTGGCTGTGCTGTATTGACAGGTATATGTGTGTGAATTTTTTGTGATTATCAACATGCTATTTTGGTGGCTGGACCTCATCATTGATTTCAGGTTGTCATGTTGGGCATTTCTCCCATATGGTTTTGGAAATGCAACGATTGAATCCCTTGTCAGTCCTTCAGGTGGGAAAGACATTTCATTTGCATGTAAAAATTGTTCGATACTATTTACATTCGTAGACTGTCCTCTTGCGTTTACTGTCATTTTCCTTGTAGGTTTCTGGAAAACTTGAGCTTGAAAAAGCTCTCATTGAGCTCTTCACAAATGCAGCAGTTTTGGAAGCACATCGTCAGGCTGCAAAGGAAACATTTCATCATTTGTCCACTGACATTGTAGCAAATGTCTGGAATATGCTAAATTTTCATATTTTCAGTAGGATGTCTTTCTGAATAGGAAATTGAGACTAGTGTGACCCATGACAAAAAGGTAAATATGAACTTGAGTTACGAACAGTTAAGAGTCATTGCTGATTCTCATCCAGACTAGCTATTTATTGAAATCATGTAAGCTGTGATAGAAGCAATCTCAATTTTAATCGCATTTTCCTTTAATGGAGGTTTTCTTTCTGCCCTGAACGATAAGCTAAATTGTCATCTACTAGATTTTATGTATGTACTTAATTACATGATATTTGTGATATATCTATTAACTCCTTCACAAACTTTGTTCATCTGGCTTTCTCTCACCATTTTTATGTGTTTATTTATTTTTGTGAATTACAAAGTTCTCCAAATCTGATTGTTTAAGTATCAAGATGAAGATGTCACGACAATGCATTCATTACGAAGCAATTTATAAACAGATTTTGCTTTGGTGCAGGCTCTGGTGGATCTGTGCTTTAGCACCTCGAGCTTAGGACCAGAAAGAACAACACCTGTAGCATGGGCATTTAAAAGCAAATGTATGAGGTTCTTTCCATTTTGTTTCTCGTAACTTATGGAGTTATTAAATTTACTACAAGACCTGATGATATCCTAATTAAATTTCAATGGTGTTAGCCTCCAGACTGATACCAGGTGGTATGTTCTTTAAATTATTTCAACTCAAATAACTTTTAATACACGAGAAATTCAAAGTCAACCACTGGTTATGATCCCAAAACATCCTCTGTTTGCTTAGTACTATTAGAAGACTTATACTAAATTTCTCTTTTCCTACTGATTTTAGCTAAAATGCTGGTTGGATGAAGACTTCATTCTACTGTATCAAATTAGCTTTATTGAGTTGCTTATGTTTTTTATAGAATCGAAGAATGCTAGTTGGGAATATCAGATCTATGTATGGTAATATTTACATGAATAATCTATATTATATGATTCTATCAGTGAATGTTTGATGCCGATGATGTATGCATGTTCATTTAGTTACTGAAAGAGAAAAAAAACTTAGCTAATCCGTGTACAAAAGTATGGATAAAACTTTTGTTGTGCTAAAGCATTCATTTTTATGACTTTAATGATCTAATTGTAGTTTTTTTAAATGGTTTTCATAAAAGAAAGTGATTACTCTTAATGCTTTACGAGAAAATTAGAGTGATGAATAGAAAAAGATGATTAATGCAATTGGAAAGACGTTTACAAAATGAAAGTGATTTGATTTAAAAGACAATTTATCTCACATTTAACATCCAATTATCAAAAAATTGGTGCTGATGTTGTAGGAGAGAGAGAGAGAGAGGTAATTTCTCAAAAGATATAAAAGGAATATGTGGCCTATATTGCCTTGTATTAAGTGATAATTATCTTCTAAATATCTAACTCTTTGACAATCCTGAGTGTATGACAGACTCAGTAGAACAGGAGAAATAGTGGTCTCCACAGCCTGCTACAATAATGGCTAGGCGGCTGCTTTAGCTGTTGCTCCTTTTGCCATAAAAGCCTTGAAGTAGTGGTAGTGAGTCCTCGGACAAGCTCGATTCCAGGTTTCCCAGTGCCATATGGCCTGAGAATCGACTTGGATTTGTTGTACCACCCCGTAGGAACTGAATTATATCTTCGAAAAGAAACTCATCGCATGGTATAGCCAAAGGACCCTTCTTATTGAAACCATATTCTTCATATGCCTGGTTAAGCAGTGGTTGCAGTACTGGGTGGTTCAAATAGTCAGTTCTTATCACAAACCTTTTGTTTGCTTCTACTGTAACAGCCAAGTGCCCTGGTGGGACATCCGCCGGTGGTTTTCTCCCATTACCGTCAGCATGCTTGCGCCACATGCAAGCCATGCTTATTCAGCTTCACAGTGCTGCAAATATCACGTGCAAAACTCCAGTTGAGAGATTGATGTTTGTGAGTGGATTTTATGTGCGTATTCTGGAGACCCCTCATATCTTCAGTGATTTATTCATTTATATGTGATTATAGTTGAGTAACAGACACAGGGTGTGCTTTCGACAAAGACTAACAAGCCGTATTTATCGACAAAGGTTCGGTTTGGTATGGTGGTTTGCTCTAGTCCTTTTGTCCCCTTATGACATTGCGTTTTCTTCTTTTTTAATGATCTCTCATTATCACAATGAGCTTTTAATGATTGTGTGAACTATTAGATTAGTTAGGTCTTACAATTCTAATTGATCAATCTTGTATGCAATAAGTCTAAGACCATAAGAATTTTCTTCGAATATACAAGTCTACAACATGTCATTGTCGACTAATGGGATACCAAAGGATGGATCGTTTCTAATTGTTCATTCCTAGTTGATCGATCATGTATGCAACAAGTAGTCTCAGACCATAGGAATTTTCTTTGGATACACTGTAAGTCCGTACCATGTTATTGCCAACTAATGGGATACAAAATACATGTTATATCTGGTACGCAACTCCGCCATGTTGAACAGTAATGGTTGTTTTTTTTTTTCGTAAATAACGGTATACATTTTAGTGCACGGCATTGCTTAGATCACAACGATTTGCACAAATTGTAGAAGAAAATATGTGGAAAACGTCTCCTTGGTGCAAGTTCAGACTTTCAAGAGTGTTGAGTTCTTTCTCTGTTTCTCATGTGTCCTCACATGTACATATGATGCCTCGTCGAATAGGGCCGACGATATAGCACCGCTTCATGTTCCATGAGAATCAGTAATGATCAATCTGCTGATGCGTTTGGAAGCATCTGCTCATTTAATTGATCACATTTTGTGACGTTATGAAAACTCGATTCTGTGGAAAATTTTCTTCGGTGGGCAACTTGACTAGCCAGACAACGAAGGTGGCCAAGTCCTTTCGGACAAGCTCCCAAAAATTTCTTACTAAACATAAATCTGTCTAGTTGGCTGGAAAAGTAAAGACTTGAATGAAAAATGGTCCCATCATTTCTTTATGAAAACATGAAAAATGAAGCCTAAGTTTATATTGATACAGAAAGAGAAAATGGACAAAATTGAGTTGATAAATATTTCACAAAATTTAACATAATGTATAAAGATTTTTAGATTTCACTATTCAAATTCTGACATTTAATAAAATAATTGGTTTTGATTTTTTTAACTAAAATTTTTATAAGATTTTATTTATGAGAATAGAAAGATTGCTAAATCATTATGCTACCACCATGTCAATGCACAATAATTGTCAACCCTTTTAGGGAGCTGTTCATTGCTCAAACTGCAAATGCGGATTAGATATGCCAGAAAGTGGCCGTGGCATGCATAAGTGCGCAATTGTCTTCAGTGAGGTTCTTTATTATATGTGGGATCCTCTCTGCCTCGCCACTACCTTTTCCTTTGTCTCTGGACACTAACAAGAGGAGAGATACACAAAATGAGTTTGGCATTGGTACCAGAAGGAAGTACTTTATACAGATGGATGTCCTTTTTATCGTCCTAATTTTAGTTTGGGAGATGGCTTTGTCGGCGATTCCCCAAAATATGGATTCAGGTCTTCAGATGGACAGTTTAAAGGAAATTACGCTAAACAATTTTGGGAATAGGAACTGAAAATGATATTTTCTCACCTCTACCTAAAAGTTTAACATACAAATAGCAAAGAACATGTGCAGCATATCAGTGACAACTGACAACTTAGAGCTAGCATTTCTCTACATGATCTCTTCCCTTCCTTCATCGGGGATGTTCTTCTATCTTTATTTTTACAGAAGGTTTACAAGTCAAGGGAGATATTAAGTTAGCTACATTTTTTAATTTAATTTATGAAATTTAATAATATAAATTTTGTATTGTAAAAATTAATGAAAATAAAATCATAAAAGTAGTAATATTGTAATTTATAACACTTGGCAGCCGTACATCTATGCTAGAAGGCATATTTATCTTTGATCTAGTTCATGAACGCTGACAACCCTAACCAATAACGGCTGGAATAACTAAAAAGAGGGGGATCGCTTCATCTTCATTAACTTTAATCTCATACATTATAGCTTAGCCAAATACATGAAAGTTTCAGTTTCTATGAGCTCTCATTATACATATATAATCAAAATCAGAAAAGCTGTTCTCACAAAATATTTAGATTAGTTAAACTTTATAATTTAATAATTTAAATATTATTAAATAAAAATTATATAAAATTTAAAATTTAAAAACAAAAGTACTGAATCAAGAAACGAGGTCTAGGCTATGAAGAATCGGAACCAAAAGCACCACATTCTAATGTTTACTGTAAACAATAGAATAGAATCATAGATATAAAAACAGATCATTCGAAACACATAATTTCACAGAATTATTATTTTTGAAATTTTGATTACTGCCCTTAAAGTTTCGATTCTACCCTGTAGAAATCGCCTTGACATGAATGGTGAGCAGCTGATAATTGCGGTTTAATCTAATAGAGTAGGAGGTATGCATACAAATATTTTCCTGTAGTTTTTCTCTGATCCTCCCAATGAAGCTTGCACTCTGAAACTGTAGTTATGACACATCTCCCAAGCAACTTAGAATCCAAGACAGTACTATTGCTAGAATCCCTTACCTTTGTCTCAGAAACCTAATGGTTGCAGGCTCTCTGACATTGCTTGTTGTCTCCTGGTTTTCCATCTCTATTCTTTCCCCTAACACATGCTCAATTATTTTAATTGCAGTAATTTTATGTCATAACAATAACAGTCTTTGCAGTCTGTGTGGTCTGACAGTAATTTTTGGTTGTCTCTAGTAAGTCCTGTTCGATGAGGCTTTCTATCCAACCGGATCCTTTGCTATGGGATTCAAAGGTACGAAAAATTGTGAAAGAAACAAAAATATATATATAATTAAGAAAAAAATTTATATTCACAAAATATGTGTAATGATGATATTTTTTTTACAGATATTTCATAAATTTTAGATAAAAATTAATTTTTTATACTAAAAATTGTTTAATGTAAATTTCTTTTAATAAGAATAATTTTACTCAAATTTATATTAACAATTTATCTAAAATTTTTTTAAAAAAAAATCAGATTCAATGCTTTATTGGTATGTGTAAAGATAAGTTACATAAAAGATAAAAAGATTATTAAAATTTAAAAATAAATGATTCAAATCCCTTTATGTGACACTTAGTTTATAAAAAATATTCATGCTTGATACTTAAATATGTAGCTAGATAGCGAATTTGGAGACTAAAATCTTCAGCTTTGGCTTTAATTAATTTGTCTAAGCAGAAAGTTCTTGGAATTAAACTCTGTTCACTGCTCCATTTTCCAATGATAGAAGGAAAAAAAAAGTGATATAACAGAAAGATTTTGATTGCAAACTGCGGCACTGATATGCTTTTCCATGTCTTGCTGAGTCAGTGAGAGACTGGCAATAAAGGTAGTAACTGGGACGCCAATCTCGCCTTCAATCTATGCTTCTTTATTCTTTCTTTGCTCAATCCTTTTGTTTCTTTGATGGTATAAATCAGAGTGGCATTGTAACGCAACAAGTAGCCAGAGAAAGAAAAAAGCTGAAATATTTCCCACACTTTTTGCGACAGCATGCAATTTCCATTCTGGTAGAGACTGCACGGAAAGCTGAGAATTAGGTGTGTACCACATCCATTGCCCCACCCATGTGGGATTGCCCATCATCATCTTTATTATATTTGCCAAACATCCACATGTTTTACCCCATGAGCTATAAAAGCATAGGAATAAGGGGAAAAAATAGAGATGATATAATCTATCAAGCTAGTAATAAATTATTATTTATATAATTTTTATTCTCATTTTTGTATATCACTCGACTTATAGAATAATTTTTTGAAAAGAAGAGTCCAACAAGAAATAATATTTGAAGCATATTCAGTCCGCCTGAAGGCATGTGACAAATTTTCTGCTAAAAGATGAATCAAGATCTTAAGTCTGTAATTAATCATATAACCTTTGAAGGACAAAAAAAGTGGAAAGGAAAAGAGTATCTATGGCCTCTTCAATGATATCAGATCAATTGAAGATGAACGGGTCAACTATTACTATCCTTGTGCCCAATAAGGATCTTTCTGCATTTAGCCATTCTGCGCCATTTTCAATATTTTTATCAATAATTTTTTTATTTTAGTATTTTTTTGGTAGTCTGTTTTGACCCAGCAATTACAAATTTACTCGTTTTGTCATGAAATTTTAAGTTTGAATTTTGGTCACGTCCCTTGCATTTGCAAGATTTCAAAATTGAATTTGATCGCTTCGTGTTTGGTGTGAGAGAAAACTTTGCTTTCTCTTGACTTAAAGTGGGAGGCCTCCTTTTTCTTCAAGAACATGGAAAAGATTAGGAGCAGCAGGCAGATCAAATAATGAACCATTCTCTTTTGGTGAAAGCCTCTGAAGTTTGTCGAATATAATAATTCAAGTTCATTTGGATCAAATGTAAACAGTGAAAGCTGCACATATAATTTGCATATTCACAGTCAATGCCTCTGGTCCACAGCTCAACGCATGTCTGTGGGATCTAAAATTCAAATGGGATTTCTTATATATAATAAAGGATTTTTATTGTACCCAAAAAAGTGAGGATTTAAATAATAAGCAATCGTGGGCCAATTCATTTCAAACCAAGAGAATTCAAAATTTTGTTCATTCAAAAGATCAAATTGTCTTAGGTTTTTTTATCATTATTTTCTTCTCTGGTAAAAGAATAAATGGTTTCGTGTTAAAAATTGGTCCTGCAACCACTACTTACTGAGGAAATCAGTTCTTCCGAGAATGTTAACCTGAAGAGCGGGTTGGAAAAAAGGAAGATAGAATCAAAGGAGCCAAGAACTGACGTGCAATTGTTTAAGGTAAGATTGTTATAAATGATTGCCAACTCCCTTTTCCCTACCATGATAACGTAAAAAAAAAAAATGATCTTTGGAGCAGTAGTCAGTAGGCACCACTCTCAGGGTGGGTTGGCTCATCTTTATCAAAACCTTATCAACTGCATGATTGGAAGCACATGTCTGGCAGCTGTATGCTGTGTTACTCATTTAGTTGACTTAAGGACTCAGTTGTCAGACCCACAATGCATATTCATGAAGTGGGAAGGTTGGAAAAGATAGTAGTATCAGAGAACAGCTAGTGACTTTTTGTTTTGATATATGATTTTCACGTTTCAACCAACTAGAAAAGCAGGCTTGCACCTTGTGCAGGCTCGGGCCACAGATTTTGCCAAAAAAAATTAATAATAAAAGTTGTCACGTAATACTTTTATAATAATAATAATATTATTAAAATAAGAGAAGATAGGCGAAAACAGCTGGCTATGCAAAGCTACAATGCGAGACAGTTATATAAAATTTGTATGTGGAATGCTTTTTTGTATAAATGTTCAGTAAAAATGTAATATTGATGAATGTTGAGTTTTAATATGGTAGAGATTAGAGGCAATTAGCTTAGGAGAGGAATAAGTAAGTTGTGCATTAGAATGGTGTGGTTCATTGATGATCATTTCATTGTTCGTATTTATTGTCAACAAAGACTTCCCACGTAATTATTACCAAAAAAAGACTTTCCAGGTAATCTAAACGTATTCCTGCTGGTTAATTGACCAGTTTGCATAAGAAAATGATAAACGTATTTAAGGTGTTGTAAGTTTTGAATATGTTAAAAGACAGAGAAAAGAAAGAGTAATAATGTAAAAGTGTATAATTTATGTACAAAAGGTTATACATATATTATTACCTGTTTTCACACGCTACTGAGATATGTTTAAGAAAATAAAACTCATCAATTATGTTTTGGAGTTTAATTTATAAAATTAATATATTATTTTATACTTTTAACGTAAATTCTCTTTTTTTAAATCTATATTAACATTTTTTATAATTTATAAATGT
This sequence comes from Dicorynia guianensis, assembly GCA_037013595.1. NCBI lineage: Eukaryota > Viridiplantae > Streptophyta > Magnoliopsida > Fabales > Fabaceae > Dicorynia > Dicorynia guianensis. The sequence continues at coordinate 33,032,892 of JASUAB010000010.1, forward strand.
GTTATATATAAATTTATTTTGTTATAAATTACTAATAATATCTTTAATTGAATAATAAATATTTTTTGTTTTAAACATCATATTTGATCTCTCGGTAGAAATAGTTGCTTGTAGATCTTCTTATAATTTATGATTTTTTACAAAATACTAAAAAGGTGTTTATAATATTATTTATAAATTTTACATAAAACGTTTGAGTAAAAAATATGTTTTTAGTATTATTTGTATTTTATTAAAAATATTTATAAATTATAAAAAGATTCATATAAAATTATTTTCATAAAGAAAACTAAACATAAAGATTAGAAAATTTTACTAATCAATAAATAAAAATATTTTATAAGTTATAATAGATTTATTATTCAATTAAAGATATTTTTAACAAATTTAAATTTATATATGGTTCATTTATAGAGTATAAAAGAATTTAATGTATATTTTAAAAATAATTTTTTTAAAAGTACAACTCTAATTTTAAAATATTTCAATTTAAAATGAAAAAATCTCTAAATTTAATAATTTAAAATTTGGAAGAGATTTTAATAAAATTTAATTTGCCATGTATAGTGTGATATCTCAAAACCAAAGTGGGAAGCGGAAGCGAAGACAGGTAAGGATGTGGGATGGAACAGGGAAACAGCCAGCTAGCCTTCCTTTGAGGAAAACTTGAACGGGTTGAAGTCTCTATCGGAACGCAAGAGGGCTTCAAACTGGTCGGCCAGCCTCTCAAATCCGAGCACAAACTACCACAATAAAGGTGCAAAACTCTACCAATTTGCACGGCAATGGGTAATAAAGTAGAGTAAGGTGGCCTATGAAAATCAATAAGGGAAGAAAGTTACAACCACACTCAACTGTTCCTTCTATTTCCACTTAATCATAACACGACACTCCGCAGCACATTAATTCTATTTAACTGTAAAATTTAAGGAACTTGATGATTTCGTTGATGTACTGATGCCTATGAATCATGATGCAATACTCATTATTTACGAAGATATACATTCAATGGAATACAAGACAAGATAAAGAGAAATGTTCATGGTAACTAGATGTCGCAACTGAGTAAGTAGTAGTCTGATATTTTTTAATATTATCTATAACCAGTAATATCATAATTATCTAATGTATATCTCTTTTGATAAGAGAGGATTGCCCCACTTATTATAAAGGAAGCGAGATAGTATAGAAAAAATTATCACAATAAAATTAGGAGTAAAAAATTAAATTTAAATATAAAATATCAAAATTTTAAAATGTAAAAGTAAAAAATTCCAATGACATAAATTTGCACGAGGATGAAGGAGAAGTATGACATTTTGTTTTTTCCACTTTTGTATAATAGACTGTGCAAAAGAAAAAGTAAAATTTTGTTGCCCATTCTCTTTCTCGAGAGGAGTGGACGACCGCAATCATTGATGTCACCTTTAATCACAGGAAAGTATTACTTTTATCTTTAAAATTTACAAGAATAAATATAAATTAAATTTTATAATTTAAATAATATTTAAAATATCAAAAATAAAATTTTAAAGAATTAATAAAAAAATAAAAAACTGTTAATCATATCATATATTCCGTCTGTCTTAATTACCACAACATATAATAATAGAGGCATTCCCTTAAAACAAACACTCTCTCTAATCATGCCAATTCCTCTCTTTTCACTGTCTTCTGTATGTCAATTGAAAATTCTTCTATTTTGTCTTTTAATTTTCACTTTCCCAACATGTTGATGTAGGAGCAGGAGAGAGAAATAGATGTAGAGAGAGAAAGTAGGCATGAGAATCTTCTTCCCCTTGTTTTAATTTTAAAACTCGGGCGTTGTTTTTCCTTCCCGCCTGAGCAGAGAGATAACGCTCACCAAAACATGAACACGGCTTATCTCATAAACCTGGCCCTGGCCTTAAGCTTCCTCTGTCTCACACCATCTCTCTGTCTTCCCCATAATGACACATACGCCCTCACCAACTTTCGCTTTCAAACTGATGCCCATGGCTACCTCCTCGCCAACTGGACCGGTGGCGATGCCTGCACGGCCTCCTGGCGCGGCGTTCAATGCTCCTCCAATGGCAGAGTCATCGCCCTCTCCCTGCCTTCACTCAACCTCCGAGGACCAATTGGTTCTCTGTCATCACTCAATCACTTGCGCCTCCTTGACCTGCACGATAATCGCTTGAATGGCAGCATTGCGCCTCTCTCCAACTGTACCATCCTTCAGCTTCTTTATCTCTCCAGCAACGACTTTTCTGGCGAGATACCACCGGAGATAGCCTCGCTCAAGAACTTACTCAGGCTTGACCTCTCCGACAACAACATCCGCGGTTCAATTCCCAAGGAATTGTCCCAATTGACTCGGCTCTTAACTCTTCGGCTGCAGAACAATGTCCTTTCTGGGCATATTCCCGATCTTTCTGCTTCTCTGGTGAATCTCAAAGAGCTGAATTTGACCAACAACGAGTTTTATGGACGCTTAGCCGATAAAATGCTGAAGAAATTTGGCGATATAAGCTTCTCTGGGAACGAACGTTTATGTGGGTTGACCCCATTGCCGGTTTGTTCCTTCACAGATAGTCCCCCTCCTTCGGCATCGACGACTCCGACTGTTCCTTCCAACCCAAGCTCCTTGCCCCAAACAAGTGAAATTGCCTCACGCAAAAGCCAAAAACGACACGGGTTAAGTCCCGGAGCTATAGTGGCCATTGCGGTGGCGAATTGCGTGGCATTGTTGGTGGTAACCTCTTTCATCGTGGCTCACTGTTGCGCCAGAGGACGAAGCTCAATTTCGATGGTGAGCAGTGATAGTGGGAAGAGGAACAGTGGGGATAGTTATGGGAGTGATAAGAAGGTCTATGCCAATTATGGGGGTGCAGATAGTGATGGGACTACTGGCACAGACCGAAGCAAGCTTGTATTTTTCGACAGAAGGAGTCAATTTGAGCTCGAGGATTTGCTCAAAGCGTCGGCGGAGATGCTAGGGAAAGGTAGCTTGGGGACAGTGTATAAGGCTGTGCTTGATGATGGGAGCACCGTGGCTGTGAAGAGGCTAAAGGACGCAAACCCATGCGCCAGAATGGAGTTCGAGCAGTACATGGATGTCATTGGAAAGCTCAAGCACCCCAATATTGTCAGACTCAGAGCCTATTACTATGCCAAGGAAGAAAAGCTTCTTGTCTATGATTATCTCCCCAACGGAAGTTTGCATTCTCTTCTTCATGGTCAGTCTCAGTTTTGGTAGGAAAAAATGTAATATTTGATGATTTAATGATATAATCTTATCCTTAATTTCCATTTTTTTGTTTCTTTGATATCGATAGGGAACCGTGGTCCAGGAAGAATTCCATTAGATTGGACCACAAGAATAAGCTTTGTGTTAGGGGCAGCCAGAGGACTTGCTCGGATTCATGCAGAATACAGTGTAGCAAAAATCCCTCATGGGAACATCAAATCTTCCAATGTGCTTCTTGACAGGAATGGCGTTGCTTGCATCTCGGATTTTGGGTTGTCCCTATTATTGAACCCTGTTCATGCCATTGCAAGATTGGATGGATACAGAGCTCCTGAGCAAGCAGAAGTGAAGAGGCTGTCTCAGCAGGCAGATGTGTACAGTTTCGGGGTGTTACTGTTGGAGGTTCTCACAGGGAGAGCTCCCTCACAGTACCCTTCACCAGCTAGGCCTCGCATGGACGAAGAGGAACAAGCTGTGGATCTTCCAAAGTGGGTGCGCTCTGTTGTGAAGGAAGAGTGGACAGCAGAGGTATTTGATCAAGAACTGTTGCGGTACAAGAACATTGATGAAGAGCTGGTGTCAATGTTGCATGTGGGATTGGCTTGTGTGGTGCCACAGCCAGAGAAGAGACCAACCATGGCCGACGTTGCTAAGATGATTGAGGATATTAGGGTGGAGCATTCTCCTTTGGGAGAGGATTATGATGAATCCCGCTATTCACTTTCACCTTCCCTTGCCACCACTGAAGATGGGCTAGCTTAACTTCATACTGCTACCTGGTATATATGCCATTCCAGCTCCCCTGCCGTCTCTATAATCCGATTCTAGTTGCATTATCTCAGTGCACATTAATTATCGATTTTGTGTTAATCTATATTTCTATGTACAATTTGTGGGCTTGTCAAGTTCCTTCATTGCAAGTAGGAAAATTTGATGATTTTGTGCTTGAGCTTAGAATAAGAATATCTACTTGAATTGCATAATGTACATCTGACGTTTGCACCGGTCTTCATCAGGATGAGACATAACTCATCATTTATCTCGAGACCTTGGGTGAAGTAGACACTAGTTCACGATTCATACACCTGAGCAATCACTGCCATCCAAGTCTACCCCTTCCTTTTCATCACTCTTTAACACAACTTGAATGGTCTTATTCTTAGCAGCATCAATCTGCATAAAATTGCTTTCCACAGCTAAGCATGTGGACAATCATTTCCATAAAGTTTAGTTCATCTTGAACAATCGGCACGCCACAAATAGCATGCTGCTTTCCACTGTTGGCAAACTTCAGACCGTAATCGCATGGCAGGCCCAAACCTTGGGACATACGATTCTACGCCCTGTATCGAGATTACTGAATGCGTACTTCGGCCACTCCTCCCGGCACTCGTCGCAATCAAAACTGGTTTAGTTCAAGAATTTAAGGGACATATGATCTCGTCAGAATTTTCCACCTCTGGACCTTCATTATTCAACCCGTCAAAATTGCTTGGCTTACATATTCTACTAGAATCCGTGAAAAAATGAACTTGGAGTCAATTTACCAGCAAGATAATAAAGGTGAATTTGTGTCAAAATACTTTCTTTGATTCTAGTCACAAAGAGGGGCTACTGCTAATATCATTACTATACCAATTTCATCTAGTAATAATACACACAACCATTATTTTACACAAGTACAACCGCTCAAGAACCCTCGGAGTAGAGAATTAGTGAATGCTTCAGCAGCCTCCAAATCTCCAGTTTTCACTAACTTCGCAACAAATTCTGAGCCTCTCCAGTGGTGATATTTCCTCTAAAGGAGCCTCAGTGGTTGAGTATCCCACTCAACATTATTGGCTCCACTTGACTAATAAATGATAGATTAGCTCCATAAACCTGTTAGCTTATTGCTCCAGTTTGGTCAATTAGGGTACCAACTTGATCTCCACACAATGCCTTTGAGATGTTCCCAGGCTCCAATAGATTAAAGACCACAACTGTACAAGAAATGAAAACTGCTCATAAAATCAAATACGACTGAACAACCCAATAAGTAATGACAAGTCCACTTTAATCTATTTACTATAATAACTACTAAAAGTTTCCCCCTTGAGTTCAAGAAACTAATAAACTTCAACATAGAAGCGAAACTATTAACTTTAGAACTACCCCCACTCACCCCTTCAAATAACAAATGCAACATACTGACCAGGAATAGCATTTTCCTCACAGAATGTCAGAGCTGACATGTCCATAGAGGTCGCACCTCTTGACACCAGCTCCCTAAAGGATATGTGCTCAAACGTGAAACTGTTGTCTCGGGAGTTGCAGTCATATACACCATCAACGTTAGTACCTTTGAGGACTGCCTCAGCATTAACTGCAGAGTAAAAGGAGAGCTATGCTCAGCTTACAAGAAAACAAAGAAGCATGTATTGTCGGTCTGTGTAAAAGGGAGGAGGGGGAAAGAGTTAAAAAGAAAGATGATGTGGAATATGATTATTAGATATAGATGTATAAAAATTGATAGGTCAACAACATACTCTCTGAAGCTCGAAGTGCTGCAGCTATGTCAGTTGAGAAAAGCAGATTCCCAGTACCAAAACCAATACCACCAAAAATAACGACTCTGCCTTTCTCAAGATGTCTGATAGCTCTCTGCCTATTGTATGGTTCAGCAAACTCCTGCATGGCAATGGGAGTTTGTACTCGAGTCTGAACTCCCATCTTCTCCAAAGTTGATTGGAGCAATATAGAATTCATCACAGTAGCCATCATACTGGTACAATCAAAAGGCCACAGCTCAGTCATGTCAATATCAAAGAGAAAAAAAAACTAATCATAATTAGAAAGTAAATATCTTATCACGTGACATCTGATCTATATAGATAATAAGGAGATTTTTCACAGAAATGTAACCAATGGAGTTAAGGCAATGAAGGCACCAATTCCCACAGTACCCTGTGTGCAAGCCATCATGAAGACACTTGCCTAAGCACTAAGTGGCACGAAAAAAATTAAAGCAAAATATTTAAGGTATGAAGATCATGATCATAAACAAGCATACAGAAACCATTCATAATTTAGCATGGGAAAACACGAAGAAATCACATAAAGTAACTGCCATTAGTTGACAACTTCAACTAAATGGACTCTGCTAGACGCTGGACTATGATATACCAAAGGATATAAAAATTAGTGTGAATGTTTGGGCAATTAGGCAGCACTCAAAAGCATGGAATGACACATTATTTTTCAAGTCAGAAAGGTGCTTGGAGGCAAACGCAGTGGGCTACAAAGAACACCATTTTGAGTTTCTACCATTTGGTTGCAGATAGGGAATGTGCCCTGCAATCAATGTTGTCACAAGGTGAAGTCACCGAGGAGGGGAGGCCGGCCGGCCAACTTATTGAAGTGAGGAAGAAATAATTTATTTAAATAAAAATCATCACAAAACTAAAACTTGATTGCAAGTAAAGTCATGATAAAAGTAGAACAATGTAAAGTAATCCTAAAACACTGCAAAGGTGAAACATAGATTCAAATTAATAAAATAATTTTAAAGGACATCAATAAAAGAAAGTAACTAAAGGCATTAGTACATTACTAAATTTTAAAACACAATAAGTTAAATAACAATGCAACATTGCTAGCTAATTAAAGAACACCACAGCTACACAGCATATAACAGAAATTGACTTCCATATCATTAAAGCACACCACATAACATTATAAATGCAAACAAATTACAGAAAAGTTACAACTCACATAATACCCAAAAAGAATTCCTCCAGGAAAATCTATCAAAATTACAGAAGAAAATAATACAGATAGCACCAATTCATAGAATAAATTTTTTGACTTTGGCCCTTTTCCCTCCAAAATGCTAAAGGCAGTGATGTACAGCCAAAAATTAGACATTATTTAGTCCAACCAACCAACTCCAAGTCTGCTAAATAACTCTAGAGGCAGTGAGGCACCACCAAAAGCATGGCTGGTGTGCTCTTCAGCTGCTGCTCCTTGAGTTCTATCCTTTCACAACCAACAAATCAAGCTCCATAACCAAAAGAGAGGAGAGAACTCAAAGAAGGCTGAGAAGGTATATATTTACCTTCAAATTGGCACCCTCTATGTTGTTCTACAACCCACTCAAGCCTTCATGCCACTGCAAGCCTCTAAAGTGAAAATTTCGTTGCTATATTCATGGGTGTGTGTTCTGTGCAGTGTAAAGCTTACAAGTGAAACACCGAAATGACTGAGATGGTCTTTTTAAAATAGACCTAGTGATATTAAATGGGAAGTAAGTTGGGAAACCACCAAACTTTGAAAGTCATTGCCTTAACCTGCCTCACGCCTTAGCCAGCCTCATAGAAAAGCACTGCCTTTGCTCTACATCAGGCAACTTATTTGCCTAAGGAAGCTTGAGGTGCAGAGCTAAGGAGGCATTGAGCTAGGGTGGTGCCTCAGCTCACTGCCTAGTGCTATTAAATGGGAAGCGAGTTGGGAAACCATCAAAATTTGAAAGTTGTTGCCTTAACTTGCCTCACACATCATCCGACCTCACGGAAAAGCACCGCCTTTGCTCTATAGCAGGCAGCTTATTTGCCTGAGGAAGCTTGAGGCGCTAAGCTGCCTCACCTCACTACCTAGGTGGTCGGCCTAGCCGCCTTTGAAAACATTGCCCCAAGACTGCATGCTCGTAAGTAGAGGTTACAGAAATTGTTTGAGGTGTGCATATAACATTGTCCTCAACGATTATTCCATTCTCTTTAGTGCAGAGTGTTAGCAAGGCAATCCCTTAGGATACAATAGACTCTTTGGACATGACACTCATTACTCTTTGGTTGGGATCCATGTGCACTGTGGTAACCTCTTCTGGTGAAGTAGCTTATGACATGTTCAAAAACCATGTTGTCGTTTTGCCTAGGAGGAAGATATACGAGGCTATAAAAGGGGACTATGGTCACAAAGGCTTGCTAATTATGTCCAATATGGCCCACATTGGCAAATGATGAGGCACTTGTGCACCATTGAGTTCTTCGTCATTAGCTGCCTAGGTGCTATGCAAGGGGCATGCAAGGTGCATATAGACTGTATAATGTACTTTATTGAATAAGTCGTAACTTTTGGTTCTAATGATATTGATTTACATAGGTAATTTTTCACTATGGCTTTTGATTTGATTGTGAACCTCATTTTCTCAAGACTTATTGGACCTAGAATTAGAGAAAGAGGCTAGATTTTTTTACCATGCAAGTCAAGTCATAGTGTTGCTTGAGAAGCCTACTATGGCTGATTTTTGGCCAATTTTGAGGTAATTTGGCCCTCAAAGAATAAGGATCAAAACTCAATTCTATGTTAAGTGAACATTTTAGATAGTATAAGTGTTCATCAACTAAATGCCATTGCCAACTTCTTGTTAGGTGAAGTCTTAATGTTAGGGAAAATCCTTTATCATTCCTATTAAAGCCTATTTTACTCCTTAGCATGGCTTGCACCTTGTTTAGCATTTTTGGGTTTTGCAAGAGCTCTGCCTTAGCCAACTCTAGTGTGCTTTTTGTCCTATCTATCCCCACTATGAACATTTGCTACAATCAAAACATAGTCAATATATAACGCAAGTGCCATTGATTTAGAGTTTAAAAATAAGCTAAATATCAAGAGAATGCGAAAGGCTTATGAATACAAGGACATTAATAGTTCTTGAAGAAAATTTATAGGACCCATCGACACCTTCCCCATGAAATTACAGCAAAACATCCAACTTTCTCTTCCCTTTAGCGTGTCCATCTTCCCTACAAATGTTCATCCTTTGATTAATGATTGTTCCAGCTACTTGAAATGCTTGCTTAACATAGAATTAGGTCTGACTTCTTATTTTTTTAAGGTCATATCACCTCAAAATTGGCCAGTAACCTGCCACATTGGGCATCCCAACCAACTCCATAACCTACATGGTAAGAAAATCTAGCTCTCTCCATTCTGGGTCCACCAAGTCTTTTGAGAAAAGGAGATTCCCAATCAGATTACAATCCATTATAAGGAAAAGAATCCTTGTACATTAATAGCATTAGAACTAGAAGCATTGGCTTCATCAATGAAGCACACCATGCAGTCTATTCACCTTGCACGCACCCCTTGCATAGCATCAAAGTGGCTAATGATGAAGAGCTCTATGTTGCAAATGTGCTTTATTGGGATGTAATTAGCAAGTCCTCGTGACCACAGTCCCCATTCATGGCCTCTTATATCTTCCAATCAAAACCATGTCATTATTTCTAAACATATCATGAGCTACTTCTCTAGAGAAGACCACTACAGTGCACATGAACCCCAACTAAAGAATCGTGTGCACACATCAAGAGGGTTTGTTATGTCTTCTTGGATTGCCATGCTAACACTCGGCACTAAAGAGAAAGGAATAATATTTGAGGCCAATGTTATACATATGCCTTAGAAAATTTTCATAATTCATACTTATCAAAAAGTGGCATTGTAGGGTACATCCTCTGTCTAGAACCAAATGGTATAAACTCAATGGTGGCTTTTGTAGTCCACCATGTTTGCCTCTAAGAACCTTTTTGGCTTGAACAATCATGGGTCATTTTATGCTTTTAGATCTGCCCAATTGCCCAAACATTCACAAGAATTTTGTATCTTTTAGTATATAATAGCCTAAGATCTTGCACGAGTCCATGTCCATGTAAGGCATTAAGAAAGGAAAATAGGGGTGAAGTGCCAGTGTTTTCTTGATGACTGCTTTAATGCAGGGAAGGTTTTCTATGTCCTTCTCTTCTAGCTTCCAATTAGGGCCTATATTGCTCCTCAGCTCAACCTGCACTTTGTTTAGCATTTTTAGGTTTTGGAAGAGCTTTGCCATCACTCACTCTAGTGTGCTTGTTGTCATCTCTGTCCCACTGTGCACATTTTTGACAATCAAAAGGCAGTCAATATATAAGCCAAGTGTCATTGATTTACAGTCCAAAAATAAGCTAAATATTAAGAGAAAGTGAAAGACTTATGAAGACAATGACATTAATAATTCTTGAAGAAAATTTATATGAACCCATCGACACCTTCCCCACGAAGTCCAAGCAAAACATCCAAGAATTTTTTTCTCTTTCCTTAGTGTATCCATTTTCCCTACAAATGTTCATCCTTTCGTTGATGAACATTCCAGCTATCTAAAAACGCTTGCTCAACATAGAATTGGGTACCTCAAAATTGACCAGAAATCTATTACATTAGACATCCCAACCAACTCCATAACCTGACCTGCACGGTAAAAAAAGTCTAACCGCTCTCTCCAGTTTTAGGTCCAACAAGTCCTTGATTAAATGATGTTCTCAATCAGATCACAAGCTATTACGAAAAGAACTTCAGTACATCAATAGCTTTAGAACCAGAAGCATCGGATTCTTTAATGAAGCACATTATGTGATCTATGCACCTTGCATGCACCCCTTGCATTAGTAACACACAACTCCCTAAAACTACCCATAATTAACTCATCATTTCAGTCAATCAAAGTTTGCCACATAAACCTTATGTCAATCTGAATTATTTACTATGCCATGGTTTCCCCCTCATATGATACACTTTAATAACTACGGGCCTATCATGCACATGCACCTCAACATTTGCTAGTGTGGGCCAAACTGGGATATAATCAGCAAGTCCTTGTGACCATAGTCCCTTTCCAAGGCCTTGTATATCTTCCTTCCAGCCAAAACGTCATTGTTTCTAATTGCTATGCATTATTGAACATTATATTCACTAAGTAGATAAGTCACCTAAGGCACAATAATCATATCAATTCTTCAATGCTTACAAACTAAAACTCACAAAACCTCATTTAAAAAAATCTATACTACTAAATTTACTGAATTCCATAGACTAAACTATGGGACCTAATAAACGTAACACTCCTCATTTGTTTTGTGAGGGTTTAGTATCACACTTTTTATGAGGCAATCATTTCCATAATCTTATTTGTTTTCTTTGGATCTTGCAATCTGGATCAAGGTAGAGTTGGGTGCACCAGTAACAAGTTTTATTTTGCAATCCATTTCCTTTTTAATTAATTGACTTCTTGTAAGAGCTAAGACACACAAATTTTTTGAAAAGATGAAAGGCCTATAACGTCAAGTATTTTGGAGATAACATTACCCAACTTGGTATGCTGTACATCCTTCTAAACCTGTTGCAGTTACCCATGCATCTCCACAAAAGAAGTTACAGCCTCCAACAACAATTGCCACCTGAAATCACACAAAAAAAAGCGACTTCAGCTCTAAAGAAAAAGACTGCAGAAATCCCCATCCATAAATGACAATTATGAGAATGTAATACCTCCACACCAAGACGAGAAGCTATAGCAACTTCTCTTGAAACTAATGTAGCCACCTGGCAATTCATTTAGACAAACAAAATGAGTTCTATTGCCATGTCCAGATAGCACATTTAGATCATTATTTGCTAAAAGCTTCAAGAGTCAACTAACACTGTCAAACTATCCATATATGTATGAACATATCACAACTAGTTTTCCTTTTAAATTACATCGAAACCACACAAACCTTTGGGTCAATGTTGCAGGTACCAGATCCAGTAAGAGCTGCTCCACTAATTTTGAGGACTACCCTCCGCCATCTGAGGTTTGACATTGTTTTAGTCTTAATGCTATTTACTTGGCCTCCATTGCTGGGCGCTACTGTTCCATATCTAGAAAGAAAAGAGGAGCACAACATTATTCAGAAAATTGCAATAAACATATAAGAAAGGGGAGAAATGAAAAACAATTTTTCCTGATCTTCAATATGAAATCACATAGTGGTGTCTGTGGGTTGGGTTAGAGGTAAATTTATTTTTTTCAAACCTGAACAGGCCCAAATTGACAATTGGTTGGTTGGGTGGTGGGTTATCTGATCAATTTTATTTTTTTAAAAAAATATACCCAATTTAAATTTTTTTAAAAAAAATCCACTTTTGAAATCATAAATTACATAAAGAACATATATGACATAAGTCTAGTGTTTAACCAAGTTACACAACCATAAATCCAAATGTCTAACAACACAACCATAAGTCAAATAGTCTTGTGTTCAACAGAATCAACAGATGCATAAGAACATTGAGATATCAAAGAAAGGAACTATATAGTAAATGTTTATAATATAACAACCAATGGAATAAAATAGAGGAAGCGGCATACTAGAGAAAGTGGACAAGATAATATTTAAGAGGTTCTTACCCACAAATTATTTCAAGATAATAAAAACGAAGAGAAATATATCCAGTATAGTATAAAGAGGAATAAAAAGAAAATGTTCATATGGCTCAATATAAGAGACAAGACAGAATCAGAATTCTATTTTCTAATAGTAAATTATATTTCTTGCTAGTTGCTTAAAGAGAAAATTTTTGAATGAATAAAAGAAAGGATTTAATTATATCCCTTATGAAGGCACAAAGCAAGTAAGATTCTCCAAGCCAAAAGTAAAACAAAAAAGACAAAGAAGAAGAAAGAAAAATGACAACTAATATGCACTAATAATCTCAAAATAAGCAATCGCATGACCAGCTAGTTGTCACCTGCACTTTAAGAAGCATACTAGAGCTGAAAACAAATTAAAATTTAAGAGGAAAACTCACAAGTCTGAATTGAACTTTCAAAAAGGAAAACTTCACAGATAAAGGCCATCCACAAACCAAAAGAACTTTAGACGATGGTGGGATGAGAGGCTTCTTTTAATTTAAAGCTTGAAGACTCAAGTTATAACTTAATCCTAGAAAGCCTATATATCTTGTATGATGGGCTGAGAGGCTACTTTTAGACTAGGATCCACCATCATTTGGAAAAGCAACTGCATTATAACTAAAATTATTGCATAGTAGTAGCATATGATATAACTGCAAATTATCAGAAGAAGTAGTAGCAATTCCTAGGTTTAGTATAGCTTTTAATTTAAATTGCCCAAAATCATTCACTGCATCAATTGAAATGGAAAGGAAAGTATTCTCATCTTTCATTCTCTGATGGAGACAAAATTCAAGACTGATGGTTATAACTCAGTCCCACTACAAATATGGGCACACAATTTAGTTTCTGACCACACAATGGAGTGAATGCAATTCCTGCATCAATCAATGAGCATTCATTATGTGCATCAAACTGTACAAAGTGGTCAGTTCAGTGGTTCTCTCATACCACAGAACAACTCAACTCATAAATTAATTAGTGATGAAGATTGAGTATAACAACCTGTCAGAAAATAATTTATACTTTTATAGAGTGAAACAGGAATTTTGCTGTCACTTGCGGTATAATCAATAGGATTCAAGTATAATCCCTAGTTGAAGGGCTTCATCCCACTTTTACTTCCTCTTTGAGCAAATCAACAGAGCTAAAACGGGCTGACCAGTATTCATCAAATGGGAAAGGAAATACAATTTTTCTTTAAAAGAAAGTTGATAGGATAGTTGATAAGTGACTAAAACAACCACACTTCATTCATTAAATTTTTCAAATTTGGTTTCTCCAGCTCCCTAACAAAGCCATATAGAGCGGGCTACAAGATAGAAAGAATATAACATCAAGAACGCAAGTTAGAAAACAATTAATTTCAGAAGTTCAAAGAGCTGATTCAGCAGATAGATACGTTAAGATTTGGACAGAACCCTATATATAGTAGCAAGTTTATACTTTGATATATAAATTATCTAAAGCAGCTTCCTATCTCAGTCACAGAAGACAAGGGATCCTTTCACTTCAATTAATCTCGGTGCTACATTCTCAAAACAGAGCCACCCCACAAAACTAAGAGAAAAATCTAACTTTCTCACCAAAACTTCAAAGCTACAACGCACAGAAAAAATAAAAAAGAAGACAGGAAACATGCATCACAGGGGAAGCGTAAGATCAAGGTTCATGGCCCTTAACAGCATCAATACCTTTGATTTGGGATTCAAGCAGACGAAAGATTCCATGGGAAATAGTATAACTCAAATAAACAATTTAAGCCATGACTTCGGGAAGACAAAACATTCACAGTTTCTTCTTATATGGCTTACACACATAGCTCCGATAATTGGAAGTTCAGTAAAACTGGAAAACATGGAAACTGTTCAAGTGTAATTTATGTAGATAATAGTTGTTGAACGTTTCAGCTGGTTCAGCTTGATGCTCTATCCCTTCCGTTGCTGAATTCACTATCACCTTAGTGGTACTGGCACCCAAATTTCCAAACCCTAAATGTCAAGTTAAGACTAGTATACATTTGATTTTTTAATTACTAACGTTAGATAAAGCCCATGGAATTACAAGGCACAAATGCTTCGACAGCTAATCAGGATAGAAACAATCATATCAGTATACCTCTTTGATTGCCTCGGCAAGTTGCCAGCAGATCCAACCCCCTTATCCTCATCCGGCACAAACTTCACTGGGATCGAATTCCCGACGATCTGTTCCATCTGCTTGAACCAAGGCCAGTGACTAGTTGAAATGCAGCCATCACTCATCCTATGTCTCTCCAACTTGTACCTCTTCTTCAAATTATCAACCTTATTCTTGCACTGCTCCACACTCTTGGTTTGATTCTCGCATCTCTCACTCACTATGGCCGCCACCTCCTCCCAATCCCTACCTCTCAGATTCCCTCGATTTAACTGAGTAAACTTCTCCGTATAAGCCTCCAGAAGGCACACAATTGCCGTGTCGCCCCACTCCTCCCGATCCTTCCTGTACTCCCCAGCTCCGCTGCTTGAAGGCTTCGGTCTTTTGTAGCCGTACGGCGTCGTTCCCTCGTCGGACTCCTCCCGAACCTTCCTCTTTTCGTTCCCATCGACCTCGTTATCGAAAGAATCCACGTAGCTTTCGCCGGTGTCGCCGTGCGGTTCGGGTTGTACCGGCGTGACGGTAGTTGAGAAGTTGTGCTGCACGAAGGGTTGGTGGAGGAGGTGGTTGTTGGGGCCAGCCGCGGATTGGTGGTGATCGTCGCCGAGGAGTGCGAAGTCGTCGTCGTCGTCGCAGGAGGCCATAAGAGGGGACGTTAAGGTTAGGGTGAAGGACCGTGAACGGCAACGTTAGGGAGAGAGAATCGGACGTTGAGACTTGAGAGGAGAGGGAGGGAAGCTTTGACGGAGCGTGCGTTCCGTGAGATGGTCTGGTATTTGCCGTGACGAGTTGGTGACGGTCCCGTTAAGTGATAAAGGCAGTGCATAGGTGAACACATATGACCTCGAACGGGGGAACCGGCCATGGTCATCGAAATTGAACATCTTGGGGTTGGCCTTTGTGGTTAATGTGAAACTGTATGCCTGAGAGTAAATATGTAAATTTCAGATCTATATGCACATTGGCCTTCTATGCCTAAATTTGATATCTATAGGGCAAAATCAGCTTTTATTTTTTATATATTATAAAATATAAATTATAATCATCATTATCTTTAAAAATTTTTCTTAGCCAAGGGAGGTGATTTATTAACAAGGAATCCAAATAAGATTTTAAAAAACTCAATTTTTATTTTTTTTGTGCAACTATCATATTCAAAATTAGTAGTCGTTTCAATTTTTACAAACGGAAACAGGAGTTGGTTCTTTTCCTAATATGAGGTTCTCACACTTGTTCAAGTGGACTCCATTTTTCAAGTACTTCCCACTATGGTGATATATTTAAAAATATTAAAGTGGGTTGAATTCGTTAGATTAGTTCATTTCACTTAACAAATGAAATACATTCATATTTTTTTGATTTATGATAAATAATTAACTAATTTTATTTGTTTAATTTATAAGTTATAATAAATTAAAATAAATTAATATATTTATAAATATATTAACTTATCAAACTTATTTGGATTCACTTTTATTTAAAAGATAAATTAAATTAATATTTTTTATTCCTTAATATTGTAGGTTGCTCTATGCCACTTTCAATTTAATGATAGATCAAGACAAATCACCTGATTTAACAATACTTCATAATTTTGCTTTTGACAATTGTTCGTATTTAATTTAGCCAAAACGGAAAGATCCGTAGTTTATTGGCTAATCTTCAAAGACATGGAAACAAAAAATAAAAAAAAACGAATCATTATTTCATGCGACATATCTTTGTGGATCATTAAATATGCGGCATAAGGAGAAAGCGGCATCAAAGGCATTTCGCACCTCCGCACTTTCCAAGTCGATATCTAATTGACAAAGACGGCTATAGATTCTCAAACAATACCATTGTTTTTTTATATTAAGACATTTCTCGAACAATAAACATCCTTAAAATAGTCCTTCCAAAAAATAATTCCTTAAAAAAGAAAACTACAAATTGCTTCAAACTTGCCCTGATTTAGGAAATGTAAAGTGTAAAAAGGTTAATGAATCTGTCCAATGGTCTTTCCTTTTTTGTTTTTGCCCCTACAAATGTCCTACTTTTCAGTTTACACCCCTGTACCCTGTCGTGCGTGCCAACATGCAAAATTTCAACCAGTGGAAATTTTGTAAAATGGAAGACCCTTTGAAATCTTTGATTCATTCGTATTTTAATTCTAATATTGAATATTGACACGTAGAGAATGCCCAAGGACCCTAGTCAAGCTGACTTGCCAGTTTCCACCGGACCGAATGGCCATGCGCCCTCCGCACAGCCACCAACTCACCCTCAGTCACGTGCGTTGCTTTTAGGCAGCGGGCAGCTTCGTCTACCTCTCTAACTAATGTCCACGTGCCTGACCTGGAGCCCCAACAGCCCTTTTCTAAAACTTCACGCACATGGCACAAGACGCAACGGCTTTCCCTTCTCCACGATACACAATCTTGCTACTTGCGGTATTTCGTTTTTGTCTTGGGTCCATCACGCGACAAATCATATCTTGCCACGCGTGATTCCCGATAGTTGTTACAAAAAAGTTAACATGGTGATTGAGATACGATTATTTTTATAAATTCAAAAATTTGTAAATATTTATTTTAAAATATAATTTATTAAATATTAATAAATAAATTAAGTAATAGGATTCTTCCTCTTTCCAAGTAACTAACCATAAACATACGAAGGAAACAAGTTTGGGTGTGTACAACTTCGTATTTGTCTGGTTAGTTTTGTAAAACAGGTTTTAATATATATTTTATTATAGTCGTAAATTTCGGAGCATAGGCATATTCTTCAAAGCGTTACTTATTCTTTAGCAGAGTTCGGTCTTTTCACGCACGCCACTTCTGATCGAACTTCTTCCTCCTCTCTATCTGAGAAACTCTGCGCGCGGCATCCTACATACACAGTTGCTTCTGTTTCGAAGCCATCAATAAGCAAACATGCATTCCAGTCACTTGCTTCTTGAGGAACCTATTAGGATGGTCTCTATTTTAGAGCCATCCAAGGCTGTGAGTCCTTTTCTGCTTTGTTTTTCTCCTTGTTTTGTTTCGTTGATTTTTCGTTTCCTGTATTGGAAGATTTTTTCAATCTCACTTAAGATGGATCCGTGGAGCATTTTCGGAAGTTGTTGTTGTTGGATTTGATTTTTTGTGTGTTTTCGTTCGTAAATCTTAATATTATATTTTAATAATTGGCAGAGTTTCTTTCCGGCATTGACAAAGATCGTTGGTACGCTTGGTCCGAAATCTCGAACGGTAGAGGTTATTTCGGGCTGTCTCAAGGCTGGAATGTCTGGTGCGAAGCTGTTCTGCTTCATCATTAGTCTCTTTTAATTTATCGAATTGTTTCATTTTTGCACTACCCAGTGCCTTAAATGCTTTAGCTTCTAAATTTGTGGAAGACTATCATCGAGTTCCGTGATATGGAGGGCAGGTTTACATGGTTGTCTATTATTTCTTGTAGTGGCTCGTTTCGACTTCTCTTGGGGTAGCCCGGAATATCATCAGGAGACTTTGGAGAATTTAAAGACGGCTATCAAAAGTACTAAGAAGCTTTGTGCTGTGAGTTTTTTACCAAGTTTTTCTTGATGATTTAAATACTTTATTTTTCTGACCGTCCGGCTTGGTTGACGAGGGTAATGTGGCCAAAAGCTAGAGAACAAATAATGTTTTTGTGGACTGGTTCCTCTAGTATAAAGGAAAAAAGCCATTGTCTTTAATTGTTTTCTGCTCACTGCAAAGTTGTTGCTGACAGCTTGAGGCATCTCCAACTACCGCAGTATCTCTGTTCAATTTCTCATGGGTTTGTCTTTATAAATAAAGGAAAATCAGTTGAGATTGTTGCTGTTTTGTCTGTGTCAGGTTATGCTGGACACAGTGGGTGCAGAGATGCAGGTTGTAAACAAAAGTGAGAATGCTATCTCCCTTCAGGTGGATGGTCATGTTATTCTAACTCCAGACCAGGGACAAGAAGCCTCTTCCGAGATATTGCCCATCAATTTTGATGGACTGGCAAAGGTTCGTTGATAGTTTCCATCTCCCATTGATTATGTGATATGACTACCGTTGATACTTTCCCTTTGTGATGCTCCCTACTTGGTTAAAAATGAGTGTGATGTTTGATAATATTCAATTGTAATCTTGTTTCCTGTTGATAACAGTTTTATCTATCTCCTCAACGTGATTCTGTCTCACTGGGTTTGAAGCAATAAATTACAATATCTAATTAATTCTGACACAATGAAGTGCTTATTGGGACAAATTTTTCTGTGCATGATTTTAAATATCTTGAGCTGCCTTGTTCTCTAACTGAAATTCGTTTCCTGTAATTACTGAAATTCTTCTAGTAGATGAGCTCGCCCCTTTTTGGTTCAATGTCTGTGTTGGTTTGAACTCTTATGTTTATTCTTATTATGTACAGGCAGTGAAGAAGGGAGACACCATTTTTGTTGGTCAGTACTTGTTCACTGGAAGTGAAACTACTTCTGTATGGCTAGAGGTACTATAAGTTGAGCCCAGAAGACAAAATTTATTCCATGCGGTCGTTTGTTTTTATATTTCTTTTTATCTTCTTAATAATCTAAAGTTGTTTCCTTAAGTAATCTGCTGTGGTAATTTTTTCTTGGGTCATGGTCTGGTAATTTTGCTAACCATATATTTGGCTTATGAGCCTATACTGCAATTTCATGCAATTGAAAATTTGTTAAATTGATAATCTGAAAGTACATGTTTGGTTAAGTTGTTGGGTATAGACTTTGAAGAATACAATATTCATGCCCAACGGGCCTAGGCATAAACAGTAATATTTGAAGTCCCACATGCATTAGAAATTTTACCTGAAGCTTTACAGGTAGCTGAAATCAAAGGGCAAGATGTTGTTTGTATTGTAAAGAACTCAGCAACATTGGCGGGGTCAGTGTTCACTTTGCATGCCTCTCAAGTTCATATTGATTTGCCTACACTCTCTGAAAAAGACAAGGAGGTAATAATTGCCTTCAACTTGCGTGTTACTATGATTTGCCTATCACTTTTCAAGCTTTTCATTAGTGTTTATCAGTCCCTAGAAAATCAGTTTCCTTTAATATTTGGGATATTTATTTTGTTTTTTTAATTTAGGTTATAAGCACCTGGGGAGTAAAAAACAAAATTGATTTTCTATCCTTATCTTATACTCGGCATGCAGAAGATGTTCGCCAGGTAATGTGGACTCTTATCTTCAATTCACAATTGTTCATTTGTACATAGCCTTCTTATGTTGTTTCAGGTTTTATTAACAGACCTCTATTTGTTTTTATGCAGGCCCGTGAATTCCTTTCCAAGTTAGGTGATCTCAGTCAGACTCAAATTTTTGCAAAGATTGAAAATGTTGAGGTGAGTTGCATATCTTAACAATCCGCTCGACAAACTTCATTTCTCTTTAAATTCAATTTTTATTAGCTGTACTGAGTAAATCTGTATATCTGTTTTGTTTCTAGGGATTGACACATTTTGATGAGATCCTATTAGAGGCTGATGGTATTATCCTTTCCCGTGGGAATTTGGGCATAGATCTTCCACCAGAGAAGGTCAGTTATGTAGTTGAAATTGAATTTGTTTTTCACCCAAATAATTTCAGGTTGGTTGTATCCAAAATTTTCTTTGATTTTGTTTTTATTTTTTGATTTTCTTTTGGGGGGTGGCAGTTGTCTCATCGGCTAACAATGCTACATTTTTTTTGACATGGTCAGATGCTACATTGCCTTTTAACTGTAAGGAACTTGATTTTTCTTATATGATTGTTATTGACTTACTAAACTGACTAAGACAGAAGGGGCCAACCAAAGCCAGATTATAGGCCTTTCACCTTTACATTAATAAGATTAATTTACTTGTAGCAGAGTTCTCTAAGTTTTCAAAATTATTCCAGATGTCTCTGTGTTTAAACATTAGAATTTAATGTTTGATGCATACTGCAAAAGTTCTTAAAGTGATTAGTTACCATGTATGAATGAATTTTTAACCTTCAAACTGAATGATGAACTGCTTCCTAGTTTAAGTGACCATATGACAATTATATGCTTGAAGGTTGACTGTCACAGAGATGCTAATCATTTGCTGTCTGTGCTATAGGTATTTTTGTTCCAGAAATCTGCCCTTTACAAGTGTAATATGGCTGGGAAACCTGCTGTGCTTACCCGTGTGGTGGATAGCATGACTGACAACTTAAGACCAACTCGTGCAGAAGCCACTGATGTTGCCAATGCTGTTTTAGATGGTAACTCTCTGGTTATATGATACCATTTGTTATGTTGGTGATTGCTAGGTTGTTCCATTGACATCGCTTGGATATTTTTAGATACCTCATAATTTAGCTTCCCTTTTATTGGTGCCCATCCTGTGTGCTTTAAACTTCAGTGTTGATATTGAATTGCGTGTTACCCATTAACATTCTTTAGTTATCAAAGGTAGTTTTGGGACTATACAGTTAGGAAATATTTCTCATCTCTTTTTACGAGCTGGGTCCTCTTACTTTTTTTTTTTTTAATTTAGTCTGGTGCCTATATGGTGTGATTCAATGGTAACCACTTCAAGTGGATATCTCTTCTGATCTGCTATTAAAAAATGCAGGGAGTGATGCGATACTTCTGGGTGCTGAAACTTTGCGTGGGTTATACCCTGTTGAGACTATTTTTATTGTTGGCAATATTTGTGCAGAGGTAAGTGCCTTATATACTTCACTAATTTTGTTTGATACTTCAGTTATGTTATGTGGTTTGTTCAGATTTCATGGAAGTTAAACTTGGAACATTTTGGATGAAATGTCTTGAGCGTTGTTACCTGAATGATTTTGAATTTTGTTTGGTTTGGTTGTATTTGATAACCTTCCAGTCCATTACATTCTTTTAAATTTTGAAAGTGTATTGTTGAGGCAAATTTTGAGTTTAGATGCACCTTCTACTTTGTTCATGACAGATTTAGTCATTGCGGCTGTACTGTGGCCGGTCATGGGTATGGGTACTGCTGAATAAAATATATTTCTGGTGTTAAACCAGGATATGTAATTTATTGATAAGTAATAGAAGGTTTACTTTGATATGTGGGTGTGAATGTGCCTTTCTATGATTATTAACCAATATGTTGGGAGTGGATGATAGAAACTACCACCACAGAGCAAAACTAACATGGCCTGTGGGACACTGGTTGTTAAAAAATGATATTATCTGGAATTGACTAGTGTTGGATAAACTAATTAACTATTTTGTACTCAATTTATGATACAATATAAAGCTTACTTTTATTGTTTAAACTGTCACTTTTCAATATGATTGTGCTTTTTGCTGTGTGGGATAAAACTTGTAGGGGACTACAGGGTATAAAAAGGCTGAGCCAAGCTTATTTTGCTGCTTGAAAGCTTGGTCAATTTTGCTTTTCTTTGCCCTTACCATATTTAAATGAACAAAAGTAAACAAGCTTAATGCTCTAATGGATGAAGTTATAGAAAAATCTAGCATAAATGATACTGGTGAGGGCTTACAAATTGGTTTGTTTGGGCTGCAGAGCATGCAGAGTGAGACTTTACAATGTTTATTGATAAATTGTTTGATGAGCATTATGGTTGCTTTTACCATTAAAATCTGTTAATTTGTGCCTCTAATGTTATTAATACAATGAATTTCTATCAAATCTTAAAAGGTAATGAAGGAAACTGTTATATTCTCTTCTTCTTTTTCCTATCCTTTTGTTTTTCAAATTTTTAATCTGGGGCCTAGAATTCTGATATTCTTCTTTCCAACTTATGTTTTACTTATAGTGCTTTCACTTTCAGTGTTTCATTAGTTCTTTGGAAATTCTTTCGTATCATATGGACTGTTCTTCTATTGAAAATGTCACTTATATTGTTGGCTAACATTTCTTCCAATTCAATTTCGTATTGACCATGTAGGCTGAGAAAGTTTTCAATCATGATCTTTATTTCAAGAGGACTGTCAAATATGTTGGAGAACCCATGACCCACTTGGAATCCATTGCATCTTCTGCGGTATTTGCTTGTTTTTGTTGCTCTTTACTTTTTTAGTAGTAGTTTATGGTGCATATCTATCTTTAAAATGAAAAAGAAAGTAGTTTATGCCTATGCTGCCTTTGCCTGTTTTTATGGTGGTTGATTGGTTGCATCATGAGGAGAAAGAAGTTTCTTAAATTAATATATTTACTTCTTGTTTAGGTACGGGCAGCTATTAAGGTGAAGGCTTCTGTTATCATTTGCTTCACTTCATCTGGAAGGGCCGCTAGGTATTTATAAACTTGATATAAATGAGTTCGCAATTAGTGTCTCTAAAAATTGAATTAGTTGGTTGCTCTCAAATTTTTTTTTTTTTTTTGGTTTAGAAATTTACGGAAATCACCATAATGGTTTATATAAGGAAAATTCTAGTGACACGCATTTGCACGGGTTTGCACTCAACCAATGACAGAGCCCCTGGATCACATGTGGTTCTGTTCACAATAATGTTTATGTGAGACCCTTGCATTGATCTATATGTAACCAAATAGGGCAGAGATAAGAGGAGGGAGGGGGTGAATTTTTTCTGGGAAAAATGAGTGCAGCATTAGCGTTATTCATATTTATAATGTTGGTATTAATTTTTTTTTCTCATGTCTCGAAGACTTTCTAAAAGTGTAATGTGCATTTATTAGATTGATAGCAAAATATAGGCCAACGATGCCAGTTCTATCTGTTGTGATCCCTCGACTTCAGACAAATCAACTAAAGTGGAGCTTTAGTGGAGCTTTTGAGGTTAGATCTTGACTTTTGTCTCATCTGTGGCTTACTATTTGTTAGCTCCTATGGATGTGATGGACGCCCTTACCCTTTTTGACATATTGGGTTTTTATGGATATTGGATAATTTCTAGCATTAGTTAAAGTTTAGTTCTTGATTTTATGTCTTGGATGTGATGAGGGAATTTCTTATTCTATTTTCTCCTCAATTAATTGGTGAATTTAAGGTTTGGAGGGATTTGTGATAATTGTTTCTGAGGATGATAATGAGCATGATATATATAGTAATTACAGATATAATTAGCTGTTAAGAAATGCTATTAATTTTATTAAAGAAACATGAAACCCCATGTTTATGCTTTGTATTGTTAAGAACAATTTATTGTGTTTTTCTTTTCCTTGTCCAGGACCATCTACCAACTCATTTGTGGGAAAGCCTATTTACATCTAATGTAATTAATATACTGCTCTTTATGTACACTCTCATTAGAATAAAACATAATTTTACTATAAATTATCCTCAGCTTCCCACCCTTTTATATCCTGTGTAAAGCAAATACAGCCATGATTTGGATAGACTTATTCCATCAAATGATTAGTAACTTTTTCTTACCAGGATTTATAATGTGTTTGTTTACATTCAATTCTCTTTTTCCCCAAACATGAGGAAATTATTTGCCCTATGCTGCAGGCAAGGCAGTCACTTATTATAAGAGGACTCTTTCCCATGCTTGCTGATCCTCGGCATCCTGTAAGTTTTTGTTCTCATAGTTTTTTAATTCTCAGTTTTTACTGTTGCAGCTGGTATCTTTCTTTGGGGGAGGCATTAATTTGTGAATTTAGAATGAGGTGCAGACAAGCTGCACTGAACGCTGTGTGCTCAGTAACAGATTAACAGTTCAGCTTCAATTAGTACTTGCGCTTTAGATTTCCCTTCTTGACCATCTTGGTAGATTAGGGATATGATTAGGATGGAGCTAACTTATTTTATATGATCACATATTTTTAGTTAGTTCACCTTATAATGTAACCCATGGCTAATTTGGTGAAACATTATCTTCATTGAGTTCATTCCGCATGACTTGTGGTTCTATCATCTGTGTAAACTGATTCTTTGTGCTTTACCAATCATATAATACCGCTTTACGATCACTCCATCACATATCGATGATCGCAGACTCAATAGAATTTTGATCCTGTGCTTTTTGCCTGCAGGCGGAGTCAACAAGTGCTACAAATGAATCTATTCTTAAGGTTGCCCTTGATCATGGTAAAGCATCAGGAGTTATAAAGTCACACGATCGAGTTGTTGTTTGCCAGAAAGTTGGTGATTCATCTGTGGTTAAGATTATTGAGCTTGAAGACTGAGAGGAAATTTTCTGATAGCAGTTTTAGGCTTTTCTTTTTTGGTTTTTCCCAACTTTTGAAAAAGCAGTTGGACCATTCTGCTTTCACATGAGGTCATCTCCAACGTGTTTGGGGGGTAGTTATATTTTGTGTGTATTGGAAATGAATGTTAATACTAATTATTACTGGCTTCCAAGCTTTAGAATTACAGAGGAATAGGCCCTTGATACCAATAACCATACAAGGACACATTTTGGAAATTTGATTATTCGATATCATTGTCAAACTAATGATGCATTATTATCTAGTATTCTCTGAAATCAATTTTGCTGCGGCTTATTTATTTATTTTTTCTTTGCGTTCAATGCCAAGGCCAAGGAATCATCTAGAAGGCATCAAGTCATTTTATTAAAGCTTTGAGTTAGTGAAGACATCAAGCATCGGTCGGTCAAATGAGTAACGCAGGGAACGGAAAGTCTTCGTGCGTGCTTTGCACGATGTGTTCCAATATATTTTATGTATACCAATATGAAAAGGTAAAATATTGTTTTAATTTGTTTTATTTTATTTAAAATTTTCTTAAACAAATATCATCACTCTTTAAAAAAAAAAATAGCTTACTTTAGAAAGTAATGGAGTCTTGTCAGACCTGTTCTAATCTGTCATGAGCATAATTCAACCAAAAAAAAAATGCAACCTTAACTATGTTCGAATGGAATGAAGAGGGAAAGTGAGCCACTGTTTAATGTTTATCCCCAACTTATGTGGCTAGACGGCTGACATGACCACGTCATAAATTGGCGAAATGAACTAATGTTCATCGGTAAAATATTTACCAACAAGTTTTAATGTACGTCTAATGTCCAAACTGATCATCAAAGCAATAAACTGACGAGATGGATCACAAAACTTAGATTGAAACTGATAAATGGACTTAGAACACTTCCCATGACAAGCGCTCGTGGCCTAATGGATAAGGCGCCTGACTTCTAATCAGGCGATTGTGGGTTCGAGTCCCACCGGGCGTGTTTTGAATTTCCTTGCAAGTCTCGTTTATATCGAGATTGTGAATAAATGTTTGGAGTAAATCCTTACTTCTTCAAAAAAATTTTCCTAGAAGAAAGAAGTGACCAGATACAAACATATTATTCTTCGATTTTCTTACTAAAATATGAAATTACATAAGAACAACCACTACCTTGGCCCTCTCTACATTGTGTTGTACTTTCACCTATCATGCAATCTATTTAGCAGTGGATAATGGATCCCTATCTAGTTGGAAGAATGTTGTTGCTGTTCCTGCTGCTGCTGGTGAAGATTCAGCAATTCAAGCTCCTTCCGGCGAATAAGCAAGACCATTCTCTCGTTTTCAAGCCGCTTCCTTTCATTTTCCAGCTTAGCTCTCTCCATTTCCCTCTCCTTCTTGCTGCTGAACCTTGCCCACTTCAACCGCTGCTTTTCTAGCTCAAATGCTTGAGTTTGATAGTTCATTTGCTGCTCCTCCAATTGCAGTAGCCTTGTCTTCATCCATTGCTTCTTCTCCCAGGGGCTCCTACCCCCATCTTGAAACACACCCGCCACCTCACTGCTCAATTGCTGCATTAATTGAGAAGACGCAGAAAATGCTGCTTTCCTTGGTCTTTTCCGCGATGATCTTCCTTCGTTGTCTTCCTCTTCCTCATGTCCATGCCCAAATTGACCCCTCGAACCACCTTCCGCAGATTCCTCATCATCCTCATCGGAATAGTCTTCAGAATCATCATCTTCGTCGTCGTCGTCATCCTCTTCCCCACTTCCTCCTTTCAATAATTTCAGCCCTTCTGGCCGTGGCCTACCCAAATTCGCCATCCCATTCTCCGATGAGTGAAAACACTGCTGCTGTGGTGGCGGCGCCTGCTGCGGCTGTTGTTGTGGTTGACCCTGAGATGGCTCTGTTCCCACCTCTAAAGTCTGTTGATTTGAAGCCCCACTAGTACTCCCATGGCCACAACTATTATGGTAAGCACACATTTCCCTGAAGAATAGGTGCTTAGAATTCAACAACTTTCGAACTTCTTCTTTCAATTTTGGAGACAAATCCATTTTGTCTAACAAGTTCTGATTTTCCACGACATTACAAGCTGTTCCCTTCCCAAGAATATCATTCACTCTCTTGTACCTCTTATTCAAATCGTTGAACTTATCCTCACATTGCTGAGGAGACACATAAAATCCCTTCTCCATCATAGCCCTCGACACCGATTTCCATTTTCCTTTCTTCTGCAACAATCCCGCTGGCTTCTTCTTCCCCGTGGGATCAGCTCCTTCTGAACCAGCTTCATCACCTATGTAATAAACTGCCATAATCAAGAGACGAACCATGGTATCAGTCCACTTCATTCTCTGCCAAGGCGACATTTTTCTTTTGGGATCCCCAGGGCTGTCATCTGCTGCAACCCCAGGCTCATCCTCATCGCTGAGGGTGATTGGTGACTTGGACTTGGCTGAATAGGGATACCCATGTTTAATTGGTTGCTGGGACTGAGGGTGGGAATCAGTGTCATGATGGGCAGCAAAGGAAACCATTTGGGGATGATGCAAATGGTGAGGATTTTGAGGACTGGGGAGGTTTTGCTGCTGCTGTAAAGGGGTTTCTACTCCATGCAAACCAGAACTGATGCTAGAAAACATTCCACGACCTACTCCATTGGGTTCCATCAAACCTAGAAGTAAACTAATCTAAAAATATTTACAAATATTTCTCTAACTCAATCACCTAAAATATACAAACCATAGCAACTACATGTTAGCATTCTATAGACTATAACATCGCCCACAAGCACCAAGAATCTGAGGGAAACCTTAAATTAGAACGAACCCGTTTATCGAATTGATGAAAACTACAAAAACAATGAACCAAAGTTGCCTAAGGATGCCAGCTTATGAAATATTGAGATCGATGTGTGTAACATCACCAGCTCGCTTGGAAAGTATTTGAGGAAGGCACACAAAGATTGCTGCTAATTATTCGGCCTTTGAATGACTTATATGGTTGCAGAAGTACGTCAGAGACGGAAAGCAAAATGGCGTTACATGGAAGCAGTATTGAATCGCGTTGGAGGGAGAGAGGGTATTATAGAGCGAGAGCTAGGGAAGCAACCGGTTTTGGGTTGGCAGGTTTTGTTGGTGGTGGCAGAAAACAGAAACCTGCCCATGGTTTTGCATTGTCGCTGCTTTGCTTTGGAAAGATAACCCACAGATTTTGTAGTATAAAACTGGGGAGCGACTAATGGTGCCGTTTCATGGAGCAAACCACGATACCGGCTTTTGAATACGTGGTTATCTTACGGATTAGGACAGTCCATAAAAAATGCCAAAAGCTTCCAATGCGCGCTCTCTCTCCCTCTCAATTGCTCTAATTTTTATTTAATATTTATATTAAATGGGATGAGATAATTAATTAAGTTTTAAAATTTAATAAATTAATAATTTAAATTTTATAAATTAAAATTTATTTAAACTAAGTATATAAAAATAGGAAAAAAATTTTCTAGAATTTGAAGGTGGGACCCGTTCAGAATAAATATTATTTACTATGTTCAAAAATTATTTAATTAATTCACTTAAAAGTGATTATCTGACTATTTTTTTCAAAAATAAATTAATTACTAAATTATTATAAATATCTGCGCCCTACTTTTTATTTTATCTTTCAAACACTTAATCCTTAATAGTATTAGAATATTTTTACGAGCATAAACATAAAGACATTTATATTTTATATATATATATATATATAGTAGTGAGAATAATAAAATTTCTTTTAGATTATATTATCTTTTTTAAATTTTGAAATTATTATTTTATTCTTCTTAAAAGCAAAAGATTTTTTACCAAATATATCCTTTAATCTGATTCATCATTCGGGTAAGGAGACATTATTTCATGAATCATGTTACTCTTACATTTAAATTTTGATATAAATTCTCACTGTCATATTTGTTAATGTGTTTGTGGGTCTTACACATTAATGACTATAAACGTAAGTATAAAAATTTTATATAAAAATTGGGCGTAGGAGTATAATTACCCTTGGCCCACAACCTAACTGCATTTTGCACGGAACGGGCCCTTGATGGTCTCTATCCAGTTGCAATCCTGGTCGCATTCCCCTTACTTCGCTTCATCTTTTGTATATATCAGGATTCTCACGAACATTTGTGTTGCAAATTAATCTCTGTAAGGTCTCATTATCATGTGCCATTCTTCTCGTTTTGGTGAGTGAGAGACTGGGAAAAATTGATTAATTTCAAGGATAGAGAAAGAAACTAACCCAAAAAATGAGGATCGGGGAGGAGAGTGATGAAGTCTCTGCTTTCAGAAAGCACCTAGTATTTGCTTGTTATGTCACTACCAGAGATGTTAAAGCAGGTTTATTCAAAATAAAATGGGATAAGGTGGTTTGTAATTTTTATAGGTTAAAAAATATTAATACAATCTGTCTTTCAGATAAGATGAACCAATTAAGCGTGTTAATATTTATTTTTGTGTATAAATATATTTATCTGCCTTATTATGATCTAAAATTAAATAGAATAAAAAAGATTGTCATGTATTTTTTTGAATTAAAAAAATATAAATTTATTTTATTTCTTAAATATAACAGGCTGACTTAACTAAGTTTGACATCTTTAATCACTGGTCATAATTTTAGCCACATCACTCATATTGCGTTCATTCTCGATTCCCTTCATATATTTTATTATTATAATTATTATTATTTTGGTACAGTTTACACTTTTATTATATTTTATTTTCTACGCTTGATTTCATCTAGCACAGTGCTTACAAGTTGCAGAATTAGCTGCTCGAAAAATACAAATTTATTTTTTATTAATCCGTTATTATGTAAGAAATGTATGCTTTTGGACTGTGGAGCTGTTCAAGCAGTGAGATTGCATGGATCAGCATTCGGTATATGATTCTTTGCTGTAACCGAAATTGAAGCCTAAAAGATGGAGCTTCAGAAGTTCACCTGATTACGTTGTTTGCTGCTGTTTTCTGCTGTTGTGCAGGATTAGCATTCTGAATTGGCTTATGTGGATTGTTAACCGTAAGTCTCGATCTTTCTTATCTTTTTCCTATCCCACTAATACCAAACTTGGATCGCTCTTAGCAAAAGGTGGCTAAAAGTGTCTTGGATAATTTCATATACATACAATTTTACAGCCGAACGGAGATTGCTAGGTACCCCAATCATAACCTATATGGCTATATATTCCCTCCCCCTATGTAAAAGCTCCTAATCCTAATGTTTTTTAAGTACATTTATGACACTAGCAAGAACCTTTTTCATATTCTCACTTATTTGTATAGTGATTCTATTCATTAAACAGTTAAATATCATTTGGAATTTTAGCATATTTAATAAATTAAAATTATTAGATTATGATGGATAAAATTGAATGTGAGTGCAAAATGTTGTTTGTTGATTGAATAATTGTGCAGGTTACTTCTCTAAATCTTTTTTATATAAACAAATAAATCAATACTAATCTTAGTTGAGCTTTAAATATCAACATATAGATTATCTGTTTAATTTTTTATATGATATCTTTATATTATTATTAAATATAAAATTAATTTATATTTAAAATTAATCACTAACAATTTTTTTCAACAAGTGTGATTATCAAATTCAAATTTAAATCTTTTATCTCAAGTTCTTAAACTTGGGACATAGAAAATAACCATTGGACCAACAATTATTTTTAATGTACAAAAGCTTAAATCCATAATCGTTTTCTTAAATAATTACTCACTTAACCATCATTAAATTTATCTGAATAAATAATATTTTTATAAATTTACTTTTATCTCGTTAATTAATAGAAAAATGTATCTATTACTTTAAAAGTAGGCAATTTGGTACAATGGCACGTATGGGTGCAAATCGGTGGTCTTTACTTTATTTTATTTTATAAAAGGTGGTCTTAAATATTTTTTAAAGGAAAAAAGTTGTGTCAATAACACTATGCGCCAGTGGCTTTACCGGATGTGGTTTATGGTTGGTTGCATGTAAAATAATGTACAGTTGTCTTATCCATCTATTGTCGTTTTCTTGATGGTCAATTTTTTTTTGGTATTTTTTTTGGTACCTTTATATTTTTGTTATCGAAAATTCTATAATTTACGCTTCAAATATTTGTTTGACCTGTTAACCTTTAAAAATTTCTAATATCAGATTTTGTATGTGATATTATAAAACATTTATTATAGGAAAATCAAATTTAGTCTCTTAAAAGTTGTGAACTATTTTTTAAAAAAAAAAATTACTTCTACTCTCAACTAAAATGCACCGCATTCAAATTGGTTAGTAAATCTACATTTCATTTTGTTAAAAAATTGTTTTCCAAATTTGACTACATTCTCCATATCCGTCTTTTAGATATTAAGAATTTAACAATCCATCTCACTCTAAAAAAATTTATTATTTTCATAAATAAAATTATATTAAATATTTATTTAAAAATTAAATTATTAAATTTATTATATTTTATAAATTAAATTATTAATTGAATAGATATAATATTCTATTTTAAATTTAATAAATATTTAATATGGGACATTTCAGTAATCTAACACGTGGGAATTGGCATATTTGCCCCTATATGTTTGCGTTGTCATTGGATCACCGACAGGTTTAGCCGACTTAAAACAAACTCCTAGGCTTTAGGAGTCCATTCTTTCATGATTACTATGCTGTCTTATCTTTCAACATTGGCTTGAAATATGTTATTTTTACTTCATAATTTTATTTTTTTATAAGTAAATAATATGGTATATTAATTGAGGAAATTTTCTGAAATTTACTTAATAATTTAAATTTTTTATTATAAAAATTAAATACATACAAAATTATGAAAATTACAAACTTAGCTCTCTCATTGCAGAAATTCAAATATTTTTCTTCTTTTTAAAAGAAAAG
This sequence comes from Dicorynia guianensis, assembly GCA_037013595.1. Taxonomy (NCBI): domain Eukaryota; kingdom Viridiplantae; phylum Streptophyta; class Magnoliopsida; order Fabales; family Fabaceae; genus Dicorynia; species Dicorynia guianensis. The sequence goes on from JASUAB010000010.1 coordinate 33,064,553, forward strand.
CATTGTATCCTTTCCCTGGTCTGAACTTTTATAGGCCACGCCTTAGCTTTCACTGAGCTTTGTCACATCGGAAAGGTTGTTCGGCTTTTGAATGGCCTCTCACTTGCAACCAATGTGCAGAATAGATGGCCCTCAACTGAGGCACGAGGCCCTTTCTCATTTACTTTCTCTCAATTAACCCAAAAAAAAAAAAAAAAACACTGTTTAGGTTGGAGAGAGTTTGTGAACAGGTTACGAAGAATAATGCTAATTTAAAATAACTTATAATTAGTTTATAATGTGAGACAGTATTTTGAAAATAAGAGAAAAAATATAAGAAATTATATATTATTTATATTTCTTACTTTATATAAATATCAATATCCGGTTAAAAAATGCCAATGCACATGGGGATCACGTGTGAAAGTAATGGATCACCATGTTTTACCATCACAAGCCACTTTCGTTCTTTTTGACAATGTTATTGATTGGGAATTAAAAGGTAAAGGAAAATTAAAAAAAAAAAAGATATACTAATTTTTTAAAAACTTATATATTAAATTATCAAAAGACAAAAAATTACTTAGACTAGAAAAATTAAAAAATTTGAATCCAACTAATTGGGGTTGCATCACATATTCACTGGACTAAATTGGACTTAAATGAACACATGCATAGATGGTCCAAGATAAATGTTGAAACCAACGTACAAGCAGCGCATGGCTCCCTTGCGCACACGTAGACAATATGAGGGATTGTCGGTGTTAACTTGACCACATCTGACTTAGTCCTCCGTGGCCCTACAGCTTGCGCTTTCAACTGGCCCGCAACTTGATTATGAGTCTATCACGCGTGACTTAAATATTTCTGGCTTCTACTTTCAGTGCTATCTGTATTGAATTGAACAAACGATCCAATGAGTCTTGAAAATGTAAATGGTTAATTTGCTGTAGTCGATATAAGTGCCCTTGAGATGGCGGTGTGTAGAATTAAGTTGAAAATAATTAATTTATAATAAATAAATTATTTTAGAATTAATTTAAATTTAAATATATTATTTCGTTATCAATTTTCAACTATTTTTAGGTAAAAAGACTACAAGCACTTTGAATATAAAATGACAAAAAATATGAACTTAATTTTTTTAATCAAATGTTATTAAACGAGAAATAAAATTGTAAATTCACATCATTTTATGTATTATTGATTTTTAGTTAAAATGTATAAATTTTTTTAAAATTTTAAGTTAATTACAATAACTCTTTTAAATTTTAGAATTAACCTTCTTAAATTATAAAAAATATGTAAAAAAATATTTATATTATATTTATCTATTAGGACATGAACAGAAATTCTTATCCCTTGATTAAATCCCAAATTAATCAAGAAAAAAGATAAAAATGACCCTTTATGATATGAAGAACTCCCACCCACCCACTTAATAAAAGCTCCGAGCTTCTAAACCCCAATTTCTCTCCTCTTTTCTAGCTAACCACCCTAAATTGCCGTCTTGCTTGCTAAATTCCTAATCAGCTCCATCAAATGCATGTTTAAGATCCACTGCATTGCTTTGGGCCTTCTTCAGTTTTCTAATTCTAGTTTCGATAAGTTAAGCTTATTCACCTATTGCTAATTTGAATTGAAATTGCCTCGCTACTTGCTAATAACTTAAAAGAGTCGGAGTAGTATGGAGTTGAAATAATTGAATTGACAACATTGTGTTGGATTTGTTTTAAGCTGAATGTGTGGTTTGGGACAAATTGCTAATTTTTTAAAATTGTAAAGCTAGGGTTTTGCAATTGATCTTATTGGTTTTTGGGATACTATTCTTTGTTACTAGTGTCAAGCAAATTTGGGTTTTTTGAACTCCATTAAGAAACATGTTGGAGTTGAGCCGATTTGGGGGTGTTTAGTTTGAAGAGAGAGGGGAAACTAAGGGTTAAAAGCTCGGGTTAATGGACATTGTTTGAAGCTTTTATTGAGTGGATAGGTGAGACTTTTTCATATTGGTAAGAGTCATTTTCATCTTTTTCCTTTAGTTAATTTGAAATTTGACCAAGAAAAAAGGATTTTGTCTATGTTTTAATAAAAAATCTAATAAAAGTATTTTTTAGCATATTTTTTATAATTCAAAAAAGTTAGTTACAAAATTATAAAGTTTAAAAGAAATGCAATTAACCTAAAATTCTAAAGAATTTTATATATTTTTATTTTTATTTTTTTATTGGAAAAATAAAATTTTCTCTCTTATATCAATGCCACCTTTTACTTATCCAAAATTGCATCCCAAACGCACCCATATTAGACTGTAACAATTGTAAGTTAATCAAAGGACATACTATAATAAGGAATTCGTAGTGCAACTAAAAAGTGAAGCTGATTAAGAAATGATAGCAAACTCATTAAGTAAATATGAATGTTTTCATTATAACAAAAAAAATAAAAAGTAGAATGCAATTAAAACAAGCATTGATCCATCCACAACTATTCATTTATATTTATATATAATATTTACTATATAGAAATGTGTAGAAATTAAAAATATTTAATAAACTATTATACCTTTTATAAGTTTTTAAAATTTTACCTTTATCATTATGCTATCTGAATAAGTGAGGTTAAAATGTATCATGAAAATTTAAATGAAGATAAAAAAAATGAGAAGAAAGTGTAATGAAAAAAAAAACTTAAATAAACATTTATTACTATTTAGATCCAAACTTTAAAATAACTTAACTTTTTTTATCTATAATATATATTTGTATTAAAAACATTCATTTACAATATAATATAATTAGTGTTTACCCTATTTTTCATAGAGAGTAATCTTTCAAATATGCACCTTAAATCAATGAATTTATGTGTCTAGTTATGTGATCAAGGGGTGTTTAGATTCTCTATTTTCAAAAATGATTTAGCTGGAATTACTATTCTGCTAGTGCTAGCTACTCTGTAATATATATTTTGAATGTTGATATTCATACAAATTAAAATTGTACAAACTTTACATAATCTTTCACACTTTTTTTTCTCTCTTTCTCTTTCTTTTTAAAAATATATTTTATATTATATTTTATTTGTACACTAATTTTATATACTACTAACATTATCTTATATTTCAACCCAAAAAAAAGCTATATTAGGGTGGAGGAGGTAAAATTAGATAACTAAGAATCTTGGCATTTAAGTGCCAAACTTGTGACTCACACAAATTGGCTGGATCATTAATGCGTTCAAAGGTGGTTAGGGTGAAAAGAAAACAAGTGCCACCAACTATCAGAGGAGAATTATGTGTGAAAAAGCAAGAGACCGAGACCATGTGGCTGAAGCTGAAGTCTTTGTTTGATTTTTTTGCCCATAAAATCTTCCCCTCGCAATCTCAGTTGTCTCTGGTTTCTGCGCACAAGCACAAACAAAAAATGGTGACACTTCATGTAATTTATTATTCGTTATGTTTTCTGTGTCAACCAATTAACAAGGATAAAAACAGTAGAAGGAACAAGACAATCAAACACACACACACATATCTTCACCAAAAAACACACACACATATATATAGATATATTTATTTTGCATATATTTTGTATATTATTTTAAATTCTCATAATATAGGAATTAAGTATTTTTGTGTAAAAATTATAGTGTATAACAAGAAAAAGATAGAATTAAGAAAATTAATAAAAATTTATATTTATAAATTTAAATATAAAAAATAAAAAAATAAAAATTAGATGATCCAAATTCTTGTTCTCTTCATTTTTTTGTATACATAGAGATTATTTTCCAATTTAACCTTGTGGTTTTATTCAGTGATCTTAACCTGTAACAGTAAAAGCCTATACAGTTTATGACTAAGGATATTTATACATTAAAATTTTATATATAAATTATATAAATTTTTATATTCTTAATTTTATATTTTCTTTGATCTATAAAATCATGAGCATAACGTACATCCATCTTGTTCGATGTGCCACAACTTAGACATGGGCGGCACCGGCTGACTTGACTGATGTAGTGGGTCACGGTGGAGGGAAAGAATCATTCCAAATTTAGTCAATAAGAGAAAAGTGTATTTTAAAATCAAATGTATATAAATAATTAATGATAAAAAGTAATAATTATAATTTTTATTAATTATAAATAAATAAATTTAAAATAATTATAACTATTACTTTTATTAATAATTATTTATTTATATTTTAAAAAATTCACTTACCATATTTTTTTGCCTTTCCAATATGTTAATTGAATTGAAAAATATGTTATATTTATTAATTTTAAAATAATGTATATTTATTGAATTAATTTAATTTATATATTTAATAAATATTTTTATTTCAAAATTTTATTTTTAAAAAATAAAAAATATTTACATTATTTTTAAATTAAAAGATTAATTCTTTTACTAAACTTTTTTATAAAAGAAAAGAAAATTTTAACTAAGTATTTAATATAAGTACTAAGATGAATAAAATAAAGTTGAACGAAAAAATTAATGTAATTTTAATTTTAAAAATAAAAAATAGATATTTTAAAATAATAAAATATAATTCATAAAAATAACAATACTCAATTTGTCGTAAAGTGAAGCCACATCTGTAGCTGGTAATTGATAAACTGCGCTGATCATTGCTGAACACCATTCTAATGGGAAAAGAAGTCAGGCTACTTTTAGTTTTTTTTTTAATTTTATTAAAAAAAGAGAGTAATTCAAACACTTTATAAATGTAATGGAATAATTATTTTTAATTATATGATTTAAGTTATAACTTAAAATTTATGTTTTTATTAAAATGTAAAGTGATTATGTAATTTATTATTATATTAAAAAATATTAAAATACATAAATTAGCGAAAAATAATTTCACATTAATATTAAAATTTTTAAAATAAAAATAAAATTTAAATTATTTGCAATGAATTATATTACAGTGAAAAAAAAAATTTTAAGGCTAAATTATAAGAAGCCTCATCATACTTAGGTCTTATTATAAACTCTTTATACTTTAATCACAAACAGTTTTATTCTTACACTTTCACATTAAAGCAAATCAAGCCTTTTGTTAGTCATCCATTAAAATCAGTGATTGCTAACCAAATTACCACTTAAATTGACTTCCTTGTACTACTGACGTAATTACCTATGAGAGTCATCCCCAAGTAACCCGAAGATCCTTTTGCAATCTCCAAATCCCTTTTAAGTTTTACCTCTGAAATCCAAGTAGCAAACACGAAATAACCCTAAGCCTCATCTTTGTCTTTAACACCAGATAATCACCAGGAGAAAATTGGTGAGTCAGTAAATGGCAGGGGAGAAGCTTCTGGGCTTATGAGACAGGTATAAACGTGTAGAGGAAATGAGCCAAAGCAGAGAAATGGGTGAATAAATTAGGGATTTCCTTGATGTTTTATCAATTTTTTATTTCATCTTCCCGGCTTTTTCAGTATTATGTTCTCTCTCACTTCATGCCTTTTATTATTGTGACATTCTCTCTTGCTTAAAAGCTCTTATCATGAAACTACCAAAAAATGTAGAACTTAATTTTAATTGAAACCAAAATAATGTCTAGGAATTGCTTTTGTAAGAAAGGTATTAAATTTTTGAGTACTTCTCTTCTAAGTCATTATGAATTTTCAGTGAACTACAATTCCTTGCTATAATTGAAGTTTGTGCATCAGGGTTTCTTTTAATTTGTCCAATTTCGCCTCCAACATTTGAATGGCACAAGTTCAGAAGTTGGAAATACACAAAGAGGCACATTTTGACACCAATGATCAATTTTGGGAGAGATATGTTGCACAAATTTACCTCCCTAAATTACTTGCCATAAAGCTAAAGGAATCAAGTAAAGAAGATGATGCAGAGGATCACCTTAAAGGTGAAAAGGATTTAGAAATTGCATAATGAATCTTCACGTTTGCTTAGGATAAATTTTATAAACAATCATGTGAGAAGCAAATGCATGTCAAATTTGGTGATATATTGGCCATTAATTATTGATTTTAGCGGATAATTAACAGAAGGCTTAAATTATTGCAAAGTGAAAATTTAAAAGTATAAATTATTCTAATTTAAATTACAAAAATTATTTGTAATTTAAATTCCTCTACTGGAAACGTGGACCCACTTAACCCTGCCTTAGCACTTCCACTCCCCTCCCTGTGCCTATCAGATTCAGACCAGTCTCCTAATTTTTTTTTTCCTGGAAAATTTACCAAGAAAATTTCAAATTCTCGTGCAGGACAATCATTCGACATTTTTTTCCCATTCATTTGCCAAATGCTCTGAATCCGTCACACTCTACATGTTTTTGTTTGAATCCCACTTCCTTTCTACATGTTTTTGTTTGAATCCCACTTCTTTCCATTTTCTTAAATTCTTTTTCTATTTCTCAATCTTCCTTTTGTTGGCTATCTTGGCACTGTCGCTCACACCATGGCCTGAAGAATAGGTTAAGTACACTGTAAATTGGGGACCTTCTGGAATATGGGGGCCGCGCTATCCAACCTGGGAACAAACGGTTCGACCATTGGTCCGGGCCTCGGGGACATCCCGGAGAGCTGCGTGGCCTGCGTTTTTCTGTATTTGACTCCGCTGGAGATATGCAATTTAGCGCGCCTGAATCGAGCTTTCCGTGGTGCGGCGTCTGCTGATTCCGTTTGGGAAACAAAGCTGCCCCCTAATTACCAAGATCTGCTCGATTTGATACCTCCCGAAAAGCACCAGAATTTGTCGAAGAAGGACATATTTGCACTACTATCCCGACCGGTACCATTTGATGATGGCAATAAGGTGGGTGCTCTTCAGGTTAGTTTTTATAATTATTCCGTTGTGCTCTTTCTTTCTTGTGATACTGGGATTAGGGTTCTTCGGAGTATTGTTTCTTTGTTGGTATCAAGGTTTCTGTTATATAGGAATTTATTTGTCTGTGGGTTCTAAAATAGTTTTCCTTCGAGTGTGAAGAAATTGGATGTTTAATCATGGAAACTATGTAATTTTTGTATGGTGTATTCAATGAAATTGATGCTAGAGGATTTTACAGGAAGTATGGCTGGATAGGGTCACAGGAAGGGTTTGCATGTCCATATCGGCAAAAGCGATGGCAATTACTGGAATTGATGACCGGAGATACTGGAATTGGATTCCTACGGAAGAATCTAGGTTAGATTCGAGAATTCTTATCTTAGCTTTAGTTTACTTAAGATTAGAGGCTTAGGATGGGTATGCTATGCTCTAACCTTCTAGCATGGTTACAGAGACTGCTTTTTCTGAGTATATTTTTTTTATTCTTAAAGTGAGAAAAGAACTACCTGGGAACGTTGTAGAAGTCGACTCTGGTTGATAGTTAAAGTTCAAGTGCTATATACACATACCCACGTGCCTCAATTGATCACATTGTTATTTCTGATTGATTGGAAATCTGGAAGCTTTTATAATATTATAAAGTTGAATTGGTACTCAACCTCATCAGATTGGAAGAACATTATCTAGTTTGAAAGTTGTTTGACCTTGACATATTTCATAGGATAATAGTGACTTTTTTACAATTGAAAGATCCTTATTATTTATATGCTTGTAAGAGGCTGTAGTCCTAAAATATTATCAAAAGGTAAACTCTTTTCATTCGTGGGCAATTATGGACCAGATGCTGAAGGGGGAAAAAAGAAGATTGTATTTGGTGACCCGGTCTAAACTTATGTGATGCATTGCATTTTGGCTAGTAGACAACTTTATGAATCTAAGCTGCTGAAAACACTGCAAATTTCCTGATAATGTTTAAATGTGCCTCTTCATCAAGCATCTGGTGCAAGTGGCCTCATAGGGAGAACCTGAATTGTGGGTTAGAAGACAGGAACTAAAGATTAGATTTAGGTCAATATGTAGGTCTGCTCTTGGAGTTTAGCAAATGCGCATGAATGGGTCTTAGCATCATAGAAAAGTAACAATTGTAAGAACTATTATTTTAGTTTTCCAACTGTATTACTGAACAGTCTAATGGCGAAGAATGGACTGTGGTGAAAGAGGGTGTTCAGCAGGTATATCTTTTAAGAATGGGCCGTAGATCAGCTATGTGTAAGTTGTAAATATGAAGGGGAGGAGCAACTTTTCTTTGGATAGGGTAGAATAACAGAAAATCAGTAATTAACCACCACCAATGTAATTTGACTTATTTAGTCAATCTGATTGGTTTGCGTTATTTGTTTTAATTCATTAATTTCTTTTTGTGAAAATGAAACTGTAACTTATTTTGTTTTTGATTGTGGCCTCACCAATTAATCTAGTTGATGATTGGTAAATCTTTAAAAACAGAAAGAGTAGAAATTATATGGTCTCAGATGAATTAGGTTCAGCTTTTTGATTATTTATTTATTGTTCATGGATTGTGATTTTGTTATCATTCATTGGCATTTATCTTTCCTGATGCTGGATGATCTAGCATTGCGAAACAGCCTCCTTCAAAAGATGTATGATTTTATATATCTTGTGTGTGTTTTGTTGTTAAGATGATGCTTGTTACATTGAAATCTAAACGTGTTTGAAGAGGATCTTGAGCAGTTCGTAATTTTGCTGAGTTGAATTAGGCTGACTGCCCTCTTGGATATGACTTAGTGATTGTCATTTGGTTCACTGTGTTGGGCTCTTTCATTTGGTCAAGATCTAATTAAAAGCTCATCGTAATTAAAATGAATACTTGACAGCGTTATCATTAAGTACCAAGTAATGCTGTCTTAATTGAATTGACACTTCTTCAGCAAACATTCTCTTTCCACTGAAAGCAAACTATTTTTGAAAATATAAGAGCTGAATGAGAACTCCAAAGAGAAAATACCCAAGAACTGTCATAATTCTGCACATATAAAAACAAATTGAAATGATGTATTTTCTATTGAATTTGCAATTTGGCTTGGTTTCAATAGGTTGCCCTCTATCCATGAACTGAACTGGCCTATGAAACCCTTGACCTTTATCTAACCATCCATCATCCATTTGATCAATGTGGAGACAGCTGTAATTCTCAACCTTTTACATCGTTATGTCAACTTATGCTTAAATGGTGTTCATGCATCTTTTTGCATATTATGGCACTCCTCCTGAGCTGTATGTTTAAGCTGATCATTTTCCTTTAGTTCTTGCTGTCTGTCAACATTTTGCTGATATCTTGTTCCTGGTTCTTTGAATTATATTGCTCTAAGAATATTGTTACAATTCTCTTGCTCATTTTTGCAGGTTCCATACTGTGGCTTATTTGCAGCAAATATGGTGGTTTGAAGTGGATGGGGAGGTAAAGTTTCCATTTCCTGCTGATATATATACTCTCTCCTGCAGGCTTCACCTTGGAAAATTTTCAAAAAGGCTCGGACGGCGTGTATGCAATTGTGAACACACCCATGGTTGGGATATAAAACCAGTGAGATTTGAGTTGTCGACTTCAGATGGTCAGCAAGCATCGTGTGAGTGTTGTTTGGATGAAACCGAGCATGATGATGCATATGGCAATCACAAGCGGGGATACTGGATAGATTACAAGGTGGGTGAATTTATTGTCAATGGCACAGAACCTACAACTGAAGTTAGATTCTCCATGAAACAGATCGATTGTACACATTCCAAAGGCGGGCTTTGTGTGGATTCTGTATATATTATTCCCAAGGATTTGAAAGAGCGTACGGGGAGAGGCGTTTTGAATTAGCCACACGCAGAATAGGGAGTTTTTTGGGTGATGTCAGATATCTCAGAACACTCGGTCGGGACCTATCATACAGCTTGTATATTTCTCAAGAAAATTTAGAATTTGAGGATGTCATCGATTGCTGGGAGATTTTTGGCAGTGGGTATGTATCCTCTATAGTAATGTAGTCATATTTTCTTTGTATTCTAATCGTTTCTATGTTCTATACCATAGTCAGATGAGATTAAAAAAGGAGAAGAAATGTTTATAATAAGTTATAAATTTGCACAATATTTTTTTTGCAACTTATGGCGATTCAAGAATAGATTTGCCTTGCAGACATTTTTTTTTTTGCTCAATCATTTATTTAGGGGTTTTATTATTTTTATAAATTAAATTTTATTAAATATTTATTTAAAATAAGTTAGATTATTAAATTATTAATTTTAATTGTAAAATTTAATAAATTAATAAATTATTTTAAAAGTAATGGATATTTAATATCCACTTAGAGTGTATTGTCTCTTTATTAGTACCCAAAAAGGATCTGGACTAATGATGCGGGGCGGTTTTGGTAGGTTCAGGATAATTTAAGAGGCGTTAAGAAAAAGAAAGATTTAAAATTAAGAGGAAAAAAGTAATAAAAAATGATATTTATATATTAAATTATAAAAAATTATCAAAATTAATAAAAAATTAAAAATTTTTAAATACATCTTAGTATAACCTTTTTTGAGTTTCAAGTTGTTATGTCAACGCGCAAATGTATGATATGGTGGAACGGAAGTAGGTGTTTGGCCCGGATTTAGATTTTGATTCTTTAAAATATATTCTATATTTTATTAAAAATATAAATAAATAATTATTAATAAAAAATTAATTATATATTATTATAAGAAATAAATAAGTAAATAAAAATTTATAAATTTAAAATAATTTTTATTATTAATTTTTTATCAATAATTATTTATTTATATTTTACTTTTTAAAATATTTAAAAAATCTCAACCCATCTTACTCTTGAAATATTCACGGGACTTTAACGCCACCAAATATTATTTAATTTTTTAATTCTGAGTTTATGATGATTAATGAGTTCATAATATTTTCTTATCATTATTAAGGAGTGCTAATTTGTGTCATGGCCAAATATTTGAGTTTTGGGAGGGTAAACAATTGCCTTTTAATTGAAATATGTGATATGAACTCAGACAGTTCTGTTTTTTATCAAACAAATCATTTCATACATACAAAGCTTTAAACACAATTCAAAAACTAAAAAAATTAAAATAACAATTAACTTTGCACTAATAAAAGCATCAGCCTAATTGTCCAAATGGTAATGCATTTAATTAATTAAATATGCTTTAGTAATAAAAAATTGGGATGACGGTACAAATGTTAATGTAATTAAGCAATTAAATGTGATGTAATTATGATAGATTTACTGATTTATTAAAAATAAAGATGATGAGAGATCTGCGAAGGGTTATACATCTATATATATGAAATTAAAATGGTGTTAATGTAATTGTTAGAGTTAACAGGATTTGGATAAGTTTATTTTTATTTCTTTTGATTTGATAATTTTTTGATATTTAAATGGTGAATTATATTTTTTTATTTTTATATTTCTTAATTTTATTTTATTTTTATCACAATTATAATTTTCAGATAAAAATCAACTAATCTTACCCGAGTAAACATTTCTACGGCGTCAAGAAAAAAGTTAACATATCTGCAATTACATCAAATATTTAGATATCTTGCTCTTTGGGCTTGTTTGGCCGTTACGTTAGTTGATGCAACTGGCGGTCTGCCACCCAGGCCTTCTTTCGTTCGAGTATATGCCAAAAAACACAAACTATGGCATAGTGTTTACAGGCCATGATGTTGACTATGCATTGGTGCGGTTCACTTTGATGATGAAACAGAAGGGAAAAGCATTCGTACGCCTTAGTGATTAACACGTTCCGTGTGCGGCATATTCAAAGACTGCCGTTTGCACGGCTAAATATTGTAAATAAAAAAAAAATCTTAAAATTCTATTATATGGGAAGGATTACATGGATAAAATGATCTCATTACCGCTTGCACGGCCAAATATTGTAAATAAAAAAAAAATTTATAATTCTTTTACATGGGAAGAGTTATATGGATAAATGTATCTCATTACATTCAATCAAAAATTCAATTTTTAAAAACATTATTTAATACTAGATTTTTTATAATCTTTTAAAATGTTTTAATATATTTTTATCCTTTTGTTAGGTTAAATATCACTTAATTTATTATTTTTACAGAAACATCTAAACATTTTTTATACATAATCAAATTATCTTGACTAAATTTTTATTATTTTTTATTAATTGGTGTAATATTATTTTTTTAAATATAATTATTCTAAATTTAATATTTTTATTTCCATTATTTTTTTCTTTTGTTTGTCCTTCAATATCCAATAATTACAAGTATAAAGCATAACTAGTTTTTATCATAATTTTTTTTTTTGTTGAAATGAGTCTTACCACAATTCAATAAAACTTAAATTTAACATATACTTAATACTTACAAATAACTATAAGTTATTTATTCATTTCAACTGCTTTATTTATATTGTGTGTAATATCTCTGTCTATATCTCCGTAACTTTATAAGATCCATTCAAAATACTGGAAGCTTTTTTTTTTTTTTTGGTTTTTAGAGGAAAAGCATTGTAATAAGAAGAGCAAAGATCCTGGAGAGCCAGGCTTACAAGTTGGGGAGGATCAGTACCTTGGTCCAAACTACATCATGACTTACTAAGGAAGAAGAAGCCAAATCATGGGCTACTTTGTTACAATCACGTGGATGTGGGACACACTAACAAAAGGGGAAGAAGTTAAAATTCTGTAGTCATCCAAGATGGTCCCAAAATATGACTTGAGCGCTGGATCAGAATTAAAAGCTTGCACCACTTCCATTGAGTCCGTTTCACATTCGATTCTGTCATTTATGAAATACCGGAAACTTTTTTTTTTTTGGTCCTAGAAATACCGGAAACTTTGACATTTATGAATTGAGATTTGTTTTTTTTGGGTCTGACGCAAGGAATTCAAGTTGATTTGCGTCAGAGTTTCAGAAAGGAATTCAAGGCAAAAGGAAGGAAGAGAGACGTACGAGTACTGGGTCGTTTTTCTCTTATACACCCTCTGAATTACCTCACAGTCACAGAATCTGTGCTTTTCAGTAGTCTTTATAGTTCTGCATTCTTGGGATAATGTTCCTGTAGTTAAGTCAATCGGTGATTCTCCTACCTCTTGACTATATATTAAGGTAAAAATGTTATATTGAAGAAAGGTGGTAAAAATCTACACAGGAGAATTGCATTACAAAGTTCAACAGGTGGATGCTCCTCAAAATGCAGGCCTCTTTGGCCTCTGATAAGATGCCAAAGTAGCAAGTATCAGCTGATCATGGTCCATGTCGGCGCCGTTTGCGTCAGTCACGTTGTTCTACCGCTGCCTTCTCTTCTGTTTCGAGACTGAGTTTTAGGCTGGTAGGGTAGCGTACGTAGTTCTAAAAACTTCACATTTTCACTTTGGTGAAACATTTTACTATTTTAGATCCGTTAAATCTGCAAAATTCACCATCTAGTTCAGGACCACCCAGATCTTAATGCCAAATTTGTGACGTAAGTATTACTTTACAGGCAGAGCACTTTTATCATACTGTGTTTATAATCAGGCAATAGCTTCCAATTTCTGATGCATTGCTTACTTATTCAGGACCACTAGCAACTTTGCTAAAGACGTTGAAGAAGCTCTACATTGGGTATCTCCTAAAAGGGTTATAGGGCTTCAATACCTAAGCCTAAGCTTTCTCCTTTTGCCAGTCTCTCTTCTGTATATTACTGAGACTAGTACTAACTACTGACTTGTAATGCTCGCTGTACGTGACTTCACATGGAAATGAGAAATCACCACTTGACTTTCTGGAGTTCAAGTGGAGTTCAGTTTGATTCTTACATGGTTTTGCTCTAACCAGATATGCCCAATTTCTCTCTTCTTTGTCTACTTCAATTTAAATCCTTTTGAAGAACTTCAACTCATTATGAACTTATAGAGAAGAATAAAGGGAATGCCAGCTTAACTAGCCTCTCTAGTGTGGTTTTGACAAAGAAAATGCTATTTGGAAGAAATATATCAGAGTAAGTCAAATAACAATCGATTTTTATTTGTACTTTTCACACTATTAAATAGAAATCAATATCTATTTATCTTATGTGTGCTTTGTATTTGTTATATCTTGTCTGGCATAACTGTTTTGGGCAATTCTTTGGCAGTGGACATCATTGTGAATGTTGCTAATAGATGGTCCAGAACATAGTAACTTAGGCTTTTATTCAATAATGGGTCCCCCAGAAACTAACCTGTTTACTCTCTTCCTAATGCATAAAGTCGGCTTCATCTGGAGCTCTACCTTTCAGGGAGGTCCCAATTCCTCAGTGTAGAGATCAAGCAATACTTCCTTTTATTTCTTCCTTCCCCCTCCCTTGTTTTAATGAGAAAGACAGTAAACTCGGAAAACAGTTTAGCTCAAGCTGACACCCAATTTGGCATTTTTATTTGCCAAAACATGACAGTTTAAATTGAGTACTATGCGGGAACAGTCCGAACACATATTTTTTCGAGTCGTATTTGGATTCTACATTCTCTCAGGCTACTTGACCATGTGCCCCTTTGAGATGGAAAAACTCCACCCTAAAATCAATTCTATTTGTAAGAAGTCAATATTAGTTCCATTATTTTTTTCAAAAAATATTCCTATTATCTCTTTTATTAATTGAGCTCGCATAATTTATATATATTTTGTAATAATTTTATCCAAAATCGGTTCTGCTAAGTTATATACCAAACAAGCACATAATATAAGACATCTGAAATTTTGAAATATATACTTTCATGCACATCATATGTAAGAAGCCAAACCAATAAGAAATGCCAGAAAATGAAGCTGAAACATGACTATGGAAGAAATATGAATATGCTACAAAGTATCATTGGTTTTTATAAGAAAATTTGCTAACCAACCCTAATGAATAACCAACATTCTGATTTTATTTTTTTAATTTTTTGACTTAAGGCTATTGACTTAGGAAACGTTAAGCATCAGTGGGTAACAGAGCCAATACATGTGTTTGCTATAAGCAGATAAAACAAGAGAAACAACAAAAAGGGGTACAGAGAATTGCCTGCAAATCTTTCACGCTGTAGTTAAGAACACTCCACTCTGAATCTGAAATATGACCTTGTGCCAGACCCTTTGGCTTTTAGCCATACCCTAACGCCAGATTTAACGAAGCTTTGCACTTCAATATGAGGCGTTATTATTACAAATAAAAACACAACCATAACTGCAGCGGAAGTAGAACTTTGCTTTAAGAATGACATTTGTCTCAGCTATCCCTTTCAAAATTTTAACGTTAACTGCAGAGGTTTCTTTTTGTCTATAATTGGTTGACGTGGTTGTATCTGAGTTAAAAAAATGCCCTTAGATGATCTTTCTGTTGAAAACAAAATATTGAGTAAAGATGATGTAAATAGCATTTACTTTTACCATTGTGGGCTCAAAGCCCTTACGGTTCCGCCTCTCTAGTCTCTGTTTCCATTTCTCTAAGCTACAGCAATTTTACACGCTGTCCAATTTCTCGGGACGGCTATGCCACTACACATTCAATTGCAATTCAATAAAAATTAAATCAAACCCAGATCCCAATTTCATGCACAGATAGAGAACCAGAAGCAGAGGTGAAAGTGAGAGAGTATCATCTTTCTTCTCTGCGACACTGCCACGTTATAATTAAGGTGAAAGGGAGAGCTAGGGGGGGTTGAAAGAACAGAGATAAAATGAGCCCCAAGTTCTGTTTCCTTTTCCTTCCTTTAATTGTCTTTTTATTGGTGCAGCAGAGGGGGCAGGTTTTCTGTACTGGTCACCCTAAGCCAAAAGCCTTTTCCTAAGTTGGAATTGCATATTTGGGATTCATTATTTAACTATTTTATGAATGCACCCACATAATTTTTGTGCCGTGCCTCTGTTTGTGTTTAAGACAATGAGAGAGAGGGAATTCAACAGTGGACTCAATGGTCTTAATCTAAGCTGGTCCCCTCGTGATGGCTGCTTCCAGTGCCAACTGACAAATGCCTTCCCTTTCTCACGCCCTGTTTTGGTTGCCCTTCTCTCAGTACGGTCTCTGCATTAAACATTAAACTTTGTTGCGCCCCAAAAGTGAAGTAGGAAGGGGAAGTAGCTCATAAATCTCATACTCTCTCATATTCCTCACTTCCCTTGCACCCAAAAAGAGAGGAATAGAACCTTTCACCTCTCAGAACTCTAGTGCCACGCCTCTTCACTAGCTCAGTTAAAGTCGCCAGTTGCAACACACATAGATCATCTCCATCTATGTCTCAGTCCTTGTGGTCCATCCAAAATTCAGTCTGGCCCATATAATACAGAAAATTGCCGGGGTTGGAATTGAGGGAAGAGACAAGAAAGTGAAGCCAGATATGGATTGGAATGGGAGCTTAAGACCGCTTGTTCCCCGAGCTGAGTCTTCCCTAAGCTTCCTCTACAACTATAACTACAGTCCATATCCAGGTAAAACAAGAAGAAAACCACAAGTCTTCTAAAGCATTGATCTTTATGCTCAGTCGTCAAGTTGTTGCATAAATCTCTTTCTGAATCCTCCTGGTTTACATGTTTGGCAGCAACTTCACTTAAGAATTCCTTCCTATAATTTGCTAATTACCACTCTCCATTTTCTGTTTTTCACTTGAGTTGTAACTTGAAGCCCAAGCAATTGTCTTAGTTTATTGATTTTCTTGAAGAAGTAACACTAGTATATATCCTTGTCAAAGCACGTTCGAACGTCTTTCATCTGGGACAACATTCAAAATAGTCAATTTAAGAACCACTTTTTCTTTGTCCTCAAAATTTCATTTTTTTCATTGATATGCATAACGCGCTCTCCCACGCTATATATTCAGGAATTGAAGGGAAACATCCAGCGTTGGCAGAGACACCCCAAGGTTTGCTACCAGCAGTTGACAGAATGAACTACGGAAACCAGGAGAAGAAGAAACGATTAACAAACGAACAACTTGACTCACTGGAGAGAAGTTTTCAGGAAGAAATAAAGTTGGACCCTGATAGGAAGATGAAGCTCTCCAGGGAGCTAGGACTCCAGCCTCGTCAAATTGCTGTTTGGTTCCAAAATAGGCGTGCCAGGTGGAAAGCTAAGCAGCTTGAGCACTTGTACGATGCACTCAAACAGGAATTTGATGTAATCTCCAAGGAAAAACAGAAGCTTCAAGAAGAGGTCAAGTCTTGCATATTTAAATTAGATGCATCTAGAATCCAGATAACTCTCTCTTGATCACTCTGTCCATGCAGCTCATGCTAGACAAGGGCCTTGCCATTTATGTCAACGCATGCCGGATTTTTGTATTATAAAATGACATTTAGTTTTGCCGACCAATTTTTTGCCTTCTAAATATAAAGACGGCAAACACATTTCAACATAAAGGTCTTTAATTTTCTGGATTTGGTAGATTTGCAAATTATGTATGTCAGTGATGAATTCCAACCTAGTACGAGGGACACGTGCAGGTAATGAAGTTGAAGGCTATGCTGAGGGAGCAAGCTTCAAGGACGCAAATATCAGCAGGATATACAGAAAGATCAGGGGAAGAAACAGTAGAAAGCACGTCAGAAGCGCTGCGTAGCTCAAACAAGCTACGGGGAACGAGTCATCAGCAGATTGCAGATCAGGGCAACTGCTCTTTCACTGTGGAGGATTATAACACTGTTTCACTGCCTTACTGGGCTGTTGGGCCTTATTATCCCTAATCTGCGAGGACTTTAACCCGCTTAAACTCTGTAGAATTAGCTATCTCATCTCAGTGAAGTGAGATTTCCTCAGCGTCAATCCTACTTGAGAGTAAGCTGCTTCTAATAAGCTTGTAGTTAGAGGCTATTCGCTGCTTCCACATGGGAGCTGCATTTGCGATATTTATTAGAATATGTGCTGGTAATGCTTTTATTGCTGAATGTGTCATGAATTCCTCAATGAGTAATCATTCTCACATCATAATGTGTTAAGAGACTGTAACTGTACTTCTCTGTGACTTGGATATCTATCCCTTCTCGGTGCCTAGCCCTCCTATACACATGTTGCTGCGTTAGTCAGAGGCTGATTGTTACTTCCTGTTGGCTCCGGAACTCTAAAAAAACTACTAGTTGAAATCTTGAAACTTAACTATTGCAAATTTGAAATCAGTTAATGCTTTTTTCTTTTCAATAAAAGTTGAAACCTTGAACAGTTTTCCCCAGAGATTTCCGAATTGGCATTCTGAACAGTATGATAATACTTAATTATTTTATTTTTTAATTTGATTTTAAAATCTTATATATATATATATATATTAAATAGTTTGTGACTTTTCTATTTAAAAAAATAGTTATCTTATATAAAACTACAAAATATTTTTCACAATACTCTTTTGCATACATTTTATTTTATTATTTGTGTGTCATTAAGTTTTTATATTGAATTTCGCTTAACTTGAGCAAGTCAAATTATTTACACCCTCTAAGATAATTGAATACATTTATTTTTCTAAATCTAAGTACTAGTTACTATAGGCTATAGTTCTAAAAAAACACCATAAATTGGGCATTCAATATTTTGTTAAAAATTTGAATCCAAATTTAGCTGGGGTTCCTTCATGGAATAAAAGAAGGCTGCCCCATTCATCAAGTCTCAAATTAATATGGAAGAGATATGGACCATCCTTTGTAACTTTATCAGTACATTTTCTCCAGAAGTTAAAGTATATTATTTTCAGAGTCTATCGCTCATATTCAATATCTTGCCCTACGTTTTATGCTCACGTTCTAACTATAATCTTGCCCAAAATAAGCCTTCAAGAAATAATCTTACCCAGATATAAGCAAACAGCTTCGGAAGTCTTCTTAGCTCTTCTCCCTTCAACAAAGCCGTTAATTTCTCATAAATTTAAACGGATTCATAAAATTTATAAATTTGATAATTTTATCTATAAAATTTAATAAATTTAATGATATAAATTTTTAAGTATATGTTTGATAAATTTTATTAATAAAAATAAAAGGACTGTTAACAAAGAGAAACAACAAACGGACGCCAGAATTATTGATTTATCGTACATTTTATGTTGCCATTATTTAACGAGGCCCGAATCAGTGAAGACTTATAAATTGACCATGGCACTAGCCATGGATGCCAGGTCCATTGGAACACGGAGGCCTAAAGGGCTTCACAGATCATGGCGCTAACCTTCCAACCAAACCAAAAGATTACCCCGACAAGTATTGATATTACAACACTTTAGAAGTGGCACGATCACTAGCAGGTTTTAAGAGTAAAAATTATTTTACACAACATTACCTATTATTAGAATAATATATAAAAATTGTGTGCACAAATATTATTTATGAATGTTAATTTTTATAAAAATAATAAATAATTTAATAAAATTTATGGCTAACTACTACTAGCTATAAAACTAAAAATATAAAATTACTCTCTAATTTTATAAAATTTACAATTTGTGTTTAACATATATAAAATTTTGTGCAAATACTATTACACTAATAATAAAAATAATATTGTTGCCTTAATATAAGTTGCACTCAGCACAGTCCCCCTGATGCGTAGCCGGCTCAACGAAGCCTCCAGCTGTAAGTATTCGCCAGAACCAAAACTGCTCGAAATAGATCAGAGTACTGTTTGCCAATAACGTACAACAAAAAGCAAAGGGAACTAAAACCCTTGCTCTATAGATCAGACAAGCAGTAAACGTTCAATTAATTTGCTGATTTCATTCGTGCAACCCACAGAAACTAATCTACAAAGGAATGAACGATGGCATCCATGTGCCCCGCAATGTTTCTCGAGCAAAACACTTCAACAGCAGATGCATCTTATAATACATCAAACCTACCAGCCACTCACGCCAAACCCAAATCATAAACCAAAAATTATTGGAATAAAGAGACAAGGGAACAGTCGGAGGCATCATAGGGATTTCCGTAACCAAAAAGAAAACTCGCTCTGCTTTCAAAATCCATTAAATAACTAGGTATTCTAAGCTCCAAACACAAGTTTGATAAAACAGTAAAAAGATTACTCAAGCGAATAAAATAGACCAGCACGAAAGTTACAAAACAATTATATTAAAATAGTAGCCAGAAACGGAACAAAACCAGAAACTCAGCGCTTCCCACCGCCACCACCAAGTTTAGGACCTTTGGGGCCAGCACCCTTGGAAACGTTGCCTTTCCCTTGTGCTTTTGCCTTAGCCGTAACTTCTGCCTTCTTTGCCTTCTTCTCATCCTTTGTTTTCTTGATCCTCTCTTTAATTTCACTACATCGTGAATTCAGATGGTAAGCTATAATATCCATAATCATAGGCCACATCTTAGAAAAAGATACAGCTTATAGAAGAAAGCAGTTATAAAACGAAATTGACATGTGAGGAATTCACAAAAGCAATGTGCAGAGTACTAAACCAGCCAAGGAAAAATAAAGATACGCACCGAAGAGCTGCTTCCCTTGCTGCATCTCGAATCTCAGGTTTCTCAGTTCTTCTCTTCTGGATGACTTCCAGAGTAGCACCAACAATAGACCTCGAGTAAGGCTTCTTGGTAGTGCGTCGCCTCTTCTTCACAGCTTCTTGGGCAATGTCCTAAATGCCATGTGAGCAGACTAACAATCAGCATGTACACAATCAAACATGCACACTCGCACTCTCATCCACACACAGGTCACAGGAAGTTCACAATAAAGCTACACTGTACAGTAACTGGCAAGTGGCATTGTAAAAAACCAGAACGTCAAATTCAACAGAATTAAGAATATTATACCATTCCTGCCTTCTGACAAGGCTCACTTGCTGGCAATAATGATCTTACAGATCAAGTACAGGAACCTTGTAAAGGTTTACATAGTTTGAGCCTCATTACAAAGAATTTCAATCAAATGTTATAAACCACAGTATTAATCACCTTCTTGTGTTGCTTCCTATACATGGCAGTCCATGTGAGCTTTGATGGCTTCAGTCGGTTGTGGAAATACCTTTTGCATTTTGAGTTGGCAAACAGGAAGACCTAATCAGTCAACAAAAAGAAACCCTCAGATCAAGAATTAATCACAATTGAATCATAGTAACCATCAAACTCAGAAAACCATTAAGCCAATCAAGGTGGGGCGCTTAACAGCTACCTGTGAATCAGAACGAATGAATCTGATGCCTTTCCCAGGATAAATCTTGGCCCCACTGAAACGACAAAGCTCCGTCCTAACATGCCAATATCAAATACCAGTTGCCAAATTTGTTGAGAAGATAAATAGTAAAAAGAATTACTCAATTACATAATGGTTGTACAACAATTAAAGACACAAATTAAAAAAGGATACCACAAAACTGAACAAGACATTATCTCAATCAATAAAATGATAGACTGATAGAATATAACTCGTTAAAAATCTATTGAAAGAAAAAACATGACAGGTATCATTGCCTGAGTGTTAAAAAAATAATCCTTTTAGCATAATTAGAACATTGCCAGTTCCCATTAATTTTTTTTAAATATAGTCCAATAGAGTCAAAATTCCTCCATTTTCATGGGAGCATATGTCTAATTTCAGCTCCCCAAGGCCAAATCATATCTATAATCATTTCAAACAGAAGTAAAAACATGCGCAATCCAAATTCTGAAGAAAAAATGACTACAGCGTCGCCTTCGACAACCCATGAAAAGAAGATTATCAAGAAAATGAGATTACCACTTACTTATTAAATTAAAACCCACTGATAGTAAGATAGTTGGGGAACCAAAATACTTCATCGTCCTTATTCAAGGAAACAATTTACTTGTAGAATAAGAAACACATCAATAAGTGGCAGAGAGTTTAAACATTCATTCACGAACAAACCACATCCATCGACCAGTGGCAGAGAGTTTAACCGAGTAACAATGGGTTTACAAAATCTTAACAAAAAAACAATTGGTACAAACACAAATGACATTGACACTGAAGCTTAGATGCCTTTAACGATCACAACATAAACATAAAACCGAAGACCAGATTTCCGCGGCAAACATACGCGTAAAGAACATGGCTAAGGACGTGCGCCAGAATAACGCATCATATGCATAGATTCCATAGAAGGGAACAAAGTAAGATGCGAGCGAAAGGACGGGAACCACATACTTGAGAACCATGGCCGCTGCGGTGGTTGCTCAAACTCAGTTCTTGCGGAAACCCTAGAACCCAACTGTCCTGTAATTCCGCATATGTATACTCCAAAAGTCGAGAAATAGCCTTCGGTTAATTTTAAAACCACGAAGCCAAAAAGTTTTTCTCGGCCCATATAGTACGCTTGAGGGAGTAGGCCAGTTCGTGCATAACCATGAACTGCTTT
The DNA here is from genome assembly GCA_037013595.1 of Dicorynia guianensis. Lineage (NCBI taxonomy): Eukaryota > Viridiplantae > Streptophyta > Magnoliopsida > Fabales > Fabaceae > Dicorynia > Dicorynia guianensis. The sequence continues at coordinate 33,086,712 of JASUAB010000010.1, forward strand.
ATAAAATTCACTCCCTGGGCCTAGTCCAGAAGAACAGTGTTTGGACTTTATTATATGGGCTTTTATGATGAGCCCATAAAAATAGATCCAAAACCATTTTAAGTTCTTAAAAATTTTTATTTTCAATTAAATTCTCGATTTTTAAATAGAGTTTTATTAATATTATTAGATTAATTAAATTCATAATTTATTAAATTTATGATTCTCTACTCATTAATTATTGATATGTTAAACATTATTAAGACATGATTTTATAAATATATATTTAATTGATATACTGGTTAGATAAATATTCAATTAAAAAATAAAATTTTAAAGATCTAGATAAAAAAATAAACATTTATAAAGATCTAAAATATAGTTTAACCAAAAAGTATTATATATTATGATGGCATATATGTACACTAAAAAAACTATAATTAATTTTATCTGAACTCAATTTTTTTCTTTTTTGGTAAAGACTCCAGTTGTAGGCTGATCAAATAAAAAGCCATCTATTTGTAGTTGAGAGAAAGGTTTTACACAAAACCTGGGTTTTGACTTGTGCTTATACTTGGTAAGAATTGAGATAACAGGACTTTTCCTTTTGTTTAATTTTGGACTATAAACTTAAACTTAAACTATATATAAAATTATTTTTTTAAAATTTAGGATATCCTTGATTAGTAGTTAAAAATTAATCTCTTTTAAAGTAAAAAGATCACTAAAATAAATATAATATTTTTTGATACCAAAATTTTAAATTTAACTCAAATTAATATATTTAAAAAAATTAATTATTTATCAACTATATACAATCTTATTAGTATAAAATTGTTTGTTTTTATTATATTGTCCTTGTTGCCAATTGGCAATTGCTACGATTCTGACTTCATCCATGTCGATTAAAAATATAGTAAAACTAGCACGTTTTATTCAGAGACAAACTTTACTAACATGCCTAAAAAATTCCAATCATTATAAAGATCATGTTTAGAGTTTGTGAAAATATACTACCATCTTTTTCTTTTTTTTTTTAATGAAATGGAAGAGCCTAAATGAATAAATATGACCCGTGTAATATCATTCTCAATGTATTGCCTATGAAATTGGAGATTCACTAGATTGTAAATTGATTTAAAATCAAATATTAAAAATGTGCTCTCTCTACTTTTATAAATTTAATTTTATAATAGTATTAATTAAAAAATTATATCATTTAAGTATTAAGTTTCATATGAAATTTAAAAAATGTGACAATTTTTAAGATATTATTAATATTTTTACTGTACTATGTGGCATAAATTATATGGTACACATAATTATTATTATCATTCACACTATTTTTAATGATCCGTGATTGTCATATATAAAAATTAGTTTTGGTTTCAAGTCAATACAATTTGAATTAAAATCTAAAATTAACATTAATCCTATCAATAATAAATTTAAACGAACTGCGATCTTGTGATTAAATTTTAAACATAATTTTAAATTTAAAAAATACATATTTAATTATTAATAAAATATAAATTTATAAGTTACAAAATTATATTAATTCATATATTAATTATTTATATACTTAAAAATTATTTAAACATAAATAATTAAGAATAACTAAAAAAATTTATGAAAATTTGGATCAATTTGGTTTTAGAATAAAATGATCAGCGCCAGAAGAACTCAAATTTTTTCAAGTCAAATTTTTTTAAATATGTCTATTAACTTTTTTTTATTCAATTTTAAACTGTTTAATCAAAAATTGACAAATTTATTAAGAATAAATATTAAAATAATATAAATAATTTATTATTAATTAATATATCACATAATTTATATTATGCAATATAATAAAAAATAATTTTTCATATTTTAGGGAATGCATTTTGTAAAACTAACATTTTTCTTGAACGACAATTGGGTATATGATTTCGTTAATTCGGCCTGGCATGACGATAGGAAATGGATCAGACGTTGGGATCTCATAAAAATTGTGAATGACTGTATAAGGAGGAAGATGACACCTCACTATAAATTAAATTAACCGGGAAGCCACTTCTGAAAAAGCATTCGCAGACCACATCCTACGCTTCTCTGTTTCTCAGGAGCCTCCAACAAACACCATTGTAACCCCGACAAGTACCAAGGTAGCATTCATTGTTCAAGTCTTGGAACTCTGAAGGCTGATTCTTTTGTGTCTGTCCACTGTCCTAGATCTCATTAATCTCCACTTTCCCATTCAAAAAATCGAAAAGCTAAAACCCTTGAACTATCACATATTACATGTCCTTCCTCTGATCGCTTGCAAGGGGCAGGGGATCAAGTTGAAGCCATCAGGTTTTGTCTAATGGGAGACAAGCACGAAGAGGATCGGACTGAGAGCAGCGATTGCACGTCCGAGGACGAAGGCACCGAAGACTACCGACGGGGAGGCTACCACGCCGTGCGAATCGGTGATACCTTCAAGAATGGTCGCTATGTTGTTCAGAGTAAGCTTGGTTGGGGCCATTTCTCCACAGTCTGGCTCGCTTGGGACACTCAACACTCTGTACACTCTCATCACTCACTCTCTCTCATTATATTCTACTTTTTTCTTTTTTACGGTGACAAGTCCATGTCTTTTAGGATCGTAGTTGTCAAAATTATGAACTTCACCTTGCGTCATTATTTCCAGGTGTTAGTGATATTTAACCTTTAGCGGTTTTGCCCCAAACTGTCGTTTGCCCATCCTGTGTTTTGTGGGCAATGGGTCATTGGGTCTGGCATTGGAGAGGATATAAATTAGAACCGTTTCTGCAGACTGGGCCTGAAAATTTTAGGAGAAAAGCTATGATTTATGTTGACAGTAGGCTTGTTTGAGTTCGGTTATATACTAATCTAATCATTTAGGAATTTAGATTCAAGTGGCTTGGCTAACAGTTCTCTGTAAAGACCAAGATGTTTGTAATCATTTAGTTTTAGTAATAGGTTACTTGTTTTTTACATCATTAGAATGAATATATACTTTTGGTGTTTGGAGACTTGCAGAGATACGTGGCTCTCAAAGTTCAAAAGAGTGCTCAGCATTACACTGAGGCAGCCATGGATGAGATAACTATTTTGCAACAGATTGCAGAGGGAGACCCAGACGATAAAAAATGTGTGGTGAAACTGTTAGATCATTTCAAGCATTCGGGTCCAAATGGACAGCATGTTTGCATGGTATTTGAGTACCTTGGGGATAATCTTTTAACTCTTATCAAGTATACTGATTACCGTGGAATGCCAATTCACATGGTTAAAGAGATATGCATTCATGTATTAGTTGGATTGGATTACTTGCATAAGCAGCTCTCTATCATACATACTGACTTAAAGCCTGAGAACATCCTCCTGTTATCAATGATAGATCCATCTAAGGATCCTAGAAAATCTGGTGCCCCACTTATTCTTCCTAATACTATGGATAAGACAGTACTGGAGTCAGGAGTTGCAAAAGACATGAAATCATCAAATGGGGATTTAATTAGGAATCACAAGAAAAAAATTACAAGGAAAGCTAAGCAAGCAGCTCAGAATTGTGCGGATAAAGAAGCTACCAAGGAAGTTGAGGGGGATCCTAAAACCCTAGGTGCCATCGAATCATCTCCCAATTCAGTTTCTGTAACAGAACAAACTTCTAGTTCTGCAGGCACTAATAGGTTATTGGATGCAGATGGAGCAAAGGTAACTGGCTTAAAAAACCAGAGTAACAAAAGAGGAAGCCGCTCAATGAGGCAAAAGCTGCTGGAATCAGTTGACCTCAAGTGCAAATTAGTCGACTTTGGCAATGCTTGTTGGACATATAAACAATTTACAAATGATATTCAGACAAGACAATATCGCTGTCCAGAGGTGATCCTTGGATCGAAATACTCTACTTCAGCTGATCTTTGGTCCTTTGCTTGCATTTGTTTTGAACTAGCAACTGGAGATGTACTCTTTGATCCTCACAGTGGTGACAACTTTGATAGGGATGAGGTATGTACCTACTATTCTCTTACATGTTCCATCTGCTTATTTTAATGCTCAGGAGTGAAAATTTAATATGTTGTGGTCCTTGAATGTGTAAGATGGAGGTAGGAATTTAATAAGATGCATAATATTTTAATCTAGTCTTACTCAATTCTGTCAACAATCTTATGGGGACTGTCACCCTAGCAGTTTTCGGAATTAGTGTACCCTTCTTGTATGCTTATATTGTTTGTCTTGCATATGAAGGCTTTAAGTTGGGTATTAGTTCCATCACTGATATAGGAAAGATGAGTGTGGCTGAATATGAAATTTCAGGCTAGAAAGCTTAAATAGAAAATGAGAATTCAACTTTTTGGTTATTTGGTTGTTGAGGTAGCGAGAATGGCGAGACTTTGTGATGGCAGGTAACGAGTAAATCTTTTCTGAGAAAAATAGAAGTATCAAAATTAAATGAGATGCACAAAGTGCAAGAGGATTGGGATTGAAAAGAAAAGAGGGTTATAGGATAACTATTAGATTGAAGATGTGCCAGTATGGTAACATAGATGTTGATGGAGAATGATATAGATCTTGAAAAGTCTAGTGGTGATTGTCAAACTAAAATTTGATTAATGGAGAAGAATATAATTTGGCACCAGCCTTGGTTCCATAGGCATGGAAGTGCCTAATGGAATTATGTCACACTATACTAATGGATGAAGTTCAGGCCACTGAAATTTTAATTTGTTCACTTTATTTCTTTCAAGCAGTATATATAGATGTACATTATATTATAGACACACACACACACACACATATCTATTGGGCGGGGATCAATTGACACTGGTTTAAGACTTGACAGACTTACTCCACTTAATAACTTTTTAAAGAATAAGAATTTTACCAGTCCAACCATTGGATTACGAGTAGATATCATGCTGATCTAGCATGCAAAATTTCATAAAAACTAAATAAGTTTGCTATCGCATGGTTGATATATTCTATTGTTTTAAAGGTATATATATATATATGCTCATTTTAAGATATTCGAAGAAATAGTAAATAGTCTTAGATTAAAATGAAATTTTAGGAACATAATATAGATGATGCAAATTTGCAAACTGTTAATCTAACTGGGGAATTTGTGAAAGTTTGATCCTACACAAAGTTATACACTTGAGTAAGTCTAATTTTGATTTACATTGGTATCAACAAATCCTATATATATAGTCCAATTCCCTGAAGGTTTTAAAGACCCAACGCATAAGCTGCTCATTCTGAAACAGAATTCAGAAATTAACAAATCATGCAATCAAAGCTGAAATAGCATAATAGAACCTCCAGAAAGGACCATGGACTGAACTACTACAGTGAATAGAGAACATAATCTGAAGTCTGAACTATTTAGTCAAATTTAATTAACTATAAAGCCCATGTAATACTACAGTTAGGCCTTAAACCATATAGGGAGCTCTTTGGGCCTGTAACTTCTTCCTTTCACCATTTGCTTGAAGTACTCTTACATTTTTTATGCATTCTTTATTAAATAACACCTGTATCAGTGACTGGAAAAAGAAACTCCTTTTATTCTTCACTGCATGGACCACCCCATGCCTTCCACATGCTGTAACCATGTTTTGATGAGTAACAAGGAGAGACTTTTGAAGGAGGTGGTAAATGGGATGATAATCAGTCGCAATAATCATGCATTTAGGATCTGGTCTAAGTGGTTAGTTATAAGTGGTCTTATGACTTAATTAGGACGAGGACCTTCCTGTATGACATACAGTAACTCTTCCTGTAGTTGTAAAGATGGAACAAACCCTTCAATTTCTCACGTTTTAGACGAAGAACTATGGAAACCATATGTATGGAACTTAGATTTAGCTAGGGTAGGAGATTGAAAGAAAACTTAGGTAATAAGAACTGCGAGAGTTACTGAAGAGAGATCATTATACTGTGTTGCGTCAGCTATGGTAGGAGTAAATAAACTAAAGAGATTTCTCATGAACTTTGGGGCTTGGGTGAAATAGAGAAGTGCATCTAAGTTTCTGTGGTCTAAAGATGGGAAAAATCTATTCCCACTACTTTGTTTTCAATCTTTATATCTGTTAGGTCTCATAGTTCAGTTTATGAGTCTCAGTAAATTTAATGGTTGAATTCAATGAAGTGAGGATTATGTGGAAATAATGGGACTCTCTAAAGATAGCCTTGAATCTAATGGGTAATTTTACATGTTTCTATGTTTATGGTACACTTGTGAATGTTTGAGGAACTACATATCCTGAAACTGAATATAAGGGGGATGTGTAGTGACACAAAAGGATAGGGTAAGAATAGAAAACATTGGGGTTAACTTCAATTAAAGATAAGATGAAGGAGAACCTAACATGGTTTCGATACATAACACAAAATACAAATGAACATGTAGAAGAGAGAAAATCCAGCTAGAAATATTGAAACATAAAATAAGGCTATGCTTGTGAGACAGGGAGTGGAAAATGTAACTTTAATAGGGACCCAGTGGCAATAAACAGTTAATGCGGAACCTTTCATATAATATGTTTTAGGACTTATGTCTCTGAACCTAAGCATTTGGGTTTGAGCTTGATGTTGATGAATTTCTTGAATAACAAGGGGAGGTGATAGAAAGACGATTAAGGATAACCTAGCAAAGATTTTACAATTTTGGAGAAATTATTGAAAAAGTCAGTACATATTGTTTAAAGAGTGGTTAATTTGTTAACCATTTGTTTACTTAATTAACCACTCGTTTAATCATTCTAAACTTCACATAAATTTGCTGGATATCCTAATCATAATTCTCCCAATAAAAGTTTGTAACTTCTTCATAGCTTGAACTATTTTGTTCTCCTTCTCCTTTCATATTGTACTGTGCTGTACGTCAGGGAATTCACATATCTAACTGTTTCTGCTACCGTTGGACCAGAGATAACTGGGAGGCTGGGACTATAAATGCTTTACATGTGAGGAATAACTTTAAATTGTTTATTCATAATTTTGATTTGCCTACTAAATACCTTCCCTTCCACCTTAAAGAAAAGGAAACAAAACGCAGAAACTTCTTCCTGTTGTTGCAGGGGGAACTTTGTTTAAAGGCCAGCGTAGGATATAAATAATTATATTCTGATTAATCCGAACAACTGTATCAATTTTTACTTGTAAACAACCTTTACATCTCTTTTGCATTCCATTAGCTGACTGCTGTATTTTTTTAAAATAAATTACTTTATTTTGTGCAATTTAATTTGTTTATTTTAGTGGGCATCTGTTGAATGATCACAAATAAGCAAATTATATTCTACTGTTGACAATTTATTGTTGAGAAATCATTTTTTCTGCTAAGTGATCTACAGGCCTTGCTTATTTGTTGTGCAATCTACTCCTGTGTGATTGCTAAAATAGATTTTGCCCTGTATTAATGCTGGGTTGTTCAGAATGGGGTTGGAGAAAGAGATATTTAGGATAGGGAAAAAGTTCACAAACGGCCCTCTGGGCAACTAGATTGTAGGTTCCATAGTTTAGTCTACTAGACTTAATAAATTTAATGGTTTGTTTTATTTTAAGTGAAATTTTTGTGAGTTTTAGTTTGTGAAAATAGTGGAACTGTTTACGATAGCATGATGTTTTAGTTGATTTATGATATAATTGATTTCACTGATAATAGTATATATTATGTATGCTGAAGCCTTTGCTTACTGGCAGTATGCAAGTGTCCTTCTCGCCATCCTTAATTTCAACCTTTCGTTGACTTGGACTAAACAAGTTTTTTTTTTTTTTATTTTGGGCTTTCTTATTTGAGTTTTAGCCTGCCTGGTTATTCTTCTGTGAATCTGTCCCTACTGAAAACTTGCATATCTGATGCTTTAGGTAGTTCGTTGCTGTCAAAGTAATGGCTTGGTTGATGTCCTGTTCTTGGAAGCAAGTTATTGGATGTAATTGTGCATCCTATTTTAACTTGTATTGTGGAGTTGCCGCTTTGATTGTTTGTGTTATTGCACTGACATTCTAGAATTATTTGTATTTGGATTCGTGGTTTAGACAGATAACTGATGAAAGTTTTCTCTGTTACAAATCTTTCCAGGACCACTTGGCATTAATGATGGAACTTCTGGGAATGATGCCACGTAAGGTAATAATATCATGCTTCCATTTCTAAGCAGCTCTTTTCATTACAAATTTACAATCATGGCTAACTTTCAATGTATGGACTACAATTCTCAGATTGCACTAGGAGGGCGTTATTCTCGTGATTTTTTTAATAGATATGGCGATTTGAGGCACATTCGCCGGTTGCGTTTCTGGCCCTTGAACAAAGTTCTCATGGAGAAATATGATTTCAGTGAGCGAGATGCAAATGACATGACTGACTTTCTGGTTCCCATCCTTGACTTTGTTCCTGAGAAACGGCCTACAGCAGGTCAGTGCCTTCTTCATCCATGGATCAATGCAGGCCCACGCCTTTTGGAGCCATCTGTGCCTTCTAGTCACAACCCAGCTGCGGATAGCGCCATCACTGACCAAAAGAAAAAGGACAAGGATGAGAGGGAGGCCATGGAAGTCGGAATGGGAAATATCGCAATCAATTCAGATTCTACACCGCTCACAGATTCATCCAAAACAGGCAGCCACAAGTAGTTCATCTTGCTTGAACTCTTACCTTTGTGGCTCTGCTTATATGTACTGATCGTGGCCCTGCGTTTCCCATTCAGCGATGGCTGTTGTTTGTTTTAGGGGCATAATGGTTTGTCCTTGACATGATCTACTGAATTGTTGCGAATGGGCACGGGATAAGGTTGCATTTATTGAGGTCAGCCAGTCCTTCAGCACAACTCAATGGCTTAAACAAGTTGGATATTCTGAGTTCTTTCACAGCAGGAGTTTCACAATGATATCCTTATGGGGCACAAATGACCTTTGTTATTAGAGCAATGGACTTGTTTGTGAACACTGTTCATTCTCTTTTACTCTTGTGCCGGATGCTATTCTTGATACAGATTTTTCAAGTCGTTTTTTAGTTTTCGTCTGAGTTTTGTCTCTGTTCTTGTGATATTCTTTTCTCGTTTAATATTTTTTATGTTACCACTTGGGTCCCACCGGCTATACACGTGGATCGCTGCGCGATGCAAGTAGAATGATGTTTTTATTTGATACTTTTTTTAAAAAAAATCTAAGATATTAAAATACATACTATATTTGTTAGAAGATATTTCTTTTAGGATTATTTATTTAAGAGAAAAAAACCCTTTCAAATTCTGTGTTCGAATTCAGATTTTGGTGTATATATTTAAATAATTTATATTTTTTCATAAAAAAAAAATCTTGTTTTGGTGGTATCTCATGAGAGTCCATGATATCATGCAGAAGAAAGCAATTTTGTTCAATTTGTTTATTATTGTTATTTAGTGCTCTGAGGAACCACACAAGAAAGTAAAAATAGCTTCTTGTTCTTTAAAAAAGTTCAATTCACAAGCAGGAACAAACTTTTTTTTTTTTTTTATGGGTTCTTCTGATGCTAAACGAGCCAGTAATGGACACAAGCAGGAACTAACGTTGTTCTAGACTTCTAGTTCCTATGCCTCCAAAGCTCCGTAAAGCCATGAAAAATAGTTAAAGGCGTAGTTTCTTAAAGCACAAAATTATAAGTCATCTAACTTAGGTTAGTATTTGTTTTAGTTTATTTTATGTGTTGAGTAATGCTTATGTAAATTAGGTAAGTACTTGTTTATGTTTCATGATATAAATACTTTTTTATATTTCATATTTTATAATATTTTTTTTTTACTTATAACGTGAGCCTAATTATAAAATAAAATGATATAAAAATAACTAAAATTAAAAATAACAAAGTAAAGATTCAAATCCGAGTTGACTTATTATGTTAGTGTAAGCATTGTTCCTTTGTCCAATTTCCACTATTTCCTTTACGCATATCAATTGAAACGCATGCAGCAGGTCATCTTCATTAATTGATGCTCCACGTACAAAAATTCCAACCACATATTCACGGAACACGTAGACCTTACACGGGAACCGATCCTGAGATCTAAAGGCAGAGGAGAAAGAAAAAATAAATATAAAATTAAAATAAATAAATAAATAAATAAAATTTATAAAAATATATTTTAATATAAATTTAGAAAAATGAAACGAGAATTCAAATTCACCTTACACAAAGAGAAGCTAATATCTCACCTCACCGCCAAAATTTCAGTTGATACTATAAAATCCCGACAGTGATGTATGATTAATAGAGAAAAAAAATTATATGTATCTAATTTTATGTATTATATATATAAATAAATATAAAAATATAAAAAATATAAGAGTATATAAAATTTATGTATATTTAAAAATAAGATTTGAATTTTATAATTTAAAAAATATAATATAAATAAATAATTATAATAATTATTAAATATAAATAATTTATAATTTATAAATTTAAAATAATTATAATCATTAATTTTTTATCAATAATTATTTATTTATATTCATTTCTTTAAAATACACTTACTGTTTTAAAGAATCTGAATTCCTAAAAATATACATTGATTTTATTCTTCGATTCTGGCTGAATGGTGCCAGAATCTAGGGGTAGACCCAACAAAACTTCCCCGCATATTCCAACTGTCCTGGGAGAATGGGAGAGGATGAAAGAATTATTGCACGGACTAAGGATGTATTGTGTCCTATTATTTTTTAAAGAATAATTTAATTAATTAATTTTTTACAAAATTATTTAATTTTTAAATTAAATAATTTAAACATTCTATAAATATAATAAAAATAATTTAATTTTTTCACAAATATAATTAAAATAATTTAATTTATTCACAAGTATAATTAAATAATTTACTCATAATTTAAACTTTATTTTTATTTTTAAATTTTTAATATTTTTCTTTTAACATAAAATTATATTTTCTTTTAATAAATATTAATTTTTAATTATATATATTTTAATTATTCATTTAATTAAAAATAAATTTATATAATAATTATATCATATTAAATAAAAATAAAGTACAAATCATTATTAGTGGGCATGTGATGCCAAAAAGATGAATTCAGTGATATTAAATTGTTTAATTCAAAAATTAAAAAATTTAATTATTTTTTTAAAAGAATAAAGAAACAAAAAATGTATTTACTCTATTATTGTATAATTTTTTTTATTTTATTTTTTTATTTTTATAAATTAAAATATATAAAATTATTAAATTTTATAATTTAAATTATGAGACCTAATTTAACAGATTAACACTCTCAAAATTAATTTTACAAGGTGTTTACAGGTAGAGTTTAATTTAAGGCTCCTAGATTTTTCCTTTTTCAATTTTTATCCAATTCCAAGCTCTGAAGCCTACGCATAACATACGTATTCAACCACTTGCTTTCCCTACTTTATGGCATATTTGGATAAAAGAATTGACGGTAAAGTTTGAGTGGATTAACCCACTGAACTTGCAAGAGTCATTTTGAACTTTTGGAGGGGTGGGGGAAAAATATCTTAACCTTTTGAATGTTCACACGGCAAACCCCATTGAATATCATTTCCGTATTTTTCAAATTAATAATTAGTCCAGAGAATGAACGACCACCTACGAAGCAATTAGAAATAAGGATCCTAAACTGTGAGGGTGTTAGCCAGCAGCTAACATTGCACCACAAACCGATATTTCTCCGAAGGAGAGGCAATCTAGCCTTATTAATTAGAAACAAAGATCTTCCTGTTGGTCAACTAGCATTGACCAACATTCCTGAATGCTTGTCTTGGTTTGCAAATCACTCCTTGCCATTACTATTTATAAATTACTGACTGCTACAAAACCGTAGAAATCCCATAAACTCATGGTTGTGGATCATTTGAATGCTCTCCTTAGTGCCCACGACACCTGACAGGACAAGAGTTACAATCAACTGAATATGCTAAAACTCGAGAGTAGCAACCATGGTAGATCAGCAAGAACAATGTAAATTTGCCTTACCCATGATGAGAGCGCTAGCAAATATGACACCAGAGAGGATGAATACAATGATGGATGCTCTCCCAAGAAAAGTTACTAATTTTCTTACAAAGGATTGTCCCCAAAAGCCAGCTAAAACAGACACTGTTGTCAGGTACAACGCTGCCAAAGAAATACAAGAACAATATAAGCTAGAGAAATTCACTCTTGGATCATTAAGTCTAGTGAAATCAGCTAAAATGTGAAAATGTGTTTGATAAAATCATAAAATTAAACTTAAAAAGGAATTGGGGGAGTTGAAGGAAACAACATACCATAAGGAATGGGGAACCTCTTAAGGAGATAGAATTCCACCACGGACAAAGAAGATGAAAACATCATCACAAATGTTGCGGTTGCACTAGCAACCTGCAATTTAGACCAACAACATCCTTGGAAATTAAAATTACAACAATTTAGTCTCAATTTGAACTGTCTCACGCTCACCCAGTTGAAAACCTCATAACTATACCTGGGGGATGACACCAATCTCTAGGAGAAGAGGGCCCAAAATGAACCCACCTCCAGAACCAAGTAGGCCTCCAACAGTACCCCCTAAGATGCCACAGAGTGCACAAAATGCTAGGTTCAACGCGGTCCATTCGATTGAAGCCTGGCAGATGGATTCAGGGTTACCCGTGCTCATCCTCTTTTTGTGCTCCTTGTTCAACGTGACTGCTTCATAACCATACAGCACAAGTGCTATTGGAAACTGAAACATGACAAGGAAAAAGGTTTTATTTAGTTCACTGCATAAAAAAGGTTGAGTAACAAGTTGCGCTCATGTCAGTGCCATTGTCATCAAACCTGTAGGCAGAAAAGCACCCAATACCATGTACCGCAAACCGCAAGATCATTCTGCAGACCAACGACGAAAATATTGGAAACAAAAATAAAAACTTGAATAGTGAGAGTGCGAGTGGGAGTCGGAGGAAGATAGAGACAACTTGAGAGAGAGACAGACTTGCCTTGATGACTTGAAGTAGTAGGAAACAAACCCACACAACCATTAGCAACAAAATCCTCTTCCATCTAAGGTTGAAACAAAGAATTTGCTGAACGATAAACGTCAGTTTCACTCACCTATAAAGAATTGAAAGATTTAATAGCATAAAAAGAGAAATCTACATACCATAGCTGACTTCTCTTCTTTAGGAATCAACGGTTCGATCAGAACTGCATATTTCAGGGAATACAGTCATTTTCACTCCACAACTCCAAATTCAAATTAAAGAAGTGGTATCATGTAGGAAACCATTTACAGAAAATGATGTATATATTCCTATTTAATTTCCAAATGCAATATTGATTTATTTTCTTATTACTTTGCCAAAAGACTACTTATATGGGTTTTCACGGATTAACTTAGTAATTCTATAAGTGGAACTGTATGTTTGTCTAACGTTCACCACGGGAATTACCTAAGGTCGCTTGTTGCTTGGCCATCTCTTTCTGCAGTAAGTAAACAAAAATTACACAGAAAAAAAAAAATAATGAGATACTTCCACTAAATTGTACAGTTGATAGCATATAAGCATATTCATGGTTTGACATGATGAAAATTTGACCTTCAGAAGAGTCTCTTCCTTCCACATCTCCATTCCTTTAAAAAAAGACCTTGATGAGGTACCTGACCAAATTAAAAAATAAATAAATCGAGATTCTGTCATCAGTGACAAAAAAAAAAGTAGTATTATGTATATTGAAATGATTTGTTCAAAGTACAAAGACTGATTTTTTTTTTTTTGGTCCGACGACTGCTTATTTTCAATGACATATATAATTTACCTATGAAGAGAATAATGATAAGAACAGTGACAAGCCAATAGGGGAATACAACGCTAAGGGCTACGCCAACTGTGATTCCAAGCATGAGCACGGGTTGGAACAGTAGCGCCAAATCATAGTCCAATATGGGCACTTCTTTTGTTGGATGGGGCACTCTAAGATTATACCAAACTGAAGATGCTGATGCCCCCATTATCATACCTGGAAGTCAACCAGAAACTTGGTAAACTACAAGACAAATTAAGTGCCAAGTTCACGTCTTATTTAAGCAGTAAAATCTAAGTTTTAAATTTCAATATATATTTGGAAACAGCCAAGAAAATGCTTCGAAGAAATTGAACTGTTTTGGAATCTGCCTTTTCGCAAATAACATACCTGTCTTCTTCCGCATTATCCCAATGAGTTAAATATTAAAAAAAAAAAAAGAAGAGAAATAATAGAGAGCAAGCGAAAGAGTGAAATCTACATTTCGAAAGAGCAGCGGCAGACTTGGTATCAAACCCAACAATCAAAGTGAGCATGGGAACGAAAATGCCTCCCCCGCCGACCCCACCCACCGTTCCACAAGCCGAACCTAGAAAGCCGATTACTGTTGCTAACGCTAGTCTCCAACTGAATTCCAAATTCTGGACATATCAAGAAACCAAAGATTAATCCTTTTCCAGTGTCAACAATAAATAAATGATAAATAACCTAGATTCGACGGGAAACAGAGGACGTACGGGCCAAACTTTATCGGTATTGGATCCTAAACTGGCATGAGATTCGAGAGAATCGGCGGCTAACAGAGACGTTTGGCTGGATTTGTTGTGGTCGAGGAACACGACGGAGAGAAGAGCAAAAGAAAAACCAGATAGAAGATAGAGGAGGAATCCGCTGGTGGACATGGCGGTCAATTGAATTTGGTTACTATTGAGCAATAAGAAGAGCCAAAACAACTACGCAGTTACGTCGCTATGTCCTACACTCCTTCTCCGCAGGGACCATATATACAAACCTGTCAAACCCGGACAACTGCTGTATAGCAGGCGAAGCGAGGCAAGTATCACATGCATATCTGCTCGCTCACGCAGGGTACTCCACGCTGCAAATTTAGCAATCGCAGATTCATAGTGCACGTGGCAGTGCTTGATTGGAGAAACGATAAACCCACCTTTTTAGTGCAAAGGAATGTTATTATTAATTGATTGTGACAGATTAATATATTATGTCAACGAATCTTGTGAGCGATACTTTCCTCGTAATTAACCAGTTTATACGGTAGTAATTTTTATGAATTTTATAATTTAATAATATAAAATTTAATAAATATAATAATTAAAATTTTATAAAATAAAAATAAGTGCGCTAAAATAGTGGTAG
Organism: Dicorynia guianensis; assembly: GCA_037013595.1. Lineage (NCBI taxonomy): Eukaryota > Viridiplantae > Streptophyta > Magnoliopsida > Fabales > Fabaceae > Dicorynia > Dicorynia guianensis. Next base: position 33,101,843 of record JASUAB010000010.1, read on the forward strand.
TGCAACGCAAAGAGGTCAACCCCTCCCGTTTGTTGATTGCAGTGGATCCCAGGGTACAGAAAATTCACCCTCTCCACGTTTCTATTGTGTTCATGGTATTCTGTCTCCTGAAGAATATACTCGAATTCCTGTCCGTTCTTATTTGGCAGTACTCATTCCGACAATTAATACGGAAAGTCGATGATTTAGGAATTTTTTTTTTCTATGGAGGGTCAAAATTATATGCACTTGGCCGTGAATATTTGTCAATCGGTTAAGGTTCAAATTGCTTCTCTTTTTAGTAAATTGATTACTTCCTTATTAGTCATTTCCATTTTCAATTATCTATATATATATATATATATATATAAAGAGAACATTCAAGTTTTTTTTTAAAAGAAAATGTCATGTGCAAAGAAACATAATTAAATGTTAAAAATTAAATAAATAAAAATATGAAAAATAAGAAGAAATAAAATTGAATTTGACATTAAATGTTTTAAAATAAATGAAAAATTAAAAATTAAAACTTAAATCATGTTCAATAAAATCATAAAATTAAAATCATCTAATATTAAATACTTTATAGTTAATTAATGAATAATAAAAAAGGAATTTATTAGTTTTATAATCTATATTAATTACATTAAAATTGATAATCAACAAAATCACTAATTTATTGCTTAAAACATTTAAGAGATGATGTTTTCAACATTTAGATCAGTAATAAATATTGTCACATGTCATTAAAAATTATATAATTAAAAATACAAAAAATAAAAATGAGAAAATTAATTTTTTTGGCATTATTAAAATTAGATTAACTAAAATCATAAAATTAACGTTGTCTATCATTACATGATCTGTAATTAATCAATAGAGAAACAAAATCACTCATTGATCAGTATGAAACATTTATTGCTGGAATAAATATAAATACAAAAATATATAATTAATATTAAAGGTTAAATAACTAATACATAATAAAAGTAAAAATTTATATTGCATGTGTCAAATCATATCACATTTAAGTTTATTTGGATAATTTAAAATGTAGAATGCATTTCAGTAAATGATTATATATGAAAAGATAAAAAAAATTATCTTAAATGTATAAATTATTATTTACTTCTTTATATTTTTATTTAAGTGATATTTTCATCAATAGTATTTCTTTTTACATAACTTGATAGGCATAACCGCAATGATTTTTTGTTTGATATCAATCCGATACTCACTAAACAGAAGAATTAAGCACCAGAGAGCTACAAACAGAAGGACGAGGATCCTCTTGGGACTTACAGAAATCAGAGACACTGAAGCTAAGTGGGATAAAGAGTCTGCAATGATTTTTTTTTTTAATTAATATGAAGCAATGGTTAAATTAATTAATTGACTTTTAGCATGATTTCAAGTGGCTTTTGCTTAAGTTTTTTTTTTTTAATTTTTGTGCTATATATGTCACTAATATTAAAAGTTGAGATTGATTGTTGCTAATTATATGGGAGACGATATGACACCTCGCATAAAAAAATGATATGTGTATGTAATTTTATACATTATATATATGTATAAATACAAAAAATAATAAAAATATAAAAAGATGTACAAAATGTGTATATATAAAAACAAACATATAACATAACTCCCTTAAATCTAATATCTCAACAATATTAGAAATGAGATTAATAGATTAAAATTAATTATTCAAAATCATTGTTTTGTCCATTGATGTTTACACATAGAATTTTTGTATAACTCTTTTAAATTTGTGTCCTTTTTTTTCTAAAATTTTATTTTTATTCATAAAATATCTACGCATATAAATATCATTTACCTCACTTACAAATTCAGCTTTATTATTGCCACGGAAAGTCAATTAATCATAATTACTGATGGGTGTGAAAGGACACATAATTAACCTACAGCAAACTCAACATAGGTGTGCCTGTTATTGGAATCTTGCTAAGCAAAGTACAACAAAGGTCTACCCGGATTTGAGAATTGAGATGAGGTAAAACATACAATGATAAGATGATAAATTTTTATATTTTGTTAGAAATATGTTCATGTAGTAGAAGTAGCTTTCTTTGGTCTAACGTTCGACAAAGTTTATAAGATGGGTGCTAATTGTTCATCAAATATGCAAAATTGGAGATGATAAAGGAGGCAGTCATATAAAAATAGGGAAATTCTTCATAGCCATTAGTCATACTGCCTACCCCGTGGTGTTTGACCTATATAATTGTTCAGGCTGAATGGGTCTAAAAGTAGGGAGATTCTTGCATTTTCCGAGAAAACACAGATTCAGAGGAAAAAAAAGTACAACGATTGAAGAGGCAAAGTCTATCTGGCATTGCGTCGCCCTCCTACTCTTTCATGTGCACTTGATGATTCTATCCTTTCTACTTTTTCACCCCGCAATTGGACCAAAATATTATACAATCTGTTCTAATTGTAGTTTTTGTTTTCAAAAATTGTGTTGTTTAGTTTTTTTTTTTTTTTTAAAAGATGTCTATATTTTCTTTTCCCAGCTTTCCTCAACATCAATTATACGACACTGAAACAATTGAACACTGCCGGTGCATTCATTCATTCATGAAATTTTGGTGAAAACGGACAAGCCTGTGTCCTCTGCAACCGAGGAATTGAAACCTAGTGTTTTTTGCTTTGTCATGAACGCTTGATTTTTGGTGTTGGGTCACGACAGTTTCAAACTTGAATGCGATCCTGTTGGAGGGCCAGGTCCAATAATCAAACCAATACTAATTCAACGTTTCTTAATAGCCACCAAATCGCAAAATAACCTCGTAACGGGAAAACAAATTCTATATGCTGGGCAAAGACAAACATGATATTGCTCAGCATAGACGGCCACCCAGAAAACGCAACAACTTGTTATTACATCATTATAATGTTCCCCCTTCCCCTCCTTGTATAATATAACTATATAAGGAGCTGCAGCACCATCTCATTGGTGATCACATCTTCTCGCGACGCTCCACCTGGATGGTGCCTTCATCCTTCAACCGTCCCACATCATTAAAAGTTTGCCCCGTCATCTGATCTGCTGCTTTCAGCGTTTCCGCCACCGCACCTGGCCTACTCTCCTCCACATTGATCACCACCTTCTCCCCACGCCCTCCGGCTCCACCATCCTCCCGGGCTGCGCGTGTCTGCTCCACCACCTCCGAAGGTTGAGTCAGCTTCGACTTTATGGCTTCTTTCACACTGCCCACTGCACCCAAGATATTACTCGTTGCGGCACTTCCCCTAGACAAATTCGTAACCAAAAACCACAATCAAACTATCAAATCTTCACCAATCAGCCTCTACGAGTCAATTTTTTTTTGAAGGAAAAAAATTGGAACAGATATTTTCTTCATTTAATTTATAATCTGATATTAATAGTCAGAGTACGGACATTAACTCTAAAAAATTTTTGGTGTCGGAGTACATACATCACCTCTAAATAAAGTTTTTTTTTTTTTTAAAAAAAGATGACTCACCGATCTGCCTCTTCCTTGGAGTCGTGTTCTTTTCGACTCGCCTCATCACTGTATTCTTTACCTTGCGGTTTTAGCTCATCCATTTTCTGCCTTGCTTCTTCGTCTGCCCCGCTCAGCTTTTCCTACACGTCCGCCAATAAATAGTTCCTGAATTTGTACCTTAATTTTCTCAAAAGCTAACTATATTAACTTGGTTATCATATAATTGAAATAATCATAATTGAATAAAGGTTAAACCATGGTCTTGTCCTTTGTCTCTGCAGTTTTCTGTTTGGTTGCCTCCGCCGTCTCCGAAGCCTTCTGCTTGGTTTCCTCTTTCTTGCCCGTCAAGAAATCCATAGCCCGCTTAGCAGCATCCGCGGCAGAGTCCTTCAGCTCTCCCAACTTCCCCATTGTAGTGTCCTTCCCTTCTTTTGCTTTCTCAGCACTATAATCCTTGTACTCACCCATCTTGTCCATGGTAGCATCCTTCCCTTCTTTGGCCATCTCAGCCACATAGTCCTTACACTCCCCTGCCTTCTGCATCGTCGTGTCCTTAGCGCCCTTGGCCTTCTCCGCTGTATAGTCCTTATACTCCCCTGCTTTCTCCATTGTTTTGTCCTTAGTATCCTTGGCGTTATGTGCTGTATAATCCTTGTATTCCCCTGCCTTATTCATTGTCACATCCTTGGTTTCCTTTGCTTTCTGAGCAGCATAATCTGCATACTCTGTAGTTTTCTCCTTTGTTGAATCCTTGGTTTCCTTGGCTTTCTGAGCCGCTTGGTCCGTATACTCACCTATCTTCGCACCTGTTCTGTCTGTAGTCTCCTTGGCAGAATCATAAGCACCGCGAGACTTATCAGCGGATATGTCTCTGAATTCCCCGCATTTGTTCTCAGTAGCATAGAGTCCCTCCCTTGTGGTATCGGCAGCATCATGGCCCTTCCCAACCACGGCTTCCTTGGCATGCTGGTAGGTGTCATGAACTGTCCTCAACATGGACCCTATAACACCAGGTCTCTGCTGATCTTGCTGGTCCGTGCTCAATTTAAGACCTTCTTCCTCACGCTGTCTTGCTCTGTTAACATCTTCAAGATCCTTAGCAGCAAGCTTTGCCGCCACCTCAGCTCGATCCTCCTTGAATTCCCTTTCTGTACCCAACTTGATTCCTCCTTCATTGTCGCGATCTCTTTCTCTGTTAGCCTCTCCAATGTCTTTAGCAGCTAGCTTTGCTGCTGCCTCGGCTCGATCCTCCTTGAATTGCCTCGACGCCATTGATCACTGAATTTGGATTTCTCAACGATGCGCCCTCACTTGTCACTGCAACTGATTCGTGGAAGAAAAAAGAATTGATCTTCTCTGGTGAGCTCAGGTACGAGTAATTAGCTTTACGGTGTTGTGATACGAAGAAAGCAAACCGATGTTGGATATATAAACAGTAACATTTTTAGAACGGTGCTAAGGGCGAGTGACACGTGGGAAATAAGATGCGACATGGCAAGAAGGGTCGGTGGGTTGGCACTTGGCAGGCATGCTAACAAGGTGTGACACGTAATCTGGGGTGCTCCTCGGAGGTGACATCTAAAGCATGGTAATGTCATTGTGTGGAAATCTTCAAGAAAAATATTTGATGAAGAGAAGTAAAAGGTCATGGACATCCATTTCGATGTTGGTAGTAGTCTGGCAGTGATGGAATGAGAGGCATGCGGAAAAAAGTGCAAGAATTTGATTTTGCTGACTCATTTAATTTTTATATTATAATTGTTTAATATTTAATAAAAAAGAGGCATGCATAGGGGCCAAGTGTCATACGACGTGTCATATGCGTGGTAAGGGGCGGATCGTACTCTTCGCAAGTCAAGCAGTTAGCGACGAGGAGCTTCTGGTTCTTCCTCTATTTTCCCCATCTTCCTTGTGCCTAAAGGCCTAATCAACCAACCCGGCCTAAACTGAACCGAAGATTCGGTTAAATTTAGTATGGCTAATGAACCGAAGACAAGAGAAAGTGAGAGTTTAGAATCCTTACTTAAGAATTAGAAAATAAGAGTTCGGAATCCCTACTTAAAGAATTGAGAACTGTAAAATTTTGGGGTTTTATATTAATTTATGAAATTTAATAATTTAATCAAAAATTTATAAGAATTACTTATGAAATTAAAAAAATATGCAAAATCTAGTTAAAATTTTATAAAATTCATTTATGAAAGTAACAAACCGAAAAAAATTATGCAGGATGGTGATATATTGATATATGGAATCCTTACTTAAGAATCGAAAACTGTGAAATCTTGGGGTCTCATATTAATTTATAAAATTTAATAAATTTAATAATTTAATTAAAATCTTATAAAAATATATTTATGAAATTAACAGACAAAAAATTATGCAAAATCTAGTTTAAATTTTATTTATAAAAATAGAAAAACCGTAAAAAATTATGCAGGCTGGTGATATATTTAGTGGTTATCAATTCTTTATATTTTTGGTAGTCGAGCTCAAAGAAAAGAAAAAAAAAAAACTCTAGGCAACAATTTACTTAAATCAATCTAACTATCCTATGGTTTTGTATTGGGTTATAACATCCCTGATTCAAAACGAATCTTGATTCTTATATTATCTCCAACATTGCAAGGCAAAATATATTGGTTTGAACATCTAAAATATTTCTTATCTAATCACACATACTGTATTTTTATCGATTTTCTGCATTGATCTGTGTTTTTATTTTGTCAACATTTTTCGTGTTCACCTAGTTTTTCTACCGCTGTGGAAATTTCAATTTGAATGGAAAATAATTGGAAAAAGCACTAGCATCCAATATACAAAAGCGAAAATTTTTTATTTGCCCTTGAGACAATTTTTCTACAGAACAGAACAAAGAATCACACCCTCTTACATTGTCAATCTGAAACTCTTCTTTAGTAATTTGCCAACCTAATCATAAATCACAAGAGTTATTGATCACCATGGACTCTGAAGTTCAATCTCCTGAGCCATACAGAATGAAGGATCATGTGGAACACATCGTATCGCTTGGGGGGATAATGTACCTCGAAGTGTCTCCTAATTTGCCCAACTCTTCTCTGCATTCTTATGTACTGCCTCGGAGAAATGCTCGTCAGTATATCCTTTAATTTGGGTATGTCCATCACCGAAACCTCCACTGAGAATGCTTTCCAATTCAGTACATCACTGAATGGAGGGATATAGTGCTCTGATATAAGCACCGGGACACACCCTGTATAAATTGCCTCCACCACTCGCGGGCTTGCTACCTCGTACCCACTAGGACAAAGACAGTACTTGCTCTTCCTCAGCGTGTCATAGTAAGACACACCCTTTGGAAGGTACCTGTGAACCTGAAGGTCTTCGTCCTTGTTTTCCCAATGCTCAAGAAGAACAGGCCTGATAGGGCCATGAAGCCCTCCTGCAAAGAAAGCCAAAACTGGGCGTCTAGATGCAGATGGTCCTCCAATGAAGCCGTTTATTGAACCAGTTTGGAGATTGATTTCTGGAAAAGATACATCCTTTGCAGGGTTGAATCCCTCGGAGGTGTTGGCATTGCAGAGCACACGAATTGAATTTTTGAACAAGATTGGAACGGATTTTGATGTCTCTGGCCCCTGAAACAGAGCAACATAGTTTGAAGAATTACTACAACATCATCGTATTTATCAGTATTTGTCCCTTTTAAAAGCAAATGGTGAGAGCTCCATACCCAGTCATGGCAAGCAAGCATGAAATGATCGGCTCCAAGGCTTCGGTTCCAATATGGATATCTTCCAGCAATCAGATCAACGTAGTCGTTGACAGTCTTTCTTATAGGGCCAAAATCATGAGAGTCTTTAACATAGACAAATTGCACCATCATTGCTACACTGAAGGGGAGAAAGAAGACGTGCGCTTTCTCAGGATCTCTTGTTCTGATCTGTTCATTCATCTCTATAGCATGGATAAAATTCCCCTCCATGGCGTATATGCTCTTGCAAGGTCCATTATGATAAATTGGAGGCTCTCCTTCTTCGTAGACGAATACTTTGAACTGTTTCTCCATTTCTAAGTAGCTCCTGTCGTCGCAGTTTTGCAAAATAGATGATGACTGACTCATTAATAATTGAAAACATAACTCCAAAAGTAGAATGCACAAAACATTAACAGTTTCAAAACAAAGAATTGTATTAGGTATATGAAGTACCTGTGAAATGCTTTGGCATTCAAATACATTGGACCTAGGGGAACATAATCTGGATCTTGTGACTGATTCCCGTTTCTGGCTTCTCTAATTGCTGCTCGAGCTTTTAGGAGACCAGCTTCGGTCCTATCTAGGATACTGAACTTTCCCCGGCTGCTCTGTCCCGTGAGAGGTATATAAGATTCATTCACAGGAGCCACGGTGGGCCAAATTTTGGAGACGTTGAGGATTTCTTCAGTTTTGTTCTGCTCATACTTAAATAGTCAATTCTAGTTACACTCACTAAAAAGACACAATTTGTATCATAGACATCAGCTTGTAACAATTAAGAGATTTAATGTAAATTTCGAATATAAACAAGTTGCAATTTCTGATTCGCTACTTCAAAAACCTTGAAATTCAGAAAGAGAGAGCATTGGCCGCAGGCCAAATCATGACCCACAACACAAGGTCAAGTGGAGTGCCGTATGCATTAAGAGAAAGGCATCGCGTTGAAAGGAGAAATAAGACAATGGGGGGTTTAGCTTCCTTTGGGGTTTTTACAAACTAATAATTTGGGGGGAGAAAGCGAAAGAGGATGACTTGTTACATAAAGACAAGGATCCCATGCTAACATCAAAGTTGATACAGCACTTTGAGTTAGCTCAAATCCTTTCCTTTCAGAAGTAAACATGACTTCGGCAGTAAAGATGCAAATGTTAAAATCATAATTCGTTTCGTTACCGATAATGAAAGGATCTGTCAACTTTGCCGGGAACCTTGAAAATTTACTCTGGTTCAAAAAACTATTATAGCTGTCAAAGTTCTACTTTTTAAGAAGAAAAGGAGAGATTAGGAAAATGCATGCATGGTGGCCGGACATAGAGATATACCGAGAAGAAAGAAAAACAATTTTCTTCCCTTTACAATCCTCAATATTGTCCCCAAATTTTTTTAAAAGAAACAAAAAAGATAGAAGGGATAAAAACTATACCTTTAGGCATTACTCTTCTCAAAGATTTATTTTTTGAAAAATTAAGTGAAAATTAAACAGCAGTAGATTTGATTTATATTTTTATTGAATGTAATTAATGAGATCATCTTGTATTTATTAAATTTCGTTAGGGAAGCTTCTATCAATAATTATTTAGACAGGTGCAGAATACTAATAATTCTCCAACCTTTTGTTGGACTTAAAAAACTAGAATTGAACTTTAAAGCAAAATCATAAAAGCACAAAATAAGAAACAGAGCTCTTACTGATCGTTGAAGTGTCTGTATAGCCTGGATAGATTGTGGGGGAGTAGAGGAATGATTGAAGGCAGTGTCGTCAGAGATAGCTTTCTCCTCCTTACTGTGTGCATCCATGGCCACCACCACTCTTGACCTTAAATCCAAAAGCCCTTGTCTCTGCTTTTCAGATGAAACAGGAACCTCCATTGTGGTCACAGCACCACTATTTAAGGAAGAGGAAGGAGAAGGAGGATTAACAGAGCTCCATAAGAAAGGTTGGTTAACAATGAAAGCCCACTTAGAGGCGTTTGGACCCAAAACAGAAATAAGCCCCGCCACCAGAACGAGAGGCACCATGAACAAGAAGAGTTTCATCGATGAAGATGATTTTGATCCCCGCCATGCACAACAAACTTTTTTACCAGTACCCATTTACTGAATTATTTCATCTCCTGAAGTTCAATCTCACAGAATTGGGCCCTCTTTCTAACAAGCTATAGCTTCCTCTCTTTCACTAAACTCTTAAATCTATAGCTCCATGGTAAGCAGAAATTCATGCTTCTGTTTCTATTCCGCCTCTTTTTCTTTTATACAGAGAAACAGAGGATCCAAAACAGAGAGGGGGGGGTTTGGGAGGGGGGTGGCATAGGAAGATGACATTTTGGTATTAAATGGTTGCGACATCACGCCAGGTGTCCTCATACTCCGGCCTCAATATCCGAGTTTTTCATGCAACATTTTAGATTTCCGTTTCTACCCTTTCCCGGCACTTTACCAACAACCCACCGGTTCTCCTTATTAAGTACTAAATGCCCCTCTTTTCTTTTTTTTTTAAAAAAAATATGAATGCTTTGCCTTTTTTCCGGGCTCGTCGTGTCGTATCCCTCTCTTCTTCCGCCTGAAACGTGTCGTTTCGCAGGTTTATGTAAAAGCCGCTGTGCTGTGTTGTTCAGTGTTCAGAGTTGAAACTGGAGAAGCGGGCCCTATAGCCTCTTCCCTTCGTTTACATTTCCTTTATTAGTTGTCCACTTCAATTTTTTTCAAATGGTCAATTTTTAGTTCAATTAATTTTCATCTAATTCATCTCCATAATTCGATTCTAACAATAGAGAAACAGGCTTCTCTAAGAGTTAAAAAATTACCAATTTATGATATAAGTTTTGAGTGACGAAATTGTATGAGTTTTCGACAGTGGAAAGAGGCATTGCGGTTAGGGGGTTAGCAATTTTCTTAAAAAAACATTTGCCTTTTTCTTTCTGTTTTCACAAGAAAATTCCTCCGCAGCCAAGAATAATAAAATAAAAAAAAAGGGGCCTCTGATAGAAGGCTAATTGGTAATTTCAGAATCGATTACCCTTCGGTTTGGAGTAAAAGCTGTTGGCCTCTCATGCATGCCGCCTCCCATTTATTTCAACAACGGGATACAGAGGCAAAGGCATCCCAGGCATTTCTATTTTTTAATGCCCGTAATTTTCAGCAGCTTGGCAGTTTAAGCGATCAGATCCTCTGACGTTTTCTTGGAATATTAGGGGGCCTTTCTGGAGAGGAAGATTAAACAATAATTATATAAAAATTCAGTCTTTTTCTTTATAACTGTGAAAGAAAAATCCTCTCACGTTCTAAGGAAATTTTGGTCCCAATTTAAGCCCATTATAATCTAATATTTTTCTCTTCTAGAAAGTAAGATAATACCACATGTATGGTAGACATATGCCAAATGTGTCATCTTTCAAATATGAACATTTGTTGTTTAAAATGCGTGCTTAATCACCGTTGCTAAGATAGGAATAATTATAAAAAAACGTATTAGTTTAATAGAAATTAATTATATTTAAAAAAATTAATATTAATATATATGAGCTTAAATTTTAAAAAAAATTTTATTGAGAGAAAGATATTATTTATAATTTTCTTATCAAACAAAAATTAATCTTGTATCTAACAATAATATAAAAATATCTCAAAAAATAAAAAGATGTGTAGTCAAGGTTATTATAAGATAATGACTTCTTTCACACATCAAATGAATTTAGAAATTTGAAAACTTCAATCCATGTAACTGAATTGATTACTTGTAACGATTGTTTTTACCTGGATAGAAATGCTAATTAAGGTAACTCCGTCATACAAGCATTTGGAATTGCTATGCAAATGAGGAAAAAAATCTTATAGGTATCATTATTTTATTAATTAGCACAAATTATGGGAAGCTTAGACTGCAATAATCTAGTCGATTACTTGCTTTCTGGGATTTAACATTGCAATAAATTATGGCATGGACAACTCTAAAAGCAGAAGCAACAGCCAACTATTCATTATGTTGTAATTAGCAATACAGCGAATCTTTTCCATTCCTTTCAATATGTATATGCCTAGATATGAATTCTGATTTTGACATTTAAACATAGATAAAATAAGAAAGAAAATAAAATAAAATTAAGAGAAAAATAATAAATAATAAGATCCAAAATTATATTTAGATATAAAATAAAGAAAAATAAAAAAAAGGTTATTAAAATTAATGAATAAAGAATTAAAGTAGCTCTGTCGTACAAGCATTTGGAACTGATATGCAAATATTAGAAATGAGGAAACTTCTTATGGGTATTATTACTTTATTAATTAGCACAAATTAGGGGAAGTTTAGCTTGCAATAATCTAGCTTTTTGGGATTTAACATAGCAATAAATGATAGCATGGACAACTCTAAAAACGGAAGCAACGGTTAACTATTCATTATGTTGTAATTAGTAATATATCAGATCTTTTCCATTCCTTTCAAAATGTATATGCTTAGATATGTATTTTGATTTTAACACTTAAAATCAGATTAAAAAGAAGGAAAATAAATAAATTTAGGTGAAAAAATAATAAAAAAAGTAAGATCTTAAATTATATTTAGATATAAAAGAAAGAAAATAAAAACAGTTATTAAAATTAATTAATAAAGAATTAAGGTAACTTCGTCATACAAGTATTAGGAGCTGATATGCAAATAAGAGATGATGAAAAAATCTGATGGGCATTATTACTTTGTTAATCAACACAAATTATGAGAAGCTAAGCCTACAATAATCTAGTCGATCGCTAGTTTTCTGGGATTTAGCATAGCAATAAACGATGGTATGGACAACTCTAGAAGCAAAAGCAGCAACCGACTATTTATTATGTGGTAATTAGCAATGAATCGAATCTTTTTCCATTCCTTTCAATATGTATATGCTTGGATACGAATTCTAATTTTGACATTTAAAGTCAGATAAAATAAGAAATAAAAAGAAATAAAATTAAGAGAAAAAAATAAAAAAATAAGATTTAAAATTATATTTACATATAAAATAAAGAAAAAGAAAAATGTTATTAAAATGAATAAATAAAGAATCAAGGTAGCTTCGTTGTACAAGCATTTGGAATTGATATGCAAATATTTGAAATGAGGAAAAAATCTAATGGGTATTATTACTTTATTAATTAGTACAAATTATGGAAGCTTAGCCTGTAATAGGTTTACGGGATTTAACATCGCAATAAATGATGGCATGGACAACTCTAAAGGGGGAAGCAGCAGCCAACTATTCATTATGTTGTAATTAGCAATAGATTGAACCTTTTTCCATTCCTTTCAATATGTGTATGCTTGGATATGAATTCTGATTCTGACATTTAAAGACAAATAAAATTAAGAGAAAAAATGATAAAAAAAGTAAGATTTAAAATTATATTTAAATATAAAATAAAGAAAAATAGAAAAGTTATTAAAATTAATGAATAAAGAATTAAGGTAGATTCATCCTACAAGCATTTAGAATTGATATGCAAATATTAAAATTAAGAAAAAATTTTTATTACTTTATTAATTAGCACAAATTATGATAAGCTTAGCCTGCAATAATCTAATTGATTGTTAGCTTTCTGGGATTTAACATTGCAATAAATGATAGCATGGACAACTCTAAAAGCAGAAGCGGTTGCCAACTATTCGTTATGTCCTAATTAGCAATTGATTGAATATTTTTCCATTCCTTTCAATATGTATAAGCCAAGATATGAATTCTGATTTTCACATTTAAAGTCAGATAAAATAAGAAAAAAAATAAAATTAAGAGAACAAATAAAAAAGTGAAATTTAAAATTATATTTAAATATAAAATAAAGAAAAATAAAAAAGATTAAAATTAATGAATAAAGAATCAAGGTAGTCCCGTCGTACAAGCATTTGGAATCGATATGCAAATATTAGAAATTAGGCAAAAATCTTATGGGCATTATTACTTTATGAATTAGCACAATTTATGTCCTGAGATTTAACATAGCAATAAATGATGACATGGACAACTCTAAAAGCAAAAGCAGCAGCCAACTGTTCATCATGTTGTAATTAGCAATAGATTGAATCTTTTTCCATTCCTTTTAATATGTATATGCTTGGATATGAATTCTGATTTCAACATTTAAAGTCAAATAAAATAAGAAAGGAAAGAAATAAAATTAAGAGAAAAAATAATTTAAAAATAAGATCTAAAATTATACTTAGATATAAAATTAAAAAATAGGAAAAAATTATTAAAATTAATGAATAAATAATCAAAAATCCAAATCGGTATTTCCTAAGCAGGCTGAGGAAGATGACTAATTTTTTTTTAATCATATTGTTCTTATGGTTATTTTAATTTGTGCATGACATGGTATATGTGTTCGGCTACATATATTTAGCCACCCTGCGCTTTAAATGACCTTATGATAATGATTCCTCTCACATCTATCGAAGCAGAAACGTTACTACATAATCCCAACTCCGTTTCCATCCAAAACGGTTATACCTTACCTTACCATTACCTCGAATCTACTTGAATTAAAAAAAAAAAAAAAAACTCTTTCATTTGTCTAATAGTGACACGTAAGCATGTTTGTCGTAGCCGGACATGCGTTGTTCTTGTCACAATGCTTGATCTCAGCTTGCGTCTTTGTTAGTTAGTTTGTTTTATCCTAAATATAGTATACCTTTTTTTTTCTTTTCTAATTTATGATTTTAAGATGAGATTAAGAATACGTAACAGGTCACCTTCTTTGTTTCATGCGGGGCTTTATGCGTGTGGATTTGCTATCGAGAAAATATATTCTTACTAATTAATTTTTAGAACTTTTCACAAAAAATATTAAATTTATTAAATTTTAAAATTTAATATAAAAATTTAACTAATTTTTTTTATTTCAATAGTTTTTGGTAATTAATCAAACACTGTTTATTTATTCTGCGCTGCGGTGGGTGAGTCTATCATTAGGGAATGTACCCGCAGAACCGAGTGGAAACTCCGAGATCCGAACAAGGGGACTGCGACGGTCTTTATGGTTTCCTTTAACCGAATGGCACCGCAAACAGAACTTGGATTCCCAATAAATACAGCTTGCAAATAAGATCGGAACTGACCGATAATTAGTACATTTAATTTAGCCAGAAAAAAAAAGTAGTTGTGGGGGGAGGGTGGTGTCGCCGTAATTGTGCGGTGGTGCCTGTTATTTATGGTTACCTCCAGGCCTTCAATAGTTAGTTCAATTATGCACGCCGGCTGCCACCTCTAATTCAGTAATTCTAGTTATAGTTTCAGCTACACAGCTAGTAGCTCGGCTCACATTGGATTCTTGCCACATCTTGAGCTAGTAAATACTCTTCCATGTGCTTATATGACAAATTCCTGTCATGTAAATGCTTCTCGTGGTTCCTCTGAAACTGCAAATACATTCATGAATGAGCATCCCTAAATTCTGAGGTGAATGAGTAAAAAAATCGGGGACAAATTTTGATGGGGATTCCCGTTGCACTTATGACTGAAGCTAATTTTACACTAGGCTAATTGAGCATGTGCAAATATTCCTCGTAGCAAGCAGAGCCCCGCCTAGCCGTTGTCAGTAGGGATGTCAAAATGGACTGGGCCCGTCAAACCAGCCCGCCCCGCCCTGCATAAGGGGCGGGTTGGGTTGCTATATAGGTGGCCCATTTATTCGCAGGTAAATTAATCAGCTCCCGCATAACCCGCGGGTCAATGCGGGTTGGGTCAGGTTGAATCCGCGGGTTTTGACCCGCATTATTTAATTTTTTTTTAAAATGACATATCATTTAAAATAGTTTTAACTTTCAAAAAATTGCTATAAGTTATACTATTATGACAACAAGATCAATGGATATGAATTAGAAGAAGAAGGCAAGTTAAATGATTATCATTTGATTCCGATTTGGATTATGCAATTTAAGCAGGATCCTCATACAGTTTAGATATAATTTTCTTATGTTTTGAATATCTTATGTATAATGTGTGATTTTATAGGTGACCGTAGAGATAAAAGAATTTTTGAAAGGTTTATTTTTGAAAGGTTTCAAGTTAAAAAACAAGTAAAAATTGATAAGCTCAAAGAGAAGACAAATTATTATACTATGCAACAATTTATTCTGAATCATTCAAGTGATAGTATAAAGCTTGTGTTGTTACATAGCTATCATCAATATCATATTTATATACTATTTTTTGAAGTAAAAAGTACTATCTTTATATTTGTATTGAGTTCTTCAGCTTTTATGTTATCATAATTTAAGGTACAAAACTCAAATATTGCATATATAGGAATAGTGGTATAAATGTATAATAGCATAACTCCATTTTCAATTAGCATGTAGTTTATTTTGAATGACATCAATGTTAGACTTTGTCACATATAAGAACATGACCTTTATATCTTTGTAGGCATGTATTTTATTGCGCATGTATGTTAGTAATATTATTGAAGTCTTGCCTAAAAAATGATGTTGCATATTAGCAATTTTATGAGTAGGATCAAGATTTTTATAATTCATTATGAGATAAATTCAGGTTATGCCTTTAGGTACATTATTAAAAGGTAAATTTGATTGTATTCATTTGTAATTATTTTTAAATTAGTATATTAAATTTAACTAGTCATTTATTATCATTTATAAATTCTAATTTTTAATAAATTTTTTTTTTAATTATTGACGAGCTAGCCCGCTTAACCCGTAACCCGCTGCGGGACAGGTTAGGCTGAGATTTTCCAGCCCACATAACTGCCAATTATGCGGGCCACCTCACCCCGCCTAATTGCGGGCTTATGCGGGTCGGGGCGGGCCAGCCCGTTTTGATAAGCCTAGTTGCCAACCAAGTTTCAGAGGCATGGGGACCAAAAAATCATATCCTGCGTAGCGTGAACGGTCTGATATGGGTATATGTTTGTATGTTACTAACCTTTTTGTGAAAGGTTAAGGGACATGGAGTATAGGGACAAAAATTTTAGATGGTTGCTGTAATATAACAGCAACGGTCATGGAAATTAGATATTTTAGTTCTCGTTCGGCTATACAAATTATTTTACATGGGTGGCACTGCAGTGTACACGAGGGTATCACTCTTGCTTGGGCGGCGGAAGAAGGTGGGCTAGGCAGGCAATACAAGGATAATTGAGCGGTGTACAGGCCACGTTTTTACGCCGATATTTTTTATACATTCTTTTAAAAATTTATAAAATAAATTATTTTTTCTTAATATTTTTCAACAGTTATAACTCTTTACGTAAATGAAAGAGTGTGAATTCATCATTTTTCAAGATAATTCTAGGAAGAAATCTACCTTTTAATAGATGGCATTTTTTTATATTGTATTGAGCTTTCAAACCAATCAATAATATGTCCAAAATTACGTAATATATCTATAATATTCTCTTTACAATACAAACATCAATACAATTACTCTTGAGTAAATCAAATAGAAATCAACTTCTATTAAATATATACAAATAAAAGTTAATATATATTTAATTTACATAAAAAATTTATGAATGAATTCATGTGAATGTGTGTGTATATATATATATATATATATATTTTGGAATGAAAGTATACCTTTTTTTCTTCAAACATTGTACAGATGCAGCAATATGGTTATTTGAATGCTGGAGATGTTGATTCTTAACAGAACTATATGACTATACCTACAATCTATGCTTTACTTTACTTTTCTATTTTAAATTTTATTCTATTGGTCATCTCTCAAGTTATTTAATTAACAAGTGATGCTATTCTCACAATTACTTTTGTCACATGGATTTAGATTTTTTAAAATGAGAAGTATACTTTAATTGATTAGAGAATTAATGGTAAATATTGTTACCAAGTACAATTAAGTGGATATAGTTTATAAATTTAAAATAATTAATACTATTAATTTTTTTATTAATGATTATTCATTTCCGTTAGAGTACATTCTTTACTTTAAAATATCTCAGTTCTTATCACATAATTCACATGCCTATATACCCATAGTTATTTATTGATTGGATGTGTAAGTCCCATCTACACATCTAATCAATAATTATGAGTATGCAAATGTGTAAATTATGTAACAAAACAATTGATTGTAGGAATACAATTATCCTTGATTAACGGTAGTAAACATCTTGAGACAAGCCAGAACAGCAATTATGAATCAGTGCTGAGAATCTAAAAGTAATAGATGAATCAGATACTTCATGTTATAATAGGAAATGCAACAATTATGAACACGAAATTGATGGTGTTACAGATAAAACATGAACTATCTCAGCTAAATACGTCTGATAGGAAACCAGCAAAAACAGAAATAAAAGAAACAAGTAGGAGGCACAGATCATGGACCCACCTCTCAAAATTAAATATGCTCAACACTACGCAATTTTAGCCTTCATGAGTTCAAAACTTCCTATATCACGTCATTCGGTTATTAAATTTAATCGTTGGCCTACAAATCCCTCATTCGAAAATCATGCCAAAACCCTAATCAGGGGTTTCACCCTAAGCTTGTATCCGCTGGTTCAAGTTCCAGTAGCACTCTCTGGTATAACTCCATGTATGGGAAAACAAGAGGGAGGTCACCTACTTTAATCTTCCACCTTAAGCATGATATGTTAAGAAGCTTATTGAATCGGGAATATACTCATTAAGCAGAATACTACCATCTTATGCTTCTCGTTTGATTGGCTCTAGCAACTCTCTGCTACCAATATAGTTATTATTCCATGCACAAAAAGGTAATGAAAAATGGTTGTAAAGTATAATATCAACTAACCAACCAATCATGAGGATTCCCAAGTGTGATGCAGTGAGTTGAATTCTAATCAATCTGCCTGTCCTGTTATTCACAAACCATATGTGCTGTTATGTTCGAGAGTTGTGATGCCAGGTGTTATATGTTGATCGCCTATGACATGGACAAGGTGATGAATCAGGAATGATGTCTCTAATCTGGCAAGATCAGCCCTTGGAAAGATCAGGGAACCACTAAAAAATGGTTCCCACTTTGTTGCTTGTTGCATCGTCCTCCAAGTAAAGCCATGTAAAGTGTATAGTTCTAGGGTAACAAAGTAACAAGAAAGTACGAATGCAGCATTCAATTTCAACCCACACAGTTCGTGAGTTTCTCATATGAATTAGAGGAAAATGAATACATTTGGCTTATGAGAGGCCCTGAAACATACATACTATCTCCAAATCTTGAATTCTAGAAGATGATCATGAAGGGTTGAATCCAAATGTCCAGCAGATACAGAGGTTATCTTTTCTTCCCAGTGGGAAGACAAACTCCCCAACAAATTTTATCAATTCCTGTATAGATATCTGATGATGACATCTTGAACAGCTTTCCAATGTTGAAGTTTAACTTCATCCCAACAACTTTAGTTTCATTTATAATGTAATGGTGAAAAATTTATAGGCCTTAACGAAACCAAATTACAGCACAAGTCAGTAATTGGCTCTTACATTTTGCGTGAAATCCATTCACTTACAATCTTCTCAGTTCAGGGGTTCCTGCTTCTTTATCTTTTTCTCCATCACTTGGTGGCTTTTTGGCTAAATGAAGCAAACAATTAATCATATTTGTGTGTGCACGCGCGCACGTGAGTGTGTGTATTCTAATTCGAAAAAGATTCATGACCACGTGGTTTTAATTTTTCTAAAGCAATTTGGTGTTTGCCCAAAGAAACAGAACATCAAGAACAGAAGTTCTGCAGTTATATTTTGATCCACAATATCTTAATCACTCAGATTCTGCTTTGACCAAATCGCATTTAAGTTCCCACCCCACCTTCCAGTCTTTCACAGGATCCACAATATCTTTTTGTCTTCCAATTATAATCTCTTCAACAATGGACAGAAGTCTCATCTAAAAATAGAAAAAACTCAATATCAGCATTACATAGCACTTTGGTTGTATGAAAAAAAAAATGCAAAATTTCCCATGCGCCATTGACAGAAGATATTCATGAGTTATAGTGCAAAACTTTACCTAGACCCAAAACGAAAACCTCAACAGCAAACTCAGTAAAGTTGGTAAATACTAACTAAATTATAGAAAATAAAAATACATAAAAGCGGAAGAATCATTTCATGTGAGGTAAGTTTTTCCGGTAAATTTGGAGAATCAATGCAAAGCAGAAAACATAGTTTATTTCTGATGAGTTTTGCACCGCTGTTTCTCACCATGTCAAACATTCTACAAAATAAGTTCATAGAGACCGAGTATCCTTCAACCAGAAACCAAATAAAGAAACGAAAATTTATATACTTTTTTTAAGAAAACCAACCTGTGTCACATAAGTTTGTGGAAACCTTTCAATTTGTATTGTCTCTCTAGCTCTACTCTCGCAGACTTGCAGACCACCCATATGTTAGACTGATTAGCCATTTAAAAAGAGTAACAGTGCATGGGCGATAAAATCATTGAGACAAAGATTATACCTTCTACTATAGTTAATTTTCACTGTTCCTCTACTAAGTTCTTGCAGTTAATTATCAATTTAGAAGTTGCAAGTGAGAAAACATAAGTATACTACATTTCCTTTACAGCAAATATACCCAAGCTCCCTTTGACAGAAAAAATTTTATACAGACATATATAGTTAAAACTCACAAGGGTTTTTATCATACAACATTGGTAGGGCTGACTGGTTGGAACCAGCATTTTACCAGTAGTCTTTACATGAGCACTGGCCTTTAGAGAAGCAATGAAATCCTGAAGAATCTCTAAGAAAAATATCCCTCTTAGTGACAATAGATACATATTTCAAGAATGTATGGCAGTCCCCACAGAGGAGGATGTTCTTTACAATCCGAATGGGCTTTCCAGGCTTGGTCATCAGAAGTCCATAAGTTGCTGCCAGTTTTGAACTGTGATAGAACAAAAACTCTTTTTTCTGATGCTCTTCTACTTCATGGAGAACAAAGCTAGTGTCAGGAACATATCCAACTTTTAGGCATTCCAAGATTAGAATCTCCAATCCACTATAGATGTCTTTAACTTGGGGATGAGATCTATCTCTTGCATAGAATGAATGTATCATCTTCTGACATATGATCCAACTTCGAGCTGGGAGTTTGCGAAATCCCTTCTCTCTCATATTCCCCCTGACCATTTCAGAGCAGAGCCATCTCCCAGAAGCAGAATAAATATTTGAAACAAGTATATAGGTAGATGGATCTCTTGGTTCCAAAGCAAGAATGTGCTTAGTAACCCGTTTTCCCATTATTGTGTTCTTATGTAGTCTACAACTATAAAGCAATGCACGCCAGACAGAAGCAGCAGGCTCAAAAGGCATATTTTTGATAACTTCCTCTGCTTCTTCCAGAAGACCCCAGTAACCCAAAACGCTAATGAAGGAGGCATAATGCTCAGAAGTAGGCTCAATGCCATAAATAGTTCTCATCGACTGAAACAAACTATGACAATTATCAACTAAATTCAAGTTAGTTAGCCTGTAAGCTGAAATGATCAAAACAAATGTCACTTTGTCTGGCTGTTTGCCCTGCTTCTGCATACTTGACCAGATTTCCAATGCTCTGTTACCCTGTCTGTGCAGAAGATGGCCAGCAATCAACGCATTCCATGAAACTATATCAGTTTTGGGCATTTTACTAAACATTTTAGTTGCATCATCCACATTCCAACACTTAAAATACATGCTAACAACTG
This sequence comes from Dicorynia guianensis, assembly GCA_037013595.1. Taxonomy (NCBI): domain Eukaryota; kingdom Viridiplantae; phylum Streptophyta; class Magnoliopsida; order Fabales; family Fabaceae; genus Dicorynia; species Dicorynia guianensis. The sequence continues at coordinate 33,122,722 of JASUAB010000010.1, forward strand.
CATTTCCTACTCTGACATCAGATTGAAAGCCAAGTTTAATAACATGGCAATGTATTTGCTTCCCCATATCATGATAACCAATAGTTCCACAAAGACTAAGAGCTGAAGTTGATGCAACCTCATCCATAACCATTTTCCCTTCTGATTGACTCAGGTGGACAAGAGAAATTGCCTCATCTGGCTGCCCATTTCGAGCATACCCACATATCATAGATGTCCAAGCTACAGAGCTGCCTTCCTCTGACTGCCACCTGCGGAACATCATTTTGGCATCTTCCATCCTCCCACACCTTGTACACATGTCGAGCAATGCTGCTTCAACACAAGCATTTGATCCAAAACCAAACTTGAGAACAAACCCATGAATCTGCTTGCTGACCCTGTAATCAACGAGCAAGCTGCAAGCACTAATAGCACTAGTTAAAGAGAACTCAGTTAACTCTACGCCCCCCTCCACCATTTTGATAAATAAATCCAGAGCCTTTGATCCCTCACCATTTTGACAAAATCCAGACAAAAGAGCATTGTAAGAGACCGAATTTTTCTGCGGCATTTCATCAAATATCTTTAAACTTAAATTCACTAGTCCAAACTCCATGTACGCTGTTACCATCTCATTCCAAGTTATAACATCTCTCACAGACATTCTCTCAAACAATGATACCACATTGTCGAGAGTTCCAGATTTGGTGTAGAATCCCATAAGTGCATTGTTAACACTCAAATTTGTGTCCAATCCAATTTTAATAGCATGAGCATGGACTTGTTGTCCTTCCATCATTGCAGCACTGCCAGCACAAGCAGTCAGGAGGGTTGACAGCGTAAAATGATCTACGCTTAGTGAATCAGTTGCCTGCATTTCACAGAATAACTGGAATGCTCTGTCGTACATAAACTCATTTACTGCACTCGATATAACTGTATTCCAGGACGCAATATCCCTCTGACGCATTTCACCAAACAAGTTAAGCACGACGTCATAATACCCACACCTACTATACAAACCCATAAGTGCATTTGCAACAAAAACACACTCCAAATACCCCATCTTGATTGCCATAGCATGTATCTGCAGACCCAGTTGTAAAAGCATGTTTCGAATACAAGCAGTCAAGACTGCAACAAAGCTGTATTCGTTGGGCTCAATACCATAACTTCTCATCCGAAAGAAGAGCTCCAATGCTTTATCTTCTCGATTCGACTTGGAAAATCCTGAAATCAAGGCAGTGAAAGACACCACATTTGGGCAAGAAAGGCCCAGAAATACGTTGTAAGCGTCAGAAACCAGGCCCAGCTTCAGATAAGCCGCGATAAGAGCATTTGTCAGATGAGTGTCTTCTTCGAGCTTGAGAACGAAGGCGTGTACGGCCTTGGTGAGCTGGGCATCACCGTACCGAGATGACAATCGAAGCAAGTTGAAGAGCGCATCGACGAAAGAGTCTTCCATGTATGGAAAACCCCAGTAACTGAAAGACTCTGACAGAAAAGGGGGCTTTGAATCAAAACGAACCGAAGAAAGTGGGGATGGAAGGAACTGGGTGGGCGAGGCCGAGGAGTGAAGGGCATGGTCAAATTTCGAATTTTTGCATAAAAGTGTAGGCGGGGTCGTGGAGCGCAAAAAAGAAGGAAGCGGTGGTTGTGGCGGCGCTGGTGGTTTCAAAGGGCGATGGAAGACGATGGGGTTCTGAGGAAGCGAAGGGGACAGAAGGAAACGAGGGTACGAAGATGGAAAACCAACCGCGGAGGGATTGGAGTGGACGACGATAGCCATCTATCCAATATTAGAGCGCCTACTACCATAATCTTCTCTGTAGTGCAATGCTTGCAACTGCTGTCCAGCGAGCTGTCTGTTTCTACCCGCGATTCCTCAACATTTCTACCGCGCGCCCCGTCGCGCAGCGTTAAATGAATTTTTAATTAAATTAAATAAACAAAAAATCTAATACCTATTTGTGCTCTCTTACTATTTTAAAAAAACATTTTAGAAAATAATTACTTAATTTTTATTATTAAATTTATAAAATTTTATGAAATCATTATAAGATTCACTGATGATACACAAAAATATTTTTGACAGAATTAAAAAAAAAGCTCATTAAATGGGTCTTTATCATTTTATTTTGTAACCAAAGACTCACATCTTAATTTTTACATTTTGTTTTATTTTAATTTTGTAAAATAAAATATATATGTAAATAAAAATATAAAAACACTATTAAAAATAATTTTGCTATTTTCACTATTCATACACAAATGACGTATCATCATATGTTAACTTTTTTACCTTTTTACAAAATTGTATAAATCATTTCAAATTTATTAATTATAACTTCTCACTTCTGATATATTTTGTATAGTAGAATGAAGCCAATGCAAAACTTGACTATCTTGACATATTAGTATACATAGAAATAAAAAAGAAGAGGTATAGATTAAGTTAATTAATTTTGTTATTTATTGGATTATTATGAAAGTGAGATGACTGAGACGTTTATCATTGAAGACTATTATTTTTATGTATATTTTTTACTACATCTTGAAAGAAGGAGAAAATAAAATAATATTTTATTTTTTCTTTTGAAATGTATTTAGTATGTATTAAAAGAATGCATGTGTATAATATTTCTTGTTGGTTTTCTGAAAGTAATTATAGTTAAGCACCACATAAAAAGATAAACAATTCTATATTCTAATATTACTATTCATGTAAGTTTCAATTATTACATTTCACTCAAATCATATACATATGCTCTCATAATAACTATTAATTTATTATATACCAAGAAAAATTATTCATTTATTTTCATAAAAATATCCAGTAATAAATTTTTATACGATATAAAGATATTAAAAATAAAATATGATAATTTCTATTTAATTCTAATTTAATATGACAAAACTATCGCGATACTAAATATAAATTTTCTATATTATCGATTATCGATTTGAAGTTAATTCACGAGAAAAAAGTACAGAGGGCAGATAACTTGGCGAGACAAGTAAAGTGCAGAAACATAATTATGCTCGGGAATTACAGCCCCGCAAGCAGACTTGTCGTTGACGAGAAGCAAATTGGAATGAGTCTCGGCTCTGTTTGGACAGTTGTCTGATTTCCATGGATGGGCTTCGTAAACAACAGGTATTCTCTATTATCTCTCTCTCTGATATTCGTAATGTTCCTCGTGTAATTCGACAATAATCAAATTTTCTTGAAGAACATTCTATCATGCTTTCATTAATTTATCCTAAAACTATGATTTTCTAAATCTTGTGTACTGATTATCAAGCCCAGGTCTTGTTGTTGCTGGTTTTTTTTTCATCCCGTTAGTAATCATTCGTTGGTTCGCTTTGTGTTTCATTCTTACCGACCTCCCGTGATGAATAGTGGTTCACTTCTTATTACTTGCTTGGCCTTAGAGGGTTTTCCAAGACAGAGTAGATATTTTACGGTTTCCGCTTAAATTACTGTGGATCAACTAGTCAATGGACCAGGAAATCAGTCGCATGCTTCACGCTTCTATGTTTTGTTTTACTTGTTCCCTTAAAAGCCAGATAGCAACATAGTGTCATTTGTGTTGTTGTTTTCACTGTGCCATGCTAATTGGTACTGATGGGTTGTTCAGGTATCCTTGAGAGGGGCAAGTGCAAAGGAGATTACAAGGGATGCCCTTCTTGAGAAGGTATCCCGGGAAAGAGAACTTCGCAATTATGCAAAACGAGCTACTGCTGCTGCTCTCTTCATTCAGGTGCATCTTGTGGCAACTTTTAGATTTTTCATGTGGTCACCGCTGTTTGTTTATTTGAGATGGCGACTGTATAGTCAATACATCAACAATTCTTGTCAGTTGTTTGTTTGTCATCAAATGGTATAATCTCCATCATAAAATCGTTGTTGTTGTTGTCAATTACAAGAATACATGATTAAGTTAATATGCTATGCCAGTGTACATGTGTAACAGTGTTGTTATTCGGTAATATTTAGAGTAAGGAAAAGATATAAATTGAAATATATTATTGAATACATTGTTTTGTTTCGTAAGGGGATTTAACTTAATGCATCTACATAGTGATGATTTTTAATATTATAGTCCATATATGGAGCCAATATGTGCTTAGACTTAAAGAAAACAAGTTTTATACTCAGTGCCTTCTTTGTGGAAACCTCTATGTTTGAAAGTTTGTCATCTGTGCTTTTTGGGTAACTTTGTAAGTTTTCATTGACATGTTTGCATAAAATTTGACAAGTAATCTGTTTTCTTGGCATTTCAAGAGAGTATGGAGGAGATACAAGATTACAAAGATGGTTGCTCTGCAGCTCCAGCAGGAGTGGGAGATATCGGTGAATAATTATACTGGTGTAATGACTGCAACGTGGGTTTCAAGGAATTTGTTGAGACCGTTTCTTTTCTTTGTCACTTGTTTCTCAACTTGGCATCAGAAGTTCCATAGCAAGAAAATTGACTCTATGAAGATATGCTTTACAATTTTATTGGAAAGCCTGAACTCTTCTGGTATGTCCTTTCAATTATGTCAAGTTCATTTTCCTAGTATGTGATGCATTTCTATTGGACTCCCCATACCAAGATTTTAGCGTTCCAGCATTTCCCAACTTAAGCTGTTAATTTGGTCAAGCAGTATATTGTATATTTACTGCCAATTCCTTGACTCTTAAACCATGTTTTGTTGTGTAGTATTCACTGTAACACAGCTCCATATTGTATATTTGGTCTATGTTTTGTTGTATGCAATACAGGAGGTCTAAGAAGTAAGCATACTATAAAGGATTCTGAAAGCTCACCCAGGGGATGGGGTTTGTGAAATTCCTGTATTGTATTTTATATTATATATATATATATATATATATATATTTTGGCATAATGACAGCGGGGAGATTTGAACCTAAGAGCTTCTACGGCCTACCTAAGCCATTACCACTAGCCCTCTCCTGGTGGCTCTTTCTATAGTAATTCTAGCAATAGGGTTCCGCTTTAGACAACGTGTAGGAGATATGTCTCTGATGTTGCTTATATGGCTATATTTCTTGGAAATTGCTTGCATTTTAGGTAGAGCCATTATTCTTTTATTTTTTTTAATTTTTATTTTGCCAATTATGCAACTATGAATTATGGCCATCCCTGTGTTGAGCTGGGTATTATATATGCAAAAAATCTGTATTTTGTAATTATCTTTTTTAAGTGGTCTTTATGGCATATTAGCATACTAGAGATCTAGTTCCCAATTAATGATTTCTGAAATCTGGTGCCTCAAATTGCTGTGCTGTAAAAGAAAGGCTGTAGTTGGATAAGTGGAATAGATAACATAATTATACTGAGAAAGGCCTTCATTTTTTTTGTTCTTTTTTCTTTTATGTTTCGAGTGTCCAAAGTACCTGCTTTTTTTTGTGGAATGAATATTTTGATGGAATTATCTATTGTCTTTGTCTAGATTCAAAGAGAAACTACTGCTCCCTGGTGATTGGTACACCTGAAGAAAGAAGAATATGGAATTACCAAGCACAAAGGCTGACTTTCCTTGGTTTTTTCACTCTTTCAGAGTTTAGCAAAGGCAATTGTCAGGGCCAAGATATAACTACTGTCACATCTTTAGCAATGCGTGTTCTTGTTACATTAACTGATCTGAAAGGATGGAAATGCTTTACTCACAACAATCGTCAGGATGCAGATCTAGCTGTGAGAAATTTAATTCAATTCATGGGGGGTAAAGCAAGTGGTAGTTATGGGTCTATTGCCCGATATATTAGTGCACTGGATAAAAATTCGCAAATAAAAAATATCCACCAGACAGATGATAAATTTTTGATTACTGCAAGTACAATAACTTTAGCCCTGCGGCCATTTTATCTGACAGACTTTGATGTAAAAGAGCATGATATGTTGGACATGAACCGTGTTGCCAAGCAGTATATTGTATACATACTGACAGTTCCTTGGCTTGTGCAACGGTTGCCATCTGTTCTTCAACCTGCTTTAAAGCACAAATCCATTTTGTTCCCATGCTTCTGCACTCTATTGGTAAGCATCATTGTATTAGACGAGTGCCATTGCATAACATCTTCTGTTTCTGTTTAATGAAAAATTGGTCTCTTTTGCTGTTTTATTTTATCTAATATATTTATTAATATATTACTTGAATTTTTGTAATTTTTTTTAAGGTGCTAATGGATTATGTAACGTATGGATATCTTTATGATCGAGTATAATTTAATGGAATCATTAAGTATTGATTTGCAGAGTTGATGACTGTGTTCCTGCATTTGACTTCCTGATACATGTCTTATTTGTTTGATGCTGTAGATTTTGATCCATCAAAGGGGGAGTTTCTTGCTTAGTAACTGGATTTTGTCAAATATACAGTCTGCAGTCTAGTTTCTAAATTACGACCTTACAGCCCCTTTGGGGACATCCAATAATGTGACTTTGAAATTTTTTTATTTTAAATTATCTACAAAATGATAGCTTTTCTTTCCACATGTTTGTAGAAATCTATAGATTATATAATTTCTGAACTGAAAATTTTTAATTTTTTAATAAATGATATTATTTATATAATGACTGGATCAAGTTGGATTTTCACCATTAGTTTTCAAAGATTATACCCATTCCTCCTCATTATATATTGGTTTTATATTATATGTTCTATTGACAGTGAAGGGCAAACAATCTCCTAGTTATAAGATATTGCTTTCCTCATCTTTGACAGTTTAAATAAAACATGATCAGCCATAAATCAAATTTTTAGAATCTTAAGTTCACTCTTGTACATGCTTTCTATTAAGCCTCTGCCTCAAGTCAATAAAATAAAATAACTTCATAGATAATGATTATGATTCAAACATATGAGAACTGATCAAACTATGACAGGTGATGACAGATTTTGAAAGAGAATATTTTGATGGAAATGTCAGAGTTGGTTCAGTCAGAGATTTTTGTCTCTTGCAAGGCAATTCCACCAGTTGGTTGGGCTCTTGCTAACATTATATGCCTATCAACAGGGAATGAGAATGATTCTGTGGACCTTGGATGCTTCCATCAAAGTTTAGACTATGCATTGTATGTTCATGTTGCTATTACTCTGGCCGATAGTCTACTGGCTTGTCTTGATAATAGTAGATGGATTAGAAAGGGTAAGAAAGCGATCCAAACTGATGTTGAAACTTTGACTGAGCCCATTGATATGGCTCTGTGTGAGAGTGAAGCAACCTATGAGTCCTTAAAGATTTCCTACATAGATCAGTTTAGGCCTGTTTGTCAGCAATGGCATCTTACCAATCTTCTCACATCAGCAAATAGAGATGCTGCTGACAAGGCTGGGGTTCTGCTCCCAAATAGCCCAGAAGTCTTGGGAAAGCTGGATCTATTTGATGTTGCACAGTTTTACTCTAACATGCTAAGAATATTTTCAGTCTTCATTCCAAATCGTGGCTCATTACCTGTTCTCAACATGCTATCTTTTACTCCTGGATTTCTTGTCAGACTGTGGGATGTATTGGAGGATTCCCTTTTTCCTGGAGACAGTTATATTTCTGATAATCACTCAAGAAAACATAAAGCAACCCAGAGTGGGAAAAAAAAGGACAGTAAGGATGGGACTAACAAATGGGTCAATGTACTTCATAAGTTTACAGGTAAGTCACAAGCAGCAACAGATTATACAGAATCCATTCCCAATTATCCTGAGTCTAGCAAAGTGAATGAGGATTCATCTGATGTATGGGACGTAGAACCCATGAGGCCTGGCCCACAAGGCATTTCAAAAGATATGTTTGCTCTGCTACATCTTTTCTGTGCCACCTATTCTCACCTGCTCTTAGTTCTTGATGACATAGAGTTCTATGAGAAACAGGTACACTGCTTTGCTTCTTCTTGTCCCTTTCTTTTTATGATTTGATTCACACATTTAAATATTAATACTTTTCTGTGCATTTTATAATATTGCTAGGTTCCATTCAAATTAGAACAGCAACGAAGAATTGTGTCAATACTCAATACCCTAGTGTACAATGGCTTGTCCCATGGTAGTGGTCAGCAGAACAGACCCCTCATGGACTGTGCAATCAGATGCTTACATTTAATGTATGAAAGAGATTGTAGGCACCAGTTTTGCCCTCCTGATTTGTGGCTTTCACCTGCTAGAAAAAGCCGCCCACCAATTGCAGTGGCTGCCAGAACTCATGAAGTTTTATCAGCCAATCTAAGATCTGATGATTCAATGGCTGTCCTGAGTGCAGATTCTGTTATCACCACAACTCCTCATGTTTTTCCTTTTGAAGAGAGGTAACTACGTGCCAGGTTGAGAGGACCCTCAACAGGATGTCTTTAGCCTTGCTTAAGCTAATCTGTTGACCTTGGCTGTTGTCAGATCATGTCAATCAAACCTTCATAACTTTTCTTTTGTTAAGTTCTGTTCAAAATTAAGTAGCATAAGATATAGGAAAGAAAGAGATGATGAAGAACATGGAATGCAGCAAACATGAATTGAGTTCATAAATCTTCCTCATTTTGGTAAAAGGTACAAGAATTAGTTAGGAAAGTTAATCTTAGTTTGCTTTTGTGGTGGACTTATGTGAAAATTTTCAGAGTATGTTAACCACACCATATAATACATCCTTTGTTCGTTTTGTTACTGATGGTTAAAGTGTGATTTGATAACTGAGATTAACCCAAGATTACCAATAATGTCTTTTCTTGCTTTGATCATGCAAACTATCTTATACTTGATGCATGCATGGAGAACTATTTAGGAATTTAACTTCTGTATCTCATGAAGTTATGAGTATATAATAATTTTAGTGGCATGTAAAAGTAGATTCTTTTAACTATTAATTACATATTTTTTGGTAAATATTTGGAATCTTAAGAGTTAAATAAGTAAAATTTGGAAGAAATTTTTGTAAAAAACAGAAAGGTTTTCAATGAGAATATGAATCTATGGAATGAATTTGAGGTCTTTTTAGTGAGTTGAGTGACTAATTAATTTTAGATGTGTTATGTCAACAATATCAAACTTATTTTGTTTCAGTGCTTCCAATGTTTTTATGTCTATATTAAGCACTTGGTGTTTTATGGCAACAGAGTTGAGATGTTTCGAGAGTTCATCAAGATGGATAAAGCCTCCCGTAAAATGGCTGGTGAACATTCTGAACCTGGTTCGCGGGCAATTGAGATAGTTGTACGTCGGGGTCATATTGTTGAAGATGGATTTCGGCAATTAAATTCTCTGGGCTCTAGGTTAAAGTCATCCATCCATGTATCTTTTGTCAGTGAATGTGGCCTTCCGGAGGCTGGTCTGGACTATGGTGGATTATCTAAAGAGTTTTTAACTGACATTACAAAAGCCGCCTTTGCCCCGGAGTAAGTTTGATTTGATGTGTTACTTCGTATCTTCTTCCTTCTGTTTCATGGTTCTGCTCTTTTCTGAGTGATTTTCTAAAAGTGACTATTTTTTTGTTGTCTTAGATATGGGCTGTTTTCCCAGACCTCAACTTCAGATAGGCTTCTGATTCCACATGCATCTGCAAGATACTTGGAAAATGGTCTCCAGATGATTGAGTTCCTTGGAAGAGTTGTTGGCAAAGCTCTTTATGAAGGAATATTACTTGATTACTCCTTCTCACATGTATTTGTACAAAAGCTATTGGGACGATATAGCTTCCTTGATGAATTATCAACACTTGATCCAGAACTGTACAGGAATCTTATGTATGTTAAGGTAAGCCCTAAGAAACATACCCATGCTGTTTGCCTTTCTGTCCTCAGTCTTGTTACTCTGTTATAAATCCTTATTCAAAATCAATCAGGATCATTTACAATGCTTCAAGTTGTTTCTCATCCGGGTATGTTCTTAAGTTTTGATTAGTTGGATGCAGGCTGTCATTCTAATCTATTCATCCTTTTGTATAAGAGCTTGGTCCAGTTTCAATTATACTAAAGCAAATATAGTAACATTGTACATGAATTTTGCTCAAACAATTAATGCAAGGTGCCTAAGGTGGATATCTGGTATTGAGTGTCCAGTGTTGCACTTCAAACTAGGTTTAATAAATTGTTTCAGTTGGTTTTGTTTATTGTCCTTGTCACAGTGGCATGAGGAGTTACTTAAATTCAGCAAATCAGGAGGTGGCTCGGTGGGTTGCCGGAGTGGCTTGATGTTATATCTTTAGTCTAGAAAAAAGTTAATTTCAAGATAACCTTGAAAGTTTATAATCTTCATCCATTCAGGGTTTGAAATATTTGGTTTGAAATTATGGCCAGGATCTATGTACTTGTACCATTGTGAAAAATATTTTAATGAAGACCCTATATGTTCCTGTTTTTCCCAAAGTTATGGGGCATTCTCACGGATTTATATTTTTCTTGTGAATGTTTGACTTGTGTGTATACCATGTCTTCATTCTCTTGCACTTTACCATTTTACTGGAAATTTCATGTATTCTCTCATGCAGCATTATGATGGTGATGTCAAGGAGCTCTCTCTTGATTTCACAGTTACTGAAGAATCATTTGGCGTGCGACGTGTTGTTGAGCTTAAGTCTGGTGGAAAAGATATCTCTGTGACAAATGAGAATAAGATGCAGTACATTCATGCAATGGCAGACTACAAACTTAACCAACAGGTTTTTATCATCAGTTACCATAATGTAATGAAAATTAATTATTTCTCCACTGAACCCACTGTTGTGTAATGGGTAAACCTATAATGTGAATTTGCAGATATTGCTCTTTTCAAATGCATTTTATAGAGGGTTAACTGATCTCATATCTCCATCATGGTTGAAGTTATTCAATGCAAGTGAATTTAATCAGGTATCTCCTTTCTCAAAGTGTCCTGCCTGCCAAATCCTTATTCCTGTCCTTGATGTGACCTTCCCCAGCAAGATGCCAATTAATACACTTTTGGAGGCTTAATTTTTCGTGCTAACAATGCAGAAGATGGTTTAGTTTTTGTGCTCTTCTCTGAGTCCACAAAGCAATTGAGCTTCTCTTTAGAAGATTTCTACATTTCCTAAAATTATCTGCATTTAGTATTTTTGTGTTGAAAAAGTGTTCTATTTATGCGAAGTATGTTGACACAATCAAAGAGTCTTGGTTAGATTATATGAATCAAGATATAACCTTATACTCACCTACAACAGCCAACTTATGTTAATTCATACTGAAATATGTATTTCTGATGAGTTCAGTTTCTCAGCAAGGCACTGAGTTATACAGTGATGCAGTTGCTTTCAGGTGGAAATTATGATGTTGACATTGATGATTTAAAAAATAACACACGATATACTGGAGGTTACAATGAGGGAAGTCGGACGATCAAGCTATTTTGGGAGGTATTACTTCCATATCTTGATTTCTATACATTAATTTCTTTCCTTATCCATTCAGTGATATTAAACATTCCATGCATGATTTTCAATTTCAATCTGATATAACATTGTGTGTATCTCCATTGTTCTAATTAAACTCCTAAGTTTTATGTTATATAGTCATATGTGGCAATGTTTTAGATTTGGATCTCTTAACAGTTCATGTCAATTTTGCTCATTAGAAATAATTGATTACTCAATTTCAAATATTTTTTGTTCCTTTTCTTTGTTTTTATTCAATATATCTGTTTATGCTGAACTTTAACTTGACTATAATTGCATCAAACTGAATTAAAGTTAATCAATTAGACATAATTTGCTAACAGATGAGATTAAACAGGAAAGAAGGTATGTATAAAACAGATGAAAGTGATAAACTAGAACTAGGATAACTAGTTCCAATGATAGAAGTAGAAGAACTGTCAGGTAGAATAACAGAAGGAAGGGACAGAAATATGAGATAATATGGAGGATGTACCTGATATTTGATCAGTAGCTGCTGTATTTAGAACCCAAGAGGAACTGGGAATACTAGAAGTGAGGTAGGCAGTATGTTTACCTAACTGGGAAAGAGTTTGGAGAACTCTTCCTATAATAAGGTGAAAGATTTTTTTACTAGAAGTATCTGAGGTCGAGGTTGGGTCAGATACACCAGCAGAAGTAACATTTGCAACTTTAGAGGGCTTTCCGTTTAGATCCCATCAATATTCTTAAGTATGGCTCTCTTTCCCACGGTGTACATTTTCTTGGTGTATCTCCTCGACATTGATGATCATGACTTCCTGAACCTGTTCTCCCTGACTTGTCTGAGTGGCTAAGGCAAACCTATCTTGCATAGGGCCAAAAATGAGAGAGGAGCTAGAACTTTCTGTGTCTTTGGAAGATGCACGAAGAACTTGGGCAAAACAATCTTCTAAGGATGGTACCTCTGCTCCCCCTAGAGTTTGGGATCGAAGAGGTTCAAATTCATCACTCAAGCAAGCCACATAAATATCTTAACACATCTACACTAATAAGTTGGAGAGAACTGAGTTCTTCAGATGCATGTTTAAAGGCAGCAAAATTGTCTATCACAGATTTATCTCCTTGTTTTAATTGCTGATGCTCCTAAGTCCAAGCATATGTGCGAGTTATGCTTCACAAGTACAACAATGATAGATAATGCCACAGAGACTTTCAAGTATTAAGATGAGATGTGGTATAATTAATTGTAGGTTCCATTGAATCCCCCAGCTTGGATAATAGCAATTGGTCATCTTGAGTCCGCCCTGCTTTCTTAGCAGCATTCATTGGTTCATCTTGGGTGAGATGCAGTTCCTTTTCCAAGACCGGTTGTGTAAGCCTTGACAGCCTAAGACCAATTCAAATAGTTTTGACCGTTAAACTTCATGGAGGGAAGTTGAAGCGGTGCAGAACCTACTGACTTTGTAAACAACGTCAAGGATGGCTCCTCTATTCTGAAACTGACTTTTAATACACAAGTGATCACACAGCAGAAAACAACGAAACACAAAACAATTAAAGAGGGAGAGCAAGAATCACTTACAACCTTTAATAGAAGAAAATTTTAACTGTTCATATCAATGACTCGAAACCAAACATGATTCTGATGTGCACAGTTGCACCAAAAAAAAATTTCAGCCTTGAATGGCTTGGTTTTCTTCAGACTTCTAGTTCAGTCTTGTCTGTACTGGAAAATACTGGAAATTCAGCCCATATTTTTTAAGTCATGCCTTAGGAGCTAGAGATTAGGGATTGAACCATGCTCTGAGACAATTGTTAAGAATTATGAAAGAAAGATCTAGAGAGAAGAGAGAATTACAGAAAGTGAAAGCACTTGTCAACTGATGCCAACAAATAAATTTATACTAAGAAACAGAGAGTACAGTGCGCTCCAAGAAATTCTAACCTAAAACCAGAAATACTAAGAAGCATATATCTATAAATCCTAACAACACCACTATTGTAAGTGGACTTTACTATGTTGCCCTAAATTTCCATGGCTTAATGCCCTAATGATGCAGTCACTTTGATGCCGCTAATGAACTCTCACGAAAAAAATTGAGGTCAATTTTAGGGGTGTGCAGATGACCTGCAACCTGCCCGAACCCAGCCTGACCTGACTTATTCAAGCAGATTACAGGTCAAAATCTTATAGAAATGGTCAGGTTACGGGTCAGAAAATTGTAACCTGATGATTTTCGATCGGGTTTCCGGTTTGAAATTGTTAACCCAATTTCAACCTGACCCGACTGAATAATATTACTTTTATAACATAATTTAATATATTATATATATTTCTTCGACTCTGAGACTGAGAGAAATGTTCTGGAGTCTCCTCTCATTCTTTTCAGATCCTTTATCTGACTTTGAGAGAGACATTTTACTCTTCAGATCTTTTCTCTCCTTTCAGCGCCCATTTTCTGCAGGCTTGAGATGGAATTTCAAGAGGAGCAATTGGTCCAATGAAGAGTGAAACGCCTTAGAACAGGGGGCACGACAGAGGGCTTGGGCATTGATGGTGAATGGGCTTCACAATAGTATTGTGGTGTGGCGGTCACAGGATAGTGAGGTGGTGCAATTCTGGACGTAGGCACAGCAGTGGGTCAACTTTTGGTGGCTGTTTCTCTGGCATGATGATTAATCCTTCAGGTGAAAGTGGAAGGTGCACTCCAAAGGTTGAAGAGGAGGAAGGGCTATTTGTTTGGGGTTTGGGTGTATGGTGAAGTCTGTGAGGTTGAGGATTGCGTGTAGTAGTGGATGGCTTTTGGTTTGAAAAAAGCAAATGGATTTCGGTTAGAAATTTCAGGTACCGAGGGGGTGGGATCGTTAGGTTGAAGAAGAGGAACTATTGTGAGTTTTTAGGGAGGGGAATGGGAAATTATTTTTTTCTTCGTGTACCCTCTTAATATCTTGTAGCCATGTGTAGTGGTTGAGCTTCTCGTGTTCAAAGTTCTCCAAGTCTAGGGAGGAGAGCAGCTTATGAAGGGAAAAAGAGAAGGACACACACAGTGCAAGCAAAGCAGGAGGCACAGGTTTGCAACCCATTGACCTGTTTGACACCCAACTGCAACCTGAAAGTCTCCACCAGATTCCATGTTTCGGTCAGTATCGGGTGATGATTTTACAACCCAAAATTGTGTGACTTGATCAAATTTTTGTGTTAACCCAATCCGAAACCCTACCGCGCACACCCTTAGTCAATTTCATATCAAACTAGATAGTAAAATTTAATTTGATATAATTTGATCTTGTAATTAAGGTTTTAAAGTTTATTATGCCTAAGTTTCACTGCAGAATGACATAACAGGTCAGTTGGTGGTTTCCTCTTGGCGGGAAGCTAAAGTATCAACATATGCCTATATACTTCTGTCTCTCCCCTTTGCCCTCTAATTTACTGAATTATGTTCTTGTTAATTCCGGAAGAACAATGTGACTTTTGATTGTAGTTTGCAGTCTCTTGGAATATATGTGAAGGGTTAACATATGCTCATTGTGTAGATACACATTTGAAGACTTCAGTAATCATTTTCAGTTTTCTCCGAATTGTGTACAGGTGATTGAAGGTTTTGAACCAAAAGAGCGTTGCATGCTTCTTAAATTCGTCACCAGTTGTTCTCGTGCTCCCCTACTTGGGTTCAAATACTTGCAGCCAACTTTTACTATCCACAAGGTATGTTCTTGATCTTATATGTTTGAGACATAAAAGTTCACTTCTGCAAGCCCCTCTGAGCTAGCACAGATGATTAAGTCGATAATATGATAGTTATGAAATACAACATCCCGCATTCTTCTGATAATATATCTGGAACCTTTTGTTGCCCTAGATGGGCCGTTATTCACAGAAAAAAGAATCACTTCAAGGAAATGGCTGAGAATCTATAAAGTTTTTTGATATGATGCTTTGTTCTTGGTTACTATGAATTGAAATAGTTCTCTACCGCAAGTCAATGATGAATGTTATAGTTGGTGTAGATCCAAGAATAATTTTATTTCTCTAACACACTACCTTATACAAAAGTTCTTTGAACTTGAAGTATAAACAACTCACAAGTTTACCAAATTTTGTGTCAAAATTCAACTTATTTTTTTAAAATGGAGGAGCTAAGAATCAAACTTTTGACTATTTGCTTATAGAGACTCTGATGTTATGTCAGGGACCAACTATTTCAAAAACTTAAGTTATTAGGTGAAGACTTATGAATAGTTTTATATCTCTAACACATCCCTTCATACAAAAATTCTTTGGGCTTGAAGTGTGGACAACCCATAAGTCCACCAAATGGCAAAAGCCTACCAAACTTTGTCCCAAAACTCAACTCAATTTTTTCAAGAATAAGGGCGACAAAAATTGAAATCTTGACCATAGACTCCATTTCAAAGACCAACTATTTTAAAAACGCAAGCTGTTAGGTGCAAATCCAAAAATGGTTTCATATTTTCTAACAGTTACAAATTCCAAGTATATGCAATCATTACCACTGCATTTTTCACAGATTAATTTTTTGTCAATTTTTGAATGAGATCAATTTAGGGATTAATACTGCATGAGAACACAATTTTTATGATCCAATAGCCCCTTCTGGCCAAAGAGAAAGGAATAATGGTTTGTTTTTAGGACCGGGGGACTTCCATATTACTCATTGTGATGCATGAATGCATCTTATAAGGTGTTTTAATTCAAACACATTCACAATACGAGACCAATTAATATGATGGATAGGCAGCATATTACAGTAATTTTCTTCTTCTTGTTTTAGGGAAGGTGACTAGAATAACATGTCTTAATTCAGCTTCATTGTTCAGTGTGACCAACACCATCAATTTATCTTTCACTTCTTAGATTATGTGTACTATTTTCTTGAGTATCTTGGCCTGCTGTTTTCATATACTTTGTTATAATAGAAAGAAGCAAATGATATTAGTGACTTGCTGCCAGCTCAGTATTTTCCAGAATTTCTGCTTTCATCTATTTCCTTTTTTGTCTTTTTTAATTTTTCCTTTTAAATATTGTAATTTAATAATGAAGTTAAAAGAAGCACTAGAAGCAGTTTTTAGTGAAGAATTAACGTCAGAAATTTTGTAATCATCGAATAGCGTGTTTATTTGTTTACATAGGTTGCATGTGATGTCCCTCTTTGGGCAACGATTGGAGGACAAGATGTGGAGCGGCTTCCATCAGCTTCAACCTGCTACAATACTCTTAAGGTAATAATAATAGGGTAGTACATCCGTAGCTACTTTCAGTCATTGGATTCATTGAGACAAAAGCCTCTACTCTTTTGGCTATCCCATGTCAGGCTTTTGAAATATTTACATTTTTATTTTCCTCACTTCAATAATTACAGCTTCCAACATACAAACGTCCAAGCACTTTGAGGACAAAGCTTCTTTATGCAATTAGTTCAAATGCTGGATTTGAACTTTCTTAATTTGCCTCAGGTGATCAATATATTATTAAATAAAAATAATCCCAATTTTTGTTGCATGGACTTGATTGATTGTTCTTAATAACATACCATGTCCTCTTGAACAACCAAAATGAAGAGGTTTTTCCTCTCCATTCTAACAGGTTGCATTTATAACTTGTTATTTTTTTATGGTGTTTTCTTCCGAAGAGTCTATAGCCATTTAGCAGAAACAAAATTGTGAAATGACAACAACTATCATACGTATCAATGCAAGAATAAACACAATTTTTCCTGAGACAGAAGCGTCAAGCAACCTTGCCGAATGTGAAGCTGTGGTTTTACATTCCCCACATCACTAGCAAGCCCAAGGGGCTTTGTAATTATAGGCCTTAGCGTTCATATTCGTAACATATGTGTATAATACATGTAAGACTAAAAGACACTGCTATAGGAGTAATTTGTTAACTGTGTTAGGATTGCCTTTAAGTGACCAGGGATATTCCCTGTGCTAGTAGTTTATCTGCCAAGACATTATTAGCTGCTTCAGATGGATGAAATCCATCCCAAAAGACATACTCACTAGCATTGGAGCACGTTCCTAATGATCTGGCATTGCAGAGAAGGGAGGTTTCTAGTGTTCCTGTTCCACAGCAAGCCCTTCTTGCTTCAAAAAACCCTGTGACCACAGAAGTTAACGGTCATTAGTTTAAACTACCTCGCAGAGGAAGTGAGAAGAGTATCATCCTCCGGCTAAAACTCTAATATTTAGCAGATTTCAGTGTGAAATGTAAGTTCTTGAATTTTGTAACTAAGCAAAGCAAATTATGAGTGTTAATGATAAAGAATGATGAATTAAATACAATCCGTGGTAAATTTCGTGGAATTTAAAATGGTCTGCCTGTTCATAAGTAGATATAAATGGCATTTTTGTGCTTATTTTTTAGTGCATACCGTTATCATTGGGTCTGGTGATGATATCCAGAAGAGACTGGTAGATATCAAATACTACAAGTTTTAGACCAGGGAGTCTGTTCTGCAAACTCTCAGACGTGCTGTTTAGCTTATTGTTAAATGAAATGGCATCTTGGTTCAGTCTGCCAACACATTGGTTGCTTCCAAAACCAAATACAGTAATGGCTGCGGGCAAACACCCAGTTGGTGGCAAGGTTGTCACTCCAATCCTTCTTGCTCCCAGTCCATAGAGATTCTGTTACATGTTCATATTGGAAACTAAAGAATGTTATAGTAAAACACCTGAGAAGAACTATTGTTTTGGAAAGAACAAGTGATTTTTTTCCTTTGTACACATTCATTATTGTAAAACACGTGTGTAAATGCAAATAATGATCATTATGCAGTTAAATTATACGTCTACAAGTTTTTCAGATCTAGAATGACATCGTTGAATCAGGTTCATCCAATGTCCGTGACTGAAACCTGGGTACTTCTATCTCCAATTTAAGGTGGCCTATGCAGCCGCAAGAATTTCACAATATATTCTACTAATAGATCGGTCTTCAATTCCATATCCCTATCGTTTATATTTGACTCGTAAAAGATTAGATTTAGCCTTACTTTCCAACTGCATAGAACAAAAGGTTGTGTACACGTTCTCGCGCCTAGAAAGAATACCTCCATCCTTCTTTTTTTCTTCTTTTTAATTAAAAACGAAAAGACAGACACAAGGAAAATATAAAGAAAGTAAAGAAAAGTGAATTTCAGGTGTTAACTACCTTCTTTCCAGTTTTTGTGGGATTGGTCTGAAAGGCCTTCTACGGATATGGTTGACATGAAGAAAGTTGGACTCAAACAGTACATTCCTAGAGTATGGGATGCTGATATGGAGAGCGATAATTGATTTTAATGTTTATTACGTAGAACCATGACCTCATTGAGAGCAGTATTAACAGGTTTGGTAGGTCGGGAGAATGAGAATGATATCAAAGTGTAAATTTTCTAAAAAAAGGCACCTGGATAAAATTACTGTATGATGCCATGAGAATGTCTGCGAATTGATCAGGCGAATAGATTCTGTTTAAAAGGGGATTAATGTAGTAGTTCTGGATGAAATCACTGCTTCCGGCACTGAGAAGGTAGATTGCACCTGAGAAGATGGCATTGGCTTTAGCTTTTCCCACCATATTGACAACTTTCGTCCGGTACTCCTTGTAGTAATTCAACTGCTGAGTCAATGAGATGGCCCTCTACAAAGCCAAAAAAACAAAAGAATAAAAAAGGGCGTTGCCTTTGTATTGTTAATTTGCAGGTAAATTATATATATATATAGTAGTCTTGATCTTTACATATAAATTTGATGTCCAATCATGATAACCAGAAGCAGCCGAGGCAAAGTTGGCTCCTATTAAGAGATTGTTTCCTCTGGCTTCTTCACTTAGATAAGCAGGTGGGTATGAAATAAATCCAAGGTAGTCAGCTGAAAATGAAGAAAACTAAACCTTAGCTCCTCGAAGAGGAAGAGTTGGAAATTCTGCTTATAAAGTGTTAATGTACCAGTGAAATCTATGGCAAGCTTTCCATTGCAAAACCTTCCAGTTGGTCTGTGCGTGACAAAGTCTCTCCCATAAGGGAGGAAGTTTGCCTTGACTAATGTATATCGGTTGTTATTATTCCCCACATCAACCACAGAGTCTCCAAATATGATTAGTGCGGGAACTAGAGGATCTCCGTGAACCGCTGAGAAAGCCAGAACAGCAAGTAATGAAACAAAAAGGGTGCTTGAAAACCCCATCAAAACCAAACCGGGTGAAAGGAGGAAGGGGCAGATTGAGAGTGAGTGAATTGAAATAGAAGATGAGGACAGGTGGGAGAATTTAAGTAGGGGAAGTCTTATAAGCCAGGGTCAAAGTAACATAACTGTCTATAAGAGTCATGGCTCTGATAAAGCTGCGCACTTCCATGTAATGAAGCATTGTTGGAACCTTTGGAGTTGGTGAGATAATGATTTTGTCCACTCACTCACTCTTCTATTGAAGGTGTCATCATTTGTTGTTACTGTTAGCTTACCATAATGTCTTAGGAGTCAATGATTTTGTTAGAGTATACCCAACTTTTAAGAGATATTTAAGGGAAAAGCCCATGCTTTATTGCAACTGACACTCTTCATATCGTAAGGGGCAGGAGGGGGCATCTTCAACGGTGGCAGGAGATCGTTGCCTAATTAAACTGAAAGTGGAGCAAAGGTCCATTAAAAGAACGCATTAGTGGTGCTTGGGTTGCATGATTTTGCATGAATATTGTATGGCTCCGAAATCAAGTTCTTACAATACAGGCTAAGCTGGGAAACAACAGAAGTGACGGTGTGAACCAGAAAAAATCAATTTTGTCAAAAAAAAAAAAAAAAAGCAGCAGCAGCTTGTAACCATATATATATTTATTTATATAGTCAGAAGCTTGTAACCATATGCTCAACGAACTTTTATCCTTCTGTCCGTCACATTTGAATTTTTATTGTCACCCTTAAACCCTCATTTGTAAATTTAGCACATATATTCTAATTCCGCAAATAAAAAAAGGGTATTAAGTCCACGGTCCACATCACCTTTCCAATTCCCATTTAATCATTATTATATGCTCAGTTGCCTTATTCACAATGCAACAGATCTTTTTGATTCACATTGATCATCATAAGAATCATGCTCGGTTTTAGTTGCCAAAATGTTATAGTTTCAAAGAAATCATCGAAACAGTAAGTCACCATGCCTCTTGCCAAACTTTGTCTCATAATGTCTACACATGCAAGGTTAAAAGATGGACTATATAGATTGTCATGTACATTCATATATATGAAGTCAAGCAAAACGGCGCTTGGCTATGAAAGCTTAGAATTCCGGAGGACTGTAGAAGGCATTAACGTCCATTATTCTTGTTACCCACTTAGGAAGCAATACGAAAATTTTGCAGTGACTACTTTTTGTGGTTTTCTTTTTTGGTTTCTTATTGCATTTGTCTGTTGGAAGTACGACAAAATGTGAATAAGACTTCAACAATTAATGTAGCGGGCAGTGGGCACAACCCAATTTCATCAGAGTGCAATAAACAGCGCATAGAGAATGGAAATCTACAAATATTCAGGGCCACAGCAAGTCTATTATGTTGCAAAGCGATTACGCCATTGCGTTTGTGCTCCTCCTAATCAGATGGCGCATTCACCTTTCTTACGATGAATTACCCTGGCAAACACAGTTTAGAATGGTTTAAATACTGTTGCAACAGCTCCGCTGACATAAGAACAAAGAAATCTGCTGAACCAAAACCCATTCGCATTAATTAGGAGCAGGAGTTTTAGAGTTTTGTGGCACTGAGTTCCTGCGGTGCTGGCATTCATATCCCACTTCGAGTTGGGCTAATAGTGTACCAACTGTCACAGACGGTACAGGAGGCCACTATGGCTGTGTCTAAAAGAACTCAAGGATTTACGCAACCAAAAAGAAAAAAGACAAAAAAAAAAAAAAAAACCTCATGAATTTGGCCCCCCGCACTTCAGGCCTTAGGTATGCATCGTGAATTCTTCTCAAATTAATCCTTTACAGCTCATGTCTATGTGCGAGTCTAAGCGTTTCATTCAGGTTGTCAACTTCTTCCTAAAAACATAAGGTATCATCAACATAGGAAACACCGAAATTCTCAAGCTTGCTGAAATTCAAAACCCCAGCGGGTGCTATGTAACTGGGGGCTACATGACTATCCAAGATTTGTGTATATCAGGTTTTCTTGCTCCAAATGTAAACTACAATAGAAAATAAACATTATAAAATGATTTAAATTGCTGCACTAAATAAAGCACTAGTTCTCCTCAACACGCCAATCGATAACATGTCTGGAGGCCATTTGCTTTTCCCCCATCTCTCGATGAAAAGTCGACTGTGGAATAAATATAATTGTCCAGTGAAACATCACAGCGTTGGCTCTAATCATCATGCATTAGAAGCTGGAAGACATTATCATTGTTTACCACTGTATAATCATATCCAAGTCCGTCGGCACGATCACGGAATTCATCAATCTCACTTCTTGGTACCTGTATTCCAACCAATACGTTTGCTCCTGTTTCACCCTGTTGAAGAGGAAGCACAAGGATGCAATCAGATGTATTGATCAGTGGAAAACATGAATAAAACACCATTTAATATGATTTAATGGAATTCGAAAGTTAAAATTCCCACCTGCCCACGATAATGGAATAAACTAATATTCCAACGAGGACTGAAAGAGTCTAAAAACTTCATCAAAGCACCCGGTCTTTCTGGGAAGATGAAACGGCAAAGAACCTCATTCTGAACATTTGATCGGCCTCCCATCTGAATTGTGTTCAAAACAACGTCAACAAGGCACAAGAATGCAGACAGACAAATTAGTAATTCCGTTGTTCATGGGAGTGATGTTTTTAAATATTTAGGATAGGTTGAATAGAAATGAATTGGACTGCTCTTTTCCTGTCTCTCTTCTCTTCTCTCCTTTGTAGCATACCGGTTTGCAACATCTTAACTCCCTCATGCCCGTGTACATGCAAACTCTTGCAAGCAAGCAGAAATATGCATATACAGTAGTAGAGAAGAACTAAAACTGGCATAGGTAGTGCGCTTCTAGAGTCAAGTGGTTGTGATTTGTGTTCAATAAAAAATTAGAATATTATGCTTTGAATGAATATGAAAAGGAATATTCTTTCAGCTAATATGATTACCAGGTAACGCAAGTGATCTTTCACCAAGTCACTTTCTGTGAGATTGTAAGTGTTAAGCTGAGAAGATTCCATCCTCTCCTGCATTGCTTTTAGCTCAGAAACTGTGTGAACCCCAACACTACAAACAATTTCATAGTACAAAATATTATATTTCTCGCAAGATAAACTATACATGACAGATGCCAATATCCTGAAAATATGCAGATATTAAAAAGATTGATAAAAACAAATATAAACCAAAGATTGTGCATTTCTTGTTACTGAACTTACCTGTAAAGAACAACAGCCTTCTTATCAGAATTATATCTGTATTTGAATTCTGTGATATTCATCTGCCCCACCTAGTAGCCCAGAAGATAATCAGTTTAAATGTGAACCCTCTTCTATAAATATGTAAGTTAAAGGTTTAAAGCAATATAGACATACCAATTGACAAAACCGTTTAAAGCTACCAGCCTCCTCTGGCATTATAGTTGCCAGCACAGCCTCTTGTTTACGACCAACATTAGCAAGTTCAGTCACTACCCTCAGTTTATCAAAGTTCATATTTGCTCCACTGGTGATTGCTACCACATTTTCACCCTTGAGGCCATAATACTTGCAGTATGCCTCAGCTCCAGCAAGGGCAAGAGCACCTGCAGGCTCTAATATGCTCCTTTTCTCCTCAAACATGTCCTGCAACAAACTTTACTATTGTGAAATCCTATATGTAGAAGTCACACAACTACGCAGTTCTTGCCATCCCTCTGAATGCAATGCACAAGACATATAAAGAGACCAGTACAGAAAATTTGGTCCCGTGGATAGAAACAAAAAGATAAAAATCACTACATTTGGACACTGCCATCTTACAGATGGAACAAGCTCTGCACTGAGAATTATAGAGTCAATGTCAAGTGTCAACAATATATCAAACAGCCTCTGAAAGCGACTACAAGCTAAGTTCACCTAATAAATCAAAACCATTCCTCCCTCTATTCACCCAGTGATAAAATTTGGTATCTGACTGACAAATGATTCTGATTTTAGTAATAACGGGTTCTTCTTTCCAGTGCCACCACCCTCCCCAATTCTCTTCATCCAACACCAACCCAGATTTGGTTTTTGTGATGGAAAGGAGAGGGGGGGGGGGGGGGTTGGGGAATATAGAGAAAAAAAAATATTGGCTCTGTGTCAACATGGTAAGGATAAAATAATCCTTGATTACTCAAAAGCTACAAATAATTCAGCACACCAGCTTGTTATTTTGCTCCAATTCCAAATTAGAATTATGACGTTATCTGCCAACATAAAATTGGAACCCCTTATTTCATAATCCTATTCTTAGATTAACAAGAAATTCTATTGGAATTTCATCAAGAACATTAAATACAATGAAAATTTTAATACCAGCATCGGAACAATTAGCCTGAGATAAAATCCATACAATCTGCATATACATAACTACATTTAATTAAATAATTAAAATTGATTTCTCAAATCTATAAAATATGCACAAAAGAAGGTTAAAACCATAAGAACACAGTCTCAAAC
Organism: Dicorynia guianensis; assembly: GCA_037013595.1. Classification (NCBI taxonomy): domain Eukaryota; kingdom Viridiplantae; phylum Streptophyta; class Magnoliopsida; order Fabales; family Fabaceae; genus Dicorynia; species Dicorynia guianensis. The sequence continues at coordinate 33,146,747 of JASUAB010000010.1, forward strand.
CATCACTAGACAGTATTATAACTTGCAATGCAAACTTTCACAAACAAGAAGATGCCTCACCTTTATAGAAGCACAAATTGAATCACGGCTCACAAGAACCACACCATCCACCAATTCCTTGCATAAACGAAAAGTTTCTTCACCAACCTCTTTCACAGCAACACCATCAGCAAAACCCCCAACCTGGTCCAATATCACTCTCTGACCATGATGTAGTGACAATGCCATTGCATTTGCATCAGTGGGCTCCACCCCAATAATTTTCACCTGTATAATGGACGTCACTAGTTATTCCTCCTAATGAAGCATGCCATAAACTGAAAAGTGCATTAACACCAAAACATCGAGTGAACCTGTGGAGAAACACGCTTCACATAAGCTGCTATACCAGCTATGAGACCACCACCTCCTACAGGCACAAAGATTGCATGCAGTGGACCCTGCATTTGGCGCACAATTTCCATACCAACTGTTCCCTGGCCCATTATGACATCTGGATGATCAAAAGGAGGTATGAACGTACGATCCTCCTCTTTTGCACGTTTCTTAGCATATGCCTGTGCTTCATCATATGAATCTCCAACAAGAACCACTGTGGCACCAAGCCTCTCAACAGATTGCCACTGTAATGTTAAAAAGGAAAATGTAAAGAAAACACAAAACCTAGTCCTTTATATATATTTTTGCAATATAAACAAAATGAAAGCAACAACAAAATGTACCTTGATTTCTGGAGTGGTAACAGGCATAACAATAACTGCACTGCAATTCAGTCTCTTGGCAGATAAGGCAACTCCTTGGGCATGATTTCCAGCTGATGAGCAGATGACCCCCTTTTCCAGCTGTTCCTTCGGAAGTTTTGCCATCATATTATAAGCTCCTCGGAGCTTAAATGAGAAAACCTAGAGACAATCAACAATCTCAGATACTCCATAAACGCGCAGCTTCCATTGAAATATAGGAAAACCCACCACCAAAGAATCTCAAGTTATGAATTCACGTAGCTAAATCCTTATGCAAAGATATGGTCCATTATATATTTATGTTTTGCTAAACCACACAGAGTCAGTTAAACTTCAGGATCCGTTTCGTCCAATGTCATTAAATCCAGGAAGGCATACTGACACTGTTATCCTCCACAATTCAAATAGAAGGAAAAACAATAAGGATACCAATTCATAAAACATCAGAGAGGAAAATGATAGTTCACCACTTTTTCTATCAACATTTTGCAAAACTTTGAGCCAAATTATGATGCTTTTCATTATATTATTTTCTTTTTCAGGATTATCATAGAAAATAAAATATCTTTAAACTAAATTAATCCAATGGTTTTAAGCATTGTATACTTGGATAACAAATAAACAAACTAAGGAGTAACCAACTAGAAATTAAGGTTCTCAGCATCAGCAGACTTAGTGTAGGCCAAAGAAAGCTCAAATTGAAACCTGCACCCGTCTTCAGAGGGAGAGGGGAGAGGAGGGCTTGAGCAGCAGTATAAGCTGAAGAAAATCATGTCTAAAACAAGCTTAAATCCTTTAAATCAGAGGTAAAATCTTCTTGTATTCTTTTACAACATTACCTCAGTGAAGTTAAAGTAACATGATATATCAAAAACCTGTTTATGAGACTTAAATAGCCATAGAGAGACAGGGCCTAAGAGTTCTGGGGAGCTAAATGAAAGCAATGCAAAATAGGATAGATTTAATTATGTTTTATGTAATTATTAATTATTATGTAATTTGGGATTTTAGATTTATTACTTGAGAAAATAATTAAGAATTAGAATTATTGAGGATTTATTATTTAGGAATTTATTATCTATCTAACTTTAAATTATCCTATTCCCATAAGGGATAAGATCTTATTTAGTTTATGATTTCTATTCAATTGTATTTCAATTCTATTAGGATTAGGAATTAGTGTCTATTTAAGTCATTTTTTATATCCCCAATACACAAATTTATTATAATATTGAAATTATTCTAAAGAATAGAGATTTTACTTGTCATATTTTCTATTCGTTCTACATCAATTTTGGTATCAGAGCTAGGTTCCATCATAATTCCGTTGCTGGTTGATTTTTTCCTTACACTCTTCCCCTTGCAGAATCTATCTCACCACATTCATTCTTTCTTGACCTTCACTATTAGCTTGAAATTTGCAGCCACCACTTTAAGAACAGGTTTTGGTTTTCAGAAATTTATTTCAAGTTTATGCTTTTGGTATTCTTGATGGAGTTTTGGAATTTTGACTTGTGTTGACCTTTATGGCATACCATACTTTTAACTATAGATATCATGATTACTACTATAATCAAAGAGGATCAAGGACTTATAATTATTGTGGGAAGCCATCCTATTATCATGATTATGTTTATTCATCTTATGATTCATTTTCTAAGCCATCAACAATGAAGAGCAATGAAGAATGTCTTGAAAGGATAGAAGCTGATATAGGAGAACTTAAGGATATAATTCGGGAGTTGCAATTACACCTTGGTAAAGAAGTTGAAGAAAATAAAGAATTTTCTGCAATGTTGAAGATGAGCTAGAGAATGAAATTGTAGAACCTTGAGATGCTCCATCTGATTTAGAAGATGATGATTGGGTTTAAGAATACAAAATTAAGACTGATGAAGAAGCCAAGATTGAAGATGTGGATATACAAACTGAAATCAACAATATTGAAGTTGTTGATAATCAAGTTGAGATTGATGATGGTTCAACTAACATTGTTGAAGTTATAGTTGAAGAAATCAAAAATACTGAAATTATTCATCTAAAAACTTCACAAGTTTCTGTTGCTTTTCCCTTTGAGTTCGTGATCTATAAAGAGGTTGATCTAAAGATATTTCTACTACAATTCCTCAACTGTTTGCCTTGTTGCCACAAGTTATTCAATATTCAGTTATATTTCAATTATAATAGGATTAATACGTTTATTTAAGTTATTGTTTCATTTTCAATACATGAATTTATTATGATATTAAAATTATTTCAAAAAATATAGACTTTACTTATCATATTTTCTCATATGAATATAGACTTTACTTGTCGTATTTTTTCATATTTTCTTTTCATTCTACATCAAAAAACTACTTGAATTGAAAGAATGTCTGATTTGAAATAAATCCATGAAAGAGCTCATAATATCCGAACTCGGTGATGGGTATATGAACACAATAGATAAATTAGTCATTTTCAGAAAAAGAAAAACATTTTTAAGAGACGTAACAACTTCTTCGTAATTGAGTCACAATCATTCCATATCAAATCAAACCCTGACAAGACTACGCTGCGCATACAACAAAACAACACTAAAATTCATACACATCAATAAAGCTTCGCACTTACGGGCTGTAAATCCTCCCTCTTGAGCCAAATCTTCACCCCCAGTCTTTCAGAGAGCTTTGGCGCCAGCTGCAGCGGCGATTCAATGGCCACATCATAAACCTTAGAAGAGAGTATGTTCGTCAAATAGCCCATGGCATTGATTATCCCATCATTCGCACATATATCGGAGCGGTCCGGCACTGCCCCGAGGTAACCAGATGGGTATTGTAGCGAATGAGATGATAACCTTGGGCGATGAGGTAAAAGAGATACCGCTAACGGATCCTCGCGAGTAGCAATGGCCGCAGAAGAAGATGGTATTGAGGAAGTCCCTGTCGTAGGTTTCGAGAGCGTGGCGGTGATGTAGGGCTTGGCAAGCCGTTGTTTGCTACAATTGTGGCTCCTGGGGTTGCCATTAACGGATTTGCGCGCCATTTGCTTCTCCAAACGATTGTGACGAAGGAGAGGTGCCTGGGTAGGCGAGAGTCGCAGTGCCTCCATTGTTGAGTCAGAGGGCTGGGCTAGAGGGAAGAGAGCGCGGATGAGAATTGAGCTTGGAAAGCGATTGCAGGGTGTGGCTGCTCCTGCAAAACGCTTGGCAGAGACTTGAGAGGAAAATGATAAATCTTATACTTGGAGCCAACGACGCGACAAGAGGCCAACTTGGCCAGTTTTATTAACTTCAAGAATTAACGCGTTCAATGCAGTATTTTATTATTTTTAAATAAAATTATTAATTTAATCTTTAAAAATTTTGATAAAAATAATTTAATGTTTAAATTATTGACTAATCTCTAAAAAATAATTAAAATAAAATAAATTTTATTGATTCAAGCCTAAAAGCCTGATTTTAATAGTTTAAAAATTAAATATTTTTTGAAATCAATTTGATAATTTATTATTTTTTAATAATATTGAAGTTATAATTTTCTAATTAAATATATATTTTATAATTTAAATAATGTATATAATATCTCAGTTATTAATTTAATATTTAAACTGTATAGTGTAGATTATAGTACAAGTTGATTAAGTAGAGTGAAGATTCAGAATTTTTTTTTATTTTAATAACTTTTTAATTTTTTATATTTAAATTAGTAAATTTTAAATGTTTTTATTAATTTCTTTTATTTTTTACTGTAATAAAAAATATCACCTAATTTTATTCGTAAAACAAAATTAAAATATGATTTAGCTGAGCAATTATGAATTATGAGTTGATGAGCAGTGTTGCATGAAAAAAAATTATAATATATTTGTGATATTTATATTTTTATTAAATAAAAATACAAGTATATTTTAATTAATATTTGTTTTCATATTTAAATTAAAAAATATTTTTAATTATTATACAGTAGATGTTGTCTTTCGTGCGCTGATGGCTTGATTCTACTATCTTGTGCTTTTAAATATTGCCAAAGTTGCTAAGTTGGGTTGCGACCGGTTGGCATTTGGGAGAGACGCCAGTTTTGAACTCTTTAGTGCAATTGTCTTGTCATTTCTTTGTGGGTCCTACAGCATATGTCGAGAAGACTGACTTCAGTATCTGGGTTGTTGAGGTGTTTGAACCCTTTTGCTGTGATGGATCACGACGAGGATCTTCAGGTGGCATTTCTTTTCTTTTTTTTTTTGTATGGGTGGTATCTCTTTTTAAGTAAATTACATTTGTTTTATTGAAGGTATTGGAATATGATAATTTACTTAATTTTTATTTAAAAATCGCATTTCATCCTAAGAAATGAATTTAATTAATAGAATATATTTAAATATTAATACAATATTTAATTAATTACAGATGAAAATATAATTTATATGATTATTTCTTTAAATTTTATTCTGTAATGATAATTATAATATTAAAATTAAAAATTTCTTATTCTTGTGCTTAATTTTAGAAAGATTGTTTTATCATGTATTATTAATATTGACAAAATTTTTCTTGTTAAATCTAATTTTAGTTATTAAAATAAGTTTTTAAGTTAAAATAGAATAAAAAGCATATCAAACATTTTCACAATCATATATTAAACATAAAATAAGGTTTCTATGTTTATGTTAAATTTTGTTTATAATTGCACACATCATTAAGCTTACATTTTATAATAAATATTATTATTTGATTAAAAATATAGCATCTTATTAATATTTTAATTATTTAAAGTAATTAACAAAATAAAAGTATAATTTTTTAATAATATTAGAGTAAAATATTTAATTAATATACTTTGTGTGAATATTATATTTGCATCTTAGTATATTTCATTAAGTAGGTTAATCTGAATAAAAATATAATGACATGTCATATTTAAATCCCTTAAAATAAATGTGATTCTTTTTATTTCACCTAACTAAATTAAGCAATTTAAGTACATTTTATAAATTAGGAAGCAACTTTTAGTTATAAGTTTTACTATATCTTTTATTAATTTTATAACTCTTTTAAATTTTTTTGTACTTACTACATCTCTTAATTTTTGTTACTTAACTCGCTAGGAGATTCGATTTCTTTTAGATATTGAATGATCAGTTTCTCAATTTTTATACAATAGTTATCTAATAAAATTTAAATCATTTAATTTATTAAATAGTTGAGATTAAATTATATAATTTAACTAATTTAAAAACTTCCACATAAACATTATGTGAGAAAATTTTTTAATCAATAAAAAAAATACAGAAATATGAAATTTTTTCTCTTAAGAGTATGAGTTTGTTGTGGGATAATTTGTTTTACTACATAACATTACTTTAACTTTTTGAAAAGAAGTACCTTTAACTTTATTAAGATAACCTATTTGTGACTATATGAAACTGCTATGATCCTCCCACAGATGATTACAGAAAAAAGACTGAAATGGTATTGGGTCAAGGGCAACCACCAAAAATAATAAATAGAAAAATATTTGAGGATATTGGCTCTTGGCTTCGCAACTGTGTGCCAAACAGGCATTACATGTTTATATATCATATTATTAACTCCAGATTAAAAGAGACTATTTTTTTTGTTCTACTTGGTATAGTGGCTCTTTGAGAATAGCAAAGTAGGCATTAAAAAAGACTACTTGGTTTGTACCCCCCCAAAAAAAAAAAAAAACTACTTGTATAGTGGCCGTTTAAAAGGAGGCATTAAAATATTAGGGAGAAGAAGCCTGCAAGATGACTGACAGTGGTGATCAAAATATAAAATTTACTTATGCTTGATTACTCAACATGCCTAACTTCTAAATTTTGGATTTTTTTTTTTTTTATGAGGAAAGGTGCGTGACAAGATTTTCTAATTGTTAGGTAAAAAGTTGCCACACTTTTCTAAAGTTACTTTTATCCCAAATTTAGTAATTTTGCATTTCAAAGACTACAATTTTTTAGAATTTTTTTCACTAATTTTATAAAATATCCATATTTAATATTGTAAATTTTAAATTTAGTGTGTCTCATTATTAAATTTATGAGATTTAATAATATTAATAATTTAAATTTTATATTATAAAAATTAAATAAAAATATAATTTTAAAAATAATGAGAGTTAATTTTTTTCCTATGAAAGAAACTCATGTCACTTTATTTTACTGGGGGTTGGCTCCTTAATTAGGTTTCACATACTGGAAAATGATATACTTATATCTTTATTCTTATATTTTATCTACATTCAAGTATAACCCATTAATAAAATTCTGCCTTATGCATGCACAGAATCATAAGTCTTACATTGACTTTTAATCACACAATAGTTGTGATTATAAATCGTGAGCGAAATGCATGAAAATAACAGAGTTTTCATATATTTATCTACTATAAAGACTAATTTCTGTATAATAATTGGTGATCTCAAATAAATGGTATGCAAAGATGATGTAGCAATGTTAAATCCATAATTTTATATTTGTATTATTTTTTCATATATTTGACATGACAAAGTTTAATTCATTATTTTTATTCTTTTATTTTCTGACTTTCACACTATTAATTCTCTTTTATTTATCTGATAAATGTGGACATGATGTAAGATAACTATTTTTTGTTTTTTATCCATTGTACTCTTTTTTTGTTATGTTCTTTAACAGCTATAAATTTATTAGAGTCCATATATTAAATTAATTTATGTCGGAGAATCTCTGATTCATTGGTATAAGTAACTTTTATCCCTAAATCAGTTTTACACTGATTCAATACTTTACTTATTCTTTTCTCTTAAAAAATCTTAAGTATGATCCCTCATAACAAAAAAAAAAAGATCAATTTATAAAGTGATGCAACGTAAGCAGAAAGGGTAGAGAGAAGGGAAGTGGAGCGCTCCTCGGAAGGACTGGTATAAAGTCAATGTGGATGGCGCATTGAACCAGCAGAATAACGCTGCTTCCTGCGGAGGTTTAATCAGAGATAGCAACGGAAATCTGATAACTATGTTTAACTATCAACTGGGAGTCTGTTCAGTTCTGGAGACTGAACTCTGGGCCATCATCAAGGGTTTTACAAGCAGCTTGGAATGTTGGCATACGTCGAGTCTGTTTGGAAACAGATTCAAAGATGGCGGTGGATTTATTAACAGACAAATTCTTGCAGAATGGGAACGTGAGATTGCTGGGAGAAGTCATAAAAGAAAGACTGGAGGTGCAGGAATTGGAAGATCAAAATTCAACATGGGCATCGAGAATTAAATAGAGCTGCTGACTGGATTGCTAGAGGCGAGCTAATGCAATTACAGCAGAATCTTGCGTGGGAATTTATTGGGATATTATTATTAGACAGGGAGGGGGTTACCGTTTCTGATTCTGTTTGTAGTTAGTTGTTTTCTGTAGCACCAAGAAAAAAAGTTTATAAAGTGATGATTTTAATTACCAATTTACCCAATTCTAATTTTAACCTTACAATTGCATATTTCTAACACACTTATAAATTTTATCATATTTATTGATAAAATATCAATTTTATTAAAATTTTATGAATATTATTTTGTAGGATTTATATTTTTTAAAAATCTTATAAAGCCTGTGATTGAAAGCCTATGTCCAACCCAACCCTCAGACCAAGGAGACCCAAGCCCAACTCAACTTGTTAGATAGCCCAAACACACTTAAGTCAATTTCAATACAATTATTTTTTAACTCTTTATTCCCCAGGCCGAGGTAGGATGTGCGGCGAGTAATGAATTTTAAAAATTTTCATGTGTATTAAGAAAAAATTTTTAAAAATTTTAGTTTAACCTTCTTAAATTTTTGTAAAATGTCGTTTGGTCCTATTAAATTTTAAAAATTTCCATATTTATCATAAAAAATTTTAAGAATTTTATTAAATTTCCATAAAATATTATATATAATATGTCATAATTTTAAAAATTTTCAAATAACTTCTTACATATATTTCTTAATATTTTTAATTTCTAAAATGACATTTGAATATTTTAAAATTATAAAAAATAACCATATATGTTTGTTGTATGTATCCACCAACAAACAGCATATAACAACATATATAATATCAATTTTTTTTTAAAGAAACATCCTGGCTCTGCTATTATTTATTCTCGTAATCTTAATTTTTATATGTTCTTTTCATATACTCCTCTCTCAATTGTTATTTTTATTAACTTTGACAAAAATATATATATATATAAAAGCATTAATACATACTCGTTGAATTTAATAATTTTGAAATAATTTTTTTTTAATACTGAAAAAGTTATAATAAAAAATCATACTCAAAAGAGAGAGACAATAAAACAAAGTTATACCACTAAATCCTTGAAAGGGAATTTTTTAGCACCCTTAAAATGGTGCATGAACAGACATTCCGGAGACCTCAACAGCCCCTTAAATGCATCAGGAAATACTGCAGCAGCATAAAGGAGGCCTTTGAAGCCAGTAAGTCCAGATTAGCACCAGGTATGCAAACTAGCCTGCTGGTGCGTTGGACTCCCCCTGCAGTCAATTGGGTCAAAATCAATGTAGATGCTGCAGTTCGAACCACGGACAATTCAGTTGGTTGTGGTGGATTAATTAGAGATGCCAGAGGACAATGGAAGGGAGGTTTCTGCTACTCCATTGGAGTTGCTTCCATCACAGAGGCGGAGCAATGGGCAATTCCCAAAGGTCTCCAATTTGTCTGGAACCATGGATGGAAATGTGTGGTGCTTGAATCTGATTCTCTAACAGCTCTATCTACTGTGCAGTCTACAGGAAATATGGAGAGGGAGCCTCACATGATAACTTGTATCAAAACATGGATCCAGAAGGACTGGAAGATTACATTCACACATGTTCTTCTTGAAGGAAACAGATGTGCGGATCAACTAGCGAAAATGGCAGTCAATGCAGACAGAGGTCTCCAAGTTTTTCATGAGATGCCGCCAGAGTAAATCTTTCGCGTTCAATCAGATTTGGTAGGAGTGTCTTGCTCCCGTGTTAGTGCTGTACCCAAAAAAAAAGAACTGCTCTTCTAGATGGGTGATTTTCCATTGGATACCCATTTTTTTTTTTTTTTTGGACAATGGATACCATTTTTATTTGGACATGGTGATTAGTGAATATAAAATCGCATGTATCTCGTGGAAGAAAAGAACTCAAAGATTAAGACACAAACATGGCATGGCAAAATGGCAACATCAATATGCGAAAGCATTTGATTAATACCGACATGAAGAAGATTCCATTCCAAAGAGCACGAGCAAAGAGAGAGACAATGGTGGGGGATAAGGCCTCTTGGAGTGGTCAAAAAGCTACACATCGCTGTTCCTCTAAACAAAGGAAACGCAAGAATACGCCATTGAATACTACGGCTTCTTTTAACCCATTGACAACATAGCACGGATCAAATTCAGAATTTTCACTGCATTTTTCATTTGGGTTTGATCAGAAAACGATCCAAGTCCCACCAAATCACCAAAACATCTCAATCTTGTTGATGGAAAATACATCATCTAAAACAGAGGTCCTAAAGCCAGTAATCCTAAAAGCTGGTATTCCTTTGGCGGTATCTTTGGCTGGTTTCATCTATGCCTGGCTCGTGACAAAAAAGAGCCTTTCTAGAGTGTCTTCTTTATCAGAGACTCAGGCCAATTCCCCTGAAACCCGTTCTCAGAATAACTTCAAACATGAAAAAAGTTTTCATAGCCTTGCCTCCATGGCAAATGAAGAAGTAGAACCTGGCCCCACAGTCTCCACGGTTCTTGCTGAGAGCTCAGAAATCCATATTGACCCAAGTTTAGCACATGAGATTACTAGCCTAAGAAGCCGGATTGGAGGTTTGCAGATGAGAGAATTGGCGTTGCGTTTGCAGTTTGACAAATACAGTGATTTGAAAGGGCAAGAATCTCTGCTCATGGAAATTAGAAACGTATTGTCACTGGAGACTACCCGTGTTGAATTCTTGGATAGGGAGATTTCTTCCATGGAGGCAGAGAATAAGAGGTTGGAAAATTTTATTGTTCCATATCTGAAAATTGTTGAACAGCTCGAGTATCGGGAATCAGAGAATGGGTTGCTTCATAGGAAGGTTCAGAAGCTACTGAGAAAATCAAAGGTACAATCTCGCCTGATAAAGGAACAAACTTTTAAGATCCAAGCTCGAGAAGCAGAAATTTTGAGAAATCATGATGCCTTGCAAACAAGAGTTAATGTTATTGGTAAGTTGGATGATGAAATCAGAGAGCTACAAAAGGTTTTAGATCAATTGCAGGATGAGAAAAATGAGCTTCTGAAGAAGCTTGACACAGCAGAAAAATCATATGCTTCTAAGGTAAGCAACAGACACAAGAAATATTGAAACGTTAGCTAAAAACAATATATATTGGATTCTTGGGTTGTTGTTATTTTGATGATTAAAATGTTTACCATCTGCAGATTGAAGCAGAACATGTAACTAAGGAAGATTACAACCAACTTCTCAATGAATTGGAGCAGCTCAAGTTGCAACGAGCAGCTCAAGTTAAAGAACTAATTTTATTGCGGTGGACCAATGCTCGCTTAAGGCACAAGCTGATGAGGCACCATGAGCAGCAGCAAGAACAGCAACAAAACCAGGAGAAAGACCATATAGAACTAGAATATGATGGAACCGCTGGAATTGTGCATTATGAGTTGTCAGAGCATGAGTTAGAGGATTCCCTTTGGAAGCATCACAATGTGCCTTGCTTTGGCGGTGGTGCTCATAGTGATCGAACTTGTTCGAAAAGGAAAGAGTTGCTTAAAAGACTAAAGAGATGGGTGGAGGGCAATGAAGAAGCAAGAGTGAAACCAGAGGACAAAGACAGGCAAGAGATTACGTGCCTTGGTAGGCATTCTGTTTCATCAGGAACAGATGAACCCCAACCTCCTGCAAGGAGGTCTTGCTCTAATGCATGAGTCAAATTATTTACCACTAGTATATCATATGTCCATACGGACCATACCATCTCATTCCCCAGCAAAGAGCCAAAAAAGTTTGGTCAAGTCCTCCCATGTTGTCATTGCTAAGGGAGAAGAAACTTACACTTAAACAGCATTATTAAATTCACAGACAATAAATTGTTAGGTTATTTATGAGTTTCACAATTAAATGTATAAGGTTTAATAAAATTAATGGTAATACCAACCAAAAAGCTTCGGAAAATACTGCTCGTATGCATAATTTTGTGTACAATAAAACTCTGTGCAAAAAGGGCCAAAAATAAAACCAAACCAGAGGGTTTTGATTTTTGTTCTATCTTATAGCGTGTTTGTAATACAAAAGTTTATCGCTGCTCAGAAACTTTAATATTAAGAAAATTGTTTCATTAACAATTAAGTTGTCTATATTTGAGTCATATAATAGATATGACTGAAACGTGAATCATTAAGAAAAATAAAAATAAATAAATAAATAAAATAAAAATTATAAATGAAAATATACAGAATTAACATTACTCTAATATTGGCTCAAAGCTGTGACACTGTACTTGTTGCCGAATACTCTAACAGCACCCCCCCTTTCCTAATGTAAATTACTGTAATCTGCATTTGCTATAGCTGATCTTCATAATTGACTATCTACTTTTTTTTGGAAAAATTTGGATAAAGAAAACATGTCTCTCATAAAGGAAAAAAAAAAAGATAATTAAAAATTCCGTGAAGGCAAACCGAATTTCAGGCAAGAAAACAAAAAGACCAAAGAATAATTTATAGACCACAGGTTAAGAGGAGTTTCACGGCTATCATCCGTCTATCTATCTATTTTTTTTATTGAATTATTGATTATTGGTTAAATGTGAGAAAAATAATCTATTTTTACATAAGGGGTTTGTTATATAATTTTATATATTTAATTTAGAAATTCTCGCTTTGGGTTATCTTTATTTATGCTTTTAATAAAAAAAAAGCGACACCTATTCAAGGCAGGAACCATGAATTTTTCCTAGAAAAAGATCTGAATTTGAGATTTCCATTACTTTATAGAGTCACATGAAGGGAAATAGTAACATGACAGTGCGTTACAAAAAGAAAATATTATTAAATTATCTACTTCTGGGCTTCGTTATTAAGGATCAGCAGAGAACCCGAAATTAAGATTTACCTTGTGAACAGAGTAACAATAGATACCTGTTTTTGCAGAGCCAAAAACAGTGATAGCACTCCCATGAAACTTAGAAGTCAGCCAAATTGTTAATTTAAGCAAGTAGAAACGAGAAAAAAACAGTAGGAAAAAGTCACATGCTGTGAGTAGATTGATAGCTCTGTCAGTTCCACACCAGAACAAAGATATGCGGAAGTTAGTCGCCATGATCATTATTACGCCATTGCACATACATGACAACCTATATAAAAAGTTTACATCTTAGTAATTAGATTAGGCTCATTACTATTATTACTTGGTTAAAAAAAAGCTCAATTCTGGTTTAAAAACTAAGATTGAACCTGGAATGAGATAATGGTAAGGGAGGATGCATGATTCCTCTAAAAGACTAAAACTTATTCAAAGGTCTTGGTTATTGCTGGTTTGTTGTTGCCTTGTTGGTAGAAATCTGTTCTGCAACAGCGACTAAGACATTATTATAGTTGGCTTCTATGAGTTTGGATCATTTCATCCATCTTTTTGCTCTGTAGTTTTTTGTAAGCATCAGATATAAAGATTTCATGGATTGCAGAGAAATTCAGTGGGGGAAGGAATGCTGTCAGAGAATATTGATCAATTGGGGTCCATTGTGCTTAATTTTTGGCTAGAAACAAAGCCGGGAATTTGTTCTCTGTCCAGAAAGTAAGCAGGAAGTTGTCTTTCTGAATTGCGTAGAGAAATGCAGTCACAGTAATGGAAAAAATCCTTCTGACCTATCTTAAATGTTCAATGAAACTTAAACTTGGCATCAAATGGTAAATGACAAATGGTGTGTTGCGCCTGTGCATGTATTACCTGTGGCATGATTCATGCGTCTGTACATTAGATGGGGGAATATGGACTATAAATTAGTAGTGCAAGGTTCATAATGCTCTTGCATTTTCGTATATTTTAATGGGTAATTTCTCCACTTAGATCATATATTGCTCTGCCAAATGAAAGAATGGAAGAAAAACTCTGCAAATTTAAGTAAGTACCGAAGCCTTTTCTCTTAGCACCTTTCCTTGTAAAGAAAGTACAGCTAGAAATGCCGATTATATGGCCATACAATAGGGTATCAACTGGTCCCATAGATCACCAAGATTTTTCATAATATTCTATACAGATTCTTGCTGCTACTTTTAATTTCCATTTCAGCCACTTTATTCCATTGCAGTATCTAGGTATAGCCTTTTTATTTATCCATCCATTGTCCTTCCTATATGTAACTTCTTCTGATCTTTCTTCTCCTTGTTCATGCAGAATGATTACTGAACGAAATGTTAGATCACATTTCCATTTTGCCTATGTCTTTCTTCTTTTCATTTTCCTTGACCACTACACTTCTTCACAAAAGACTTGCCCAAACTGTGGCACTTTAGAAGTTCCATATCCTCTAAGCACAGACCCCAGCTGTGGTGATCCATACTACAGTCTTCGTTGTGATTCCCACTCTCGAAAAGTTTACTTTGATGCCCTCAATGGAAGTTCCTATCTTGTACTCAGAATCATGTCTTCAATCCAACGCATGGTGGTACAGCCATCACCTTGGCTGCCAGCTTCATGTGTTACTCAAGACATGCTGGTAAGCGAGGGGCTTTGGTTAAATCAGTCACTCCCTTTCAACATAACTTCATCCAACACAGTCTTTCTCTTTAATTGTTCGCCTCGCCTCTTGGTTTCTCCTCTGAATTGCACTCCTTCTAGTCTTTGCCACCGTTACTTGGAGAGTTCAGGACATATTGACAGCAAACGAGCAATTAAGTGTACCAGTGGTCTTGATCCTTGTTGCACCTTCACTGCAGGTGGGATGCCTTCAGCTTACAAGATAAGGCTTCACAATTCTGGTTGTAAAGCATTCAGAAGCATCCTTCATTTGGATGTTGAGAAGCCTGCTAATCAGTGGGAAGAAGGCCTTGAAATTCAATGGGCTCCTCCACCTGAACCAATCTGTAGGAACCAACAGGATTGCTCGGGAGCCTCTACGTGTTCCCCTGCTAGTGGAAATGGCCTCTTTCGCTGTCTTTGTAATGGTGGACACCATTGGGACCCTCTTCTTGCAACTTGCATGAGGAATAAGAGAAAAACTAAATCACAAATCAGCTTGGTAGTCTCAATAGGGGGTGTTACTTTACTCTCTCTTGCTGTACTTCTGGCCATCATCGCGAGGAAGTCTTGCAAAATCTTTGGCCAGGCAAGACAGGCCAAGAAAAGGGAAGACGTGCTGAAATCAAACGGCGGAGAGAGAGTTGCTAGGATGTTTCCATTGAAAGAAGTGAAGAAAGCAACAGATGGTTTTAGTAAGGACAGGCTTTTGGGGAGTGGTGGCTTTGGGGAAGTTTATAGAGGTGAGCTTGAAGATGGGACGGTGGTGGCTGTCAAGAAAGCTAGAGTTGGCAACTTGAAAAGCACCCAACAAGTACTTAATGAGGTTGCAATACTCTCTCAAGTCAATCACAGAAACCTAGTCAGACTCTTGGGTTGTTGTGTGGAATCTGAGCAGCCATTGATGATCTATGAGTACATCTCAAACGGGACCCTTAATGACCATCTTCATGGTAGGTACCCCCACTTAGACTGGAAAACAAGGCTGAAGGTTGCTTTTCAAACCGCTGAAGCATTGGCTTATTTACATGCTGCCGCACACACCCCCATCTACCACAGAGATGTTAAGTCCACAAATATACTATTGGATGATGAATTCAATGCCAAAGTCTCAGATTTTGGTCTCTCCAGATTGGCTAACCCGGGACTTAGCCATGTCTCAACTTGTGCTCAAGGAACCCTAGGGTACTTGGATCCTGAATACTACCGCAACTTCCAGTTAACTGATAAAAGTGATGTTTACAGTTATGGGGTTGTGTTGCTAGAGCTCTTGACTTCCCAGAAGGCCATAGACTTCTCACGTGAAGAAGATTATGTCAACCTGGCAATCTATGTGAATCAGCAAACCAGCAATGGTGCAATCATGGAAGTGGTAGATCAAAGGCTTCTTTCCATGGGGTTTTCTGCCGATAAAGTGATCACAAGCATAAACCTTTTCTTGGAGCTTGCGCTTGCCTGTCTTAGGGAGAAGAAAAGTGAAAGGCCAAGTATGAAGGATATTGTTCAGCACCTTCTATGCATAATTAGGACTGTAGATCAAGATCAGAGGGATACAGATGAGATATCTGTTTAAGAATATAAGTGTTTTAGCATCTAGTTTAGTATTTGACCAATTATACATAAGATATTTTGTGAAAGTTTATATAAGACGGTTTCATAATTAAATTTTTAGCATAAAATGTTCAATCCTTTAGTTTAAATTATAAAATTTGATAAATTTGATATTTTATATTTTATTAAATAAAAATTATATAAAAATAAATAGATTACATATATTTATGTTTTAGTGGAATATTTGTATTATAAAGTTAAGTAGGTACATTGATATGAAAGGTTGTGACAATGGTACTAATTTGATGGAAAAGGATAATGTTACGTTTCAAAGCAATACAAAATGTGTACAATTATTCATTATATAAAAATCAAATGAGAGAGAATGTAGGAAAATCAGAGGAGTATCATTGCTCTAATTTAATAGTGAGTGGCCCACTGAGAAAGGAGCTAAAGTGATTCCAAGAGGGGATTTGATTGGGTGGGGAAAGACAAGGAAAGATTGGAATAAGATGCCTTCTTGTTTTAGAAAGATTGAGCTATATGTTTAAAAGCAACTGAGTTTTGAAATATGCATTATAATTAATGGAATCTGTTGGGATTTAATTTGCTACTCGATTGTGGAAAAGAAAAATTTCCTAACTCAGGAAAGCATTTGCCTTTTGGAAGTTTGAAATAGAAATTTATTTTATTTTTTATGAATCAGGAAGCATTCTTATTTATTGTACGAATCTTTTAAATTTTTTAATTTAAATAATTTAATTCTCTTTATAATAAATAATATTATAAATTCTTAATTTTAAAAATTTCTCCAGAAATTATACATATAATTATTAAGTGATTCTAAAATATTTATATTAACTATATTAATCCCTTAAAATTATAAAAATATGATAAATAATTATTTTCTTTACTTTCCATGGTGCATCACATGCTATCTTTTACATAAAATATTAGGCTTGGAAGGTTGACAATACTCACGAGCGCCCATCATTAATTTCTCACCTTTATAGCAATGTTATAGGCATTAAAGTAGCAAATTTGTGAGATATGGACATGTAGGGGAAAAACAATCATAGGTGGAGTGGGAGGTGAAGATTAGGCATGAGTTCCCTTGCAGTCTAATACTGATAAAAGGAAAATCTTAAACTGATAAACGTGGGTTTATAAATAATTTATACAAATTAGTGTAAGTGGTTAAATTTTATATATTTTACAGTTTAATATATAAAAATTTAATAAAAATAATTATTTTAATATTTTTTAAAGAAATTTTTTTGCAAAATTAAATCTGTAAAAATAAATAATGCATAAATTCAAAAATTAGTAGAGAAAGATATGATGAGTGTATTGATATTGCTGTGGCTATAATTTTGACAAGCAAGACGAGGAATACTGATAGACAAAATCAAAGGAAAAGGTCACTATAAGTACAAATTGAAGAGCACATTAAGTCAAAAGCAGTGCCATTAGTCCCCAAAATGCATACCATAATTAATTCTTTTCCCAAAAGTTTTTCACTGCTTCCTCAGGGTGAATGTTGACATGGGTAAGAAAATTAATAATAAAAATTGATTTTCCAACAACCTTCCCCCACCCCCCCTCCCCCAAACACCACAAAAAATATATAAAAACGAAAAATCAAATTATTACATCAGCATGACCTTAACCTGATGTACTAATAATAACAATGTTGAAACATGCAGACAAATGCATGCATGTGCAGCAGCAAAACAAATACATATTATCATATATTAGATGATATTTTATACACATTAAACAACTCCGATCATACATAAATGTTGCAAATATTTGTCTCAAAATTTATTTTTCTGATGGTTTTTTTGCAGAACCGCTTGAACTAAATAAATCACTTAATCAATGAAACCTTCCTTCCACTTTGGAAACAAAACAGGCCGAGGAAGACGGCCTCGAAACTGTAAAATCCAAGAGATATATGTTACAATTTTAGTTTTCATGACTCAAAATTACGTATAAATTAGTCCTAACGTCTCATATTTACACTAGAATTATGCGAAAAAATTCGGATGCATCAGAATATGTAAAATAGAAAAAACACCGATTCCCGCAACCAAAGAGCAAGACCAATTTGTATTTTCAGCATATCAATGTGGGATGAAAACTATTTCGATCTAAATTTCGTCCTTTAGCTAATTCAGGTAATCAAAATTCATAAAAATTAATCCCCGAGTCTAATGAAGAACAGTACAGGCACTGCATTTTCCAAAAGCTCTAGACATCACTACTAAAACTAAACGATAAGAGTCAACCCTAACACAAGAAAACAGTTTCTTTTTCAAATGAAGATATACTGTAGAAAAAATAATGCAAGATTCGCGATGTCAAAAATCATGTATCAGATATCTAAGTATTATCTCCAAGTTGAAGTCCTCAATTCACGGCAACCTCCGCTGAGAGGTAACTAGGATGAAGTACATCCTGGCCAGAAACTTTGGTTTGAGAGTTCTTGAGCACTCGCACAGCTTCTTCCACCTTGGCAGAAAGAGACTCTGGAGATTCAAGGAGTAGCAGCAACTCTCCATTGTCCATCTCTAGAAGCATCCCTGTAACCTTCGCTGCTAGGCCAGGCTGTTCAGGATATAAATTAATAATAGTTAAGAATTTGAAAACTCATTTACTAAAATGGCATAAAAGAGAATAGTGTAGTCGTATTACCTTTAGTTTCAGCACAAGTGGGTAGAGACGCTCGCCGAGTATCTGTTTTTGCTGCTCATGAGTAGCAGCAGCAAGCATGCTATGCAGCATTTCTGATCCCTGGGTCCCTCCAGAAGAGTTCGAACCAGCAGATGAGCCTCCAGATCCTTTTTCCATCTCGCGCTGGCGCCCGCTGGGCACGTACTTATTCTGCCCAGCTCGCTGCAAAGGACCAAACTTAAGAAGTCATAACTAGGAAGCACACGCAGGACATTGTTGTAAGAAATTTAAAACATGATTTTGAAATAAATTCCTCTGCCTGTTAGCTTATCTTTGATTCCATCACGAATCAGAATCAGAATCAACAGGTTATATATGGAATTACAAAGAAAACTAGAATGCTACTATCGAAATGTTTAGGAAACAAATGGTCTACATAGTTTTTATTCTCTGAACTACATTGAAAACTGAACAAAACAAGAAAAAATTATAATTCCTGACATCCATTTTCATTTTCTGACAATAAAATACAGGATGTTTCAGAAGCGTAGTACATGTTCTTGCATATAATCATCAATACCCTGCCCCTAGTCTTCTTGCATTTCAGCCTTATTTCCAATGTCTAATAGGTGTTTATGACTCCAATGAAACATCCCCCATATTATACTAACATACAGAAACGAGACACCTGAGCAATTATGCAAATTATATAAGGAAATAACAGTAAACCTGCTGAGTACTTGATTCTTTTGAAGAGACAGGCTGTTGCACTTCTGGCATGTATGTACCAGAGTGAGCATTTGCCTGGGAAATTGTATGCCCATTCATTCTGCCCCTGTTTTGCCGATGTTGCCTTGTATCATTAGAAACCTGTGACCGCATGAAACCAAGAGTAAGAAAAAGCTTAGATTTATGACTTACCAAAACTGCAATCAACATAGGACTAATTTATCCAAATAAAATGAAGACATTTGCACTGTTAGGACTGTATGCAACTTAATAAGTTATTACAAAAAATTATGAAAGACTGGCAAACAAACACACGTATTTTTTGACTAAAGAGACAACGTTGTTACTCACGGCAGGAACTGGTGACTGCTGAAAGGGTCTAGTAGGAGTTGCAAAGCCATTAGCCCTCCATCCTGGCCTCAATCCCAGAGGTTGATACATTAACCCAGGTCGAGGAGGCACCTGTGAAACAACACCTGTAGCAGCATAATAGTAAGGATGATATCCACTAGAAATGACAGCAGTAGAAGGTCCAGCTAGTCCTGCTATTCGCTGTGCATATTGGAGTTGCAACTGCGCTTGCCTATCCTCCTTCCTCTGAGCAATAGCAACATACAGTGGTTTACGATGAAACATGCATCCTGTGGCACATCAACGAAGGCTAAACATAAGTAAACCAACACTATGAAGTATTAAAGCATTTTAGACCCAATGATAGTAAAATGGAAATGAGAAGTGAGAACCCTTATCTTACATAAGATATTCCAAAATCTTTTTTTTTTTTTTAAATGAAGGGCAGGGATACAGTTTTGTAAAATCAAAACTTAGATTCTAGATCAATATACTAAAGCAATATTCCTATCATGCGATAAATTTGCAACATTATTATCTCCTACAGTAATGCTAAATTATAGGATATATTGACAATGTTACTCACACTTTAAATCCTCAGCTTATGATGGCTGAACTACTCGTTTACAAAAAATGCTATCAATAGTGAAAATTTAGTTGAGTTATAGGATTGACTATGTCACGTATTCAAAACCCCCAGCATTCAATAATTGAAATATTTGTTTTAGAAAGAGCTATCAATTAGGCAAATTTTAATCTCTACTCAATACATAAACTGATCTGAATTGTTGTACCGTACATGTCACAAAATCCAACCTCAGTATATGTGAAGTAAAATGTTAGTGAGTGGCCTGCATTAAAAAATATGAACTTTCTTTGAAAAAAAATGAAAAGATACAATTCCTGAAAACCAAACAAAAGGCTAAACCCAAGAATATTGAAAGTGTATACAGGCAAACCCTCCCCCAGCCCCCACCCCACCAAACACTTACAAAAAGAATAAAGCATGAAGAACAAAAATTAGATCCCCTTAGAAAGGAATTTGCAGAAACTCGTCAAACTGTGCAAAAGAACCCCATGTACAATAACGGGAGAAAAATGAGAAAGGTTCATTCTTGTCCAGATTGTCCTACGGTAATTTTAGCAACATAGGACCAAAATACAGCAGCACATGCATCATACATAAACAGCACACATCACATCATAGATAATGCTACAGAATATAATATAAAAAGTAACATGTAAACTATACTAACTATTGGCAACTTGGGATTCTCTCAACTGAAGTTGAAGATAAATTGTATCTGAATCATATATTCTTCTCTTAAGAATTTTACTAAGTTTCTGCATTCCTGTTTCATATTGTAGCGGTAAAACCTACCTAAACTGAAACTAATGTTCACATTTAAACTTATTCACCTTACACTAACTTTTTTGCCAACTTACCGTGAAAAGTGTTCACAGCTTTATTAGCCTCATCAGGCCTGGAGAAGCAGACAAAACCAAACCCCTTGCTTATCCCTTTGTCATCTCGCATAACTTTTGCAGAAGTTATTTTGCCGCATGCACTAAAATGATCTCGTAAAACTTCATCTGTAACATCATCATCAATGTTCTTCACATAAATGTTTGATCCCTGAAAGATAAATGAAGATGAGCAAGACAATCTAAGAAAATAGTAAGTTAAATCTTGGAGAAGAGGAAGGGGAATGAAATTACCTTATATTTCAAAATTTGTTCCTTACGTTTCTCTTCAAATTGATGATGCAAAATCTGCTTACGCTCAGCCTTCTTTTGTGCCCTAGCTACATATAGAATCTTCGAACCTGTTAATGACAGACAAAACCCAGATTATATAGGGGATCAACATCAAGCTATTACATATTGTTGCCTATAGTCAGTGCAAGGAAATATAAACTACCAAGCTGCAATCCATTCATCGCTTCCATTGCCCGTCTAGCATCATCTGGGTTATCAAAATTCACGAAACCAAAACCCTTTGATATCCCATCGTCGCCCTTTGCAATAGCCAAGCTAACAATTTTGCCAAAAGAGGAGAACTTTTCCTGCAGAACTTCTTCTGTCGTGTCTGGACCCAAATTCTTCATGTACAAATTTGTATATATGGCATCAGGGCCAGGCAGAACGCGTTCACTCTTTTTGACAAACTTCCCAACATATCTGTGAAAACAATTAAAATCACAAAAAAAAGAAAGAAAAAAAAAACTTAATCTTGAGATAAGAGTTGTACAGAGACAGATATAGCAGTTAGATGAGGGTACCCAAAAGAAGAAACAAAAACAAAAACAATTCAACACATAAGCATAAATAGATGATAAAAAATGTCCACATTAAGAAACACGTATTTTTGTTACATACATCTGCTTATCTCTAACAATAGAGCCATTCAGCTTTTCAATGGCAACATTTGCTGATTCCTCTGTCTCAAACTGAACAAAGCCATACCCTTTGCTTTTCCCATCCTCAGACATGACAACTTTGCTGGACAAAATATTCCCAAATTTTTGAAACATATCTTGTAGTACCAAATTATCTATTGAGTCAGCTAAATTCTGCCATAAAACCAGATACATTTGCTACATTGAGAATCCATGTCAGGTATAATAATACACCAGAAAATAGTTTATTGAAGCTGCGGGCAATATACCTTAACAAACACGTTCCCTACACCACTATTCCGTGCAGCGGGATCACGATGTGACCACATGACCCTTATTACTTTTCCATTCAGTGTAGCATGATTCTTCACCTCAATAGCACGAATTGCTACTCAAATCCAAAAACACAAATTAAGACAAATGGAATTAAAAACTAGATTAACAAAATAAACATACTCAGAGCTTAAACAATAAATCTTTAGTTTTTTTTTTTTTTTGGAATTTTCAAAGTTTTTAGAATACAACAATATTCAAGCTGAATGCACGTCAAGAACAATAATGTTACTTCTTCTCAAAATTTTCAGCATATAACATTGGAAATGGATGTGATTAGGAATATCACCTTAGGAATAACAATTCAAGAATCTCAGCCTTCAACTATTCCAGTCAGTATGAAAATTAGAAAAAAAAATTAATTAAAGCAGACTAATTAAGTTTAATCAACCGAAGGTTTACAGCAGTTACTTCTGTTCAACACAGTTCACATACATAGGAATATTCTTTTGCAAATTCTACACAAATCAAGGGCGAAATAGGAAAAAAAATTTAAAAAGGCAGTGGCGCATACAAATGTTAAAGGGTGCTAAAAACCTTAAGCTGACTGCAGACAATTCTCCTACGAAGCCAAAATTGTGAACTTTGAAAACAAAAGTCAAATCACCATCCAAGATTATAAAATAGGAGTTTTGACCAAGGATCGGACCGTAAAAACATTGTGACAAATGCCTTAACGCCAAATTCTCGTCCTTTTTCGACAACGTAAAGCAGGTCCTAAGGACCCGTCAAAATACCAAAGAAGACCGACAGAGTTCCTCTGGAGATGAATTTCTTGAAAAAAGAATCCTATATCAATAAAGCCAAACGCTCCAAGGAATTACAGACAAGCAATGAGAGACTTGTAGATCCTAGATCCATTACGTGAATTTTTCCTCTGTAATTGATCGGCTACTGAATAAGACAAAAATAATCCACTACGCAAATACCAATATCAATTTCCATACTTCAAGCTGCATCATCAGTGTCAAATTCTTCCTTGGTTAATTATAAATTCTATATGTTTCTATATGCTGCATTTGCCACCCGCCGAGGATCCTCTTTCTTAGCTTTGCCCTCAATTTCCGAAAACCCAGACAGACCAAAGAATCATAGACATAAATTCCAATGAAACCAAAAGAAAATAGGATATTCAGAAATTATATACCGTCTTGGGGAGAGATGAAGTTGACATAGCCGTAACAGAGTGACCTGCCGGTAGAGGAGTCCCTGCAGACCCGAACAGAAGCGAGGCTCTTGAACTCGGAGAATACATCGAACAGCTGACCATCGGTAACATCAGGGTGGAGGTCGCCGACGTAAAGCGATGCCGGGGCTGCGGCGACCGTCGGAGAAACCGCCATTGATCAATTGAAACGCCTAATGCTCGTCTCGGCGATATACTTTCTGATGTATAAAGAAAGCAAAAAAGAGAAAAAACAATCCGGTAGCGTTTCTTTCCAAAACTTGATAACAACAGTTTATTAATACGGAGAGAGCGAGAGAGAGAGATCGAGACAGGTTTGGAAGTATCGGATTCTGGAAAGAAGAATTTTTAGAGAGAAAAAGAATGAAGGTGAGAAATGGCTAGAAAGAGGAGGAAAATTTGATTGGGTTAGTGATGGGAAAGGGAGGAGAGTGTGATATGAGCGAGAGAGAGAGAGAGAGAGAGAGAGAGACAAAGCGGAAGGGGAGGGCGCTGTGAGGATTTTGCATGGACGCAGGAGGTTGAGCCGTTCAGTATAAGGGGGTGCGTGAGCGAGGAGCTATTTCCACGCGCGTAGACTGAGCGTTCTTAGCACGGATTGGTAATCAGGCACAAAGGACGTATATGGCTTTGACTTTAGAATAATGCAATTTAATATTATGAAAATTCGTGCCACGTCAACAAATTTGTCAATGACACTGATTCCCCGCGATGGACATGGCTGTTACATTTTGTATACACTCGGTCTTATTTTATAATTTATTTTTATATAATTTTTATTTAATAAATTTTACATTATTAAATTTTATAGTATATTATTTAATATTACGTATTAAAATCTCATTTTAATATATGAAACAGTATTCTCTTTGTACTAAATTGAAGAGAGATTTTCTTTTGATTTTCGTCAAAAAATTTATATAAAGAATATGACCTTTTTTATGAACAAAAATGGAAACATTTTGTCAAAGAGGATTGTAATAAAATCATTTTTTACTTGAAATTTAACAAGTTAAGACTGGAAAATACAAATAAACTAAATATATTATTATTCTTTGTGGGGGAGAAATCACTTCTTCCTCCCACTTTTTTAGAATTAAAAAATGCACCAATTATTAAACTTTTTTGAGTGTTTAATTTGACAAATATGTAAGACTGTAAGCGCGTTTTGATACCCAAAATTTTTAATAGAAATTCTGATAAATGAAATTTTTAATAAAAAATTAATTTTATTTTGAGAGATGGGGTGGTTACAAAAGGTCCGATCTGGGCCACTTTATAGTGGCACTCGTTTGCATTGGTCATCACGAAGCGATTGGCGCGTGGGGTAAGACAGCACGTGTAATGGGAAAGGCCAAGAAGTACAAAGTGAGAGAGAGAGAATGATACGGGTAATCTAGTGGGGCCATGACTGCTTCAAACCTACAAAGAAAACGCTTCGCGATGATTTTCACAAACGAAAATGACACACGGATTATCGGCATCGCTCACAGCCAAAACTTTTAACCTGAGCCGACGCCCACTCCCACTCTCACACTCACCACCCTGATTCGCGTCCTTTCCTCGCTTTTGGCCGTGCATCCTTCCTTACGCATTCGACTCCCCTTCAATGATATACTATCCTTCTATCATATCATAGCCACAACCTTTTTCCAAATAGAACGCCTAAATAGCCGGATAATTACCATTAGTTACTTCTTGCACTGTGACTGTCGTAAGGAAACTAGATTCTTTTAAGCTTGTTTACACAGAACGAGACCATGATAATATTTAGTTATTTTGAATTAAAAATTTTATCAAGAATTTAAAATCATTGAAAATTATCATTTATTATTATTATTATTATTAGAAGTGTTAAGAATCTATTATTTATCTGGGTCTTTAATTATCTTATCCTAATAGGATAAAATTTAATTAATTTAGAGTATTTTGATCTGCATGGAATCAAGGTATTTGAGAATTGAGATTGAATTTATTTTGCTAAATTGTATATTTGTATTCTTTGCCCTCCTGTCTTACGTCACTTGGTGGGCCAAATTTTAGATTCTTGAATGGCCCAAGTGTTGGCCTTGTATAAGCAAGGAGCCCGGGAGGGGTGCAGATGCTAGATGTGGAAGGAGTCGGGCACTTGGGGTGCCGGTGGAACCCATCCATGGCCTATGATTAGGGGTGGGTATTAGGTGAAACGATTTAGATTGGAGTAAAATTTTTTTAATCTGGTTGAACTTAATTTCTCATTTAGTTGGTATAACCCAAGTCAAAATAATCCTTCAAATCAAAATTTTTGAGTTGGAATGACTCGATTTTATTTAGATGAATTAGTTCGGGTTAGGATGGGTCGAAAAGCAGAGGTCTGAGAATGATCGGACATGAGGCGAGCGGAGACGAGTCGACAAGGTTCAGTTAACTATTGAAGACTCAAAGTCTTGAAGTGTGACGACTAGACAAGAGAGAGACCGAAACAACTCAAATAAGGTGAGGGATGACGTTGACTGTCAAAAACGATGAGACAACAGACGAGACTTGTTACTTATGAGAAAGGGAGTCGAGAGACAAGGGATGACTGAGGAGCAGTACTGGAGTCGTGGAACTGCTTGGGAAAGATTTAGAGCAAGTTACGAAATGACGTTTTGTAGCATCACAAAAGAAATATATATTATCTATAAAACAATATCGTTTTGTAGCAACAATATATATATATGTAATTTTTGTTTGGTTACTGCGGCAACCCAATGGGAAGGGACAAAAATCTAACTCTACCTAATTTATCCTATATTAAACAAAAATATTATATTATATTTATTTTATCCCATCTTAACCTAATCTAAATTTATTTTTTTACAGTTTGAGACAGGTTGAAACAATTTGATCTGATCTAATGCCCACCCCTACTTATGACCAAATCACGCGAGCGTTTTTATTAGAAAAAACTCTCCCTACAATTTTCTTTCTATTAAAAGGCTCATATTTATGTGTGTGGTTTTATATTTTAATTTATAAAATTTATAAAATTTAATAAATTTAAAAATTTATATTTTACTATATAAAAATTAAATAATAATAATATTATGAGAACAATAAAACTATTTTTATTAAAAAACCTTCGAGCGTCCAATCAAGAAATAACAATAATTGAATTTGAATCCAGGTTTCCCGTTTCTGCCTTAAAGCCATTACTCCAATAGCGTAGGTTCTCACTCATGGAATGAAATTTTTTTTTTTGTACAAATGTGATCATGAGAATTTAAACTTAAGCTCTTCTATAATACTTTCAAAATTTCTCCCTATTAAACTACACTTCACGACCTCATGAAATAAAGTTTTTATTGTTCTGAGTCCGCGCATTACTTTTCTAGCGCAAAAGAGAGCAGGAACAAGGAAAATTAACAGTGCAGGGAAGAGAGGGTTAGCCAAATGAAAATGAATCACGGGGAACACACCTCTCCTTCCAAAAAGAAATATTTCTTTTGGCAGAAAAAAAAATTTAGGAAGAGAAGAAATCATTTCACTTCAAGATTAACTTCGAATATATCATAAATTTCAATAAGACTTTACAAATCCAAAAAGTATTAATAAAGAAATTCCAACCTTTAACTTTATAAGCGAAATATTTTGTAACCTTCCCCAGTAAACTAATTATGTTGTCAAAAATATTTTTATTTTATCCTACACTGTTCACGTTGATGTTCACGCCATAATCGAATTGAACTGATTCAAGAGATCAATTTCGTTCAGTTTTACCAGTTGTCCATCTTATGAATGAAAACATTGCATGGGGATGGGAGTAACATCAGATAGTTTTCTTCTACAAAACAATATGGCAAGGGGCTAAAAACCCAAAAACCAAAAGGAAACGTTGACTGCTCCCTCACAGGCCAATAAGAACTGACTTTGAGGATATCAGCAAGCAAAAGGAATTCAACATCCTTCGCAAAAAATATATTTGCTACAATAAGAAAGATAAATACTCCAACAAAGGTCACAATGCCAATATTTTCAAATATAAAATTACGACACTCGATACCAGACATGATGCCATCAGCAAGAATCCTGTACACCTACCTAAGCTCGAAGGGCATAAAATCACAATTAAACTGCTCCGTGCCCTCAGTACTATATAATATAAAATTTTTATCCACTATAGAGACAATATATAATTCTGGCAGTTCTCAACAGAATCCCTTTACAACGACACCCTAAACTTCATCAGGTGAATGGAAGACGTCCCCTTTAGTAAGCGTGCCAAGCAGAATATATATGTAAAGAGCTACCACTTCCAATCCAAATATCAGAAGGTGTAACCGATAACGGATAAAACATCGGCCAAACCATTAAGTTTCAAAGTGGGGCAAAAAAGAATGAGCTCTTGAATGATGGATTTAAATTACAAAAATTGGAACCCCATGAAAACTATTATGTGCATAAGGAGAGCCGCAATGCTTACAGGAAGCAACTTGGAGAGAATGTCCATTGGCGAGCAGCTTACTCTCAGCTGTCCTGCATTAATGTACTCATTTTTGCTTGTTGTCACTGAGACATTTACAGACGAGGAACCTGGGCAGCAATTTCAATTTAGTAAAAGTAATGGATTGTATATATTCGTTCCAGGGCATAAAAGAGTTCTTTTGGTGTGCTTACAATCATAATTAGTCCATCCAATTCGTTGATGAGCTAAGTCATAGACAAAAATCTTATCTTTCAAGACAAGATCTGCGAAATGAGGGAACAACGAAGTAGATCAGCTAAATGGTTCATTTTAAAGAAGTTTTTAACTTGCTGATCTGATACATACGATGCATATTTAACATGGACAGGCAAATTCGATCTTAGCCAAAAGGCCAAGAAAGGTATCATGGACAGGCCAATTTTTACTTGCTCAAGACATATTCAAGTCAGAACAAAGTCAAACCAACATATACAGCTCTATAAACATAAAAACAAAAGGACTAGCATCTTTTGGACTGTGACAAACAACATAAAATTATTTCTTTATCAGAAATCAATTTGAATGATGACAATCAGGGCATGTAAGCTTTTATGAATTATAGTGTAAAGTTCCATTAGAATGTTGCCAAGAAAACACTATTATGTTGATTTTATAAAGCTGCCAGGTGCTTTTCCATATTCAGTTTTACTACCAACAAATATGGTTTTGTAAAGATGGCAAAAAGCCAGAAGATTATTTTTATAACCCTACCAGCTGCTTTTCTATATTCAGATTTCCTACGAACAAATACAAATTTTGCAACAATGGCAAAAAGCCAGAAATTTTCAATGAAATGACAGGACACAAGATGTTTATGATTGCAGCATGGCATATTTAGGCATTCTTTATTGAATTATTTACTAAAATGCTCATTTCTTAATCATCTGAAGAAAAGTACTAATTTTGTCAAACTCTTTGCAGACTCTTAGTCTGTTATATAATCTTATCAGGGTCTAACCTCCTAAAATTGTCACTCCCTCCTGCACTTTCTGAAAGCCAATACACCACATTGCAACACCGTCCTGTTAAAGCAAAGTGGCATATTATAATATAACCCGTTGCATACAATTCAAAAGAACAACTATTCTTAAGTGAGAAAAAGATGCAAGAATTTGGCTAAACAGAAACACGGATACTTACAAGGAAACCATAATGCATAAGGTACTGTTCTGCACTTAAAATCATGGATGCTCCACCCACAAAGTTTAAACTAACTGGAGGAAATATATCACCCACACTGAATATATAAACAGAAAAATTTTATCAAGATCTTAAGGAGTCCTTCTAAGAAAACTCTCCTTTATGATGTAAAAGAACTTAAATATCTTTATAACAAATATTAAGTTTGAAATTAACCTGGTTGAGACCATATAACACTGGTTCCCTTTTGAAATGATAGGAGTGGCAGATTGTGATACAGTGGTAGTTATCTACACGTCCATTAAGAAGTTCAACATTAGTATATAATATGGGGAAGGTCAAAATTATATCTTATAATATGAGATAAAGAAGCCCAATATGAGCTAAAAAGAAAGAATTTGTTTGCCATTTACTTGCCTTCCTACCCTATCCCCATCTAAATAATAATAACAGAAACAAATAGATAGAGGATGCTAATCTCAATATGATATTAATTGCAAAATCTGAAGCCAAGTAAATTCCATTAAATCATGTAAATTAAGGTAATAGAAGCCAAAATGAACACCATTATTCGGAAATTCATCTCCATCTGACATGATAAAGCTTGATACTGGAAAAATTAAAAAATATATAAATTTAGATGAATTCAAAAGAGACGCATGCAACTATCAGTTTGTAATCTCTGGAAATATTAGATAAAGCAAAAGACTTTGAGAATAAGGAGGTAAGGGAGTATGATGAGAACTACATTACTTGAAAGGGAAAATTAAGGGTGGGGACCTGCTTCATCCTCAATGATCCATCAACCACAAAATTGGTTTAGTTTAGGAGTGGGTTACAGGTTAATTATATTCAAACTAAAAATTAACCAAATTGGTCCTTTAGAGTAATTATCAGTCTCAGCAGGTTCCTGTCCTCAATAAAATATCATGGCTATAATCCTAATTATGAAAGAAGTGATCAACATAATGAAAATAGAAGCACTTCACAGAAGATTAATCATAGAGATCCTAAAACATTAAGGTTCTTACATTGGATGTTCAAATGACCAAGAAAAAATTTAAGTTAGCAAATTAGACTTTATGAACTTAATAGAATTTGTCTAGAGAAAGGCAGTGATACCACACAATGCACCCACAATTGTAGAATGCTTCAAATTTGCAAAAGAGGAACAAGAAAACTTACAGCATTGACAAAGGGATCATAAGCTTCTTGAACAAGGTATGCCAAGGTTGTACCAGAGTCCACTATAGTCCCTCTGTTGTCTGATGTTGCAAAAACAGATGGATCAATTGGGAGGACTTGTCCATTGACAGCAATACTCTGTAGATTTAAGTTGTAATGAGGCCTGAAAATTTGATTGAAGAGGAGTCAAATACACTGCAATATATCTAATGTAGAAGTGCAAGTTTTTTAACAACAGAATAACAAGCATTTTCTGAACCAGAGCTTTTGCCAGCAATATCACCTTATGTATTCAATTCAAGAAAGTTATTACATCAAACTAGAGTTATGCGTTGTATATCAACTCTAATATTCATTTTGACAAAATAAGAAATGCATTGTTAAGTGTGGGATTTAAGAATGTAAATATAAAATGACTTTCCACTTCCAGATTGATTCAATCTCATTCACCAAGGATGTGGCATGTAACTCGTCCAAGAAAGAAAAAAAATATGAAAGAGAAACCAAGGTCTGTGTTAACAACAATATCATCTTGAAAAATCAAGGAAAATTTCCTCTTCACTAGGGGTGATGGCCTGAACGTACAACATTTAACCGCTCCTATTATAGCAAGAATACTATCCGAAATCAATGTACTGGGCTAAATATAATGAAACAGATGTTCCCTTCCAAAGTATCCAATTGAGGCTAAGAGAAGACAGATTTCCAACACTGACAGTTGATATTTGCAACAAACAAGGCAGAGATGCCTTATGTTAGCTTAGAGGTACATATTGATAATACATTGACTTTCAAGTGATCATACGGCAATTGTAATTTTCATCTCATGTGCATTATAGTAGTGATATATCATACGGCAATTGTTAATGTCTGCCAATAATATAAGTGCCTAGATTTTACAAATTTCTTGCAGGAAAGCAAAGAAATTATAGGTTTTCTTCATATAACATGATCCAATACTGAGGAAGAAAATATTCTGCCAAATGGGGAAAGAAAACAAAAAAAAGGAACTGCAGAAAAGAGGACATACTGTGATGGGACAAGTGGACTATAAACGATACTTGGCTCCAAAATCTCACCCAGAACAAGTATGCCTCCCCCATTACCCTCTCCTTTTAAGCAATGAGAGAACACTTTTGGTGTTATGCCTCGTGATGACAATTGCGATATAACGGATAGAGAACCAGGTCCAAACCCAAAAATTCCATCAACTGCTTTATCTGTCTTAGTCAAATCTCCAGATTGATAGGTGCTACACCTGTTCAAAAGAATAAAATAAAACAAATGTTCATTTTAATTAAGAAACTCATCTTAACATAAATGTGGGTGGGAGTAATTGGGCAAAAACAATTAGA
The DNA here is from genome assembly GCA_037013595.1 of Dicorynia guianensis. Classification (NCBI taxonomy): domain Eukaryota; kingdom Viridiplantae; phylum Streptophyta; class Magnoliopsida; order Fabales; family Fabaceae; genus Dicorynia; species Dicorynia guianensis. Next base: position 33,178,619 of record JASUAB010000010.1, read on the forward strand.
GAATGTAATAGATAAAAGAGTGTAAACACACCAAATTGGTAAGCTATTCAAGATGAGAGTTTAAACTTCATTTAATACTTTCTCCCATCTTATTCTAAAAAAAACAAACAAACAAACACCTGTTGGGAAATCATGAATTGGTAATTTGCAACCCTCCCCCTCAATTTCTCCCATTTTCAATCCTACCAAGTATGCTCAATGCACACATTATACTTATGAGTTTACTATCCATTTAACCCAGAATCTACTAGGCAAGCTACCAATGAAACTCAAAAAATCTTTATCAAAGGAAATGAAGTACAATATTTTATGAAGCTGGGATTTTCGGACCCTCTCATCCATCTCTGGTCTTTATATATTACAATCCCACACCTAGTGAACACACCCTATTTATAAAAGCACAAGTGCTCACCCAAAAACAATGTTAGCCGCAGAGTTAGCAAGCATGGACTGACCCAGGATCATGTCAAAGTACAATACATCAGATACATAATAACCTGACGTCCCACTCCCATCTCCATACTGAAAGGTGTAGCTGCACTGGCTAATCTGAGGGGAGCATTCAGTTGCCGCACCTTGAACTGCAGAAGTGCATACTGGGTCTGAGCAGGAAACCAGCGCAGCAGAGGACGAAATGGCTGTATCAAAGAAATTGAGCTCAATCTGTAGAGTGTGGAATATAACCAACAAGAACAAAGGCGTTATGCTCCAAGTCGTCCCTTTATTTCCTCAATTACCAAAAGTATGAAGTAAAACAAGTATTAAAATATTACCCCCAAGCCACTAGATCGAGGGCAATCACTGCAAGAGTTGCATGTAACCCACAAGATGTCACTTCCAGTGTCAATCTGAACCTTAAATTCTCTTGGAGGAGAGCCGAGCTTCACTTTCGTAAAATACAGCCTAAAAAGGAAAACCAAGATTAGCCCAGCTTCGAATATATAATGCCTGTCAGTAGTTAACTCAAAAATCTAAATAGCGAGTAAAAGAGGATAAACGATAAGGAAAAATATGAAGAAAAAGGGGGAAATGTAAAGAACAAGGATCTATGGGCACTGAAGTAAGGAAACCCACACAACAGAGGCAGGCACCAATTAGTGATGGAAAATCCCAGAACTTGACATGTAAAGGCAAGGAAATACGAATCTATGATCTCAGATACTCAATCTTCATCTTTCATTTTATCTTTTAGGCACTTCATTCAGAAATTTTTGGTACAAAATAAACACCTGGCATGTATCAATAAATGCTTACTAAAAAAAGGATAAATAGGGAACGTAGCTGTAACAACGAACCACGAACTCGATACATTTCACACAGTTTAAAATGACCCAATAAATGCAGGCGCATTCAAAAAAACCATAAATGAGAAATGGAATATAATAAAACCCTGATTCTAGAATTACCCGTACCCAACAGAGTAAGGATCGGAGGTCCCTTGGACTGAGAAGTTGACAACACCACCTACAACACCCTGCAAGATTCGAGCATGCCTGGCTCGGTCGCGAACTCTGAGTGCTGCCAGCTCTACTCGCTGACTTGGAGGAAAAGCCCGTTCAAGAGGGAGAAAACTCCCCGGCAAACCACTGTATACCACCGGCACCAACACGGTGGCTAAGGCCACGATCACGGCAAGAAAACCCGGCATTTTTGTGCTTCCTCGGTTTTCTTCCGAGAATTTAACGGGAAAGTTTCTCCATTGAAAGAGACAGGTTACAATTTACAAACTCACAAGACAGGACAGCAAAGCTGCTCACACCTTGATGAATGAGTTCAACACCATTTAACCTGTAATTGTCAACCAAAAAGAAAAAGAAACTGTAATTTAAATTTTAAAGCAGACAATTTTTTATTAATGACATGTGAAATAATCATTAAATAATATTTAAATATTTACAAAAATAAACTAAATAAACAAATAATTATCTTTTACAAAAATAATTTAAAGCTATTTATTATGTGATACGTAGATAAACTGATATTCGAAGACATTGAAAAAACTGTACAAAATAATTAAAAGAAAAATTAATATCTATATTTATCATATGATAAATAAGCCATGTAATTGAATAGAAAAATGAAAATTCTGTAAGTGGGAGAATGCTATTTATTAATTTGTATTTTGGATTGATAAATTTATTTAAATTAAAAACTAAAATTTATATTAAATTGTTAAAAATTTTAAGAACTAAAAGCACATGTATATTATTAATAAAGTGTTAATTTAATAAAAATATACTAAATTTGATTAAAGCGACCATTAGGTTAAAAAAATCACATTTGCTTTGATATATATTTTTTTAAGGTGCTTCAATATTAATTATACAATATAAATATATAAATACTTTTTTCGATTATTGTAAATTATATAAAATATTTATACCTTTCTCTTTGGCTAAATTATAAAAAATATCTAAAATATTGCATGAGTGTGATATGCTGATATATACACACGCACGTAAAAGAGACGTCATACCATCACTCCTTATTTATTATCTATCAAAGATTTACTCTCTATCCGATCTTTTTGATGGATCAGGGGAAGAATATAACAGTTTTCTTGTTTGATGTCAATTATTTCTCTTCTTTTTTTTAAGCATAACTAATTTAGAGTTTTATTATTAGCATGGAGGCTTGAATAAGAAATATTAATTAAATAATTTTTTATTTAATAAAAATATATGTTAGAAAGATTAAAAAATATTTTAAAAAATTATTAAAAAAATATTTAGTTAAATAATATTTTTGAAATTTTGATTTTAAATAAAATTTTATAATATTATTTAATTTATATAACTATTTTTACTTAATAAAATAAATTTTTTTTATTATTAATAATATGTACTATTTGATATATTCTGGGTACATTGTAATAGAAAAATATATTTTATATTTTTATTTTATAATATATACAAAATGTGCAAAAAATTTTATGTATAAATAAAATTTCTCCTTGATTGATACTGCTTAGCACTTTATTGCTAACTTCAATTATTTCCTTTTGAAGAGTAATTATAGCCCATTGCACAAACTTTGATTGAAAATTGCAACTATGCCTCTTTGAGAGCATACCAAGATTGAGAAAAGATAGAAAAGGACACGTGAAATGCAAACATTGATTGAAGACATAAACGGGGAACTGAAACTACAGCAAAACTTTGATGATTGGGTTGTTTAAATAAGAATAATAATATTACTATCGCAACAGCTATTATATATAATTTTATTTTTAAAACTATTTAAAATCTTATATATAAATTTATATAATTAGAACTACTAAAACATTAAATTATAAGTATTGGCATTATATTAACATAAATTATTATTATTATAATTATAGTTTATTTACTTTTGGGTGAGTTGCCTGGTTTTTCGTTTCCTGGCGTTTTTTATGGTATTTCTTGTGTTAGTGGTGAATTGTGAAACACATTAACGCCACGCAAAGCCACAGGAATTTTACAAAGAAACTTCGTGGGAAAATGTGAGTATTGTTGGACTTGTCCCAATCAATTTTCATTTTTTTTATTGCTATCAAATCTTTGGGAGAATTCTCATAAAAAAATTTATGGAGAATTATTATTTTTATTGTGAAATATTTTTTATATTTTTTTTATAAATTAAATATTATAAAAAATTATTTTAAAAAATTATTTTTTAAAATTACTAAATAAATTATGGAGTCAACAATCTCACTTCTTTTGTGATTAACAGTCTCAAATTAAAATTTAGACAAAATATACAAATTAGTTCTTATAAAATAAGCTATAATCATTTTAATCTCTTACGTATTTAAATTATTTAATTAATCCTTAAAAGATAAATAAAACATACAAAATAATCCCTTAAATATAGGATCATAACTAATTTAATCCTTCATAAATTTAATTTTATCAATTAATCTTCAAGAAATAAAAACCACTCAAATTTAATCCCTAAATCTTAATCATTACCTAAATCTAAATCCTAAACTTTAAATCATAAAATCATAAAACACCTAATTCTAAATCATAAGTCCTAAATCATAATCTCACAATTCTAAAATCCTAAATGTTTAAACTTTAAAATTTCAAAATCCTAAAATTTACACCTTGAATCCAAACCATTAAATCATAAATAGTAAAACTCAAACATTAAAAAATTGTAAACTTTCAAACCATCAATTCTAATACATAAACCTTAAAATTCTAAAACTCTATATCCTAAATCTTTTGTTAGGGTTTAAGTATTTGATTATGATTTAAGGTTATGGTTAGGTCTATGATCTTAGGGTTTAAAGTTAAGATTTTAAAATTTAAGATTTAATATATATGATTTGTGTTTAGGGATTATAATCTAAAGATTTAAAATTTAAATATTTAAGATTTATGATTTTAGTATTTAAGGTTTATAAGAGACTAAACTAAAAGTAATTTTTACCTTTGAAGAATCAATTAATGAAACTAAATTTATGAAAAGACTAATTTATATATGATCAGTCCTTTGAGGGACCATTGTGTATGCTTTATTTATCTTTTAAGGATTAATTAAATAATTTAAATATGTAAGGGATTAAAATAGTTTTGATTATATGTTTAAGAGATTAATTTGTATGTTTTGTCTAAAATTTATATGCTTATCTTTTTCCATTACAAAATGGTAACATTGTTATCAAATTATAGGTTGATTCCTTTATTAAATAATAATCAAGGAAAACTCTATTCTTATGATTGAGAATTTATTAAAAAAAATATATATATATATATATATAATAGTTATGAGTTATTAAATTTGTAAGTTTATAATTTTTTAATAAAATTAATAATTTAAATTTAAATTATTTTATTTTACTTTATTTTATAATTTTTATATTATAAAAAGGTTATTTATTTTTATTAAGAAATTTGATAAAATACATGGAGAGGTGGTAATATAAAAAGGAGTTAAAGGTTGTATAATAATTTTTGAGTTATGTTATATCTCCATTCTTAGCATTATATTACGCACAACAAAAAATAAATAAGTGTTATTAGTAATTTTATAATTTTATTTAAATTTAAAAAAAATATTATATGATTTATAAAATAATTTAAAATATATATACCATAATCAACATAAATATATTATTTTTTGTAATTTTTTAAGAAAAAATGAAATTAAAAGTAAGATAAAAATTACTTTTAAATTTTAGATTATAAAAATTAAATTAAAATAAATTTATATAAATAATATAACTCAATCATCAACGGTTAAATTGCAAAAATAACAAACATAAAAAATCCTTGACTAAAATCTTTTTTTGGTCCTTCAAAGATGAACAAATTTCTATTTTAATCTTTCACTGTTAAATTTTTTTATTTTGGTCCTGCAGAGATCAATTAATTTCAATTTTAATCCCTCATTATTAAAAATTCTTAATTAAGTCTTTCAAAGATTGAAATTGATATCAAATCTCTCAATTAATATGATTGCTAATAAGGTCAAATTTACTGACGTATCAGAAATTGTTGACGTGTCATGCTAATGTAGCAGAATTTGGATGATGTGACATGCTGACAAGGCAAAAGTTGCTGATGTGGTAGGTATTGGCTGACGTGGCTGAATTTGGCTGACGTGGCTGAATTTGGCTGATGTGGCATGTTGATGTCGCAGCCACGTCAGTCAGTTTTTGCCACGTCATCATGACACATCAGCAATTTTGACCTTGTTAACAATCATCCTAATTGAAGCACTTGATTGATATCAATTTTAATATTTGGAGGACTTAATTAAGAATTTTTAGTAATGAGGTACTAAAATAAAAGTTAATTAATTTTTAAAAGATCAAAATAAAAAAATTTAACAATAAAAGATTAAAATAAAAATTTATTCATCTTTGAATTACCAAAAAAAGTTTTACTCAAAATCCTTATTTGTTTTGGATACCGACTTACCCAAAAAAAAAAAGACAAGTCTGATTGGTCGCGTTCCCTACGTAAACCCTTTCGGTTCGTTAATCTGTTTTTCGCGTACGCCCATTCTGTGATGGCGGAATCAGTCTCTCTCGAGTCTTCCAACACCACTCCACCGCCGGAGCACAAAAGTTGGGCCGATGAAGCCGAGGAAGATGTTCCAGAAGAAACTAATGCGACATCAGTATCGTCGCTTAACATTGATAATTTGGCAATCGACGAGAACAGGAAGGCTACTAAGTTTCTGGATGAACCCGGTGACTCCAACATCAAAGCGGTACGATCTTTAATTTTATCGTAGATACTCTGGTATTTCCAGTAGAAAATCAGGGGAGCAAAATTTTGAATCCATTCCTCGAGTTGGGACATAGAGCAATGACTTCAACTAAGTGTAGTTGTTTCGAGCACACAAAACAACTTCCAATTGAGCAACTTACAAGGATCCGGACTAAATTTTTATTTTTAACATCAATTAGTTTGTTTTTGTCTCTCTAGAAATTACCGGATGCGGAAAGATGGCTCTTTCCTTTTTTTTTTTGTGCGGTTGCTTGCATATTTGGGGAGCAGTTGGGTGTTGTAAGGTTTGGACTTACTCTGCTAATGAATTTGGGGTTTAAATATAATGTAGGTTACATCCGGCGATACGCCATATACCTCAGCGAGCACCTTCGAAGATTTAAATCTATCTCCAGAGTTGCTAAAGGGATTGTATGTTGAGATGAAGTTCCAGAAGCCTAGCAAAATTCAAGCCGTCAGTTTGCCCATGATTCTGAATCCTCCTTATAAGGATTTGATCGCACAGGCACATAATGGTTCTGGCAAGACAACATGTTTTGTGCTTGGGATGTTGAGTCGTGTTGATCCCAAGATGCAAGCTCCTCAAGCTCTTTGCATTTGTCCAACAAGGGAATTGGCTATCCAGGTAAAGTTATGTGCTTTTCAGTTGTGATGACGAGTCTTGAACAATGTAACCTGTTGCTAGATTATAATGGTGGTAATTGAATATGCCAGAATACCGAAGTTCTTCGAAAGATGGGAAAATACAGCGGGATTAGTTCAGAATGTGCCATACCAGCGGACAGCAGGGATGCTACGCCAATATCAAAACGAGCACCTATTATGGCACAAGTAGTGATTGGTACTCCTGGCACTATAAAGAGGTGGATGACAAGTAAGAAACTGGGCGTAACCAGATTAAGAATTCTTGTTTTTGATGAGGCTGATCAAATGCTTGCTGAGGTAATTTTAGCAGGCTCAGAAACCTACATTTGTTTTGATTAAATATGCAGTTTCATGGTATATTTAAGCTAGATCAGCATCCATATCTTTCTTCTTGAACCTAATATAGTAACTTACTGGAGAATTAGTGATATGTTCTTAGGTTTAATTTGAATTAGAAGATCAGAAATTAAATTTGTAGAATGCCCAGCATTCTACCCTCAAATCATTAACCTCACTGGGCAAGTTGCATTGACATTCTTCTATAATTGTGTCTGTTATATCAGAAGGCACTTATAAAAAACTTAGACCAACATCAAACCTATTTTTAGTTAGTAATAGAGACTATTCTCTGGGAAGTAAGCCTGAGATCATGGGACAAAGTTTAAGGTTTCAGAATAATTATGGTTTATTGATCCTGTCAGGAATACGATTTGAAATGTAGCTGGGTTTAGTTGCTAAAATATATTATGCCTTCATGTTAATTAATAATTGTAGATAAATTGTACTGTTGCAGGATGGTTTTCAAGATGACTCTTTGAGGATAATGAAAGAAATACAAAAACTCAATCCTCAATGTCAGGTTTGTTGAACCCCCTCTCTTGTTTACACTTCCATGCATGGTATATCCCTTTACAGGTACCATATGCATCACGCCAATACATATGGAGGCATCTCAATTTACAGGGGTACATGCATGCACATCTCTGGTTGCACTTGTGATTTCTTTATGTGCACATCTGGAACTAATGTATGGCACTTAAATTTCAAGGAAGTAAAGGACCTCGTTGTTATTTGACATAATAATGCTCCTCCCCTTCAATAATAGCGTGTATAGAAAGATTTCTTCCAATTGATGGTGATGAATCAGAACTGATTTTGAATAGAAGGGAGTATAATTATTATACTTAATTAGTTGTGATGGAGAACCACTGCATCTGCACTGCACTTGAATAAATTGTTCACTTAATGTGGTTTTATCCTGTGCAGTTGATATTTTACAATTTTGTTTCTTATGTCAAAATTTTTTATTTACAAATTCTTACATATCAATAACTATCTTAGTTACTATCACGATCTCTGACTTTTTTTGTTGGCATGTATTTCTCCAGGTTCTTCTATTTTCTGCTACATTTAATGACACTGTCAAGAATTTTGTTTCAAAGACAGTTAAGCCAGACCATAATCAACTTCTTGTGAATAAAGAAGAACTATCTTTAGAGGCGGTGAAGCAATACATGGTGAAATGTCCTGATGAACTCTCTAAGGTTGAAGTGATCAGAGATTACATATTTGAAATCGGAGAAAATGTGGGGCAAGCTATTATATTTGTGCGCACAAGAAATAGTGCAAAGGTGTTGCATGAAGCACTTGTTGATTTGGGTTATGAGGTTACTTCCATACAAGGTGCTCTCGAGCATGATCAGAGAGACAAGATTGTCAAGGAGTTCAGAGATGGTTTGACTCAAGTTCTTATATCAACTGATGTTCTTGCCCGAGGCTTTGATCAGCAACAGGTGCTGGATTGTTTTTGTTCTTTCGTTTCTTATTCTATTGTACTCCTCTGCTTTCCTATGTGATGATGTCCTTCTATTCTATATCTGTTCAGGTTAATTTGGTTATCAATTATGATCTTCCAGTGAAGCATACTGCTGAATACACCCGTGAACCTGAGCCCGATTGTGAGGTGTATTTGCACAGGGTTGGTAGAGCAGGACGTTTTGGGCGCAAGGGTATGCTACTTATTTATAATTCATAATAACGTCCACTTCCTGCTATACACTTATCAGAACTTGTAGAAACTGTTGTCTAGGGAAGTTTCTTTACTTGCTGTTGTTCTATAGTGATAGGGTAGCTGAGCTAAGTTCAATTCTATTGCTGCACGATTAAAGAGGAGACTATTTATCTAACAAATCACTCTGCTAGCTTGAGCCTTGCTTGCCATTGGGATTGCCTTTTTTTCAAAGAGACATTCTTGGGGCTACAATATTATATTGGTTCAAAATTTGATGTTGGCTGGCTCTCTCTTTATTACCTAGTAATATTTCAAGCAAGTTCACACTAATGATATGGGTTCTGCAGTAAAATTTACTTTGTTGGGGTACTCAATAGCTCCAGATGTGATATAGCAAATGAAATTAATTTATTCTTAACCTTCATCTAGTTATGCATTCTATTTAAGTAATGGTGTGAGTGTAAAATAAGAATTTTGTTTTCTTGCAGGGGCTGTATTTAACCTGATATGTGGTGAAAGGGATGAAAAGCTCATGGCGAAGATTGAGAAGCATTTTGGCACCCAAGTAACTGAGGTATGCTTTCTGGCGTGGTGCTATTCCCACAAAATTTTGAACACTTAATGCCCACAACTCAAAGCCCATAGATTGGGTATGTGGGACCGAATATGGGCTTGGTTTGTGAGCAAAGTGTCCAAAATTATGTGAGAATAGAATTATACATGCGTCCAGTAATGACAGTATTCTTAATCATGTCACTTTATGCAGTAAAATCCAAATGTTGAATCTGCATATTCTGATGATGACTTGTTAAATTTGTAAGAATAGTTATGACCATACAAATCTTACATGTCTCATTACTTTCTTGGCGTTGCTGTGGGATGCAGGTCAGAGAAAAAAGTGTTGAAGACTATAAAGGCGCTCTTAAGAATGCTGGTTTACTACTATAAGGATTTTGAGAACTATATTTTACAGGAACGTGCTTGGCTACTGGCTCAGATGACAACATACATGAATGTTTGAAGTATTTTACATGGGCACACTTTGACCACGGTATCTGTATGGGGATGGAGAGTTTTCAATTAGTGATTCTTTGTAAGATAGTGTTTGGAATTAGCCCCCGTATTTTGTTGGATGCTCAGGTGATTGCAATGGGACAACTCTTCCAGAATGCATTTGTGTTGTCATAATAGTAATGTACCTCCCTCTCAAGCTGAGATTTGTTTTGGTCCTGTGATAAACATGTATAGCCTGAGGTCAGCTTTTGGAGAGTAAAATCTGATCCTTATGCTTAAGGACTAAACTTGCATATCAAAGCTAGTAAAGCAGAAAGTTGCATAATTAAAGAAATAATAAGAACACAAATGAAAAACCCAAATGACTGCATATTATATAAAAGGGAAGGGAATAAGTTATCCACGCATATTTCCAGCTGCAATTTAACACTGAGAAAATATCGTAATAAACTAACTGTATTAGCTTAATCTAGACATCTACGTCTTCGAGAGCAGGCAAGAGAAACCAGAGAACTGCAGCGACACCATGGAGCTGGGCTAGCTATTCAGATAGCCTTTGTTCCTCTCGAGGGGTTAACATGTGGAAGGACCCAGCAGCGACGTACCGGCTAGCTTCGATGTTCTTGCATTGGACGCGAACAGTGGAAGATTTGAAGGCACGTGACCTTGAAGTGAAAGGTCAGCTTGACACGTGAGGGCTGTGTTCTTGTGAGAATACTTATAAAGGAGGAGTGTACTTTTTCATTGCAAATAAAGATAAATAATTATGATGAAAGAAAAAAAAAATAGAAAGAAATGTACAGTAAAAATGTACAATCAATATGTGTACACATGTCATTATTTGAGTTCTTGGTGAGTCAAGGTCCACTGTGCGAGGGGCCTCGGCAGTGATGACGTCACCGGGAGCTATGAGGTTGTAAACGAGCCAGTAATCTCCCGGTCCTTTTGGTGTGATATTTACCGACCCAGTCCGGTTCGGAACGTAATCCTTATTTAACAATCTTCACTGCTGTTCTTTCACTGAAATATGAATGGCATAGCAAAAGGAATAATTAAATGGGAAACATTTGTCCCATGAAATGGTGGAAACAGTAAATTATGGGGCTGCTGATTAGTGTAGATAATAAAATTTAGTAAATTTTATAAAATTTAATAAATTTATTAATATGAATATTTTACAAATTTAATTTATAAAAATAATAAATAATAATAAAAAATATAATTTTTTATTAGATAAGATTATTTATAAAAATAATATAACTGTAATTAAATTAATAAAGCTAAAAGAATAATAATGCGTGCCTGATAATTTGTTGATTAACGGAACGAGAACTCCCAAATTTCGTGATTAATTAATGGTTGTCAGCAAATAAAGAATGGAGTCATGGATGGCACGTCAAGAGAGGAAGAGAACAACTACAACTTAGTGCTCTTCCACGTTTAGTCCCATGCCAAACACAAACGCACTTCTCATTATATATTTGCTGCTTCAATCGATTCAGCTATCCTTGTGTATTGGGGGAAGGCAGTGCGAAAGAGAGACCAGAGATGGGTGTTGCCGTAGCATTGGTGATTGCAGCCTCAATCCTAATGGGTTGCACCAATAACATAGCCATGGCTTCATATGAATCATCAGTGATTCAAGCGGGTGGAAAAGTATTGTGCCAGGACTGCACTCAGGGCTGGAACGAATGGGTTCGTGGTTCCAAGCCAATCAAAGGTACCCGTGCCTTTCCCTCCCTTGACCTGTAGTACCAACTTAATTTTGAAGAGAAAGTTTTTCTACTACATATTCATATTTAATGTAAAAATAGTTGATTAATTAGTTTTAAATAGTTTAGTTTATAAAATTTGATAAATATAATATTTAAATTATATAAAATAAAAATTATATAAAAAAAATGACTAAATCTTTAATAAAGTAGGCCGTTGATAATATAATTCTCGTTAAATTTTATCTTGTCTCCCAAATGAAACCGTGGAAATAGCTTATATGTAACATTTGTTTCTATATATACGGCTTTTCTCTTGATAACAATTTGATGTAGAATTTGCAGAAGTTTTATGCAAAAATCTATACCTTGGTACGCAGATTGTAAGGTGTCCCTGATATGCATGGACAAGAGAGGCAGAGCGATGTACTATGTGAGTGACACAACCGATGAAAAAGGCCAATTCGACATGACTGTGAAGAATATTGTGAACGGCAAGAAATTGGATACAAGGCTATGCTCAGTGAGGTTGGTGTCATCCCCAGATTATACTTGCAACATTCCCACTGACTCTGGGGGTGGAAAGTCTGGCGTCAAGCTCATCAACCCCACTTCTGTGTATCGCAATTTGATCAAATATGAGTTCACTCCCTTCTACTACACCACTCCTATGTGTGATAAACCTGACACCTCTGATTCTAATGATGCTTTTGCTGGCTTTATCATCACTTTAACATATGTTCATCATTCAAGTTTACCATTTATCCTTCTAAGAAATTTTATCCTATTCTACCCATCTTGAAATTTGGATTTGATTGCAGCTCGGTGGATGTTGCTTTTTACAAGTGTATAATGCAGATTTCTTCTCATAGTCGATTTTAATTCATCGTTTGCTCAATTAGAGAGAATTACTTTTTGTATTTTGTGTGGATAACATTGAAATAAAGCTGTAATATTTACCTAAACTAAACTTTCTGCGCCAATATTATATGACTCTTTGGGCTATTGAACTATATAATTACGCATTCCCTTCACATTTGTGTTTAGCTGCTTAGTATTCCTCTTTCTTCTTTTAAATGTTGATCTTGCTAAGAGGAAATGTATTAGTAAAAACTCCTCCCATCTATAACATTGTCACCAAAGTTTTAAATTGTCATAAATTATATTCTATTAACATATAATTAGGAATGTGTAAATCAGTTCAATTTGACCTAAATTGATTAATGATTCACATACTTGCACTGATCCACACACTTGCATTTTAATTTTGTAATAGGTTATTACTTTTGTCAAATTTAACTAAAATTTATATTCATATTAATCAATCGATTAAAACATACATAAAATTTATTAATTTATTTAAATTAATTGATCCAAATTTAATTTATATATATTTTTAATTAAATTCAGGTAAAAAAATTTTATACTCAACTTTTGTTAAACTCAAACTACGCTTTTTTTTTTATCTGATCTATATGTATAACTTTATTAACAAAATGATTACAATAATTATTTATTGAGAGTTTAAGAGATATTATTTTATAAAAAAATAATATTTTTGTATAATTATATATATTATATATAAAAATAAATTAAAATAAAATATAAAAAATATATAAAATTTATATCTCTAAAATTATATACTGATTATCAAAACATTATTAGAATGTATTATAAAAGTGCGGAATCTTTTTTTTTTTTTTTTTGGGTATAAAAGTGCGGAACTTTTACTTCCCATCCTTTAACACTAACCCATAGGAAGCAGCAACCCAAATAGTAACCCAGGGCCCATTTGAGTGTTGATCACATCACATATCCGACCTAAAGTCCTAAACCTCTTTTCCCGCGCTCTTGAATGAACGATCAAAATGATGAACGACTACGTAAACTAAACCCGCTCAAGTGGGACCCACTAGCCTCTTCAACTTCCAAAGAAAGAAGTCCACGTGGTATCCGTCGGGAAGTTGTCACGCTTCATTGATGCCGACATGGTTGAGATTTAGCCACCAAATATGGCATTTACTCGACAATGAGCTGACCTAAGTAGGAGGGACCCGGCTGAGACGGTGGAAAAGGGTCAGACGCCCGAGGAACTTCTCAGACCAGACATGGCGATCTGTCTTCGGAGATCGACGAAATTGCGCTCTCTGTGGCAGGGATCGGCGGTGGATTATACATCTCCGGCTGTGATAGTGGAGGCCCGTAGTATTTCCTGTATTAGATGTGCTTCTTCTTCTTTCTCCTCCTCCTCTTCGCCGCTGTCGCCACCGTCTGGTAAATCTGCGAAGGCAGAGAAGAAACTGGCGGATCGCCTCTCAGCTGTCATTGACGCCGTCAACGATCGCAAACTACCCCCGGAGCTACGAGGCCAGCGCAACAACGTCAGGTAAACACTGCTAACTATCTAAGATGATTGCACTGAGACGATGAAATGGCCAATTCTTTGATTCGTTTATAAATTTTGAGAAATTCTGTACGTTCAGTTTATTACCTTCGCTAAATTTCAATGTGAATTGCGAATTTCGAGACGAAAGTCTTCAGGCTTTTTCCAGTCTTGAGCCTTGTAATTGGTTTAGGGAAAACAACGAAATTTCTAACTAGGTTTTCTTTCTTGACGTAAATGGCTCTTTGCTAATGTACAATTCGCCTTTGGTTTTGCGTATTGCAGCTTAGACTAAAGTGGAAGCATTTGTTTGATTCATTTCACTTCCTGGTTTGTGGCCAGGGATCTAAGGATTTTTCCTTGTCCTTCTAATAGGCTTGTGATATTGTCAAATATGCAATCAAGTTGGAACAAAAAGTCCAATTGAGATTTATTACTGGTGGCCAATCCGTTCAAACTTCTTACATACGCCGTTTTACTGTATCATTTTGAAGTTTCATCTGAATTACTAGTTTGCAGATATTCATCTAATTCGTGGTTTCCTGAATAACTCTAGCTTAGGTGCCCCCTCTGTCTCTCTTCTCTCTCTCTCTCTCTCTCTCTCTCTCTCTCTCTCTCTCTCTCTCTCTCTCTGTGCTTGGCCAAGCTTAGGTGCCTTAATTTGTTCTTGATTTGTTAATTGGTGCTGGTGCTTTAGGAACGAACTAAAATAGCTGGCTTGTGGATTGCAATAAATGGTTGCATTACGTAGTTTGATGAAAAATAATCAATCTATTTTAATTACTGTGTCCTGCTTTTCTATGCTATTTCATTTTTGAACATTAAGTGTAATAGCATAATTATTTCTTACTAGTGAGGCTCAATTTAGTGAAGATATTCTTGTTTTGTTATCCCCTTATTTATAGAGGTGAATAAGTTGATATTGAAATTGAAGCTTTTGGACATTTGGCAGTGTTCTTTTGAATGCATCTGTTCTTTTAGACGTTTAATGTGCTGAAAGATTCTCGAGTTTTTTTTTAACATGTTTTGATGTCTATTGTTCAACCCTACCCCAACCTTTGTTGATATAATTTATATCCCTTTTGAATGTGTACATATTTTGGGAATACTTAATGTCATATGTCAATGGAAATGTCATTGTCTTCTCATTATGAAATTTTACCATTGTGATTCATCATTTATATTTCATTTATTCTGTAAGTCTTTGTAACCACTACTTCTAAACTTTATGATGTTGGAATTTTTATATTGTCCTCTATCTTATACAGTCATACTAATCTTTTTTCTAATATTCCATAAATAAATCGAATTGCAATTAATAACGCGGAAAATTAAAAAGAACTTGGAACTTTTCTTTTTTCTTATACTGATAGAGCAACTAGATTCAAAAGCAATAGTCAGTGACTGATGACTTCTTGTTGGTTTTCTCTTTATCTAGTGCTTAACTTATGTTGTTGATTGGACAGATCAGAAACTGACATAATCAATGTTGTGGAGCAAAGAATATGGCATTCTATGGAAGAAGGCCAGTTTGATAACTTGCCTGGGAAAGGCAAGCCACTTAAACTTGAGATAAACCCTCATGCTGATCCAGCTGAAGATACCTTGTACAAAATTCTGTCAAAAAACGGATGTGCTCCAGAGTGGGTTCAGCTTAACAAAGAGATAAGAACTAAAATATCTGAATGGAGAGTAGCCTTAAAGAAAGCTTGGGCGAATAAATGCACTGGAGATCATTCTAAGTGGGTTGAGAGTTCAGAGGCGTTGAAAGTTCAAATACAAGAAATCAACAATATGGTGAGTTAGGTATTTTGCTAGGCTAATGTGTTGCTCAAAATTGGAAAGTTTGATCCTGTCAAATCTTGAATGCTGGTTTTGATATTTGGTTTGCACATGTAATAATTATGCAGCTTCCTGCAGGTTTTCAGGTATAATCTCATTGTACCTTTTGGTCGCCAAATGTTTGGCCTTAATTGGGAGAAAGAGCTAGGCCGTGTAGGAGAATAATGACTCCCAATGTTTAAATGTAGCTATCAGTAAGTTCGTTGTTTATTGTAGAAGATTGATTTTGTTATACTCCCTATGGAACATGTCATGCCAGATCACTTATCAATTGCTAAATCCTAAGTTGTCTAGCTCAAATTAATTATGTCCTCGGTATGGCTTGAGTCAGGTTAGAGAATGCCATCTGCATCTTCAGGCATGACTGTGTTGTTGGGGTTTGTTAGCTACGATTTGGATTCGGCCATTTCGATGAACAATCAGGGGAAACAGAAGAGTAAATAAATTAGTCAGGACAATTATCTTGTACAGCTAATGCCATGCGTTACATTTGATTGCTTTACAGAAAACTTTAGATGTTCAAGTAAACAGAAAATTTGCTGTTCTTATGTCCCTTTCCTCACACTTTTTTCATAATTGAGGAATGTGATGTGTTGATTAATTGAATCTTATAGACCAATAAAGTTAATAATTTAAATAATGTATGGTTAAGATTAAGTATGAAACTGTTAAAATAGCCAGACTTTTTGTTGTAAGATTGGACTCGTTATTTGCGTGAGTACTTGCTTCCAGTAGCAGTGCGATTCTTCAAAATCATTTTGACAGATGATTTGCGCACACGCCCTGACAGTGGCTAAATTTAACTACATTTCAATAGCTGCAAGAGCTCTGTCGTGCTATCAAATGCCCTTTCGGGTCTCTAAGCAAGAACCTTCATTGTACATCATGTTAGTTAAAATAATAAATGAAAAGGAAACGGAAGTACAAAGAACTACGTACCTCTTCTCAACTCGATATGAAATAACTTGCCTCATGGGCATGGTACTCCTAGATTTTTTTCGCTTAGGTAGTTGTCTGTTGTTTGTTTGGGCTGTTTAGTCCCTTTGCCAAACCAAAAAATTAAATAAATAAATAAAACATGAGTGTTTTATACCCACAAAAAAAAGAAAAAAGAAAAAAGAGTGTTTTAAGGTACTTCACACTAAACAATCTCTAGCTATAGATATGAGCGGTTCTGGTCATTATTATAGCTTTATACCGATTATTATAGGCTAACGGCTTCTGATGGAGGACTATCATGTTAAAAAGAAAACCAAACAAAGCAAATCATGACCCTCCTAACAATTTACTCCACAAATGACAAGTTACTTTCTTGATGTTTATATCCCCATGTGACGCTCATATAGTTGATGTTTTAGCAGCGAGATGAATGAGAGCTCTCCTGTGGTAAGTGTTGCGTAGCTTCTTGTATTTCTGCATGAAAACACCATGCTCAATCTCTCTATCAAGGATTTGCTGGTGCAGCTTTTCAGATTCCCCTTCTGCTTCATTCATAGCCTCTGCAACATCGTTATACAAAGTCTATCAGACCACAGAACCAAACCTATTTGCGATCACTGAAACTGTGAAATCAAATTATCATTTTATATCATACCTTGAAGCCTTTGGAGAAGGGATGCCGGGGAATTTAACTTCAATGTCTCTTCTTTCTGCTTCTTGAGCTCATTTAATTTCTCTTGAGCAGCAGCTAACTCTGTTGTCCGAATTATTCTACACTATTCCCATAGACGGGGATAAGTTAAAATAATTAGCATATAAATTTAAAAAATCTAACAAACAATTTTTAGATATGTGACCTTACTTGATTCCTTAGTTCCGTGATACGAGCTTCCTTCTGTAGATTTTCCTCTGCATTAGAAAAAATGTAAGTTTCAGAATCTCTCCCCTATTGAATTACCAGCCAATCATTGAATGGCAGCATGCCAAATAAAAAGAGTTTAACAACTCACCAGCAAGCTGCAAATTCTCTTTGCAAAGTTCATTTTTCAGCTGATCATATAAACAGGAAAATATTAGTTAAACATACCAACAGAAACAAAAATAATTGCCAGTAACATAAGCAAAACAACTGCAAAAAAAGCGCACAATAATTGAGTGTTGCTATCTACATGCAATTACGAGTGCACACAGCCGCACAAATGGCACTATCTATATAGAGATGGCTAATGTTAAACTTTGGGGCTAAACTCAGATGAAAGCCACTCGTGAAGTTGAGCATAGTTGTGGGTAACTGTTTAAGTTGTGTACATAACATAATTCCTACCGTTAAACTCAATATACTAAGACATGACAGCTAGCAAATATCTGTGTATTCTCCATCCCTCTTGCTCATTCAAAACCATTAGAAAGCCATGACTCTTCTACTTACAAATTTCTAACTGTAGATATTTCCCAACAAAAAATTAATCAAAGCAAGTAGCCAACAATATAGTAAGACCAGTTATTTAGATAGGACATCATTTGGCCAGACAGCTACCAGCTATCCTCACATCTACACCACATGAAATCAACTACTTTTTTTCTAGTGGAAAATTTATTTCAGCTCCAGAGCAAAGAATCAGTAAAGATTAAATATAGTAGTAAACTACAGCAAGTAAAGAAAGAATGCATACAGTTTTAAGTTTAATAGTTTATAAATTAGTGCATTAAAGAGCAAAAATATGAAACTTACGTTGTTTTGAATTTTGACCTGATCAAGTGAAAGAAAAAATTGCTGGTATGCATCTTTGTCAGATAAAAGTTTGCGGAACTCATCAACACTGGACAATTCATTAAGAATTGAAAAATAGAAGGCTATAAGAATACTTTATACAGATAAATAACATCATACCACACTGCTAATCAGAGAATAAAGATAGAGAATACTCGTAAAACAAGAAGAAACACCAAGATAAATATTAATTGACAGAATGCACTCAAAAGCAATGAAATAATATCAGGATAGGGAAACAAAATGTATAACAGATAAACTTATCTTAAGGAAGAATCAACTAAAAGCAGTAGCAGAAGTAACTCCTCGAAAAATTCTAGTGTGAATGAAAGTATGATGAAAAGAGGTATTGACAGAGAAATATGTCAATATTGACATAACATTTGTCACTTATTATTTATATCATAAGACCAAAGGTTGTAGAAAAAGTTCCATTTTTCTCTTTCCTTAGACTATTTCCATCACTTGCTAACCATAATCTCAGGAATATAAGGAAGCTCTAGTACCTGTGATATTAAAGTGAAGACTTGAGTATGACGAGTTGAAAACCTTTTAATATCTTCAAGTAGACATGTTATGATGACATCCATAACCAGGTCTACACTGCCAAATGGAAAAACCATAAGGCATTCCACCTTTACTTTTTGAACAACGCTTTAAAGTTAAAAGGATTTCATGTAATTTCAGTTAGTGGTAACATTATACCAACTTCCTCCAATTGATATTTAGAAAACAGAGGTTCCATGAAGATGTCAAAGTTAAGACCAACATTATTAGCACATTTTAAAAGCATATACTAAATTAATTTATCAGATACAAATTTCAATTTCAAAACACACAGCCAATATCATGCTAATCAAGGAAAATATCTTAGGCATAAGTGTTACCTATTGTCCTTCAAAACAGAAATAATTCCTGCGGCTTCAGCAGGGGAAACATGTGAAGGAGACTGCAATCTTTCTGTGGGCCTCTGTGAGCTGTAGCTACTTGAGGAACTGGGTGAGCTGACTACAGACGGAGGATACCAAGACTGTGAAGAACCATCCTGTCGATGTGGCTGAGATTGTTGCTCTTGTGATCCCCTGTGCATAAACAACAATTCAGGATGGATACAAAACCACAATCCAAGGCAATAACAGCAACAACAACAACAATAGTAAAAACAATAAAACAACTCTTTTGCTCGTAGGCTAATGTAGAATATTTCCAATCAATTATCAAGAACAAGTGCACTATTGCTTTAGTACATTTCCAAATGCCAAGTACATAGCGTTAACAATATGTTGTTATAGATATTATTCTCCGTATCCAAATAGTCAAATAGAACAAACCTAAGTTACTAATATTAGCAAGTTATCCAGGACCAGGAGAAAGATGGTTCTTGTTGGGGCTGAAGGTGCCCAGGATTGGGTGCTCTTTAATAACCATAGCCAGCAACATCCAAATATGGCTTATATAGACACAAATACCTTATAGAATGCATACCAAGAACAACTCAATAATTAACTCATCAAATATCACGAATGCAAGTTTATTTAGCAGCAAATAAGGATTTAGTGAAAGAAATCTGCAGCAAAAACCACTTTGGTCGAGGGGCACCAAGTCCAAATCAGATGAATAAAATTCACATATACACGATCAAGTAGTACGAAATATTTACATAAGCCTCGAAAATCCATAACTACTAACTAGCAAAGAGCAGAAAAGTCATAAATTCTGCAAGGAGAGCAAGCTCGCCATAAAGAAATAGCGCGTAATTTCCGTGAAATATGAGAAATCAGCAAACCGAACATATAGAAAACCAAACCTAAATTATTTCTGTAAGAAGCTTAAGCAAAGGGAGAATTACCTGAATCTGAACATAGCTAGTTGGTTCCGAATTACTGACTCACTGACCAAAGACAGAACAGAAATCCTACAGATTTGCAGAAGAAATCCTCAAAGAGAGAGAAGGAAAAGAGGTTGTCTCACATACTATTGTAACTCTTTCCCCTGCTTCCTCTGATCTTGTTAAGCAAACTATCCGAGTTCCCCCATTCGCGTCGCTCGTTTCTCTGACCAACGTGTTTCGCTCAATTTACCTTCGTATTTGGAGGAAAATCCACCGTCTCATTTTTCTTTTCTTTTTTTTGTTTGGGGGACAAAATAGTTATTGCCCTCACCATACCTTTTTCCTGAACCAGGAGAGAAAAATGGTTGTTTTAGGGCTTGGCCTGATAGTTTTGAGGTCCAGTTCATGTGAGGAAAAAACAGTACAGCAATGCTACGGCCCAACAAATAGTGACCATTTGCTGTAATCACAAAATAGGAGTAATGTCACTTGTACAAAAAATTTGCACACAAAAATTATATATAATTAAGAGTATTAATATAAGTGAAAGATATGAAAATTATAAAATTACTCATCAATTTTGTAAAAGTTATAAGTCACATGATGTATGTGCTAGCGACACTACTCTAAAATAATTTTATACAACTTAAAATAACAATTTTTTAACTAATAATAAGATTAGATACTATCCAAAAAAATTGGCACAAAGTGTTGTGTAGCGGTTTCCAACTTTAGATAGAAATTTAATAAGAAGCATTTTGCCATGAATGAATGAGAAAAAATGGGACCAATTGTACTCATAATAAATTTTCCTCTTTCTCTTTTAGCACCAAAACGGAGGCGTCACGACGAACAGACCCGAACTTTCCTTCTCTTTTTATGATTGCTGTAACACCTCAAGGAAGGTTGACTCTAAGATTTAAGATAAAATTATTATAGTTGATTCATGTTCATAAAGACAAATACATAAATAAGGCAGGCATGCATGAGATTTAGGGCTATGACTTTAATAGAAGCACGAGTTCAATCTCACTTTTGATCACTATCACTTGAAAATAAGTCATTTGTAAGTATTACTATTTTGATTTGGAAATGGGATAAGCATCCCTTTTCCTAAATTATTGTTATGAAACAAAAATTGTCTATATTACTGTCTTTTGGTAATCATGTCTGTTGAGAAGCAATTTTTTCCACAAATTACACCAAACAGATGGCATAATTGCAAGATGTCCATTGTTAGAGGTGGGTAAGAAGCCACTTCAACCTAACTGAAATTGAGGAGAAAAAAAGTGAGTTCAGGTTCGGTCAAAACATGAAGTGCATTGTTTTGATTCTATATGGATTAAATTCGCTGAAATTGAATTTAAATTTTCAAACCCAACAATTGCCACAATAATCCTAATATATATATACATATATATTAATTTTGCATAAAATAAACTAATGTCATTTTATCATTTATTATTTTTTCTAAACCTATTTGAATAGAATCGAATATAATTTAATTCTTCAATAATAAATATCAACTTAATTTATTTTAACTCGAATTAATCTATTCAAATGATATCATATAAAGTTACAATTTGAAAAATTACTTTAACCAAAATTACACCAACCAAACACAAGAATCAATTTCAAATATTTTAGTGTCATTTTCTCCCAACGCCCCGCCCCACCCTACCAACCCTGATGGATGTGAATAGCCACTAACAGTAAATGTCCACGTCATTAGCCAGTGCGCGGCATTCATGGTCTCTTTCTTGATTTCTTTTTTTTTTTCCTATTTTATTATAATCCCCTAAAAGCTAACATGAAAATGAGAATACCAAGTGAAGCATGTATTGGTCATTGAGTTTCAATGTGTTATTCTATAGAATCACTTTTTCTTTGAGGCCTTGTTTGGGTGCTTCATTTTACCGCATATTTCGCACTCCTTTCACATAATCAACGATACCTTCCTTTTCTATTCATCTACTTTTCAAGGAAAAAAAAAAAAAAAAAAGCTTTTGATGAGATGATCCACAAGCCCCGGTTTAAGGTTTTTAAATTTTACTACATAGCCTACGTTTGTGTCCCCTAGTTGAGGCTGATACATTCAAAGCAGTAACATTGTTTTATGAAAAAAAACTAATTTAATAAAGATAACTTTTGTTAAACAGTAGTATGGTTCCTCACCGCCTAATTTGTCTAATCATTTATATGGTGTTTTAAGAAATTTTTTAATTGAGATTTAATTCCATTAAAATGTAAATATACAAATTAGTCACCTATAATAAAAAATTAAAATAAAGAGAGTGAATTATCCTGAAGTCAGGAATTACTATTTATTTATATTTTAAATATTTTATACTACTAAATTTTTTTCATCCTTCTTCGAGTTTGTCTTCTGAAATGCACACCCCTGCACATAAAGAAACATAACTTTTAGTAGTTACGAGAATTGAAGATCCAGAGAACTTGGGTTCACAAATAGTTACAAAACGAAAATGGGTCACTGGATACAGTGAATCCTATAATTAATTTAATAAATTCATAATTTATATTATTTTAAATATTAATTTAATACAATTATATTTATGAAATTCATATAACCCTGATAATTACATAGACACTTACTGTAATTAGCATTAAAGATAAGTTACCATGCGAGACCCAGGGAACATTAATTATACACGGGGCAAAATCACAATTAATTGCTTATGATAGGTATTGCCTTTACATACATATCTTAAAACGCAATTTCCATCCATGCGTGATTCCTATTTGGGTTTGTGGATCCCATTGGCTCTGCGGTTGCCGGCAGCAGCATATGATTATTCTTTATAACACAACATTTAGCCCCAAAAAAAAAAATAATAGTAATGGAAGGAAAAAGAAATAAATTATAATTGCATGATGTTGATTTATTAGGGGCAATTAATTTGAAAATTAATCCCTTTTTGACATGACTTTTTGCTCAAATTTATGCATGAAGAAATTGATTTCTTTATTTTTATATTTTTAAAATAATTTTATTTTATAAAATTTAAGTTATTAAATTTTATAAAATAAATTATAAAATCTAATTAATAAAAATTTGTCGCCATACTAAATATAAGAACATCTTTTCACTAAAGACAAATCCATGCGATTATACTAATCGTAGCCTTGAAAGTTGAAAGTGCCTTAGAAAGTAAGGTTTCAGCTTCCAAAAATTCCAGAAAAATTAAATTATAAAATAAATTTATATTATATAAATTATTCAAAAAATATAAAATGTTATTTTAATATTATAAAATTGGAAATTTCGGATCTCATTCATAGTATATTTTCTATGACAATAATTAAAATATTGTATACATTTGAAAAATCTTGTGTAGTGCAATAAAGGCAAGGAGGTTTTATTAAAAAAAATAGTAAGAAAGTTTATTTGGTACCTAGTTAATTTTTAAATTTAAAGATAATTATGACATAAATTTAAGACATATCTATATGAATTATTTTATCAAATAATGAGTTTTTTTATTTATCAAGAATTATATACAAAAATATATCAATAAATATGATTATTTAATTAAAAGATTTATATATTCTTTTTGTTTAAATATATTACTCCAAATGTGTACAATATAAATTTTAGCCCTAAAACAATTGAATTAATCTAAAAACAAACAAAATTATTAAAATATAGTAAATATTTATTTTATATAATATTACTTTTGTTATGCACCTATAAACGATTTTGCGTGGAATAACAAAAGAGAAAGGAATATATGGCATGGACGGAGACCATGTCGTGTGTCAAAGCTAAGACTTTTGCTTGAGGAGCAGCTGTTATACGAGGGCGTCATTCACTCGGTCACTCTGAGTCAGCTTTTCCTAACTACCATGGCATCCGTTTGAATGAACAAAAGGCCGTGGGGCCACCATATCCGACCGTCAATGTTTCGCCACGTTGGATAACTGAACACGTGGGCAACCGTGGCCGTGGATGATATATGGGAAATACAGCTATCGAGCTGATGCGTAGCCAAGTAGCCGACCTCGTGCCAACGTAGAGACGCAAAAAGATCCAAAGTAGCGTAAGCGCCAAACCCACCCATTCCCTCTCCAACGCATCCAACGGCTCTGCCCTTCCCTCAGACAGCCCCTCCCATCTCATCCGTCCACCGCCCACATTTGTTAATTCCTCCTTTGTCCCTATACTCTCTTAGCGGTGTTTCGTGTGGTTGAATTCTAAGTTGAAGGCCGTTTACTCTCTTCCTCTTTCTCTCTCCCTCCTCTCTGAATTTTCATCTGCAAGTCCCTCTCTGAGTCCGCCATTGTCGTCCAAAGTGAATCCCAATACCCAAGATTCTCCATTCACCCATTGAGCCGCGCGCATTTATTGATTATTTACTTACAATGGTATAATCATATACTCTAATGCCACTCATAGATTTGATACTGTCTTTCTCTGAATCATGAATCTGTGAATAATATTCTAAAATGTTCATCAATCTGGGTTTTGGCACAGGACACAATGTTGGTGCCTCCGTGGCTTGAGCCATTGCTAAACACATCGTTTTTCAGCGTGTGTCGGATTCACGAAGACGATGCCAGGAGCGAGTGTAACATGTATTGCCTGGACTGCAGTGGCGATGCATTTTGCTTTTATTGCCGTTCATCCAGACACAAGGATCATCAAGTTATTCAGGTTGGTGCCTTCGTCTTTCGAGGCTGCTGATATCAACGGCATCTGGCCAATGCTAGTGATTCTATGAGAAATTTTATGTAATGGGCAGTTTCGCTTTCAATTTAGCTAGCACTGATTTTGATCTTAATTTTGATCAGATTAGACGATCTTCCTATCACGATGTGGTGAGGGTGGCTGAAATCCAGAAGGTGTTGGATATAAGTGGAGTACAGACGTATGTGATTAACAGTGCCAGAGTTCTGTTCCTGAATGAGAGGCCTCAGCCAAAATCTGGGAAAGGGGTAGCTCACATTTGTGAGATTTGTGGAAGAAACCTCTTGGACCCATTTCGGTTCTGTTCTTTGGGATGTAAGGTGAGAGATATTTGATATCTCCCCTCCCTCTTTTACCTCACAGTGTTTGTTCATAAATATATATATCATTATCAACGTGCATATCATTCAGAAACACTCAATCATCCTCATCATATGGCCATAAAACCCACCACCCACACATGATACATCATCACCTACATTTGAAATCCCATCACCATCATAGTTATAATCCCCACTGTTCATCATTTCCTGTATAAATCTAGCTTAATTACCCATTTACATATTAACATATACAGAGGGTCTGCATTGACATTTTAATTTATCTTTATAATCCCCATTATCATAATCATAACAGTTATGAGCATGAATTCTTTTGTATGGATCATTATTGACTATTGATGGGAACATGGCAACTGGATTATGCACCCCCCCTCCAATTAGTTTTTTAATTAATGTTGTTTAATTTAATAATCATAGTATTTATTGTTATGATTCTTTGTGTTGGGAATGATATTCAGCTTGTGGGAATAAAGAGAAATGGAGATGCTAGCTTAGCTTTGGATGGGAGGAATGAGGGATTGGCAATGGGAAGAAGGGAAGGGATGTCAAGGAGATCAGTGTCTTCTAGTCAAGAAGAATTGCGTAAAGGCTCACAACAAGACATGTACCCGGCCACGCCTCCTCCACCTGCTTCGAGTGCAAGGAGAAGAAAAGGCATTCCTCACAGGGCTCCTTTTGGCTCCTAATTATGATATCTTTCTGGTTTTCTTTTCACCCTCATGCCTTAGTACATATTCAAATTCAACCCAGCATTTTATTTAAGAAAGGAAAAAAGAAAACCCCACTTTGAAGGAACCTCGTCAGAATAATTTTTTTAATAAAGGGAAAAAAAAGAATGGTAGCCTTTGGTGGGAGGGTTTGTCCATGATGGGGAAGAGAAAGGGTATATAGGAAAGTTCCTTCTTTTGGGGTTATGGGTCCCAAAACAACAAATTCTCGGTTGTGAAGAACCAATAATGCAGATTTGTTTAATAGTGGATAGTTGCGGTGTCTTTTAAGAAATTAAAAAGCAAGTCTTTGTGGACTCCGTCCTATTGTTTTCAATGGCCCACCATCCACATGGGCCGTTTACATAAAGATAACAACTCCTTTTTTATTCTTTATTGGCTAAATCCCATTTTAACTTTTGTATGTATTTAAATATAATATTTTATTTTTATTTTTATTTAAAATTTATATTTTATTAATAATTTAATTTAACTAATAAAATATTTAATTAATTTCATATGAAATTATAGTTTGTATAAATTTTAAATTAAAATTTTTTAAAATTTTATTATATCATAATATGATTAAAATTAGTAAATTTTTTTATTCTTACACATAATTTTAATGAGATAATTAATCATTTAATATTAATATCACTAATTTTTTATTAAATACAGTTTTAATTATTTAAATAAAATTTTAAAGTAAAATAAAAAAATTAAATATTTTTATTATCACGTATATGTTTATACTAAATTTTTTTTAATCACACATATTATTAAATATATATCTGACAATAAATATAATTATTTATTAAAAATATAATAAATTATTAATATTTTAATTATTTAAAATAATTAATTACGTTAAAATGTAAGTTTTAAATAAAATTAAAATAAAATATTTATTTAATATTTTTTAAATAAATATTTTATTAATATTTATTTATATTATGTTAATTAAATTAAGTCATTATAGTAGAATGTAATATCTAAAATAATAATAAAGTATTATATTTAAATATCTCAAAAGAATTGTGTATAATTTAAATGTCTATATAATGTAATGCCACAAATCAACTTTCTATTTATCGTTCCCAATTTTGGAGTTGTCAATGACATTGGCCTTCTATATATATATATATATATATATATATATATATATATAATTTTTATCTGTTTGAAACCTCTCTGTTTGCCCTTTATTTTTCTTTGATTCTTGCATCTGTAATTTTTCCTGAGAAAATTAGGGGAAATAGAAAAGGGAATTAGGTAGAGCAGATATGTCTTGACAGCTACTCAAGGTTTTCAATTCTTCAAAACGTGCGTCATCCAAGAAATTAGCTGAAGCAGTTGGTGGATTATAATTTTTTTTTTAATAATTAAACAGCCATGTACAGTGTTCGTCAATTAGTATCTTATTGTTGAACCGTCGTTATCATATAGACTGGCAGAGAGAACAGACAAATATGAGATGTTATGGTCACTTCAAGTTTTTATTTTATTTTTACATTTATATATTTATTCATTTATTTAATTTACAATCTTTACAAATTACATATATAATTTAAAAATTAAATTTCAATTAACGGATAATGCTTAATTGACCGCTGTGCACCATGATTTTTGGTTTAAAATGTTCAAATTGAGCTATGTGTCCGTCCAGTGATGAAAAAATTAGATAGTATCGTAACAGAATTTAGGTTCAAATAGTATTGCAACAGAATTTAGGTTCAAACTTTCCCAATCATATTTGTATAGAAAAAAATGTCTAATTTAAATTATTTTGTTTATATATTTTAATATATTGGTAATATATTAAGCACTCTTTGGTTTTTTTTATTTTTTTTGGTAACAAATACTTATTTTGTAAGAATAAAATTTCTAGAGTTAGAATTTTTCGAACAAAATATTGAAACAATTATTTTCACTTTATTTTGAAAGTTGAAATAAATGAAGAAATTGATATAAATAATTTTTTGAAAATAACTTCCGTTTTGTTCAGAAACACTTTTTAGCTTTTGTCAAAAAAATTCAATCCCAAGAAACTCTAAGACTCTAGGATATTTGGTTATTTGTATTGTTTTCATAACAAGGTTTTATAATTAAGAAAACTGAGAAACTTTCCATGTTTAAATTGATTTTAGACTTTACTCTTATGTATTTTTATTGGAGCTTGTTTGGATTTAAAAAATATATATCGACGTAAAAATATATATTTGTACATAAAGTCATGGTTTATGAAACCTTAAGCATGCTTGAGTATGATTCATGTTGTGAGTATAGAGAAACCTTCTTGAGAGAGAAATTATCAACTTCGGCTCCCTCTATGCAAGAGATTAATTTCAGACCTTCTGCGTTGATGGATACCCTGCAAGCAGAGTCACCAGAAAACTTTCGAACTTATGTCATGCTTATCTTGATTCAGGTGTTTATACAGTTATATATTTTTTAAAAAGGTACTGCTGACAAATTTGTATTATTCTTTGTTTCTGTATCTGAAAATTTGTGATTCAACTTATTACATTGCAATTTGCAGAGAGAGAAGGAAGAAGAAGGCGGTGATCAACTTATTTGGCCACCTATAATGGTTGGTAAAACCATTGGAAACAAAGAGGATAACATGATTTTCACATTGGAAGGACTGCAGCACCAGATCTTGCACTCCTACACCTCCGAAACTGCGAGAAAGATCGCACTAACATCGAAGACACGTGATCAAGCTGCCTCAGTGATCTGGCTTTACTAATCCTAGCCCCTTTGGCACCGGCAGCAGCGGCGGCAGAAGTGGAAGCCTTTTCTAGGGAAGCTTTTTCCTGCTCCCTCTGTATGGTGATGGCAATATATGATGATTGGTCCAAAGAAAAGGACCTCTTCAACTCCATCACCAAAGGTTGCGGCTTTTTCTCCCTCTGAGTTACCAGAGAGACAGAGTGTCGAAGCAACCCAATGGGGGGTCCTTGCAATCGTAGGTTAGAAGCGCTCAAATCACCAACTAATTGATCATCACTTTGAACGTGCGAGACCCTCTCGTGGCTTTCGTTTTCTAAAGCTGTTGGCGATTCTGGCTCAGATGTTATGGAGGAACGACAAATAGGGCAATTGGAGTGTGCAAGGAACCACCCATCAATGCAGGGAACGTGAAAGGCGTGCCTACAAGCAGGCAACAAGCGCACCAGTTCCCCATCTTCCAATTCCCCTAAGCAAATAGCACATTCACTTTGGTCCAAGCGAAAGATCTCGCCCTTGCAGGTTGAGTAAGTGAGAATAGGGATTTTGTCAAGGATTTCTTCGTCCACCCCACTTGTTTTCTGGCCTCTGGGCATCCCATTAGTGCCGTCTTGCGTTCGTTGAGCGCGAAGGCATAATCTTACGACAATGAAATGGTATACTACTATTGCTAGAGTGCAGCAGACTATGCCAGCCGCGGAGATAATAAGAGGGGTAACATACGAGCCTATTTGAGGTGGGGCGGCTTCCGTGTCGTCCATTTCTCATGCTATTTTTATGAGGATTAGCAGAATTACAAGAAAGAAGGCACAGAGATTTTGCAATTTCGATTTGTTTCAGGCTGTGGTTATATAAGACAGGAACATTTTCGCATAATAGGTTCTGGTTTTGAAAAGTCGGTTCCAATAAAGTTGGGTTCTGTTGGGTTGACTGCTTGAGATTCAACACGTTCCCGTTCTAGACTGTGGAACCTGAGAAGCAGCTCCAATTTGGTGGCACAGTATTGAACAAGTGTAATCTTATTA
The DNA here is from genome assembly GCA_037013595.1 of Dicorynia guianensis. Classification (NCBI taxonomy): domain Eukaryota; kingdom Viridiplantae; phylum Streptophyta; class Magnoliopsida; order Fabales; family Fabaceae; genus Dicorynia; species Dicorynia guianensis. Next base: position 33,208,502 of record JASUAB010000010.1, read on the forward strand.
ATCAAGGAGTTTTTTTTTTTTAATCATTAATTGGCGAAAATTAAAATAAGGATGGGTATTTCACTATTTCTAGAAATTTCTGTGATTACGCGAGTCTAGAAATTGTCTCGATGGGTTATAAACGTGACCAAGTCCCGGGAGGCCACGGATCCTCCGTCATCGTCAACAACTTTTGAATTTTGTCAATGTAGGCCGGTGGATGTGTATGCAATAGCACCACCAAAAAACAATTAAAATTATTTTTAAAAAAATAATTTAATATTTTTTAAGAAAACTGTCTAGTGTTTTTTTTTTTAGGTAACAGCTTTTGATAATTGTTTTCCAAAAATCTGTTCTCAAAACAATAAAACCAAAACATCTTGTACGGTGGACGTGAATGCAATAGCATCGCCCACCATAGCCACACTATTGAAAAACAACAGCAACAATAGAACGTGCAAGTCTTATAAAATGTGATTTGTTAAAATCTCATGAAAATAAATAATATGTAAAGTTTGTTGAATTTTATAATTTACATTTTATTTGTATAATTTATTAAATATAATGATTTAAATTATTTAAGTAAAATTTAATTTATAAAAATAAACGAATATAAAATTAAAAACAATAGTTTATGCATAAGATTGCAGAGAGTTGAGGCTCAAATGCTCAATCCCTTGTATTTGCACTCATTTCCGCTGTCAGGTTGCTGTATGTTATGGATCCTGACCTGAGTCTCTCTTCTCGCCACTTTCAATGACTATCTCTCATTTCACCACATCAGAAGGGAGTCTTTAATTTCCCCGAAAGATTTCTTACCCGTCAGCACGTAGTCAGCGAAATTTTGGACGAACAGCAAATAAAAAATATTAATAGGCTGCCAGGCCCAATGGCAAAGGGTTCAGTAAAATAGTAATACCCGTCTAATATGTTCGTTTTTAGTCTTCTGGGACAAAGGGAAAATGAATATATCGAAGAAAATAAGCCCCTAAAGAGACAACTACGAAAGTAAAAACTAAAAGAATTCTTCACCTACGTCCTCCTTGAAAGCGATGAAAAAGGCTGGCTAAATCTGGCGGTGATGATTCTTTGGAGGCAATAGAAAGCTAGAAATGACTGTGTTTCCAATCAAGGAAGGTGGGAGCCGCAGCAGATCATTGTAAGAGCACTCTCTCAATGGCAAGAAATTAGGAATGCATGGAATTATACACCCATGTAAGTGTAGTTTCGTTGGTATTCTCCAACCTTGGATGTGTGCTTGTTAAGTGTCAGCAGAGCACTTATGTGTAATGAGATTATATCTCACCTGTGGAAAAAAAGTAGTCATGCTCATTTATAAACTGAATATTGCAGAAGTCTGAAGTTTGAACCATCTTTCAGAAAAGTCTTCAGCTCCATCCTTATGCTCTCTTCTGGAAAAAATTGAGGAGGAAAAATTCAAAAGATTCTGACAGGTTATAAAACAATAATAAGAAGAAGAAGAAAGGCAGATTGTACCAAAAAAAAAGAAAGACAGACGATGACTTCGAAGGGACGATTTCATAATTCATCATTATTTTTGTCATATTATTCGTCGGTGAACAAGGAATATAATTAACAAATCAACATGTGTCATTTTTGCTCATGATCCGAGACAACCAAAAGTCACAGGCGCACTCGGGAATCCCTTTTCTTTTTCACATATATGAGAGTGACGTTCTACAGTACTATCCATCACTATTTTGGAGATCAAGATCCCTGCATTCAGATACCATTAGATTCTGCGCCTGTTTCAAGTTCTTCAACTCCTCCAATCAACACGGCTTCCAAATGTCCCTCCCTCCATCTGCATCATCTCCTTCCTCATCCCACTACTCCTTCCCTCACCCAAAATCCAATTAGGCCCTCTTACTCTCCCACCCGTCATCTTGCACTATCGACTAAACCGAGGAAGCTCAATCATATTTATGCCTACAACCATTCCCCTTACCTCGCTATGAGATGCTCCAATTCTTCTAACTATGAACTAGACGAGTTCGAGCCTGATCCCACCCTTATCAGTGACGATCTCAAGCCAACCACAGCAAGCCAAAGAACATTTTCTGGGTTGGAATTGGCTAGCCTCTGGGTGGGTCTTGTTGTGGGTGTCCCATCCTACTACCTTGCTGGCAGCCTCGTTGACCTTGGCATGGCTTGGTGGCAAGGAATAGCTACCGTGGTTGCAGCCAACATGATTTTATTAGTGCCACTAGTCCTCACTGGCCATCCGGGCACACGTTATGGCATATCATTCCCAGTTCTTGCCAGATCTTCTTTTGGCATCCATGGTGCTCATGTTCCCACACTTTTAAGGGCCTTGGTTGGATGTGGTTGGTATGGGATTGAATCATGGATTGGTGGTGAGGCAATTTTCCTCCTTTTACCAAAATCAATCAAAGAAACTTTCTTGTCTCAATCTCTACCATGGCTTGGCACTTCCCCACTTGAATTTGCTTGCTTCATAGCCTTTTGGGTGGCACAATTGGCCGTTGTGTGGAAAGGAATAGATGGCATTAGGGAGCTTGAGAAGTACTCTGCTCCAATACTCATTGCCCTCACTTCTTGCCTTCTGATTTGGTCATATGTCAAAGCAGGTGGCTTTGGCCATATGCTTTCCTTATCCTCAAGGCTTTCTACCTCGCAATTCTGGTCTCTATTTTTCCCTTCTTTAACTGCCAATATAAGCTTGTGGGCCACCCTGGCCATTAACATCCCTGATTTTACTAGATATGCCAAGAGCCAAAATGATCAAATTATCGGTCAGGCTGGGCTTCCCATCTTTATGGGGGCGTTCACATTCGTTGGTCTAGCAGTGACCTCCTCTACAAAAGTCATATTTGGCCAAGTTATTTCAAACCCAATTCATCTACTTGGTCAAATTGGTGGCTTCACAACTATTATTCTAGCCATCCTTGGAATAAGCCTTGCCACTATCACAACCAATATTGCTGCTAATGTTGTGGCACCTGCAAACGCCCTTGTCAATTTGAGCCCCTCACGGTTCACCTTTAGAAGGGGAGCTCTTCTCACGGCATTGCTTGGAATTGCTTTCCAACCATGGAGGCTTCTTAAGTCAAGTGAGAGCTTTGTATATACTTGGCTTGTTGGATATTCTGCGTTAATGGGTCCCATTGGAGGAATTCTTCTAGCAGATTACTATCTTGTACAGAAAACTAACTTAAACATAAAGGATTTATACTCAATGAATCCTCGTGGGGCTTACTATTATTCAGGGGGTTTTAATGTGGCGGCAATGGTGGCTTTAGTAGTTGGGGTTTTACCAGTAATCCCTGCTTTCTTGCAGAAAGTTGGAATAGCAACTTCAATTCCTCACACCTTTGTTGTCATCTACAACAATGCTTGGTTCATGAGTTTCTTCTCTGCTGGATTTTTGTACTGGGTACTATCAAGTCTGAGAAGAAATTAATTCCTCCGCTGGTGACACCATTTTGCAAATACAGAGTTAATTGTCCCTTTAGTGATTTTTTGGTGTAAGGGTTGTATATTTGCGTTTTAAAGTTGAGACATTTTCATTACATGAAAGATATGTTATGTTATACGGTATTTGTATTATAAAATAATCTCATTGCATAAATCAAAAAGCACTGTTTTACTAAGGCTTAATTGCACTTTTATAATTTGGTGTAATTTTACTCTTGTCTGAAATGGATCAATCAAGTCTCCAACGATTTTAAATTAATGCAATTTAAATCAAATTTTGATGAAACCATTAATTGTAAACATATTTATCATTCATTAATTTTAGTCATCATCCCATGTGAATTTAAAGAGCTGATTTGTAAGATTTAAATTTGTTTTAAGTGGTCGAACTCGGCTATTCTACCCCTATCCCCACCTTCAATTCCTATATTGTAATTTTTTAATACTTCAAAAAAAGAAAGAGCTAATTTACTAGCAAAATAAGCCTTCTTTAAAGATAGTGACATGGCTAAATTAAATAAATCCTTTAATATAAAAATTCCAAATTAAAATCCAAAATCAACCCCCATCCTACCTCAGAATCAGATCCTCTATCTTCCTTGGAGGGAAGGCAAACAAAAATAAAATATTAAAAAATTATGCCTTCCTTTTGAAGAGGGCAGAAAATCCCTATCCATTCTACCCCACACCCAATGCTACATTATCATAAAACAACTAGCAAAGCAACGAAACTACCATTAGCATTTTTAATGGCACATAAACTATTTTGGACTTTTTTTATTCAAATTTTTAGTTTAAACTTAAAATTTTTTATGTTTTAAATAAATTATAACTCCGTAACAAAAAAAAGTAAAAAAGTTAACATAAGAATCGACCAAAGAAAATGAGATCCATGGATGTAACAAGTACGGGCAAACATAGTTCTAGTTCCCGGGCTTGTTGGAGCTGCCGGCATAGCAGTGGACCTAGATTCTCCAAACTACTAAAATGCAAAATCGGATCCAGCCCAATTCTGAGTCCAAGAAGCGCTATTTCTTTTTTGTTTTTTAAGTTTTCAGCATGCCAAGGAGGGGTTTGTTTGCAATCTTCCTGCTATTTTACACTCTATGGCGTGCACAACATATTATTAAACCTTTAACTTAAATTGGTTTAGTCTAATGAAACTGCCCCGTGCACACGCGACATGGGCGATTTGGATCCCACTTTGGGTGTCCAGATCATTGTAATTTTGTATCTTTTTTACTTTTTTTCATACTTATTAGAATTTATTATATTATTTTTTTATTTCTTTATCATTTGTTGAAATATATTATGTAAGCTCTTCACATAAAAGAATAAACACAAAATAACAATAATTTTAATACTAAAAAAGAAAAAGCCCTAATCCAATTATATATAAGTAATTTTGAAAAAGAGAAATTACAGTTGCAACTTGAGTACACATAATATGCACTCTTCTAGGTAAAAAAAAAAAAAAAATGATTTATTTATCACTTTTAAAAAAACTCAAAGTCCAAAGTCACGGAAAGGAGATATAAAATATGAGGGGGAGGTAACCGAAAACCTGTGGCTGAGGCTTGACAGCGTGAGAGGACATAAAATATGAAGTATTGTTTGTAGTTCTTGGTACATTATTGCGGTGAAGTGGACCTCACTAGACGATGCAACGAATCAAGGACAAAGAACAGAGATGAAGCTAATCAACCATAGAGGGTAGGGAGCAAAGGAAGACCTTGACCAATTGAGAAGAATCTCAGGTCTCGTATTGGTGGGCAGTTAACAGTTATGCCTTAAAAGATGTTAAAAGAAGGACATCTCATTATAGCTTAGCTTGCTAGCTATCTCTTTCTTGCTTCCTTCCAATGTGGAAGACACAAAAATAGCAGCAACCAAGGAATGGGGTGTACCATCTAATTGATAATCAATAATTACAAAGAACAGTGCTTGAACTTTGAAATCTCTTGTAAAGTATTATTTTGACATTTGAGTTTCACCGAACTCATCATTCACTCATCTTATATATTTTTATTTATAATAATAAATATCTCGACAAAAATTAAGATATTAAGAATGAAATTGACTCCTTTTAAATATTTAAGATTACTTTGTGTTTAATTCATGTTCATAAAAAATAGTAAAGAAATCAACTAATTCTCAAATTGCTAAAAAAATAGCAACCATGCCCAATAGAGTTAGTTCCATCAATTGTCTAATACTCCAGATCCAATTATTATACGATATAATTTGAACATATGGGCACGCAACTGGTAGCTAAACATCCAATAACAAAGGGTTATAGGCCAATTAGCTTCAACGTCACTAATTACTCAGAAAATGATTTGATTATATATGTGGGAGTTGATAATCAGGTGAAGGGAGTCTCAGAGTAGTGCAGCCATATTATATAGATTGACGCGCACATTCACTATACAGTGGCTATTTGTTTAAGTTTGGACACGTTAAGAACAATTACATGAGTACAACAGGTTCGAGGTCAACAGCTGTCTTGCATGCACGGATATGCTTTATTAATGGAGATTTTAGTCTGGGAGTTTGAAGATAAACCCTACATTTAAATTATTTATATAGTAGATATTTGTTATATATTATATACATATTTCATATATTTATATTTATTTATTTTAATTTAATCCTCCAACGAGCGCGCTCGGTTTTCAATGTCTCCAAGTGGTTTCGTAGAGAAGGCAATTGTGTATGACAGATATAATTTAATCAAGAGTTCTTCATTTTAATTAAATCTTATCCAATGAGGCCCAAACCCATTTTGCAAGAACTGTGTGTCATGCAAAACCAGAACATAGGTTTGTTGTCATCTATCTAGCTATATGGGTAATTTATTTGAGATAGAGAAAACTTACTATAAAAGTTCGACATGTACTAAATTAAAATGTTATAAGCCGGCTCGTATTATAATGGTGCGTGCAGTGACACTTGATGATATTTTGAGATGATTCTATTTTTGGTATCTAAATTCAAATTTAAAATTGTATCCGTGTCATGTTATAATTTATTAATCTAATTGCTGGACAAAATTAAAAGATAATTGTACGTAGAAGATTGGAGATTTGTAACTTAAAATCTTGTATAATGAGTGCAAATTTTGCAACTTACAACTTGCAAGTATGCATGTCGTATACAAATCGTCATCCAAATGTAGGATCGACATATTAGTAATATCATATTCATAATTTTTGCTCACAATTCATCCACATTTGCTTTATCTTCTTTACTCATTTTTTTTGCTCATCTCTTCATCTCATTTTTCTTATTCTCATCTTTTTGTGACATCATAAATATAAATAAATTGTGAGTATAAAGATTGTAAATCAAACATTTCTATTTTATATATGAGTTAGCAAGGATATATATATATATATATATATATATATAAGCTTTATTAGTTTGAAAATATTCTACTGTTGTCGTATGTACACATGCATATAGCCACTGATGTTATTTTTATTTATTAAATTTTATTATTTATCTAATAAAAATAAATTATTAAATTTATTAAATATTGTAAACTAAATTATGAGACTTTCATTCTTTATGGGAGCAATTTTTTTATATATAACTAACAATTAATTATAAATTAATTATTCTATTCTTATAAATTTAAATTTATTAAAATATTATTAAAAAATTTAAACAATTAAAGTTATTAAGCCAAATAATAAAACCTAATATATTTAATACTCTATAATTAATTTTATAAAATATTTATAACTGAAATTTAATAGAACTAGTATATTCCATTATAAATGCGTCTTTGCTTTATACTCGTAGACATTGAGATTGATACTCAAAAAATCATCTTAGCTAATTGACTAATTTTGTGTATTGTGTTTCATAACATTTGACCTATAATTAATCAACATCTATATTTTATTGTGTTTTAAATTTGACCTGAGCTTCGCGTGCGTTAAGAGTGTACATATATAGGCTCATTACTTGTTTGAGTTGCGTACAAATTTTATGAAAGAATAAATTTATTTTGGTCTGTCGGGTAATTAAACGCACAGCATCACCTAATCCGAAATTGTTGAGCTGGTTTTTAACTTATCATAATGACATCAGTCAGACATTTCTGCGTCTAAATAATTTAATTATTTTTATAATTTATAATTTAAAAAATTATATTTATTAAATTATACAAATCTAACTGCTTATATTATTAAATCAGAATTTTTATAAAAAATTATATACACTTAATATTTTTTAATTGGGTACAAGGGCGTAATAACTCCGTAGCTTCCCTGCACCTTCCCCCGCACACTATTCAGACACGGGATACACCATCCATGATTAATTAATTGATCTTTTTTTTTTTAACTTTACTTAATAAAAATTTTAAATTATAAAGATTTTTTTATCATAATTGAAGAAAAATAATATGTATTTTTTAATTTTTCAAGTGTTTTCATTGCCAAATTAAACATTAAATAGCATATTTTTTGGGCTTAAAATTATGAGAAATTCTCTTTTGAAATTTAATTAATTTGGGTATAAATTATTTGCTTATATTTGATACAAATTTCAATTTCATTCTCACTAATTTGTTATGGATATTCAATTTAAACAACAAAAAGTTAAAACAGAAATAAGTCAGCGAAGAAAAATGGTTAAGAAAAAGGTCTAAATCCGTCTGCACACAAAAGACAACCCACCGATGCCAGTAGTTTTTCAATGAATCCAAGCTACAGAGGACAATGGACATAGCTACAAAATCAAATAAGTTGTTGGGAGTCTTACATAAGATTGACGAATTGCAAAAATTTGGTGGCGTAAGTGATATTTCCATATTATTAGTTTAATCATTTGATATTAACATGTGATATTAACATAAATTATTTTGTGCATGCTGCCTTTCATATACGCCTCTTAAAAGTATAGATTGAGATTGTCTCAAATAAATAATGTATTTATCATATAAAATATAAATAATAACTGTTAATAAAAAATTAATGTATAAATTATCTTAAATTTATAAATTATTTATTATTTATTTATATTTTATAATAATTATTATCATTAACATTTTAATTAATAATATTTATTTATATTTTATTTCATAAAATATGTTCCTCATTTTAAAAAATTTTAAATCCTAAAAATATAATAGATTAGATTGTTTTTAACTGATGCATGCGTTAAATTAAATAATAAAATATAATTATTTCTAAAAATTTAGCTGAAAAGTTTAGTTTGAAATAAACTAATATCTAACTAACAGATTTAATTTGTAAAATTTAAGTATTTTATTTATAAAATTTAAGTTTAAATTTTTGTTAATAATTTTTTTGATAGAGGATAAATATTATTATAAATTAATATTAAAGTCTATCATAACTTGATTTTGAAATAGAATAGTATTCTAATATTCTAATTTTTTTTTTTTAGAAAAAGCATAAAAGAGTACCCATTAGAATCCAAACCGTCCAAACATTAAATTTTGATATTTATGATTACTAAGTAAGCGGAAGCATCGTCAAATTTATTAACATCATTGAACTAACCTATCAAATTCACCAAAAAGACCGGCAATTGAATTGCTATTCGGCCGTTTTCAGAAACGAGACGGTTCTTGTTCTTCAAGACGATTCTTATTACTCTCTCGATCGATGGTATAATGATATAACAATATATTAATAACATCCATTGAATTAATCGTGCGTACGTATACAGGTCCAAAGTCACCAATGACATTTAATTAGTCAATTTAAATTGAATTTTTTTTGTGAGGTTAAATTGATAGATATTGATCTCTGTAAAAATTAAAATAATATAAAGTTTATATAATTTTTTATATTTTTCTAATTTTTGTATTCAAAAGTTTTTCTTTCAGCACGTGACTAAAGTTTGAGTTCTACTATTAACATTATTCTAAATTAACAAATTACAGCAAGGTTTTGCCATTCAATTCAAAGTATCCCGTAAAAAGTCTTTGCATTCATTTAGTACTGGTTTGGTATAATTAGAATTCTTCGGCCACAACTAGGTCAACTGCGTAGACTATAAAACTGTGATTTAATTATGGGAGATTTGAATAGTTTGAAGAAAATTCAGTTTTAAAAGATACACTAAAAATAAAACTGTCAAAGCCACTCTTAAGAGTGCAATAATAAACATTATTATTTTGAAATTTTTTCTTCTAAAATTTTAAATTTAAATTCAAAACTTAAAACTTTGTGTATATATATTAATTAATAAAGTAAGAGTATTTTTAATTCTTCTATTTTTTAAAAAAATAATTTAATTTTTAAGTTAGATAATTTAGTTCATCTATAATTATAATTAAAGTAATTTAATCTCTTATCTACTAGATTTTTTTTTCATATGATATGCCTCATTGATGATGATGTAAATTTTATTTTTTTAATTATAATATGATGTAATTATTATATAAATTTATCTTTTAATTTAAAAAATAATTAAAATATATAAAATTAAAACTTAAGACTTCACTAAAATAAAATAACTTCACATAAAAAAAATATATTAAAAATTTTAAAATAAAAATAAAATTTAGATTATCAGTTACTAACTATATCATGCTAAAAAATTAAATAAATAAAAAATTATATTATTTAAATTATATTTATAAATAATTAAATTATATTTATTATACTTGTAAAGAGACTAAATTATTTGAGTTATAATTATAAATAAGTTAAATTATCAAATTTAAAAGTTAAAAAATTAAATTACTCTTTTAAAAAAATAAAAAAAATTAAAAATGTTCTCACTCTATTAATTAATTACTTATTACTCATTCTACTATTTTCTTTTTAAAAAAAAAAGGACAGGTAGACAAGAATTAGGACTAAAGTTAATATTGTCCAAGTGCAGATTTCTAGTAGATACAGAATCGCCACACAAAGAGATTCGTAATTTAATTAATAGAATACATTATCACTTACCCATTAAGGATCAAAATGCAACGATACTGAGGAGATCCTGTTAATTTGGCTGCGTAGACAAGCAAGCAGCCTCAGCTGGAAAATATGCACATTTAGCCACAAGGTTAAAAAATGGTGGTGACAAAGTAAAGGTGTATTTGAACTGCACTTTTTTCTTCTTTTTTTTTTCTGAGGAGAATATTTATTTTGTCATAAAAATATTAGAATTTTTAACTTTTTTTTAAATTATAAGTTTTTTAAAATAAATTTTTTCTAGTAAACACATTTTTGAGATTTTATCAAAAAATTAAATCAATCTAAACGAGACCTAATTAGTGTACGTTCAAGTCAAGATTTGGATGTTCAATTGTTTCTCAGTAGACATAGTAATCACACTCAACTCACTAAGCTCAAATTTTATTGCTATCATTATATTATAAAAATAATCACAATTGATTTAATAAATAAAATAATATGCGCAATGTTTAATTTGAGATATAATACTAGCGAAGTTACGGAAAGCATGATAATGGAGGCATATTGCAAGGCTGCCGCCTGCCGGAGCCGAAGTGGGGAAAAAGGGATGCTATTGCTGCGGGATGCATGCTTCAAAGTCAGCTATGGTATTCTATGACCATAATAGGTTTGAATTAAGTCAACATTTTACCAAAATGAAAAGCATTATACTAAAGTAATTAATAATGAAACGAAAATAAAGAGAAGATCCTTGAAAATTGACAAAACATAATATAATTATTGGTCAGATTGAAATACTTTGTTTAATAAAAATTAGGTTCGAATTTTTTATCAATAATTTTCTCCTTAATTGCCGATCTTGTATGTATCATTTTAAAATCTTATTAAAATCTAGAACTAGTTTAAACCTTAAAATAAAATATTCTTATATCCCTTTTTTTTTAAATCAAAAAAAGGCATTAGAGTTGAATAGAAGAGTTCAGAGATGATGGCGTTTCTCTCTGCATGTCCCTACCTCGCCGGTGGTCTGACTCGACTTTAGTCAACGCTATTGTTTATATATGGGTGAATGGAACCAGTCCTCCGGACTCAGAAACCTGAAGCTGGTTTCTTCAAAACTTGCTACTGTACCTTCCCTACCCCACTTCACTCCTTCCTCCTTCCCTTCTCTATATATAAGAACCAGTTTCTTAGCATATTCCATCCAAGGTCCAGACTTCGTTTTCCATTCACTTCCCACCTCCTTCTTCTCCTCCAATATCTATTTCTCAATTAAGGTGCTTGGCAACTCTAACCTCCCCTTTTTTCTGTGAATATTCTCATTTTGATTGCTTCCCACATCCACAGACTCAACATGTACAAAGATTAAAGAAAAAATAAATAGAATGTTTAGGGCAGTATAGTTTTTTTTTTTTTTAAATGAAAATTTGTTATGACAGTACAGAGTTATGTGCATGTAGTGGAATTGAGTATAGGATATATAGTATGAGTTTGTGATTTATGTTCTTTGCTTCCACAGGTGACTTATATTGATAAGATATTATGGCTCCTGCAATGGCGATAACTGAGAGGAGCGACGATGAGACACCAGAAAGCCAATACCAGAAAGGAGTGAAGCAGCTCTATGAAAATGGCCTTCGCAAAGTGCCCAAGAAGTACATATTACCTGCCTCGGAGCGACCCAATACGAATACGGAGGATCCACATGTTGCCAAGCCTAATCTTCAGCTACCCATCATTGATTTTGCTGATTTGCTTGGTCCAAAAAGGCCCCAAGTCCTTTTATCCCTGGCTAATGCTTGCGAACAGTACGGGTTTTTCCAGGTTAGTATTAGAATTGTGATGTGAAGTGTCTACATGTTGAGCAACTAGCTGGTGCCTATAATTTTAGGAATAACGTTCTCCAACAGAAGGGCCATGCTGCAAATTGATTAATGAGTATCACACTTCAGATTATAAAATCATTAAATTTAATAGTGCTAGATTTGATTTGTAAAAATATCGAAATTGAAAATTTTGGGAGGTAGAATTGAGCGTTGAAAAGTGATAGCATAGAATGACCAGTGCTTAATTAGCTCAAGTGGTTAGGGTAGGTGAGGTTTGGGACAGATGTCCTAAGTTCAATCCTCTTAAGGACTTCCTAGTTAGTATACTGACAATCAAAAAATGGCCACGAAGTAACTTTGAGCAAATCAGTGATTTAGAATCTGATAAAGTCAATATTTTTTGGATTAATGCAGCTGGTAAACCATGGCATCCCAGATGACGTTATCCGAAACATGATGGATGTGAGTGGAAGGTTCTTCTGTCTTCCCATGGAGGAAAGAGCCCAGTATATGACAACGGATATGCGAACCCCAGTTCGATATGGGACAAGCTTCAGCGCAACCAAAGACAGAGTGTTCTGCTGGAGGGACTTCTTGAAACTCTTGTGCCATCCCTTACCAGATTACCTCCCTCATTGGCCTGCTAAGCCCGTGGACTTCCGGTGAGTACTACTAGGGCTAGCTACGCTAGCTTGATCATAATTAACTAATTATAATTCTAGCAGCTACGAGTTTCTCTCTCTTTGCAAGGACAACATTTTGAAAATGTTGTTTTTGGTAATCCATTCATTAGAGGCTGTCCATTCGCTTGTTTGATTAGCCGCACATTTCACTAAACTAATAGTTTACTAACTATTAAATTATTGTTGGACTATTAAAATGGTCGCTGCCAAATTTCCAACAGCAACACCATGGCATGAGAGGGCCAATCTTATTTTTATTTGACTGCTATTTTAATACTACTTTTCTGTACTGACTTTTTTGAATTCTTCTAAAGGAAACTGGCAGCTACCTACGCAGAAGAAACCAAATACTTGTTCCTGACGTTAATGGAAGCCATCGTAGAAAGCTTAGGAATCGTGGGAGCCAACCAAGACCAGACAAAAGAGATTGACATTCTAAAAGACTTGCAAGATGGAAGCCAGATGATGGTGGCCAATTACTACCCACCATGCCCAGAACCAGACCTGACCCTAGGGATGCCCCCACACTCTGACTATGGGTTCCTCACTCTCCTTCTTCAAGACGAAGTTCAGGGTTTGCAAATTCAATTCCAAGGAAAATGGGTCAGTGTGGACCCTATTGCCAATGCCTTTGTTGTCAATGTTGGTGATCACTTAGAGGTGGGTCTAATTGCCTTTTGCCTCCTATAATAAATCTTACCATCCCTTTATTCAACAATTTGAAATTCATAAAAACATCATCTAAAAAAAATTATGTTATTTAATTTATTAAGTTTTAATAGATGACATTTAATAATTAACTGAAGTTTTTATCTCCTGTAATTTTATAAGCCTTATTATTCTTATAAATTGAATATTTATTTAAAAATTTTAAATTGTTAAATTTATTTAATCTCACACACTAAACCCTCACATCCAGTTACTATGAATCTACTATTTTCGTTATTTTATAATGATGTTGGCATGTTTTGAACTGTTTTTGTTTCTATATTGAACTTGCAGATATTCAGTAACGGGAAGTACAAGAGCGTTCTGCATAGGGTTTTGGTAAATGCTGTGAAGAGTCGGATATCGGTGGCTTCGCTGCATAGCCTCCCATTCAACTGCGTGGTGAGACCGTCACCGAAACTCATTGACGAAGCGAATCCAAAGCGTTACAAGGACACAGATTTTGGTAGCTTTCTTGAGTACGTTTCAACTCATGAGCCCAAGAGAAAGGATTTCCTGGACTCTAGGAAATTGACTTTCATAAAATGAATCAAAGTGGCATCCAGCCAATTAAGTTAGTGGAAATTAATTAAATTACGTAGACTTTTTGCAATCAAGAGAATAAAATATGTAATCATTGTAACTTGGTTGGACGATTCTGAGTCTGATTGTCTCTCACACTAAACATTAATTAGTCATAAGAGTCTCATTGCTAGCTATAGTTGCTATGTAAAAGAAAATTTTGGCAATTGTTAGAGAAACCAACAGTGTAGCTGATTGGCTCGTAAGATTTGGACATGGTCAGAATTGTGGAACTCAGATTCATGTTAGGCCACCTATTGGCTGTGGATATATGGCATTAAGGGATATGTTAGGGGCTGCATTCCCTCGATGTATTCGAAAAAAGGGTGTCAGTTTGTGTTTTTTGTTTCCGTTTTCAATCCTATGTAATTCCAAAAAAAAAAAATGTTGGCAATTGTCTTTGTGATTTAATTAATCAATTATGTAAAGTAAATGTATTTTTTGTATAGTTTACTTTATTTTATAAGAAATTATTTTCAATTATTGTTAAATTAATTTCTTGTTATTTTTTTTCTGTTTAGAATAATGATATATACACAACTGTTATTTCTATATCTTCTACACAAAATTTGGTGATGGGACAGTCTTTAAATTTGTTTTATTCTATTATGATTAAAGTAAAGCCAGTTGAATTTAAATAACAATATTATTATATAATATCTAGCATTAATCGAATATTTAGTGTCTTGATAGCATGCATGTATGTTTACAATAAGGTTTAGTGCCTCACTAAACACTATTATTCTATTATTCTTCAAAATCAAATTCAAGTTAGCATTTGTATTTCATATTTTTGTGTGTCTCTACAAGATTTTTGTATGCATGGATCAAATAAAAAATCAAAGTTTACAGAAGAATTTTCTGTACACGAATAGGTCTATTCAGAATTTATAGAATATCCTTTTGCCAGATGCCTCCCTTAACATTATCATTGCATACAGGTCGAAGCCAGGTGTAATTGTCAAATGGGGCCAACTCTAAATGATACATTTCTAATAACATTCAGTACATATAAATAATTTAATTTATAAAATTTAATAATTTATTAATATAAAATAAAAATATTAAATAAAAATAAAATTATATAAATAATAAAACTCTTCTCATATCAACAGCAAAGAAAAATCAATGAAGTCTATCTAAATTCTAACAGCAAAATGAAATTATGGAGTTTTGAAATGAATTATTACTTCCCAAATGGGAGACACATCCCTGCATTTAGATTTGAAGCAGACCTTCCAGATTTCGCAAAACAATTTATCAACTTTAAAATAAGGAGGAACAATCTGAAGTACACTAATAATGGTGAATATATTTTCGTTGAGGCAGATTACAAATTGCAATCATTAATGTACCGTTGCGATCGTTATAAAGAATGAAAAGCAGCGCAGTCATTGTACGAAGATGGAGAATACAAAAGAGTCGTACACTCTAATATGCGTCGGAATAATAAGAAATAATTACAACCTCCAACCATAAAATCCCCTTTAAGGACCCAAACGTGGAGACAACGGTAATGCTCTTGTTTGGGTCCTCAAATGAAGTTGGCCAAAATCACGTCTGAAGTAAGGGAGAAATGTTCACTCTTCCTGTGGTCAAAATCAATTCTACCAACATAAAGAAGAGTTTCACCATTTAATGCAACATGAATTTGTTTAATTTTGAAAAGAAATATTACTTTATGTACTTTTTAATCATTTAATGCATAAATATGATTATATTTCGTCTATCTAAACATAATCAATTTTATAATAATATATTTAAATACAAATTAACTATTATAAAATTATTTTTTAACATCTATTATTCTAAAATTAATTTTTCTTACAATTGATTATACACTCACCGTGGGGGCACTGTCAAACTACAAAGAATTCAACTCTTGCACCACGCGCAGGAATGGAGAAGTCTCCTCTTCGTAGACAGAAAGTCGGACACCGACGAATGATGGGATAGGTAACGGCTTCTGACAGTCAGACACCGTGAATGATGGATGGGTCAGGGCTACTGCCAAATTGACTTGACCGACAAGGCTAGCCAAACCCACAAGCAGGCGCAAGTCTTTGGCAGCAATTGACATTGTTTGATGGCAGACACGTTCTGACTGATGAAGCAATGTCTCAACGCGTGTTCCCCTTTAATTTTGAATTCGCTAGTTACCGAAATAGTTTCAGTTAATATTCTCTGGGCCAAAAAAGCTTGGTAAAATTAATTATGAATTGTTAAATTTTATAATTAAATAAAATTTAATAAATAAATTTTAAATAAATTTTTTATAAATTTAATTTATAAAAACATAGGGAGCCACGGTAATAATTTGATTAAAATTTTATTTTTATATTTTTATAAATTTATAAATTTTAATTTTAATTTTTTATTATTAAAAATTTTTAATTAAATTCTTTACAAATAAATAAATTTTTATTTTAATTTTTTTATTAAATTTTTTAAAAATTAAAATTAATATCAATTAAATTTTTTTATTTATTAATATATATAAAAAAATTTAATTGATATAACTTTAATCTTTAAAAATTTAATTAAAAAATTTTAACAGTAAAAAATTAAAATATAAATTTATTAATTTATAAAGAATTTAATTAAAAAAATTTAATTAAAAAAATTTAATAATAAAAAATTAAAATAAAAATTTATAAATATGTAAAGAAATAAAATAGAATTTTCGTCTAATAATATTTTGTGTCTCGATTTTAGTTATCTATTGTTGGTCCGGCAAACCCCGAAGTTAAAGGCCCCCAATCTAGTACCAAAACTGGGTTCTTCTCATCGTATCGTGGATGTCCAAATCCAATTAAGAAAAGAAGGGCTTCACCCTTCATACACCAAAGAAAGATGACATTTTGTACTGTTGTTTCCCGGTGCTGACCAGGCCCACATTCTAATATATTTGTGATTCACACCGTATTGCTACTTCAAAATTAAACCCGTGCACTAACAGCCCCTAAGAAATCCGATCAGAAACAGTTTGTATTTATTAAATTTGTTGGTTTGGCACGTGCTACGCACGTCAATTCCAACAATATCACACCTATAAAATAAAAAGATGAAATTACTTGGCCAATCAATTTTTTTTTAATTTGTTTGAATTTTTTATTTCTCATAAATGAAAATTAATTTTTTTAAAGTATGATTTAACACTTAAACAAAAATTTTATTCAAATAAATATTTTTTATATACAAAATTTAAATTTTACCTAAAACAAAGTATTTAAATTCTTTTCATTTAAATTAATTCACTTCAATTTAGCTTATCAATTTTTGTTTGTAAAATTTAATTCTCTAAATATTTGTGTCAAATCCAAATAATGATAACGAAATTTAAATTTTAAATTTCTGCATTATTAGAATTGATTCAAAACTGAGAATATTTAAAATGTTTTACTTATAAAATTTAAATTTTAATTCTTTAATAATAATTTATTATAAAAAATAATTTATAAATATTATTGTAAAACTTTCTTGTAATTTCTCTTTTAAATGTTCTAATAGACTTTAAAAGTCAATTGTTAAAAAAAAAAACCGACATATGAAAACTACTGTATGATAAATAAGAGAATTTAATCCAAGGTTATAAAAAGTATAATTATTATACTAGTTTTTAAAATAAAAAATTATAGTTTGAGTTAGTTTATTAAATTTATTTATTTTCATAGTTATAAATAAATATAAATTTATTTAAGATTAAATGCATTAATTTATTTTATTTAAGTAGGTTAAATTACTTTTTATTTCTGAAAGTTTTTAGAAAATTATGTAAAATTATATTTTTTACTTTATTTCTACTCCTTAATAATAAACTCATAAAAAGAAAGGTACCATAAAAATTTTGAAAGTCTCCCAAAATGTATATGTAATTCGCAACAAAATTATTATCACATATTTTTGCCAATATATTAAAGTAATTATATACAAACTTATATTATCAAATGATGCAATCAATTTTTAAGATAAACTATCTAAATTAAAAATGAAGTTGATTTTCATAATCTGATCTAATAACAAGGTCAAATTTAAGATTAAAGCTTCTCCACATAGTTGTGTAAGTAAAGTTTATTATCGATAAAATAATAATTATTTTTATTTAAAATAAAAGAGTCACTAAAATAATATAATTTTTACTTAAAAATTATCAAATCAAAAGTTCGATAGAATAGAACTAATAACAAGTGAATTAAATTTTTAAACAAATAAATTAAATTTTTTATTGGGAGAGAATTTCAAGATTTTTGATGCATATTTCTCTTGTATAAATTTATTAAACATATTAAATAAAAAAGATAACAAAAATATATAATGTTATACATTTATTTAAAGGAATTTAATATAAAAGAAAAAAATAATTTAATCCATCACTAAAATTATATTAATTTTAAATAAAATAAATGAACGTATTTAATTTTAAATGAATAATTTTATTACTTATAATTATTAAAATACATAAGTTTAAAAAGCTAATTTAACATGTAATTTAAAAAAACAAAAATCCTGAATGATTAGCTGATGGTCGGCGTACCAATGTGAAATTGCTGACAACGAACACCTTTCGCTTCGGCAATGGTGATTGGTGAGTAAGAAAGGCTATCCGGGAACCGCAGCTATAGTATAGCCGTTTAACCAACAGAAGCATCGACATTGGCACTCAACATTCTCAAACAATGCCTTCCTCACTCTCTATCTCGTATTTTTCTGCATTCCCTACCCACAATACTACTCTCACTCAAAAGTTTTATCCACTTCACAATTTCTCGGTCAAATCCTCCATTGACAAAAAGTCACCCACCACCAACAGCAGCAATAAACCCAGTTCCTGGGTAAGCCCAGATTGGCTTACTTCACTCACTAGGTCCCTTACTGTCGGGAAAGACGATTCAGGAATTCCGATAGCAAGTGCGAAGCTTGATGATGTTTCTGATCTTCTTGGTGGTGCCCTTTTTCTCCCGCTCTTCAAATGGATGAAAGACTATGGACCCATATATCGACTAGCGGCAGGGCCGAGAAATTTCGTGGTTGTTAGTGACCCTACCATTGCCAAGCATGTGCTGAGGAATTATGGGAAATATGCTAAGGGTCTCGTCTCTGAGGTCTCAGAGTTCCTCTTTGGTTCGGGTTTTGCAATTGCCGAAGGGCCACTCTGGACGGTAATGTGGAATTGTTCTAGTCTCTTGATTCTCGAATAGTTCATTAAATTTTGATATGGCGGTATCTTTTGGATTTATTGTCATGTCTAAGGTTATTGAGGTACCAATTATTGTTCTAATTCGACTCTCTAATTTATAAGTTTATGGGGTTGTTTTGAGAATAGGTTTGAACGTATTTATCATAACGATGTGGGTCGTTTTAGTAGTGCTATAGACGGAGAAAGCAATAAGATGCAACATTACATTTTAAAGCGGACTGGATACCATAAAATATCAGAAAGGTGCTGGAGTAAACTGTTTTTGTCAGCACATGTATATAGATGTCTTTTGGCTAAACATTATTATTACTGTTATTTTTTATGTTTTGTGCTCTTTCTAATTAATGCTTGTAAAATGGTTCTTACTAGTAATCAAACCTTCCCAACAGCTAAACTGATATAATCCCATGCCCGGCCCCCTCTTTACTTTTCCTCCTCTCTCTCTAGTTAATTTTGGTCCTAGTTGTGCTTCTTGTCATGATTTTTTAGGTTCTTTTATGCAACCAGCTCTGTAAGATGGCTATTTTCTACTATGTGATAGGCAAGGCGCAGGGCTGTAGTTCCATCTCTTCACAAACGGTACTTGTCTATCATAGTTGATCGTGTTTTTTGTAAATGTGCCGAGAGATTAGTGGAGAAGCTACAATCTGATGCACTGAATGGAACTGCTGTTAACATGGAGGAAAAGTTTTCGCAGTTGACTCTTGATGTTATTGGTTTGTCTGTATTCAACTACAACTTTGATTCACTTACTGCAGACAGTCCTGTTATTGATGCTGTTTACACTGCACTGAAAGAGGCAGAGGCTCGTTCAACTGATATTTTGCCATATTGGAAGGCAAGTTCTTTATCATCACTCAATCAAGCCATTCATCCTCTTTGTATGTTGATTATGCTGTATCTATTTTGTTTTTGTTGCAGGTTAAAGTTCTTTGTAGGATAATCCCAAGACAAATAAAAGCTGAAAAGGCTGTGACCGTTATAAGGAAAACTGTGGAAGAACTTATTGAAAAATGTAAACAGATCGTGGAAGCTGAGGGTGAAAGAATTGATGTTGATGAGTATGTGAATGACACAGATCCTAGTATCCTTCGATTCTTGCTTGCCAGCAGAGAAGAGGTTTGCTACATTTTACTGCTGAAACATATTATACTACTCTTGTTATTGTTGTGTTAAACTTGAATTATCAGCATGCAAATTGTTGGAGGTTTGATATGACAGCAATGAAATTAAATATTTCCTTAGGTTAGACTTATGTACTCCATCTACACATTGTAAGACTGATGCAGTATAAGGGGCAATGGTACCACACACCATGCATTGATTTTGTGTGTAAATTGAGCGTTATAGTATCATCACTTAACATCGTGTTTGACTTACTAAACCTGAGATGTTTATTGATTGTAGTGAAGCAAAGTAAATTTCTTATGCAATATAGTATTGATTTACTTAATTCTATGTCTGTGAAAAGTGATCTGGTTGGAAGAGAATGGAAAGAAATCAACATATTTAAATTTCCGCATAGTCTTGTTACATAAGTCTATTTCCGTTCTGTCTTCTCCAAAAACCATAGCATAGGAATGCCCACTTTTTGCCATGTATTTTCTTGGTCATTATGACAACTAGACTCTGTGCATGCCTTCATGTGCAAGCCAGAATTGTTTTCTTCAATTTTAAGTTATTTAAATAAGTTTAAAATTTTGTGTTCTTCATATATGAACAAAGATACATTAGTTACATCCTATAGAAAGAGGATGGATGAATTATGGGTAGTCAATATAATTTTTTCAAAAAAAAAAGAAAGAAAGAAACTAACAGGCTGTCATTAAAAGGAAGTTGGCTTTATAGTGGCATAGATTTGAAATTCTCAACCATCTGGAATGTTATAGTTTCAGGTTGTGGAAGTATTCTACAAAGGGAATAATTGTCATATTTTTACCGTACATGATGGCATGGAGGTTTAAATCAAAGACATCCTGCTAACTATCCAAATACTTACTACTAGACCACACCTAGTGGCTTGAGAAACTGCCATTTTGTATGTGCTTTTAGGTACTTGTGCCTCCTGGTTAGTAGTTTAGTTTCCTTGCTTCATTTGTTTGCACTCTCAAATTTGAAGATTTGCATTCCTATCACAATCTTGCTAAAAATACCATTCTTGTTAATAATCCTGTATTACCTTTTTGTAGGCTACCATAAGTTTTTAATATTACATTTGTGGTACAAAAATATATTGCTCTTTGGATCTCTGTACTTCATATTGTTTAATTAACGGCTCTACTTTTCCTAGGTTTCCAGTGTGCAACTGCGGGATGATCTTTTGTCACTACTAGTTGCTGGCCATGAGACTACTGGTTCAGTCTTGACCTGGACACTTTATCTTCTAAGTAAGGTATCAATTTACTTTTCTTCCTGCTTTTTTATTTTTTGATGACCAAGAAATTCTGTCTTCTTTCTTCCCCAACTTTACAAATTGACTGGAAAGCCTGTCTCTCTTTTTCTCTTAGTGTCATTGAGTTACTACTGCACATTTATTAGGGTAATGCGGAAGTAGATTGTGTGAATATTTCTCTTGATCCCACTTCTCTGTGTTGGTTTTCCCTTTGAAACTTGTCTTAATAATCAAATCACAACTTTTTACTGAGTCTTAAAACTAAACTGACTGTCATAGAAATGGTAAAACCAATTTAATCAGGTTCAAAGATACTAGCTTCAAAAGATTGGTTTAAAGGCCTCATGGACATGGACTTTGAATTTTTTAGCTTCCAGCAAGGTTCAGGGGCTTTGTGTGCATGCATCCATTTTTTTTGAATATAGCATACGTCACTATTTATGTGTCACATTGTTGGCGTCAAGCCAAACATCATAGCTCTTCTGTGTTCATATTTTCTAAAATATATGCTTTATTTTATGCAGGATTCTTCCTCCTTAGCAAAAGCACAAGAAGAGGTAGATAGAGTTTTAAAGGGCAGATGTCCTGCCTATGAAGATATGAAGGATCTTAAGTTCTTAACACTCTGCATTATTGAGTCACTCCGGCTCTATCCACATCCTCCGGTAGGTTCCTATGTTTCTTTTCACAATAATTTAGTTTTACTGTAAGTGGAGAAAGGATCTTAGATGCCACATGTTTTGTGTTATTTTGGTGTATGACAGCCATTGAAGGCTTAAATCATATTTAAGATGTGGTTGCCATGAATATGATTGGCATGAGGACACTGGAAATTAGAGTTAAAATTAGTCAAGTTACAAGTCAAGGGGGTTATTGGAAGAAAATCTCGTAATCTTATAATTTCTGGAACCCAGTTGCTTAAGGAATTTCACACTTCGGTTTTGGGACCTTGGGTGTGATAAATATAAACGCAAGGTTGAGGATAAAATTAAGAACCAAATAGGGCAATCATATTATTAGGTTCCTGCTCCTGTGTGTGACCAGTGGCCCAGGCATGGATATTTTCCTCTTTGGTTTTTATATTTCTGGGAATTGGATTATAGCTTTTCTTTTAGTTTTTTCCTCCCCCCTCTGTGCTGGGTAAATGTTTGAGTGAAACTGGGAGGAAGTCGATAAAAGACACAAAGAATGAAGAACCTTTGAGGTTTCAACAAAATTTTCTGAGGTTTCATGTAGAAAGAGATTAAATGAAAGTCTGATTGAGGAAGAAATGAATTCTTGGAATGTGATAGAACCTTACTATCAATAGGAAAATTACAGAGCAAATGGAACTCAGATGAGCTCCTTGAAACAGAAAATAGAACTCTCTACCCTGAATACAAGGCAACCCTCTGGCATTCGAGAGGCTAGTCTCTCCTCACACTACTCAGTTCCTGCCTACCTCTCCTACCCCCCTCACTGGATACTTATTCTCATTGCCTAACTAGCCCTCATAACCGAATTGGCCCCTAGCCAACTTTGCTCCTGCCACATGGCCTCCTCTGCGGAATAATTATTGAAAACCCTACTAGAAAGTTCTCCTGTCATTGGAGATTTTCCCATTCCTGCACGTCCCCTCTTCCTAACATTCACCCTCTTAATTGGGGTTGGGATCATAACAGAATGCTTTACTGTTAAAATTATGTTAACCTCCTTACAAAGATTATTGTATGAACTATGAAGGAAAAATCTCAACGTGGTTATAAATACTTAATTTTGGTATAATGAGTAGGACAGTTTCCAAAGAAAAGGTAAAATACTCCTTTTTAAGAAAGAACTTGGCTTGTCTTTTATACAACCAAGATAAAAGAAGATGTATGGATTCTAAGTCCAACTTAACAGTCCCTGATCTTGAAATAATATTTTACCCCTGAGAAGGTTAAGTTCAAATCTGTGTTTCTATTTTCTTAAACATACTTGAGCTACCTTCATCAGATTTGTTTTGTCAATATTCTTAGTTCTGATGGTCATACTCCTATGCATCTGTAAGGTCTTGATAAGAAGAGCTCAAGTTCCTGACCTGCTTCCTGGAGCTTTCAAGGTTTATGCTGGTCAAGATATTATGATTTCTGTGTATAACATACATCATTCTTCGGAGGTACTGCCTGATGATTTTAGTTGTCTATTATGTTGAGTCAAATTTAGTTTCTCTGTTTAAGCATAGTAAAATGTGCAGACTTAACCATTTTTTTCCCCCTCAGTTTGGCCGGTAAGTGAGAGAATTTTGAAAGACAGTAACATGGTTGGTCTTGTGCTGACTGGTCTCTTCATTGGTATTAACATCTAAACTCTTAGTCCAGCTGAGGAATCAACAGAGCAGATGTATGTTTGTGTCATTAAATCACTATGCCTTATCAAATGGAAGACTTCTTAAATGAGACTTCCCCACCGCTATGCTGTTGTTAACCTTCATTCTTCATTTGACCCCACCTCTCCTTATAATAACTGAAATGTACCATGATCAACCTTTTGAGTTGTGTTTGAAACTATTTAATTGCATACTATGGCTATTTGTATTGGAATCAGGGTTACAGGAGATTGGAAAGTAGCGCAGAGGCTTTAACATTATGTTTTTCAAATTTTAATTTGTACTATTTTAAAGGTAAAAACATGTTTGGTTTTAAAGAATCTTCCTTTTTGGCTTTTCCCCTTTTTGTATTAAATATAGGAAATACGAAAGGGATATAAATAACAACTTTGTAGGGACAAACTTTACAGTTGCAACAAAAATTTGATTTTGAAGAGCATTAGAAAGGTATCCTTTGTTTTTGGTTAAATTTTTGGTTCAGAAATTATAGGACCACCAAAAAAATCTTTTGTTATTACTGTTCCTGAAAACTATTTTATATGCTTGTCAAGACAGCACTTGCTTTTTGTTTCAACTTTTGATGTTATACAATCACTATGATTATTATTTTTATGCATTCGTTGGTTACTGAAATACAGTTTGATCTATACATTATATTTTGTTCGCAATGATGTGCATTATTTTTTTTCCCCTTGTGCTTATGCTAAACTTTTTAAAAAGATCTGATCAAAAGGTTTGTCATTTTTACAATGTTTATACTCTCTTTATAAATGTACACTTTTTATCTAATTTACAGTTTTCATTATGATTTTGCAAGGTTTGGGAGAGGGCTGAAGAGTTTTTGCCAGAAAGATTTGACTTGGATGAGCCAGTGCCAAATGAAGCAAATACAGATTTCAGGTGCCCATTATTCTTGTACTCTTAAAGGAATAGAAGAAGAGCTGCATAATTATGGCTCTTATTGATTCATTTTATTAAGTGTCAATTAATCCTTCCAATAAGTTGCACTGATGCACTGTATTTTTTCCAGTTTCCTCTTATTATGTGGAGGTAAAAAACGAAAAGGAGGGGGGGAGGGGTTGGTCAATCTGGCCATCTCCTATAGAGAGGGTCTTTGGTTAACATATCCTAGTTTTCTCAAATTCTAATGAGTCAAAATATGTGACAGATTCATTCCATTCAGCGGAGGGCCCCGTAAGTGTGTTGGTGATCAGTTTGCTTTATTGGAAGCTACTGTTGCTCTTGCGGTTTTTTTACAGCGCATGAACTTTGAGCTTGTTCCTGATCAGAAGATTAGTATGACTACAGGAGCAACAATACATACAACAAATGTAATGTTATCTACTTATGTTGTTGAGAAATTCTTTCAGATGTGAATAGTGTAGCCTCAGTATTGCACAAATTCACTAAGCTTTGGAAATCCCACTTGAAGTTTAAATGAGAGACTTTCTCAGAATAATCTTGAGAAAACATATGGAGAACTGGAAGTGTCTTATTCTTATATCATGCTGTTAGTCTGTTGAAGAAAATTTAGGACCTTAAGTAATGTTGGATTGAGGGGAAAGGAAAGGAAAGGAAGTCCAAGGTTAACTCTTCCTTGGGGAATTTGTCTAGTAAAGGAAGGGCCAAGTAAGGATAGCTAGTAAATCCCCGTATCTTCTCAAACCTTTCCTCTCTCTTCTTAGAAAGAACTATCAGGGATGATGGATTGTTCTAATTCCATCCCATTCTTTTTTCTTTTTTAAAGATTTTTTAATATTCAACCTAGGGAAAGAAAATTTGCCGTACTTATTTCTTGCCAGTTGTGGTAATAGTACATTTTTTGTGCAGGGCTTGTATATGAAACTCAGCCCACGGCATAAATAGTAGGAATATAATCCAACTTCTGCATACGAGGTAAGTTTTACTTATCACTATCGACAAATGTTATTATTATGATTTTTTTATTCGTTTTGATAAAGATGCATATAAAGGATTTTCTTTGTAACAGTCAAATGTATGTAATACAATTTATTTATCTAGTCTATTCCACAATTTATCCAGTAACCTCTGGCCAAAGATAGACACCACTACAGCTGTGTTACTGATTTGTGGCCCAATCTGTCAGATCAATAGCACAAATCAAGTATGGTGTTTTTTTTTGGTGTGACCACAATGACTGTGGTACTGCCGCTACTCAGATGCGTTTGATAAAACTTTTTTCAACATTGAAATCAATTATATAGCTTTTCTAAATGCTCCAAAGAAGGTTAATTGAATTACAAGAGTTGGATAGAATTCTGTTGTCTATTCAAACGAAGGTTAGTTAGACATGACTATAAGTTCAAAAGAACTATTGCATTTGCTGATGAAGAAATTCTCCTTAGGCTGCTTTTGCCAAAAATAATATGCAACCTCGATTGAGTAACGCTAAATAAACGTTAAGTATACTACACAATGAGTTTATAAAATTAAATAATGAACACTCGTTATTTATGTTTTATAAAGACATTATATAATTCTTATGCAGCTATCTATCAGGACTGAACCAAGAACTTATTGTCTTGCATATCCCAATAGGATGCCTGTTTTAACATCAGTTGCAATTACGCAACTGAGGGGTCAACCTCTGTCAAACAAGCGGCTCCCATCTGCTCAGCCTGCTTGCAATGAGTATCAGTATGTTGTGAACTGCATGGCTGAATGCTAATACCCATCCCCTTAGGACTTGGAATAGTTACTGAACATCAAAGAATGTGTGGTGGACTTGAGAACTTCCAAAATCTTTGCAAGCGCTCTGTCAGGCTGATTTTCATCATTCTATTTGGAGTTGATGTGAACAGATAATATGCTTCCACGAGTATCAGGTTATCTATAGATTCTATATGCTTCATCCATGCATCCTTTGTACCATCAAGAATTAGAACAGCAGTTTTCTTTCCCTTGGACAAGCTGGAGATATTTGTGACATTTGGAAGTGCTATCATCTCGGATCCTTGAGAAATCACTCTCATCATTTGAAGTACTTGCTACCAGGATTGAGCAGCTTAGCAATTTGCAATGCATAGGAACAGTTTGCTTGCTTCTTTGAGAAATTTGGGGACAAAGGACGTCCATATGGTGTCACATGAACATTCTACAATTCAAACAGGCCCCCTTTGGAGACATGTTCGAATGAGTGACGGGACCCCCTGCCTTGACTATAGTTAGTGCGGTTTCTGGTGTCATTAACATGTTTTTCAGACGAGACTGGTGGGGCTCTTGCCTTTACGTTTCTAGGTGATTCAGGTTTCTCAGTTCACCCTCTTTTACAAAATTTTCCTTTAACTTTTTTCTTTTTTGGGTACACTTTCCTGTGACTTTTTGTGAAATACCATCTTCATCTAAGAAATACATTTTCTCTCCTGTATTTGTCAAAAAGTCTAAAACTATTTTCACATGTATTTTGACAGTAAAGAAATTAATGTTTTGTCAAGAAATATGTGTCTAGCAATCTTTGCTTTATTTTATTTTTATTTTTATACATAAAAAAGGAAATGCAAATATTAAATGAGAACTTTTTATTTGTAGAGTAAAGTTTTTATAAATAAGAAAAGATGAAACATCAAACTTAAAGTTTTGACCGTATAAAAAGAAGTATCTAAATTTATATCCCCAAATGTTTTGGAACTAAGCATATTGTAAAATCATTTTCAACTGTTTTAGAGAACATCCACTTTGCCTCAGTTTTGTTTTCTTTGTTCCGCTGGGCTCCTGCCATTTCCCGCCAACTAGTATTTGTTAATTCTGGTTCAGGAGAGTATATATCCCCTGCTAAGTTCAGAGTTTATACCCTCGAGAGTGAAGACGACAAACAGCAATGGAGGAAAAAGAGGGCGCGGAGTCCCGAAATCAAGCCATGCTGGCCATGTTGGAGCTCGCCAATATGAACAGTGTATCCATGTCCCTCAACGCCATCATCCGGCTCAATGTCCCCGACGCCATCTGGCAAGGTAGCTTCAACACTCCTCTCTCCGTCTCCTAGATCCTCCAGCGAGTCCTCCCCTCCGAAAACCTTTAACGTATCCTCCCTCCGCATGCTCACCAATTACGGCGTCTTAACGAGCACCTGAACACCGCTGATGGCGGCTCCTCCGACATGAAATACTCCTTCACCGACGTTGGTAAAACTCTCGTCACCGATGGCGAAGGTCTATCCTACGCGCCCTACGAGCTCCAGCACCACCAGGCACCAGGCTAGTCCAGATCGACAGATATTCTTTCCCTGTTAAATAAGTTTAGCCCCATTTTATTTTATATTCATGTGTTTGAGAAAGAATATGAATGTTAAATAAATCAGTACTGACGTAGGCCACAATACCCTAAATAAATAGGACGCGCTGATGCAAGCGTGGCCATTTGAATATGTAGGCCTACCAAATGAGGTAGTTCGTTCTGCCTTTATAAGAAACGATAGGTATACGTTACTAGACTAACGTGTGTTTTATGCCCAATAAAAAAATATCAGCTGGACGATTTGTTTTAATTTTTTTTTATTAATAAACATAACTCAAATGTTGATATAAATATGTAGATATAAACAATTGTTTAACACTGCTGTTCATACGTTTAACACCGCGGTCCTTTATATGAAGTGAGGTGAATTAATTTTTAAATTAATATATTTTTTATATATAAAAATATAAATTAATTTATCTTATTCTATTTTATCATGACTTGCAAAATATATAAGACACGAGGGAGTAAGGCCAGCTTAGCCCCATAGGTCAACTCTGTTTTGACACCCTTAGGTAACACGAGGCAGTAGTGGACCGCACGATGGAGCTATTCATGAATGCGAACGGTGAGGCAGCGTACAGTTGCTACCTGAAACAGCCGGAGAACGGGTTGATGCAGAAGGCTCTGTCCGGGATATCCGTACCGTTCTTGCAGGCAATGATGGAAGGGTAGGATGGATTTGAAGGGGGTCAAAAGATTGGAGGACGGGGTTCTGCTATTTCCACTAACAAAAGATTGTGAAGGGTACGATGCATTTTGGTTACATGGGCTGGTATCATGTGAATCTCTTGCAGGTGTAACCCATGTTGGGAGTGACATGCTCAGATCCATTCCACTAGTTGATGCCATCTTCATGAAGGTACCTCTATGCAACCCTGATTTTCGGTTTTTGTTGCTTTAAATGCAGCTACACTACTTACAATTTGGGCATTCATTCATTAAAAATGAATAAATTGCTTCCCATATATGTACACATAATATTAAATGTTTTATAAAAAAATTAAAATTTAATTCTTATGGAAACGTAGTTGGCTAAAGCAAATAACTAATGAAGATGATGTAACACTAAAATCCAGAAAAAGAAGTCGCTGCTTTTGGTTTTGGTATCAAACTGGCCCATTTTGTGAGCTGTAACCAACAAAAGGCCAGAAATGACTTGCCTCTCTCAATTCCATTTAATCATGACACTTAAATTCTCATGCAGGAGTAATGAATATACTCTACATTAAGCGTGAGTTCAAACGTTAACTTACTATTCTTGTACCCAGATGTCTACAAACATTCCTTCATTATATTTATTTTATTTTTTGGGTTGAACGTGAAAGTGGGGCTTTTGGTTTCAATGGTATTACTTGGGTAGCACTGTTAGTGGGACTTCTAATGACATAATGCACTTTTCTTTTTTAAAAAAAAAAAATGAATTGCCCTAGAAAGAATTCAATACCATGCAATTTTTTGGGTCTAAATGCTATAGCCCATCGTTTCATTCAATATTTATAATAAAAAAACCCAAACTTCATATTGTTGTGTAATTTGTCTCTATATTCTCATAACTGGTCACTCATGGAATCACACGCCTCTTGGAACGTCCAATTTGACGACGACAGGTATTTTATATATCATAAGAGGTAATTACGACCACATATTGCCTGATATGCAGTTTACTTTTGGTACAATTGATATAGACCTTCACGATGTTTGGTTTCTAAGTAAAAAGATTAAGAATTAGCATTGGCCAATTAGTGTTGGCAATTTCTAATACGATACTGTTCCCAAATATATATAGGTCGTCTAGGTACAAGGCACTAGCCACATTTTTCTTGTTTGGTTTCTAAGTTAAAGGATATGCCAGACACTTAGGTGTGCATAGCCAGTTGGTGAATACTGATGAATAAGGTTGTTCCCACAACAGAGTGGGGACAGCAAAATGCCACAATTACTTCATGCATTTCGTAATTTAATTTATAAAATTTAATATATTTAATAATTTAAATATTATATTATAAAAATTATAAGAGAATAAGATACAAAATAACAGGAGAAAATTCTATAACCGCAGCCGTGCGTGCGATTCGACCGCAATGCGACCCAAGATCAATAAGGAAAAATATAAAAGAAAATAATAATAATAATAACAATAATAATTGCCAAAAGTAGCGTAAAAAGTGCAGACCGCAGAGTAACGAAGAGTGCTCCAGCGCTGAGCTGTGAATGTGCTAGTAGACGTGAATTGAATGTGTCGCCCTCAAACTCAAGTATTCCACTCTAGGCAATCGCCCTCAAACATTCAACTCTAGGCAACCGTACGACACATGGAGAATATCTGCACCTATCCCACTGTGCGACGTCGTCGAGGCAAGTCTATTTCGTCGTCTCGTTATTCCACCACTATTCTATTTTCTACTGGTCCCGTCTCTGTGGCTGTCAAATTTATTCATTTGAACAGGCTGTTCCTTTTGTTCTTTAGCAGCAAGGCGAAGATGGCAGTGTCGCTATCATGCGCCGGAAATGTCTTTGTAGTTTGGTGCAACCTCCTTGTTATCCTCTACAGTCACAAAACACTAGAGCGTTGAAACCAATTAGGTTCTTGGCCAACCACCGCGTGCCGCGTCAGCCAACAGATACTCTGCTCAACTTTGAAGACAAGTGTCACGTACGTAGGGGGCGAGTATCTCGGAGCGGACGAGCTTCGCATCCAATATAGGGTGTCGACTTTCGTTCAGTTTTTGTTTTGCGCCTACCTAAACTGCTGCGTATATCAGTATCAGAGGAATTCCTTACTGAATTTCGTTGCGTCTATCTCTCACAATGTAACGCCAAGTTTTGAAGGAACAATAAAATAACACCCTTCTTAACAATGACCAGCGAGCTAACGCCTCTGCTTTGATTGACGTTCTCCCCTTCTCTCTCTCTCTCTCTCTCTCTCTCTCTCTCCAGTTGGTAATGGTGGTTGAGGAGAAGATCAAAGTGGCGATGGTGGAGGTGATCATGGCATTTTTGAATTAATGAGAGTGATTAAGGAATTCGTTCATACACAGGGAGAGAAATACAGAGAGCGACAACATGTTTAGGCTGCACAAGCACAGGTCATCTAAATCCGAAGAGAAGATTGACTTCATATTCTCTCACTTTAAGGCCCTCCAGGTTCCTTTTTATGTTTCTTATTTCCATAATCCTTTCAATTTCCTCTTGTTTAGTCTCTGTTTGGTTATTTTAACTTTAGGTCGTAATGGAAAAGTTATTAACTGCTCAATGTAGTGTCTATGTTTTCAAATTGACAGATTTTCTGCATTGAATCGACCTTGCCTAAAATATGTTTTCCTGAGAATTGGTGATCGCGAATGATAATGCACTAATTAAACAGTAATAAGTACAAACTGACAGCCTGATGTGGAAGAAATGAAGGAGGTAGAGGCAGAGCAATAAAAGCAGTCTTTTTTTTATAATTATTTTAAATTTGAAATCTGTTAGCATTCCTTTTTTTAAAATAAAAAAAAGAAACTAATCACATGAGTGCTTCATTAATTTGGAAAGAAAGGTGAGATGTTTTGGGAAATGGGGCACTCAGATTTACGATTCTTGTATCTAAAACGGAGTGGCAATCTTCAATTCACAGAACATGTATAAAAGCGCATGCAGATGATGCTGGGTAACAAATAGGTGCATAGGTCTATGGTTACTGTTCTCATGAAACGCAGAACAATCACAGATCTAGATCGTTTGTGACCATTATTCAAGAATGTTTGGCTACAGAGATTAAAGTGCCCAATCATTGCTGTCTTTTCAGTGGGTTAAAATTGCTATAGATTATTAGATATTAAAACCAGCTGCTATAATATTATAATATCTTCATAGAAGGTACTGCAAAAATTCGTATTTTTTAAATAAATAAAGTTGCATGAGTGCTTCGAAGTATATTTCAGTCAGGGCCTTATATAGAGAAAAAAAAGCTAGTTCAGTCAAATAATAAATGCTCATTTTTATCCTCACCAAAATGAAAAAAAAAAGGAGCTCATTTTTATGTTCACAGGTACCCAAGGGGTGGGACAAACTGTTTGTTTCTGTTATTTCCACGGAAAATGGTAAAACAATTGCAAAGTCAAGCAAAGTGCTAGTGCGTAATGGCAGTTGTCAATGGGCAGACACAATTTCAGAATCTATATGGGTTTCAAAGGAAAATTCTTTGAAGGAGATAGAAGATAGCCTTCTCAAGTTTGTAGTTGCCACGGTAATGTCCTTATTTTTGCTGTTTCTTTCATAATGTATTCCTTCTTAGATAATCTCTCCCCAATCCCTTTCTGGTTAAATAAGGCATACAGTTCTTCCCTATTCACAATCGTTGTTGGGATTATCTGAAAAAACTACGACTCATACGCTTTACAACAGGGGTCATCAAGATCTGGCATCCTTGGAGAGGCTACAGTTAGTATGACCAGTTATATGAGTTCAAGTGCTGCTACTCCACTTTCAATCCCACTGAATAAGTGCAACCACGGGACAGTTTTGCATGTAAGTCATACAACTAAGGCTATCTGTAATTTGGTATCTTATTTCTTATTACAGAACGAGAAAAGCTCTGAATCTCTGGTTAGTTTTGTGTCAACTTGGATAATGTGAAGTTCAGTTTACTTTTTGTCAAATTGAAAATGAAAATAATAAATGACATACGTTTCTAACTGGAATCAACTGAAAGCCTTATATTTAACTAGCAGGCTCGTATTCTGGGGCTAGTGACAAATATATTCTACTGGGCACACTTAGACTGTTGCCTTTTAGTGATGAGCAACAGGGTATAACTTCTGACTATATTTTCAAGCAATCGAATCAAACTTTGTTTTTCAAATAAATGAAAGGAAAAAAAATTCTTGTCTCTACATAATGATACCATTTCCACTAGAAGATATGTCTGGAACCTCTTTCAAGCTTGTCAGAAATGCATAAATAAATTCAAAATGATGAAAGCGTTGTTGTAATGGTAAAATGGTTAGCTGGAAGTCAGGAGGATGGATGTGTCAGATTTTGTGTCTTTTCTGCTATGCCGTTAAGTTTTTGAAGTCTCCTATATTGTTAGGAAATAATAGACACATATTTAATAGAAATATTTCTATGGAATATTGCCAGTTTTCTATACCAAATTTGTTTTAAGGCAAGTGTTATACTTATGCATTGGAGCTGTTCAGGTGAAAAATAGTAGTCGTTACCCTACTTTGTTGAGAACTTGTTCTCTTTTATCCATATCTGCTCTGCGATTTTCTCAAGCAATATAAAGTCAAAATTTGGGCTTTGTTCCCATTAGTGCTATAGAAGCAAAGTGTAATCAAATTTAGAGTTAAGAATTCAGTGGTTTGTTATGGCTTGGCAGGTAACTGTGCAGTGCCTCACACCAAGAACAAAATTCAGGTTTGTATTGTAGGGCAGTTCTTGCTGTCATATTATGTGTATTATTCTAGTAAGTATTGATCTTCTGCTCCTTTTCAGGGGTCAAGAAACGAGAGACACAAATTCCCAATCTAAGGCCTTGAATACAAACAATCATGATGTGGCTGTCAAGTCAAATGGATCTGATTGTTCATATGTACAGAGTATTGAATCTTTCTCCAATAAGGATTTGGACTCTATGTCCGCCCGCGTAGAATTAGAGAGTAGGGTAAGTTACAAATTTCCCCTAAGTAGCTGCGTCTATAGCGAGCTGAAAGTCAGTCACTGATTAGGATTAAATTCCAAAAAACGCTTACACTCTAGTTAGCATTTAATTCAAACTTAGGATCTCCTACTGCACCAAGAAGCCATTAAGTTTGTACAGGGAAATAATCTGCACAGAAGACATTGTGTTCCCTCCATCATTCAGTTTAACTGGCCTTCTAGGCTACTTTAGAATACATATTTCTTGTTCCACTTTTGGGAGGTTCTTGTGTGGAGATGGAAACTGTTTATCCTAGTGGTTTCTTTAAAATTCATTCATCTATGTAGTTGCATTAACTAGGAACTGGTAACAAAAGGGCTTTCTCTATGTAGAGCTATCAGTCTACTCATATTTGAGTTGTGATGCAGTTTACTGTTTGCCAGTCTTTTATGATACTAGTGGCATGCTGTTTATTGACTGTAGGAAACAAGTTTCTCTGGATCTAGTTCACATTGTAGCTATAACTGGGCTGAGGGGTCTGTAGGAAAGGGAAACTTCTCTCCAAGTATCAATTCAGGAGATGATGCGCAGAGCACAACTGAAAGACAGGATTCAACTAGTTCCAAGAAAAGTGTATCTCACTATCCTGTTGATAGTTCTAGTCAATCAAATCATCCATCATTTAATTCCCAGATTATGGGTTCAGAGAATATATCTTGTATGCACATCAATTCTTCTAAAAACCATCTTGAAGTTACAGAAGACACTGTTGAAGAGCTTCAGGCTGAAGCTAAGATGTGGGAGATCAATGCTCGTAAGCTAGTGGCTGATTTGGACGTGTTGAGGGCAGAATTCTCAGATCAATCCAAAAATCTAGAAAATCTTGGAGTGGTGCTTTCAGCAGCATATGTAGAACGTGATAGTTTGAAAACAGAAGTTGAACAATTAAAATTGTTGTTAAAGGATCCAGTAGTAAAACAGAAAGCATTGAAAGATTCAATATCTCAAGATGAATGTGTTCCAGAACTCGAAAAGGCACTAAAAGATGAATTGAAGTTTCAGAAAGAATCCAATGCCAACATGTCCTTACAACTCAAAAGGAGCCAAGAAGCAAATATTGAGCTTGTTTCTATTCTCCAGGAGCTGGAACAGACCATAGAACAGCAGAAAAATGAGATAGTAAATCTTTCAGCATTATCATCAAAACTCAGTGATATGGAGAACTCACTCCAACTAAGCACAGAAAGAAACAGCAGCTTGATGCTCCAGCTAGAACAACTGGAGGAATGTAAGGAAAATCTGCTAGCTAAGGTGCAACAACTGGAAGAGGCCTTGGAGGACAAAAAGCATGACATTGAGAATGCAAATATTCCTAACAAAAAAATCATTTCTGATATCAAAATGGAATACGAAGGCAGATTATCTGCTAAAGAGGAAGAATTATTAATTTTAAAAGCAAAGTTGTCCGAGTCTCTCCAAGAAAGGTGTCATGTAGAAACTGGGTCCAGAGATGGAGGTGATGCAGATCTTATGAGAGAAATTGAAGAACTAAAAGAGAAAGTTCAGGAGCTTGAGATGGACTGCAATGAGCTCACTGATGAAAACCTTGAGCTCTTATTCAAGCTTAAAGAAGCAAATAAAAAATTGAGCAAAGAAGGTGCATCTGAAGATTTTTTTCCAAACAAACTCCAAGATCAATGTTTTGCTAGCTCTGAGCCTGGAGTCAGCAACAGTGTATTCCGAATACTACATTCAGAAGATATGCTCAAGGGGAAAGTCACCGGCAACATGTATAATAGTGATCACAGTTTAAATCAAGAAGTTGAGCATTTGAAATCAGCACTAGAAGTCAGAATCATAGAACTGACAGGGGAACTTGCTGATAAAACATCCGAGATAACAAATCTTAAGGCTAACTTGTCATCTAAAGAAAAAGAGGTTGAGGTTCTGCAGAAGCGACAGAGTGATTTGGAAGCTAAGCTTTGCCACCTTCAAAATGAGAGAATCCAACTAGAGGAACATATGGTGGTCATGCTAAAAGAAAGAGATGTAAACTCTAAGTGCTTGTATGATTTACAAAATGATTTGGCAACTGTGAACGGGAACATGGAAACTCATGTTTGTGCCAATAGAAGACTAGAAAGAAAATCATCAGAGCTAGAAGATGGAAAACATGAATTGCAGCTCCACATATCTGAGATAGAACTAGAAAAAGAACAGTTGTCAATCCGCATGTCCGTTTTAGAAACTCAACTGAGAGATTTGGCAAATGAACGAGAATCTAGTCTGTCAGAACTACAGAACTCCAGAGTTCATGCAGCAAGGCTTCAAAAGGAGATTCTGAGGATAAATTCTGAGATGGATGCTTCAAAAGAAGATTCGAAACAAAAATTAAAGTTGACACAATTTCAGTGGTCAGAAGCTATCAAAGAATGTGAATATCTGAGAAGCACAAATCAGCAGCTGCAAACTGCTATTGAGAATCTTTCTGAAGAATGCTATTCTCTCAAGAAATTCAACAGAGATTTAAGGAAGCAAAATCTTGAGTTTCAGGAGTATTGTTCTCTCATGGGAACCAGGTTGAAGGAATCAGACCAAAGATTTGCAGATTGCTATGGAAGAGTTGAGATCCTAGAAAAGGAACTTGCATTAATGCTGGAAGATAATGCATCAAAGGAGAAGAGTCTAACTTCAGAATTAAATATGCTTCTTGATGAAAATGGCAAGCATCTGAAGCAGGGTCAAAGCTTGTTGAATCAGGTGCACATGGAGAAGACAGCAGAAATACAGAAACTTGAACAAGAAATTGAGCAGCTCAGAATGAAACTTTCAGCAGCTTATGATGAAAAAGAAGTGATAGCTTCCAATGCTGTGCTTGAAGTATCTGCATTACTTGCTGATAAAACCAAACTAGAATCTGCTTTTGAAGAAGTTCAATCTCAAGTCATTTCCTCTAAGAATGAGGTTAATGTCATGCGAATAGAATATGAACAAAAGCTGCAAGAACTGACAACTGAGCTTGTTTCCTTCAAAACTAACCAGAAAATGCTGATGGCTGACCATGAAAAGTTGTTGAAGATGCTGGAGGATTACAAATCAAGAGAGCTAAAAGTTAAAAGCACTATGAATGCCCTTGAGTTGAAACTAACAGTTGCTGAATATGAAAGACAACAACTGCTGGAGGAATCTGGAAACTTAAAGATTCAGTTACAGCGGATAACTCAATTTGAGAATGAGATCATGGCTCTCAAGAATGAGATCAACTCAACTAATTTTGAGAAAGAGAGATTGCAAGCATCATTGCAGAGGACATCTGAAATATGTGAAGATCTGGAGATGCAGAAGAATTCATTTGCAGTAAAGGTCTTAAGCTTGGATAAGGCTGTGTCTGAATTGGAAGATTGCAGAAAGAGTAGAGCAGACTTAGAAGAAAGGCTTGCACAGGTGGAGAATGACTTAATGGCGAAAGAAACATTACTTGCCCAGAATGCTGAGCAGAAAAATGAACTCAGTCACATCAAAAGAATAAACAGGCAGTATCAACAGACAATACAATTACTTGAGCAGGAAAAAGTGGAGTTCCAAACAACAATGAAAACCCTTGAGGAAGAATTGCAAGCAATTAAGGAACAAAAGCGAAATCAAGTGTCTAAGATAAATAGGAAAGCTTCACCTGTTCACGAGGATCTGAAGGTCTCAAAAGTAGGTATTTCTTTTCATATCAATGGCGCATTAACATTTTGAAGTCAGGATTATTAATTTTTAGATTTCTTTTTATTAAGCAGAATCTTATGGTGAAGAATACAAGTCAAAATCGCAGTAACAGGAAAAAGCCATCCTCGAAGAATGACAGAGAAATCCTTAAAGATCAACAGGACCTTTGCAGCAACAAACACCAGAGTGAGGTGATACATTCTTCCATTTGAATGTTACAAAGTATATGTATAACTTCTTACATGTGGCCCTAAATTATAATATCACATAATTGTGGTTTAATTGGGAATGACACATTACTTTTCAATGCTGATATTCATTGACTTCCTTTTCTTGATAGGTCGAAACTGAATGTGAACTTCCTGATGAAAGTGTTCATACGATTCCATTAGACCTATTATCAAAGATTCAGTCGCTAGAGGCTGAACTTGCAAAAGCTAGAGAAGCAAATAGCATGTATGAGGTTCAACTTAACAGGTTAGAGGAACACATTGTGCCTTTCAAAAGAAATAGAAATAATAATGTGTGTGCATTTTATGCTAATTTGGTCTAGTAATTCAAAGCTTTCTCTATGTTTTACTGTTTAAACTGGATGTGCAATATCTTTTAGATGCAAATTCATTGATTGTTTACAGCTTGTGACAACTTTGTGTGTATGATTTCTTTCAACTTTAGCTAATGTCTAGTTCAAAGTTATTGGTCAGAACTTACAGGATCTGGCTGTCTAGATCTTTGACAGTTTGGGGATTTTGTTACGGGGTATTGGACTCATAGTTGTCATTACATATCAGTCTTTAAGCTGATTTTGAGAGTTCTCTTGCTATGAAAGCATAAAAGAAGAGTGAATTAAAGTTTTTAAAGCACAGATTAGGTTGAAGTTTATCTTTAATATCTGATTGTTTTTTGGTTGATAATCTACATGTGGTTTTACTAGCTTGATCAATTTTATGATGGCATTTATTTTCATAGATAATGTTATTTTCCTGAGGTCAGGTCTCTTACTGCGATTAATTATCACTTTGTTCAGTTTAATTTGTTCCTTAATTTCTTTTAAAAATATTTATTTAATGCCTTCTGAGTTTGTTTTTGGGGGGAAAGGGATGAAGGGATGAAGGGATGAAAGGCTTGGTCGAATTCTCCCCTTACGACCAAAAACTAGAAGAATTAAAGATACTTTTAAAAAAGAAAGAAAAAAGCGGTATTCTCACGCTCCACTGGTGTCAAGGATGGATCTGGAAAATGATATCAAGTTCATTAGTAACTAATTGTATGTTGTTATTGATTGAAAGCAAGGAATCCAGTTTTTACTGACAAGATGCTTTATATTGTGTGCTCTTTTAAGCCATATATTGGAACCAAGTGAGTAACAGAAGAAGTGAACATGCCTTTCATTGGCGTGTCAGAAGATTGGCACGTCATTACAAGGAGTCATAATCAATCTGCCATAAGTTTTTGAACCCCATTAAGTAACATACTTGTGGTTTAGATCTCTCGGCAGAAGTATTAAGTAGGAATGTTAAACATGACATGAGAAGAACTACTAGTGTTTCATTTTCTGGGGCTCTTTTACACTCCTCACTGCACACTCAAATTTAAAATATTACACATTTTCATGTAATTTCATCCTGCAGATTTCTATCTCAAGGCCAAAACAAGCAGGCAAATGCCCCTATAAAATCTACGTCTGAAGGTGAACTAGTGACAAAAGAAATATTTGAACGTACAAAATCAATGCTAGAGGCAGAGCTGAGAGATATTCGAGAGCGCTACTTTCACATGAGCCTCAAATATGCTGAGGTAGAAGCTCAGCGTGAGGAACTCGTGATGAAGCTCAAGGTGGCCAAGAACCAGAAAGGATGGCTGTCATAAATTCAAGACCAGTCCAATTAACCCTTTTATTGACAGCACCAGTCTACCAATCTCAGTTACCAATGTTTCAAGAATTTGAAGTGTCTCATAATTGTCAATAGGATCTATTGATTAGAAGAAACGCAAAGTTATTTGTTATTTGTAAGTAAATGAAATTTTGGAGGGAGAATAACAACATAAGCCAGTGGCATTTTATTTGACTTGGGTTACTCTTTTACGTACACTATGTTCTATGCTATCCGTATTCGGGGGGAGCGGGTACTTCACACTGCACATTACAAATGCTGATATTATTTTGTCCAAAATATTTAAACAAGAACATAAAAGAAGTGTCTCTTTCGTAGTGCTAGGTGACCATCCCACTAACAAGGAGAGCAAGAGCGAGAGAACGCATAATATGGTAATGGAATAACCTACCCGCCGAAGTGACTGTATAGGTCTGCGCCGTCCCAATCCACTTTCTTTCTCTTTTCCTTTTTTTTCCGCTGAAATTTAGTAATATCTAAACCTGTGTGGTTTTTTAGGCTATATTTGTGTGAAAATCAAAGAAAAGAAGTAGTTCATAATAAAACAGTACTCAATAAAGAATAGATATTGTGCTTCTTATTTTTGGTACTAAAACTAATGAAAATTGAAACCTAATTAATGGCAAACAATTTTTCAACTGCAATATTGGTCTACACTTCAAAATAGTTGTATTTTTCTATGAATAAATGACACTAACAAACATATTTATTTGAATAAACATTAATTTTTTACAAAAGAAAAAATATTTTGCAAAAAATCTCTCAGAAGTGTGTTTTTAAACACAGTTGTGGAACCTTAATAAGATTGAGAAATACAACTTAAATGATTTTTTTTTTCTCATAGATCATGCCAATCTACTTTTTTAACAAGTTATGCAACTTTTTGAACAGATTGTGCGGCTTATTAAATCAATCTCTTGCATACCTCTCCTTTTTTTTTTAAAAAAAAAAAGCAAATTTACCATTACTCTTTTCTCCTACTCCTTTACATTTTATGTTTGTATTCGTCCTTGATTTATATGTAAAGCAATATATGTTGAACAAGGTTGAATGGCAAAATATTACATGAGTAAAGGTGTAAGTAATTAAGACGGTAATTAAAAAGTGTGTAAATATAATAATGCGATGCTCATAAAGGTCTTGTAGGTTGTTTTTTTTTTTTTTATAGATTTTAAAATTTAATTAGTAAAATTTAATAGCTTAGATTCTTTAAATTAAAAATTATTAAAAAATAGAGAGAAATTAAAATATGACAATTGCTTGTTACAATTTTTTACAAAATATTTTAAGGGGTTAACTCTAAGTACATTGGTGGCTA
Source organism: Dicorynia guianensis (assembly GCA_037013595.1). Lineage (NCBI taxonomy): Eukaryota > Viridiplantae > Streptophyta > Magnoliopsida > Fabales > Fabaceae > Dicorynia > Dicorynia guianensis. The sequence goes on from JASUAB010000010.1 coordinate 33,249,378, forward strand.
CATATATATAGGCCTCCAATTCTAACACTTTCCATTTGCTTCCTAACTACCTTTTTCTCCCAAAAAGGCAGAAAAAAATGATATCAAATTCAGAGCAAACCAGATGGGAGTATCATACTGTTTATTTTGGCATCAAATAATATTCTTATGGAGCTTCATCGTACTTACCCAATTCTTTCTGTTTTTCTTTACAGTAAAAAGAAGTTGTCCTTCATTGCAGAAGAAAAGCCAAATGCTTAGCTCCGAAAAGCTGTAACTTTTGTGTGTAATTAGCTTTTATATATGACAACCCTTCAAAATGTCACTTGCCTTTTACTCTTCTGTTCTGTTAGCCTGATGAATCCAAGCAACAAACAATTAGAAAATGAAACAAAAAAAGATTAAAAGATTGACGTGAGCTTAGTGCAAATACCTTTGTTTCATTGATCAGCTGTTGATTTATGATTAAAGCCACTTGCTTCTTCACTTATCATTAGAGAGCCTTTCTTAACCCTTTCATTTAAAACTTGTCTCTTAACACTCATCAAGGAGTAAATCCTCTTGCGAAGGCATGCATTACGCCAGCAATCAGAGCATCAAAATCTCAGCTTAAAGCGAGCAAAGAATGATGCTGCTGTCGTCACTCAGAATATGAAATCTCACTCAGATATAATTAGAAAAAGCTATAGAACATTGAAACGGAAAGGCTGAAAATGAAAGGCCTAGTTACCTATATAATATGTATTATACAGAACCTTCCACTTTTTAAAGCTAATGTTTTCTTGTAAAAGGAGACCAGGAGTGCCCAATCTATGCCAAAATATTCAGTCACCCAGATAAGTTGTCCTTTTAGGTCGATCGAATAATGCTGCTTATGTACCTCTTCTTTTTTAAATAAATATTTATCTATTTATATTTGAAGAAAATAAGCATGGAAGGAGTATATCTTTAAGGCCTTAATCTTCTTTCAGAGTATGTCCGAAATCAAGAAAGAAATGAGGATCACACCATGCCCTGTCCTGCCCTAGCCACCACTCTTCTCCCCCACTCCCAACAAGAACGGAGTCTTAATCTATGTGTAATTGTAATCAGTAATTACCAATTTAATCCCAAAAACAGAAATTTAATGAATAGTGAATATGGCATGGAAGTTTTAAATTACCAGTGTAATTGCTTCATGAATCTATGATGCTGATGTCAAAAAAATGCATCAGAAGAAAAATTGTTCTCACTTCAAGTGTAAAAACAAAATGTTCACACATGAATTAAATTAATTGAGTCTCCTAGTTTAAACTATGAAATACAATAATTTTAATAATTTAAATTGTGTGAAGTGAAGATTTAGTAGAGATAGAGGGAGTGATTAATTGACGGGTCAATAATCTTCTCAATCTCAATATTTTCCTACTTCAGACAGGTCATCCAATACTAATTAACATATTTGCAATACAATTGGAAGCCTCTCTTTCTTCAGCTAGGAAAACTACTTTTGTGTGGAAAATTCACGAAATCTGGTGTGTTGCCAAAAAGAAGAGGAACATATGCATATGAACGGCAGAAGGAAAGGAAAGGTGTAATCAGATGGGAGTAACTCAGGTACCAAAGGCATATCCTATGGAAGATGCTGAATTAGGAGCCTCCATTTCACTCTTTTTCTACTTTATATTAATGAACCTTTAACAAAAAGTCGCCCTCCACACTAGCTACTTAAGTCATCTTACTCTTTTATTGCCATCATGACCAACTAGCAAATCCAATAACATCCAATTCGAGCTTCCTTCTCAAACCCTCTTCGCACTGCACCATCCCAAGCACCATGTAAATGCTTTCGCTTCTCGGCCAACCCATGCCTATGGCACCAATTCCTTCACAAATTTGGCAGATACACGGGGGTGGTGGGGTACCCTCCATTTTAGTGTGCTTTCATGCTCCTTCAAGTTCAAGGCCGAGCAAGATTAATAAAAACACATTGCTGGGAATGAACCGTCCTTCTTGAGGGCGAATTTTCTTGAAAAGGGCAACTTCGATCCTTTGGCATTTTCACTTCCTCGAGATCTCGCTTCACTTTCTGTGATTGAGCTCTCCCGGAAGTTTTCAGAATGGCAGTCCCCAATAGTAACGTATTTCCTCTCATCTTTGCTTTCTTTGTACTGTGATTTGAACTGGCTATCGTGGTACCAACCGAAGTGTATTTTTGTTGTGTTTAATATGAATAACTGTGTGAGCATGATATTTGGCTAGTGTACTTTACTTGTTTGCATCACTCCACCAATATCTGTCCCTAAGGGAACATATGTTATGGCATAAACTACTGCGATGGGCATATTAAAGGATAAAGATGCTGTCCACTGTATATCGTGGTGGTAAACATGTTCTGCAACTTCCCAGGAAACAAGGTAAAGAAAGCAGTTTCAATCTTATCCCTTCTTCACAAATGGTTGAGAATGCCTGCTCTTCGCAATTTACAGCTTGCCACCAGCAGCGCTGATTATATATATATATATATATAGTAAGAAAATGTTCTTGATAAAAGCCGTTACTACGTTAGGTTTAGAAAAAATGGTTTACTAATTTAAATTTTATTAAATGAAAATTATAAAAAAAAAAAAAGTATGTAAAAAGAGAGGAACATGGTCAAGAGTTGTTGTTTGGAGCAGGAGACATTCTAGCTGACATCGAAGTCGTACGTTATGCGGCTAGAGTGATATCGCCGCTGTTAGCAGGAGGTGATTGGCCAGGTTCCAGCAGTCATAGCAAATTTAATGACGCGCTACCTATCAACTGATCTTACAACCAGTCAGAATTCAATCATAAATCAAAGCTGGTCCAAGTGTTTTAGGCTTTTAGCTCAGCGGCTTTTGCGGTCTGTTTTGTAGCAAAATAAACTAACTAATGCAATTAATTAATCAAAAAAATCAGTCCAACTTCAGAATTCATTATACAACATCGCAGTGTGTCTAATTTTACTTAAAAAAAAAAAATAATATTCTGCTTGCTTACCACTTGATATATCAAAGTCACTCTATCAAGTCTGATGCTGAATTGTTTCCCAAATTAATGACTTGCATGTTTCAGGACTGGTTAAGATAAAAGTAGTATCAGCTGTATGTGATTTGTTCTGATTTACACTTTGGGTCACATGGGATTTAAAATTTAACACTTTGCCCATCCCAGATTAGACTTAATCTCTTAGTGTGCCACTCACCTATGCTTTTTTCTTTTGGTTCAAACACCAATGGCATGGAGTCTATGCATATGAGCTCTCAAACACATACTCCCTCTATTTTTTTATTTTTCCTTTTCTCATCCTCAAATATTTAGGTGCTTCTAATTCTTTCCCACTTGCAGCCTATTTTTCTCTAAATTTGTGGTACAAGTCAAAATTTCACTCAATTTGTCCATGTCTTGTTATTGTCAACAAATGATAGCGTTGTAAACGGGGTTAGCCTGAATTGTTTGAGTCTGGTAAATGGCGCTATCGGAAGTAACTTACGCTGGAAATTGAATCTCTTAAGTTTTTCATTTTTTAATTTTAGTGATTTTTTTTTATCTCTGTATTATATACAAATATCTAAATTATAAATCTCTTTTTTTTATTAATTTTTTTATCTTAATTTTATTTTTATCTCCTACTTAAGTTATTATAACTTTTAATTTTAAAAATTAAGAGATCCCAACCTACTTATCCTACCTTACTTTAGAAGAAAAATAAAAAGGCATAAAAAAATAAAAAGAAATAAATACCTGATCATCAATGTCTGGCCAATATATATAGTCCTATCTTGTTGGCCTTATGATTGAATGTTAGATGACGGACTGAGTTGGGATTCTTGATTTTTTTTTTTTTTAATTTTATCAGCTAAATTTCATGCATTAAAGAATGATTTCTAATTATAACAAGTTTTAATATTTTTTTACTTACATTTTAGTTCTCTAAATAATGTGTTTTTCTTTCATTTGTTATGCTTCTGCAATAATTAAATAAGCAACTATAGAAAATCGAGATCCGTTAGATAATTGTTGAACTAATTTTAATGTTAAATTTAATAACTACCATAAACAATCTTTATTCAATTAATTTCCATTGTGAGAGATAACTGGCTTTATTTTCTTATGTTTTACATTAAATTCATATGACTGTTTATATTTAATAGAATCAAAATTGTGATACACATATGAATTTAGAATAAGGTAAATTAGAAATTAACCTCCTTAAATTTTTTATGAATTTCAATATATTAGTGAATTAAGTTTAAAATTCTATACATATTTTATCTTTTTAATTTTACAATCCTAATATCTTATCCCTTTGAAGATTCAAAAACATGGTATGTAGTTAGTATTTTTATCTCAAACACTATTTTTATCAAGCTAGCTAGGTAGGAAAATGTCTTATAAATTAAAAATGACATACGAACGAGGGAAAAAAAAATGTGTTTTGAGAGTAAATTAAAGAACACATAAAATCGAAATAAATTGTGTAATTTATAAAACATTATATGCATAAAGATTGTATATTTTGCTTACGTATTTTTAACAGAAAAATGACAACAAAACCCGGTTTAAGTTTATTAAGATGTGGATCCTCCCTCGAAAGTAACGGCGTTGGATGTTTAATTTTAAATTTTTGTATTTTTTTTATTTTATATAAATATTTAAGTTGTGAATTTAATTTTTTAATAATTTTTATTTTGTATTTTTCATTTAAATTATTCTAATTTTTAATGCTTAAAAATCAAAAAATTACAATCCCCAAAATAACGTCTCATTGCACATCCCAATTAAAGAAACGCATAGGCAATGCATGGTTTTTGCTTCTAATCCTGAGTGCCATTAATTGAAGAGCTTTAAAAAGTCAAACAAAGATATTTTCTTTGCCACCTTTACTCATTCTTCCTTTTCTCAAATGTTTTTATTCACTCCGTGTAGCTTCGCTTTCTTCTTCTCCGCAGTCGTTTTCCCCCGGTAATCATCCTCCTCCGTTGCCTCTCTGTCTTCTTCTACATGCTTAGTTGAAATCACCACCATTGATTATTGGAAAGCAGTCTCTCATTTTCTCATAAATCAACGGCGGCTAGCTTCTTCACTGTGGAGGATCCTTTAATTCACTCCGCTCACTGGTATGTACATTACTGCAAAATCTAGATGAAAATTTCCCCTATTCTCTGATTCCCCTTTTATAGAATGCAGGTATGGCCACTTAATAAATTGCCAAATACTTTTAATCAAATTACAAAATTATTTCTATGAACAGCTTACTCTTTTTTTTTGGTCCTTTATGTACAGCTTATTTGATATATTATATGTAGTTAGTTCTTAATTGATGAGACAGGTAATAAGCGTTATTGCAAGATAAATAATTTGTGGTCCTTTGGAAATCAGTCAGGCGGCTTAGTGATAATGAGTTTACCCCTTAAGGCTACAATAGTGGCAAACTCAGCCCTGATTTTAAGTAATAAACTACTACTCTCACGTATTTATGGTCACAAAAAATTTTACGTAAATTGAGTTAGCAGTTAAAGAAAGATTTTATGTTAAGTCAGTGTGAAAAAAATAATTTTGTTACTCTTATAAATTATTTTTTATTAGGTATTTATTTAAAAATCTAAATTATTAAATTATTTGATTTTATAAATTAAATGATAAAACTTAAAGTTTTAATAACACGGATTAATTATAAAAACTTTTAAGAGATTTCGTCTCTCCCATTTTTCTCAATCACTTTACAAAATATTGAAAAAATTCGCAAATTGAAGTGAATATTTTCTTCTGAATTCAATATTTTACTATTGATGAATAACCACAATAGCAATTAGCTTTAGAGGGACACCTCAGGGCCCGGGATGTCTCATCAATTGCCCTTATGTATAGGATTACCAAGATCAAGATATCATATGGGTCACTAACAAGGTTACTGTGTACGGATTAGTAGTCCTTTGAGGACAATTAAAATGGTTTGCTTCCTCTTTTTTTATTTTTCTTCAAATTTTAATCACATCGTATATTAAAAAATATTAGTAGGGTACAAATTATTCAAACCCAATTTAATTTAAATTGGCTCGAAAATAACTTGAATTTAATTTGTTATTTATATATATACCTATATTTCAATTAATAATAAGTGATATTTTTTTATCTTAACTCAGACTATTCCAAATATATATAAATTCATCATTACGATTAAATTCACTTACTTAAATTTAATTTATACATTTTTTATTCATTCGAGTCAAAATTTTAAATTTTATTTTTACATCCCAGTGACTTTATCTTTAACTGATTTGTACACACTTTTAATGGAGACTGACGTTGTTAATTCACGAGGATCATCACATAAATAAATTTATACTAGAAAGAAGAGTAATACGGTTGGAATTGAAGTCTCATAATGGTTAATTCACGAGGACCATCACCTAAATAAATTTGTACTTGAAAGAAGAGTGATACAGTTGGAATTAAAGATTTAACTTTTTTAATTTTAATAATTTTTTATGTTTTAAAAATATCTAAATTATAATTTTTTTCTTACTAATTATTTTATTTTAATTTTTTATCTTTCATTTAATTTATCTTAACTTCAACTTTTAAAAATTAGAAATACAATTAAGCAAGGAAAGAAAACGCATGGAAACTGAAGAGCATCACAATGTCTGTGTCGCGTGCACAGTTACCGGTGCGGAATTTAAGGAGATTCCTGTGGTCAAAATGCGTGCAACTCTTTTTGGTTTTTTGCCCTTCGGTTTAGTATTGTCCTCTTATCTAACTTTACTCTTTTAAAAAATTATAATTTTTAACCTCTTTATATTATATATGATGTAAGAAAATAAAAATTATTTTAGAATCCTAAATGCAAATACTGTAAGGTTGTTTCAGTTGGTGTATGACTGATAATTGGCTCGCTTCGTGCATGTGCAAGTGAGACACCCTTCCCTTACACAGGTCTTTGTAACACGATTAATCCTTTACTCAATTTTAGACTTGTTTACGTTGATAGTCTACCCATGTTGAGAGGAAACAACGTACATGTAATCGGTAAAATAGTTCAAGATCTGATTAATCAGATTTTATATTTTAAATTATAAAATTTAATAAATTTATCAATTTAAATATTTTTAAGTAAAATTTTTATAAAATTTATGAAAACAAATAAATTCTTTATGCAATATAAATATAAATATAAACAAAAATATAGTTCTCATTAAACACATGAAAATCCTGAATTATCACCAACGATTTTTTAGTTATTTAATATTTTAAAATTTTTAAATTATGAAATTAATGATATATTTTTTAATAAAAATTTAAAAAATTATTTATAAAAATGACATTACTCAAATGTTTATACAGCAAGTCAAATTTGGGGTGCATGTGATGTTGCTCTATTTTGTCTGACTATGTATTCTTGTGTAAGCAGAGCTCCTTCCAACGGAATTTGCGGTTTGCGGTGCCGCAACCTCGCGTCACACTCGGTGCCGGGTACTATTGATTCAAAAGCGGCGGGGTATTTCGGTCAATCCACACACGATTTAATTTCATGTATTTTTTTACGGATCTGCCATTTGCCCCTTTCCCTAATCCCAAATCTCATGCCACTAATCTCCGTCCCTGTCTTTCTCTCTCTATCTCTCTCTCTACCCCTGTGAGTTGGTCAGTTCACCTTCCCCTGCTGCTCGGGGAAACTCGTTTCCTACCTCACTCCGTTTCCCTTCAAATTCAATCAATTTGGAAAGCAAACTTTTTGACGAGGAAGGCAAAGCCTCTCCAAAACCCTACACTAGTTTTTGTAGAGCTCACTTTCTCTGATGCTAAATCTTCATCAATTTCGAGCTTTAATGGAATATATCTCAAATCCGTATGTTTCGTCGTCGCTTAATTCAAATTTCAATCACTTTGAGCATTGCAATTTGACGAATTTGTTTGTGCTTTTGCAGATTTAGGTGCTGATTCGTGACTCGGTTCAAAGAGGCCATGAAGCAAGAATTGGAATCAACACTTGGTCTGGAGGTGCAGTCTAATGATCAATGCGATGCTGTCGCTCCAACTCAGGCCTCGAAAATTGAAGCTGTGCCTGAGTCCAAGACGATACCTTCTGTGCAGGTTTCCATGAATAGCAGCGCTAAGATTGCTAATGGTTATATTGTTTATAGTCGAGTGAAGAAGTCTCGGCATTTATGTAATGGGTTTCATGAAAACTCGAAAGTTAAGATACTCAAGACCTCTGAGGAGCTGGTGGCAAATGCTGGCCTTCCAGCTGCTGTTGGTGGAGGTGGTCTAGAGGTAGATAATGTGGAAAAGAAAATGGAAATTGAAGTCGATTGCGGTGCAGAAAAGCATAATAAGTGTAATGAGCTTGAAAACAAGCCTGCAGTGTCTCTGGCTGGGGAAGGTGACTCCAATGAGGTTCCTGTAGTGAATTCTAACAATAGTGATGTGCAGAAAGACTCTGTAGATATGAAATTGAAGCGGTATACGCGATCAGCATTGAATCCAAAGGTTGAATCTGGTGATTCGCCGGAGGCAGAGTCAGATGTTGCTCAGACTGCAAATGCTAAACCGGAAGGGAAGCCGAACGCTGCTGCAAGTGCATTAACAACTCCAAGAAACAAGTTGGAATTGAAGATGTCCAAAAAGATTGTGATCAACAAGAAGCCTATGACTGTCAAGGAACTCTTCGATACTGGTTTGCTGGATGGAGTTTCAGTAGTTTATATGGGCGGCAAGAAGGTTAGCCTATTATCCATGCAGATTTATTTACATTTCGCTATATTGGATTGCGTTACGTGCCCAAGCCACGTCCTTTGTTTTTAAAGAAGTGATTGACTAATAAGGCACTTACGAATTGAGTAATTGACACCTTGGCAGAACTTGAGAAACGTTACGGGTCACTAACTTTTTATAAACGGGCTTGTTCTGTCCCCGTAAAATTATTTCAAATTACCCATTCTGCTATTAAGTGTAGATTTTTATATTTTTCCACCGATTTTAACGTGTGCACGCTATTATTGCAGGCTTCTGGTCTGCGGGGTGTTATTATGGATGGGGGAATATTGTGCTTATGCTGTCTGTGCAATGGACGCAGGGTGAGTTATGATTTTATCATGTATACCCAGAGCTTTATTTGAGGTGATACAGCGCCTTCATTTGTTTTCCCTGGTTTCTTTGGCCTATGTAGATTATTCCACCTTCCCAATTCGAGATTCATGCGTGCAAAACATATAGACGAGCAGCACAGTATATTTGCCTTGAAAATGGGAAGAGCCTGCTTGAGCTGTTGAGAGCATGCAGAGGAGCTCCCTTACATACATTGGAGGCGACAATTCAAAGTGTTGTTTGTTCTCCACCAGAAGAAAAATATTTTACTTGTAAAAGGTGCAAAGGTGAGCTTTCCTTTTGTTGTTCAGTGTCTATAATTATTTGTAGGCAATGTTGTCATTGCTGGTCGTAGTTGTCAAAGTAAAAAATTAAGTGAAAGAGGTTTTTTTTTTATTCTTTTTAATTTGCTTGGACGCTTATTGTTTTTAAGTACTTTTCTTCCTACAGGATGTTTTCCTAGTTCATTCGTGGAAAGAGTAGGGCCAATATGCAAATCTTGTGTAGAATCAAAAGAATCGGAAGACCGTTCTGTTCCTGCAGTTGGCAAAAGAGTGAGGTAATCTTTCTGCTTTGTATCGGGTCAGTTTTGTAATTTGCGTTCTTCTGAGCAGTGTACAGGTGTTTTTATTTTATAAGATTTCAACTTAAATCATGCCCTATAATTATATATGCTATAGAAAATTATATATATATATATTTTTTTTGGGGGGGGAGGGGGGGGGGGGGGCGCGTTTAAATTCTGGTTGAGATGGTTCTCGAAGTCGAATTTTGCTATGAACCTGGGTTTGGAATATGCGCACATGAAGTGACCGGGTGTCACAGTTCATGATGGAAACAGTGGGTAGCAGTGTTTTTTCCCATTCTTTAATTTTGGTTCAATAATTTCTTTCATCTTTTTATTTCAATTTTTAGGTCTCCCAGACTTGGATCGGTGTCCAAGCCATCCAGTACTCCTGAGCCGAGTGTTCCTTCCGTAAGGATACATTGGAAGAAACGAACAAAGTTTGTATCTATATCTATTTCATTTATTCTATAATATAAATTTGGAAAATTTAGATTTATAATTTTGTTCTGGTCAATAATCTAATAACAATAACAACAAAATTATATGTTACTAGGATTAGTTATATAAATTAAATATTGTTATAAAATTTTATTCGAAATTAAATTTTTAAAAATATCATTCAATTAAATATCTTTTTTTAAGTGTTTTTTTTGTCTTCTTTTATGATTAAAAAATTATTTAATTAATCTTTTTCATTGAAGTCTCTTGTAGCTTTCTTCGCACATGCCCAAACTACTGTAATCAAGTTTTTATTATTTTTTTTTCAATAAGTATCATACAAACTCTCTTTCGAATATAATTATTTCGAATTATGTCTTTTCTTACATATTCACTCATTCATCTCAACATTCTTATCTCTACCACCTTATTTTTTGCTCATGTTAACCTTTTAGAACCTAACACTCATTATTACAGAACATAATTGATCTAAATATTGGATTTCATGAATTCTTTCATATAAATATTGAGTGTCTTCTGTTTCCAGAGTTTTTTAATATATATTTTCTTTAATTACATGTTTCCAAATGTTCAACTTAGGTCATCGAAAGGGGTTAGAAGCTCAAAGTCTTCGAAGAGTGTTTCATTGCCTATTCTATCACAAAAGAAAAAGCTGTGGAGGTTGACAAAGAAGTTTGTATCTGGCTTAATCCTTGGGCTACATGGATGTAATTAGGATAATATGTTGCTTGGTTAATTTGTTACGCGACCTTTTTATTTGATCAATTGTTATTACCAGGTCAAGAAAACTGTCGGTCAAATTAAAGGCCCCGCGAGTTACTACAAATTCAAAGTGTTTATCATCCCCAAATAAGAGCCAATGGAGGATCACTAAAAAGTTAGTAAACCTCCGCCTCCTTTAATTTTGTCTGCATATCCGGCTGTAGTTTCTTAGCCTACTTTTTCTGTGATGATAATCTCTATTCTTTCGTTGAATTTGTTCTTCTCAAGGGATCAGCGGTTGCATAAGTTAGTTTTTGAGGAAGAAGGATTGCCTGATGGAACTGAAGTGGCTTATTATGCGCGTGGGCAGGTTGTTTGTGAGTGAATTTCATCCATAAAGTTACGTATTTATATCTATTATTTTGTTAACTGGTGCGTTATGAATGACAGAAACTGCTTGAGGGTTACAAGAAGGGTTTCGGAATTTTTTGTCATTGCTGCAGCTCTGTGGTATCTCTCCTCAACACCTTTTTTGCAAGTTTATAGGCATTACTTGAGAATTTATAAGTAGTATTTTATGTTTTAATTTTAAATTTGTTGTGCAGGTCAGCCCCTCACAGTTTGAGGTCCATGCAGGCTGGGCTTCTCGCAAGAAACCGTGAGTCAAAGCAGCTTCTTGAATTACTTGTTGCTTGTATACATGGACTTATCTGATAGTGCAATGATTTTGGGTAGTTATGCATACATCTACACATCAAATGGGGTGTCTCTCCATGAATTAGCAATATCTCTCTCAAAAGGTCGCAAATTCTCCGCAAAAGATAATGATGATCTATGCATTATTTGCTGGGATGGTGGAAATCTGTTGCTGTGTGATGGATGCCCAAGGGCATTCCATAAAGGTGAGATTCACATTAGAAATAATTCAACGGGCAAATTATCTATTTGCTACTCTCTGAATAATATCATCTTTTTCCTTTAGACAGTTTGAATATTAACTTCTATAATATGATTACATTTAGATGTTAATCTTAAATTTTCTATTGAAAAAACTGAACTTTCTTTTGATGCCTAAAATCTTATTTCATGAGTTCTTAAGAAGGCAAACTGATTTGTTTGATATATCATGAGATAGTCATCTTCTGAATGAAAATTTGTATTCTGTTGTTTTGAATGTACAGAATGTGCATCACTGTCAAGTATTCCGCGTGGTGACTGGTATTGTAAATTTTGCCAAAACATGTTCCAGAGAGAAAAGTTTGTGGCACACAATGCCAATGCTGTAGCAGCTGGAAGGGTTGAAGGGGTTGATCCCATTGAACAGATAACCAAGAGATGCATTCGCATTGTCAAAAATATTGAAGCTGAGCTCAGTGGCTGTGCACTATGCAGGTAACGATTACACCTTGAAGATTAAAAGCCTTTCTATGGACTTCTTTATTGTCTTCATTATGCTGCTGCAAATCATCTATTGTTACCATGATACTTTATATACTTTTAAATTAATCGTTAAATAATTTTATAAATCATTTTTCAATTAACTATATAATATAAAGAGGAAAATTTGTGCTTGCAGGGGTTATGACTTCAGCAGATCAGGATTTGGTCCTCGCACAATAATACTCTGTGATCAGGCATGCATGCTAGTTGTTTTCTTTTCTTTCCTCTTGTAATAACACATACTAGGCCTCCAATGTCAACTTGAAGTATTGTTCATAGAACGGCTTAATGCTTGATGTTTTTTTCTTCAATGATGCAATTATCAAATTCTACAGGGACCACTTCTGTTTTTGCTGAATTGACTTGATTCCTCTCCTTCCCTTTTTTTTTTGCTGCAGTGTGAAAAGGAATATCATGTTGGCTGTTTGAGGGATCATAAAATGGCGTATTTGAAGGTTTCAATTTATTGCTATGTCTTTATATGTGGATACATTAGCTCTGATGCCAATCTTTAACTTGTCCATTGGTCATGTAACAAAATGTCTGGAACCCAAAACAGGAATTGCCAAAAGGGGATTGGTTTTGTTGCTCAGATTGCACAAGAATACATTCTACTTTGCAGAACCTCTTGGCTAGAGGGGCTGAGAAACTCCCTGACTCTCTCTTGGATGTTATAAAGAAGAAGCAAGAGGAAAAAGGTTTAGAACCCTTCAATGGCATTGATGTGAGATGGAGGATCCTAAATGGCAAAATTGCTTCTCCTGAAACTAGGCCATTAATTTCAGAGGCTGTCTCAATCTTTCATGTAAGTTCTTTCTATCTTTCTTAATCACTTCATCTTCTTTTGTTTTTCTTCCATAAATGGTAGATCACCTTGCACTTAACCCAGGGCCAACCATATCTCCATTTCTTTTATGGTAATTGTTGTTATTTTTCTTTTTCTGAATTGCTTCTTTTACATCTAATAGTTGTTTTTATTTGTTAGAAATTATAAAATTTATATAGGAATTTATCTACAGCAAAGTGTTGCATATAGTTATCATTCAGTAGAAATGTGTGTACACACTTGTATAATTTTATGATCAATTTCATGCTGCCAAAGTTTCTGGTGGCCTTGGCCAGCTTTTGTAAATTGTAAAGGCCTTTTTATTTGTTGCATATAGCATGTATGGCACAACCCAACATGTATATAGTTGTGTGTCTATATGTGTGCATGTGCATTTTATTTGAGCTCTGGGCAGGGCTCTGCTTGTGTGTGCATGTACCTGTTTGTGAGTAATAAAATCTTTAATGACTAGCTTTGTGGTAATACTGTTTTTCCCAGGTAGAACCTTCTTTTGTTTTCCATTGGATCATTTCATCCATTGATTGGATGGAGGTACTGAGAAATTATTTGCATGTTTCAGGAATGCTTTGATCCTATAGTTGATGCAACTAGTGGACGTGACCTTATTCCAGCCATGGTCTATGGGTAAAAGAAATATTTTTTATGTTTTTTACCTCCCCCTCTTCCCTGTCCCCCATCTTGTAGATCATATGTTTGCTTTTCATTTTTCTTTCATTTTCTTTCTTCCTTTGTTTCAATGAATGTGCTTTTCTTTCACTTAGAAGGAACGTGCGGGGTCAAGAGTTTGGAGGAATGTATTGTGCAATATTAATGCTCAAGTAAGAAGTGGTCTCTTGTATTTAACTTTTTCTTGTTTGATGTTTACAGTGCTGTTCACTCATTGTTTTCCTGATATTGCAGTTCATCCGTAGTATCTGCAAGCATGATTCGAATTTTTGGCAGAGATGTAGCAGAACTTCCTTTAGTTGCAACAAGTAACGGTAACCATGGAAAGGTGAGGACTAACTCTAGCTTGGCTGACATTGCTTGCTTTACCCTATATATTTTTCCCCCAATTTTTCTTCGTTTTGTTATCTTTTTGGGGAAACGAAGAGAAGATGGGAGGGGGAGGGGGAAAAAGAGGGGGGGGGGGGGGATTAAAGGGCTTGTGCAACCTGTCATATGTTTAAAGAAGAGAGTCGCGTATTACTAGTTCCTTATGAATTTTGTCAGCAATTGTAGTTAAGGATGTGTTCTGTAATATTGTTTTTTCATGTTGTTGGAATGCTTTGAAATTTTTATCTAGGTAAGTTTTCCTGATAATTTATGCCTGTTTATTTCGGCAGTGCACTATTTTAATTAAATCGTTTGACCCTAGCAGGGCTACTTCCAGACCTTATTCACTTGTATTGAGAGACTGTTGGCTTTCTTGAACGTTAAGAACCTTGTGCTACCAGCTGCTGAAGAAGCAGAATCCATATGGACATGCAAATTTGGGTTCAATAGGATGAAACCTGAACAGGTACATCTGTGTTATATATATTCTGCTTCACTCCCTTCAACGTAGCATAGTTAATTTGTCACTACTTCAGACGATAGAAATTTTTTGAGGTTGAGCTGCAACTGTGTTTCCCTGGCTGATAATTTGGTTAGTTTATTATTCGAACATCCTTATCCCTCCTCACCAAGAAAAGAAAAGAAAAGAAAATGACTGATTTGGCCCCTTGTTCTGCAGCTTAGCTACTATAGAAAGAACTGCCATCAGATGGTGACATTCAAGGGGACATCCATGCTGCAGAAAACGGTTCCCTCATGTCGAGTCATTAATAGTCAAAATTGAAACGGGAAATCCCTAGCTTTTTATTTCTCTTTATTGCCGTTCTGCTGGTTTTGTACATGCATTGAACTTTTGGCTTTTAAAAGCCAAATTTGAATCCATGCTCTGCCAATTGTTTAAGCATTTATATTGCCATTTCCTAATTTCAAATTTTGGTTGCTCTGTCAAGCAACCACAAGTTCTGGACCATGCTGCGCAGTATGAATTCACAATCTTTGCCTGATTTAGAAAGTTAAATACCACTTGCCGTGCCTTTGTATGATGAAGGTATGGCAGGGGGTGGCTTCCGTGATACATAATACATAAATTGCGTATGCATGTGCAATTCTGTTAGTGATTGGTTAAGCAAATCTTGGATGTAATAATTATTTTGTAAGCTAGCACTTGACTAATGCATAAGGTTTTTTTTTTAATAAATTTAAATTTTAAAATTTTGGTTTGAACTCAAATTTTGTGTGTTAAGTGGTTTAACACTTTTTATTATAAAAAATATTAAAAATAATTATTTTGTTGTTAATTCGATTAAATTATAGTCTCTTAAAGGAAGGATAACTGATTTTAGGTTTACGATTGTTTCATACTTGATTCGAATTTGTCAAAAGACAATTTAGGAGCAATCAGATTTCGGTTATCAAAATATTTTGTAATTCACGATGAAAATTCTTCTTTGCAGTTTAATTAATTGTAGTCTGTAGATAAGTGCTGCGAATGCCTATTATTTTAAAGTTTTAAATGTAGACGAATTATATTTGTTGCCTCTCCAGAAAACCATGACATTTTATATCAGTGCAGATTTTCAATAAAAAGAATATAATTTACACATATCAAAATATATTTGATGTGTCAAAAATTATTATTATTTATGAAAATTTAAATATGATTGATTCTCTGTAATATCATTCAGTTGGGTAAATAGACTTTAGAATCACCAAAAATAATCTTCCAAATTTGCATACTGGGTTTAAGATACGTAAAAAATTAGTGCATGTACCCTTCTGTTCTAGGCTACAAATATTGTGCAAGCGCCTTTGCCCGTTTGGCTTTGCAGCACTAGAGATCCTCAACTTCTCTCAGACAAGTGTTACAAGTATTGCACAAGACACCAGTCCAAGAAGGAGGTGCATTGTATTCAAAGTATCTGGAGTTGAAACTCACACACAGTGCATTTAATGTCAAGAAGGCCATCTTCACTTTCTTAGAATCCCAAACAAATAATCATGCTGTTCCAGAGTTCCACCGCCCAGTACCTGGTCTTTAAACAGTAAAGAATGGACACCCTAAGATATCTTATTCATCCCCACACATTCTCTTGTCAGTCTTTCCGTGACTTAGCGTGTCCATCTTCTAATCTCCATTGCTGCACATCTAGATTTGTCTTACCATCAAATTCACTTTTGAGAGCTCCATAATGTTACTTTTAAAAGCAGGTTTCAATAGTGATAATCTCCGCACCATACATTTCTTACCTCCCACGCCAATCATGCATCACTCCCATCCTCTTCACATGCACATAAATACAAGCATATCTCATTCTCCCCTCTCCACCCCAAACCCGTTTTCTTAACTCAAAATAACAATATATTACTAACCAAAGTCACAAACTTAAACATGACTTCCAACAGAACCCTCTTTTGGCTCTTTGGCTTTGTCACCTTTCTCCTTTCCATCATAATTGCTCATCATGCCACGCCTTCTTTCTTCCCGACTAGAATTGCCGTTGCTACTCAGATTTGTTTCAACCAGCTAGGCACATTGAGTCGGAGGATCACAAAGCTAAGTGGCGCTGAAGAGTTTGTGTCTCTGCTAACAAGTATAACAAGGAGACATCATCACCATTGGAGGAAGCATAAGCATAAATGTAACAGGAACAAATGGGATTCCAAGCTCATCTCAGACTACAATGTAAGTCTTGTTTTGACAGTTGACTTGAAGGGTTGTGGCAACTTTAGTAGTGTGCAAAAAGCGGTTGATGCTGTCCCTGAATCTAGCTCTGATAGGACCCTTATCATAATCGATTCTGGTACATACAGGTCGTTTTCACTTTTCAAGTTTTAATCACATCTCAATTCAAAATCTGATGTTTTCATTTCTGGTTTCCTTTCATTAATTAGACATTTGATTCGATATCTAAATGGTGTTTTCACTAGAAGAAATTAATGCATGGTAATCACTTCAAATATATGGTACATTCATTGTTACAAATCATAGGGAGAAGGTAGTGGTGCATGCCAAAAAGACCAACTTAATACTGCAAGGTCAAGGGTATCTTAACACAATCATAGAGTGGAATGATACCGCGAATTCCAGCGGAGGGACTTCCTATAGCTACTCAGTTGCCATCTTTGCTTCTAAGTTCACTGCTTATGACATTAGCTTTAAGGTAAATAAAGTTATTTGCTTTCTTAATTGAGTCCTGCTATTTATGCTAACTGAATTTTATATAATACTCATTTAAAGTAATTTAAACTATTAAATTTATTTATTTACACTTAATTGTTGAAATAGATTTACAATCTATTTTTGAGTTTGTGAGTATTTAATCTCCCTTTTTAAGTGGTTTTGCATTTTAATTTGTTCAGTTCTTATTTAGTGAATTTGTGTACAAGCGTGGTAATATCTTTCATGTTTTGGTTTTGTGAAAGAATACTGCTCCTGCGCCCTATCCGGGTGAGGCCGGAGCACAGGCAGTGGCTCTAAGAGTCACCGGTGATCAAGTAGCATTCTATGGATGTGGGTTTTATGGTGCTCAGGACACGCTGAATGATGATTCTGGGAGGCATTATTTCAATAGATGTTTCATACAAGGCTCCATTGATTTCATATTTGGAAATGCTAGATCGCTTTATGAGGTATGCATGAGATCATTCTGTCTTCACTCTTAACTAGAATTTGTGGATTTCTAGTTTCACTTCTCAAAGGCATCGTAATTGTCCAGGACCATGCTTGTATTTCGTACACCAGCAATGTAGCTTTTAAGGGCAACTATGCATCATTGTCCCAACAGTTTATTATGGCTATCTGTTAAAGGAGAATGGTCTGCCACTACCATTTTTTCACACTATATTATCCACAAACGTGTTTTCTACGGCTTCAAAAAGTTTCTATATTTATATAGAAAATGATATTCCCATGCAAATGAGATAATAAATAATTTATTAAAATAATTATAAAATATTAAATTTAATGAATCTTATAATTTAATTTATAATATTTAATAAAATTAATAATTTAAATTATTTTAAATAAAAATTTTTTTAATTTTAATTTATAAAAATAAAAAAAATTATATTTATATATACAAGAGTATCTTACTTAAATTTTTCCTAGAGATAAAGGGTTAAAAGTTATATTATCTTATTATTCTCATAAATAAAATTTTATAAAATTTTTATTTCAAAAAAATTTAAAGGTGCTGTGACAATTTCTAAATAGGAGCAACTTATTTCAAAGGCTTATCACTATCATATCACTTCTGCCCTATGCAGAACATAAAAGGGGTGGAATGCCTAAGCACAACATTATTTAACTAATCATTATTATATTGGTATGATTATTATCATTAGTGGCCTATACATATATATATATATATATATATAGATATTTTTTTTTTTCAATAAGGATGTATAGCGTAACAAGGTAATAGTTCAATAGGGCTGCTAAATATATAAATCCATATAATACGTTGTGACTCCAGGATTGCAGCATCTACTCTATAGCAAAAGAAGACTGGGTTGGGGTTAGTGGCTCCATTACAGCTCAAGGGAGGCAATCGATGAACGAGCAAACAGGGTTTTCCTTTGTGAATTGTAGCATTACTGGAAGTGGGAAAGTGTGGCTTGGCAGAGCTTGGGGAGTTTCTGCTTCTGTGGTCTTTTCAAGATCGTTCATGTCCGATGCCATAGCTCCCGATGGATGGAACGATTGGGGAGACCCTTCCAGAGATCAGTCTGTAATCTTTTTCCTTCCCTTACTCCTATTTTTCAGTTCTACATTCTGTGATAAAATCAGAAATAAATTGTTCTCGTCATAAAGGAAAAGTTTTCTTAAGAAAAAGTTAAACTCTCACAAAATTAAAAAAAAAAAATTAATTTACTGAGTGTGACAGATAGATTTAAATTTTTTTAAATAAATATTTAAGAAAAGTTAATTTATAAAAATTATAATCATAAATGGTTCCATAATATATGTCCACTTGAATTTTATGAAATATTTGTCAATTTTTAAATGGGAACAACATTTCCCAATTATAAATGTGTTATCTAACTTAGTGGGTCACTTAGTTGACAAAGGGTTATGTTTGCTGGTGTTGCATACAGGAGCGTGTTCTTTGGGGAGTACCACTGCTGGGGACCAGGAGCAAATTACAAGTCTAGAGTCTCATTCGGACAGCAACTCAGGGATTATGAAGCATCCCCCTACATGGATATCTCATACATTAATGGAAACGATTGGCTTCTTAATTATCAAAAATATGTTGTCCACTCCTCCATATGAAGATATAGGCAAAAAAGATCCCTCCTATATATTGGTACACTAAATTTATCAATATTTGGGATTTTATGTCAAGTTGTGCTGAAATTCTTTCCTATGAATTTTGTAAAGTTCACATCAAATTGAACACGAGTACTTTAATTTAGAGCTTACCAAGTTTTCATGATCTAATATACACTACGATTTGTACTCGAAAAATAGTTTAAATGATATCAACTAGTCTATTAAAACTATACATAAGTAAACTCTAATTATAGTTGTACATTATTATCTTGAAATGTAGTCAAGTAAACTTTATATATATAATTATTAGAAGCACCTCCCACAAGCTTCTAGGTGTGACCTTAATTAATCAGGATAAAGGAATTATGCAATTTAATTAGCAGAAAGCATCTGCGTAGAATGAGACAGTGAAATTAGTTGATTTTGTGATGAAAGAAATAGTGACCTTTTTATTTTTATAAATAAAATTATAAAATATTTATTAAAAATTTAAATTATTAAATTTATTAAATTTTACAAATATAATATATAGAAGTCAACAAATCTATAATTCTACCAAATTTTGCAAATATTTTGTTCTACTTCCTTAGGAGCGACAAAACTTTCTCAAAAAATAATATATACTAAGTGAGTTATATGAATGGATGACAGCTAACCATCCACACACACACACACACACACACACACACATATATATATATTTCAAAATCAACCCATAATTTTATATATGTCTATTAAATGAGTGCCACTCCTTCTATTAAAAAAAACATTTTGGGACGAAAGGTTTCATCATTTTTCCGTAGTTTCCATTGTCTCAGATAGCAACCTTTATCTTCTATTATTGTTGGTTTTTAAAGTGATGATCAATGCCGAAACCAGGCACAAGAAAAAGCATACAGAATTATAAGCTATCCTGGGAAGAGACTATTTGAGACTAGAGATTTATAATATTACTTAATTCGAAGAGAATTAAACTTGATCTAGTTGAAAAACTTAAAGAATTTGTGTTCTAAATAAAAATATATTCTAGTTTATAAAAAAAAAAAATTATAAACTATCTGTTATGACAATAGATTTACTCCATATCAACGCCATACAAACAATAATGAGAGTCATTTTACTCCATCTATAAACTCTCAACCTATATATATTTATAAGATTGTTCCATAATATCTTGAATTAAGCATGAAATGTTAAAGTCAGAAGAACCTTCCTGAAAAGCCCTACTTGCCATCTTTCCAAGTTCTATTGCTCTATGCCTTCTCTTTTCGCCTTCTTCACCTCCCTTCATGCACATCTCTATGACGCCCTTGACTCTATGCTTGTCTACCAATGTCCCAATTTTTGCTTCATCACCCCACCTTACTGGAACCTCAACGCCTATGCGAACTCCAATCTTAAGAACTTCCACAATTAACTTTTCATTTAAAAATTGCTCAGCAAACAAGGGCCATGTTATCAGTGGCACCCCAGAGCATACTCCTTCTATTGTTGAATTCCAACCACAGTGGGTCAAGAACCCTCCAATTGCAGGGTGGGACAATATTAGAATTTGGGGGGCCCAACCCTTAATCAAAAGTCCTGTTCCTTTGATCCTTTCCTCAAATTTCTCTTCTATTAGCCATTTTTCTAGCCCTGAAAAATGTTCTCCAGCAGTTTTGCCTACTACCCAAACAAATGGTTGTTTTGATGCTTCTAAACCTAACCCAAGTTCTATTAATTGTGATGGCACTAGCCGACATAAACTACCAAGGCAAACATAAATAACTGACCTTGACTTCATTAAGTTGAGCCATTCCAAGCATTGTTTCTCTTCAATTGAGGATTTATTTCCTCTCTCAAACTTGTCCAGTCTCTCCTTGTTGCATAAAGATACAGGACCCATGCACCAAACTCTCTTCTTCATGGCCTTCTTGTACTCCTCAGCACACCCATGCTCCAATTCCTCAAAGCTATTTACCACAACCCCATATGCAGACATTTCTGCCTCCCGCATTTTGTCCCGGAAATCATCCAAATCAGGCAGAGCAACAAACGCCCCAGGAAGCTGTGCTCTTGTTATTTCGATCCTCTGAGAAAGTCCTGGTATGGTAAAAGGTTCCAAGTCAGAAGTAACAGAAAGGTGGGCGTTATAGAGTTTGATGTTATAGGAACTGAGTAAGGAAAAGCACGACATCCCATGAAAAACAATCCTTGGAATGTTAAACTTCTGGGCAGTTAAGGATGTCCAAGAGAGGCACTTATCCGATATAATACAGTTTGGTGGAGGACTATGCTTTTGAAGGTACTGCTCCAGTGGTTCTTGCAGCATGTCAAGTGCATTGTAAAATTTTCTGAGTAGAGTTCTTGAAGGCAAGGTGTCTAGATTCTCGCAGCCTAAGGGAAGCCCCACTTCTTGACAGGGAAATGGGATCTGAAGGAGTCGAATTTGGAGGCCAGATTGCGCGGCTCTATAAATTGTGTGCTCAAATCTGGACGCATTGTAAGGGGTGCTGACCAAAGTCACAATCACCCCTCGCTCTGCCAAAACCCTCCCCATGTCTATCATCGGGATCATGTGGCCCTGAGCCAACAAAGGAACTAAGACAAAGTGAGGCTGCCTCAATTGGAAAGCCATTAATCCGCAAATCAGAACTTGCTTGATGCCGTATAGTGGGTTTTGGTTAATCTGGTTACTAAGATCTAGTGTAAATATACTGGGAAAGGGGAAGCTGGGTTTGGCCGAGTCTTATCAGTTGACGTTGACTTTGAATTCCGTGTTGATTTTGTCAAAGGTTTCCGTGAGAAACGAGCAAAACTAATTTTGCAGCGAAAATGCTACACCCACTTTGCTATAGCAACGTGGTGTCTAAGTCTGTCAAACAAAATAAATTTTAAAATTAGTTAACATATAAAACATATTATTTCAATTGAATAGAATGAGATTAAGACACAAAATGTAGACATTTACATTACTCTAGCAATGTGGGTATAGTATCACTCATTTTGTAGTCTTTCCGTATAGTAGTATCATGTTATCGACAGACACAATTTTATATTTACTTAGATATAATAAAAGTTGAACATTGAAACTCATAATTTGTACTACAATGACTAGAGAAAACTAGATCGCTGGCAAGAATTGGCTACTAAGGAATTTCTTTTAGTTTTTAAGACATACAGAAAGCAAAGAATTTCTTAGTAAATATAAGTTATAAATTCTTCGGAGTTTCTCTTTCTTTATATGAATTGTAAGTGATGACTACTATGATAATGACTGACAATGTTATATATATGCATTTGATCTTGTCTATATACATTCTAAGATCAAATTAAGCCGTTGACTTATATGTCCATGGGAAAGACAATGTTTACACCTCTAAATTAATAAAATGTCCACATTAAATGGTGTAAAGTTTTTGATTAATTGAATTTTATATGTGAAATTTAATAAATTTAATAATTTAAATTTTATATTATAATAATTAAATCAAAATAAAATTATAAAAATAATATAACTCTATCTATTAGGCATTATGAAATTAACTGGCTGTTATAAATCATCTAATTAATAGTGATAGTGTCTTTTTTATTTTTCTTAAATTTCTTACATACTAAACTCGTTGTACATGAGTTTGAAAAAATATAGCTTATTTTTTATGAAATGTAAAAAAAATTACATTAATAAAATAGTTCAACAATACTTATAATAAGATTAAAATATATCAAATCTAATAAAAAAAAGATAAATACAACATATTGAATTAAATGTTGGTTATAGCGTAAGTTTCTTATCGTTTGAAGACTATTAATGTCAATGTATCTTTCTATCTGAAAACTCTCACGAATTATATTATAACTTATAAATTAATTTATTTCTACTTTCAAAAAAAATCTAACACTTCAATCATTTATAAGATTAAAAAAAATTATAAAAATGTACGAAATCTCTACAAAGGGAACTAAAACTCCAATAAAGGGAATTAAAACTCTCAAATCTAATAAAGGGACAAGCAGATTAGAAGAAAAATATTCAAGGTCTTAATAAATCTAAACAATACTAAAATAAAAAAGACAACAAAAAAGTAAAAAAATAAAAAAAGGGAGAGAGTCGCCAAAGAAGAGCGGAGGAGAAGAGAAGAGAACTATTCGAATAATATAGCTTATTTAATATCCGAAAAAGACAAAAACCATGGAACTTATGCCTAGGAACATATATATATATATATATATATATATATATATATATATATTCTATGTAGATCCAAGCATATTGGCTGACCTGGTTTAAGAATACTATTCCATCCCTCGGAACAGATCTCTTTTACATGGCCTGTAAAGTTCTGCATTGGTTGGCTTGAAATGGTAAATAATTTTAGGTGTTTCTTAATTTCCACGACGGTAATAGAAAACTTTATAGTTTCCTTTCAGGTTTCTTTTGGTAACCGACGTCGGTTGTTACGATTTAAAACTAAGTAATCTGTTTAAATAAGTCTTCTCCTATAATGGCTTTTCATTGAAGGGAAGATGCCGACATTAGCAGGACATTGGTTATTGCTTGCTTCCTTCCTAGTTCAGGTTGGAAACAGCTGACATATCCACTCATGCGCGCAGATAATACATTACATATGCTGTAGAGTATTCAAACTTCATGTGATACCATGTAAGACTACTCAATATATAGCACTTTCGTGCCAGAGTTGCATAAACCTATTTAATTCCAAGAATAGTGAGGTTGGAAACCTCCTATTTTTATATAGGGAGAGTGTAATATATACTATTTATATATATATATATATAAATTTATTAGCTGAAACCATATTTATCAATAGTTATTTGGTATTTGAAAAAAAAGTTGTAAATGAAATTTTTTTCTTAATAAAAATTTTTCTAAGATTTAAATCTGTGTACATAAACAATAGATTCTCTTAAAATATGCTTAATTTATCCTAATTCAATACCTTATTAATTCTTTTTTTTCTTATTTTATTGTTGTGCCGTACATTGTACGAGCTACTCCAGTTGATTACAAACATCATCGTACTTGCATTAGCCTTCAAACACCGGCCATTTACAATTTATATTACTTCAAAGAGAGAGAAGTGGCCGAAGAAAATAACGAGACGTACGCCCACAGAACGGGTTCAAGTTGCTTTCTGTAAGGTCAATTATAAGGGCGACCGAGCAGTGTCATCCACGACACCAAGCTTGATGTCGAGTCCTAGCAAGAATAACCCATTCCTGTAAAACAAAACGTCGCTCCAAAATGGAAATTAGGGTGTAAAATGGGCTAGAAATTACCATCACTGGTCTGATCTGAGTTTCAGAGACAGGACAGATTCTCAAAACTACATGGTCTAGATGGTGGTCTTTGAAGTCCAACATGTCCTGCTGTTACGTGTATATGGCTCTCCGTCTAGAAGTTCGAGGATATAATATCTGTTATCTGACTCAATCAACTATAAATGTGAGCCAGCTTGCCTCAAAACCTCTACCATTCAAAGCGCCAATCATGTTATTGGGCTCCCCGTCAATGTTTGAAATTATCTCCTTCAAACTCTGCGTCAATATCTTCTCTTCGTTTTATATTTCAGTCTTTTCTTAAAAAAAATGTATTCAAGGGATGGTGATTAATAGCATAGTAAGATTATATATTGCTGAAAAGGATTAAATAAAAAGAAGAAGAAGAAGAAGAACGAAGAATAAGATATGGAAATGGAGAGCGAGGATGAGTAAAAGAAAGGAAGCACACTAATTGGGCGAGAATGGTACAAAAAGGTGTAGATAGAGGAAGGCTTGCCTGGCTGAGTGGCTGTAACATCAGTGATGATGTATTTTATTTAATTAACTACGGTACGGCTTAAAATATAATTAGAATATTATTATTTAAATGAGATATTGAAATTTATATTAATAATTTTATTTTAATTATTTTAATAAAATAAATTTAAATATTTTATTAAAATATCATTCTTACTATATTTCAGAATTAGAATACCATAAACGAGTTTTTAAAAATATGATATTTTTTAAAAGTTCGTACAATCAATACTTCAATATTTAATATATAATTTTTTTATTTTTATAAATTTAATTTTACAAAAGTTTTATTTTAAAAATTTAAATTATTAATTTTATAATTTAAAATATAAAATTTAATCAATTTTATAAAATATTTATAGAAGTTGTTAGGTGAAAATAGCCTGCCCTTTAACACCAACCTGATTTTCATTGATGAACCAGTAGCCTTTTTATTCTCACATCTAGAATACCTTTTTAGATTACTTTATTGATTTTTTTTATATTTAGATTGCTTTATTAATTCTTTACATCTAGATTGCTTTTTTGATTGGCAACATTTTAGACTGCTTTATGAATTTGTACTTTTAACAGCTTTCTAGCAAATTCGACTTTCATAAAGTCCCTGCCTGTACTATTTGTGGCTATGTTCACACGCATATGTATTAATCCTTACAGTCTTGTGTACATAATGCCCTATTCACAAACGTGTTATGCTATTATGGCTTAATTTTTTCTTTATTTCAAATTAGTAATTTCTAAATTAAATTATGTTCACTTATCTTTACATATTTCTAATTGTTTAAAAAATATTATGTATATAAAAGGGAGTGTACATTTCTTCCACATTAGAAAACATTTGTTTAAAATAATTTAAAGTATGTATAAAATTTATATATATATATCATTATTCAATTATTTTCATCAAGATTTGAAAAATAAAATACCACCGGCTAGTTCAATTAAAAAAATGGTAAACCGACCTATGAATAATAAATCTGCTACATATAACAAAAAATAATTAAAAATTAATCAAATCTGGTCGAAGATGGTTTTCCAATTGAGATGGGCTGGATTAGATTTCATTGAAAATTGGGTATTGATTTTTGAGTCGAACCAGATTCCCAATATTAAGTTCAGCGCTGCTGTTATATATACGTGCTTGGACATATATTTTTGGTGCCTACATGACTAGGATAAGAGAAATGATAAAAAAAAAAAAAAAAGAAAATTTCTTCTCTCAACGTAGAGAACACGTTCTCCTAAAGACGTATGGCTGTCATTTTTCTATTTGGATGTCCATGTTCTGTTTTTCTAAACTTTTAGGTTATTTTGGATTCGGATTTCGTTCAAAAAAATACAAAAACCTGATGACCACGCTTGAGTCTCTTAGTACCCCACATGTTCCTTTTTTAGAAGCTCATGTCCTTTTTTTAGTAGGTATGATCGAACTTGTGGGATCTAAGGGCTCAATGGTTGTGAGAAGTCTTTGATTTATACTCGGGAATTGACTTTCACCTAGCTTTCACGTATTGTCAATGAAATTTGAGATATCATTTTTTGTTCATACACACTGTCTTTAAAGATATATATACATTTTTTAAATTATTAAAAAAATTATAATATAAAAATTAAAGTAAAAAAAAGAAAAATAATAAAGTCGAATTTAATTACTTGAATTAAATTTAAATCTCATCTTTAAAAATATTTTCACTTTCATTATACAAGATGCGATTATTTTTCAGGAGACAATAACCTCTTCTAATATTAATGTGTAACCAGAGGTTAGGTTGCTTGACAAAACTAATGATTAATCTTAATTAAACCTAGCAAATAAATTCAAAAGTGAGAAGAAAAAAAGAGAAAAATACACATGGTGATGCACTAGGGCACATCTAGCAATGTTTTCGGAAGGACGTGACTAGAGGTGGGCATTGGGTGGGGCAATTTGGGTTGGGGCAAAATTCTCTCAACCCAATTGAACCCAATCTCTTATTAAGTTAGTCAAACTCTAGCCAAAAAATTCTTCAAACCAACATTCTTGGGTTGGAATTATTCGGTTTCACTTTGGTGGATTAGTTTGGGTTAGGATGGGGACAAACGAACGTGAGGCGAGCGGTGAAGTGAGGGTGAGGTTCGATTGACTATTGAGAACTCAAAGTGTCAAAGTATGATGATTAAATAAGAGATGAGCCAAAATGAGGAGAGGCGAGTCAAGACAAGGTGGGAAGAGGTAAGGGATTAGCGTTGACTGTTGGAAACGACGAGACAACGAACGAGACTTGTAACTCGTGACAGAGGGAGTCGAGGGACCGAGGGTTCAAGACGAGGGAGGGAGGAGTGGTGTTGGTTTGCTGAAGTTGAGCTGCCTCTTACCTGCTTATGCTTGCAAAAGTTTTAGGGCAAGCTAAAAAATAACATCATTTTGCAAAACGATATTGTTTTATAATATCAGAATTCAGCAAATATATATATATGCATAAGAATTGAAAAAATATATATATACGTAAATTTTGTTGGGTACCCGCGGTAACCCAATGGAGAGGGGACAGAAATTCAGCCCCATCCAATTTACCCCATCTTAAGCCAAAATATTATAAAATATTTATTTTAACCCATTTTAACCCGATCCAATTTTTTTTTTTTTTACGGTTTGGGGCGGATTGAACCAGTTTGACCAGATTCAATGCCCACCCCTAGACGTGACAATGGGAGAAGGTTGCAAAGTCATAATTGCTAGAGGATAATTTAAAAAATAATTAATTATTATAATTAATATTTATTTATCTATTTTTAAATATTAAATAACATTTATCCTAATCACTTTAAATGAGAAATGTTTTTCACATGTGTTTAGATTAGGCAATCTATTCATAAGATTTATGTATTAATTTTAAACCTTTCTTTAAGTGTTTGATGGGTTATTGGTGACGATGAAAATCATATCACGTTAAGTTGTGCCTGTGTAGAGTTAAAAAGTACAAATGGCATTTCTCCTTTAAATATCACAACATGACAACTTTTTGCAAATCCTACTTCAAAAACAGTAATATTATTCCGACAAATAAATTTTGCATATTAACTGTATAAACTCTCATATTTTCTCTCACTTCAAAAATCACATACCATTAACAATTTACTTCGAAAACAGGTACTTAGAGTGGTCTAGATGGATATGTATAGGAGACAGATTCAATGGATTGGTCCACGAGTGGCTTCACGAACAGCAGTAAGGGTGCGGTGACAATTGTGACAGCCACACCCTGCTAGCTACGCCAAAAAGCCTGGCAATGTCTGCCATGGGAAATGTTGCAATTTGAAAGCAATGGCAGACACAGTGATAGCAAACAAATTATTTTACTGAATACACTTAATGAGGTGAGGTGCATCGGAATTATAGACTCCCATCATCTTCGATTCGGAGGGTCACTTTTTAAGCGACAAGATCTTCCTTTTTCTACAACTCTCTTGACCATTTCGGCACGCTCTTTAATTGGCCCTTTTTCTTCTCTCTTCAATTTCTTAAATTTAATTTGAAATATTTTTTAATAGATGGTTTATTATGGCTACAAAATTTTATACTATCATCATCTCATCTCATATAATGAAGGAGACAAAATTAAAAGAATATTACATGATGCTGAAGGCCAAGTGATATGGATTATGCTTAACACTGCAGTTCAGTACGAGGAAAAATGGGAGCTTAGCCAAGAAATGCTTGTTTTTCTCCTTGATGACATCTGGATGGCAGTCAACCCCAAAAATTACTATACTATGCGAAAGATTTACCTCTCCAATGTCTCCCTCAAATCCAATCAATGTAGCTAAGAAAATGAAGAAAATATATTTGTCTTCTGTTGAAATTTATAAAGCATTATTAGCTAGCCAAAATATAAATAGGGCCATAGTACTTAGTCCGTGTAGGTAAAAACATATTGATGTGACCCATTGTCTTGTAGTTTCAGGATTAGCAAAGAGTGAATTCACATAAATACTTTATATAGGTCGTTGTTTCAGTGTGGAATGTGTATTTTATATCAATACTTTATTACATTATAAAAATTTTTTACTTTCATAATTTTTTACTTTAAAAAATTAAATCAAAATATATGTAGATTATTTTTTTATTTTTTTTACTTTTGAAGATTTTTTAATAGTCTCCATGTAGTACTAACTGATACTTTAAAATTTGCATAATAACTATTTTTTTAATGAGAATATTCTTAACAACATTTAAGTAATTCTTACTAAGAATGTAGTTATTTGAAGTAGTAAGCAAATATTAAATTCATATAATTCAATTTTGTCATGCTTTATTTTTATTTAAAGTTAAATAAAACTTTTCACAATATTTTCTTAATACTACATATATCT
The DNA here is from genome assembly GCA_037013595.1 of Dicorynia guianensis. Lineage (NCBI taxonomy): Eukaryota > Viridiplantae > Streptophyta > Magnoliopsida > Fabales > Fabaceae > Dicorynia > Dicorynia guianensis. The sequence goes on from JASUAB010000010.1 coordinate 33,278,925, forward strand.
ATTATATTAATATTTTTTATTTTTTATATTTTACCATATCATTGTACACATAATCAATATATGTGTCTAGCCAGTTAGAGCCTGATTATTAACTTGCTCCGTTATGTGTTGGATCAAAGAATTGCAGTTCAAGTAAGAAGATCCCCCCTCTTCAACAGCTTTACGAGCCATTTCTCCAAGCTCTCTCGCCCTGCTTCTCCTCTGTTTACCTTCCTCACCTTTGTCCATCAGCAGCTCAATAGCCTTCTTCAAATCCTTTCTCTTCACCAACACTCCATCACCATTCTCTGTCTCCCTAAAATCCACAGAGGCTTCAACCCCAATCCTCACACCAATCTTCAGCACTTGCATAATTAGCTTCTCATTATAGAACTGATCGGCATTCACTGGCCATGTTATCATGGGAACTCCTGCTGAAACTCCTTCCAGCGTGGAATTCCAGCCACAGTGCGTTAAGAACCCACCAGTTGCAGGATGTGATAGTATCTCAACCTGCGGTGCCCACCCTCGAATAATGAAACCTCTCCCTTTGATTCTCTCTTGGAAATTCTCCTCTGCTAGCCATTTCTCTAATTCGGTTGAGTAATCATTTTTTCTGATTACCCAAACGAATGGATGATTTGATTCTTCCAATCCCAAAGCAATCTCCTTTAGTTGCAAAGCTGGAAGGCGAATCAGACTTCCAAAACAAACATAGATGACAGAGCTCAAGTTATTGGAATTAAGAAATTTCAAGCACTCAGATTCATCATCCATGGAGGCCTTACCATCTTTTTTGTCAAACAAAGAAAGTGGCCCTAGACACCAAATTTTCTTCACCACTTTCTCATATCCATTCACATACGTTTTCTCTAACTCTTCGAAAGTATTGACCACTATCCCTTGGGCAGAAAGTTCAGCCGCTTTAAATTGATCCTTTGCGTCTTTCAAAGCTGAACATTGTAAGTCAGGTAACTGGGCCTTGGTGAATTGAATTTTATCAGGCAAGTCAGGTACTTCAAATGGCTCTGACATTGAGGTGACAGCCTCATGAACCTTGGACCTGTGAATACAATGTGAGCACAACAGAGTGAAGCAAGGAACTGTATGGAACACAACCCTCGGAATATTGAACTTCGATGCAATATTGCACGTCCAAGGAAAGCATAGATCAGAAACCATGCAACTGGGCAATGTTTCCAATTCTGTCAGCCATTTTTCAAGTGGTTCTTTTAGCATATTACTAGCTGCAAAAAACAGGGGTTGGTATGCAGGGGAAGGCAGGGTGTCCAAGTTTTCGCACCCTTCTGGCAATCCTGCTTCTACGCAAGGAAATGGTAGTAAAAGGAACTGGGTTTTATGGTTTGAGGCTTTTTCTTGCTCAAGGAAGTTGCTAAACCGCGCTGCATTAAGGGGGGTGAGGACGATGGTAACTTGTACGCCATGTCCTGCAAGAACCTTGGCCATGTTTGTGAAGGGGATGAGATGGCTTTGGGACATCAAGGGAACAAGAAGAAAGTGAAGCTGGTGAGTTTGGGAAGCCATGGGAGTAACTGAGTAGGTGAGAACTTGTCTGTAATGAGTTCACGAGTTCAATGATCAAGAACTTAAGAGGGATGGGGCCTGTAATTTTGCTCGCCAGCTTCCACGGTCTTTTGATGTTCCGACGAGACAGCAGATGGCCAACCATTCCCTACCCAAAAGGGGTCCGAGCCAACCGTTCCGATCTAATAGGTCTCCTCGCAAATTGTATTTCATAGAGTAAAATGCGATACAAATTGTTATAAGTAAAAATTTGAATATAAATATAAATAAATAAAATTTAAGAAATTTTAGTTTTTATTTTCTCATTTTTTGTTAACTGATTCTAATTAGATTTTATACTTTAGTCAAGTTAAATTTTTCTTTGTAATCTTGAACACCCCCACTTATTAATTATTATTAACTTGAAAGCCAAGATAATTAATTGTGTTTACTAATTATGGAAGCGTAACATCCAACTAAATTTAGTTCAGTTTACTATTTCATTTTCTATTATTTATTCGTTTTGTTTTAGATTTTTCTTCCTTACTTGTTTTATTCTATTGTCCGTCAATTTATAACAACTTAAGTATATATGATTTGAGTTATGCTATTCCGTCTAATTAAGTTTTATTAAATATTTATTTAAAAAATTTTAATTATAAAATTATTGAATTTAATAAATTAAATTGAGATTTAATAAATTTATAATCTATATTTAAATTTTTCAATATTTAATCTCACTTATAAAATGGGACAAACTTTTTTCATTTAATTTTGGAGCGTTTTCTAATTTTTTAAACAACATTTTCTTTCCTTTACTTAAAACATTAATAATACTTATTTTATATTTTTTGTTTGAAAACATTTATTATCGTGTATCTATTTTTTTAAACACCATTAACCATATTTTATAACATTTTTTTCTTTTTTTTAATTTCAATTCTATACGAACTTCTAAGGTTTAGCAGGTTTTAGATCCTTTTTTGTTTGATGATTGAACCAGCTTCTTGAACATGAGTGCGGTAAGAAGGAACCAATGTGAAATTCTAAAGGGAAGATAGTGGCAAAGGATGAATTTTATTTTATTTTCATAAATTAAAATTTGTAAAAAATTATTTAAAAGTTTAAATTATTAAATTTACAGAATTTTATAATCTGGTTGTCATCCTCTATTGTGTTAATTTTGTCTGTTTTCGTGAATATGACATTTCCAAAAATAAAAATGTCATAAGAAAGAAATATTACGGCATCCAATTCTTTACGTTGCGTTACTTGAAAAAGTCTTGACCATTAAGATGAAATATCTGTGGCAAAGACTGAGTGCTTTGAAGTTTTCCAAGCTCCGTCTACAACTAGGGCATTAAGTCATGTGGATGATTGAAAAAGTATACATATAACATATGTATGCAATTTAAGCAGTGTATTCCTAGCCTTAACAATAAGGCCCATGATAATTGAAATTAGTCTTTAGGGAAAAAAAAAAGTCCCTATAGTTAAATCCTATCAATTTCAAGGTTGACCCACATAGGAAATTTGGGTGTTATGATTTTGTTAGAGGTTTAAGTAGATTAGATCACATGAATGGTCTTGTGTTCAACGCATAGAAGGAAGGGTATGACACATGGAGGTCTTCTATGGTTCAACGTAGCTAGTTAAATGCCCCTTAATTATATACATCTTGGATCCAATCTTTTTATTTTCATATAATTTTTATTAAATTTATCAGATTTTATATATTAAATTATAAAATTCAACTAAATAAAATATACTTACAAAGTATGAGTTTCGAAATTAAAAAAAAAAATGTGCCGTGCATCAAACACACAAAAACCAAACAAGCAACCAATATAACAATTTAAAAGAAGAAACACACGAACAAAGAAGCAATGGTTCCATGATCCTCGAACTTACATGCATGAAGGTAAATCCTTAACACCATAGCGTAAGCATTTGTTTTGTTTTTTTTGGGAACATTGAGAAATCATAGCCCCAACTTAACCTGAATCTTTATATAAATTTTTTCATCCATCCCAATCACATTAGCTAAGCTTAAGTTGCATATGGAATTGCTATCCATTGTAACTTCGCTTCGGTTTAACCTCCTGATACGTTGTGTAGTATGTCTTCAATTAGTAGACATGTTGTGGTAAGAAGACCCACCTTCCTCTATTGCTTTGTTTGCCATACCCGCATACTTCCAAGCTCTTTCTCTTTTCTTTACATTTTCCTCACCTTCCCCCATTACCCTCTCAATGGCCTCCTTGAACATTTCCCTCTTCACCTGAACACCGAACATCTCTCCGGACTGCACAACACTTTCAGATGCCACCCTCACTCCAGTCGCCACCACTTGAACAACGAGCTTCTCATTTAAAAACTGCTCAGCAAACAGGAAATGTCGCCAACGGCACACCAGCACACCTTCCAAGGTGGAATTCCACCAACAATGTGTTAAAAACACTCCTATGGCCTTGTGTGACAATATTAACATTTGTGGCGCCCAACCCCATATCAAAAGTCCTCTCCCTTTCACCCTCTTCTCAAATCCATCTTCTGACAGCCACTCTTCCATTTCCTCTCTTCTATATACACCCCTTTGCACCCAAATGAATGGCCTGTTTGTAGCTTCCAATACTAAACCAAGCTCTATCAACTGTGCAGGTGTTACGCGACTTAGGGTACCAAGACACACATAAATTACTGAGCTTGGGGCCATGAATCAAGCCACTTTACATTTTGGCTTTCATCAATTGGGTTTCTCTTACCTCTTTGAGCCTTGTCCAAGTTGTCCTTGTTTGATAGTGATACAGGGCCAATACACCATACCTTATGTCCTGTAACCCTTATATACTCTTTAACATATTCTGCTTCCAATTCGTCAAAACTATTGACTACAATCCCATATGCTTCTGCTTCAGCTGCTTTAACTTGCTCTTGGGAAGTCATCTAGTTCTTATTGAAGCCAAGATGGAGTGGCCGGGAAGCTGAGATCTTCTCAATTCAATTCTATCAGGCATTCCGGGAACAATGAATTGCTCCGAATCAGTGACAGTCTCGTAAACCTTAGATTTATGTAAATTGTACTGGCATAAGAGGTTGAAACAATCAGTCCCATCGAATATTATTCTTGGAACTTCAAATTTTCTGGCTATATCAGCAACACATGGAATGTATCTGTCAGATATTATGCAGCTGGGAAAGGGTTTAAGCTTCTCAAAAAGTTCTTCTATGGGCTGCTGCAACATGTATATGGCCTTAGAAAAGTTTACTCGTAAATCCATGGAAGGCAGAGTGTCTAAGCTCTCACATCCCTCTGGTATTCCAGCCTCAGCATTTGGGAACTGAACATTTAAAACTTGGATGGTTGAACCAGATTGGGCCTCTCTGTCAATGGTGGCTCTGCATCGGATGGCATTGAGGGGTGTGGTGACAATGGTCACTGTCACATTTCGTCGTGCGATCAACTTGGCCATGTTCACCATGGGAAGAAGATGGCCTGGAGCCATTAAGGGTATAAGCACAAAGTGAAGCTGCAGGCATGACGGTGTAGAACCGATTGCAGGGTTTTGTGTCATGGGGAGAGAAGATGGAAGGCAATTCCGATGAGTTTCAAATTAGGATATGGACGAAATTTCTGCCGTGTCCGTCCAATTGATTGAATGGCCTTGTGGGCTGGTTTATGTTGTTCCTTCCTATCAGACCAGTGACGTAAGAGCCAACGCTTTCCTTTTTTTTTTTTTTTGGTGAAAACAGCCAAGGTTTTATGAAAACAGAACTGGCAAATAATAATTTACTCCACAAATTAATTGTTATTTTATGAATTTCCTTTTTCAATTGTTAATTTTTTTAAATTAAAATAATATTAAATATTTTAAATTTTATTTTCACCATAATTATTATTTTTATTAAATACTTAATTAAATTGATATCTCTCTAAGTTATTTTATAAAAAAGATAAATTAATACATGAGAAAGTATTTAGAATTATTTAATTGTTTTTTTAATTTTTATATATTTTTTAAATTATAATGGATCATATTGTTTAGAAACGTGATTTTAATAATTTTATTATTATTTTAAAAGAATAATATTTTTAGATATTATTTGCGTTGAAATTTATTTTCTTATTTCTCGTTTAATTATTTTTTTATCTAGTATCATGGTACTACTTTGCCTCAATGTATTAGAGAATTCAAATTCAAAAAGTCCTAATTACTTATTATCATCGTCCTTAACAGAAGAGCAATCCAAATGAAGGAGGAAACCAGAGAATGTTTGCCGATGAAAAGAAAGCACCTCTTCTAAGAAAGCATCTCTTCTACATGGCTTTAACTAGTTTCTATTTTGACCCAGAAGTCAGCAACCACACAAAAACCCAAAAAGCAATATGAACGAAGTCCAGGTAGAATTTGAGAAAACGTGCAGAGCACATAGTTCAAATAATATTAACAGTACGAATATTGCTTACTGACAAGCTATGTTCATAACGACAATCTTAAGAATTATAATAAAAACAGTAAGTATCCAATATTATATTGGTTAAGAAGAGAATACTTTTTTTTTTTTTTGGTCTACAAGAAGCACTGCTTTACATACTTCCCTGAGTGCTCCACCCTACGAATTTCAGTGGCGTCCCCCTTGACCTCTGCACATTCTTTTTGTGGGTTAAAAGAGGTATAGTCACAAGGCCATTTTATCAATGATGCACACTTAATTTTGAGAAGGTACTAGTTCAATATAACCGTGTAGAATAGTAAAATAGAAGCATTGAGCTATTCAAAGAAAGTTGCAGGTATATGCGCATGTGTGTTTGTCTTATTGTATGTGATGGGAGACAGAGGGAGAGAAATAATCAGGTTGTGATACCAATGCTAAATGATCAAATCAACTAATGCAAGCTCGTTATCATGCCAAATTTATACCTTGGACTTTATTTTCTGAACTCCTTGCTCCCGCCTGTTTCACAAAGAGTTTGACTTGAATTGCTGCATCTAAACCAGGGGAGACTACTGGCGCATAATTGACGTAAGTCAGAAGAATTCTTGACGTTTCTAGCAAGGACTATTACAGTTTGCATAAAAATTGAGAAACGCACCAGTGACAGATTGTAACATCTTATTAATCTTTTAATACAAACTACAAACCAAGAAAGGCACCTGCCCTATCACATTTGAGCATACTTGTAATTGTAAAGTAAAAAATGTCCCTCCGTTTACCACTAAAATTTGGGACTTAACTGTCTCTACTTCTACCAAAACACTCTGCCTTTAGCCAAAGAAAATCACACGCATGTTGTTCTATATTTATGTACATAAAAATAAAATAGAAAACCTATTGAAAGCTACCCAGCTGACTACAGCATTGTACAGAAAATGTAGGTAAGGATTAAACTAAAAGAAGAGAAGCCATCGAGTGCACGGTCTCCACTAATCAAGTAAATGGAATGATACATTAGATTGTTTACTGCATTCATCTGCAATATAAGCACAGCGAATTATCAAGGTCAAATCCTTGCAAACATCCCACACAAACATCTGTGGAAGGAAACAAAAGCAAAGAGGACACTAAAACAGGTCATATTTAAAAAGAAATCTAAACAAGAAGTAAGAATCCAATGACCAAAGATGCACCAAATGTTACCAAAATAACTCCATCCTTTCTTTTGAGGAACATTGTTTGCACCAAATTCTTTCCTCTGTTTCACTTAGTCAGCATCATCACCAGGAATCCCCTTCTCTAAGTTGGTTTTCAACAAATATGATAGCCCTAAAACCTGATAAAAAAAGGGTTCAAAAGAAAAACATAAATATAGATAATACTGATATACCATTAACAAGTTAAGAAAATGTTCTCTTGGCAACTCGTCCCTCCATATTGCTGCAAAGCAGAATTATTTTGATCCCTTGAAATTGAATCAAGTTGCTCCTGTCCAATTGGAAAATCGCCAGTGGAGGGTGGAGGAGGTTTTACAGTTCCTAACACTTAAAAGCATCAATCATCAGTGAAGTCAAAACAATTACAATAACATCCTTTTAAGCTAGAGAATTTCCATATTATATGTAGCTGATCAGAACTATTAGGTCTTCTCATGGTTGATCTTTTACGTCTTTAAGCAAAAACAATACTTAGATGTTATACCAAACACTAAATAAATCGTTCAACAACTACTAGAAATGACAGCCAAACCAGCTTATCTAACTTAAGTTATTAACTCATAAACAGTAAATAGTTTATGACAAATAAGCAAACCTTTCATCTTCCAGGCAACAGAATGACTAAACTAAATTAAAAAGGGTAGGAAAGACATAAAATTTCAAGCAGCGAGCACATTCACAACCACTATTGTAATGGTACAGTATACACAAACTTGCTATATGCAGCATATTTCAGCTACTATTTATATAACTTCTGTTCAGTGATCATAACTATAACATACTTAATTAGTTCAGATGCCAACAAAAGATAGCATATAAATATTCATAAAACAGACTATAAGCAAAAGACCAATAACATAACGTTGTTACATCAACTAGATTGAGAAAAAGAGGATTATTTGTTTTCTTTTATCTTCTTCGCTAGCTCTGATAAGCAGAGCCAATTTATTTTACACCATTAACTTGCTAAAATTACAATATCTCCATTGAACCCAAAGTGGACATAACATGATTTATAACCCACCCCTGCATATAAAAAGGACAGATTATTGAATCATTACAAGCTTAAGCTGCATAACAAAATAGGAACTAGCCTGAATTAAAGGTGAATGATACTGCACTAAGAATAGTTGGAACAACCCAAAATTCGAGACTAATTATTCAGCAATTACAAGCAAACTTGTTGCATTATGATGTTTTCTATTACTTTAAACTAGGAAAAATAAAATAAGAGAAAAATGTTTACACACTTCTTCAACTTTAAGACATTTATAAGTATATCTCTCAACAACAAAGGTCAGCAAGTATACCATTTCAATTAATGAAACAAAGTAAACATACCATTTCATTCATATACTTTAATATTATCTTATCACAAAAAATTCTAAGGCAATAGCTATATGAAATTGTATATCCTATATCACTAATTCATGAAAAAATTACTATATAATATAATTAAAGTGGAAACATTTTTCTTAAAAAATAATAATAAAAAACATAAAATTAGAAATTAATTCCTTGAATTACAACCATCATATTTTTTTTAATTTACATTTATCTAAATAATTAATAAGAAATTATCATATATATTAATAATTACATATAATTTTAGTGTCATGTAATTATTAATATTTAAGTATAAATTAATAAAAGAAGTATATTTATATTATTTTAAAAATTGAATATATATGTTTATATTTTTTTTAATAAATAATTGAACAGATTTATTTAGTGACTTTAATAAATAAAAAATTTACATTTACAAATGACGTAGAGACAAAGAAATTTTTCTCAAAAAATAATTTTGATCCTAATATTTGCTTTCTTGGGACTTGTTTTTTTGGGATTGATTAGTATCTCTGTTCATGAATTGGATGCAGTCCACTTCCACCACAAGTCCTACACCGTTGTGGCCATTAGATTTGTTTTTTTTTTTGGTAATAACAGGAGCCATACATTGGACATTAAACTTTTGACAGTGTTTCTAAATGAAAATGGTTGGTACTTCTTGTTCCACGACACTGGTGGCAATCATAAATATGTAGAACGCAGAAGATAAGCAAATTCAGAGGTAGGTCTCACCTTGAATCTTTGAATACCGGAGGATTCGAAAGTAAATTACAATAAGTCCAAATTCTCCGATTTACTAGCTATTCTTGCATTCAGGAATAACAAGCTTAGGTACGGGATGAATATTTGAACTCGCGATGATAATCACAAAAATTGAGGGTCGTGAACCTCACCGGCTTGCGCACCACCAAGAAAGCTTCGAACTGGGTCACGAGCTGCAGGCTTTGAAAGGGGCGTTGAAACCGAAGCATGCTTGACTTTGAAGCAACGAACGCGTCGAACTCAGGAAGATGGTTCTTACCCCATAATGGGTTCTTCTGTGAACGGAGTAAATGAATTCCGGTATGGTATCGCGTGGGGTGAAGAGAACGGTAGCCAAAAATGGGTTTTCTGGTGTGGGAGTGAATGGGTTTATCGGAGGGGAAGTGGGGTGGCACGAAGGGCCCGTGGTTTTTCTCCTTTCTCTCCGCCCAAATCTTTTCACCCAAAAAAAATTTTCTATAATTTTTAGTTGTAATAATTAATACTATTATACTTTTAAATTGTAATAATTTACATATTCCACTAATTTTTCATCCAAAAACTAACGGCACCCACTGTTGTTCCAGTTCTCTCGCCGTTCATCCACCGGAACCACATCAACTCTACTTCTCAAGCACTGACTCACTACAACCCCACCCCACCAAACCCATCACTCCAATGAAATCACATCAACTATGGTAGCAAGTCCACATCTCGCACTATTAGAAAAAAAACTTAGTTACCGGTAAGATAGCAAGGAAATCGGCAAGAAAGTTAAAAACTTGCCAAACGCACAACAAGAGGATAAACCCCGCAACTGAGACTGTAGTTTAAGTGCGAGAACACATGGGGAGCCTTCAAGAATTTCACAGAGACCTCTGAACTGTTACATTCTGCTCTGGAACACCACAATGAAAAAACCCAACAAACTATACACAATCGTAAGGCTCTAAGCAAACCCATCTTAGAATATGGCCCAAACTGAAGTCTCTAACACGTATTGGTAACCATTAAGGAGTAATAGAAAGACATTTTCTGGGTACTGTGCAGAAACCTATTGGAGAGCGTGACGAACGAACAGTGGGGAAGAGAGGGAGAGAGAGGACTGGAACATCAGAAGAAGAATGTTGCCGATACTGTGATTTGGATGGAAAAGTACAAGAAAATTAAATTATTACAATTTAAAAATATAATAGTATTAATTATTATGGTTAAAAATGTGGGTAAATACAAAAGAATTTCTTATATTTTAGTCAATCTTTTCGTAATATTATATTTCCGAGGGAAATGAATCTCTAGTAAAAAATCTTAGTCTTCTATTTTTTTTTATTTTTATAAAAATAACATCTTGGATGATTATATATGATGAAATTTATTATTTTTAATTTTTTTAATTATTATTTTTTTGGTCTAAAGTCACCGATATAATTCATAGACTACAAGGAATCCTAATCTGGTATGTAAAATTATTTGGCATGCATTTAAGATAGATCTAAATTTGCAATAAATTTTCGTAATAGATCCAGTCACAAAACAACCTATTTTTTCACCACCCAAAATGCACTGCAAATTTGTCATAAAGTTATTGTAAATTAGTAATGGAATACATTTCATTGTAAATTCCATTACAACGTGGCCCATGAGCTTCTACAGATGGATTTTTCTTGAATTTGGACTACTGTTTTAAAATGTCTGAGAAGACTTGATGCTTGTGCATAATTTGTCAAGAGCAGCCAATGTCATTTGGTGAATTTCTCCAAAAGTCATAGCAATGAATTATTTGTTGATAGCAGCAGCCATCTTTTTAAGTTCTGGTTGTAACTCTGATACCATTAACTGAGGACCCTTGGATTCCTTCCAGCCACCCCTTTATCCCAAAGGCAAAGGAAGCAATACATGGTAAATTGGCCCTCGTTCATCAGCGATCCATTCACATTGTAATGCAAGAGGGACTTAATCTGCAGAAACATTGAGGAGGAAGATGGTCAAGTCATAATGAGCATTTCCATTAAAAATTGTGAAGATGCTCTGATCTAGAATAAAACAGGTTATTGGTTTTATGTGATTCATTTGGTTCATTTGTTAGCTCTAAAACTTTACTGTCCTATTTGTAAGATAATTGCTGATTCAGACCATTTCCTTAACATTTGGAACCTCTTGTGGTCTCTGAAAATTTCACAAAAGATTAAGCTTTTTATATGGAGGTGGCTACATGAGAGTTTACCCGTGGAAGCAAATCTGCACTTTAGAATTCCCAATATTTCTGCCCTATGTCAGATATGCAAGGAAGCTGTTGAATCTCAAGTCACTACATGGTTTTGTGTCCAAAAGCTATCCAGGTGTGGTCTTTGTCTCCTCTAATGCTTAGGCCTAATTTCTTTCCTCAATCTTCTGGTTTCTAGTGGTGGAGAGCTCTTGTCAATGACTTTCATGGATTGCAAAATGGTAAAGAAAAGATTGGATTGGCAGCGTGAATCATGTAGCAGGTATGGAAAGTCTGTAACAGCTTTAGTTTCTCTAGTGAAAATTTATCTCCTCTTATAATTGTTGATCAAGCCTATAAAATTCATGAGGAGTTTTGCTCTGTTCACTTAGGTAGAAATTAGTAATTCTATTGTGTTGTTTGGGTAGAATCAAAAGTTTCTACGGTGATTTTTTAGCTTGTGGTTTTCCTACAGAACTATTGGGTTATTCCCTTATATTTTGATCTGTGTAGTAGTCGGTTGTTTTGATCACCGGCCTACATCTCTTATATCATTCTTTTATCAATAAATTTACCTTTCGTAAAAAAAAAAAAGAAAAAAATTGAGGAACTGCCTCTTGATATTTCTAACTTGTCCACACATGAAGTGCTGGCTGCTTCCACTTAACTGCAAGGAAATCATTAATATTTTTTTTTTAAAAAAAACTTCACTAAATACATGTATAACTTAATTTAACAGTTTAATATTTTAGTAAAATTTTTATAAAATTCATCGATTTGTAAAAACAGAGTTACATTGAAATGAGATTTGAAAAAAATAAAAAACACCTTTCACCCCTATCAAAGGCCAACGTGGCTAGGTTATGCCCCTCAACCATTTGCATTGTGGATCAAACTCAAAAGCAAAAAGTTCACCCAAAAAAAAAGGCAACCATGTAACAATTTAGAAAGAAAAACACGGAGACACACAAATACCAAAAAGCAATAATTCCTAGTACCAAATATAAAATACAATGATTCCAGTATCCTCGAAGCTCAGTTGGTTACATGTGCATGAAGGTAAACCCTAGCATAAGCATTTGTGTTTTTCTATGGAACATTCAGAAATCATAGCCACAACTTAACCTGAATCTTTATTTAATTTTTTTCACTCATCTCAATCCAAGCTTAAGTTGCACTGCAATTGCTTTCCACTGTAACTTAAAATTAACGTCTTGATATGTTGAGTATGTCTTCAATTAATAGGGACATGTTGTGGTAAGAAGATCCACCTTCCTCTATTGCCCTTTTTGTCATGTCCGCACACTTCCTAGCTCTTTCTCTTGTCCTAACGTTTTCCTCACCTTCCCCCATTACCCTCTCAATGGCCTCCTTAACCATTTCCCTCTTCACCTGAACTCCGAACATCTCTTCCTCTCCAAAGTGCACAACACTAGCAGATCCCACCCTCACTCCAATCTCCGCCACTTGAACAACGAGCTTCTCATTTAAAAACTGCTCAGCAAAAAGAGGAAATGTCGCCAATGGCACACCAGCACAAATCCCTTCCAAGGTGGAATTCCAGCCACAATGTGTTAAAAACACTCCTATGGCCTTGTGTGACAATATTAACATTTGTGGCGCCCAACCCCAGATCAAGAGTCCTCTCCCTTTCACCCTCTCCTCAAATCCATCTTCTAACAGCCACTCTTCCATTTCCTCTCTTTTATATGTACCCCTTAGCACCCAAATGAATGGCCTATTTGTAGCTTCCAATCCTAAACCAAGCTCTATCGACTGCGCAGGTGTTACGCGATTTAGGCTACCAAGACACACATAAATTACTGAGCTTGGAGGCCACGAATCAAGCCACTTAACATATTGGCTTTCATCAATTTGGTTTCTCTTACCTCTTTGAGCCTTGTCCAAGTTGTCCTTGTTTGATAGTGATACAGGGCCAATACACCATAACTTGTGTCCTGTTATCCTTTTATACTCTTTAACATATTCTGCTTCCAGTTCTTCAAAACTATTGACTACAATTCCATATGCTTCAGCTTCAGCTGCTTTAACTTGCTCACGGCAAGTCGTCAAGTTCTTAGTAGAGCCAGGATTGAATAAGCCGGGAAGCTGTGATCTTCTCAATTCAATTCTATCAGGCAGTCCGGGAACAATAAATTGCTCCAAATCAGCGACAGCCTCATAAACCTTAGACTTACCTAAATTGTACTGGCATAAGAGGTTGAAACAACTAGTCCCATCGAATATAATTCTTGGAACTTCAAATTTTCTGGCGGTATCAGCAATACCTGACATGTATTTGTCAGATATTATGCAGCTGGGAAAGGGTTTAAGCTTCTCAAACAGTTCTTCTATTGGCTGCTGCAACATGCACATGGCCTTAAAAAAGTTTACCTGTAAATCCATGGAAGGCAGAGTATCTACGCTCTCACACCCCTCTGGTATTCCAGCCTCAGCATTTGGGAACTGGACAGTTATAAGTTGGATGGGTGAACCAGATTGGGCCTCTCTGTCAATGATGGCTTTGCATCGTATGGCATTGAGGGGTGTGGTGACAATGGTGACTTTCACGTTCCGTCGTGCCATCAACCTGGCCATGTCCACCATGGGAAGAAGATGGCCTGGAGCCATTAAGGGTATGAACAAAAAGTGAAGCTGGCATAAGGATGTTGAACCGATTGCAGGTTTTTGCGTCATGGGGAGAGAAGATTGAAGACAATTCAGATGGGTTTCAAATCAGGATGTAGATGGAAGCTTTCTGCCGTGTTCGTTCAATGGATTGAGTGGTCTTATAGGCAAGTTCACGCTGTTCCTTCCTGTCGGACCAGTGACGTAAGAGCAAACGTTTTATGAAACCGAACTGCAAAATACATATTACGATCCATGGGGATGCGGTGTACACCTATCTATACTTGATTACTCGGGGTAGGCTGACGTGTATGTTCAGAATATTCCAAATTTAGCTCAGGGATTGCGGCAGTGTTTATGTACGCTGTTGGCTACTTAGATGAATCAAAACCACTCGATTTTCCCCGGGGGGGGGGGCCTCCTTGAGATCATCAAAGAAGAATAATGCTGCAGCTACGTTGCTGCAGCGCGAGAGACGTGGTCCATCTCTTTGTAGTTCAAAATAAATATAAAAAATTAAAAATAAATAAATAAAAGAGATAATAAGTATAAAAGAAAGTATAAAAGTAAGGATGTAAAAATAACAATGCTCGTCAAAAGAATGGGTTAGACTATGAACCAGGGAATCCTAGGCAGTACGACGTACCTGATTTCTAACATAACATGCTTTTAGTACATAATTAGGATAATCTTTAAGTTGAATGTGGAAACTGGCAAGCAGGTTCAGTGTTCCTCGGAGCAAACCAAATTTCTGCCATCTAGTGAGATACATCATGATACATGTAATTTTAGTATATTCAAGTAAATAAGAAAGAAGTGATCATGCACAACAAAACGGAAAGAAGAATTTAGAAATTGAGATAGAACGAACACAGAAAGGAAATAGGTGTTTAGGAAATATGAGAAAGAGGAAAGAAATCGGATTTATTAAAAAGGGAATTAGCATATTTAGAGAGAGAAATGCAGCGGTAAGAGACTAAAAGTTTGAATTCAGATTCATCTAGGAAACAGATTAGATATTAGAGAGATAAAGACCAAACAAAGATAAATTATGATATTTGAATGCATGATTTAGAAATTGAAGAAAAATATAAAATTTTCAAATTAAATATATGAATCATTAATTACTATTTATCATGAGTAACTTTTTTCTTGTGGACGTAACTATTTTCTTTGATCATGAGAAAGAAATTAAGATAATAAGAGCCGAATTAAAATATATTATCTTGTTAGAAATCTCAAGTCCAACTGCAGTCAGAAATTTAGGCGCACACTCATACGTAAGCAAAAAAAAAAAAAAACAGTAAAAGTAATTTAGGTGCATGCAGTGTAAATAAACAACACTTGAAGTCAGAAATTGCTGCCGACAGCACTTAATTTGGTTTGTTTGCCGAAAGTTACTCTTGCAATGTCTTCAATCAGAATTATCATGTTAAAGATAAGAAGAACCTTCAGCTTCTATTGATTTCTTTGCCTACCCTGCAAGCTTTTGGGCTCTCTCGTATATCTCCCTCGTTGGTTCCTTCCCCATAACCTTGTCTATATGGCCTCTGCAAATTTGTCCCTCTTAACCATCGCCCAATACTTCTGTTTACCGATGGGGACAGAAACGTCAGCCTCAATCCTTCTCCAATCTCCAATAATTATACGATCAACTTCTCATAGGCAATCTTTTCATTGGCATACCAGCACAAATGGCTTCCGGAGTTGAATTTTAATCCAACCAGTGTGCTAAGAGTCCTCTTACTGCAGAGTGTGATAGAAATGGTACTTGTGACGCCCAACCATGGATTATTAGGCCTCTTCCTTTTGTCCTCTCCTTGAAGCCATCCTCTAATATAACTTCTCTGCCTCCCCTTTATTATCTTCTTATCACCAACATGAATGGACAATTGAATGATTCTAAGCCTAGAGCAAGTTCTTTCAATTAAAAAGAGTGAGGCAGTATAGTGTGCCAAGACATACATAACTGATTTGGCTGGTCAAGAAGCAAGCCAATTTATGTACCATTTTTCATCAACTTTGCTTTTGTTAGCTCTTTGAGCACATCCTCTGCTGCCCAGTAGGATGGTATTACAGGACCCCTACACCTACTTGCTGCGTTTAGCCTTCTGATATTCTTTGACATAGTCTAATTCCAACTCCTCAAAACTATTGACCACCGCCGCATATGCTCCTTCTTCAAGTACAGCTCTAATCTTTTCTTGAAGATCTTTAAAAATTCCCGGGCGCTGGATTTAAGTGCACAGGCAGTTGGTCTCTGGTTATCTGATTCGATGGGGCAAGTAAGGCACCACAAAGGGCTGCGGTTCAGGGACACTCTCATAAGCCTTGGACTTGAGTAGATTGTGGAAGCACAGAAGATTAAAGTAACTTGTCTCATCAACACAGTAGACTTGGTATTTGGAACTCGCTAGCAACGCCCTCTGCCCAATAGAGAAATTTGTCAACTAAAATGCGGGTCGGGTTGGGTTCTAGCTCTTCTGCTAATTGCTCTTATGGCTGCTGCAACTTCAAAATTGCATAAAAGAATTTCCTGATCAAGGCAGCTCCAAGGTTTCACACCCTTCTGGCAAGCCAGCTACAAGAACTAGTGTTGGGAGTTGAACAAGCCGGATATGGAGCACACATGCTATGGCATGATCAATAATTGGGTGAAGTGACAATTGTGACAATCACACCATGCTGTGCCAGAATCCTGCATCCCTAGCATGGGAATAAGTTGCCCAGGAGACAAAAATGGTGGAAGAAGAAACTGAAGTTGATGGGATTCTTCTGACGCTCTGCAAATTGCAATACTGGGTTGTTGACTTGGTGAGAGGATGGCAACGACACAAAGTTCAAACTTGGACCAATTTTAGAGGGCGCGTTCTCCATCCAATCCCCCGTTTTTTCGATAAGTTTGCCGGCTAATTTGTCGACTAGTTGTTGCTTTGAGATGAACGGAACATGAGAGTACAGTGCAAGTTTTATTATAAGTTTACCTGACTTACATAGAATGCGTGTGACCGTATTTGTATTGCGTGGTCTTTTGAGACTGGGAGGGGTTTGAAACGCCCCCTCTTCACATTTGCTGGCAAATCAAACAAAAACTCGCCCGGCCCCATGGGCTCCCACCCAAGGGATGCGTTATGGCAGCACAAATATCTAACTGCTGCAGTTGGGGCCACAGTGCCTCTGTTCTTATGAATTAAATATTAAAAATATTTTATTTAAAAAATTTAAATTATTAAATTTATTAAATTTTATAAAATTATAAAATTTTTAAATTTACGCTATTCTCATCACCTTTTTTTTTTCTTGTATTTTAATTGGTTTAGTGTCATCTTTGGCTGAAATTATTCTTTAAAACACATAACTTTTATATTTGTCTGTAATATAAGCACGTGTTTAGGTATTAGATTTTGTGTGTGTGTGTGTTTTTTTTTATTTTCACCTCTGCTTCGTTACTAATAATTTTCCCTCTATGATATTTATTTAGTCTATTGTGTAAGAAAATAACTGAGTTGCTTATGAATTTGCATTTTCCTATGGAAATTGGAATTCGTTCAATAGCAAAACCTTCGTAAGTTTTACCTTTCACTATTACAAAAGACTATTGTAGGAAAAACAATAAAACCCATAACTCTTTCGTCAATAAGTTACTCATAAATATTGTTTGAAGTAATATTTTTGTATAAATATGTTCAAGCAACTATTTTGTGATATAAGATAAATTGCTTCAATAAAATAATTTAGCTGTTGTTTCAAGGAATATTATTGCATAAGCACCTTTCAAGTAATTTTGTGAGATGATATTATTTCACTAAAGTAAAATTAGTTATTATTTTTTGGTATGAAAAATTAGGTATTTTTTTAGCTGTCACATTATGATTACAAATTAAAGTGAAAAAACAGTAAAACACGTTCATGAAAGAAATTGAAGTGTTATATTTGCAATTTTGTCCCTGTGGAACCACATAGAAACGGTTAATTGCAGAACGAGTATCTTCTTTAAGCTGGAAACAGCAGGCAGTAACGGGACGCTCACCGTAGTTACAGAATGTTCAATATTCGTGAAATTAGGGTTGCAATTTTCCGTTAATCATAAATTGACTACATATAGAGCACGTAAAGGTTCTGTTTTCTTATCTCATGATCGGGGTTGATTGTTTATGGCTAGTTTTGCAATATCTTCGACTAATAATTCCAATTGAAGATCAGAAAAACCTCCAGCTTCCCTTGATTTTCTTTGTCTAATTTTCAATATTTATTTTTCTCTCTCCTTTCTCTTCCTTTTCCTTTCTTTCACCCACCGCGCAGTCAAGTCAGTGGCTTTTTGTAACTGTCTCCCTCTTAACAAACACCCATTACTTCTCTCGGTTGGCTATGTGATGGAAGTTTGAAACCAGTCTTTCACCAATCTCAAATATTTTTAAGATGAAGTTGCCATTAGAAAATTGTTACTGTTGGCTCCCAGCAAAAAATGGTACAGGAAGAAAATGAAGCTGATGGAATTTTGAAGCCATATGCAATACGGGTTTGGAAAATGATTATGAAACAGGTTCAAACCTGGGCAAATTTAGTGGGGTGCACTATAATACTTGGACTTGATAATTAAATATGTTGGTTTTAGCCTTTGAAGCAGGAGATTGTGATGGAAGTTGGGACACTGTGTCTTGGGCCCCCCCTTCTGATTGAGCTTCATTTTCTCATTCCAAATTTTACCGGCACTCATGAAGAAAAAAAATCATGCAGTTAAGAAAATATTTGCAATGGCAAAAATGGAGGGTCACTTGTGAGGTTTCTTCCTGCTACCTTTGTTCACGCTTGAACTCCCTGGCGAATGACATTGATGGAAGGCAAGAAAGCGAGGTGACAACAGCACTTTGGTAGAAACCATATCTCTGTCTCTGTCCATGTCTCTTTTATCTTCTCTTGAAAAGCAGGCGCGTGGAAATGCAAATGCTGAATCAATGCCATGGACTGACAAGAATGGTTAAGGTAATAACTAATAACCATTTGTGCAGATAATTGGAAAATAATACAGGAGTATATACTGGTCATCATGTTCTAATTCATGTCTACCAAGCCAATCTTATACAACTGGCAATTAACACTAGCAGACACATTACATCTGGTTTTACTTTGCATTGATGAAGCACTTGGCATTATAACAATGAGTACATTATATTTGGAAATGCCAATCATAACACATAGTCTGGATCTATTGGATACCTTCTTTTAATTGAATGCTCTGATTAATGATAATTAAGGATCAGGTCCCCGCCTCTACAAGAAAAATGAAAGCATACTAATTTTTGCTCCACCTTAATTAAAATTAATCTGGGCCCAGATGGGTCATATATTTCAGATGTTTTTAATATATAAATTTCCATGTACTGCCAGTTGAGTCTCTGCTTATAGCCATGCAGCCGAGAGTAACAAACCAACTCTCATTTTCATGCAGCCAGAACGGAAACTTGAACACCTTCATTCTATCAGAAAGAAAATAGAAGTGAAAAAAAAAATGATTTTCAAGTCATATTTGTGCATGCTTTACTACTAAATATACAGCTGTAGTACATTAGTTACAGTCACCTAGTTTGTTTGTTTATTATTCATTTTAACCAAATTAAAATCATTTAAATTCTCTCCCTCATTTATATATCTATTCTGCCACACGTATTAAAATTATAAAGGGAAGATCACTCAAGAAGTACATTAGTCCGCTAATTTTCTGGTTTGTTAGGACAGAAGGTATGTGCCTCAAAGAATAGTGAAGACTGAAGAAGATATTTTTGTTGGCTCTTATGGTAGCTAATTCTTATCGAACATATATTGATGATTGATAGGGATATCTATTTCTCTTACATCAGCAATGCTAGATTCATTTGAAACATGTATATTGAAGCTTTACTTATATGATGCTCAGTTAGGACTATTAAGTAAACCACAATCATCTAAGAAGGTGAAATGAATTTAACCATAACAGTTAAATACCTTAATAAAGATAAATCTTTATGCTGTACTTGAAATTTCTGCTTGTCAAAGCAAACTGACATCTACTTTATCTAATCACATTATTGTACATGAAGAAGCAATAATAGAAAGCTCTGTCTGTATACTGATGGCAGATGACAAAGCAAGTCTTTTAGCATTCTTATGGAACAATATTTTCATGATCTGAAGCCTAACTTGTGATGGAAAATCGTATTTCGGAAGTCTTAGGCCTTGATTGTAAACCCCCGATCACGCAACAGGTTAAGCTCATTTTAAGCAAATTGTTAGGAAGAATTTGTTAAGCAATGATTCCATTGTCTAAGCCTAGTCCTTAGACTTTTTTTTTTAATTACCTAGTATATTATTGCATGTGTATGTACTGCAATTCCTGAACCTACTTCTCTTAGTAGCTAAACTATTTGAGTTTATTACAAAAGTACAACTCAGAACATTACATTGCTAAAGAAGCAAGGGAGGGATATTTAACCAATAAATTCTTATATTATTCTACTTAAAGAAGCATCTGTATAGCTAGGGCCAATATAGGATATATTGCCTGCTAGATGTGCTCATGCTAGTCATAAGATTATGTATATATTTGGTTAGAGTCCACTTAAATAAGCTCTCATTCTCCCAAATCCTGGCCATAGTGAAATAATTAGTAAAGCAGTATATTAATTGATCAAAGAAAACTAAAAATATGGCTGCAGTCTAACAGACAAAATGCTGGAATTAAGTTTTCATGTTCGCCTGCAGTAGAATTAGGTTCCAACATTTAGTAGCTAAATTTCATGCCCAAACAAAAGTTTTATTGAAAATATACTTCAGTTTGGCCATCTTTTATAACATTTTGAGTTTAAGTGCTTCGCAAATTTCTCTTAAAATTTACTTATTTGAAATGATGTTCAGGTATCTAGTGAGGTAGTGTAGCACTGTAGCTTGTCAAGTAACTACTATACAGAGAACAGGAAGACATAGTGAAAAGGTTGTGATTTTATAGTAAGAACGATGAAGGCTGCAAGCATTTTTCTCTTGGGCATATCCTGAAAATATCAGAGATGAGGTTCAAATAGCGTCAGTGAAAAATTTTGTTAATTAATTTAAACAAAAAAAGGGTTATACAGAGATTGTGTGTTTTTGTATAAAGAATGATGAAGGTCACATGCATTTACCTTTATGGTATTCACGGTAACTATGATGTCTTGGTAGTGTTCTTCAGTATGCTACTTTGGACATGTTATAGGTACCATATCTGTAACAGAAGTAATTACATAAGGAAAAGGAATCAATGGAGCAAAACTCTGGGGAAAAGTTGGGGAGGTGGATTGTCCTCTCTATGTCAGCTGGCTAGCTTTGAAGAGAAAATATCATTATGGAGCCAGGATGGTATCTCGGTGCTCTTTCAGCTTTGAAATACTTGGAATGCACGCACTATAGAAATACTGTTGAGGTCAGCCTCGGGGAAATTATAAGTCAACCCTTCATAGAACACTATATAACCCCATCTAACCATGTGGTTCTTGTAAGGCAGAATGGCTGCTTATTTTCAGTGTGTTTGGGGCCTATTTCTCTCGTTATCTCTTTATTTTATTCAGTCAGCTTCAACTGTTCAAGTAAACATAATTCCACCAAGTGTTTCAGCATGTTTTTGCACCTTTTCCAATAACAACATTCTTCTTATGCATCTATCTAATTTTTTTCTTTTCTCCAAACAGGTATATATAGTTTATTTGGGGCAGAACCATATTTGTGATTCTAACCTCACTTTTCAATATCACCTGCAACTTTTATCTAGTGTCTTCACAAGGTCAATTTTAATATATAGTTTATGACCTGCTTCTTCTAAATGCTTACTTCGCAGCCATTAATTCACTCATTAGTCTTCTCGCATCTACTATATTTCAGTGAAAAAGATGCTGAACGCTCTATTCTCTATAGCTACAAGTATAGTTTCTCAGGGTTTTCCGCAATGCTCAACTCAACCCAAGCAACCACACTAGCTAGTAATGAGCTAAACCATTTGTCCTATTAATTTTCTCGATTTTGTGTTGATAATAACAACTATGTGATCATTATGGTGAATATAACAATGTAAGTGCAAAACTTTCAGATGTGCCAGGAGTGGTGTCAGTTTTCAGGAGCAAGTCATCACAGTCACACACAACAAGAAGCTGGGACTTCTTGGACCTTACCTTGGACAACAGTGAAGTGACTCCATTGCAGCTAATTTATGGTGATGACATCATAGTTGGGGTCTTAGACACAGGTGTTTCCACTAATAACCAATCTTTTTTGGCTTTCACTTACTGCCCTTTCAAACTGAAATCAGCATCTGTAACTAAGCAGTTATTTGTAGTCAAGCTCACCAGCTACGTAGAAAATCAGTTAGGATCTTTATTTTTATGCTTGGACAATGGAATACTTGAAATCTAGGGTTAGATGTGGCTAAAATATTTCCAAATTAACTTTTTACTGTAAACCTTTTAGCCCAAACTTTCAATACTATTTTGTCTTGGAGTATTTATGATTGAAACTGTAAGTGTTTTTTGGGAAAAAAAAGGATGTTCAGAGAAGTTATTCGACTTCACACTTGCACATGGAATCTACTCTGGTTTCTAAGCATTAATAGGTAATACTTCTTTCATATGACTGTAAATCCCAATTAAATGCCAAGTAAAAAATATTTGCAATTCACTGCACAACAAAGATTTAACACATTTATGTGATTAATCGCATGGACCTATGTACCTCTAACCTACTTACATTGTCCAGATCCATCATTTATATTTTAAATTGAACAAATAAGAAGAATCCATAGTTGCTTAACTTTTATTTTATGCTTGTGGTGGGACAAGGTATATGGCCAGAATCTGCAAGTTTCCAGGAAGATGCCAGCATGAGTCCTGTTCCTTCAACTTGGAAAGGAGAGTGTGTTGAGGGGGAGAGGTTTGATCCGGCTACAGCATGCAACCAGAAGTTGATCGGTGCTCGCTACTACCTCAAAGGGTTTGAACAAGAATATGGGCCAATAAATGTAACAGAAAACTGTGAGTATCGATCACCTCGAGATTTTGTTGGCCATGGAACACATACAGCTTCAACAGCGGTAGGGTCCATAGTGGAAGATGCAAGTTTCTTTGGATTAGGGAAAGGCACTGCCAGGGGTGGAGCTCCAAGGGCTCGTTTGGCAGTTTACAAAGTATGTTGGAACATAAAGTATGACGGAAAGTGCTCGGAAGCAGATATAATGGCAGCTTTTGATGACGCTTTGCATGATGGAGTACACATTATCTCGGCCTCCTTTGGTGCAATCCCACCACTGGTTCCTCTCTTTAAAGACAGTTCCAGCATTGGTTCATTCCATGCCATGCAGCTGGGTGTAACGGTGGTGTTCTCTGCAGGAAACTATAATGAGTCGCCTGAACCATCTCTTGTTGGAAATGTTGAACCATGGTCCATCTGTGTGGCCGCGTCATCTGTTGATAGAACGTTCCCCACAAAGATAATAATTGGTGATAATCTTTACATGGTAACTAATAACATTGGGGATGGTGCGCTGGGGCCATTAACTTTATCCATTAGTGTTTTCTTTTTTTTCCTTTTACCTACACAGTTACTTTGAATTTTAAGGATTATATTTCCTACCATGCATTTTCACACATTAATTGTAATTTCCTATTCGTACAGGGAGAAAGCTTAATTACCACACCAATTAAGGCAAAATTGGCGGACGCAAGCACATATTTTTACAATGGGTAATTTCACTCTCTCTCTTCATGAAGTTGTGGAACAATTCGTCATGTATGTCTGCCTACATGCTCCCAGAAAAGATAATTACTACTTAAAAGACAGATCTTAGAATGGTGCTTAACTGGTCTTGTTATCTTGCATCAATACTTGCCTTAGGATCTGCGATATGGACAATATTAAGTCATCAAAACCGGCTTCAGGGAGGATAGTGCTCTGCTTCTCTACAATAGGACCAAAAGTTAGTTTTGAAGCAGCAGAAGCTGTGAAGGCAGTGAAGGCAGCAGGATTGATCTTTGTCCAACCTATGACTAGGCAATTACCTGATGTTGATGTCATTCCCACGGTCCTTGTCAATTTGGAAGAAGGGACTAAAATTAAGTATTACCTTGCTGAATCTCCTAGGTATTGTAATAATAATTGTCAAGAAAGTACATCTCTTTTTCTGTTTCTCTCTCTTTAGTTTATAAAGGATAACAGTTGCAGCCATGTGGTTTCTAATTGACCTGAATAATTTATGTTAAACCAATGGGAAGGCTCCCGAGAGTGCAGATAGAACCAAGTACAACAGTCATTGGCAAGTCACCGGCGCCAACAATCGCCTATTTTTCGTCTAGAGGGCCAAGCTCAATCACACCCGACATTCTCAAGGTATAAATTCTCCATTTGCTTAAAAAATATCCCACCAAATCATGGTAATGCATTAAGAATGCATATAAAAAAATACTAGTGGCACTTTGGTTAGCAATGAACACCCACCTCAAGTCAAAGATCATAAAGTTTGTAACATAAATTATTTTGGATATTCGACAGCCAGACATGAGTGCTCCGGGAGTGAACATATTAGCAGCATGGCCTCCTGAAACTCCTCCTTCACCATCATCCACTGATGAACGTTCTGTAAACTGGAATTTTCAGTCAGGAACATCAATGGCATGTCCTCATGTAACTGGCGTTGCAGCCCTTATCAAATCAGCACATCCAAAGTGGTCTCCTGCTGCCATAAGGTCTGCTTTAATGACAACAGGTGAGAAAAGAAACTGCAACTAGCAATTTAAAATTAGTGTTTAATATGCCAATGGTGAGGCATTAGGTCATGAACAACATCACAAACCTACAAAGTATTCAACGACCTATATCATCTTTAATTTTCACTTTGTTACAATAAAATAATATAGAGATGGTAAAGGTTCTAGTATGCAGTATAGGATAGTGCAGTCATTGAACCATATGGAAAAAAGCTTTTTGAGAGACCCCATGTACGTGCAAATTTTGCTTGGTTTACAGCTAAAAGAGAAAGCACAATTATAACTGCTATTGCTTTGGACAGACATAGTGCACTAATTTCACTGTGTGCTTTTTATGCTTCGCAAACAGCATACACTCTGGACACAACCTTAGACAGCATTCTTGCGGGTGGATCTATGAAGGTTGCGGATCCCTTTGATATGGGTGCTGGCCACATCGACCCTTCAAAAGCAATTGATCCCGGGCTAGTCTACGACATCAAACCTAATGATTACATCATTTTTCTCTGCAACATGGGCTTCAGGCAGGAGCAAATAAACATGATCATTCTTCCCTCTCCAGAAGCTGAGACAAGCTGCAAACACTTAAGAACAAAAACCAATGCCAATCTAAATTACCCATCAATTATGGTGTCAAACCTCAAGTCAACTATTACAATCAAAAGGACCGTTCGTAACGTGGGCCAGAACAAGAATGCCATATATTTTGCTAGCATCCTTGCGCCCTGTGGGGTGGAGGTTTTAGTATGGCCGAAAATCCTGATATTCTCATGGTTCAGACAAGAAAACTCATACTATGTGACCCTGACGCCTAAAGTGGAATCCGAAGGGAGGTTTAATTTCGGAGAGATAGTTTGGTCGGATGGCTTCCATTATGTGAGGAGCCCGTTGGTTGTGCGTGTGAACAATACTTCTGGTTCTGGTTCCGGCGGTTCTAAGAGCTCGTACTAGTACACCCACAACTGCCGTTCAAGGAAATGGATTTATCGTATTTGGTCTGACGTTTGTCTGCTGAACAAAACTCTCGAAGATTTACAAGGCTAGACTCCTAAGTGGGTCTGTCTTGCAAAAGTCTAAATATGCATTTCGTGATCAAATAATCTTGTATTGAGATTGTACTTCACATAAAACACATAATGCTATAGATCATTTTCTCTTCTTTATTCCATTCAATGTTATAATTCGTGTTACCCCTTCCCTAACTGATTGGGAAAATAAAACCAAGACAGATTATAAAACTGAAAAAACTACTGATCAATCTATTGGTGATTTCCAGAGCAAATGCAAATATAGAAACGGGTAATTGTTGCACGCCAAAGTGCAGGATATGGTAATCTAAACAGTTAAGAAAAAGTAGAATTAGCTAACGAAGAAAGTTGTAAGGACTGTAACATCACAGATTCATCGTTACAATCTCGTTGTATCACGGAGAATTGGAAAATTAAGATCCAACGTTTTTAATAACCCCAATAATCAGTCAGAGACTGCAACACAGCCAAAGTGCGGTTCGGTTTGTTTTAGCAATCGCGAACGCAGCACTATCAGTTTCGCTCCTGCGTTGAGGGGAAAATAAAGCGTTTTACTCCTGCACTGTCATTATATTCTACTACCAAAAAACTAAACCGCAGATAGTCCGCATGTCGCTGTCAAAGAGATTACCAACCTAGTAGTCGCTAAGCTTATAGCAGTATAGAGTTTCTAAAATGGCGGGAAAAAGGACACATCAAAGAGAGGGAGGGAAGGGTGGGGGTGCACAAACCATCTCCTAATTTCACATGTACTAATCACCAGCTCGAATTTGTTCTAATCATCAAGAGTCCACACTGCAGAAAGACTTAAGGCATTTCAAGCTGCAATTTTTCTGGATGATTCTCTCACTTACACTGATGAGAAATGAGGGTGTCCGGCTTTGGCCGAAACTCCATGTTGCCCATGTGCTTTACAAAACAGCTCGGGTTCTTCCTCAGTTTCATGTAACTATTGCCGCTGTCAGCATCCCCTTAACCTTTCAGGTTTAGCAAAGACACCAGAGTTTTAAAATAATTGTTGGCAAACATAGATCCCATAGGTATAAAAAGGTATAAGCACGTTAGTTGATGGACCCAAAAGATAATTTGAAATAAATGATAGGTAATAGGAGCAATGACAATAGAGTGTCAACCAATTAAAAATAATAGAATATGCAGCAAGTCAAGAATCAGTTCAACTATATTAGATGAAGAAACAGGCGCATTAAAAAAGACCTGACATTACTAGAAAATTTATAATTGAGACAAGAAAATGAAGTATAGTACATAATTTAGACCTGAATGTCTCAGAGTCTTGCAGCTGTTCTGACCAAACTCAAGGAGTCTGAAGTACTGGCAGAAGTTAGCTTGTCCTCCCTTTCACTCTTTTTGGAGCCTACATTTTGATGTGCAGTCTTCGTGCAAAGGTAAGATAATGACTGCAGCCATGAAACTAATGTTGGTTTGCGTATGACATCATCAGATTCAGCCACTTGCGAATATGACTCATTAAGCACCATGTTCTGTACATCTGGCGGTAACTTAGTAATCAGCTGTGCCAACAACTTCAGCAAGTCTGGTAGGACCTAGAAAATATTAAAAAGCTTTCACTAATGAAGTTTAAACACAATTTCCACAGCACTTAATCTTAAGCAATTAATTTTAATTGGAATACTTTTCAACAGGCCAGACTTAATTGCATGCACCATCCTGTCAAGTCCTAGAAGCTCCACAATGAGTACAGAAAGTACGGATGTAAAATTTTGCTCAATAAAAAAGTGACGGCAGCTTCCTTAAGTCAACGCCCCCCAACAAATAAAGATATTCCAATCAGTTAATCATTAAGAACCAACAACTTACTTGTATATCTACAAGGAAAACTAAGTGCAAAAGCAAATCCAGCAACTTCTTGCAGGGCTCCGACTCTCCTTGCCATTTCTTCAATGCATCAGCCTCGTGAATGAAGACTTCAGCACAGAGCCCATCAGTTTTTTCAACAAGACTGTGGATGCAATAAAATATGGCAGGACTTCCAGCAGGAAGATGTCGGACCATTCCTACAACTCCGGAAGCCATACCCTCAAAAGGAGTGATGCCAGGATAACCCTGAATTCATATGCATGATAGATTAGAACAGCATTTATGATTATCAAACTCAGATTCAAGATCAAGCTACTTATGTGGTTCAGATACCAATAAGGATCTTTGTATGTAATAGAAAACGAGCTGCTCCTTCAACGATACTCTATCATTCTTATCAGATTCCTTCCCCAAAGACATAAAGGCTGTGAACAACGAATGTGAGGCTCGGGTTACTTTTTCATTTGGGTGCTCCAAATATCTAATCACACTTGAATAAGGAAACAAATAGGCTGCGGAAAATAATGAGACTAGGTCCCTAAATAAATCATTTAGTGGACAAAGGATACAAGAACATAATTGGAGCTACAGTGTTCCTAAATACAGGGCTGGGCAAATACTCAACACAAGTTGGAATGACCCGCAGGTAAAACAAAATGCGAGCTGTCTGCACTTCATCCTCATACCATATGTATGTGGTTTTATGGTCCATAGTAGAGTCTAAAAAAGACATTGTGAATTGTCATGAAAGGCAAGATAGTCAAAACAAATGGAGAAAATAACATCACGGTTGAAATAAAAAAATAATAATAATTAGGTGCTCCTGAAAATGATAAACACACCTGGGCCATTAGTTAAGTCAGCATAAGAGGGTATGGACTTAACAAAATATGTACAAGCAGACTCATTCTTCTTAACGTTTGCAACTACTTTGCGGATTGTTTCCATATATTCTGGCAAACGGACATGACGGAAGCATTCCACACAAGAAAATGATACTAATATCTTCAATGAGACTTCCATCTGCATTTCTTCACTGAAGTTGGAGTTCAACTTATGCTTTGTGACAGCAAGTGCAAAAAGTACAACCATTAGAAAAGCCGATTCAGCAATTTTTTCCAAACCCTTGAGCAGCTCATCCTCCTTGAGTTTTTTAAGAAGCAAAGCCACTTGCCTGTGCCCAATGTAGATATCTTGACAGTATTTCCACATAAGACTCTCCACTATATTCTTATTTTCTTCATCTGCTGAAACATACTGTTTACAAAAAATCCCCGTTATTGCTCCTGCTTCCTTAAAGAGGATATTGTCTGGATGAGATTTGACCTCATTAAGCTTCAATTCATCTGAACTACGTGATAATTCTAGCACTGATGTATACAAACAGGGCAATGGAAATATTTCATTCAACAATGCCAAAGCAAGGCAAACAAACAAGGAGACATTGCTAGAAACTGAGCCAGTTCGGGCCAGTGCTAATGAGACACACTGCAGCAAAAGCCGATTACTAAGATCATTGCCTGCAATATTAGAACTCAACGTCCTTGAAACTAAGTCACTAGCTAAAGCTTCCATGCAAACAACTGCAGAAGTTCTGGCTCTAGAAATAGAGTCCAATTCCATACCACTTGAAACAGATCTAATAGCAGCCCTCAAAACTCCAGCCGCAACCATAAAAACAGCAAATGGAGCATAATCTACCTTAAGAGTCCCAAAAGGTTCTTGGGAAAAGAAATTGATTTTATCTAAAAGCTGGAAATTGATCAAGTTTGACATAACCCAATCAGTCAAATAAAGAATCATAAGTCCATGAGAAATGGTACCTTGAGGCCCATCTTCCTTCTCCCAAATTTCAAACAAAAAATCCAAAATTTTTAGATAATTATCTGTCACAGAAGAAGATAAAGCATACCCGATTCCAGCAAGAACATCAGGGACAAGTTCTGTAAATAAGCCAAGTAACCGATACTCCTTAATTAACAGTCTAGACAGTAAGTCCAAGCATAGTATCTTTGACCTTCCAGATAAAGAATGCACAAAAGAGAAGGCGCCTAGAAGGAGAATGCCTTCAGAGAAGAAGAAAGGGTTATTTGTAGAATCAAATTGAGCAGAGAATAGGTGGGAGAGGACCTCAACCGCCGAATTTACCATATCAGAAGTAGGTTTCAATGTTTTCCGCACCCATATGTAAAGAAGTCTAAAAAATAGAGGATACGACTCAGAAGGAATAGAAAGGTTCGGATTTGAAAGAATGGAAATGACAAGCTTTGCTTGGGGGTCTGCAACATGGAGAGATGTTTGAGAATTAACAAGGATTTTAAGTGATTGAAGATGATGGTGGCGAAATGATGAATGTTGAAGGGAGTCTCTGAGCTCTCCCCATGCTTGAATGATGGCTCTGGCAGATGAGGAATTAGGCTTTCTAAGGTTGTTGTTGCCACATTTGCTCCTTAGCCATTCCTCCAGGAAGAAGATGTTAGGTTGTCTTGACATCTTGTCATCTGACATTGCAAACAAGCAATACAATTACTATAGCTTGTGTTCCGATCCACTCCATTAAGAATTGAATTCTCAAAGTTGGATCTTGGAGCTGGAAATGAAATGTTGAATCATAATATCCAATTCTAATTCTTAGCTTATTTATATCATTCTAAGGTCTGAAGCATAAAAAATTACATAATTTTAAATTTTCTCATTCTGTATAATATACGAACAAAGCTTATCAGTCTCAAAGACAACCGCATAATCCTGTTTGGTTGCAGTCACGGCCTGATTGCAGACATAGGATTTTTAGTCTTACACCGGTCAATATACACCCAGAATCAAAGGAAAGAGACAGAACTAGAGGAGCAAGAGAAAAGCTAGAGCAAAGCAACATAAGCATGCCGATGAACACTTAGTCAAAATCTGAAATTCAAAATACATAAACGCAGATGGGCAAGAAAGACAGGAAAAATAAAAACCAAGAATCAAGAAATAGCCAGTGCTCGCACCTATTTATCAGACATAGCGGCCGCATTTACTAAACAAGCCTGTTCTCCGGTGGAAAGGGTTCGGTGCTGTGGTGACAAAGTTGACAAGAGTCAAGAAAGAAGAGGCAATCGTCTTTTAACTCTTCGGAGTTTTATTAGAAACCATGAGCTGGAAGAAAGAGATGACCAGATTTTTTAGAACGACTATTTTAGATGATACACTGTACATGGCACTTTACGGCTTTACCTATGCTGCGTTCGATATTTTTTTTTTTTCATTTTGGGCTAATTTAAAAATATCAATTAACTTATTTTGTGTTTGCTCCAACTATTCACTTATTTAATAAATGTTTATTTCTTGTCCGAAATTTATTACATTAGACCAAATTTGAGGTGAATTTAGCAAATAATAAGATTAAATAACATTCTATAAACATCATGAATAAAATATTATTTTTTTGAATAAAATATTACGACATACTTAAGGAGAGTTTAACAGTAATTTGCTTTTATTGTCAAGTGCCAAATGAACAATTTGGAGCTTAATTTGATGCGTTATTCACCTTTTAAAATTATCTGTTCAACAAATTGTCACAAAAAAATAGTAGAAACGAATTTTAAAAATTAAAAGAAAATTATTTTTGACCATAAGAAGTGAAGTATTTGTTAGCGCACGGAATAGTGGCCCAGTTAGGGTTGCAAACATTGTCAATTGTTGGTGCGCATTTAACAAATTAGAGCCTGCTAAGCTGACTGTTCTGTGCGTTCTTGTGTCAAGTGCCAAAGACTAGTTTTGCAGTATCTTCCATTAGCATTTTCAAGTTAAAGATCAAAAGTTCCTCCAGCTTCCATTGATTTTTATTGCCAAATCTGCAAGCTTTCTTGATCTTTCTCTTCTACCCACTTTTCTTTCCCTTCTCCTATTACTTTGTCTATGGCCTCTCTAATGTTCTGCCTCTCAACAGAAAGCCCATACTTCTCTTGGTTACCGATGGGTATGGAAATCTCTCTCACCCACTCTTTCACCGGTCTCCAATGTTTGAATGATCAACAAGTCATGTAAAATTGATCCGAAAACATTGGCCATGTTATCATTGGAATTTGGAACACCAGCTCAAGTTACTTCTGGAGTTAAATTCCAACCATAGTTTGTCAGGACTGCTCCTTCGCAGAGCGAGAAAGAATTAGCACTGGTGGTGCCCAAACATGGATTATCATACCCCTTTTGTTCTCTTCTTAAGCCCATCCTCTATGATCCACTTCTGTGTCTCTCCTGTGTTACCTTCTCTCATCATCAAAATGAATGGGCAGTTGGATGCTTCAATGGCACAATCAATAGTAAGTTTCCAAGGGGTCGTTAACAGGCACAGTGACAATTGTTACCGTCACACCATGCTGTGCCAGCAGCCTGACAAGATCTGCAATGGGGATAAGGATAAGATGGCCAGGACACTTGAATGGCAAGGGATTCTGGAGCCATTTGCAGTACTGGATTGATGGCTGGTTGGCAGTTTACCATTATTAAAAGAGAGATTGAACTTGTATTTGTATATATGATATAGGCATTCCCTTTTTTTAATTCTGTTTCTTGGCAACCACGCTTATTTGTATGATACTAGTTGCTCCAAGCTCTGAGCCTGTTTGGAAGGTATTTTTAAAACAGTTTTGTTGTTTGTTAAAACAATTAAACAATAAAATATGTTTGGATCATTGTTTTTGGGTTAGGAGTTTTTAAAAATACTTTTCTACAGATCTGTTTTTAGAAACAGTAAACCCAGAACACTTGTTTTGTATCATAGACTGACCAGTAAATACATAGAGCATATGTGACTCTGTTTGTCTCTTTCTGATTCTAGCAACAGCAATGAAGTCAGATTGCAAAAGCTTCCAAGGCATGCATAGATACAGTCCTTGAAAGGCTTGAATTCTGCATATTAAGCCACTTCAAGCATTGGTTCTCATTAATTGAAGTTTTATCACCTCTTTGAGCCTTATCCATGTGGTACTTACAATGCACCGCACTATCATTTCTTGCCTTCTTGTAATGGCTCTAACTCTTTCAAAAGAATTCGTGTTTATCCCTTAAGCGCCCATTTCAGCTGCTAGTAGCTTGTCTGTAAACTGTTCCCATCCTTCATTCATTAGTCCTGCTACCTGAGCTTTGGTCAGCTCAATTTCGTCAAGCATGGCAAGCAAAATAAAGTATTTTGATTCTGCGGCATGCTCTCCAGAACATTACAGATGTGTATATTACGAGCAACTTACTCCCACAGAAGAAATCCTGGGAATGTTGAATTTGAAGGCTACGTGGGCTGTTAAACAAAGAATAACAAGTGTATTTTTTCCATAACAGAAACATTAAAATGATTCAAAAATCACTTTATGACAGGATTAATTACACTTATAAATTTTTATTATAAAGAATAACAAGTTAATACTTACTTTAAAATTTCCTCTTTCCCCATATAATTTCATTTGTTGAAAAATTTATTTCACAACACTAAACATTATTGAAAGACATTTTTGACATTAGAAAGAGTCCAAAAATGCTTATTTCATGAGTCTCTTTTTATAAAGAAGAGCACCAATTTCTTCTGTTAGACAACAAAATTTAATTACATTGAATATTATACATCTTCATTTCTTCTTTACCATTACACCTTACGACAAGAAAGTATTATTTGACCTTGAAGGGCACCGTAATATGAAACTGTAGTTTATAATAATTCATCTTTGCAATAAGGTTACAATTTTTCATCAAACAAAAGCAACAATCAATTAAAAGAAAGAACAGGAAAATTGCAGACAATGATTAAATGGAGATAGTAACACATCTGCTCACTTTATTTTTCACGAGTCAAGTTTGTTCTCTTCATTCACTTCTTGTTGATGCATGATTTCTTCGATGAGCAATGTTATGTTAATATGAGAAGACCCTCCTTCTTCAACAGCCCTCTTTGCCATTTTTGCAAGATGGTTAGCTTTTTTTCTTCTCTCTTCAACTTCTTCTCCTTCGTCCATCACCATACATATTGCCTTCTTAATGTCTTCCTTCTTCACCAATACACCAATCTTCTCTTCCTGTCCCCACATCATTTGAATCTCTACTCCAAGGCTCACACCAATCTTGAGAACTTGACAAATGAGTTTTTCATTAAAAAATTGATCAGCGAATAATGGCCAAGTAACCATTGGCACACCAGCAGTTATTCCTTCAAGTGTTGAATTCCAGCCACAATGTGTTACGAATCCTCCAATGGCAGGGTGTAATAAAATTAACACTTGTGGAGCCCAACCTCGAATTATAAGGCCTCTTTCCTTGGTCCTTTCCTCAAATTCATTTTCGTCAATCCACTTGTTCAATTCCTCCAACTTATTCCCTCCCCTTATTACCCAAATAAATGGTCTATTTGAGGCTTCCAAGGCCAAAGCAAGCTCTATTAATTGGGAAGGAATGAGGTTGCATATGCTTCCAAGACAAGCATAGACTACAGACCTTGATTGCTGCAAATCAAGCCACTTCAAGCACCGGTGTTCATTGATTGAGGCCTCGTTACCTCTTTGTGCCTTATCCAAGTCATCTTTGTTGCATAGTGAAACTGGGCCAAGACACCAGACCTTACCTTTTCTTTCCTTCTTGTAATCCTTGACATATGTTTGTTCCAACTCTTCAAAAGTATTTATGATTACCCCATATGACCTCACTTCAGCATCAATCATCTTGGCACCAAAGTCCTTCAAACTACCTGTCATTTTACGTGGCATCTGAGCTTTGGTAACCTCAATATGGTCAGGTATGCCAGGCACAGCAAAGTATTCTGCTTCTGATGTTATGCTCTCTTCAATGTTTGAAGTACGTATCTTCAGCATGCAATGGAGGCAGAAGCAAGAAAATCCATGAAAAGCAATCCTTGAAATATGATATTTCTCTGCAATTTGAGCTGTCCAAGGAATACACATGTCAGAAATTATGCAACTTGGCTGGGGTGTCAGAGCTTCAAACAGTTCTTCTACTGGTTTTTGGAGCAAGTTAATTGCACCGAAGAAGCTATAGATCATATCTATTGAAGATAACATATCAAAATTCTCACACCCCTCGGGTAGCCCTGATTCTTTAGAAGGAAATGGAATTTGTACCAATCGAATATGGAGGCCAGATGAAATAGCACGCGAAAGAACTGAGTGGAAACGGGATCCATTTTTTGGTGTAGTAAAAATAGTTACAATGACACCACGCTGAGCCAAGAGCCTTGCGATGTCCATCATAGGGATCATGTGACCTTGAGCCATGAAAGGGAACAAGGTGAAGTGAGGACGGTTAGCTTGGGAAACCATGGTTGCTGTAGATGCAATTGTGCTTTGTGTTGTTCTTGTCTGAGGGTGTGCATTGTGCAACGGGCCCTCTCCTCATATACAAACTGACAAACACTTTGCTCTCGAACGGCTTGGCTGTTGATGTAAGAGCACACGCAAGGGCATTGGATTTTCGGGAAGCAACTATTTGTGGTGTTAGGGTGCAACCTGAAATCTGTAGACGATCTAAATTGCTCTCTGCATCACAAATTTTGCTCAGTGATGCAAACAAAAAGAACAGAAGTGACGTGACAATTCAGCTCTCTGTTTACAACCGAGACAAATATCTGCCATGTCATTTGGTTAACCATGTTAGCTCACTGCTTCTACGTCCTAGGCCTTTGTCACCTCTTATCTTCCAGAAACGAGGACGATATTTTTCAGACAAGAACCCCAACCAGACAAATTAACGTGGGAAGTTGTGAGCCTTTCCTCTCGGTTCTGTGATCTACCGAATTTCACCTTATTTGATTGAATTTTGTCTGCCATGAAAATAAAAAGATAACAAGAAAATTGGGGAGAAGCTGAAAAAGAATTATTCTCCAGATTCCATCTCATAAATTTACTACTAATTTCACAAAAGTCTGATTTTAGTCACCTTGTTTTAATTGTAGCAAATTTTGTTTTTTTGAATTGATGCAATAATGCAATGTTTAATTTGTTGTTGATTGACATGGCTTCAAAAAGATAATATCACAAAATTTACTTAAGTGTACCATATATTTAGGATTAGAGTATATTTTAAAGAGTAAAATATAAATAAATAATTAAAAAATTAATAATAATAATAATTATTATTAAATATAAATAAATAAATTATAATTTATAAATTTAAAATAATTATTTATTTATAATCATTAATTTTTTTATTAATAATTATTTATTTATATATTTTTTTTAAAATGTACCATATATTTAAAGAATCCAAATCCAATATTGAGATATATGAATTTCCCTTGCTCTGTTTCTTCACTTGCTTCCTTGTTTACTGAATGACTTGCTTTCAATCCCACATCAAAGCACCCTTGACCGCAGAATAATTTGCAATATTGATTCAAAATTTGCATCAATTCTATCTTCTGTTTCCTCACCCACCAGTTTCATCTCATGCAATTACTGAGCACACAAGGGGTTCCTTACTATTGCTTGCCACGACCTGCACAAACTCCTGCCGTAGTATATCCTCTGCCTCTATCTCTACCGATTGAAGTCTCGCCTTAACGGAATCAGTTTTCTCTGTTGCAGAACACGGAATTGGTAACATCTATCTTAACACGCCGCCGTTTGGTACAGCTTCGGCATGAAATTTTCCGGTGAAATTCTTAAAACTCCCCACGTTGTTAACAATAGGCTGTATTGCAGCAATAGTAACAATTGAAAGAAAGCAACAGATTGTTGCTCGCCGTTGACTCCCACTCCTACAGAATTTTCTGATCATGAAAGTTCGTTAAAAAATTATAATTACTTTATACACATTCTGCATTCTCTCTTACATTCTATTTCCTTCTCTCCCCTCCCAAAATTTTGTCAGCCGCCGACACGTACGATTTATCTTTTCCTTCATTAACAGACACCGAGTTTCATTCTTGTTACTCGCTGCTAAAGTAAGGAGCTAATAGGTTAACCTCACAAACATATTTAATTTTTTCGTTGGTAGCAACCTTGTACAAATCATTATACTTTCTGATAGACGAGATTAGTTTAAAAAAAAAAAAAAAAATCATGCTCAAACGTAACTTGGGTCTGTACATATCTAAACGCACCCACATGACAGCATAGATTAATTGTTTAGGAAAACATAAAGTACAGCTGTAATGTATGCGGTCCATCCAATCAATGTTAGATTCGTTTGTGTGTATGTCTGTATTTGAGCCAACATCACTCTTTTTTTTTGTTTTTGGTTGAAAGAGCCAACATCATTATTGTTCTGAGAAGGGATATGTTACTTATTTACTGGTTGCATTCCCACAGTAAATAATAAAACATATCATTTTATTTATTTTTTTAATAAATTCAGAATATTTTGAATTCTTGAAATCACTCTTAGCAAATATTTTTAATCTCTTACCACTTAACTCGGTATTTATTGATATTATTTTATTTATTTATTACTATGAAAGAGCATAACCAACGAATATGCTTATTAAGTGTAACTATAACATATTTCTTATTATTCGCTTAAGATACATTCTTTGTTTCTTACTTTATCAAATTTTATTGGCCTTTAAAATTAACTATATTTAATTAATTATTTTTAATATTTTAAAAATGCTTTATTCATTTAAAAATTAATTTGTTTTAAGAGGAAGATTAAGTTAAATAAAAAATTATCTTTCCATATCACTGTGAAAATAAAAAGCTCACATATTAATTTTAATTAATTATTAATTAAAATATATTTAAAAGTTTTTAAATTAGTTAAATTTTACAGTTTTATTTAAAAATTTTAATAAATTTAATGATATTTTTATAAAAATAAAGATTTATAAATAAAGGAAATGAAATTAATAATATTAGTGTAAAATAAGATTAGTAAGTTAATTTAGTTTTATTTTAAAATAAAAATGTCTTTTGGTGAGAAGAATACCGCTTGATCTCAAGCAATTTTTTTCTATTAATTATTTACTTAATAATATTTGGTAATAATTTTTTCATAGATTTACCATGGGTTCATAAACACCACTTGATCTCAAGTAATTTTTTTCTATTTACATTTATTTTATAATGTTTTGCAATAAATTTTTTCATAGACTACCATGGGTTCATAACTCTAACCACCTGCGTGTTGCACATTCTCACAACTAGAATTCGTGCAAATTTGCACGAACCGAGTTTGTTTAAACATCACTTCAAAAAAAATTATTAAAACTAGAAAAGATACCGGATAGACATATCGTCAATATCCTTTTCCATTTAGTTTCTTTGTTTTTTTTGGTGGGGTGGGGGACATCACGCGCTTAAAAGGAGATATTTTGAGATAGAGCTCTTAAGTTCTTGAATGTTAATAGATTTTAGCTCTGTTAACATTATTTTATTGTAGATTAAATTTAATTTGACGTAGTAATTTCTTTGTATTCTTTCAGTTTTCAATATACTAAATGAAAAAATATGAACTTTTGATTAAAAATTTAAAGCATACAAGAATCTCGTGTAATTAATATACAACAATAATAACTGTCCTATCCTAGTTTTACAACGATTTACAACAAAAGGCGTAGAAAAAGTTGAAACAAAAAGGTAATGATTTCAGGCACCAACGGCCGTACATATTATGAAATGAGCATATCTACCCACATTCAGAAGGCCTTCAAATGTCCTTCACAATTATTACAACGATTTACAACGATAGACAAGGGAAACGTTAAAACCAAAAGATGATTTCTAGACCCCAAACGCTGCATGAATTGAACATCAACAGGATCTATCCACAAAGGTTTTTCACATGAACTCCGCAGAAGAGCAGATTAATCCACTCAATCTCCTCCAAAAAGAAGGCTTCAAACTCATGGCTAATCCACATTGTAATAACTCCTCCATGTATTGCTAAATCTTGGTAGATTCTGGATCATGGTTCCTCTGCGCTGAGTCCACATGATCAAGCCGAGCTGCTCTCCATGAACATGAATTGGAGGATTTTAATAACAAGCCCAGGGCAGCAGAACATGTTGCTCTAACAACTGCATCTGGCGATTGACTCATTTTGCCCACCAGCATCCCGAACACCTAAAGCAACACACAGATCTTGTGAAACTGCAGTTCAGGCTGAAATGCTTAAATATTGCAAGCACAACCAAGAAAGACCTGTGTATGGTAAAGAGCTAAAATATGCTGATTCTCTGATAGAGATAGCATGCTGCTGGAGAAGTACATAGCATTTGCTTGAATTATTGGCCATGGTGCATCAAAAGCCTGCATCATCAAGATAGCAAACAGCTAAATTTTGCAATCTTGCAGTTTTAAACAATAGGTAGAATAATTTAAGATGCACTAAGTTAAAGGTCTACTAAAGGCTTAGCATTGTGGAATTACTCCATGTTTCAATGCAGTAAAAATTTGCAACCAGGAAGTCCATTAAAAGAAAACAAAATCGAGAATCCAGCCACAGTAGTTATTGGTCCTCTTCATATTAAATGTACCAAAAGGCAGCTAAGTTCGCAGGTCATGCTAATTACTTGAAGTACGCCCACATAATTCTCTATCAATCTTCAAGATACAAAAATACTGAAATACAGAGAAGAACGGGAATGTATAGGACAAATGAAACCTTGAAAGATAAGAGATAACTTGTCTAGAAAAGAAGATGAACCAACTTCTGTTAAGACTTAAGGGCAATATTCACGTCATAGGATCCATACTAGTTACATACATGTTTCATGCATAACATTAGGCTTACTTAAAAAAGTCAAAATAGAAATGACAAACTAGAGGATTTAAAACAGAAAGCAGCAAGAAAAGAAAATTACTGAATACGGAACACTTCTTGATAAGCCTAACCTTAATTTCAGCCAGTAAACAAATTAAGACCAGTTTCATGTCATAGCAAAGG
Source organism: Dicorynia guianensis (assembly GCA_037013595.1). Classification (NCBI taxonomy): domain Eukaryota; kingdom Viridiplantae; phylum Streptophyta; class Magnoliopsida; order Fabales; family Fabaceae; genus Dicorynia; species Dicorynia guianensis. Next base: position 33,318,499 of record JASUAB010000010.1, read on the forward strand.
CATGTGAAGCAGATCCAACTAGACAAACTCAACTCCAAATCAGGGTTCAATCAATAATTTAGTAAAAAGACCAGTTCCTAATGACTGTGAGGCTATTTATAGCCTAACAATAAACCTGTAACCAAACACTAACCAAAGAATAAATTATGACACGGATAACCTATTCAAACTAGGAATAAAATCCCCAATTATGAAAATAAATCCAAAATCAAATAAGTCAAAATACCAAATTCCTAAATGTCACAGAGAACAATTCCATGTATGCATTCTGCATCAGCATGCACATCTTGTTATCAACTATATATTATACAAGGCAACACCAGTTGAACTTGAATGTGAGTTTTCTCAGTATAGCGTATAGAAGAACCTGCACTGCCGATGCCATATAAATATCAACTCTGGAGGGAAGATGCTGAGTAAGTTGTTTTGAAATGTCTCTCAGAAAGTTCTCATAGTCACTTCTAAAATCACAAAAGAAGGCTGGATGTAATTATTCCCAATGTAAGAGAATTTCTTTACAAATATTTACAAAACTAAGCCATTTTAGGATCTGCTAAACCATACCGGTGATCAGAAAGAAAACTGTGTGTGTTTAACAGGGTAAGCAATCCTTCAATTTCCATCAATGGGCAAACCCGCTTCATAGTATTCTGTCAATCAGTACATTTAGAAAAGAATCATGTGTTATGTCCAAAGTTTCTTAAAAAGTCTCCAATCCCTGAAAAATCCAAGACAGTAGGCGATACCCGACAGGCTTGTCGAACACTGAATTCTTCATCATGCAGATGCAAAACCAGGCGAGGAACAGCAGCATGTACCTTGAAAATATTATCAGCACAAAATGAGTCTGTTGACATATTGAAAACCAAATATTTGACAATCAAGAGTTCAGTTTGGTGATACCATGAAATAATAAGAAATCTTACCTCAACACACTATGATAAACTTGGTTGAAATAAAACTAAAGAAAATCCATACTCTGGTTGTTTAACAAGACATGTAACGGTGATTTCTAGCAAATGTTTGAAAATTCCCCTTCCATCAAATTTTCATAAATCATATGGTATTATAGCATGGCAGTTCAAAAACAGCCATGCATTCAACTTAATTTTATGACAACCCTTGTCCTTTAATTTTCCTTTCAATTTCATTTGTGGTTCATTAAGTATATGGCTTAAGTTTGGCGATTTAATTGGGAAAATATGATTCCAAAATATATTGGGGCCAGTTTCCTATTAACTTAAGCTTTTGCACATTGTCCTAGAGACTGACCTGTTGAAAGCACCTGGAGTTACATCCAGCTCAGCAAGGGAGTTAAAGTGACCATACCTCAATCAAACACCCCCCCCCCCCAAAAAAAAAAAAACCGTTACACAACCAGTGGTTTCCAACTTAGCTACAACTGAGTGAATATTAGCGTTCAGTTGGAAGTCCGCACAATAAAGAGACCCAAAAAAGCAAAATAAAAATGTTAGCAAATCCTGTCTCTGCAAAACTTTGAACCACAAAACAGATACCACTGGATTCTGTTATTGGAATTTGGGAGTTCAATTGACAAGGTGGAGGGAATGGTCTGGGAGTTGACAGCTTGTACTAGGATAATACATCGGCATGAATATGAGCCAAAGTAGCAAACAACGCAGAGGATTAAAAGCCAGGTCATTGGGTTCATAAATGGCTTTTTTGACCTGCAGGGCACAACTTCAATTCACTCCAGCATTTATTCGGTCCATTTCTGCTCATAAAACTGTAACCTGTTTTGACGCATGAACCGATAACCAAGTTACCGAACTTTTGGTTGAACCAAAAGGTTGGCAAGTCCCAAAAAATTCAAAATAGAAAAGAAGGATCAAGAAAAATATGGCCAACAAGGTAAGCAAGTAAAAATGAAATCCAACACTATGAATCACAAATCACCACCAATGTCAGTACCCACATCAAAACCAATTTGCATTTACATGAAACATAGATGCCTTTAGATATTTCCATCCAACAAATGTCCAATTTTGACAACTATGAACTATAAAATAAGAGGGCTTTCCTGGTGAACTGATGGAATCTAGTCATATATTTCTGGATCAGAAAATCATTAAAATATAATAAGGTGATAAAATCAGAGTTAGCATCCTACCTGCTCAAGAAATGCTTCATTTTGTGCCCCAATTGCATAATTGCTTAGCGCTCCAAATGCTGCAAAAGAACTGGCTCGCATTTTTGCATTCATGCTTGTCTGTTTTTAAATATTTTTTAATAGAGTTAGTTGAAGTTATCTTAAATTGACAAATATTTCCCGAACAAGATTAAGAAATAGAAAAATCTACTTCAATTTTCTTAAGAAGTGTTACAGGATCAAGGATATTATCGATAGAGATATCCTCATCTAATCTAGGTCGTAGATAGTTTATCTTATCATATCTGATCTAGGAGGTATTTTATCTATATCAGGTAAATTTTAGTTTATTTTACCGGGCCACTCTTTGTAATAATCATGTTAACTAATTGATTAGTATAAATTGAGGAAGACTAGCATTGTTTCAGAAAACTCTCAAGTTCTCCATTTCATTAAATCTCTGTTGTATCATGACTCTTTAATGATATCAGCACCTAGGTATATCACCCACCTTGAACCCTAACCCTAGTTCAGTCTCCGAGAAAACATATTTATCATTCTTTTCCTCTTGATTTCTCATTCAGATTCACACTTGTGTTTATGGTCTCTGACTCACCACTGAGTCTCAGCCTCTCATCCAATGCACGCACCCCATGACCAGTTTCCTCCCTCACCAGCTTCCTCACCCAAACCACCATCTCCAACGTGCCAGACTTTCCCGTCTTGATATAAAGAAACCAAAACTAAAATATAAAATTGATACATCCACAATCTGTACACAACTTTACCCAAAATCAGAGAGAGAAAGGAGCATAATGGGGATTTAGGGATAGCTGACTAGCAAAATATGCTTATTTGGGTAAGGTTGTGTGCAAGTTGTGATTAAATGGTTGTAGAGGTATCATTACTCAAAAAAATATCATGTGACATGATAAACAGTAAAAATGACGCACTTGCAGATTTCGAAGCCGCAGTGACAGATTCAATAAAATGGGCTCAACTGCATCATTAGGCGAAGATTCAAGGATCTATGAAAGGCCAAAAGCAAATAGTAAATTACTAAATTTAGGGTAGACGAAAAATACAAATGATCCCACAGAACAAGAGAGAACTTCACCATCAGTAAGCAAGACACTGCAGTTAACTGCACAGATTCATCAGAATCATCTAGCAGAGCTAATATGACACCCAAAACTTGAGTAGTATACTTCAGAATATGAATTGATGGAATCTGCAACTTTGATAATTGGAGTCAATTCTTAAAAAGGAGAGAGCAACAGATCATAGACATCTCCCCAGAATTAATATTCTAACTGAAAAAATAAATTTAGCACCTATACAGAGACAAAGATTCCCATCTCGTAACCACAAATTCCACATGATATGATTCGTGAGAATGCATTACAAACAAACACAGAAGCTTGTCAATAATCCCAAAAAATCTTTGATGGTTTATATCAAAACTGTTTTTATATATTCAGCACTTTGTAGAAAAGGAAAATCTTTATCTAATGACAAATGACCAACAAGTTGTGCGAGAATATGCAGATGCCTTTAAATAGGTGAACTTGTACCAATATTCCTAGTATATGAGTGAGAAAAATATTATTGATGCAACCACTGTGGACAAATATTTAAAAAAGAGCAGATAAGTAGTAATAAATCAAGCATTTACAGATAGTTAATTTGTTGTTAGTAACCATAATTAAATTTGACAGAAACTATGGTTCAATGACAAAATATCATATTTGGGTAGAAACACCAGACCTGTACTAGCCCTCTCAAACATAAACGTCGAACAGTTGAAGACTCATCAGATACATGCCGACATAAAACCTCAACCATTTGCTCCAAAAGTGTACCAAGCCCACCACTGCATCATTGACAATTGGAAAGCAGTTAAAACTTCCAACTAAGCAACACATTGGGAAAATAAAAGAGAATGAGAAAGTAACAGTAATGATTTACTAATCACAAATGAGATACCACAAATAGCCAGCAAGTTCCAAAAGCTAACTGATAGAAGTTAAGTGAGGAAAAACCAATAAAGTAAAATCACCTAGGAAGCCAATACCATCTATTAATAATCCAAAAACTAAAAGTAGTTGTACATGAATAGTTGATTATAGAGGTGTGCACTTCAATAAATATATTAGTACTTCTCTTCTATATTTTACCTCTGTAGAACCATTTTATTTAGTTGTTCGTATTCACATAGGCAAATACAAATATAATTATATAATTATCTGAGCCGGTTCTTGAGCTAACAAATTGATTTCATGGGAGGTTAAGCATGGGTACTTCCTCAAGTCAGGCTCAAGCAGCTTGCCACCGCCAAGGGACAGCAACCTCAGACTGGGATTAAAGATTGTGGCAATTACAGCCCCAAATTGACCAGTGATAAACTTTCCTGGAAGGTTGCAAAGAGCTTGGACAAAGTGAATAGTGACACAATTTGAGGGAAGGTTCTGAGGCAGGCTGCAGAAAGGGTTTAGCATGTCAGAGGCATAGTGCATGATAGTGAGCATCAAAGTTAGGTGGGTTCCTGCTAATTCTGTACCTGCTGCATGATCCCCAACGTTGCTTGAAATAAACAGAGATAATATCTTTGCCCAAATCACCCCTTTTAACAATTACATGTCCCCACACATCAGCCTTTTCATCACCTCAGACATAACCCACCCTGCTCATTATATGCAAAGAATACTTCCTAGATACCAAACATCCTCGTAGCATGCTTGTTTATACATTGTTTACCCACTGAATATGAATCATGCAAGCACATAGCATAAAGGAAAGGAAACATTTCAAAATTTCCACAGAAACAATAACAACTTAAAAAATGTTCAAAGATAAATTGGAGGCACCTTATCAAATGTATTATTCTATACATACCTATAGCGAACAAATTCTGACAATGCTGCAGCTGATGCTTCCCTTTGGTATTTCTGTGGTCGGTCCAATGATTTTGTCAAAAATAGACAGATATTTTGTACCTAGGGTTTCAACCAGACAACAAAACCTGTTAAATTTGCAGATAGAGAAAACAGAAATGGTTGTGTTCATGAAACAATCATAAGCATGATTAAATGAAGTACTTATAAAGAGAAGTTCAGAGCAAATATTTTTAGGAGCAATTGTGCTGGCAAACCATGCCACTTTCACTTAATCGGTTTCAAGTAAAGCAACTGATCCCTAAAAATACACCTTTTCTATTTTAAAAATAGAAATTTATAAAGCCAAAAGTCAAATGATCCAGTTAAGTTCTCAAAGGAAACTTAAGTTGCAAGAATTATTGCAAGAAGGTGGAATCAACAAAACAACCAAGGAGTAAATAATTAGGGATCTTTATCATGCAAGTCCTCCATTTCTCACTCAATATCATCAGTTCTTTTTTGGAGCAAAGGAGCAAGATGTTTACAAAACTCCTAGGGAAAAACACAAATTAGCCATAAAATCATAGACCTCCCTAATGATCCTGAATATATAGCAAATAATCATCCATAGACATTATCAGCAGAACACTCCAGTGATCCCAAAAAATAATGACAATGTAAATCAATGACAAAAACTAATCCCCAGAAGTTATTGCATCTAATTCCAAACAGATGCTACATAAACCTGAAAACATTGCTCACATACAAACTATTATGGACCTTGCCCTCCTTCCTCACAAAACCTCCAGGCTTTTTGAACTTCCCAAGATCAGAGGGCCACTGTTCAATGTTATCAACTAGTCTACTCAACATAATCCATACAAGTGAACAGTTTAAAAATAACTATAAAAATTACATCAATTAAACAACCACAATTATCATTTTACATACAAATTATATAATGATCATAACTGTTTGTTCAAGACTCAAATCAACCCAAAAGTTTAAGCTATTGGGGAAAGGTCTAGAAATGGCTTTTAATTAGGTTGAAATTCACAGTAAAACAGAAGCTGAATAATTTACCAACGTGGCTTTATGGCTTTCTAACTTAATCAAAGTGATATGAGCCTCTCTCTATTTACAGAGAACAATAAACATAAATACAAGTTTAATTAAACAAAACCAACTAATAACCTGATAAAGATAAATTCCTACAACTATGAAGGACTAATTCTAGATGAACTAAGCCACTTAGGAATTTTAGATGGACTAAACTACTTATCCCGCTAGCTGTAATAGCCTGTCCGTATACTCTTTAACAAATTATATCTCCAAAATGTTCCCATGCTTACTCATATGTTGGCTTCTTAAGCTTGAAGTACAGAAAAAGCACAGGCTCAATACTACCCTCGTGTAGATTTTTTTTCTTTTTCTTTTTTTTTTCCAGGTGAGAAAAGAGACAGTGAGCAACAAACTCCTGATCATATGACAAAAGAGATTTTGTTACCATGTAGCGAACTGAATCTACCTAAAGCTTAAGTGATTAGAAATTTCCAACATCCGGAAACAGTTCCAATACTTTCAATATAAAAAATCAATTGTCAAGGTACATATCCGATTCCTGAATTCAATTTGCATATTTTGTTTTCCAAACGCTCCAAATAACAAAGATGATTCTTTTTTTTCTTTTTTCTTATAGAAAGAAAGGAAGCACAAAATCATATATCTATAATTTGTTCAATTTATGAAGAGACTACTATAATATCTGATCAGCACCTTTTTTATGGGGTATGTAAATCTGTATGCATCTAAACATATACACATATGCATGTATCTATTCACTTACGAATATAGCTTGAAATTATATTACCTCTTTTGGCCTCTTTATAGATATGCAGCCTGCTATATCTCCTATTAGGTTGATCCATCTTTCATTTTCAGATAGCTCTCCATCTCTAGCCAAAATCTGAGAAATAAAAGAAGCATATATTTTTCCTTTGCTTCCAAGACTGAATTTTTCTTCTTACTTCCCTAAAATGGAACTGTTTTATATGTTTATTTACCTTCCCCATCTCAAGATCACCAACACATTCACAGAATGCCCGGAATGCAGTTAAAAGATCCCTGCACAGGTAATGTGATAAAGGAAGAATTATACAGTTGTGCATGTTTAAATAATATTTGTTTATGTGATAGCATAAATTCTTTTCATGCATTTTATCTCAAAAATTTATATCACTAGCTTGGTTTGGTCTCTTTGGTGAGTCCATCAACCGAAGATACCAGTACAGCCATATGACCAATTTATCATGCCCTTAAAATAATGAGCACCACTTTTCCCATGCAATTTACACTCACCATTGTCACACACAATAAATAGAAATCAATCTCCATTTGTCATTGTGAAAAAGTTCAAATAGAGACCAATCTCTATTTATTGTGCATGACAATATTGTGAGTGTAATTACATAAAAGTATACTTCACATAAAATAATAGGATGCTAGGCCAGTATGTGAAAATCCATATTGCATAGTTACTAATGGTTTCAAGACTCTTTTTAATTTAACTTGATGCCCATAAAATTTAACATTATATTATGTATTATATTTTGTTATTTCAGAAGTATTTATTTATATTCAAAATATAAATCTACAAGAGTTAATTATAGTTAAATAAAACAAAGAAGATTGAAATAAAGCACATATGTGTGTGGTTGTTGCTAGGAAATTAGTGATTAGCATAATAGTGGGCTTAATTATTGGGTTGGGCTATCAGTGACTCAGCACTGACTTGCGATTTTTCCTGTATTATTATTAATATAAATAGAAGTGCTGGGCCACCCGATTTGGTACAACTTACACAATTATTTCTTTTTATTTTTCTACATGGTATCAAAGCCAATGACCAAGAGTTCGATTCTTGTCACCCCCATTTCTAGAAAAATTAAGCTGAATTTTAGCACAAGGTTTTGGTGGACCTTTGTGCATTTGATAGACCTGTGAGTTGTCCACATTTCAACCACAAGGCTTTCGTGTGAGGAGGTATAGATATAAAATAAAAAAACATTCATAAGCTTCTACCTACCAACTTAAGCTTTTAGAATAACTAATGCCTTGACATGTTATCAGAGAGTAACAACTATATTCTAGAACCTTACCTCAATGGTTCATGCTGACCAGAGTTAGCTAGACCATGACAGCTACCAAGTTGTAGTGTAAGTTCAGAAAGGACAGAGGCGTAGTTCTGTTCAACAGACCTTTTGCCTACTTTCCCCCCACCTCTGCATTAATGCAAGAGCCTTAGAAAACCATAAAACCATATCATATAGCTTAAGTTAAATAAGTATAGCTGACGATACAGACCTGAAGAAAGCAGTAAGAGCAAAAATTGCAGCTTGCAGCATGCCATCCTCTGTCTGACTGTCAACAACATGGCTATCCTCAACTCTATCCACATCAACTTTAACTATAGGAGTCTGGCTCAGGACCGATATCACATGCTCTAGGAACAAAATTGACAGTACCATGTGCTGCGAAAATGACTGGAAAAGAAATCATTTGTAAATCAATTTTTAATTCATTAACATATACTATTATGCATTAAGCACGCAGATAATGACAAAGAAGCCACCTTCAACTACGCATGATGTGCTTTTAGTTAATTGGACACAAGAAGACACAAGAAAAACCAGTGCATCACAAACTGTAAATTCCCTATGCAAAGATATGAGAATCAAACCGTTGTCCCTAAATTAATTCAAACAAAAAGGAGAAAACCAGGAAATACACATCTTCATAACAAATCAGTGATAATCCTACTGAAGATCAAAGAAAACACAGTAAAAAAGGCCATTAGCCAAACACCATAACAAAGCCAAGAAGACAACTTTGTCTAAAACAGAGGCAATATACAATTTTTAAGGATAGAAATTTTGCTTCTGTCCAACCAAAGACACCGAGTTACTGCAAAAGTAAGGCACATTGCAAAAATGATTACTCCTCCCATATACTCAAATGACTTAAAAGAATTGCTGCTGGTTTACAGGACCAACCAAAGATTCACCAAAATAAATGTAGAGTCTACTCCAAAGATATTAATTAAGCAGCTAAATAGTGTAAAACAGCATATTAAACACATTTCAGAGGATAAAATAATTGGCAACTACCGAAATTTAAAGCAGAAAAGATAACTTAGCAACCTGCTCAGGGTTTACACATTATGCAGAGGGTAGAATTGCATCACACAGGATACCAAAAAAAGAAAAAAGCTTCTAGGATGATAGAGTATTCTAATTGTGACCCTCATTGATCTAAACTAATCATATTAGTGTGCAGACTTTGACGAAGAATAGGACTAAGAAGGTGTAAGAGAAGGGAAAGTGAAGAGATATATATACTTAAGTCACCAAAAAACACATAACAGTATTGCTTTTTGTATACTCAAAATCACAATTCTATTAACAAGCAAAAACAAACCAAAAAAAAATAATTACGAAGAATTCCCCATGCTTGACCAAATATGTGATAAGCTCCTGATAACATAATAACAACAAGATCTATGGGTTCAAGGGCAGTTTAATCCCAAAATACACAATCACAAGAATACCAATAAATCTAGATGACAAATTAAAGTAATAGCACACATGAAGCCTTTAGACTTTAATACATACACTGGGACACAGAACAGAATCATCAACAGGGGCAGACCCAGAAATTTTGTGTAGTGAGGACAAGTATATAATATGTTAACAAAGAAATTGTGAGAAGAAAGAAAATTATATTAGAAAACCCCTATTTTCCTACCCCATTTTTAATAGAATATTCCTTATATTAAGTTACAAACTAGTGAGTCATGTCATTTACTTTTACAAATGAGCGTAATTGAATACATAGAGGAGTGGTGAAATAAAGGAAAATAAAAGGTAGCATAACAATACCCAATGAATTTTTGTCTCATTCTAAATAGTAGTGGGGGCAATTATAAAATCTAATAGAGGCAATAATGTAGAATAAATATATTTAACATTATGTACCAAAAATATATATAGTTGACATATAAATTTAATAAAGGTTGTGTGGGCATTTGCACCCACATGGTTGAATGTAGGTCCACCCCTGACTGTCAAACTCAAACTGTAATAACTCTTTGGACAAGTGATTTGAAAAAATTGCAGTCCATTCACAACTGCAACAAGTTACAGATGATCCTACTTAACAACCATTGAGAGGACTATGTATGAGCAATGTAAATTGGGGATATAACAGGTAACACACCACGATTTATGACAGTACAATATAAAAAAACATACTAAAAGTCAATACAGACTCACATAGAATGCATCCTGCATAGGCCAGCCACCACGTAGCCTTGATATGTCCTTTGTGACAATATCCCTTCCAGCGGTAGCCAGAACTTCATCAAAGACAATTTTTGAACTAGTGTTTTCAGCCAAAGAGGAAATCTTTTTAACCAGTAAAGGATATATCTAGCAGGGAAAAAGAGCTTTAAAACATCTTACACTGAGAGAGAAGGAGACATTCAAATTGCTAGGTACTTTAAATAATGAAAACTAATTAATTGATTTCAACAAGTTAATGAGGGCAAAAGAAAGTCAATAGAAAATACATCTATAATGTCAAAGAGGTATTAGATTAATAATTTAAAGAATGATGACAAAAGGCAGTCACTAAAAAAAATACACCTTTAATGTCAAAGAAGTACCAAACTTAAAATTCAAAGAAAAAAGGATACAGCACCAAGAGTTTCCACACGCAAATGCTTATCAGTTACGTGAACAGCAGCAGAGATCAATGATTGGGTCGTCCTGTAAGCATATACATTATATGTCTCAGCAACATTTACCACGTCAAAATAAGATACAAACAAAGGTGGTTGTCCATTATATGAATGGTATGTGAATTATGCTCAAAACCTTGAGATATCGATCCCACTCAGCTCACTCCCTCTGTTTGTTACAAACTCTATAACAGCTTGAATTGCCCCTTCAGCTGACTGCTTGACCTTATCACATATAGCTACTGAGCAACCAAGTAGAGTAGCTACCAACTGCAAGAAATCGTAAATGGAGTTTGGTTAAAAGCCCTTACAAAACAGATACACACACAAACACACTTAGACAGAGACTCTGAGAGAGAGCGAGAGAGAGAGAAGAAAATTGCCTCATCCTTTGTCAACAGTGTGCAGAGAGAGGACACAATCCTGTTGAATACTTCTGATGGATCAATGGAAGTATCCTGAATATGCATACAATGTAACCAAGGAGATCTTTGGTCTCATTTTTCTCTACTACAACTATAAAACGCAATAAAGACAGAAAAAGATGAAGAAGCACGATAATAAATGGAGTGGCCAATGAACTTACATTCCTCAATATAGCTATAACATCCTCTAGAGAAGACAAAGCACCATATGACAATTCTATATCTTCAGCAGAAATAGAAGAAGTTGCGGGTCTTGGAAGTGAGAGAGAGATGCTGAAGAGCTGATCAAGTATCTGCCCAAAATAATTATTAATTAATTAGTTGAAAACCGAAAAAAAAAGAGGTTTACTTTATAGAAGTGAACACCAGAGAGCATGCTTAAACTACTACATACTTCAGGAGGGGTTATTAATTTATTCCGTACCACAGAATAATCATCTCATTACTTACTTGGGCAGATAATTTTCTAACTTCAGAATTAGTGTCTACACAACGTGGAAGATACATTATCATCCTATCTCCCAAACACAATGCCTCACGACTTGGCAATACAAATGCAGCTGACAGTTGAAAAAGAATAATAAATACATTAAATGCATAATCAACAAACAATTTAAAGTTGTCCAGTAGAACATATTTACATGGGAGCTTTAAAAATTTTCCATAGAGTGTTCGGTCAATTTGCTTGTTATGTGCGCAACTTCCATGGCAGCCGAGTGCACAATGCCCGCTAACACAAACCACCTGAAACTTGAGAAGCATCTCATGAACTGCAAGACAACCTCTTTTTCTTTGATACTCAACTGGGGAAGAAACAAACTGATCAATTTGCCTCAAGATATGCAGTAGCAACTCCGCCCGACTTCTTCCATCCTCTCCGCTAAATTTTATGTTATCAATAATTAAAAGAAGTTAAAAATAGAACACCTTTACACACAGAGGCAGGTGTAATACAGAAAGTCTGACATCTTCTATATGGCTTTTTGCATGTAAGTGACCAGTATGTACACGTGTGTATGATCAAGCAAGCAAGCAAGAGAGAGAGAGAGAGAGAGAAGAGGGGAAGGAAGAGGTGTGAGAGACCTAATGTCCATAATGTATATTGTATAAGATGCAGAATTTACAAGGGAAATTATAAAGGAGATGGCTCAGAATGCAATTGAACCAGATCTAAGAAAAGAGTGACCAATGAAGTATAGTAATGTTCAAAAGGACTATAAACATAAACATAAACAAAACTAAAGCAGAATAGTGTAGTGTAGACATTTTTGCTTAAATTACCTAGTAAGAAGAATTGCGCATAGGAGAGTGATCAGGTTGTCTACAAGGGGATTGACAACATCCACTGGATCATTTGGTATAGCAAAGAACCCTAGTGTGGCCTGTAAGATTAATCAGCAAAATCAGAAGGCTGAAACATTGCCACAAATACATTCTTAAACTTAAAACGAGAGCTTATACCTTCATCACGTGGTTTCTAGTTTCAACTGTTAACTTTGGCTCCACAGAGACCAACGTTGTGCAGGCACTTATAGCCAGGGCCTGGATAAAATCAAACACAGAAGATAACTCATTTTCAGTATCAATTCAGAACAAACATCTTTATCCCAAGACATAATTCAACTTCAATTTAGATACTTGAGTGCGCAAAAGTTCTTTGTAATCAGCAAAGCCATCATCTTCATCTCGGCCCATTAATGTTAATATATAATCAAGCAATTGGTCCCTTCGTTTCAATGGAAATGAAGCGCCACTTTCAGCAGCATTAATGACAGCATTACCTGCAATATCAAAATTGCAAAGTTTCCATCATGTTCACAAGATTATCAGGACAGAGAACAGTCATGATCTATATCACTACTAACAAATACAACTTACTCGGGTCAGGTAAGCTAGGCAATCAGCTTCTGACACTCAAACAATTTATACAGCATACATTAATATTCAAAAGAAATAAGAGTTAACAAGCGGAGCATGTATTGTTACAGGCAGCCTACTATCTTTCTCAGCATTTTCCTCTTTTGTTTGCATTTGCGTATTTTTAACTGTACTCCCCTACTTTCTTTCTCCAATAAAATTTCACCTTCTACTAAAAACATAAAAAGCCTAATAATTATGAGAGATACAAAACATAGTTAGGCAGGGACAGTACTTGCAAGTGAGGGCTTTTATTTAGGCATGTCGAATGCATCACATAGAGCAGAGACATGGCAAAGGCCAGAAATTAACCATTTAAACTCTGCAGAAGGGGCAGAAGTTGCCTTTCAGCTCATGGCAATCTGAACTAGATGAGAATAGACACTACTGGTCAAACTCAATTCAACACATTAAGAGGGCATTACTGGCAGTATGAAGGTGGAGAGCATTGCGAAGTTTTCAGTGATTCAATAAAGATATAAAACCATTCACTTCTAGTGAAAAGCTTTTACGGCTCTTCAGCTGGGCATACTAACCACAACTTTCACAGATATTCAATATCTAAGGTTTTAGAAGAAATCTATTAAGTGCAAAAAATTTTCAATGAGAGCGGTTTGAAAACTAAGTACAACTTTTGAGCTACTAAAATCACAATATTACCAGGAAAATAAGTAACAACCACACCAGAAACTATTAATGTAATATTGATAAGCAGATGTATTTATCAAAGGACTCCAGCATGCAGCAAGATTAGTATATACTAGAAGTTATGATGACAGTAACAACAGCAGCAGCAGCAGCAGCAGGAAATGAAGTATAACAATGATAATTGATAGTTATGAACATTGAAAAAGATAATTACAGACCAAGTAAATCAATAGCTGTGATGACAGCCTGCTTTGCTATAGGATGACGCACATGAAGAAGCCGTGAAAGCATGTTAGTACCCTGCATTAGGTATAAGATTGTTCAGAAAAAATGAACTCACAAAACTAGCACAACCAAATCAGCTTTACCTAATTATCTGCATGGAAGGATTTTATCAGGAAGTTAGAGATCTTATACTTCACAGAAGCATTATTATCCAATAAATGAATGTAATTGTGTAATACCAAAAACTATAGATAACTTATTCTTGTGTATGAATCCCTCTTCTCTTCTAGCAAATTTCTTTTCCAAAAAAAAAAAAAAGTATGAAACCTACAAATTTAATTCGTCACACTATACAAAGATTAAGAACAATATTTTAGTTGTTCTTAATCTAATTAAATAGAAAACTAAACTATGTGTAGTGAGTAAAATTCAACTATCACTCTTAATAAGTACTACAGCGCTCCACATATTTTAAGGTACAAAAAAGGACATGATAATCATACAAATAAGTTTATTTGTAACTAACCTAGCATTAAGGATTTGTCCATGAAATATATAGATAAAAAAGTCATTAGAATTTACTCTATCAATTAGAGATGAGGGTTTTTGGTGCATAAAGTGCACCCACACTGGTATTTCCTTTCCAACATTGAATAAATCTTACCAGTTTGAAGCATTACCACACCATGATTCATAATCTACCCATAGCATCCTTATCCCAATAGTATACAGCCATGTGATGCCTCCCAAAACATGTGAGAATCTCACATTCCGGCAAAAGAAGTATGATAAAATATAAATAGATACCAATCTACCAATTTAACCAATCTTATACCTAGGTTTCCGATATACCTGAGAATCGAAGATACCAATGTACCAAACAAATCCTTTGCTGCAAATTTTTATTTTTTGTGTGTAAGAGGAGGCTTGATATCTCACCCCCTTGAATATATACTCTCTGCATAAATGACTCACACAAATCATGATCACTAGTATGACAACAGATTTGCAGGATGCACATCCCCCAAATAAGCCTAATGAAAGTGCTATTAATGCTGCTGGGCCCAGTTTTTTAATTATTATTTCATAACTACTCCCAGTTTATGACTTTGTAACTGTTGTCATGCATAATTTCACCAGAATTTAAAGCAGAAACAACACAAACCTATACGTAAAATTATCCTCTTCGTTCTTTTAGGAAAAGACCACCACAAAAGCCAAGACAAGAAAAGACAGATCCTCATACAAGGACAGCCATCAACACAGAGAACAAGATGACCTACAACAAGGGCATTTATTCGAGCTTCAATAACTGTTGACGGGGCATACTTTGCAGCATATCCATACATTAGAGCCAAACCAGCATGTATGTCATCAGACTCTTCCATTTTATAATTATCAGAGAAGAATGACAGTATTCTGCAACAGATGAAGCGATGAACAGATTACACAAATGATGAAACTAATTAAATCTTTAAAAACAACCAAAGGAAAAGAAGTGTGATACAAGCAGGTGAATACCCTTTCCGCATGTTCTGATGCATATGAAGTTCTGAATTGTAAAACTAAAATTGTCATTCATGTATGTGGCTACTCGCCACATTATCTAAAATTCTAACAAGACATATTCATCTAACAATTTGAACTCCATCCCTTTGAAACGTCTCATTTGACTGTGTACTAGTTAAGGGGACTCCTTTTTATCAAATAAGGCAGTACATCTTATGAGGAGGCTCTATTTTATGTCATAAGTTACCAGAAATATTCTTTAACACTTTAAGGCTCAAAGTGAGATATATTGAACTGCAGACATCAAAAATAGGAAAATGACATGTATAAAGGGGATTTGCTTTTATTCTGACATATAGTGCAACTTATAAGGAGCCTCTGCTTCATGTTATTAGTTACCACAAGTGTCCTTTAATTCAACATCTAAAAAAGGAAAATGAGAAACATAGAAGAGGACAGGAATACAAGTCAAGTGCCAAAAATAATAATGTACACCTGATTAATTCCATATCACTACAACAGTAAGATTTAAACAATTTTAACACTTTAAATACATTTCAAAGCCACAGAACAGCATGTTATACCAGGCAAAAAAGGTCAAAATTTAAAGCACAACAATATCAAAAGATGAAAACCATCAAAGGCGGGTAGAGAGAGGAAGAGAATTTTTATTAATTCATCAATCAATTCTAATATCCATTTGCATAAGCATAAAATGATGATACGTGCTTCAAAAACCAATCCAAAAAGAAGAAGTTTATACACTCAATCCTATAAATCTGGCATAAACCTTTGAAATATGCTTTGCCCAACATTATCCAAAATATCCTTCAGCTTCTCCAACACTGTATCCAAGTGAGATGCAGCAACCTTTAAACAAAAAAGAGTAAATTACTTAAGAAGCAACTGGATATGGAAAAAGGCATCAAATAAGATGAACATTATGAAATACCAATCCCATGGCTTTAGCCAACCCAAGCCTATTTGTTGGAATTGCAATGTTAGCTTGCTCATACATCCAATCCATTTTATCACGGACATAAGATCTGTCATTAACCTTTTGAAGCAGCATCCCCAAGCACCTGTGTTCAAGAACAACATCATTTTTAACGTTCTTTCCAATCTTAAACAAGTGGCACTTAGATCTGCTGACAGCAGCCACAGAAAGAGCCAAAAAATTGGAACCAAATACAATGTGTATATAGACTTAAGTTCAGCTTTAGAGTATGAAAAACATATAAAATTCATGAAAGGTGGCAGTTCATTTCCATGGCTATTTGTTCAGCTCTTTCAATCTCCTTTATAAAGTTCCTTACTTCACTCTAACCATGTATAGTTGGTTTTGTCCACTAAATTGATTTTTACATTCACACTCAAATTTTGCTAATACAGTAACCTTCAATTGCATACGTCAACACGTTTATAGAAAAAGGACAGTTGGTCAAATTACAGAGCCCCTTTAAAATATGTGATTATTCAAAAGGGTCCCAAAAATTAAATTTTTTTCAATTCGGCCCTTCGCAAATTTTTACTTTCAATTGGATCCCCATCACAAAAACTGTATTCTTTACAAAAATCTGGCAGCAATTTTACTGACATGGTATCTGATGAAATAGCCATTCTTGACATGCTAGCTACCATGGTACCATTTTCCTGACATGGTGGCTGATATAGCAGTCAACTTCCATCAAAGACTTCACACTTCCATGTTATTTGTACCCAATTGAAAATAAAAAATATGTGAAGAACCCAACAGGAAAAATTAATTTTTCAATTATCCATCTGAGTAAATTAACCAAATAAGTATTTCTAGCCAAGTTTTAATATGATCCAGATGAGAAAATGTGCTGAAAAGGTTTTAAGTGTTAGATGGCATACATTATAATTTCTGTCAGATTGCTAATTTACACCATCCTCCCTCACTTCATCTTGTTCAAACTTTCAAAAGCGCAACTTTACAGCAGATGTAATGAAATTCAAGACAAATATGTGAGATGCATATCATGACAAGTCCCAACTTAATTAAAATTCACATGATCAACTTCATGGTACAAAAAGGCAAAAAGAGACATTGCCAAAGAAAATTTAGCTCTCTGGTGGCATTAATCTAAAGCTTTTCAAGATGATGCAATCTTGGAAAAGTAAAGTAAAGGACCAGAGGCCATAAACAATTACAGAGAAAAAAAGTATGAAATGGTGATGAACTGGTGCTACAGATATTATTTTAAACATTACTCAAGATTCTTTTTATGGAATTTTTTTTCGTGAACATAATTTTAGGTTATTAAAATTAAAAAATAAAGTTAAGGAAATACAACATTGCAATAATCACATGTAACCCTCTGACATATAGCAAATCACTGGTGCTAAATAAACTAATCTTAGTGATACCTGAACAGCCATTTTCTCACCCCAGAACTTACAAATTATAAATAAAAAACTTTTTCACTTTATTTTATACAAGATAACACAACTTTTGGAGCACTAGACTTCTCATTCAACACAAAGCAATGTCTAATATATCATGTTTTGTTTAAATCTAATAAAGCATGCTTTAGGTTAAAGCACTGATACCGGTGAAGAAGTGCAGCATGCTCATCATCAGATGTATAAAGTTCATAATGTTTGGTAAAAACATTTCCAAGAGACATGATCCAATCTGCATCTTGAATAACATCCAAAGATTCTGAAAGAAACTGCAACCCAGGAAGAAAGAGTTGATATTAATATCTCTTGCACGAAGGATACTTGGCATAATGTCTTGGACGTTATAGTGAGTCTAATTGGCTGAGTAAGGCCAAGACGAATTTATCCATGTCTCAATGTACCAGATCCAACAACATCAATTTCAGAAACATATTTGACAAAATCAGGAACAATTTTTTTTCCTAAACTTTTTTGCCACTAACATCAACCTCATTAAAACAAGAACTAAAAGCAAAAACAATTCTAAAAACCCATTTCCTTGAATTAAACATCTATTATTAACTAGAAACTTTAATACACATTAACAAAAGGAAAAGACAACCAAATAGATATCACTCACATTGATTATCATGTTGTCCCAAGTATCTTGACATGAAGGATCCTGTTTCAAGTCTTCTGTATCGCTAACATATGCCTTCATCTTTGGAATCTAGAGCTTATCCAAATACGCAAATTAATTACATTTTGTTCTATAATTACAATCCTAAACTTGTAACTGATACAAGACAACACGACATGACAGATTACTAGAAATATATGAAACTTCAGCTCATTTATCAATAAAATTCACAGATAGAAGCTGAAACGTGTGATAATATAATGAAGTTTGCCCCAGATCCGCTACACTGTCAGCCTCATTAAAAAAATTAAGATCAAACAGTGCATATATGTATACTCTATGGCCTCAGTGTTCATATCAACTGATGCACATATTAGAAATGAGCGCTGATAGACCCACGTGAGTTAGGCTCACATTTGCCCACAGTTTGACTCCCATTCCTCTCTGTCTAATTGTGGGGCAAACGTGGATCTAGCCACATTGCCCCATCATTTTCCATTAGAAATGACAATGTAAAAACAACAGCAACATGTATCTGTATTACTATGAAACAGTCAATCATGTTAGAAATTCTTATCACATTAAAAGAAAAAATAAGTTTTCAGCTACCTGATAGCTTTTACAAAGAACTGAAGAGATTTCAACTAAATACCATCTAAATCTTTAGCACAAACTATTACCTCATCTTGCCAAAACAAGTTAATATTTTTTGGAAATAGTGGTGCCAGGTGACAAAGAACCTACAAACAAGAAATATTTCTGTCATCGCAGAAAATTAATGAATTCCAAAAAAAATAAGAGCCTAATCAGAGATTCTAAGAACAAAATTAACAAGTTTTGAAAAACAGCAATAAAGTAAGCGCCTTTGGTTTAAAACTGTGTAGACCAGAAGTATACAACAATCAACCCATTAGAAGGAGGCTATCAATGTTATCCCTTATCCTTAGATAAACCTCAACCTGCATAATCATCTTACTCTTTGGTAACAAAACAGCAGAAAAAGATACAGGATCTGATTCAATAACAAGGAAAGAAACTACACAAAAAATAAAGGCAATATTTAAATGTAAACTAAAGGCAATGCTGTTTAGCAAACCCAGAGATAAATAGTGAGCCTTAAGACAGCAACGAATAATTCAAAAATTATTAAAACACAAAATTCAGGGATGAGACATGCTCACTGTCAAAATCTGGGTGGCCAACTGCTCCCTTGCCAGAGGATTGTGCAAAAGCACCAGCAAACGAGCAAAAATTTCCTATACACATACCCACTATTAGTAATATAATCAGCAGATATGTTCTCAGTTTAGTATACTAGTTTATCTCTATTGAACATACAAGAAATTGTAAAAATAAAAAAAGTAATATTTCCAGAAAAAAGTTCTATCAAGCAGAGGTTGTACCACACCACTCGGTATATCTGCACGGGTTTTACACTCACTCAACATATCGTTGCCATGAAATCTATGGCGCCACAATTCTGAGATGCATCTGCATACCTGTAAAAGCAGCAACATGTCTACAAATTTTCCAGGGAAAACTTGTGCAAGACTGAACTTCCCTTCCAAAGAAAATGCATGCACATGTCCAAATATTCAATAATTTTACAAGAAGCAAGTAAAAGGAAAGAGTGAGATGCATTAGACAAAGAACAGATATCAAATTGAAAGGCATGCATAGATTAAATTACTCAAGCATATAAGAATTAAGTTAAATACTACGTTTACTAGCCAAGGGTAAAGAATTTATACCGTGGCAACAGCACCAGTATAGGCACGTGGAATAATCATCTTCAACAGAAAAGGCCAAAGAATGTACTGTAGAAAGATTCAATATCAATTAAAACTGCTTTTTGGGTGCAATGAGCAAATTGGGAAATAATAGAACTAATATACCACATGAAACCAATGAAATCACTATCATATAACTGATGGATATGGAACAGATCTAATTACCTCCATTTCAGGAATTGTAATAGTTACTAAAAGGAGACCTTTCTCACAAACTGCTCTTAACTCTCCTGGAGTAACTGCTCCAATTTTCACCTGAAAAGAAGAACAACCAAGAGTTAGGAACCTATGAAGGGTAAAAGTAGGCCACAACTGTACAAGAAATATAATGGTCATCATTCCACTTTTTAAATTGTTACCTCTAGTCTTTTATTTGGACTGATCTCAAGATCACTCCGATTTTTATCTGTTAGAGCACAATGGCGTACAAGATATTCAACAAACAACTCTCCAGATGAACCAACCAAGTAACAGTGCGAAGCCATCACCACAATCAACTAACACAAGATCAAATCTCAAGTGCATAAGATAGAAAGGCAAAAATACACTGACAAAGAGGAAATTGAAAGAAACAATTGGAAAAATGGTTTACAATGACTTACCTCAGAAAGTGCCTTTCGGACACCCAAATTTTGCTCATCTAGCAAGAACTTTACAGCTTCAACTAGTAGAGGTCGTTTACTGTGCCATGCTTCAGACAACCTGAAGAAAAGAATCACAGGTCAGCTCATACCAGAAAATCAAGAATAATTACCAAAAGAAAAAGAAAAGGAAAAACCTGGGCAAAAGATGCTTCAAAACACAAAGTGAACCGAAGGTCAAGGATTCTTCCCTCAACTTGCATTTCTGTCAATGAAGAACCAAGACAGAAGAGAAGCAAAATTTAGATCATAATACAGCAATAGATTATAATTTCTCTCTCCTTTTTTTTTAAAAGGGCTTGAAAAGGGAATCTAAATAAAACCAAGAGATCGAAGGAAAACAAATAGAGGAAAAGAAGAAACTTAGGTGCCATTTGCTTTAACCGTTTTCTGTTTTCATTTTCAGTAAAAATAGAAAATGATAGTAAAAACATGTTTGTTTGTAAAAGAAAGTGAAAATGTTTTCTAGAAAACATTTTTTAAAGTAAGACAAATTTTGAAAATAAAAAAATATTTTCAATATTTGCTATGTAAAATTTTGAAAACAGTAAACATAAATTGAAAATACAATGGCAAGTTTGAAATTACTACATAAACCCCAGAATCCTAAATCTTAAATTCCTAAACCCTAAACCCCATCACCCAAAATCTTAAAACTCTAAATCTTAAATCGTAAACCCCATAAATCTTAGATCCTAAACCTTAAACTCTAAACCCCTAAAACCTAAAACCTAAATCCTAAAATCACAAACCATAACCCTAAAACTATAAACCCTACAAACCTAGAATCCTAAAAGCCTAAACCCTAAACCCTAAACCTTCAACCCCAAACCCAAACCCAAAATCCAAAAATCCTAAACCCTGAAATCCCAAGCCTTACATCCTAAAGCCCTAAACGCCAAAACCCTAGATCCTAAACCCAAACCTCTCAAAATCTAAACTCTAAACCTCAAAATCTAAAACGCTAAATCCCAAATCTTAAATCTTAAATTCTAAACCCTAAACCTTCAACCCTCAACCCAAACTTTAAATCTTAAAACCTAAATCCTAAACCTTAAACCAAATGCATTATCATTATTTTCATTTTTTAGAAATAGAATTTGACTTATGCAAACCAAAAATATTTTCATTTTTAAAAGAAAAATTATTTTCAATAAAAACAAATTCAAATGAAAACTGAAAAATGTTTTCGCAGACCAAACACACCCTTAGTTTCCATAAATTCCTCAAATATTCAACAAATAGGCCCATAAATCACCAAATGGGTGAAATTGCCCAGCTGGGTTATAACAGAACAGCATTGGACAATGAATTTTGATCTACTTGGTGTTTTCTAAGCCAATTTATTCACTAATAAAGAATAAGTATGCCATTTGATCAAGATCCGGTGACTCTTTTATTATTAGAAAAAAGTATTGCTTCGGTTATCCTGTAGTGTCCCTTTAAATATGGAGAAATCTCTTTTGTATGTTTTGAAAAGGAGACCTGCATGGATTTCAGATAAACTCATAGGAGGTAGTAGTGAATCTCCAATACCACAAAAAAATAAAAAGAAGATAAATTGTTGTAGATAATGTTTACATCCTTTAGTCAGTGTCACTAAGAAAAACCTTCCCTTTTCCTTTCTGAATCTGCAACTTGCTTTTCCGGCCAACTCATTGAGAACCAAATGATACTTAATGTCTTCCTTTGCAGTTGGTTAATCCAACCAAAACAATTGGCTAAAGTTCAGATTTTCTAAGCCTGAGGTGGCTATGTTGGTTTAAGTTTCCTCCTCAATACAATCAAAACCAACATGCTCAGCCCTAAATGCAAACCTCAGCCAATGGTTTTTACAAAAAATGTGTCCTTGACAGGTAATTTTTTCACCATGTGTGTTGGCTCTGAGCATGTCCTTTGCAATTAAATTGTTTCTCTTTCTCTCG
The DNA here is from genome assembly GCA_037013595.1 of Dicorynia guianensis. Classification (NCBI taxonomy): domain Eukaryota; kingdom Viridiplantae; phylum Streptophyta; class Magnoliopsida; order Fabales; family Fabaceae; genus Dicorynia; species Dicorynia guianensis. The sequence continues at coordinate 33,341,408 of JASUAB010000010.1, forward strand.
AGATATAACTTATTCAACTATCAACTAACAAAAAGAAACACTTTCATGAAGATAGACTAAAAAGATGTGCTGGTACTTACATTTACAAGAAACATAAACAAATCATCTGGATACACCAAGCCAACTGTGAGAAAGCAATGCTGCACCTCATTATATGTCTGTCAAACATGTCAGAATAAATTCAATATTCATTTTTTTAGATGAAGGAAGAATTCAATAGAAGAGAGAGAACTGATACAAGGTCAGAGGACAAAACATCATCCATGGACATCCAAAAAAGATATTAAAAATGAAAAAATCTGGTGCTCATACAAAAGAAAGAACCCATGTGCTTCAAAGAAAACTTCATTCCAATGTAGAGATAAGGTGCAAAACATTAGTAACGAAGTACAATGACCTACTGGCCACAAGAATCCTCCTCTTTCATTGCAAATGAAACAAAAGGGGCAGAAACAAAGGAGCACCGAATAAAGAAAACAATCATTGTTCCTCCAAGTGGAACCAGAATACTTGTCACAAATAATGATTGAGTAAATCTCAAGAAAAACATACTAAGTTAAACTAATAACCCAAATATTAGAAAGAGAAGTCCTACCATGGATTTACATGAGGCTGACACAGAAAGAATGAAGATGGAATTTGACAGTGACAAGAGCAACGTAAGTAATTGTAGCCAAAAAATTCAGACAAGTGAAATGGATAGAATTACCTTCAGTCCTACAGAAAAATCTGATTGTTCTTTGCTATCATTATTGATACAGACCACAGATAGAAGTGTCGACAGGACAAGAGTTAGGTCCTGCAGATCAGCCGGCACCAATGGTTTTGTTTTAATTTTGTACTTAATTAATCAATTGAGAAAGCAAATAATTACAGGAATAGAAGCAGATAACCAGACTAACTACATTTATGTAGGGCTCACAGTATGGCAGTTAAAAGAAGCATTAAGATATTCAATTGAATTCATTCAGTGAGAAGGTGGTTCCCGTAAAGAAGAAAGTAAATAGTAGGAGTTTCAATTCCAGTTTTGCACAGATCTTTATACTATTTGCTATGACTATTATACCCACTTCAGTACCATAGTCACAAATGCTAGTCTAATTATGTTTTAGAAAAGTATACCACTCAGCAAAATAAGAAGTGTTCAGCCAAAAATCACTTACCACATAACTCTGATATAACACATAAAAATGAATACATGCATACTAATATGTATGCAACAAAACAAGGAAAAATTGTAGTAATAACAAAATCTAAAGAAAGCAAAACAGAATGGATAACATCCCAAACTGTACCTTTTTCTTCGCATGCCAGGAGGCATGCCATAATCAAATTATTTATTTCTTTAATTACTTGCACATATACTTTTAATATAAATATGAGAAAGTTCATAAATAAGCCCTCCTTTTAATAACAAAAAGTATAGATAAGTATATGAATGAGCAAATTCAGAACAACTTCAACGTGCTTAACCATAACAGTGAAAAAGAAAATTAAGTTTAAACAAGACATAAATAATGATAGAATAAACTATAGTAACATGGTGATCCTACCATCACTCAAATGATACTAAAACAAATCACCAAGACAAAGTGAAAGTACCAGCTAGAGTTCATTAGAGAACCAGAATTGGAGACCCAGAAACTCAAGTGACCAGGATTATTTAGACAAGCACATTATAGCATGCATCACCTCAAAATCAAGCATAGGAGGACCACTTTCCGATAGTAAAGAAGCATTTAAGAGATTGTGGAGACTACAAGTGGCCAGAAAAGCAATATCTTGATCCTTCTTATACCTGACAGCAGAAAAGAGGAAAATGATCAACACCACAATCACTGTTAATATTCTGGATGTTCACAATACTCCTGTCTCAGTTGAGAATGCACTCATCCAAGAATAAAAACTCATGTAAAAAATGTTTTTCAGAAGAAGCATACAAAGGAGGTTACTTAGGCAATTTGAAGCAATATGCAGATTAAACTTACAAGTCCAAAATTGTGGGAACAAGTTTTGGTAAAGCTCCCTTTAACTGTGTTCGTGTTATAAGACCAACCATCTGCCCTAGTGCTTCTACTGATGCTACACGAACCTAAATTGAAATGAGTTAAAAACAAAATAAGCAAAAACAAATCTAAATATATGGTACCACAACTAGCCAAACACACTATGCAAATGATGGGTAAAAATATCTATCTGTAGTTAAAACACCTACACACACAATATATGTTTAGAGTACAGAGTTGGAGCTCAGAATTTATAAAAGTGGCTTTGAAGCAATGTTTCACATCAACTAATACGACCATAGCATTAAATGAGTGATAAATAACTATAATCACTTTTCTAGTCTCAGACTCTTTGCCCAATCAAAACATTGAAATACATCACTAAACTTCAAATATTGAGCAGCACAACATACCACATGTCTCTACACAAGAAGATAGAAAAGTACCATAAATTACTCCAACTCAACAGTTCTTTCCATAATCTAAGTGAAAAAGAAAACCAATATCACTTGACATAAAACAATAAACAAGAAGCATAATCTGCAACAAAGTAACATTAAACTTTTCCATGCTCTGGAGTAGCTAATTGACTAAATAGAAAGAATGACCATGGCCAATAAAGAACCAAAATTAGAGTTCTACTGAAAAGAGGAGCCAGAAAGAAAATAAGTGTACAAGAGCACCTAATTGAAAATATGGCCAAAAAAGAGAATAATAAATGAATGATAAATTAGCGGCAAACCTTTAAATCCCGAGAAGCTGCCCAGACTCTCAACAAAAGCTCAAAAGCAGAATTTAGAAATGACCTGCACTACATGCATGTATGTATCCCTCAGACAGGAAATAAGGAAAACGAAATGTGGATAACCAGAAGAAGAACTAGAAGATTATATATTGATCTCACAAGACATCTGCATCAAGGGTTGAAAGTGAAGGAAAATCTATACTATATTGCCAAGCAGCTTGACACCAACACTTAAATGCTGCAAAAAATAATAAATGCCACAATTAGCATGTTAATGTGAGTTAAATAGATAGCATCATCTGTAGCAAATAAAACCTTGGACAAAAGTTAGCCAAATCTTCCCCTCCCCACCCCCACCCCCCACCATCCCCAACACACACACACACTATTAAAGAAATTCAAAACAAAATAAGAAAACAATAAAAATGATAACTGGTGGCAAAACAATCATAATCTAACAAAATGTACAAGTGCAAGACTAAAGAAGTGAATATGTTGCTTTGACTTTCCTGCATAAAATCAACTTAACCAATAATATAAAGTAAACCTTGAATGAACTTTCAATTTAGTACAATACAACAAATTCACCACAGCTGACATACTAACGAGGAACAGAAAATGTTCACATCCAGCCTTATTAGAAATTTCAAACCAAACTTTGGATGTTGCTCATCATTTTTGGGTAAAAGAGGCAGGTTATTTAATTAGAAAGATAGATTAGAAAAAGAAGCCCCACTCTTAGCACCTTGATACTTTTTCTCAAGAGGTTAGATTTTTCAACCTATAGAGAAAGTGAGAAACCATAGCATGGACAGATGGTAAAACAACCTATAAGGTTTTCAAGTTGCTCATCTCTAAAGGACAAAATTGATAAGGGCCCCGTTGGATATATGTCTCTGTATTTTATTCAGATTTCATTTGGCGTGAAATATTCAAAAAAGTAGTTTCAAATGCAATTAAAATTGGCAACAATTAAAGACATGGTGAACACTTGTCAGCAACTTCAACCAGTTTAAGACAATTACCAATTTGTACCACATGCAACCCTGAATCTAGATACCTAGAATTGGAATCACATATCACAAGTCCATCAACAAAGGAAAAGAGAAATCAACACACCATTTGCAAAAATTGGCCGGTGCATGTCTCGCACATTTCCAAGAATTGGCAGAATTCGTGAAAGTACACCTTTCCACCGAGGAATGAACTGCAGTGCTGTATCAGATTTACAAGGTTGAACATACATCAGTGCTAATTTCAGGGTCTCACCCCCCCCCCCCCCTTCTCCCCCTCCCACGGGCGAACCAAACAAAAAAAATACTTGGGAAAAACTGAAGATGGTTATTAAGGAAAAAGCTTGAAGTACAGTTCGATTGCTTACGATCACTAGAAGCAAATTCTGCGAGTATTTGGACCATAGCCGGTAGTGCTGAATTTGGCCCAGATAAATGAAGAAAAATTTCTTCCATCATCTGCAATACCAATTCAGCAGAGAGGGATGCATCAGACAGAAAACTAAAAAACCAGGTTAGAATCCAAAGTAAAAACTTGAAACAAAAAAAAAAAGAAGTAAAGAACAATGGTGAGTTTAATAGATATAACTAGAAGCAACATTCATTTTAATAGAAATAGAAATACAATTAGAGAAAGAAAAGGACATGTACAATTGGCAGGAGGATAAGATATTTTCCAGAACAGAGAAAACCAGAAAAAAAAAAAAATTACTCCCAAGGAAGTTGACACAGAAAGAGAAATATTCTTTTAGCATTATAGAAAATATTAAACTATAATTGACAAAAAAGTCAAATGGACTATGGAGTATAACCAATAGGCTTTCTAAGGGGATTTATTTGACTGATTATCAAAGAGATTGGAGGCTCTATTGTACTAATCCTTTGCTTTCTGCTTGTCATATGCTTCTCCTCCAGCCTTGTAGCCTTTTTTCTTTCTCTAAGAAATTTAACTTATCATTAATTAAAATTTGTTTTTAATTTTTAATTTTTAATTAATATTAAATAAAATAAAACGTAACTCACTAGGTCCGGTAAATGTGAGCCTATGGCAACAAGTAGGCCTGTTGCTGCTCGTTGCCAATCAGAATTGAAATCCTGCAAGAAAATCACCATGAAGCATAAGAATTCTTCAAGTGTGCCAACTGACTATGTGAAGCAACACGCAAGGACTCATGAAACCATTAATTGGAATGCCCAAGAACATAATAACAGGAACATGATACACAGAGTTCAGAGATTGATACTATTCTTTCTAATAAATAAAGGGAAGACAGGAAAGTCAATTTCACAAAATCAGATCAATGTATTCTTTGGCGAAAGTGCACCTACCATCAACCAGATTGTATTAAGATTAGTCTCACATTAACACAAAAAATATGCATTTCCAGGTGAAAACTAACTGTGTGTCAGGATCATTAGCAAACAAATTCAACTCAGACATTTATGTACTTAATATTCAAATTGCAGGTCTTAGAAGGTACATAAATCGAGCCATATGCAGTAACAAGCAACAGACTTGCACTCAGTTAAACTCTAAAACACAAAGTCAAGCCACACAATCCGTCATACTAGTCTGCACAACAGCCTAAACTAAATGATAAAAGATATCTCAACATATAAGAATCGAATATCCCTGCAGGCTTTATCAAACTATTTTACATAAAAGTACCCTACAGCTTATGTTTTTAGCTGGTTGGTCTTTGGCCTTGACAGTATTTGAACTCTCACCCAAAAACACAAGATCAATCATCACAAGACCCAGTCAATTTGCAATCAAGATAAACAAACTTATAATGGGAAAGGATACAATGCAGGACCAGGAACCCTCCTAACAAAGAGAAGAAAACAACAAAGGAAAAAAAAAACATCAGCTCAAAAGAGTAAATCAGTCCCTTGGCATATTAGACAAAGATCCCTAAGAAACTTACAAGCTAAAATCCACAAGGAAGCTAAGGAAACAAGCCTGTCCCACAAATGATATATCCATGCCCTCAACCATGCTAATTCCAATTACATATACTCAGTAAATAGTTTCTAACTTCAGATGACCAAACTTCTATTGATTAACTGACCATATATTAAATCATTTCCTGGTGGCTAGTCTTCATATGTTTAGAATTATCAATGAACAGTGAACATGTCCCACCTGTAATGTTAACCCAAATTATTCTTTGCCCTTTAACTTCAAATTCCTCGAGTTTGACGTCCAACATATCTCCAATTCTTTTTATCTAAAACTTCACTTCTTATCATGCTTGCCTTGTTCCGAATTCTCGTGCAAACATCCTATTATTATTTTTCCCAAGTTGAAAATGAAGGCAAGGCTAGACAATCAATTTGCTCAGATGCTATAATAACCAAAATTCTCAAGAGCATTCAAACCTTAATATGTAATTTGCAACCCAATTTAGTAAATAGTAAACAACATAAAGGTAAATAACTCAACCTAAAATTTTAAGCTATTAGGTGAAGCCCTAAATAAAGGTTCTAATATCTCCTACAACGTTATAAGTATTTCATTTCTAAAACCAGTCCTCCTGCATCCAATGAGTTACCTTTCATTAGGAGATTTTCTTGCAAAACACCATCACCACAAATTAGTGACAACCTCTGTCACGCACAATTGTAACTTCCAAACCCACAAACACCATTGTTTTCTCTCCTTTATGGGCTTGAACAACAAGGAAAGATAATGAAAGTTTGGCTTTTCTTTGACCAGGCAAAAACAGCATCAAAAGACAACATCTAAATTACATAGCAACCACATATGAATCAAACTTCTATAGACTAGGCAAGTCTGATGGATGACAAAGTGAGGTCAGATATGTTGTGTACTATCTACAATACTGCAGCTCGAGTACTGTTCACGCTCATGTTTTATTTATGTCCTTTAGTTTCTTATTCTCCAAGTTACCTTAGACAACTAGGAATAAGCTTATTTCAAGAGTTAAGATAAAAATCTTAGCCCATTTTAAGGTTTTGAAGGCTGTAAGCAACACCATCTTCATGCCTCATGTACCAAATCAATTAGGAGTATCAAGTGGAAATTCAGCTGGTGAAGTATAAAACACAGTACTGAACAAAACCAAAGTTCACTTCTTATAATATCAAAATTTATAAAGCAAACAGCATAGTCACTTTTCACTAAATAGTGGATGGGCTGAAATTCGTAGCATAGCATTATTACCACTTAACGCAAAGCAAAATTATGCTATAGAGTATAGCTTATAAGGCCATTAATGCATCAATAAAATTATTGCCATGTATGAAAACAGAAAGCACCTTAGAGGATATCATCTCAGCTGTTGCAATCTTGGCTAGCTTTGACATGAAAGAAGCATCAACTTCTCTTTTGTCTAGAGCTCGAACTCCAAATGCCATCACTTGAAACACACCAGCCATATTTCCAAATCGCTAACACATCCAAACCAAAGGAAATTATCGCACAATCCCAATAACCAAAATGGATTACTATCAATTCTAAAGAAAGAAAAACCAAAAGCAAGTACCCGGCGTCCTCCCCGAGAAACCGCTGCGCAGCACTCAAGAACCAGAAGGGGATTCCTACAGATACAAGCACATTTAAGTTCACAATTCAATTAAATTCATTGATGATTAACTAAAGAAAATAGTATTCGGAGAAAGATAATCACAGAGTAGCAATGTCTTTGAGAGAAGCCATGGAGGCCTCTCTAACAGCGGAAGAATCATCAGCGAGCGACGACACCAGAACCTGTACGGCCTCTGCGACGGAGCGAAACCATGAGATCAAAGACTACGGGAAAGCTATAAAAGAAACAGTATCACATCGCATTTGCAGAAGCAGAAGATACCAGGGGCAGGGATTGAGCTTCCGGAGCTTGAGGATGCCATGGCAAAATTTTACGAAATTCACATCCAGAAAATAGATAGAAAGGTGCAAGAAAGCAACTTATAGAAGAGCCACGAGCAACTCCTCAACGGGACAGAGACAGCGCTGCGCTGGTTTAGTGTTGCGCAAGAAAACAATACCAAAAAGATCTCACAAAATTTATTGAAGATCCGCCTACATACGTACTGTATGGAGCCCTTCTTCTAGTTTCGAAAGATTTACAGGAAAAGTTACTGTCAAAAAATTTTATTCATAAATACATCACTAAATTAATTATGAAATATTATATTTATAAAATCATATAATTAAATTATAAAATTTATTAAATTTAATAATATAATTACTTTTAGATAAAATGTTTACAAATTTTAACTTATAAAAATAAAATAATAATAATAGAATATGTGGACTTATTAGTGCATTACTACATTAAAAATTTTCGTAAATTGGTAAATAGTTAGTCATGTCCCCCATTGGAGTTTTCTTGTTTATTTTTATTCTGTTGGCTGATCCCAGGGTACTGTTTGTCATTTGGTCTTTTTTTTATGTTGGTATTGTGAGCTTTATTATAACTGTCTGCCAACTTGAACGAGACACACACATGACACCCAATACAGCGCAAATCATGTATGTAAGTCGCCAATAATTCATATCTTTTTAGTGGTTGAGGAGTCTTGGTTCATCGATGATGGATTGTGTTTCATTGACAATTCTCACTTTTTCTAAAATCTGATCCAGCTGTATAGGTATTGGGATTTGGGACTGGGAGGATGATACTTGTAATGGAAGTTGAAGATGGCCCCCAAAATCAAAACCTTACGAACATCCCTTGTAATACTGTTTACCGTTAAACATAAAGCATAGATCTTGGTCAAAATATTGTCCAATTTTCTACGGAACTGATGAATTGACTGTTTAGTAACTGAGATCCTGAAACCAAATAAAAAGTATCATTTTCTTGTTAAAATCATAGGAAAATTTTCTTGATACCTTGGCAAATCAATGGATCAAAAAACAACCAATTGCTTAGGTACTTATTTCATTGAGTAATTTTTTTTTTCAACATTCCCTATTTTCTCAACTTCACTTCCAGAGAAATTTTTTCAGTGGGTTTATATAAGACTTCTCAGTCGTCAATGGCCCCAACGAAAATCATTGTCTTCCCATTCTTTCTTTTCTAAATTTGTAAATATTGAGCAATAACTTACTCCATTAATTTTCATTCCTTCTCTCATCACAATCAACTGTCACCCCTTCCAGCAAAGCATTGGTGATAAAAAAAAATGAGAAAAGAAATTACCATTAAATTAAAGTTACTAGTATCTCACAAATTTTTGATAAGTTATTAAATTTATGAATCTTATAATTTAGTATGTAAAATTTAATAAATATAATAATTTAAATTATTTAATATAAATATTTAATAAAAAAATACCATCACCCAACATGCATAGCAGATCAAGTGTAGAATGCAAGATTTAAATTTGTTCATGGCTGCAACTTTTAAAGGATAAATGAATTTAAATTATTTTAATTGGAATGTGGTTTTCACAGATAATGGTTAAATGACCCCGAATAATCCCAAAAATCTTTTACAATTAAATGAGTAAAATTTTCAAATGAAGAATAAGATGACAACGTTTCCACATGTAGTTCTATACATTAGTCACTACCATGGTCAGAAAGGAGAACCAACAGGAGCCGTCAAGCCCAGGTGCCGCATTATCTTCAATCGGCGAACCTTTCTTTCTGATTTGGGTGGAAATGTCACCTCCTACAAAAGAATTTTATTATTTCATGCACCTAACAAACAAGTTCTAAATAACATAACTGTTATACCAAAAGTTTATGGAGTCGGCAACTCACATCAAAATGAACTTTACGCTTACGTTCCCTTTTCCCTCTTCCTCTATCTAAGAAATCATCTTTTGTTCTGCTTGAGGTAGATGAGGTCCATTTATCTGTCCAAATCATAAATCAAAATCAAAAAAAGTAGGAGCCAAAGTTGTCAATTAAGACATCCAAGGGTAGTTACAACCTTCCAAAAAACATCCAGGCTTAACTCAGACCAGCAAAAGATGCAGAATCTACTATGTGATTATCTCAGTGAGTGCCAGTGAAGTGATAAACTGACGCTAATCAAGGCATGTGAGACTCTTAATGATAGGCAGTTAAAACTCTATTTTCTTTGGCAGAATTTATTCAACAAATAGAAATATTTTTAAATCTACCATTTGACTAAATTTGAGTCTCTTAAACTACCAAAAAAAAAAAGAAATCTAATGAATGGCGAGCCCCAATTGCACATGGAATTCTCATGTCTCATTATACAATGGAGTAACATAAGCACATTACTTCTGGCAAAAACAAAAATAGCATACATTCACTAAATGAAACTATTCTACTTTATTTACGAAATGTGTTTTTGCACCTACAAGACTCTAACTCAGTTTTTACGCTAGAAATTGCAACTTCTCTGCATAAAACATGATTCAGAGTAAAAAATTAAGTACATACCAGATGAATGATCTTGCTGATCTGAGTGGCCAGACCTATCAGGACTCAACTTTCTGCAAAAACTAAGCTGATCCTTCCTCTGTAAGGCCTAGAACCAGCAACGAAGACAAATGAACACAAAGTTCTATTGGCTGAAATAGCACAATCTACTGGGTTCAACACATGCTGAACTTCCACTTAAACATACTTGTTTTAGAGCATCTTGAAAATCCTTTGAAGGGTTACTGCTTCTTTCTTCAAAAGACTGCAACAAAAAACATGTAGACATAAGACATTGATGATGTATGCATTTAAGCAGACGAGCCTTTTCAATTGATGAAATCCTCTCTAAACAAGCAGAACTTCGTGCAGAAGCCTCCCATTTCCCCAAGAAACCCTCCTCTCAACACAATTTTCACTTTTTTAGCAGACACTTTCAGTGGTCCCTTAGGTCTATTGTGACACATACTGCTTGACCATTACAAATATAGTCAAATAACAAACTCCCTCACGGGCTCACCCTCCTCCCCCCCCCCCCCCCCACCCCCAAAATCATTTCCCCCCTCTTCCCTCTTCGGGGATGAGGTTTTCTAAACACCCCCCCCCCCCCCAAAAAAAAAAAAAACACACACCCCCACCCACCTTTCCTCTTGCTTCTAGAATTGGTTCACATGGTGTTTCCAAAAATGCAATAACAAGAAGAAAGTTCAGAACATAACCTAGCTTATTTGTAGAAGGAAGAGTAACAAAACAAGGTTTAAACTCACATCCTCAAATGTTGAAAGATCTGTAGCTGGATCAATCCAAGCACTGTAAAGCAATAAAGTAATATTCAGCAAAATCTGTAAATAGCATAGGCATATCCAGAAAATTCCTATAGTGGTAAAAATATGCTACAATACCAGGGATGATTCCCATAAAACTGTACTAAAACATGTCGATTGCCAGCTTGGTCAGACAAGGTGGATCTTTCTTCAATGATCTGGAATAGTTAACAATTTAAATAATATAGAAGAATGGGTTGTGAAATGCGAAATTAAAAAGCAATATCAAACATCAGTTTCTCACCAAAGTCATAAATTTAGCCATAAGATAAATTAATATTTTGAGAAAGTTGGAGTAGATTAAATCTAAAGAAAAGTGAAATTTATACCTCAATGCATTATGCAACATTAGAAGTATAGGAAGTTTGTAGTAAGAAATCTAAAACTGTTACCTATAAATGAATTCAAGAAATTCAAGGTTTCCATCTCAGTCTTAATCTAACAAAATGAGAAATCTGTTGACATATACACTTTGGCACTATTGCGCATACAAGATGACACAAGAAAATTCAATATTCAATACTTGCAAATTGAACGACTAAGATCTCTAGTGCACAAATATGAATTTAAGACAGGGAATTTAATTTCTAGAATTGACACAAGGGGACAAGGCTCCAAAAATCTTCAAAGGGAGAGAAAGAGAAAGGAAAGTGCAAGAAGAAGCAAACAGAGGAACCAAATAGGAAGTTCATCGTGCTTGACTGCTAGGTTATAAAGATTATGCTCTTTTTGAATTCATGTCAAAAAGTCCGTAACATATGATACGTTAAATAACTTAAATACTTTGAAAGGAGAAAAAGAAAGAGAAGGGTCAAACTATGAGACTTAAACTCATATATAACTTACTCAGTTGACTATATTAAAAGCCACATTAATCATGAATTCTCCAGCATGCGTCATAAGAACAAGTTAAAACTTCCTGGAGGCATGCATCCTATCGTCCAAGATGTCAAGAAGGTAGATGCAAGTTCAAACAAAATTAAAGGGAAGTATGCAACAGATCATTAGACCAATAAGCACTATACTGTTTGGCATATTATTATGACCTCCAGACCAAGAAAACTACCTTGCCATTGTTTAGAGATTAATTACATGTTATTTTAATCTATTCACATGCGCTTAGATAGTGCCTAATAAAAAAGGCAACATGGTAGGACATAACATTAAATACCTCGGCAGGCCACCACATATGACAAGCTGTTTTGGCCCATACAACACTTCCTGGAGTTACAGCAAGACAATTGCTGTCAGTAACAGGAGATTCATGTGGTATAGATTGAGATGCCATGAGAGTATCACCTTTTTCTTTTCTATCATCCCTATATTAAATCCATACAAGAGATTATTAGATATAGAAAACTAAGAGGTTTAAGACTTCTAAGTGCAAGTAAGGCTGTACAAAAGTAACAAAGCAAACCTATCGCTGCCAAGATCAAGAACTTCATCTCGGACTACTGATTCAAATTCATTGACTGGAATGTCAAAATGCTCAGATGAAAATTCTGGTCTATCCTCCTGGGAATTGCCGCATTGAACAAGTATACCACCAGGAATTTGTTTTCCTTCCTTTCTCCTCTCCTGTAAACTGCTTGAAGTGAAATTAGACAATCCAACTTCACCAGAGGATGAAGCCATTGAGGAACCTGTGCAAAAATGTTGCCAAGATGAAAGGTTAACCAGATGATTTAAAAAAATTCAATGATTTGAACACCGAAAGGACCGTGGCACCATGGTCATGAACTCTGCCAATGATGCAGAGGTCTTGGATAGAAATCCCAGCGAGGTTGGCCACATAAATCTCAAGTGACAAAAGGCCACGAGGTTTGAGGAAAAGGAAAGCTTTCTTTATTCAGAAACTCCAGAGAATAGCTTGTAACAGATAATAAATAATAAAGATCTCAGATTTTCAAAACTAAAGAAACACTACCCACTTAAATTTCCATGCTCAGCAACAATTTGAGTACCACAGATTTAAAGTTAGCAGCAGTATAATTAATTGACTAATAAATAAAAATTCAATTTAACTCTTTTAAAAATTTGAGTATATTAGAAGCCTGGTGCATGTGAATTAACAAATTTATCGTTAACTTACTAAAGACAAAAGTTACTAGAAAGATATAAAAGAACTTCAATATAGGATGAAAACCTCATTCTTGCACTTCTTCCCCAAGATATAAATACATAAAAGGAGCACTTAACTCTGTTTAATTTATCAAAGCACCCACAAACCCATTTAGCATGAGTACCATTAACAAACCAAAATTTCATTCTGTTGTCAGAGCTTTCATCTTTTCAAAGCAATGTCGTCATACTACATTGCTCTTTCTTGTTTGATCAAGCAAAAGCATAAGAGTTAGAGTGAACCAAATATTTTAATGGTCATGAAGTATCATCCAAACCAATAAATTAAAAACCATCATATCTAAAGATGTGACGTTAATGGACAGCCATTCTGCATTTGACCTCCAAAGAGGAGGAATAGCATTTCATACTTTCAATTGAGAATCCCAGTCTGGTTACAATTAACCATGAAAATTGACAATTAGAGTTTAATCAGATGTATCGTATGATTGGCACAAAAATTAGTTTCTGATGAATTAATACAGGCAATTATGCATCCAAATGAAAGGCACTAGCTTTGCATCACTAATTGACAATAAATTCAAAAAGAAGAAAAAGTTCGATCTAGACAGGGGATAGAAGCGCAAAATGTGCCTATACTGTGTAAGGCAGAAGCGATAGAAGATTATAAGATAAACCATAATGATGTCCAAAGAAATACGGGAATTCATCAATTGAATTAATGATAGTAAGTAGCCACATAATCGAATTTGTACTAAGATAAAATTTAACAGATATTAGCTCAGCCAATTCAAACAAACAGGAAGTATAGGCAATTCAATAACAATAAAAGTGAATCAGGGAAATCCAAAACCCTCCTTAGGGAATTCCCAAAATAGTAAAATGTGATAGAAGAATTGAGAAGAGAGAAAGCAACCTGGGTTGGAGAGAGAGGAGGGACTGCACATAAATACAGAGAAATCAGTGCGGCGTCGGCGTTTGGGTGGTGAGCTTCTAGGATGTTGAGCACATTTTGGGATATAATCAATTGGAACTATCTTTTGGCTCTTCTTCTTCTGTGGCGTCCCCCTCTTCTTTGCCATTGCTTTGAATGCAAGCAGCAGCAGAAACGCAGAAAATATTTTCAATGGAAGCAGAGGAACCCTAGGGAATAAGGAGGAACTCGGAGTACTCAAGCATTTAGGAGAATAAAATCTGGCACTGAAATTTCGAAAACGAAGTTAACAGATTATAATGTGCTATGGCCATCTATTCTTTGATGTCGGTTTCCATGTTTCATTAAACATGGTATTGTACAACCGAAGAACTCTCCAAAATTTGCTCCTACCGACTAAACTAAACTACCTCCGTAACAAGCTACAACACTTCTGGAGATGTTATGAAACATAAATTTTTTTTTTTCCCTATGCATTAATTTCTATTATTCAGTGGTCATGAAATTTCTTGCTGGTCTCGTAGTAAAGCATACAAGCAGGACAAGCAGAGCACCTAGAGGAATTTAAGCGACGGTGCATGCGTAATTCTGATAAATTTCCTGGCAGAAAAAGGAGATTATAATTATTTAACAACTGTGTATTTATTTAGAAAAAATAATTTGACCCAATGTAATTCGGGACAGAGAATCAATAACAAATGTAGATTTAATTTAACTTTTATTATAGCTTCAACTTGTTTGGCACACTGGCAAACATTTGCTTTATTTAATCAAGAGGAAGTGCACCATCTAACAAGGTAGAAGAAAGCCCATTACACAGCCCCACTACCAAGGTCAATAGCCCATGGATATTGGAAAAATGGAAACCCGCATTTGGATCAACTTATATTTATTTGCGTGGTACTTTATACTTATTTTGTGTGGGCCTGTCCCATAACAACCACCTTTTAAATTAGTTTTTTTTATTTGAAAAAAATTATTCTAACAACTTGACAAATAATTGGATGGATAAATTTATTTATTTATTCTATAATTTAATTTATAAAAATTAATAAATTTATTTATTTAAATTATTTTAAATAATATCTTTATAAATATTACGTTGTGTAAATAAAATAGACCATTTTTATTTTATGGATACTTGTATAAAAATTCAATTCTGACATCCAAATTTCCCGTTATAAAGTTACCAAAAAATGTAAGCATGCGAAATAATTATATGAAAGTATAATACCTTCACATCTGATTATAGAGGACAGAAGGTTGTCATATCCAGCGGTCCATTCACATTGACAAATCGGAGGGTCGCGATCACCGATATACGTGTGAGCCATGTCACATAACCCAGCTCATGTTGTGATTGGGAGCACTCGCCAGGCCATTACAGGCGCTAGCACCCCACATAACGCCAATCCTGAAGTAGAGGGCACTCATCCCCAGGTTTTCTTGCAGTCTACAGTTGGGCATAGACCGGATCCATAGACTAGCACTCCACATTGGTTGGACACGTCACGCGAGCTAGCATATTCGGCCCATGGACGAAGACCTTTATTTTTAAATTTGTTTAAATAATTATGTACATAATGTTGTGTCCTTTCGTTTGTGCAAGTACTTACCAATTAATACTTCTTTTTTTCTTTTTTATCAGCCACTGTTGTAGGAGAGATCCCAATGAAACCAGTTAAATACTAATAGACAATATATATTTAGAAGAATAATTATACGTGTACACACAGTTTGTACGTACTGTGCATATGTTATTAATAAAATTTTTAAAAAAACGAAACATTTTGTATTATCTCCATAAAAATTTGTTTGTGAAAATAGTTATAATATACACAGTCCTATATATACCTAACATGACTTAATTTAGAAAGTATGTAACTTTTCAAAATGTTAATCATAAATAATTAATTAATGGAAAGCATTTAATAAAGTCGCAATTTTTTTTTTTTGTGCTTATCATTCTATAGAAACTATACAAGTAGCTCCTAATGTGTTAAGCCAGCACATTCAAATCTTATTTATGTGGATCAACTCAAATTGCAACCTGGAAATACAAAGTAACAAAATTAGGGTTATATTCTTCTTCGGTAGAATTCTAAACTTAGTTAATTATAGTATGTTGTCTTTCAAAGAAAGAAGTTGTTACATGATTTATGACCTCATAACTTTTTAAAATAAATTCTTATTTTATTACTCTCATTTTGTGAATTTTTATTAAGTCATTTATTTCTTTAATAATTATATTTTAATTAAAATTATTTATTATTCAACAATCATATTTTAATTATTACTATAAATTTTCTAAGAGCTAGTTTCTCCAACAAAAATTTTGTTTTTCTTATATATATATAGAGAGAGAGAGACACACACACACACACACTTAGAATTTAGAAATCAGCTTTCAATCTACTATCAGAGCTTAAGCATTTCAGTTTCTCTTTTCTTGCTAGGTTTGGTATAGTTTTGCTGCTTCTTGGTACCTAGTTTGTGAGTATATATTGTCAGAAAAATCTGTTGAATTTCGGCATACTGTTAATAATCTCTTGCATCAAGAAAGTGGAAGCATCTCTGACGACATCGTTTCCCAACGTGCCTCAAACTGTTTAATTATCGGAGAGACTCCATCTCTTCAGCACCATACATAATCATCTTTTCTTTTTTAAGTTGTAACATTGTGATTCGAGGACGAAATAGTGAAAGTGAAAGTGTTAAGAGACGAGAAATAAAGTAACACCTCATCCAAATAACGTAAGATATGTTAATAAACTAAACTTTAAGGGAAAATACATGTTCCAAAACAATCACCGGCCTGAAGCAAGTGATTGTTTATTTATTGCCTACTGTTATTGCAAATTAATGCAACTTATTTTTTAATCTGCATGCGGATTTAAGTAATTATTAAAGTCCTTCTCCGATCAGATCAAGGACTTCAAGGACAGAATGTGATGGCATAGTTAGGTCTATTGGAGCAAGTAAAGGTGCTGCTTTTATCATCTTGAGCGTAGCTATAAGCCTGAGGACACTGTTGCTTGAAAAATTGAGAGTACTTCGTTGGTGGGCACGTTTGCCGTTTGCTGTGATCTCCAGTGCAACAGTATTGAGGCTGCTTGAAAGCCACGCACGCACTCTTGCAAGCAATGACGCGCCCGTCCGATCCATTCTTTTGCAGCTCCGCCGGGCACTTGGCGTTGATGTTCGCCGGACAGCTTGAGGGTTGGCAGGCACCGCTTCCACGTTGGGGAGCAATGGACATGGGCACGTTGAACCCATCAACGTTACTGACGTCATAGAAATCTTGTCCTCCGTTGGCTGCTATGGTGAGTTCAATCAAAGTAGCGGGTGGGATAGCACCGGCGCCATTGCACCCAACTTGACCGGAGCCACAATCTGCGGTGGCACATTTGAACTTCCCGGAGCTGCTGGAGCATGTGGTCCGAGCCCAGAACCGACCCGACCACGGAGCCGGGACATTATTCACGGTTTTGGATGCTCCGGATGCCAACTCAAAACCGGTGGTTGACAGTTGAGGCTTTTGACCACCAGTTAGGGTTCCTGGCCATACCGTGTACGGGCACTTATTGGTGAAGGTGATTGTGGCTGCGCGTGCTCCTGCATGAAACATAGCACCCATTGGTCAATCAATTTAGTTTATAGTATATTTCTTCATTTCTTTGGTTCCTTTTTTGGTATCCTATTCAATTAGCAATCCTAATTAAATTTTAATATTAAAAACACGTACTTCCTCGTTCCTAAATGCAATTTGCTTATTAGGATATAATCTAGCTAATCAATGATTGAGTGCAATGAGTAATGCTGCTGGCATAAGTAATGCATTAAAATGTATTATCTCTTTCAATATAAATGTCCTTTAATGAAGATGCACATAAGTTAAGAAAGTGATTAAATTGACTTGGTATTAAAAAGAATCACTTATCCTTGCCAAAAAAATACAAAAGGAATCACTTATTATCCAAAACACCCTTCTCATTGAAAACTCAAATTAATACCATAAGCCACAAAATAAATTATGGTAGGATTGAGAGAGGTGAGAGTCTTTTAATATTGTTAATGATTAACTATTTTAAAAGTTTAAGTTGTTAATTAAAAAATAATTTTATGACTCCAACAAATATATTTGAAAGAAGAGAACATTTTTTTGGGTGAGCATTTACTAAGGAGTGAGTTAACTAAGAGTGAAGTTAAAACAAAATAATGAAATATTGGTTTTAGTGAAGAGGCAATAAAAGAAACAAAAAATTTTTAAAATGACAATTATTTTGAAATAAATGAAGTATTTACTAAGACAGGTGAGATAAGATATAATTAAAGTTTGAAATATAAAAGTGAGCAAGAGTAGTTATTACATTTTAATGCATTATTTTGTACAGATTAGTAAGGTGGACGAATAAATCTCCTCTTACACTTATTTATCACTATACTTATACCTATTCTATTATAACTCTTTATTAGTTGCGTCACATAGTAGAATGGGTGTGAGAATGATATGTTAAAATAGATGTAGGTGTGACATGATTTAAAGTGAAATGGTACATGAGTAGAAAGGATAAATGTTATAAAAAAAGAAAAAAGAATATTACAATAGGCCATATAGGGCGTACGGAATATATATATATATATATATATATATATGTATGTAGTTGAACTCTGAGAACGGAAATGAAAAAGAGAACATACCACAGAAGAAGAGGGTCAAAGTAAGGCATAGAGCAATTGGGGGATTCATGGCGTTGTTGTGTTAGTGACTTTGGGTCTTTGTTTCTCTGCTTCAGGATGAGACGTTGGTCCGAGTGCAGGCTGTTATATATAGGCTCTGAGGCTTGAATTGTCAAATATGGATGGATATAGTCCATATGGGCTGCCGTGTATGTATCAGTTAAAAAATTAAAAAATAGTATCGGAAATTATGAGTTATGATTTTAAAAAAGAAGAAAATTCTAATATTAATTGTGTTGAATTTAAGGAGATTTCTATGATAATTAGAATAATTTTCAAAGTATTTAAACTTAAAAATAATTAAAGTATAAATTCAGGACACATCTCTTGAATTTAGGTTGGATTTTAATATCATATATTGTCTAGTACTGAGACCAAATCGTATCAGATATTGTATTCAAAGTAGGAGCTAGCAAGAAATGGAATTCTCGCATCTAGTATCCCATTTTTTCCCCTAAAGCCCGCCATATCGCGTCTCTTATCCTCATTTTCTATTTGAAGGTACCTTTTTTCTTTTTGGTCTAAAACATATTATTTTTAAGTTAATTTTCACTAAAGCTTTGAACTTTTCAAAAAAAAATAAAGAACTATATATCCTGTCATTACAGCATTACCGGTTTAAATAGAAATATCTCAAATTTTTATTTTGCACAGAAAGGGTATAATCAATAGAATATTTTTATATTCACAACTTTATTTATAATACTTATTTTTTTTATTTAATTTTTTTTAATAATTAAAACTTGAATTACATTTACAAACTTGACTCATTATTGAGGCTACAAACATTACCCAATATTTTTCTAATCAATAATGGACTGGCGGCTGACCATACGAGGCGGTGCATGAACGACACTGGCACACTGCCATGTGTTAAGAAGGCGTAGCTAGCTTGACTGAGTGTCTCATGGTCATGGAAATCAAAGTAGAAAAACATGCATTGGTCAGTTAGAAGACAGGACGGATGATGGGCTGCTTATGCTATCTTTGGATTTAAGACCGAAAATTGTGGGGTTAACTCAGGCACGTCATTGTTGAAATGAGTTGCGTGCATGACCTTAATGGTGGATCATATTCTTGGCTTGGTAGGCAGAAAGAATTTCAATGCCCCCTTCCTCAGTTCAGTTCCCACCGCAACGGTCTGATCTATCTGACAGACAATTCGGGGCAGAGACTTTTGAGAATAGAATTTAATTTCGGCGTAATATTTAGGGTAGTTTGCTGGAATACATTTCTTATACAAAATTAACCGATGGCTTGACACTTATGAAGCATGAATAAGTAACCTTCTGTGGAGCTTCCACTTACGAGCAAGAGAACGTCATTGAAACTCTTGTCGCGCATCTGGAAGACTGTTGCTTACTTACGTGTTTTGTTTATCCTTTGTCGTGCGTTGAAGATTAGCCACAGAAAATGAATTCATTGATTTTCACCAGGAAAATTTAATGTTAAATTATTATACTTGATCGCATGTGTAAATGCACATCTCCCTTATAACCATTATTTCGGTCAAATAAGGGTAAAACTCAGTTTTTTTTTTTTTTTACACGAAAACTCGTAAGTTTAATACCAGTAGTCAACGTACCAATATAACACACTTGCATCCCAATTGTGATATATTTGATACATTTTTCTCCCAAGAGTGTGCGCTTAAATGAATTTTATTAAATATTATTTATTAAAATTATTTATTATTTAAGAAAAATGCATAAGAATAAAAAAATTATTAATAATTTAAAATATTCTTTCATTTTTTAAATCATTTTTAAATAATAAAACTCAAAACAAGAGAGAAAAATAAATGTAAGTAAATATTTAATACAAATAATATTATGACAAACTTAAAATTAAGAAGAAATCATTAATATTGCTTTCATTTTTAGAAAGTAAAAATTGGAAAGAACAAAAAAAAAACAAAGGACCTAAAATAAGAGTTAATCTGAAACCAAGGAAGTACTCTCACTTAAAAACTTTGGACCATTAAACATATTGGCCTTATAATTATTCATAAATTAAATTTTATTAATATTCAATTAAAAAAATTTAAATTATTAAAGTCATAAATAAATTATAAAATTTAATAAATTTAATAATTATTTGTATGTTAGAGGATTTAATAAAATTCTTATTAGTGAGTTCTTTTCTTGATGATTGTATAGGTCAAAGTGATTTCAAACATTTGCTCGGTAAAATCCAGTGACCCAAAAATTATATAAATTGAAAAAATAATACAAATTTTTAACATTTAAGATAATTTAAATTTATAAAATTGATATTTTGGTAAATAAATTTTTTAAAAAATTTAAGTAAAAAATGTATCTTATATCTATATATTTATATATGGTATAACTTTTGCTTGATTCTTGATTATTGTATGTTCTTTTAACCGTATGATCGATCCCTTGTAACTGCAAGCGCACATATCCAGGTTCCTGCGTTTGAACAAGAAAATGAAGCTTTTGATGAAGTGTAAGATGTCGGCTTCAAACTTGAACACACGGGGGGCTTGCTGCTGCATTAAAAACAATATGTTCTGTTCAGCACGAAGGACTCTCGAAATGAATACATCACAGGGCATCTGAGACGCCCTTTTTTCGAAAAAAGAAAAATCAAATATATTACGACCCTCTTTTGTTTTTTGCATAAGCACTTCCACATTGGATAATCACTAAAAAAACGAACTACGTAGGTTCGTCCGTTCAAATGATGATTTCATCGCTTGTCTTATACAAGAGGACTTTATCAGAGATTGACGATCACAGCTGGCCAGACCATTACAGCATAAAAGTCAGGCTGCAATAGCGGTGTTCGACATCCAGTGATCCCTAAATAAATACTAGTAAACAAAATTTCTTAAATACCCTCGACTACCAGTCAAAGCTTTAGGACTTGAAATGGAGGACATATACTGCTTGACACATACTGCTTGACCATTACAAATATAGTAACACATAAAATTTTTAGCAGACACTTTCAATGGTCCCTTAGGTCTATTGTGACACATACTGCTTGACCATACAAATATAGTCAAATAACAAACTCCCTCACGGGCTCACCCTCCCCCCCACCACACCCAAAATCATTTCCCCCCTCTTCCCTCTTCGGGGATGAGGTTTTCTAAACAACCCCCCCCCCCCCCCCCCCCCCAAAAAAAAAACACACACACCCCCACCCACCTTTCCTCTTGCTTCTAGAATTGGTTCCAACATGGTGTTTCCAAAAATGCAATAACAAGAAGAAAGTTCAGAACATAACCTAGCTTATTTGTAGAAGGAAGAGTAACAAAACAAGGTTTAAACTCACATCCTCAAATGTTGAAAGATCAAGATCAATCCAAGCACTGCAAAGCAATAAAGTAATATACAGCAAAATCTGTAAATAGCATAGGCAAATCCAGAAAATTCCTATAGTGGTAAAAATATGCTACGATACCAGGGATGATTCCCATAAAACTGTACTAAAACATGTCGATTGCCAGCTTGGTCAGACAAGGTGGATCTTTCTTCAATGATCTGGAATAGTTAACAATTTAAATAATATAGAAGAATGGGTTGTGAAATGCGAAATTAAAAAGCAATACCAAACATCAGTTTCTCACCTAAGTCATAAATTTAGCCATAAGATAAATTAATATTTTGAGAAAGTTGGAGTAGATTAAATCTAAAGAAAAGTGAAATTTATACCTCAATGCATTATGCAACATTAGAAGTATAGGAAGTTTGTAGTAAGAAATCTAAAACTGTTACCTATAAATGAATTCAAGAAATTCAAGGTTTCCATCTCAGTCTTAATCTAACAAAATGAGAAATCTGTTGACATATACACTTTGGCACTATTGCGCATACGAGATGACACAAGAAAATTCAATATTCAATACTTGCAAATTGAACGACTAAGATCTCTAGTGCACAAATATGAATTTAAGACAGTGAATTTAATTTATAGAATTGACACAAGGGGACAAGGCTCCAAAAATCTTCAAAGGGAGAGAAAGAGAAAGGAAAGTGCAAGAAGAAGCAAACAGAGGAACCAAATAGGAAGTTCATCGTGCTTGACTGCTAGGTTATAAAGATTATGCTCTTTTTGAATTCATGTCAAAAAGTCCGTAACATATGATACGTTAAATAACTTAAATACTTTAAAAGGAGAAAAAGAAAGAGAAGGGTCAAACTATGAGACTTAAACTCATATATAACTTACTCAGTTGACTATATTAAAAGCCACATTAATCATGAATTCTCCAGCATGCGTCATAAGAACAAGTTAAAACTTCCTGGAGGCATGCATCCTATCGTCCAAGATGTCAAGAAGGTAGATGCAAGTTCAAACAAAATTAAAGAGAAGTATGCAACAGATCATTAGACCAGTAAGCACTATACTGTTTGGCATATTATTATTACCTCCAGACCAAGCAAACTACCTTGCCATTGTTTAGAGATTAATTACATGTTATTTTAATCTATTCATATGTGCTTAGATAGTGCCTAATAAAAAAAGGCAACATGGTAGGACATAACATTAAATACCTCAGCAGGCCACTACATATGACAAGCTGTTTTGGCCCATACAACACTTCCTGGAGTTACAGCAAGACAATTGCTGTCAGTAACAGGAGATTCATGTGGTATAGATTGAGATACCATGAGAGTATCACCTTTTTCTTCTCTATCATCCCTATATTAAATCCATACAAGAGATTATTAGATATAGAAAACTAAGAGGTTTAAGACTTCTAAGCGCAAGTAAGGCTGTACAAAAGTAACAAACCAAACCTATCGCTGCTAAGATCAAGAACACGGACTACTGATTCAACTTCATTGACTGGAATGTCAAAATGCTCAGATGAAAATTCTGGTCTATCCTCCTGGGAATTGCCGCATCGAACTACTATACCACCAGGAATTTGTTTTCCTTCCTTTCTCCTCTCCTGTAAACTACTTGAAGTGAAATTAGATAATCTAACATCACCAGAGGATGAAGCCATTGAGGAACCTGTGCAAAAGTGTTGCCAAGATGAAAGGTTAACCAGATGATTTAAAAAAATTCAATGATTTGAAAACCAAAAGGGCCGTAGCACCATGGTCATGAGCTCCACCAATGATGCAGAGGTCTTGGATAAAAATCCCAGTGAGGTTGGCCACATAAATCCCAAGTGACAAAAGGCCATGAGGTTTGAGGAAAAGGAAAGCTTTCTTTATTCAGAAACTCCAGAGAATAGCTTGTAA
Organism: Dicorynia guianensis; assembly: GCA_037013595.1. Taxonomy (NCBI): domain Eukaryota; kingdom Viridiplantae; phylum Streptophyta; class Magnoliopsida; order Fabales; family Fabaceae; genus Dicorynia; species Dicorynia guianensis. The sequence goes on from JASUAB010000010.1 coordinate 33,365,344, forward strand.
CAGATAATAAATAATAAAGATCTCAGATTCTCAAAACTAAAGAAACACTACCCACTTAAATTTCCATGCTCAGCAACAATTTGAGTACCACAGATTTAAAGTTAGCAGCAGTATAATTAATTGACTAATAAATAAAAATTCAATTTAACTCTTTTAAAAATTTGAGTATATTAGAAGCCTGGTGCATGTGAATTAACAAATTTATCGTTAACTTACTAAAGACAAAAGTTACTAGAAAGATATAAAAGAACTTCTATATAGGATGAAAACCTCATTCTTGCACTTCTTCCCCAAGATATAAATACATAAAAGGAGCACTTAACTCTGTTTAATTTATCAAAGCACCCACAAACCCATTTAGCATGAGTACCACTAACAAACTAAAATTTCATTCTGTTGTCAGAGCTTTCATCTTTTCAAAGCAATGTCGTCATACTACATCGCTCTTCCTTGTTTGATCAAGCAAAAGCATAAGAGTTATAGTGAACCAAATATTTTAATGGTCATGAAGTATCATCCAAACCAATAAATTAAAAACCATCATATCTAAAGATGTGACATTAATGGGCAGCCATTCTGCATTTGACCTCCAAAGAGGAGGAATAGCATTTCATACTTTCAATTGAGAATCCCAGTCTGGTTACAATTAACCATGAATATTGACAATTAGAGTTTAATCAGAGTATGATTGGCACAAAAATTAGTTTCTGATGAATTAATACAGGCAATTATGCATCAAAATGAAAGGTACTAGCTTTGCATCACTAATTGACAATAAATTCAAAAAGAAGAAAAAGTTCGATCTAGACAGGGGATAGAAGCGCAAAATGTGGCTATGCTGTGTAAGGCAGAAGCGATAGAACATTATAAGATAAACCATAATGACGTCCAAAGAAATACGGGAATTCATCAATTGAATTAATGATAGTAAATAGCCACATAATCGAATTTGTACTAAGATAAAATTTAACAGAGATTAGCTCAGCCAATTCAAACAAACAGGAAGTATAGGCAATTCAAAAACAATAAAAGTGAATCAGGGAAATCCAAAACCCTCCTTAGGGAATTGCCAAAATAGTAAAATGTGATAGAAGAATTGAGAAGAGAGAAAGCAACCTGGGTTGGAGAGAGAGGAGGGACTGCACATAAATACAGAGAAATCAGTGCGGCGTCGGCGTTTGGGTGGTGAGCTTCTAGGATGTTGAGAACATTTTGGGATATAATCAATTGGAACTATCTTTTGGCTCTTCTTCTTCTGTGGCGTCCCCCTCTTCTTTGCCATTGCTTTGAATGCAAGCAGCAGCAGCAGAAACGCAGAAAATATTTTCAATGGAAGCAGAGGAACCCTAGGGAATAAGGAGGAACTCGGAGTACTCAAGCATTTAGGAGAATAAAATCTGGCACTGAAATTTCGAAAACGAAGTTAACAGTTTATAATGTGCTATGGCCATCTATTCTTTGATGTGGGTTTCCATGTTTCATTAAACATGGTATTGTACAACCGTAGAACTCTCCAAAATTTGCTCCTACCGACTAAACTAAACTACCTCCGTAACAAGCTACAACACTTCTGGAGATGTTATGAAACATAAATCTTTTTTTTTTTCCTATGCATTAATTTCTATTATTCAGTGGTCATGAAATTTCTTGCTGCTCTTGTAGTAAAGCATACAAGCAGGACAAGCAGAGCAGTGAGCACCTAGAGGAATTTAAGCGATGGTGCATGCGTAATTCTGATAAATTTCCTGGCAGAAAAAGGAGATTATAATTATTTAAAAAATGTAGATTTAATTTAACTTTTACTATAGTTTCAACTTGTTTGGCACACTGGCAAACATTTGCTTTATTTGATCAAGAGGAAGTGCACAGTACCAATCTAATAAGGTAGAAGAAAGCCCATTACAAACCCCCACTGCCAAGGTCAATAGCCCATGGATACTGGAAAAATGGAAACCCGCATTTGGATCAACTTAAATTTAACTGCTTGGTACTTTATATTTATATTGTGTGGGCCTGTCCCATAATAACCACCTTTTAAATTAGTTTTTTTTATTTAAGAAAAAAATTATTCTAACAACTTGACAAATAATTGGATGGATAAACTTATTTATTTTATAATTTAATTTAAAAAAATTTAATAAATTTAATAATTTAAATTATTTCAAATAATATCTTTATAAATATTACGTTGTGTAAACAAAATAGATCATTTTTATTTTATAGATACTTGAATAAAAATTTAATTCTGGCATCCAAATTTCCTGTTATAAAGTTACCAAAAAATGTAAGCATACGAAATAATTATATGAAAGTATAATAACTTCGCATCTGATTATAGAGGACAGAAGGTTGCATATCCAGCAGTTCATTCACATTGATCAATCGGAGGGTCATGATCACCGAGATACGTGTGACCCATGACCCAGCTCATTTTGTGAATTGGGAGCACTCGCCAGGCCATTGCAGGCGCTATAGCACCAAGCACCCCACATAACGCCAGTCCTCGTTCTTAGCCACTGAAGGAGTGGGCACTCATCCCCAGGTTTTCTTGCAGTCTACAGTTGGGCATACACCGGATCCATAGACTAGCACTCCACATTTGGTTGGACACGTCACGCGAACTAGCCTATTCGGCCCATGGACCAAAACCTTTATTTTTAAATTTGTTTAAATAATTGTTATGTACATAATGTTGTCCTTTCATTTGTGCAAGTACTTACCAATTAATACTTCTTTTTTTCTTTTTAATGAGCCACCGTTGTAGGAGAGATACCGATGAAACCAGTTAAAGTTTGAACAATACTAATAGACATATATATTTAGAAGAATAATTATATGTGTACACAGTTTGTACGTACTGTGCATATGTTATTAATAAAGTTTTCAATAAAACGAAACATTTTGTACCATCTCCATAAAAATTTGTTTGTGAACATAGTTATAATATACACAGTCCTATATATACCTAACATGACTTAATTTAGAAAGTATGTAACTTTTCGAAATTTTAACCATAAATAATTAATTAATGGAAAGCATTTAATAAAGTAGCAATTTTTTTTTTGGTGCTTATCATTCAATAGAAACTATACAAATAGCTCCTAATGTGTTAAGCCAGCACATTCAAATCTTATTTATGTTGATCAACTCAAATTGCAACCTGGAAATACAAAGTAACAAAATTAGGGTTATATTCTTCTTCGGTAGAATTCTAAATTTAGTTAATTATAGTATGCTGTATTTCAAAGAAAGAAGTTGTTACATACTTTATGACCTCATAATTTTTATTATGACCTCATAATTTTTTAAAGTAAATTCTTATTTTATTACTCTCATTATGTGAATTTTTATTAAGTTATTTATTTTTTTAATAATTATACTTTAATTATAATTATTTATTATTCAACAATCATATTTTAATTATTACTATAAATTTTCTAAGAGCTAGTTTCTCCAACAAAAATTTGTTGTTTTTCTTATATATACACACACACATACACACTTAGAATTTAGAAATCAGCTTTCAATCTACTATCAGAGCTTAAGCATTTCAATTTCTCTTTTCTTGCTAGGTTTGGTATAGTTTTGCTGCTTCTTGGTACCTAGTTTGTGAGTATATATTGTCAGAAAAATCTGTTGAATTTCGGCATACCGTTAATAATCTCTTGCATCAAGAAAGTGGAAGCATCTTTGACGACATCGTTTCCCAACGTGCCTCAAACTGTTTAATTATCAGCGAGACTCCATTTCTTCAACACCATACATAATCATCTTTTCTTTTCTAAGTTGTAACATTGTGATTTGAGGACGAAATAGTGAAAGTGAAAGTGTTAAGAGACGAGAAATAAAGGAATACCTCATCCAAATAACGTAAGATACGTAAATAAACTAAACTTTATGGGAAAATACATTTTCCAAAACAATCACGGGCCTGAAGCACGTGATTGTTCATTTATTGCCCGCTGTTATTGCAAATTAATGCAACTTATTTTTTAATCTGCATGCGGATTTAAGTAATTATTAAAGTCCTTCTCCGATCAGATCAAGGACTTCAAGGACAGAATGTGATGGCATAGTTAGGTCCATTGGAGCAAGTAAAGGTGCTGCTTTTATCATCATAAGCGTAGCTATAAGCCTGAGGACACTGTTGCTTGAAAAATTGAGAGTAGTTCGTTGATGGGCACGTTTGCGGTGTGCTGTGATCTCCAGTGCAACAGTATTGAGGCTGGTTGAAAGCCAAGCACGCACTCTTGCAAGCAATGACGCTTCCGTCTGATCCTTTCACTTGCAGCTCCGCCGGGCACGCGGCGTTGATGTTCGCCGGACAGCTTGAGGGTTGGCAGGCACCGCTTCCACCTTGTGGAGCAATGGACATGGGCACGTTGAACCCATCAACGTTACTGACGTCATAGAAATCTTGTCCTCCGTTGGTCGCTGTGGTGAGTTCAATCAAAGTAGCGGGTGGGATAGCACCGGCGCCATTGCACCCGACTTGACCGGAGCCACAATCTGCGGTGGCACAAGTGAACTTCCCGGAGCTGCTGGAGCATCCGGTCCGAGCCCAGAACCGACCCGACCACGGAGCTGGGACATCAACGGAGTTGGATGCTCCGGATGCCAACTCAAAACCGGTGGTTGACAATTGAGGTACGTTTTGACCACCAGTTAGGGTTCCTGGCCATACCGTGTACGGGCACTTATTGGTGAAGGTGATTGTGGCTGCGCGTGCTCCTGCATGAAACATAGCACCCATTGGTCAATTAATTTAGTTTATAATATATTTCTTCATTTCTTTGGTTCCTTTTTTGGCATCCTATTCAATTAGCAATCCTAATTAAATTTTAATATTAAAAACACGTACTTCCTCGTTATATAATCTAGCTAATCAATGATTGAGTGCAGTGAGTAATGTTGCTGGCATAAGTAATGGATTAAAATGTACTATCTCTTTCAATATAAATGTCCTTTAATGAAGATGCACATAAATTAAGAAAGTGATTAAATTGACTTGGTATTAAAAAGAATCACTTATCCTTACCAAAAAAAACAAAAGGAATCACTTATTATCCAAAAGACCCTTCTCATTGAAAACTCAAATTAATACCATAAGCCAACAAAATAAATTATGGTAGGATTGAAAGAGGTGAGAGTCTTTTAATATTGTTAATGATTAATTATTTTAAAAATTTAAGTTATTAATTGAAAAATAATTTTATGACTCCAACAAATATATTTGAAAGAAGAGAACATTTTTTTGGGTGAGCATTTACTAAGGAGTGGGTTAACTAAGAGTGAAGTTAAAACAAAATAATGAAATATTGGCTTTAGTGAAGAGGCAATAAAAGAAACAAAAAATTTTTAAATCGACAATTATTTTGAAATAAATGAAGTATTTACTAAGACAGGTGAGATAAGATATAATTAAAGTTTGAAATATAAAAGTGAGCAAGTGTAGTTATTACATTTTAATGCATTATTTTGTACAGATAGCTAGCATTAGTAAGGTGGACGAATAAATCTCTTCTCACACTTATTTTATCACTATGCTTACACCTATTCTATTATAACTATTTATTAGTTGTGTCGCATAATCAATCAATGATAGTAGTAGAATGGGTGTGAGAATGATATGTTAAAATAGATGTAGGTGTGACATGATTTAAAGTGAAATGGTACATGAGTAGAAAGGATAAATATTATAAAAAAAAAAAAGAATATTACAATAGGCCAGATAAGGCGTACGGAGAATATATATATATATATATATATATATATATGTATGTAGTTGAACTCTGAGAACGGAAATGAAAAAGAGAACATACCACAGAAGAAGAGGGCCAAAGTAAGGCATAGAGCAATTCGGGGATTCATGGTGTTGTTGTGTTAGTGACTTTGGGTCTTTGTTTCTCTGCTTCAGGATGAGATGTTGGTCCGAGTGCAGGCTGGTATATATAGGCTCTGAGGCTTGAATTGTCAAATATGGATGGATATAGTCCATATGGGCTGCCGTGTATGTATCAGTTAAAAAATTAAAAAATAGTATCGGAAATTATGAGTTATGATTTTAAAAAAGAAGAAAATTCTAATATTAATTGTGTTGAATTTAAGGAGATTTCTATGATAATTAGAATAATTTTCAAAGTATTTAAACTTAAAAATAATTAAAGTATAAATTCAGGACACATCTCTTGAATTTAAGTTGAATTTTAATATCATATATTGTCTAGTACTGAGACCAAATCGTATCAGATATTGCATTCAAAGTAGGAACTAGCAAGAAATGGAATTCTCGCATCTAGTATTCCATTTTTTTTCCCCCTAAAGCCCACCATATCGCGTCTCTTATCCTCATTTTCTATTTGAAGGTACGTTTTTTCTTTTTGGTCTAAAACATATTATTTTTAAGTTAATTTCCACTAAGGCTTTGAACTTTTCAAAAAAAAAATAAAGAACTATATATCGTGCCATTATGGCATTACCGGTTTAAATAGAAATATCTCAAATTTTATTTTGCACAAAAAGGATATAATCAATAGAATACTTTTATATCCACAACTTTACTTATAATTCTTATCTTTTTTATTCAATTTTTTTAAATTTTTTTAATAATTAAAACTTAAACTGCGTCTACAAACATGACTCATTATTAAAGTTACAAACATAACCCAACGTTTTTCTAATCAATAATGGACTGGCGGCTGACCATACGAGGCGGTGCATGAACGACACTGGCACACTGCCATGTGTTAAGAAGGCGTGCTAGCTTGAATAAGTGTCTCATGGTCATGGAAATCAAACTAGAAAAACATGCATTGGTCAGTTAGAAGACAGGACGGATGATGGGCTGCTCATGCTATCTTTGGATTTAAGGCCGAAAATTGTGGGGTAAACTCAGGCACGTCATTGTGGAAATGAGTTGCGTGCATGACCTTAATGGTGGATCATATTCTTGGCTTGGTAGGCAGAAAGAATTTTCAATGCCTCCTTCCGCAGTTCAGTTCCCACAGCAACGGTCTGATCTATCTGACAGACAATTCGGGGAAGAGACTTTTGAGAACAAAATTTAATTTCGGCGTAATATTTGGGATAGTTTGCTGGAATACATTTCTTATACAAAATTAACCGATGGCTTGACGCTTATGAAGCATGAATAAGTAACCTTCTGTGGAGCTTCCACTTACGAGCAAGAGAACGTAATTGACGCTCTTGTCGCGCATCTGGAAGACTGTTGCTTACTTACTTGTTCTGTTTATCCTTTGTCGTGCGTTGAAGATTAGCCACAGAAAATGAATTCATTGATTTTCACCAGGAAAATTTAATGTTAAATTATTATACTTGATCGCATGTGTAAATGCACATCTCCCTTATAACCATTATTTCGGTCAAATAAGGATAAAACTCAGTTTTTTTTTTTTTACACGAAAACTCGTAAGTTTAATATCAGGAGTCAACGTACCCATATAACACACTTGCATCCCAATTGTGATATATTTGATACATTTTTCTCCCAAGATTGCGCGTTTAAATGAATTTTATTAAATATTATTTATTAAAATTATTTATTATTTAAGAAAAATGCATAAGAATTAAAAAATTATTAATAATTTTAAATATTCTTTCATTTTTTAAATCATTTTTAAATAATAAAACTCAAAACAAGAGAGAAAAATAAATTTAAGTAAATATTTAATAAAAATAATATTATGATAAACTTAAAATTAAGAAGAAATCATTAATATTGCTTTCATTTTTAGAAAGTAAAAATTGGAAAGGACCAAAAAAAGACCTAAAACAACAATTAGTCTGAAACCAAGGAAGTACTCTCACTTAAAAACTTTGGACCATTAAACATATTGGCCTTATAATTATACATAAATTAAATTTTATTAATATTTAATTAAAAAATCTGAATCATTAAAGTCATAAATAAATTATAAAATTTAATAAATTTAATAATTATTTATATGTTAGAGGATTTAATAAAATTCTTATTAGTAAGAGTTCTTTTCTTGATGATTGTATAGGTAAAAGTGATTTCAAACATTTGCTTGGTAAAATCTAGTGGCCCAAAAATTATATAAATTGAAAAAATAGTACAAATTTTTAACATCTAAGATAATTTAAATTTATAAAATTGATATTTTGGAAAATAAATTTTTTAAAAAATTTAAGTAAAAAATGTATCTTATATCTATATATTTATATATAGTATAACTTTTGCTTGATTCTTGATTCTGTGTGTTCTTTTAACCGTATGATCGATCCCTTGTAACTGCAAGCGTACATATCCAAGTTACTGCGTTTGAACAAGAAAATGAAGCCTTTGATGAAGTATAAGATGTCGGCTTCAAACTTGAGCCCCCGGGGGCTGGCTGCTGCATTAAAAACAATATGTTCTGTTCAGCACGAAGGGCTCTCGAAATGAATACATCATAGGGCATCTGAGACGCCCTTTTTTCGAAAAAGAAAAATCAAATATGTTACGACCCTCTTTTGTGTTTTGCATAAGCACTTCCACATTGGATAATCACTAAAAACACGAACATCGCAGGTTCGTCCGTTCAAATGATGATTTCATCGCTTGTCTGATACTAGAGGACTTTATCAGATATTGATGATCACAGCTGGCCGGACCATTACTGCATAAAAGTCAGGCTGCAGTAACGGTGTTCGACTTCCAGTGATCCCTAAATAAATACTAGTAAACAAAATTTCTTAAATACCCTCGACTGCCAGTCAAAGCTTTAGGACTTGAAATGGAGGACATAATCCGAGCCATGCCATATTATTATTATTATTATTTTGTTTCTGTAGGGCGGTCCACAAAGACCGCTTTAGGTGGGGCAGATGAAAAATAATTTAATGATACAAATTTTTAGCAGCAGATTTAAGATTGTCATCCTAAATTTTAAAAATTATCAACATAAAATATTTTTTTATTTTTTATCACAATATATGCCAAAAAAGCTAATACATTTTATTGATATCTAACTGGGCATATTATTTGTTTGGCGTTTGGGGAAGGTAAGGATTCTAAATTTGATTCTTAATTTGCGGAGGATATGGATATGTAAACTATTATTGGTCCGGTTCTAGGACCTGAAAAATGCATCTTAATTATATTTTTCCTGTAAATATTAGAAATTTGGTCTTATTTTTTATATGAACTCATTTCAAACGTATAGTTTGAGAAATAATCCAAACAGTCTGTAGAAAATGGAAAAAGATGTTAAAAAAGAAGAAGAAGAGATATATAATTACAAAGGGAAAATTGAAACCTATCATAACTAATATCTAAATCAGTGACGGGTGGAGAGGGTGCAAGAGCACTCATTCCAAAATATTTTTAATTTTTTACATGTAAGATTTTTTGTTTTAATAAATTTTTTCCGGATGTTTCTTTTTCAATTTTTCCCCTGATTTTATTAATGAAATTTATAATTATGCTTAACTAAGATTAAATAGAGCAATAAAACATTATTATATATGGCGTCATATATAATGCAACTTTATTATAGGACACAATTATTTGAAGACCTTATAGGCCATGTGGTTAACCCTCAATCAATAGCAGGAGGAATTAAATTTTCTACGGGAATTAATGTTTTCATTTGAGAGGTGCTTATGTTCATATATTATAATAATGTAATTAAATTGGCTATTAATTTGTTTAAGATGAAGCTTTTCGAAATACCATATATGACCACATAGATTGAAAGGAACAGCTGTCAAGTAGACTAGTTATAAAATCACCTATGCCTTATAAAAATTAATACTTTACTTTAAAAAAAAGGGACCACTCCACTTTATGAATTTCCAAATATGCATACTTATATATATATATATATATATATATATATGACCTTCGTCCTCCAACATTTAAGAAAAATAATGCTGATAATACGTCCTGAAAGAAAAAAATTTTAATAAAATAAAAATAAAAATACATTAAAAATTATGTAAAATTTATATTATTTTAATTTATACCGATATAATACTCATTTAAAAGTGCAGCATAAGTTTGACTTTTATAAAAAGTACTACTCGGGCAACTATAAAAAGATGCAGTACGAACAACTAGCGTAATTCAAGCAATCTAAAGCTCATCTCCCGAGAGAAACGTATAAGTTGCTGAATCCAAACTCAGGCGCATGAATACAAAATTAAATCACACAACAATTTTATACTATAAGAGAAGAATATATTTGGGATGAGTTGTATTAAAAGAGGGACTTTAATACATACACACTCACCAGTACGTGAGTGTTTTATTTGCAGACCAGCTAGCTTGCTATAGGTTTAATGGCACTTATATATTTTCTGTCGTGCACAAATAACAAAGTTTCTCTGCTATAGAATCTCAATTAGGACAGAATGTGATGGCATAGTTAGGTCCATTGGAGCAAGTAAAAGTGCTGCTTTTATCATCATAAGCGTAGCTATAAGCCTGAGGACACTGTTGCTTGAAAAATTGAGAGTAGTTTGTTGGTGGGCACGTTTGCGGTGTGCTGTGATCTCCATTGCAACAGTATTGAGGCTGGTTGAAAGCCAAGCACGCACTCTTGCAAGCAATGGCGCTCCCGTCTGATCCTTTTACTTGCAGCTCCGCCGGGCACGCGGCGTTGATGTTCGCCGGACAGCTTGAGGGTTGGCAGGCACCGCTTCCACCTTGTGGAGCAATGGACATGGGCACGTTGAACCCATCAACGTTACTGACGTCATAGAAATCTTGTCCTCCGTTGGTCGCTGTGGTGAGTTCAATCAAAGTAGCGGGTGGGATAGCACCGGCGCCATTGCACCCGACTTGACCGGAGCCACAATCTGCGGTGGCACATGTGAACTTCCCGGAGCTGCTGGAGCATCCGGTCCGAGCCCAGAACCGACCCGACCATGGAGCTGGGACATCAACGGAGTTGGATGCTCCGGGTGCCAACTCAAAACCGGTGGTTGACAATTGAGGTGCGTTTTGACCACCAGTTAGGGTTCCTGGCCACACCGTGAAGGTGCACTTGTTGGTGAAAGTGAAAGTTGCTGCATGTGCTCCTGCATCATTAAGCAAATTAAAATGTTAACCTACTCTATATATTAAAATGAATACGATCCATAATGTAGAAAAAGGAATGGGATAAAGGTTCGGTTCATTAACATACCGCAGAGGAACAAGGCCAAAGTAAAGCAGAGAGCACGCATCATGGTTGGTGCCTTAATTTGTGAACGGTGAAGAAGGTGTTTTGTAGATTTGTTTCCTTCTTAATTTGATGAGATCTGGTTCAAGTGCGAGTTGCTATATATATAGGCTTCGGGGGTTCAATCGTCAAGATGGTTCTATTCTACGTGGAGGACAAAACGTAATACAACCTTAAACGCTCTTCTAAGTTTTAATTGTGAGTAAATACATAGTCCAGGTGCTGCCGTGTACGATACCACCAGCGAGTGTCGAAAATTCTCCGCAGTCTAATTTCCACCGTCAATCATGGTCGGCTTTTTAACTATATCTTCCTCTTCAGACAATCTTCATTACCGGTCTCTTCGCACAATCATTTTATGTTGCTCTAATAAGGGATACGAAGCACAGCTACATACACACACATATGGTTAATAACATATGTTTCTAGAGTGGAAGTGCTGTATAAATTTTATTCAACAGTTAGCATTATAAGGTGGCTTATTCAATGGAACTTAATTTATTTATTATTGAAAAAACAATATTTAACAATACTTTCGTTGATGCATAAAATCAAGCTTCCATTCCAAATGATCATATACATAAATTTATGATTTATTGAATAGCTGGCATTAAATTATATAGTATATCCAGGATTTGAATTTTCTGATTTTGAAAATTCTTTAATTTGGTGACTTTTGGAAGAAACAAAAGAAAAAGTATGACCTCTATTGTTAAGTCTCATATTTTTATTTTTTTTATTTTTTTTATTTTTAATTTTTTTCTTTTTCTCTTTATTTTATTTTTCTCTATCTCTCTCTAAACTTATATCCTATAAATGAAATTACAAAAAATAAAAAATTCATATTATAAAATTAATTACACTTCTAGCCTCAGCTAAAATAAACATAACATTGGGTCCTTACAATTTATGAGTTTTCAATTGAGTCTTTATAATAGTATTTCTATCATCTGGATACTCAAAAAAGTAAAAGATTTTAATTGAGTCTGAATTTTGATGAAGACATCCATTGTAAATAGAACATACTTATATGAAACAAAAATTGTGTCATATTAATTAAGGATCAACTAATTAACTTGGTTTGATCTTTGTTGAAACATAAAATGATATTCTAAGATAAAGCATGAAATTGAGCTTCTTCTTTAAAGGACATATTTTCATCTAAGGAACAAAATTGGACTCCACTTGTGAAATAAACATATAGCTAAATCCAATCAATATTAACTGACTCTCAATTACACATGGCATAATTTCTATTGCAAATCAATATTTTTTTTAGCCTACAATTAACTTCTTTTTCTAAAATTAGATCCAATTAAAAATGTTTAGTTTTTTAAGTATCCAATTGATTAAATTTTATTTATAAGAACCAGATTGAAAACTCGTATAAAAATCTAATGTATTTTTTATTTTCCAGCCTCCTTTCTGAATGATGCATTGATAAACATATTCATACTTTTCCAAGTGCACATGCAAAGGATAAAATTAAAATAACTGTTCAAAAGTGTTCTTCACTAATTAAGATAGATAATTGAACTGGAAGAATAGGCAAAATATAAAAATAAAAATATCAACAGATGCAGCCACCCTTGGTGTGAAGGCAAGACCCAGTAGATTAGCCACATGTCCTAGATATTACGTTTTCAAACAGAAAAAAAAAATATAATTATATCTTTGAAATGACGTAATTGTTACACATAAAATAAGATAAAGAATAAAATAATATATTTCAATTTTTATCTTATTTTAATAAAAAGTAAAATACAGAAAAATATATTAAACATATTTTTTAAAAAACTTAAAAATATCACAACTCATTTTCAAGTAAGAAAAGTCTTGAGAGAAAGACCTTGCGTAGCAGAAAACAGTTGGTACATGAACGTGCTCATATGACCTTTTTGGCTTGTCACCCTTTGTGTGTAGGCAAGACTCTGTAGATCAGCCACGTGTCCTACATATTATGTTTTCAAAATAAGAAAAGTCTTGAGGAAAAGACCTTGCGTCGCAGAGAACAGTTGGTGCATGAACGTGCTCATATGACCTTTTTGGCTTGTCTATTGGTGTATAGGCTCAAGATGGGAAGACTGTTGCTATTTTTAAGTAAGGATACGTATAAAGTTATAAATTATCAAAATATTATATAATATTTTCAAAGAATTATAAATAAATATATTAGAGTTAGACATCTAAAATATATAACTCTCATTTTTTGAATGAAAAGACTATTTAAAATTTTATTTTTATTTGTAATCTTTTTCTTTCGGAGAGATATTATATCGTTCAATAAAAAATCATCCACTGAAGGTAATTTTTCTAATAATTATATAATATGTTACTTCATTTTATTCATTGCACTCAATTATTTTCTTCCCCAAACTCATTTTTGTTTGAAAATTTATATTAGCAAACTGTAATTATGTTAGTTTGAATATAATTATCAATATATAATTCACTCACAATTGCATGCTGTAGAACATGGAGCCTCTCCGAATTTATATGCCCATGTTTTTTAACTTAAACAACAATAGCGGTAACCGCTATCGATAATGCATATTATTCTCTAAAAGATGGAGACATGAGGTCGGAAGATATCATCTCTAATGATTTTTAATTATTTTATTTGGTAAACAATGATTTTAAATTATTTGCTTGTATAATTTTATGTTCAAGTTCAATTATGGTGTGCTCCAAAAATTAGTTGGTGAAAGAGTAAATGGAAAAAGTCACCAGAAATAAATTAGTAATGAGAATTCCGGATAAAATAATTTCAGACAAATTTTGGGTGCCGTCGTTATTATTTATTAATATTAAAATTATTAAAACTTTTAATAGGATCATCCTTCCGTGAAAAAACGGGAAAGTTGAAAGCGCGGCCTTCATGTCGATAAGGAAGACCTATACTTTTGCTGGAGAAAATGACTTTGACTTGCATGGAGTCGTTTTCTTGGTTTGACCTGAACATAAAGAATCAAACTGTTACGGAGGATCAGCACCAACTCCAATTCGGATGGCGTGTTCAATTTCGTCTCTGGGATTTGTGAGTACGTGTCCCTTCATTATTTTCAGGCCAAGGCTTTTATTCCATGGTTTCCATCTGTGGATTTGTTCATCCGTTAATCTTGGCGCAAGACTGATGGTTTGGTACGAACGAAGAATTGATGAGCACTGCAGCTCCAGAATACAGATGAAGATAGACAGTTTCCCGAGTCTTCACTCTTGACTGGCTGTTATCGGCATTTCTCCATTAATGACTGTGAGCCCATATATAATTTCGGTAGTGAAATAATTAGTTTCAATTTATGAACATTATTTATTTATAAAATATAATAATTAATAATATTAACTATTTATTTTCTTAACGCAATAATAATAATTTATTAATTCTGATTTTCTTCGATGGATGATCTCTTATTTAGTGAAGAATAAAACAAAGCTTTGCGGTTCCCCAGGTCGATCAGTGTTTCATGGACTGAATTTGACAACATAGTTAGGTCCATCTGAGCAGGCAAAATTGCTCGGTCTTGTATCCGAAGGGTTATTAGAGTTATAGAATTTAAAATTTAAAATTTAAAATTAATATTTTATAATTTTAAATATTATTATATTGTATCATATTATTATATAAATCAAAAAAATTTACAACACAATTAAAATATCAACATATTTTATTCAAATAAAAAAATGTGCATATTTTTATCAATATTTATTATTATATTTAAATTAAAAAATATTCTTAATTTAAATTTTAAACTAAAGTGATACACAGTTTGTACTGTATAGTTTCTCCAAATCAAGATTTAATAGTATCATATCAATATCAAATATATGTAACGTACATATCAGTATTCAATTAATGAAAGGTAGACTGATCGAATTTGCTTTGATTAAGTAATAAGGCTATATATGAGCCATTGGCTTCAAACTTGAAACCCACGGGGGCTGCTGCATCAAATAAAATATGTAGTGTTCTGGAGTCTGGACGAAGGACTTTTCAAATCAATTATATCATCATAGGTCAACGGAGATGCACAAAGTTTCTTTTATTGACAAAAACTTAAACATAATTATTTTTTCATAAACGCTTTTACATTGGGTAATCATTAGATGGGAAAACAAACTTTGTAGGTTTTGGTCTTCAGATGATGATGATTTCAGCGATCGTTTTCACTGCCATGGTCACCAAAGCAAGGGCTTATCTTACTAGTGGACTTAATCAGAGATATTGATGATCAGAAAGGGCAGACCATCACTGCATAAAAGTCTGCGCATAAAAGTCGGGCTGCAATAACCGTATTCGACTTCCAGTGATCCCCAAATAAATACGAGTAGACAAAATTTATTAAAAACCCTTGACTACTACATTTTTGCTCATCTAACACGTTGGAAAAAGGATGTCCTCTTGGGTATATGCGTTTAATTAATTGGTTCTCTTTTCCTAGTCATTCCATGACTGAGTATTCAAGTTTTTATCTTTGAAGAACAGGATTTGATGAGAGTGTCAAAGCTTTAGCACTTCAAATGGGGGACATGATCCAAGTCATGCCATATTATTTTTTTTCTTTTGTTCCTGGCGACGGTCAATAAATACCGCTTTAAGTAGCGGCAGATAAGAAACAATTTAATGATACATACTTTTTAGCAGCTCTGACTTAAGGTTGTCATCCCAACCATTGCAAATTATCAACATAAAATTAGATATGATCTGGTTCTAGGGCTTGAAAAACACACCTTAATTGTGTTTTTTCTATATATAGTTGATATTTTAGAAGGTCGGTCTTATATTTAAGAAGAACTCGTTCCAAAGATAATTAGTTTGAGCAATATTCAAATCAGACTGTTGCAAACATGGAAAAAGATGTAAACAAAAACACACACACACACATAATTAAAAAAAGAAATTTGAATTCTATACTAACTAAAATCAGTGACGGAGTGGAGAGGGTGCAAGCCCTCATTTCAAAAAATATATATATATATATATATATATAAGATTTTTTTTGGTTTTAATAACCTTTTTCCTGATGTTTCTTTTTCAATTTTTCTCCCAATTTTATAAATAAAATTTATAAATATGCTTAACTAGGATTAAATAGAGCAATGAAATTAACATCGTTATAATTAGTTATATATATGTTTTGTATTTTTCTTTGATTGTTAAATTATTGCTATATGTAAATTATATACACGCACTCGTCCACACACACACACACACACATATATATATATATATATATATTTTTTTTTTTTTAAATTAAAATTTATGTATCTAATTATAATCTTTTTAACTTCACCTTCTGTTTTTGGTTATGGATCCGTCACTGGTGAAGGACTACAGGCAAAGGGCAACTTTATTAGAATGGAAAATTATTTGACGATCTTATAGGCCATGTGGTTAACCCTCTACCAATAATTAAGGAGAAGTGAATGTGTATATATATATATATATATATACCCAAATTAATTTTTATATGTGAAAGGTGCTTTGTGTGATAAAAATGTAATTAAATTTGCTATTAATTTGTTTAATATGAAGCTTTTTGAAATACCTATCAGACCACAAAGATTGAGAGGAACAGCGGTCTGTAGACAAGTTGTAAAATCAACTAATTGAAAATTATATTAAATTTAAGTGCAGAATAGAGAGAGTTAGAACCAAAAATTACTAAAATTAATTAAAAAGAAAATCAAGAGATTTAAATCCAAAAAGTACGACTCTACTAAAAAAAGTTATCACTTCACTTTATGAATTTCTAAAACGTAGATATATGATCTCCTGCAATATTTAAGAATGCAGTACAAGTTCATTTTATGAAAATTACAACTCGGGCAACTATGAAAAGACGCAGCACATATAAGTCCGATCTCCTACGAAAAAATAGCTTAACTAATGCAATCTAAAAACTCATCGATCGCTCGGGACAAACGTATGAGTTGCTGAATCCCCACTCAAGCAAGATAAACAAAGCATTTGACGAATACAAAATTTATATCGCAGAACAATTTTATACTAAGTATATATTGGATGAATTAATTGTATTGAAAGAGTGACTTCAATACATATACACTCACCACAGACGTGAGTGTTTATTCTATACATACAAGCTAGATTTCTGTATATTTCATATACCACTTATTTCTTTTCTATCCTTCAGAAACAATTAAGTTTCTCTGCTATAGAATTTCAAGGACAGAATGTGATGGCATAGTTAGGTCCACTGGAGCAAGTAAAGGTGCTGTTTGGGTCATCAAAAGCGTAGCTATAAGCCTGAGGGCACTGCTGCTTGAAAAACTGAGAGTAGTTTGTAGGTGGGCACGTTTGCGGTGTGTTATGATCGTCAGTGCAACAGTACTGAGGCTGGTTGAAAGCCACGCACGCGCTCTTGCAAGCAATGACGCTCCCGTCTGATCCTGTCTCTTGCAGCTCCGCCGGGCACGCGGCGTTGATGTTCGCCGGACAGCTTGAAGTTTGGCAGTCACCGGTCCCACCTTGTGGAGCAATGGACATGGGCACGTTGAACCCATCAACGTTGCTGACGTCATAGAAATCTTGTCCACCATTGGCTGCCACGGTGAGTTCAATCAAACCTGCGGGTGGGACAGCACCGGCGCCATTGCACTCTACTTGACCGGAGCCACAATCTGCGGTGGCACAAGTGAACGTCCCGGAGTCGCTGGAGCATCCAGTCCGAGCCCAGAACCGACCGGACCACGGAGCTGGGACATCCACGGAGTTGGATGCTCCGGATGCCAACTCAAAACCGGTGGTTGACAATTGAGGTGCGTTCAGCCCACCAGTTAGGGTTCCTGGCCACACTGTGTAGGGGCACTGGTTGGTGAAAGTGATAGTTGCTGCATGTGCTCCTGCATCATTAAGCAAATTAAACTGTTAACCTACTCTATATATTAAAATCAATATGATCCGTAATTTTGAAAAAGGAATGGGATAAAGGTTCAGTTCATTAACATACCGCAGAGGAACAAGGCCAAAGTAAAGCAGAGAGCACGCATCATGGTTGGTGTCTTAATTTGTGAACGGAGAAGGTGTTTGTGGATTTGTTTCCTTCTCAATTTGATGAGATGTGGCTCAAGTGCGAGTTGCTATATATAGGCCTATGGTGTTGAATCGTCGACGTGGTCCTATGCTTTGTGGAGGCCAAAGCGTAATACAACGTTAAATGGTCTTTGAAGTTTTGTGCGTAAATACGTAGTGCAGCTGGTGCTGCCGTGTACGATACGCCCAGCTAGTGTAGAAAAATCTCCGCGGTGTTCCACCGTCAACGAAAGGGTGGATTTAACTATATTATCTTCCTCATCAGACAATATTCATAGTCTCTTTGCATGCTCATAATATGTGGCTCTAACAAAGGATATATACCAAGGACAGCTACATACATAACTGAGTGATTTAATCAGTCGTTACTATAAAATTAACACACACATATATGGTTAATTATGTTGCAAAAGTGGAAACGGGCAATAAATTTTATTCAACAGTTAGCATTACAAGCTGATTTATGCAATGGAAATTATTTAATTAATAAAAATATGTACAAAATAAAGCTTCTAGTCCAAATGCTCACATACTTAAATATTAAGAGTATATTACTTCAACCTCTCATGTATTTTACTCCTATAAACCTCCTATTTATTTTAAAAACCTACACAAATCTCCTTTAAACTATATATATGGTGATTCTGATTTAATGAATATAATTTAAAATAGAAGAAAAGTTTGTGTAATTAATAACAAAAATACTTAAAATGTGAATAGCATTAAACTATATGCCATATATGACTTAGATTGCCGACTTTGAAAATTCTTTAAATTTAATATTTTTAGAAATCTAAAGAAGAAAAGAATATTCTCAATTTTAAGTCTATCTGTTTCTTTCATTGACTTTTTATTTTTTTCCTTTATTTTTCTTTAAATTTATGTACCTTATATATACCATTAAAATTTTATTGATTTGGATTCATACTATATATTTACGGAAAAGTTAACCTCACCTAAAGGAAATCATTAACAATTCAAAATATAAATATGAGTGGTTAGATATTAGTTTCATAATTTAAATTGTAAAATTTAATAATAATTAAAATCATTTTAAATGATATTTTTGAATTCTAATTTATTAAAATGTAAAAATTATAAAATTACACTTGTAGCCTCTTTCTGAACAATGCAGTAATAAACATAGCTTTACTTTTCCAAGTGCTCATCAAAAAGGATTAAATTAAAATAAATGTTCAAATCTTCTTTAGTAAGAAAGATAATTTAATTGGAAGAATAGGAAAAATATAAAAATAAAAACAACCACGTTTCTAGAAAGTCACTTCACGTTTATACTATTTAATTCCAGAGAAGACAAATACGTAGTGGTCTCCAAAGAATGAGTCAACAGTATTTTAGGAGGCTGCCCATGGTGGAAACTAGTTATGAATAAGATCGATGTAGCCACCCTTTTGCGTGAAGTCAAGTCTGTATAGATATAGCCGATACTTTGTGTGATTAAAATTCCAATTTAGATCAGCCATGTCCTGGATATTATCAACATAAGATATTTTTTTTATTTTTTATTTATCATCACAGGGTTGCCAAAAACTAATACATTTGATACTATGATATCCTAAATATGATATCTAATTCAGCATATAATTATTTGTTTGGGGTTTATACAGGGAAAGGTAAAGATTTTAAATTTTTTTGGATACAATTATAGTTGAAAGAATTTGAACCTAAATTCTATTGCAATACTACTCAAACTCCCTATTACTAGATCATATCTAGGAACTTTTTAAATTGATTCTTAATTTATACGTAACTTATTATGTTCTTGTACCTAAAAAAAAATTAAAAACTTTATTGAACTATTATAAGATTAATTATACTTTAATTATGATAATGAGTGTTAAGTTTTAAAGTGTCAATAAAAATATAAAATAGGTAATAAAAATAAAAATATTAAAATGGATGAATATATATAGATAATGATAAAATTTAAAATATTTATATTTAAGAGAAAGTTGATATTTTTTTTATTAAGAATAAAATTATAAAAATTTAGTTATAATAATTTATATATGTATAAAGAAGATTATTAAAAATTTAAGTGATAAAAATTAATTAAATAATTTTTCGTCCAATAAAATAAGGTAAAGCAAGAAAGATAAAAAAAGATAATTAAAAAAATTATTAAAAAGTTTTTAAAAAATGTCATTTTTAAATATATAATTTCTAATATAATTTAATAATATTATTTGATCATGTGACTAAATCTTATCTAATCAAATAAAACTGTGTTATTATTGTAATCTGAATTCTAGGACTTGAAAAATACACCTTGATTATATTTTTTTTATAACTAGTTGATATTTTAGAATGTCGGTCCTATATTTAACATGAACTCATTTCAAACATATTCTAACTGGATTAGTTTGAGTAATAATCAAATCAGGCTATCACAAAAAAGGAAAACATTTAAAACACACACACACACACATATAATTAGAAAAGGAAATTTGAGCTCTATACTAACTAAAATCAGTGACCGATGGAGAGGGTGCAAGCCCTCATTCCGATATAATTTTACATACAAAAGACTTTCTGTTTTAATGACTTATTTCATGATGTTTCTTTTTCAACATTGTCCCTTGATTTTATAAATGAGATTTATAAATAGGCTTAACTAGGATTAAATAGAAAATGAAACATCAGAATAATTAGTTTTATATTTATATATTTATATATATGTTTAGTATTTTTCTATTTGATTGTTAGATTATTTCTATATATATATATATATATGTATCTTACACACGCACATCTCCTAAGTCAATAAAAGCATAAAATGTACTGTTTTAAAACATTTTATTTGTTTTGTTTAACAAACGTAACTTAACACGTAGTTTTAAAATTATAGGGCTATCATTTCTGCAAATTTTATTCAACAGTCCGCAAAAAAAGGTGATTTGTTCAATGGAAATTAATTTTTCATTGATGCATAGAATCAAGCTTCGGTTCCAAATGATCATATACTTAAGTTTATGACTCATATGTTGAATAGCGTTAAAACTAGATAGTATATAGGATTTAAATTTTCTAATTTTGAAAATTCTTTAATTTGTGACTTTATTAGGAAGTGACATAATAAAAAGTATGATCGCTATTTTTATATCTCATATTTTTATTTTATTAATTTTTCTATTTTTCTATTTTGTTTTTCTTTATCCTTCTCTAAAGTTAAACCCTATAAATGAAATTACAACGAATTCAAATCTATAATATATAATTACACATCTAGCCTCAGCTAAAACAAACATTGGGTCCTTAAAATATACACGAGTTTTCAATTGAGTCTTTGTAAAAGTAATTCTATCAATTGGGTAGTCAAATAAGTAAACGATTTCAATTGGGTTTGAATTTTGATGAAGGCCTCCATTGTAAATAGAACATACTTTTATGTAAGAAAAATTGTGACCATATTAATTAAGGATCAATTTGCTTGGTTTGATTTTTGTTGAAACATGAAATGGCATTCTAAGATAAAGCATGAAATTGAACATCTTCTTTAAAGGACATATTTTCATCTAGGGAACAACATTGGACTCCACCTACCAAATAAACATAGCTAAATGCCATGAATATCAATTGACTTTCAATCACGCATGAAATCATTTCTTTTTCATGGCAGTATTTTTTGTCTGCAATTAACTTTATCTAAATTTAGTTCTAATTGATTTTTTTTTTTTTTGGAAGATTCAACTGGTCAAATTTTATTTTTAGAGACTTGATTGAAACTCATACAAAAATCTAACATATATTTTAACCTCTATTCTCTTTACTGAATGATGCATAAATCAACAAATTCATACTTTTCCAAGTGCACGTAAAAAGGATTAAATTAAAATAACTGTTCAATGCAATTCTTCTTTAGTAAGATAGATAAATTAATTGGAAGAATAGGCAAAATATAAATATATAATAATAAAAATATCAATAGATGCAGCCACCCTGTATGTGAAGGCGTGTCTCCATAGATCAGCCATATCTTAGATATGTGGAGCTTTTTTCTTCCGGAGAGATATTATATCATTCAATAAAAAAAATTATCCACTAGGAGCAATTTTACTAATAATTATATAATATTTTATATCATTTTATATGCATTGAACGCAATTATTTTCTGTATAATTTTACATTAAAGTTCAGCTATGGTGTGCAAATAGGGGTGAAAGAGTCCATGGAAAAGTCACTAGAAATAAATTAATAATGAGAATTCTAGATAACACAATTTCAGACAAATTTTGGGGTGCCGTCGTTATTACTTATTAATATTAAAATTATTGAAACTTTTAATTGGATCATCCTTCTGTGAAAAACGCGGGGAAACTTGAACGCGCGTGGTTCATGTCCATATGGAAGACCTATACTTTCCTTGGCAAAATGATTTTGACTTGCATCGAGTCGTTTTCTTGGTTTGACCTGAACATAAAGAATCAAACTCTTATTGAGGATCAGCACCAACTTCAATTCGGATGGCGTGTTCAAATTCGTCTCTGTGATTTTTGTGTACGTTTCCCATCATTATTTTCAGGCCAAAGGTCTTCTTCCTTGGTTTCCATCTGTTGATTTGTTCATCAGTTAATCTCGGCGTAATACTTGTGATGGTTTGGAAGGAGCAAAGAATGGATAAGCAGTGTAGCCCCAGAATCCAGATCAAGATAGCCAGCTTGACGAGTCTTTTCTCTTGGCTAGCTATTATCAGCATTTCTCCGTTAATGATTGTCATGCTAGCGAGCCCATATATAATTAGTTTCGGTAAATGAAATAATTAATTTCAATTAAGAAAACTATTTATTAATAGGGCGAGACTAAGTAGTACTGCCACTTGTTTTGAGCTGTGTAATTCGAATGATGTAATAATAATTTATTTAATTAAAGAATAAATTATTTGTTGAATTTCATTTGTGTAAATTAAAAAAATATATATCTAAAAAAGTGTATCAAAATAAAAAATAAAAAAATAAAATACTTAGGTGTTAAATTAGAGAATAAAATAAAAATAAATAAAATTATATATCAAATAAATTTAAAAAAGAGTAAAATATAATTTAAAACGTAATAATAACTATTTATTTCTGACTTTCATCGATGAATTAATTATCTCTTATTTATTGAAGAATACAACGAAGCTTTGCAGTTCCCCTGATTGATCAGTGTCTCATGGACAGAATCAGACAACATAGTTAGGTCCACACGATAAGGTGAAATTGCTAGGTCAAGCATCCGAAGGATCAACATGTGTTTATTAAAGTTTTAGAATTTTAAATTTTATTACATCACCATATCAAACATATCAAATCAATATTTTTTTTAAGAAGCTAACTTCGCAGATTCGTCCGTTCAGACGATGATTTCAGCGATCGTTTTCACTGTCATGGTCATCAATCGACGCCCAGGGCTCTCCGTTACTGGTGGACTTAATCAGAGATAGTGACGATCAGAACGGGCAGACCGTTACTGCATAAAAGTGTGCGCAGAAAAGTCGGCCGGCAATAACCGTATTCGATTTCCAGCTATCCCCAGATAAATACCAGTAAACAAATTTTCTTAGTACCCTTGACTACTACTTTATTGCTTATGTAACAGGCTGGAAAAAGGATAACGTCTTGGGTGCATGCGTTTTAATTAATTGGTCCTCTCTTACTTGTCAAAGCTCTAGAACAGGATTAGTTTAATTAATAATCAAATCAAACAGTGAAAAAATTGGAAAAAGATGTTAAAAAAACCACATATATATATAATTAGGAAATGAAATTTGAATTCTATCCTAACTAAAATCAGTGACGGGTGGAGAGGGTGCAAGCCCTCACTCCAAAATAATTATATATATATATATATATATATAAGATTTTTATTTTCACTTTTTTCCTGATGTTTCTTTGTAATTGTGCCGCCTGATTTATAGACGAAATTTATAAATACGCTTAACTAGGATTAAATAGAGCAATGAAACATCTTTTAATTAGTGTTATATACAAATATATATATATATGTTTTGTATTTTTCTATTTGATTGTTAAGTTTTTACGATATAAGTATATTACACACGTCCACATATACATATATATATATTTATATATTTCAAATTAAAATTTTTATATTTAATTGAATTATTTTTTTAGCTTCGCCGTCCAGTTTTGGTTCTCTGGACCTGTCCTCACTGGTCTAGAGATGAACGACTATAGACCTAATGCAATTTTATCAGAACAAAATATTTATTTGAAGATCTTATAGGCCATGTGGTTAACCCTCAACCATTAAGGAAAAATGAAATTTTCTATGAGAATTAATTTTTATATATATTAGAACCTAATCTAATTTTTATATTAAGTAAATTATACTCCATCATCTTAAGTTTTATTCAAATAATATTAAACTCTATTTTTGTTTAAAATCTACGCTCTACCCTAATTTAACTAATTAACTAAATTCTATACCAGAATTTTAATAAAATATTTTTTAAATGATTTGATATAATTTTTATATATACTTTTAAAATCGAACTTAAAAAATGAGAAAATTAGGCATACAAATCTAATGCAACTTATATTTACCCTAAAAGATTTTAAGAAATTTTAATTATAATGCACCAATTAAATGACTATGAATTTAATATATCTAATTACTTAATTAATTAATTAATTTAAGGATAAAGTTTATAAATTTTAAAATTTAAAACATCAAATATTAAAAATTTAAAACCTTATACTCAAAATCTTAAATTTTAAACTTAAGTTCTAAATATGATATATCATTAAACATAAAACCTTAAAATTTTAAAATATAAAATTATAAACCTTAAATATAACATGATATTAAATCTTTACCTATAAATCTCAAAATCTAAACTATGAATCCAAAATAAAAAGCTTAAATAAAATTTAAATCCTAAATCTTAAATTATAAAATTATAAATCCTAAATACTTAAACTTTAAATGGTTTAATGTTTTAGATTTTAAAATTTTAAGGTTTTGAGTTTTAAATTTTAGTGTTTAGGGATTAATGTCATGTTTATGTTTAAAAATTTTAAGATTTTAAAGTTTAAAATTTAAAGTTTGAGGTGAAGGATTTGAAAGTATTTGTTTTAAAATTTAAGATTAAATGTATTATTACACTTAGAGTTTTAGGGTTTAGAATTCTTATGTTTATGGTTTTAAATATAACACTTTATGGTTTAGGTATTAAGATTTTAATATATAGATTTAGAATATAATGTTTTAAATTTTAGGGTTTCATGTCATGCTGTGCTTAGGGTTTTAAATTTTAAAATTTAAAATAAAAATTTTAAAATTTTAATTTGTACAAATAAAAAATTACAAAATCACATGTGTGGCGTCTTTCTTACTGTAATAAACGTAGTTTTACTTTTCAAGTGCACATAAAAAATGATTAATTAAAAAAAATGTTCAATTATACTTTAATAAGAGAGAATTTAATTGAAAGAATAGGAAAAAATATAAAAAAGAAAAAACCGGTTTCTAGAAAGTCAGTTCCCGTTTATACTATTTAATTCCGGAGAAGACAAATGGGTAGTGATCCCCATAGAATGAGTCAACAGTAATTCTAGGAGGCTGCTCGGTTGGCAGGTACCTGTGATTAATATCGATGCAGCCACGCAGTTGCGTGAAGCCAAGTATTATAGCCAATATTTCGTGTGACTAAAATTCCAATTAAGAACAGCTGGCCATGTTCTAGATATTGTGTTTTCATATGAGAAAAATGTCGATGAAAGAGAACAGTTGGTGCATGAATATGCTCATATGGCCTTTGGCATTATTGTCTATTGGGGTTTTTGCTCAGGATGGGAAAAGACTAATCAAAATTTTTTTCTTTGGCGCTTTTTTCTTCCGGAGAGCTCAAACAATTATATTCTGTCAATAAAAAAATGAACATGGCAATTTTAATAATAATTATATTATATCTTGTATCATTTTATGCATTGCATGCAATTATTATCTTCCCCAAACTCGTTCGTTGGTGGAAAGTTACATCAGCAAACTACAACTTGTGTTGGTTTGAACTTAATTATCAGTATATTCTATTATTCACTCGCAATTGCAGAGTGTAGAACATGAAGCCTATCTGAATTTAGAAATTTTTTTTTCCATCTAGAGGAGAAAATAAAACTCTCAGTTTTAAAGGAAATGTCTAATAAATGTAACAATCTAAAATTGTTTAAATAAATATTCAATAAATCAATTTATATAAAAATAACAAAACTGTTAAATTTATGTTTTTTTTTCTTAAACAACGATAGCGATAAGGATATGCATATTATTTTCTATTTTGTTACTGACATTATATTCTCTAAAAGATGGATATGAGAGGTCCGTAGGTATCTTCTCTAACGGTTTTTAATTCTGTACTTGTTTAATTTTGTGTTCAAATTCCATGATGGTGTGCTCCAAGAGTACGGGTGAAACCATGAAAGAGTAAAAGGAAAAAGGGTGACGCCTCACAAGAAAGTTTTAGCCTCAAATTTTGGGTGCCGTTGTTATTAATATTAGGATTAGTATCAGTGTTAATATTATTAAAAATTTTGGATCACCTTCGTTGGAAAACGAGAGGAAACTTGAACGCGCGGTTGATATCAATAAGGAAGACCTATACTTTGCGAGAGCAAATGACTTGCATTCCGTTAATGCAGGAGTCATTTTCTTCCTTTGGCCAGAAGGCAAAGAGTCAAACTCTTATTGAGTTTCAGCACCAAATTAAATAAATTCGGAGGGCGTGTTTAAATTCGCCTCTACAATTTGTGTGTACGTGTCCCTTGATCATTTTCAGGCCAAAGGTTTATTCCATCAGTTGATTCTTCATCACCGAGTCTTGGCGTAATACTTTGAATGGTTTGGTAGAAATGAAGAAAAAAGAAGCCCCTCTAGCCCCCAGATGAATAGCCACTTTGGCAAGACTTCACTCTTGACTATTATCACCATGTCTCCATTACTGATTGTGACTATTATCAGCATGTCTCCATTAATGATTTTCGAGCCCATAACGATAGTTTCATTAATGAAATATTTTTTAATTTAAGTTAACTTATAAAAACTAATTATTAACTTCATATCAATTTTCAAAATTTGTAAACTTGGAGATATCTTGACGCAAATTTATATAAATTATCTGCATATATATATATATATATATATATATTACTGGTCCAGAGAACTATTACTATTCATTGCTATTTATTGTCACTTATCAAATTCTCCTTCAAATGATGGGGTGCTCTCCTAGTTTTAACAAATAATCAGATGAAGCTACTTATATTAACGAATAAGATTATTTATAAAGTTCATCCATTTTTTTTTTATTTTAAACATGTTGTCTTAAATATATACACTATAAGTTTTAGCTTTAGTACCATCGAAAATGGCAAATGTTTAAACTATAAGAGAGACTAACATGGCCTCCAATCAGAAACTACGTAGACACGAAAATACTAGGTACTACTATAGCAATACATTATTAATTAATAATAATAATTTTATATAATTTCTTATTTTCATCCGATGGATTATCCCTTATTTATTGAATAATACAACAAAGCTTTCCCATTCCTCTGGATTGATCAGTGGTTTCATGGACAGAATTGGACAACATAATTAGGCCCATCCGAGCAGGTAAAAGTGCTAGGTCGATTATCCGAAGGATCGAAATAAGCTTGAGGGCACTCGTCCTTGAAAATCCTCGTGTAGTTATCCGAAACTGGACATGGCCCGCTAAATCCTGCGTTGCAGCAATACTGGGGCTTATTGAACGCCAAGCACGCGCTCTTGCACGCTATCACACTCCCATCGGACCCTTTCACCGCCAGTTCCGGCAAGCAAACGGAGTTGATATTTGCCGGACAACTTGCAGGTTGGCATGGACCGGACCCACCCCGTGGGGCTATGGAAACCGGGGCATTGAAGCCATCCACGGTGCTGACGTCGTACACATCTTGTTGACCAACATTTGCAATAGCGAATTCCATTATTGTTACTGGTTGTTTTGCATCAGAACCGTTGCATGCAACCTGACCGGTTCCGCAGTCGCCGGTGGCACAAGTGAATCCTTTTGAGCTCTCAGTGGAACATTGGGTTCGGGCTCAGAACCTACCCGTCCACGGAGATGGAGTAGCAAGGGATGACGACGCTTTGGACGCTAACTCAAAACCGGTTATTGATAGTTGAGGTCCTTGATTGACGGTCAGGCTCCCTGGCCATACGGTGTAGGGGCAATTGTTTGTGAATGTTATATTAGTTGAGCAAGTTCCTGCATATACCAGCCGTCAGTGTTAAAAGACGAGCATTTATATTATCTTTTAAAAATCCAAACCCAAAATTCAGAAATGGAACCTGGACTGCCACGCACGTCTTTGGTCTAAGAAGGACATGGAAAATGGCAAACCACAAGAATAACATAGAAGGAGAATGAGAAAAGAGATGTTTACCATGTATGAAGAGTAAGACGAAGGCCAATCCAAGGTATGGGACAGCCAGGGTAAACATTCTTATGTTTGTGCGTGTGTTCTGCCTTTCAGTGCAATATAAAAACTTGGTTGAGATATGTAAGTGTCGTATAGCAGGAAATAAATTCAGCATTAAATATTGATTTAAATAAAGCATCAAATATTGTATTAAGAGAGTTGGCGTATGTAGAAAATTCATAATCTCACAAAGAAAAAAAATTCACACACAGTTTGAAGTCAAGCCATGATGACATCACAGTCTATTTCTGGCCCAAAATACTTTTCAAATTGTATTGGTGCGCAGAAATTTCGTAGAGTTCAAATTTTTAAAAAAATGACTGAAAAGGGAAATATTTTAATATTTCAATTTTTGAATAGTTGTCAGATTAAAAAAAGTTTCGTAATGGAGAGAAATGATCAACAATTTTGAACTACTTTGATAAAAATAAAATAAAAAGATAATCCTTCTTGGGCTTATTTCTTCTCAGCCCAACTACTAGCTCCCCGCATTACTAGGCTGCAGTCCATAGTAGTGTCGTCCATTATGGGTAAAAGCCTCTTTTTCCTTTTCTATAACAAGAGGCCATACAGCCCAAACAGAACCGATAGGTCTCACTGGAGCAACGTGAAAAAAATCATCAAGGAGAAAGAGCTGGAACTCTTTCAGAGGACGATCAAGGACAACCGTCCATAAAGAATCAGGGCTTGCATGAGAGGTAAGCCAGTCGGCACAGGCGCTGGCTTCTCTATAAACATGCCTCACATCCATCGACCGGGCTCCCTGGTGTAAGTCTTTGATAAGCTCAATGAGCTCCAGGTTCCATTCGTACGTTCACCCTGTTGTGCATGGTTGCGGTTCTTCAAGCATTGCACTAAGGCTGCAGAGTAACATCCCAGAACAACGTTTCTACGCGTCCCACGCCAGCGACAGACCCCGAGGCTCCCCAAGCCTCCATGATGAAGACGGAACATGTGCGACAAGATCTTGTGAACCCCCCTCTAACCCATCTTCCGTTTGCATCTCTCAAATAGCAAATCCAGCAGCACTTTCATTTTTACAAGTAGAAGCAAGCTGCGAGTCAGGCCATGCAGGGCAGGTGCAATATATACAGCAACAGGCAACAGTAATAAGATGCTAGTTACTTGAAATTTTTTACAGAAAAAAAGTTCTATACAATGCCAGCGCGTTGCCGCGAGGACGTAGCGTTGCCTCTTATCTTCAATTTTCTTAAAGATAGAGAAAGGTAAATTCTATTAATCATCCTAAATTATTGGCCAAATCACATTTTTCCTTGTTCATAAATTTCATCTTAGGGTTCTCAAATTGCTTAACATTTACAGCATAATTAGCTCTAAAATCATCCAGCCCAGCTATTTGCTTCTCTAAAAATGTGCAGTGATTAAATAACATTCCCCATATCTCCTATTATATTGGTTCAAATAACTCTCGCAGTTGTAGTGGGACTGTATATATCTTTCAAATCTAATACTTGCATTTGATTTTTAATTTAATTCATTCATATTTATTTTTTACAATAATAAAAATTACTCCTATCAAGCACAACATACAAAAGTTTATAACATATTCATCCTCATTTTTTCATTTATGAAATAACTCAGACTATGAATTTTGCACAAATTACACAAACATAATTATATTTGAGTTTGACAATTCATTCAAACAATTAAAATCAACTTTCACATTAACAGTTTTATTAAATTAATAACGTCACTGCCAAAGAAAAATGATATTGCGTCACGAGAATCTCTCATCATTTAGGCATTATTATTTTTATAAAATAAAATTTTATTGATTTAACAAAATATAAATTATTAAATTTATTAAATTTTATAAACTAAATTAGATATCTAACATATATTAATTTATTATGAATTTATGATGATTTAATAATAAATTATTTATAAAAATAAATTTTCTGTTAATATTTTAAACCTCATCCGCCCTACCGTGACAAAGTCATGGATGATTTATGGATAAAACAAAGTAAAAGTCATGGATATTTTTTGGTTTATTTAAACATGTCTATGCCGGATCTAATGTTGGTGTGTAAAGTCAAAAGGATGAAATAAGACGTAATAACAGATTTTGACTTTATGTGTTAAGAATTAATGCAAAGAAAAGTAAGGATATTAGATGAGGAATTTTTTTTAAGTCTTACTATATAAATTATTTTATATTTTAAATTTTAAAACTCTAAATTTTCTTAAATTTTGTGGGGTGGAACTGCATTGGATTTAATATTTGGTATGGAAAGTCAAAAAGATGTAATAAAAGAGAAAAAGTATTACATAATTTTGACTCTATGTATTAAGACTTGCAACGGGAAAAAAGGATATTAATAAGGGTTGGTTTGTTGGAAGTTAATGCGTAAAAGTTTGGGTTTGGAGTAGCTTTCGCAAAGTCATAAACCTTTTTTTTTATATTTAAAATTTAATAAATAAAATTTATTTATTATTTATTATTTATTATTTTATTCTCTTTTAATTTTTTTCATCCCACGCTCAAAACAAGAAATCCTAATACTCGGCTGAGAGTGCCGAGAAAATTTACCACGCGCCCGTGCGCATGCTCCAACGGCAATATACGCGGCTATCGACATGTGAGCAGTAGTTAATAGTCAAAAACACAGAGAAATAGAGCCCGCCCCAAATTGATCGGTTTAAAGACAACCGAAACCGACAGAGGCTCTGGCGAAGTCTACGACGTACAGAAAGAATGGATTTCACAGAGTTGCGAAGAGCAGTAGAGGAAGTGGAGCTCGTCGACGCTCATGCCCACAACATAGTAGCCCTTGACTCCAACTTCGCTTTTATCCATGGCTTCTCTGAAGCCTATGGCGACGCTGTTGCTTTCGCGCCTCACTCCGTTTCTTTCAAGGTACTCTACCGCTCCTACGACTCAGTTCCATCGTCATCTTCTGTCTCCTTATGCTGGATGAAGCATTTGCTTATTATAGACTGCGGTGAAAACGAGCCAAGATAAACAAGATTCATGGCTTGCTTTCTGTATATGACTTCTGCGGTGTTGATCCTGGTTTCCTTACTTGCACGTGGTCATAATACTAATTATGGTGTTGAACATATTACTTCTAAATTTGTGACTTTAATGATCCATTTGTGTTAATATACTCGTTGACTTTACAGGAGACTGATAGTTTCGTAACTTACTTTCAATTAAAATAACGACCTTATCATATATTTTTCAAGCTACTTCCGTGAGTTATGATCTCCCTGTCATGTTTCTAACTTAATCTGTTAATTCGTATAATTTGAAATGAACTGTGTTTATCATCTGTGAACCGAAACTCTGTCAGTCACCTAGGTATTTGTAGACCACCTTAAGTTTTGATAGTGACCCCTTTCATAAAACAGATAGCTGGAGTATTTGTAGTTTTGACATTCGAATTTCAACAATGTTATATTTAATAAACCCTTTCGGGTGCTTCTTCACAGTTTATTTACCTCTTTAGGAGGACTTAGTTTGGTCGTCGTTGTATTGTGGTACACAAACAAACAATATCTAAATTAGATTACTTGAGCTATGCTATCTAAATTGGAAGTGAAGTTATTTTTTCCCCTTTTTCTCTGTCAATAAATCGCATTATTGAATATTTTCTTTCAAATTGATAAAATTAGCGGTTCTTTGTGATCATTTTATTTTCGCATCTGCAGTTTCTGTTCATGTTGAGCCATAATTCAAATCCAGTTTTATTGTTAAAGAAACTATATTATGCAGTACTTCAAATTTGTTGGCACTAGTAAGTGCCTGGAGTAAGAATTCAAGCAATGTTTGTTGAGATGGAATTCGAGTGAAAGTAAAGGGAAGGAAAGGATCTATATATTTAGACTAGCTCTGCTTCAAATAAATGTATCCTTTCCCTTCTATTGCTTACCAAACATTGCATCAGTATGTCCAATCACATGAAGTCTGGGACCCTTTTTCGTATTAGAGGGTGTTACAACGTGTCTTAATTAGATTAATGCCAATTGCAGTATCTGTGCAATATTTTCCAGTTCAACCTTGTTATTTATGTTAAACTTTTATATCGACAAGTATTTGGTGGAGAACTTTTGAAATTGTGTGGGATCTTATTTTGACAGCATGTTATGTAATGGCAGAGAAGTTTGAGAGATATTGCTGAACTGTATGGATCCGAGTTATCTTTGCAAGGTGTTGAGCAATATCGTAGGGTCTCTGGACTGCAATCTATCTGCTCAACATGCTTCAAAGCTGCAAGAATCTCTACCATGCTCATTGATGATGGGTTGAAATTGGACAAAATGCATGATATAGCATGGCATAGAAGTTTTGCACATCTTGTTGGTAGAATCCTAAGAATTGAACGGGTGGCTGAGAAAATTCTTGATGAAGTGAGAATACTTACAGATCTTCACTTTTGATCTGCGTGTTCATAATTTTTTAGTGGATAATATATTTTTATGTGCTTTGTTGGTTTTCTTATTATTTTCTTTATTTTAGTTGCAAAGCTAACCTTTTCATCTACAAACTTTTCACTTTTCATGGTTTATGTTCCTAATTGATGGCTTAGTATATGTGTCATATTAATGGTTTGATTCGACATGATTATTATGAAGGAAAGAGAGCACTATGATGACTTCTTTTACTTCAGTGTTAACAGTGCTAGAAAATTATAGTCCAGAGGAAATTAATTTTTTAAGACATCTATGTTAGGGTTTGTTTGTGCAATCATCCCTCTCTTATGTTGCAGTTAATACTTACAAGGACAATTCTAATCCAGAAATTTTGCAAATGGTTTTCTCTTGATTGTGCATTCTTTCCAAATGTATCATTTCTACAACTAGAAAAATAATTTGGCTTCAGCCGCTAATTTTTTTAGAGGTCTAATAATAGTGCTTTGACAAACTATCGTTTGAAAATCTAGAGGTCTATATGAGAAATTCTATAGCGTATGGATCCCTCAATCTTTGTTTGAGGAGTTAGTTTTGAATTTTTTTATAACATTGTCTTATGTCAGCCGACCTTTTGAATTTTTTTATAACATTGTCTTATGTCAGCCGACCTGACACATTAGTTCAATCGGAATTTTGTGAGTTCAAGTGTTCAATGGAGATCTGCACATGGGCTTGATGGTTGTTACAATTTAGAGAACAAAAAGAAGAAAGGAAGAAATGAAAAGTGATTTGTTATTCACACTTTTATATGTTAGAAATTACTGGTAAGAAGAATATTTTCTTTACATTCTATAGATAAATGTTTAGACGGCAAGGATGTCAGAACAAACTGAGAAGGGCATAAAACTCTTTGCGTTTAAAGAGGACTTGAAATGGTCCATTGAGGATGAATTCCCCGATCTGGTTGATATCTCCTAATAATATGATGGATGGTTAATATTTATAATGCATGTATATTTCTTGCAGGAACTTGAGTAACTAAGTATTGGTGCTTCCTTTCAGTCTTTGCATGCCACGTCCTTCAGCCTTAACCCCCTCCCTAACCTTTTCTTTAATTTTGAATTTTTTTGGTATGGTATAAGTTTGAAATATATCTGATTTTCCCTCTCTTTTTACTTAGTTTTGGGAGGGTAAAAGCTTCATGGTGTCTGGAGGATTATCAAATAACTGCTAATTCTAAAAATGGGAATTGCAAGAAACAGGGAAAATTTTTGCAAGAAGCAAAAGTTCCTTTACTTATTTTCTAACTTCTGTTTTACTGCTTTCAAATATTTGTGTTATAGTAATCATAGTTTTGTCTCCAAGGCATACATTGACCAAATTTTCTGTACATGTTATCTTAAACTTTCAAATGTGATATTCCTTACAGGGATTACCGGATGGATCTTCTTGGACATTAGATAGGTTCACAGAAGCATTTGTCTCAAAGTTGAAATCATATCCTTTACGTATGGATATCTTATTTTTCTATTATTTTGCATACATAAATTTATATTTGTAGAAAAATATTCACTGGTTTAACTGGGCTCCTTAGCATCATTGTTACTGTTGCTGGCGAGATCTTTGGATTTAAAAGTATAGCTGCATACCGCAGTGGCCTAGAAATCAATACAAATGTGACTAAAAAGGATGCTGAGGAGGGTCTTACTCAGGTGTTACTTGGTGAGTAGAGTATGTAAAACAGTTTTAGTATGATCCATTGCAGGATTTTTAAACTCAATGTTCTGTACTTTCAGCTGGGAAGCCTGCCCGAATAGCAAACAAACACCTTATTGACTACATATTTTTGCATAGTTTGGAACTCGCTCAATCCTATGGCTTGCCAATGCAGATACACACGGGGTAATGGATAGCTTTTGAATTGTCCAATGCTTTCTCGTATGCTCTATTGATAATTCAATATTTTGGTGGAATGGATAAAAAAACTAGTATGCGTGGATGCTTGGGACTTCTAAAGAATTAGCCATAGTTTAGTTCATACTGAAACTATATGAGGTTCCAAGTGTTTAACAGGATTTGTATTCTTATAATTACTTGAAGAATAAAAACAAGCTAAATTGGCACTGTCCTGCACTTGGGTCCCTGCACATGACTCATGTTATTATGTTGAGGCGGTGGAGGTAGTCCACACCGCATCCACTTACCAATTTTCTCTATGTTGAAGTTGCAGTTTCTTTTCCACTTTACAGCTCTCAGGAGACAGAGCACCTTGATTTTCTGCTTAAATCGTATTAATATGCTATAATTCACTCCTTTGTTTCTAGCTTTGGAGACAAAGATTTGGACATGCGGCTATCCAATCCTCTTCATCTCCGTGCAGTTCTTGAGGACAGTAGATATTCAAAGTGTCGTTTAGTTCTCTTACATGCTTCCTATCCATTTTCAAGAGAAGCATCGTATCTGGCCTCTGTTTATTCCCAGGTAAATATCTTATTATTAGTGGCTTATATGGGCAGATATATAGGGTTCGCAAGTTCCTTTGCGGATAACCCAATCTTTCCCCTTCAGGTCTACCTTGATTTCGGGTTGGCAATTCCAAAGATCAGTGTTCATGGGATGATATCTTCAGTCAAAGAGCTATTAGAGCTAGCTCCAATAAATAAGGTGACAATATAAGCAGTCAAAGATTAATACTAGATAATTTTATGCAGTGAGTATGGTAAAATACAAACAAAATTACCACGCACTAAGTAGGAATCAATTTCATTTGTTTGGAACTATTTGAAGTTTTTAGTATTTAAAGTCCAAACAAGAATTGTGAAATTTACCATTTATATTGAGTTATCCAAGTAAGGAAGGCTCATTGTAACAGCTTTCTTTCTTTGGTTATATTGTTCCCCTGCTTCCTCCTTTCTTTACTCACTTCTCTTTTTGATCAAAGGTTCCTATGCTATCTGAGAGTGAAATCATAAATGAATATTTATTTATGCGTGTGATTTCGTTATTTTAACCACTGGCCAACTTTTTCCACACACATACACAGAGTCAAAAGCTAAGTCTGTCCCGGTGACAATTAATGTCTCACATGAATAAACTTGCAGGTGATGTTCAGTAGCAATGGCTATGCATTTCCTGAAACCTTCTACTTAGGTTGGTTTACATCATTAACATTTATTATCACATCTAAATCTGGTGATTTTACTAAAATTCTTTATTATGGTTGTTATCTTCTCTTGTGCCATCCATCACCACTTTGAAGTGTATCTGGGGCATCTCATTTCGTTTTTCAGAATGTATCTTGTCTGCTTTGCTGCCATGATGTTTACACCTGATATTGAAACTTGCCTGACACCTGAGCTGAGAAGATCATTTCCCTTGCATTATTAATTGCATATTGGAGTTTTTCAGAAAAAAAGGAAACATATGATAGCTGCTTACCAACAATGATTCTTTATCAATTTATTCCTGCAATGGTATAGCTGGAGATTGTTTGTTGGCAACTTGGGATCTCTATTTGGTATCTTATCTATGTCCCATATGTATATCACTGCTACGAGCTTGCATTGATCAGAAAGATAGAAAAAATGATTAGAACACTATTGTCA
Source organism: Dicorynia guianensis (assembly GCA_037013595.1). Lineage (NCBI taxonomy): Eukaryota > Viridiplantae > Streptophyta > Magnoliopsida > Fabales > Fabaceae > Dicorynia > Dicorynia guianensis. The sequence goes on from JASUAB010000010.1 coordinate 33,402,047, forward strand.
GGTCGTCTGTGAAGGATAAATCTAATAACATTAATAAATGTCTTTAATAAACTCCATAGCTGATTGGAGCAAAGATTGTACTGTCAACAAATGGATAGATGGATCTCTCTTGAGACAGAGACACTGGCTTAATATGTTAAGAGGTTAAGTTAGAGTGGTTCTCTGTCAATTTAATTATTCCTTATGATTATTGTGTCTTTCCTAACCTTGTTAACTTGGAGGTGCAAATACTTGAAATTCCATAGAGTGCATGTAAGTACCAAATCAAAAGCTTATTAGTAAGATATATCAAACATTATGGTCTTAATATATTCTTGGAGTTTGGCTGGTCACAATGAGGAAAGGCCATTCATATCCATTATCCAAGTCTCTTGGTCATCTGCATAATTCTAATATAAACATTAGTGCAACAATTAATGTCCTCAATATCTTGACCAAATAATTGCTTTCTCTGTCTTTTTGAAAGTCTACCTCAGTACCCATAGATTATGAAAATTACTAAATTGAAATAATGAGTTTTGCTTTAACAGGTGCAAAGAGGTCTCGTGAAGTTGTTTTCTCTGTCTTACGCGATGCATGCATTGATGGGGATCTTTCAATTCTTGAGGCTGTGGAAGCTGCTAAAGACATCTTGGCCCGAAATGCAATGCATTTTTATAAGATTAGTTCAGCTATCAGTTCTGTTGCTTCACAGAGCAATTTATCCCAAAAGTTGAATATGAGCGCCTTAGAAATTGAGGTCTCACTTGTTCGTATCATTTGGGTTGATGGTTCTGGACAGCACAGATGCCGTGTGGGTTAATTTCAAGCTTGTTTCTTCTTATATAGCTTGAACCTGTCATTCATGAACTTTATGAGGGCAGTAAGACATTCTTAAAACATTTTAAGGACTGATTGCTGAAGGAATCGAAACCTCAGTTCAAGTTTGGACCAATGTAGAAAGAACATCTAATTAACAGAATTTGCAGCTCATTTTCTTTTCCCTTTATGTATGTAAGTGCTACTGTGTGAACCCATTCAAAATGTAATTATGGAGTAGATTTATGCAGTTCCTGACAAAAGTAAACTATAATAGTATAGTTGGCAGTGAAAAGAAGTGAAGAATTTTAACCATTAGATAACTGTCATGATCTCAGGAGAGTCTTGTAGAGACACGCTCCTACATTAAAAGTGATTTGTAATTGGTCTGTATAACCTCTCCTCTGAAATATAATTTCCAATAGTTCCATATAAATCTAGGATACTTACTTCAACATTCTTTTTGTTACTATGTCCTTCCAAATTAAATTAAATTTGCACCCATTGACAGTCACATTTCAGGCCTTTTTTATAGATATTAATGAGTTTATTCATTATTAAGAATCTAATTTAAGTAATCACTAATGCCTTCATTTCTGTGCACAAGCAATAGTGAACAACCTGAACCAAAGTTGTAGTGATTATTGCGGAAGCATGTTCTTGCTGTCCCTTCATACTTTCCCTTTTCTCTTCACCCATATCAAAACTAGTGACCTCCTTGGAAGTCATCATGCTTCCCTAGTCATTTATTGGAAACCAAAACTTTGCCTGTATAGGGCATTTACTTATGATTGTACAGCTCTGCAAAAGGTCATATTCTGGCTGTTATGATTATTTATTCCATTCTTGAGTTTCTGTCATTTTTGTTTCAGGTGGTTCCACGAAAGCGTTTTGATGATGTTGTTCAGAAGAATGGGGTAGGTTTGGCAATTGCATGTATGGCTCTGCCTTCTTTTATTGATGGAATAGCTGATGGGTCTGGTCTAAATTCAGTTGGCGAACTGAGATTAATGCCAGATTTGTCTACCAAACGGCAAATTCCTTGGTACTCTGTATTTTCTTGAAGCCATGTTTTGTTCTTTTGTAATTTCAACTTGTAAGGCAAGCAACTTTTTTTTTGCAAAAAAAAAAATTGTTCAAATTTGTGACATTTCTAATACTTATTATGAAATGCAAAATATCCTGACTTGTTTACTGTCAATTGGTGACTGCAATATGGTGCATTCCTTGATATTATCACAGAAATCATCTAAAGGTCCATGCAGACTTGTTATTTAAAATTCTTTTTGTCATAAACCAACTATCCCAAAAGCTTAAATTGTTAGGCGAAGGTCTACGAATGGTTTTATATTTCTAACAATCTTCATGAGCGGACAAGTTGAATTATTAAAATTAAAGCAACTCTCTTCTGTAACAGGAACAAGCAAGAGGAAATGGTTTTAGCTGATATGCAAATTAAAACTGGTGAAGCATGTGAATATTGTCCAAGAGAGGCCTTAAGAAGAGTTTCAAAAATTCTGAAAGAAGAATTTAACTTGGTATGTTTCAGAGCTTGTTTTAGTTGTGAAGTACTCTCATAATTAACTCTTAAGCTGTGTTACCAGGCAATGAATGCAGGATTCGAGAATGAGTTTTATCTATTAAAGAGTGTAGCAAGGTATGAGATACAATACACTTTTCTGATTTGAAGATTGCATTGTACCACGACAAATATTTGAAAATTTAAAAAATTAACTGTTTCAGGGAAGGGAAAGAAGAATGGGTACCATTTGACTCGGCTCCTTACTGCTCCTCATCAGCATTTGATGCAGCTTCCCCCATATTTCATGAAGTCACTGCAGCTCTTCATTCCTTAGATATTTCAGTGGAACAGGTAAAAGGAATTATAACAATAAAATTTAAAGATATGTTAAAAGCTGTTGGTAGATGTCACAGGGATGCAGCCTTTGTTTGAAGTGTCTGTAGCTTATGATGTGAAGTATGTCTTAATTTAGTTTAATATTTTTGGAAAACCTACCATCAAATGATATGGCAGAAAATCTGACCTTATATTCCAACAGTATCTCTGTTCATATTATGTTTATTGGAGGACTTAAATAGGTTTTAACGTTAAAAGCAGTTCTTGAGGCTGAGGTATTTATTGGCCACAGTCTGGAAGTTTGCTAGATTGAATATCTATGTACTTTATTCATTGTAGCTGATTATTTTTCTAGTTACCTCTCTCCATAATAATTTCATTTATATGTTATCACCGACACTTGCTTATTTTTTGCCCTCTAAAAAAAATTAACCTTTTATTTATATATTTTAGTTACATGCAGAAGCTGGAAAAGGTCAATTCGAGCTGGTTCTGGGTCATACCACTTGTACTAAAGCTGCTGACAACTTAATTTATACTCACGAAGTTATTAGGGCAATCGCAAGAAAGCATGGGCTTCTGGCAACTTTTATGCCAAAGTAAGTGCCAAGGTTCATTTTAAGTATGCTTATCTTGTTGATCGATATTGCAGGGAATACTAGCGTACAAGTCCAACCTAGATTGGTATGAATATATTCTAGTATGAAAAAATCATTTATAGCTGATGAACTCTCTTTGATTTCTTCTAGCATAATTTTCTCTTAATACCTGGAAAATAACATCTTGCAATGCATGATGTAGTGCTTTTTTGTCATATTGAAGGTACAAATTAGATGACATTGGTTCTGGATCTCATGTGCATCTGAGCTTGTGGCAGGATGGCCAAAATGTATTTATGGCGTCTGATGGATCATTTGAGCATGGAATATCAACTGTAGGACAGGAATTTATGGCAGGAGTCCTACATCATCTTCCTTCAATATTGGCATTTATAGCACCACTTCCTAACAGGTTACTCTTCCTATTATTTTCTTCTCGATATCTTGACCAAACAATGGTGCTATGCTACTTCACAACTAGTTGTTCGTGCCAGTAATTTTTATCTGTATTGCTATTGCGATTTATACGTAAATCTGTCTTCCTGAGCATTCTCACCACTGCTTTGAAAAAAAATATTTGTTTGAATGAAATCATTTAAAACAGTGAGTTTTGAATATCGTATTTTAATGTGTATCTTAGTTATTGAGCATTTTAACTTTTTTTTTTTTTTTTTTATAGTTGGGGACCTTGTGGTTGCTCTGGATTATCTTATCTTTTGAGCATATTATTTTATTTTCAATAATTGTGGTGTGTTCAGGATTGTTCTATCCCTTATTCATAACATACTCTATCTGTTTAGAACTTGCATGTACTGCTAAAATAATGTTGCAAAGGGGAACTTGAATCAGTCAACTTTCAAAGTCCATTGTTTTTTTTTGTTGGATATTTCAAAGTCCATTTGTTTGACAGAAATGTTAGGCTTATGTTTGTAGGCTTACGTTTCTTTCACAATGATAAAAGGATGAAAGAAAGACAAGAGCGGGAAATATAAAAAAAAAAAAAAAAAAACACTTTCAAAATTGAAGGAAAGTTAAGAGAAGCGTAAGCCATTTATAGATATAACGGTGTGGGTATAACACCGCCCTTTGTTTGATGCCATACCATGTACTCCCATAGCTGAAGCATGTAAGAAACTGTCCAAATTGGTAATCAAGCATAGGAAGCTCACAATCGCTCGGTCCTTGATCTGTCCTTGTGGCCCCATTTTTTTGTGATAATTAGCCCTGTCCTTTACATATGACTCCTTGGTCTTTTCATTTTGAAGTGTAACGCATTTAGTGAAAAAAGATTCCATGTAAATTTGAGTGGATTTTTTAAGATATTACTATCTAGCAGAAGAATCATAACTGTTATCTCTTCCATCAAGTCCAAAAATATGTACTTGTAGATGGGAGTTTTATCAAATTTTGTTTGTATTAATGTCATGTAGATTTTGTTCAAACCTATGTCGCAGTACAGTAACTCAGCAAAAAAATAAAATAAATAGCGAAATAAGTGTTAGTCCCCGTAAGTGTAATATATATTCAATTTTCACTCAAAAAAGATTTAATCCTTTAAATTTAACAAGTCTTGCACACTGAACTAAAAAAGCCAACTATTTATATTAATTTTAAAATAATGATAGATTTACAATTTTATACTTATAATTTTTGTATAACTGATAATTTAAGATTAAGTTTTTATTTTGTAAAATGTTATAATTGATTTGAGATCAATTTCAAATTAGCAGTGTATAACTACCTAAGCTTATCATAATTCTTAATTTTGTGGGCAGTTGATAAAGACCTTAGGGACTTTACTTTTCCGAACATAAATGGCCCTTCCAATTAATGAAAATCATCTCCTCCGGGTGCGTGTAGGGGCCTCCCCTCTTTTTTTGTCCGAAGTTATGCATTCATTCATGAGTTTATGTGGACACTCATACACAATTATAATGTCTTCCTCCCGTCGTTGGCCCGTATTTATTTATTTATTTTTGGGAAGGAGTTGGCCCTTATTTATTTTTCCTTTAGTTTATTTCCTTTTCCTTTTTAAACTTCAGCCCTAGCTCTTCTTTTTTTTTTTGTGATTAATATGGAATGGTTATTTATTTTGACAGTATGGTTTACACTTCCCTTTCGTCAAAAAAAAAAAAAATTAGTTTACACATACCTTAATCTTAATAGCAATATATTGGAATAGAAAGGTAAGGTAATTCATTCAAAAAAAACAGAAAAAGAAAGGTAAAATAATTCATATTTAGTTGTTTTTCTAAAGTCGAAAGGGTTGAATGACAGCAAGTGACAATCTTCTTTCGGTCTTTCCTTGTCTATTACTTTGAAAATTATAATGCATGGATTATCTGACATCACTATGCATTATTATTTCTTTATAGTTACGATCGCATCCAACCCAACACCTGGAGTGGTGCATACCTATGTTGGGGAAATGAAAACAGGGAAGCCCCAATACGAGTTGCATCTCCACCTGGAGTTCCTTATGGTTTAGCAAGCAACTTTGAGATTAAATCATTCGACGGTTCTGCAAATCCACACCTAGGCTTGGCTGCCATACTTGCTGCAGGCATCGATGGCCTTCGTAGGCATCTTCCTCTTCCTGAACCTGTTGGTAAGATCATATAATCTTTGGCTTTCTGATTTTGTTGTAAGTTTTTATCATCAATCATCATCACAAAAAATTGCTAACTCGTCGGAGGACATTTATCATGAAATTCTCTGGGTAATCAAAAAGAATGTTTTGGGGTTTGATTCCTTCTACATGACTTTCATTCCTTTCTACATTAGTGGAGCCTTGCTTAAACCTGATCTTTCCAGATACCTTTTAGAGGAATTCTAAGAATATTGTAAATGGTGTCTATTGGTATCAACAAGTGGCATACATGATTTTCAAATAATTAGCAGATTAATGTTAGGGTATACAAACTAATGTGGTAAGTTCAATGACCTATCATATTTATTATGATTCTTCAAGAATCCAGCAAGCAAGGTAAGCATGCATAACATTGTATTTGTTAAGTTTACATCCTTTTTAAATTCTGACTTTGCTGCCAATGATCAGCTTTTCTTTTTCTAATTGCTAAATCACAAAATAGTTGTGAAAGTTACGCTTCTTACAATGTTCAGCATTCCTTTACAAATATAGTAAAATAATAAAAATTGATTATTCATTTTTTGTATGGAATAGATACAAATCCAGAGGATTTCCAAGAAAAACTTCAGCGATTACCCAATTCACTTTCTGAGTCTTTGGAAGCTCTCCATAAAGATGATTTCCTTAAGGACTTTATTGATGAAAAGCTGCTGGTTTGCATAAAAGCAATTCGTAAGGTAATATATAGCGTGTAGAATCTTCTTAAGTAATTATTCCATAGAGTAAGTCGTATGCTTTTACACTTGGAGAGCTATTGGGCACATGTTTTGGACAGGATAATTATGACACGGTAATGTGCTGTCATGGAGCGGAAGATTGCTGCAAATGTGGCATTTTCTATGTTGCACACTTCTTTAATTTAAGATTTGGAATACTCAGTGTAATAAGGGTGTGCCTGTTGCACAAAAGGCTATCATTTACGAATTTTGAAATGACTCATGTTTTTCAGGTTGCATTTTATCTCAATGTCATTAAACCATCAAGAGCTTAATCATGCCCTATCTGGCTTAATATGAAGTTAGTAAACTGCAGCCTTGGATTCTAGCTTAAGCTGGTTGAGAAAGGAAGACTCTCGCCTAGAGCTTACTCATTCTTGCAATTACTTAATAAATAATACATTTACATATGTAGTTATATTTTTGGAGACTTCCCCGTATACACTGTTTGGTGTGTTTCAATAACATGACCATATTTGATAAAATATAATACTTGGTTAGATAGATTAGAGGTGAAAATCCCACACATCTCTGTTATTTGATCTTTTTTAAACATACCTGATCCTGGAGAATCAGCTTTTGGGTTTCACTGTATTTTGTAGCAAAATCCAGAAATTTGTGATTACCTAATTGGATGGTCATGGGGAGCTTGTAACTTCTTTCTTTATCTTGCTTCCCTTACTTTCTGTAATTTTCTCACCAAAGCTAACTGTTAGCTTAATGTAATTTGTGATGGGCAGGCTGAAATTGACTATTACTCAAAGCACAGGGAAGCATACAAGCAACTCATTCTCCGATATTAAGTTTATTGTCTTATGGTCTTGTGCTTGGTCAGAGTATATTATAGACAACGGTTATTTCTTTACACTGAACACTGGTCGTCACTTGCACTTATACTTCTGAGATTTGTGCATGGTTATGAATAAAGAGAGTAATGCATCAGGTATTTTGTATTTTCCAAAATTTGATATAGCATTAGCAGCCGCTGATGGGTATTTAGCCTTTTTTTTCTTGGTGATCTTGTGAACTCTGAATTGTTTTGTTCAGTGTTCCATTACTAAACGTCAACTCTTAAAAATAAAAAATAAATGGGGAGCTTAATATATCTGTACTTAGACATTCACTTATCTAAAATTATTTGGTTTTAGCTGGAGTTGTTGGATGGAAATTTAAGCAGAGATTTTGTATTTAAGTTTTACAGGAAAGAAGTCCCACAAGTGTAATTCCTTTTTTTTTTTTTCTTTTGGTAAATATATGAGTTATTATGACTTAATAAAGGATAGAGATACAGGGAATCGAACCCATGTTAGGTTCGAAGGAAGTGTTCTACTATATCAGTTGAACTATTACTCACGAGTTCTACAAGTATAATTTTATTAATCTGCTATGAAGAAAAAGATAGTTATTAAATTTGTTGAGTTCCGCTAATTTAATATAAAAAATTTATAATTTTAATAATTTAAATTTATTTAAATGTATAATAAAATTTTATTTATAAAAATAGAATAAATGTAAATTCTAATAATAATTTTTTAATCTATTGAAAGCAAATAAAAGCTAATGAAAAATGTTATTAGCACATAAAATCTCAAGCAAAAAGCGCATACAAAATCTACATCACCTCGAAGTGCAGAAGCGCTATGATAGAAGAACATGCCAAAGGTGGCAACCGCCTCCACCAGGATGGCTTAAGCTAAATGTAGATGCTACATGTGATTTAATATCAAAAAAATCAACAGGAGGAGGCCTGATTAGAGATATGAAGGGAAGTTTTTTAAAAGGCTTTTGTGGAAACAATGGTAAAAGCTCAGTTTTAAGATCGGAACTCATGGCAATTCTAAAAGGCCTTCAAATGGCTTGGGATATGGGTATCAAAAAACTCATCGTAGAATCAGATTCCCTTGAAGCTGTTGGAAAGATTAAGGGTCTGCATCAACTTAATACAGAAGACCTCAATCTTGTGGAGGAGATCCAAAATTGGTTAGGAAAAGAGTGGCAAGTGAAGATGAATCATATACCTCGGGAGAGCAATCGAGTTGCTGATCTCTTGGCCAAGCTAGGAAGACATTCTCGAAAACACATGCAGCTCTTGCACGAAGAACCCTTTTGCTTGAAGTCTCTTCTTAGACGTGATAGAATTGGAATTGTTTTATCTATGTAATCTGTTTTGATCTTAACCTGTACCAAAAAAAAAAAAAATCAGTGCGTGTTACCTCTAAATAGAGAAGTCTAAGCTAATATAAATATCTATTTATTAGTCTACTATATCCAGTACGAGGATGTCCAGAAAAAAACTGTCCAGTCTGGGACCTTGCCGTGTAGAGACTCGAGAAACCACTTTCCATGGACCCCTACTTCCGTCCATTCCTAATCCCATTTCAAATACCCCCGTTTATCATTATCACTACTACTAATTTTATGGGTGCAAGGGAGGAGAGAGAGAGAGTGGCCCGCCAATTCTCAAGCCGTTCCAAGCAAATAATTTACAATATAATTACAGTATTTTTATATTTTATTTAATAAAAGATATGTGTATTCTTTTATCAAAATTTGTTTTCAGATTTCAATCAAGAAGTGTTCTCTATACTGTAAGGTTACTAGTTTCTTTAGGTCCATGAGTTGTTGAAGTATCATCTCCGTTATTATTATTATTTTATTCCTGTTTCCATTTTCTGTGCCTCCCAATGGCTCTATGCTATGTTCTTCTCTTTCTTACGATGAATCCTACCTTTTGCCTTACGTGTTGCTTCAGCATTATCCAATACATGGTATATTTCTACTGTCTTTCCTGCGACTTGACAAGCAAGCAAATTCCCTGACTTGTTGAACGGCACGGTTGCAACTCTATCCTTGCTTTGTCGTTGAATCTCACCAAACTGCTTTAAAACTTCCCACTTATTTTGAGTGGCAGAATCTCCATCGGCAACAATATTTTCCCCATTTACAGGCTTCCCATCTATTGAGTCATGCTCAATTGTGTAAAACCGAAGTTCCATGTCTGCAGAACCAGTGACCAAGTATCTTTCCTCTGGATCAATATCTATGGACAAAATTTCACTATGATGGCCACTGACTATTTGTATACAGTGCTGGGTGTCAAGATCCCACACTCTCAAGAACTTGTCTTTGGAAGAACTAACAAGTTTTTTCCCAGAATCCACAAAAACAACATCAGTTACCTACAATAAATAAAGTGGGCTAAGATAAGTCGGAGCACATATAAAATGACCAAGACTCTCACGCGAAAAAGTACATAAGAACAAATAAAGTAATTTAAGCCTACATTATGAGTATAACTAGAATTTGCAACGACAAAGCTGATCCCGATGCCCACAGAGGCGAAAAAGCCCTGTCTCACCAACCACATCCCATACAATAACATCATTATCTGTGCTTCCAGATGCCAGTAACGATCCAGTCTGGTTGTAGCGAAGAGCAGTCACAGCTCCCCTGTGTCCATTCAAGGTGGTCTCGCGGGTTCCCTCGTTAGAATCCCAAATTCTTACGCTGTCATCTGCATAACCACTAGCTATCTGCAATCAAAACTATTTACATACTCGTAAATACACATTATTAAACACCGATGGCACTAAACTAAACCTTTCGTTCAGGGACTCTATCACAACTTTTGCGTCTAATTCTATTCATTAAACTGCAAAAATGAAATTATCAAATATTCGTCTCTGGAAATAAAAATAATCAGTTTCAGTCATTTGAAGCAGGTACTGTATAGCCAATGTCTCAGCAGAATAGTACAATCAGCCATTGCAGCCTTCTCAATTTAAGAGAGCCCACTATCCTGGAGAATTTAGCATCACTCAGCGGAATAAAATAACATGCTCCAAGCTAGTTAATAATCCTTCTAAAACTATGTATACTTAACCATTAGCTTCTACGCCAGAAATTACTTACACAAAATGAGAAAGACAGAGAAAGCGGAAGGTAGTTATCAATACCAAGGGAGAAAGGGAGGAGGCGATGGAAATGACAGCGAGAGAAGGACCACGAGAAGCAGGAGAAGGGGTAAGCGTTTTGGTGCAGACGCCCTGCCGCACATGCCAAATGCCGACTTTCCCGAGGGCCGGAGCCAGTAGCTGCTTGCCGGAGCTGTCATATTCAATATTAGACTCAACAGAGGCAATGACCCCAAACGACGCCGCCGGCTTGTATCGGAGGTAGGCCTTCACCATGGCTGCGTTGGCGAATTTTGCACTTACTGAGAGAGGTTTAAGACCGGGAACTCAGCGTTTAATGCCTTGACTCTGCCTTCTTTTTTTCTTTTCCGCCTATTCTTTTCTTTAATCGTTACGGAGCATCTTGGACATCCCTGGGCTTGAGTTCGTCCCAATTTTCGGTTCAACACTGTAGAAAACATCTACAGAAAACGAAAAGGCCCAAGACTAGATAACTAGCGTAACTGAGTTTTTGTAATGAGTAATATTGGAACTATGTATTTATATTTATAATTTTATATGATATGTAATTTAAAATTAATTTTTAATTATATAAAAATTTATAATTTATTTAATATTGATCTTAAATCGTGTATTATATTAAAAATTTAAACATAAATATATATCTCTAATATTACTTTTTTATAATGCGTTGAAAATATGCGTGGAATTGATTCACTTTTTCTGGAGTATTTGAACTTTATGTAAGAAAAAGGGAAGTCCCACAAATTCCTTGTCATAAAATGCTTATAAAGAGTATACGGAGTCATTAATTTGTGGAATTTCATAAGCGGCACTCAAAAAAACTAATGTCTAAATTCTTTCAAGCAAGGGTTTGTACTCAATCAAAAGAAAAAATTGTGCCTCAATATGTTATTAATTCTGAATACTAGGAAGTCAACAAGGGGTCAATTGCTTGACTAGTCATTGCCATCTAAGCGCACCTTGAAGAAACGTAAACCAGAATTAGTAAACAATTATTTGTAAGTGCTAGAAATTAGGAGAGTTGAAGACTCCATTGCAAATAGCAGTACCTTGCGATCGTCATCAATGGTGCAAAGTGGCCACTACCACAATTTAATACCTTCTTACACACCCATGATGTACCTTTGCCCCTCCACTTGTGAATAAATCTTATTAACAGTTATTTTTTAATAATTTTATTTTTACAAATTAAATCATATAAACTATTTATTAAAACTTTAAATTATTAAATTTATTAAATCTTACTTAATAAATTATAAGATACAATAAATTTCAGATTATTACTTATGAAGTGAGAATGTTATCCCACATTTTTTACATACAACTAGTTAGATATTGCATGTTGGCTATCACGGATGAAAATAGGTTATATATAGCCAACAATTAAATTCAATGTAAAAATAAGTTAAATGTAAACCTGTCTTTCTATATTTATAGTCAATATGTGTTATTTTCTATTATTACTTAATTAAATTCTTGTTCCTGCTAAATTTTAATTTAATTTTAATAGCTTAAAGTATGACTAATAAACTGAATCAAATGAATCTGGAAGTAGCAAATTTAATAAAGAAACAAAAATATAAACAGCATTAGTAGGGATTTATGCTCCATTCTTGTTTAAGTCATAATTTTTATATATCAAAAGAAAAAGGATAAGCAACGTTTGTGAATATCGTGGAGTAACTAAAAATTCAATCACAAAAGGTAATTAACTCGTTTACCTCAATCTTATGCTTTATTTTTAGAAGTACCTTTTACAAATAAAAAGTAATGATTTTTTTTTACAATAATTTATCAACAATTTGTGCATGATATTATGCATATTTTTTGAGTCAGCTATCCACGCTTTTTTAATTTATTTTTTCTTTTATTTTGAGTAAAGTTGTGCACAAATTATAAATAGATAATTATAAACTTATTTTTATAAAACAAATATATCAGGTACAAAAAAACATTAAATACGTAATTTTAATTCTTTTGTTTCCCAACGAGATATTAATATGGCCCATGTACTGAACCGCTTTTTATGATATATCGCCATGCTTGTTGCCATATTGCCATACATGAATTGTAGACCTGCCATATGCATACGGCATGGACAAATTTATATCGATTTTGAAAGTTGGGTTTGTAGGAAAAAGCACCTACCTAGTTCATGTCTATCTCTTATATATAGTTTCATTATGCTCATTTTATAAATGAGCTTATAATAATATTTAAATTTATTATTTCATATATAAATAAATTTAAATTAAATATTAAATGAATCGAATGTGAACAATTTGTAAATTGTTGTTTTCATTGACGACCATAGTGAAGAATTAACTATATGAAAACTTTATATTATAAAAAAAAAATTGTGAGAAACTTAGGTCTACACATGCGCAAAGCTAGGAATAAGATTTTATATATAACGATATAAAGATGGATAAGTGTTGGATGAACAAATGGCAGGGAGAGTGGGACAGAGTATAATCTCTAGTTTTGGTCCAATAATAGATAATGTTAATCTTAGGTGGCCTCTTCGTTGTTGGAATCTTATGATTTCAATTTTGCAAGAGAAATTTTTTTATGATATTTTAAGTGGACCCAATGGCAGTATGAAATTGACGATTATAAAAACAGAAGAATATAATTACCCAGATTTTCCTTTTCCTCTATCTCTATGTATCTTTTATTTTTTTAGTTAAAAAGAGAAAGAAATTGATCAAACATTCAATAAGAGAAAAATATCTTCAATCTTCAATTGTTGTTTAAGAAGAAATAGGGAGAGGGGAGAAGATCCAGCTAGGCAGCAAAGCTATGCCACTAACCAACCAAAAGAAGAAATGGTGAAAGATAGAATGGATTATGGGGAAGAGTCGGTTGCCGCCATGGCCAACTAATTGATCAAATTGGAAATAAAAATAGGGAAGGTCAAAAAATGGAATGATAAAAAACCATAAAGTGGAGCACAGATGCCACCCAACTCATAATATTTACCGACCTTTCTTTGTCTTCCACATAATAATTCGTAATCATAATATGATGAAAGTGGGACTCAGCTTTCATAGCTATGACCCAATATGTCACTGCCAAAGCTTCAATTGGCCACTTCCATATGTCTTAGTCAACCCCCTTCCCCCCAATTTCATTCTCACTTATACATGTACACACACACACATATATATATATATATATATATATATATTATTCTATTATTAAACCACATAATTTAATTTATAAAATTTAATTAATTTAATAATTAATTTTTTAAAAATATATAAAACTAATAAAAAATGATATGCTTCAAACACAACGGATATATAGCATAATAATATAATATATTATAATATCATATATGTTGAAATTATTATATAATAATATATAAATGAATTGTTTTAAATAAAAATCAATTTTAATAAATTTATTAACTTTAAAAATTATCATATTTTATATAAATTATAAAAATAAAAATTATATATATTATTTTTATAAATATATTAATATAACGCATCCAATATACTGTTTGTGCTCGAAATTAACATATATCAAAGGGGAAATGGTAGTTTTATTAATTTTTATTGATGAAATTTTTATAAAATTAATATATTTTATTAAATTTATTAGATTTTATAATATAAATTATAAAATTTAATAAATTAATTGAATAATTTAAATTCATTCAAATAAAAATTTAATAAAATATAATTGATCAAAACCGACTAAAAGAAAGAAGATAAAAAAAGAAAAAAGAAAAAATGACCTTGGTGAAATGGAAGGTGGGCCTCCATCTGGGACAGGTATGTGGCCGTGGGGATAATGATCGTCCATATCGCCAGTTTTGGGCCACAGTGCATAGTTATAATGACTTTGGTTTGTTGCACGTGATTATGGTTTTACATTATCCTTGGGCCTGATACTTTTTCATAAATTTCTGTGATTGATATGATCATTCACTAATCCTCCACTAAGGTGAAGGTGGTGTGTATTGCTTTAACTAGCTTAAAAATATATATAATTGACATTGACCACAAAATGGAATAAAATACTACAGCTAACTTCCACACGAGGGTCCATCCATTATTAGAAAATTACACTAAATTTTGATGGAAACTATATCGGCTTACAAAGCATAACATCAACATAATTTGTCATAAATTACAGACCACCAAAAAATTTATAATTATAATTTTTAATTGTGTACTCTTTTTTTATTAATTGAGTTTATCTGGCATATGTAAAAGGATTATTTGCAATTCTAAAATTCATTATTAAGTAGAAAATCATGTATACCGGAACACATACCTTTTTTATTGAGAGATACCAAGAAAATCTTATATGATATCGATGAAAGTATGGACTTTGACAGTTAATTTATATTTTATTCATAAATTAATTTTTTATTTAATTTGTATAAGTTATTTCATGTCTCCATGTCTTTTTAATTAGCAGAGATAAAATAAAAAATAATTAAAGGAAGAAGATGATTTGATTGTCATTACCAAAATTATAGAACATGAAACAATTTCTTATGAAAATGAGCTTGACACTAAAACAATGTTTATTTTTTTTGCGAAAACACACTTTTATTCTTTAACTTTTCATGAAGTTTTAAATTTACCATAATTTTTTTGTTTCGATTTATCTTTAATGTTTCAAAATTGTTACATTATTTTTTATCCTAATTCTATTCAAATTATTAATAAAAATGTCAATGACAAATCAAAAACCAAAAAAAAATAAAGATAAAATTGAGAATTTGATGAAAATTTAAGTATTTTTAATTTCATTTTTTAATGTTTTAACTTTAAAAAGTTGCCTGCATGCATTTTGTAAGGGATTTAGATTTTCTCTTTTTTTTATTGTTTAATTTCGTTAATTTTTTATCTTTTTTTATAATTTAATATATGAATTTATTTTTTTATTATTTTTTATTTCTTAATTCTGTATTCATTTTCTATTTTTTTTTATAAAAAAGGATTAATAGGTCGCTATTCTCCTCCACGTGCGAGCTCGAAGGACTTCATGAATTGAAGTATTTAACTATCATACGAAAGACCGGGACCTCTTTTGTTTGTGTACACAAAGTCATTTTAGAAATGGAATTATTATTTTCCCCCTTTATCTTGTTTTTCTGATTTAATATTATTTTATAAGGTAATTATTAGTTGACTCTCTTATTCTCTTATATTATATTAATTTTTCATGTATTTAAGGACATTACTTTATAAAAATAATGGATGACATGATTAACAATCATTTTTATGATATAAATATTTTAAGATAAAATAAAATAATAACAAATGAGATAACAATATCCTAAAAAATATGCAGTTTTTATATAAAGGCTTAGAAATCCATTCTACTTTTTATGTGAAATTTTACTTATTTTTATTATGTACGTGAACAGTTAAAAACTTCTAAAAGTAAGGCTATTTACACTACCTTTATGTTTAAAATGCACAAAAAATATAATACACTCAACCTCGTCAGAGTATGCTTTTCAAAATTGAAGTATCTTTTTTGGGAATCAAAAAGTATAAGTTTAAATAAAAATAATCCTGCAAACATGATTTTAATAATACACTCAACCTCATCATCGCATGCTTTTCAAAATCTTTATACACAATTTACCAAATATTTTTTCACCCAAAGTTGTTTATACATGATTAATTTAGCTATTGCATATACAGTGTGGGAAGTTTATCAAATTTGGAAATATTATTTTGACTCTTGGATGCTATTACTTAACTATTAATTAACTAATCTTTTATCATTGATGAGACTCTTTTGCTAACGTTTTGATAAGATACTTGTCAAATAAAAGAAGCCTCTATGCCCATGAGTTTATAGCTCACTTGATATCTTGATGTTCTTTCAAAATTTGTGGTATGGATTTGATTCTTATTCCCCACACTTATCAGTCATATAGTTCTTTTGTAACTACAAAAGAAAAAAAAAAGCCTCCATGAAAGCTCTTGTGACAAAAAATGCATGCTTCTTCCTTATTAGGTTTCATTAATCTGATTAATTCAACAAACTAAACTAATAATCAACTATGATTAAGTTGCAGTCATGCTAAGTTTGGTAGGGACAGCAGCCTCTAAGAGAACAAACTCACAGATAAGAAGAAAGCACTGGGAAGAAGAATCATGGACAGCTAAACACTACCCACTTTTTGTTCAGTAGTAGGCACTTTCCAAAGTGGGTTGGATTCCTTACATCCCTCTTTCTATAACCTTGGATTTAATTAGTATCATCACGTAGACTGTACAAAAGACCAGCATTTTCCAGTCAAGAAAACAACTACAAACACCTTTCTTATCTTAATCTTAAATATTAAAGAAAGGCAAATAGAACACTTTGAGCAAGTGGAAGCATCCTATATTCTCAAATGCTTTAAAGACTCATCAAGTGCAAGTTGTATGGCCCGAATTTGGAATTTTGTGACCCAAGTTTCCTCTCTCTGAGTCCGTGGCGCGACTTTTGCATCGAGGAATCTGGGGGTCACTAAAGTTTGATGCTTGAAGCTCTGCCTATCGCCTAGAGCCTGCCTACCGGCAATATTCCAAGCCTTTTCATCAGTTTGTTCATTATTCATTCCTTTCTGGTAGATGCCAAAAGTTCCTGACACCGTTTACGTTAGTGTTCGGGAATTGGAACTCTTGTTCTACACTTTTAACAGTCAAAGGAAAACATTTTGCTCATGTAATTGTAGGGTTAAAAAGAATGGTATCTTCATACACAATAATGTTAGTGCTGTAAAATTGGTTTCATTAAAATTTTATAAAATAATATGTTAAATTTATCAAGTATTATATAAAAATGTATTTATAATAATTTTTAAAACAAATTTTTATAAATCTTGATTCATGAAAATAGTGAGACTTGTTCTGGACCTGTTGCTGCAATAGATGGCAACCTTTTCCTTTCATGTCGTATCCTCATAATTTTCAATTTGAGGAAGATGATGAAAAGTGATTATAAAAATCTTTCCAAACCATGCTTTGCATACAGGGGGCTGTTCATGGCCGGGTGGGGTACCCGTCTCTATCAGACGGAACGGAAACAAACCAGGTCAAAACGAAACCCGTCGGTTTTGAAAACGGTGGCCCTATATGTTCCACTGCTAACTGCCCTCTGGGGCCAGGTAGCGACGTACCTCTCCACTTAAATTATAGTATTTAACAAATCGGTAAAAAAATATTTCGGGTAAGGTAGGCCACGAATTAGAGTTTGATTTTTTGAGTTTAGGTTTAGGCACACCAATGGTCCTTGATAATTAAGGCGCTTTGTCTTAATTTGGCCTGTTTGGGAATAATACGCTAATTACTGCGCTCAACTGTCAGTTACTAATCTGCTCTTTCCGGGTTACAGGATATAAAGCATTTCTGAGTTCTGACTAACGAGGACCATATCGTCTTTTTAGTCAACCCACCTAACTAAATTACGTATAAATTGTATAGAAGCGTATGCTATTTCTGTCATTTTCTGAAGAAAATTTCTTGAAATATAGGCTATCTCATTCTCCGGCTAAGAGGTTAGCTTGGGGTCCGATCCCATTTGATGATCACCAGGACTGACTGGAAAGCGAAACTCGGAAAGTAGAAACAGTTTCCAGGTTGTTCAGATACAATCTTTCTCTGTTTGATTGTTGCAATATTCAGCGAATTCAGCTTCTTCGCCAGCTGCTTTTTATCTTCTGCAATTCTCTTCTCCCTTGGAAGGTAGTGTTCTCTCCTTCTTCCTTCTTTATGTTCATGTCGCTTCTGTTTTTGTGTTAAGTTACGAGTTCTTCTGATTTTCGTGGTTATCTTCAATAATGTGCAATCAGTATTCTGGTGACTGAGAATTTTGTTATCTCGTACTTCTTCGTAGGTTCAGACTTTTTGTTGTATACAGGATAGAGTATGTTGAGTGGCTTTCTGGAAAAAGATTGATATCAGCTGAAAGTTATTGTTATTTCTGGAATCGAAGCGGGGGAATTTAACAGTTTAATTGTATCTGAGATTCGGAGCCGACTCTTTTTTTCCTTCTTGATATTGTATTTTTAAGTGTAAAGAGTTATAGAATTTATGGCACTTTTATAGTCTTTTATGAAGAAATATGAGTTAGTTTTTTGCTGAGTGTAGGAAGTTTGGTGCTATTAGGCTCTTCAGGAAACCGGAAAACAATATATTGTTTTACTATAACAACACACTTGTTTGTTTCATGCTAGAAATAAAGAGTTAATCCTTGCAAATTCTTTCTCTGTTAGTCTTCTTAGCAGTCCTCAGGATTCCTTGATTAACTACTCTGTTGTGTATATTATCCTGAATATGCAGTTCAAAAGTTTAGCTAATTAAGCACTTGTCCTCCTATTTTTTTTTCCTTTAATGTTCGATTGAATTTTTATCTTTTTTATCAAATTCTGCCATTGTTATTGTTTGTATAACATTTCCAGTTCTATCTGTTTTATTGCTTTTTTTTTTTCTTTTTTCAAATCAAAACTAAAATGTATATTGCACTGCGCCAAATATCAGTTAATACTCCGTAAGTTTGAGGGATACTTCCATTCATTCTCAAATAAGCTCTTTTATACTCTTGACAATCTCTACTCCTTCCTCTACCCCTTCCTTTGATAGACTGTATTTTTCTTCCTTCTTGTGTGATAACAAATCTCTAATCTACCATTTTTGTGACTCCCCTCCTCCAGTCAAAGTACAAGGAGCTTCGAGGGTATATTTCTTGGTAAGGTTTCCTATTTGCAACCCTTCTTGTCTTGTAGCTGTTGAGAATTTGGGGTACTGATCATATAAGGAAATCTTCCTTTTGATCATTATGCATGTCTGGCCCTGTGGTCATAGTTGATAATTTAGATGGAGCACTTTCTTGTGCGGAGAGAACAAAATCTCTTGATGCTATTTCTGGAGTAGATCATATATCTGTATTGGCAGACGGTGAAGCTGGTCATTCCTCTGAAACTGTTGGCTTTAGAGTTGGGCAGCTCTTACTTCCTAATGGAGAATCATATTCTGGGTCCTTTCTTGGCAACATTCCTGAGGGCAAGGGTAAGTATGTCTGGTCAGATGGTTGTGTGTATGATGGTGAGTGGAGACGGGGGATGAGACATGGTAATGGCAAATTAAGATGGCCTTCTGGAGTGATGTATGAAGGTGAGTTCTCTGGTGGCTATATCCACGGTACAGGAACATATATTGGTTCTAATAATTTGACCTATAAAGGTCGGTGGCGACTGAATCTTAAGCATGGGTTGGGTTATCAAGTTTATCCTAATGGAGATACCTTTGAAGGATCTTGGATCCAAGGAACAGCAGAGGGGCCTGGAAAGTACATCTGGGCTAATGGAAATGTATATTTAGGCAGCATGAAAGGTGGGAGAATGTCAGGAAAAGGAACTATCACCTGGACAAATGGGGACTCATTTGAAGGAAGCTGGTCAAGTGGCATGATGCATGGTTTTGGGGTATATACATGGAGTGATGGAGGGTGCTATGTTGGCACTTGGACTCGGGGTTTGAAAGATGGCAAAGGAACCTTTTATCCAAAAGGTAGCCGACTTCCATCTGTACAAGACGTTTACCTCAATGGCTTGAGAAAAAGAGGGCTATTGCCAGATTTGAGAAAGCAGAACCAAGCACATATTCATCATGCTGCTTCAGTTGATATGGGGGATGTCAAGGTTATTGAGAACCATAGATCAAATCATGGTTCATCTGATAAGCTTGCAAAAGGAAACCTGTTAAATCTGGAACAGTCTCGCAGCAGAAATATTTCACTTGAAAGGCGCTGGAGTCTAGAGGTTTCTATTGAGAAAGTTATTGGGCATGATTCAGCATTAGGCTTAACAGAATCTGTCCTAGAAAGTGGAGATAAAGAGGTTAATGCAAAGATCCCAATCTTAGAAAGAGAGTATATGCAAGGTGTATTAATAAGTGAGCTCGTGTTAAATAGTAGTTTTTCATCTCAGTCCAGAAGGGCAAGACGGCTTCAAAAGAAACTTGCAAAAGAAATTAAAAGACCTGGTGAAACCATCATTAAAGGTCACAGGAGTTATGATCTAATGCTCAGTTTGCAGCTTGGAATACGGTAAAAGAAATTATCTTGATATGTTGCACGTTCATGCTGCTTTAATTGTTATCATTTATTACAATGCTACATATTCTTGTTTGCTTTTGCTGGTACCTGCTTGCTTTCTTATTTGTTGTAATGTATAAAGCATTTCAAGTTGTTGTGACACTTCTCAGTTAGAGCTCTGTATACTTCCTTTATACATATTTTAATGGTGGTTCAATGTCCTAAATACATCCTCGTGGGAAGGAGGTTGTGATAAAGTCATATAATTAGGACTTTTATATGTTTATTTTTCTTCATTATATTAACTATTTCTTTTCTGGAGTTTCTTACATTCGTCCTTTAGACCTACAGTAGAGTTCTGAGGTGTTTGGCTTCAAAAGAAATTGGGGTTTTATAATATCAACCTGTAAATGATTCAGTGCCAAAGAAGAATGAACTGGAGACTATCCCCTTCCCCGCTTTAAATATCTATAGTTTAGAGAAAAGATTAAGTGATGATTGGAAAAAAGAAAATAATATCCAGATCATATTGAGAATAACATGACCAGTGGAAGATGTTTCACTTTCAGTCAACAAATATTTCTCTTTTGGTTGTAATTTATGATTTTTTTTTATATATTTTTTAAGTTAGAACTTTGATGGATTAAGCTACATTCATTCTCCAATTTGGACATCAGGGTAGGTATCATGAGGCAACATAAACAATAAAATCACATAATCACCTAAATTTAGAAGCTAAACTGTTATTATGATTTGTTTTTGCATGGTTTTCTCTAGTCAGTACTAAAGTGTGATTTAATATGGTTAGATACACTGTGGGTAAAATAACACCTGTACAGAGACGAGAAGTTAGAGCATCAGATTTTGGTCCCAGAGCTAGCTTTTGGATGAATTTTCCTAAAGAAGGTTCTCAATTGACGCCTTCTCATCAATCAGAGGATTTTAGATGGAAAGATTACTGTCCAATGGTGTTCCGGTCAGTAGTTGACATTTTTCAAAGTTGTAACTGTTTCTACTATGCATCCCTTCTATCGTTCATTAATGTACAAAGCATTCATGTAAACCTTGTAGTAAAGTTCCTACTGGCTTATATAGATCTGGCCAAGATATGTTTAGAATGTTCATAGCTCCAGCCTCCTGCACTTGTTTCAATAAATTGCTCTTGGCCACTCCTTACCCCTCTCTTTACTTTATTGCTTTATTCCTTTTTCTTTATATATGGTTGTCATGAATGACCTTCTTAAGACCTGTTGCAGAAATTTGAGAGAATTGTTCAAGATTGATGCTGCTGACTACATGATGTCCATCTGTGGAAATGATGCTCTGAGGGAACTATCTTCACCAGGGAAAAGTGGCAGTGTTTTTTTCCTCTCTCAAGATGATCGTTTTATGATCAAGACACTTCGAAGATCTGAAGTAAAGGTGTGTTCTTTTAACTTGGACCTTGTGCATTATCATTAGCCTAAATAGAGGTAATTTGGACCTTGTAATTATATTTGTATTTACTTGCTCGTTTCAACTTCTTTGCCTTTTTATTATGAGATTCAAGTTCTATTTGACCGAAATTTAACTAGCAGGTGCTTCTAAGAATGCTTCCAGATTATCATCATCATGTGAAGTCATATGACAATACACTCATCACAAAATTTTTTGGTCTTCACAGGATAAAACCTTCAAGTGGTCAAAAGGTAACGTGCATAATAACTTAACAGCACTTTTCCATGTATGAATCAAATTTGGCGGTATGAAACTTATTATGAAGCAAATATACCATATCGAAGATGTGGCTTTTCATGCAAAATGACTTAATAATCTCAGATTATTTAATAGATTGCAAATATTTGTATAAAGTATATAAATTCTTTTTGTGCAGTTTCGCTTTGTTGTGATGGGAAATATGTTCTGCACAGAATTAAGAATCCATTGGAGATTTGATTTAAAAGGTTCATCCCTTGGACGTTCATCAGACAAGATAGAAATTGATGAGAACACAACGCTAAAGGATTTGGATCTGAACTATTGCTTTTACTTGGAACCATCTTGGCGGGAGTCTTTATTAAAGTAAGAGGTGGTTTCAAATGTCTTCCTTCATTTTCCCTTGCTTGCATTTTGCTGATGCACATTATCAGTTTGTGAAGTAATTGTCTCATCAATGCAGTGGAACCCTTAGCACATATATTAACACTGTATGCTGAATACGTATATTTTTCAAGGAAACAGTCTTTTAACTTTTTTCTTTTTCTCAGAAATTGTTGCCTGTAAGAAATACAATGTTTGGTTGAAAAAATATTTTTGTGATACGGACCGTATGGTTCATATACCCAGATTGTTATGATGTCTAATCCTGTATGCAAACAAGTATAATTTTGTTCATTGGTAGAATATAAGTTTGCTGCTTTGCTTAAATGTAGGCTCTATTTCTCTAATATTTACTTTGACTGCAAAATTTGAATAGTTCCACTTACTCATACTTGTGTGCAGGCAGATTGAAATTGATAGTAAGTTTTTGGAAGCACAGCACATTATGGATTATAGCCTTCTTCTAGGTGTTCATTATCGAGCTCCCCAACATCTGCGTTCTCTCATGTCCTACAACCAAAGTATTAGTGCAGATGGGTTAGCAATGCTTGCGGAGGAAGGTGGGTGTCAGATCCCTTCTATTGAAAGGGATAATTTGCAGTTTGGTATGATGTGCTATGATTATGTCTGGCGTGGATCTATAATTTGCTTAAGGTTTCTTAATCTAGTTAATTGTTTGCATACATAGAGGGAAGTTTGCAAGCCCAAGTCCTGGGGTGACCAGCAGAGGGTACCGACCTACTTATTTAAGCTTTCTGTAGTGAAGACGAATTTTATGATGAGTATTTAGGTGAAAGCATATTTTTATCACCTCACATATTGCCTATGTTGGACCTTACCTTGATCAGCAATTTCTGTGCTGATAATTTTGTGAATGTAACATAAGACAGCCATGGCATAAGTTAAGATCCTCTACTAGAACTTGATCAGGAGCCACATTAGAATGCCTGATCTTGAATTTTGTCTCGTTATGCTTTCAATTTAGGTTTTTGTTTTCAAATCTGGGCAAAATGATGTATTGGGCATAAGGCATAGAAACATTTTCTTGTAAAAATGACTTGGTGCACTAATTCTTGTCTTGCCTGTATATTTATTTTTTTATCTATGACTTCTATTTATGCATTATTTAGTAAATTGGTAGATCTATGGATCAAATCCGACTAACTTTAACATTTTGTTAATTATCAATTGGCAGACCCTTTGGAGGATGAAGTATCCAACTATCCACAAGGCCTTGTTCTGGTCCCTCGGGGAGCAGATGATAATAGCGTTGTTGTAGGTCCACACATCAGGGGTAGCCGATTGCGAGCTTCATCTGCTAATGATGAGGAGGTGGATCTTCTTCTACCTGGTACAGCAAGGTATGATCTTGTCATAATTTTAGATGGTTTGTTATCAGTTCTTCAGAACTTCAGTCATAATGCTCGTGCTTTCCTATATCTGTCCGCTTAAAGCACTTCAAATGGCGTAAAAACTGTTTTTATTAGTCTATTGTCACCTTTTGCATGTTCAGAAAATATAAAGAAAATTAGGATCAACTTTCAGTGACTAATGGTCCAATGGCTTCGTGTGGAGTGAGAGATCACTTGTTCAATCCAAATGGTTGCATGTTAATTGCTAATTTCTATTGAGCTTTTGCATGATAAATGACTTTTAAAGGTTGGTAGGCGACAGAATAATTCCAAAGCTGGAGAGAATCAGATCATGACGTGCTTTATCACAAAATGAAGGATTGCAATCGTTAACATTTCGCTCTCTCTTGCAGACCGGAGTCTTTATAATTTATAAAATTTCGTCAAATGCTAACATTTGACTTGGCCTAGAGGAGATGAATGCTAGAGAATGCAAGAATGTAGACTCCCAAATTATTTGCTACGCAATAGCCCAGTTTTTTAATTTAATGATCTAGGCCTGTCATTTAGGATCCTAAAGATAAAAACTGTTCCTTTGTACGAATTGGATAATTCCTGCTTCCTAGTGCAATATTTCTGCATACTAAGGTTTTCTCTTTACAACTCGTTAAGCAGACTTCAAATCCAGTTAGGTGTGAACATGCCAGCAAGGGCAGAGCAGATTCCAGGAAGTCAAGAAAATCAAATGTTCCATGAGGTTTATGATGTTGTATTGTACCTGGGTATCATTGACATATTGCAAGATTACAATATGACGAAGAAGATTGAACATGCGTACAAATCTCTTCAGTTTGATTCATTATCTATCTCAGCTGTGGACCCGACTTTCTACTCGTATCGCTTCTTGGAATTTATTCAGAAAGTGTTCCCACCAAATGCAACTGGAGGTTGAAGTTTTTGGGCTTAAAATTTATCAATTCCGCGGTGTTGAGATATTGCCACCTATGGTGCGACTTGTTGTAGTTAGTCTTTAAAGTGGGTGGACAAATGGGATCCTTGATGATGGTGATAGTGGAAGAAAATGTCGCTGGTATTGTAAGTTTTCTGAGGTACATGACCAAAATGTGATTTAAAAGTTTTTGGCGGATATTATGGGTTGATTTTTCTTTTGATGTAACTAGGCTTTATGACAGTCTGGCTTCTTCCGTCCTTTTCTTACAAAAATTACATTCCCTTCATCTGATTTGAATTTAATTTGGTTTATACATTTAGTTTTATCTTTAAGAGCTTAAATCAATTAAAAAGTTCTAAACACGAAGTAGTTTTTGTGGTGAGAATAAGCTACCACCGCCTCTGTTCTCCGTGCGCATTCTCCGAAAATTGTATCTACATTTTTTGGGAGGGAAGTATTCGCATCGTTTCTGTATTTGATTTTGGGCCTAACCTATTCCTGTATTGGGAGTTCGGGCCGAAAACGTGACACATCATATCATTTGAGTACATTTTTTTTTTTCCCACAGGATGCTTGTATAATCCAGCTGGGGTGATTGGGAGGGGGAAATCAAACTGGAGACCCCACATCTTGGTTTCCTTTTGTAAATGTTTTTCCGCACATCACTTGCCATATACTATTGAAACAATGTACATTCATGTAAAATAAAAATTCGGAAAAACTATTTGCATGTTGGTATAGCAACCAAGAAAGTGATTTTCTCAACCCTCACAAAAATTTGTAGATCTACTTATAGTTAGATGCTGTTACTCATTCCAGGTGTACAAATAATCGTCTGCACATAGTACAACTTTCGTCCAAAGTCATACGGCACACTACTTGGATGGAGTAAAACACAAACGCTGGATTGCTTCCAATTAAAAATATCGCTATGACATCTGAGACAAATGAAAGTTTATATAAAATCAAGTCGTGGGCTCGTAGCATAAAAAAATTTGAACATTCCCTAGTGACAGTGTCAACTATCCCAAATTCCCGGCGGTGATGGTCATACTACATGGGAAGCGAACCTATTAGGCGCGATCTTTATGCTGATATATGCCAATTAGACATAGTGCACAAACCAGAGGCATGAATACAAAATACCAGATGGCTTAATAGAAATCTTAATTTGAATTAATTTATCAGTAAACACAGTACGCAAAATTTTTGGGTATTGCTTATGAAACCTAGTTTCTAATTTAACATAACTTCTGGAATCCAACAGCTTTACACCCTCGGTCCTCAACATAAAAAAGACATCCCGTCCCCACTAAACAACTCATTGAATATCTACCTCTAATAATGGTCAACTTACTGCACACCAACTTGAGAACCTACTGTCCCATGCTAGGAGGTGGTGGAGGTGGACGAACACCCTGGCCCTGCATTTGTTGGACTGGAAAACCTTGTGGAGGGGGCATTGATAGTTGCCGAGCACCCATGTTGAAACTTGCTGTTGGGCCACCAGTAACAGAAGGTGGGGGTGGGATAGGTGGCATTCCACCAGGAGGTGCAGTTCTAGGGCCATTTGCCATCGGAGGTGGAGGTGGCAATGAGCCAGGCATTGAAGGTGGAGGGGCTCTAGGAGGATTTCCAATAGGAGCACCAGGAGGTAGCCCTTGTGGTGGAGGCGGAGGTGGTGGTGGTGCTTGAGGTGGTGGAGGCAAAGGCCTTGGTGGTACACCAGGTGCAGCTGTGCCATTCGCTGTAGAGGGGGGCTGTGGTTTGTTTGCTTCTGGTTGCTTGGATTTGAAATACAACTGCAGCTGCAGATGGTATCATTCCGCCGAACCATGTCAGATGGCTGTCTTGGTAAAATCCAAATCATAATAAAGCAAGACACCACCAATAAACAAATGGAAAAAACAAAAGAAAGAAAGAAAGCAAAACCAGCTCTGCTGTTCAGTTGCCTGATTCCCTACTTTGCACCAGTAGTAATAAGGAAGAATATTAAAATGCAAGTAAAATATTTATATTTAGTTGACCATATGTTGGGGCATAGCAACATAAAATTAGATTGTGATTTTGCTTGAACTCATGATATTTCGTTGGCTTAAACTTCTATAACAAAGCATAATGTCTAGGTTATACCATCTTTCTTGAATAAGTAAAATTCTTCAACAATTGTTTTGCTCTAATTGTCTTAACTTTTTTCATGTGCAATTTTCTTTTGCATGGGGGAGAGGTGGGAACTAGAATGGATATCTCATCAACATAACTCCTAATCCCATTAAAGCCCTGGTAGCAAAAATCAACTTTTAGCAACAAAACATAGGAAAGTGGAGTAAGCACTGACTGTGAACATCTTCGAGTCTGGATCCCAGTGTGAAAAAAACTTTGCAGTGGACTTATCAATCTCTGTGCTAGGAACCTGAAAATGTAGACTGATCAGCACAAACAGTAGATTCCCCACCTCTTAAAGCATAGATACTCAAGGTTGAAAAAACTAAATACAATTAAGGGAAAAAAAAACGTAGGGACTGCAAAAGAATGCTCAACAACAGCAGTGTTCACCTTGAAAGCAATGATCTCATATGGTTCCGCCGCGAACAAAAGATACTGATATCTTTTATCAAAGGGTTGCACCCTCTGTGGCCATGTAATTACGAGCGGAGAGAAAGCTAGAAAGATTAGTACACATTTTTATGCACAACAAATGGAAGTGCAAATTACAATAAATGTAACACATTTTGATCCCAGATAAAAAAAAAAAGAAGAAGATATTTTAGGCAATTCAGTCGCTAAAATCAGATCCCACCTGCTCATAAGAAGACATAAATCGATGCCTTGGCTTTGCAAGGTCTTCAATCTCAGGATATTCAATCTACATTACATAACATTTTTGTTATAAAAATGGAAGCTAAATTAGTTAGAAAAGCCACAGGAAAGAGGAAGGAAAGTGAATATAGCAAAAAAGGTGATGCAACAGAACACCTGGAAAAGAAGAGATCTCTGCTTTGTGTCCAGATCATATTGCTTAGTCACTCGGTATCCAGGCCTACCAATCTTGACTGTCAACACATTAAAAAACCAAAGTTTATAAACATCTCTTACACGTTTCAAGCTATGTGCATAAAATCAATTATCTTATTAGAAGTACAACAAAGCAAAATCTTAACAACAGCAAACAATCAACAGATTCATGCATTTAGACTCAACAAAAGCAGATATATAGCAGGACATTTCATTGATACTTGCAAATTTGTCTATACTATATAAATTGGCCAAACAAGAAACCATACTTCCCTAGCTGAAAATTAACTCTCAAAGCTTACAAATAGACTTTCATAGCTTTTTAACCTAATTTCAGACTATCAAGCAAACAGTGTAGTAAAGTGAAGCTCAAAGCACCAGCTAGCCTCCCCTACTTTTTTATAATAATTTTAAGATGACAGATAAAGGTTCCCCAAAAATAATTACATCAACACTTGAAAATTTAATGTTTGGGATGCTTTGGAAACCGCTGGCATCATTATGTTCCTCTTTCCAATGGGTACTAAAACTGTTTTGAGCTCATTTAACTACTTGGGGAAATAGTATGCTTGGCTTGGGATAATAAAGCTACTAACCTTTTACCAGCCCCCGGCCCCTCCCTCTATATCTCTCAGAAGCAAACTGGCAACAACTTCTTTTTAAGTAGTGTAAAGTTTATCACCATCCTTACTTATGTAATACTGAAGATACATTGTTGCTAATATTTCACCCGAACAACTTCCTCCCGAGTTTCAAATTAAAGTTATGGTAGTTCTACTTCTTCCTACTTAAGTCACTGTTTCCCAATCTTTTAAGTTTTCTTTTTCCCCGGTGCATCTGTTAAATCCTTGTCTTGAGGAGTAAAACCCTAGAGTTAATTAACTATCACTCAAACAAATTACACAAACAACATTCTACAGCATCCACCATTTCAAAACAAAAAAAAAAAGAATTACCTGTCTTACGAACCGAGACTTTGCGCTTGTGGGGTTGCGGTTGAGCAGGTGCCTCCTTGGCCTCGCGGGCTGCCCTCTTCGCCAAATTAGTCTGATGTCGCTTACCCTGTGTGTGCGCCAAGTAATTACCCTCATTATTATGTAATGTAAGGCAAAGCTTGCATTCATAGCTGCAAAACCCTCAATAGAACAAACCTAGTGAACACTCAAAGAAATCAAAGAATCACAAGCACAGAGAGTAAGAGAGAAGACCTCCCAAGATGGTTGCGCATGAAATATGGGTCTTTGGCGAGATCAATAGTCTCGAGGGCCAGTCGGCGGAGACGCTCTCGACGGTCGATGGCTTCATTCTGGGCGGAGGCAGCGCCTCCGCTGCCAGGCTTCGAACCCCAGTCTCGATCCATAACTGCTTTTGCTCCGGCGTCTCGTGGTGGCGATGCAACGACCAACCAGCAGGGATGCTTAGAACTTTGGTCGCCGAGGCCCGATAACGCACCCAACTGAACCAAGTGAACCGGAGCGAAATGAGACTAGAAGATGCGGTTTTTTTTTTTTAAAAAAAAAAGAAAAATGCTGAACCTGGTTACTGCTGTGCTGCAGGCCTGTATCACTCAGCCCAGAGAGCTAGGGCAAGGGCTCAACCTCAGGCCCACTTGAATTCACTGATGCATTTAATTTTCGGTGGTTTCTATAATATTCAAATTAATTTTTAAAGTTTATAAATTTAAAGATAATTATGGTATAAATTTAAGACACATATTTAATAAATAATGAGTTTATCTTCACTTCATCATATATAATCTACGAATTTATTTAATAAATAATATTGTATAAAAAGTTCATTCATATTTTTTTATTTAAACACATCACTCTAACTATATATATATATATATATACATACAATAAATTTTAGTTTTAATAGCATAAAATTAGTCCTAATTTTCCTTGAAGTATGAAAATAGAAAATATTGGCTGAGATCTTTTGAGATCTAGTAATTGTTCAAATCAAGTTATAACTTACTATTTTTAATGTATCACTGGATATAAGGTATTAGAATAGGAAAAACTTAAGTTTACTAATAAAATTTGATTAAAAGTTTAAGTTTACTAATAAAATTTATTGACATGTTATAAAACTAATATAGAATGTTAAATTTGTTCAATCTTATAATTTAGCTTGATAAATTTATTTATTTTTTTTACACGAATATTTGATAAAAATTGAAAAAAGGATGCATAGCACGGGCGACTGATGGGAACCACCGGCATAATAACAGAGCCACCAAGATGCCAAGTGAGGTCTGATGTTGTAATAACTAATAAGCGGCAGTGGACCATAATAATAATGATCTTCCATAATAAATTGTTGAATGAGAGGTTCCCATCCCAGCTATGTCCACAAGCTTGGTTGTAATCATCATCTTCTAGTTTGTTAAGGGCACTGTGGACTGCTTACGTATTCTTCGGCAAAAGCGAATCAAATTAAAATTGTTCAATCCATTTCATTCCTTCTCCTCCTAAAAGAGAGAATCAAAGAGAAGGCCATTTTCATATAGCTATTGGCTAGTCAGATCTGAAACAAGGGCGAGAAAGGAACGTTTCATGACAAAGGAAGCAATTTGGGTTCAAAGTATAGTAAGTATGGGGCGAAGACACACATTGTGAAGGCAGCAAACAGTGACGTCCCACCCAAAGTTCAAATGGAGGTTTTGTTTCGTGGCAATTGCCTATCCCATTGGTGGCCGCGACCCCATCTTGGGTGAACACTTGATAGCGCCACCTGACCATACAGATCTGATTGTCTTTCACGCGGGGTGCCTCTTAAGCGTAGCACCATGGGACAGTTGCCCCAGATTTGGGCGCTCTGTTTCTACTACTAACATCATCTCAATTGCACAGCCAATTCCATTTTTATGGGCAATTAAAGGAAACCACTTTATTCCCAAGAAATTAACCATAATCACGAGCTCAGTTAATGAGAATGAAAGCCATTGCTTTTTGTTTGCATTATGTGTAAATCAGAAATATTCCCTCTTTTTTTTTTGTTTATTATGTAAATATAGAACATTAAATTAGTAGCTCACATGTTAGAGAATGGAGATTCACCCAACTATGCACACAGAATAATGTGCTCACAGCTTTGGACAGACACGCGATCACGTTTACATGAAAAAGATGACGATTTTTATTCCATAAATGATTTGCTTAAATTAGCGAGTTGTTGTTCAGATTAGGAGAATGTGTAGGGAGGTCCGCAAAATTATAAGGATTTCTAATGGTGGCAAAGAAACAGTTGGATCAATGATATTGTTTTATGACACGTGACATGACATACAATTTCTCCCTTATTTGTTAGTAGTTTTTTTTCTGCCATAATATACATATACATATATATATTTTTTGAATCATATTTTTATTATTAAATTTGATAATTTTCTTTTTATTTTAATAATATTTTTAAATATGATTTATGGAATTTTTTAATTATTTTTGTAATTTTATTTTTCTCCTTTTGGTTGCATCACCTGACTTTAGACCTTCAAAATCAATATATCCATATTTCTCATGTACTGTATGAAATATAAGATTTCATGATGTTGGTCATTAAGTTTTGAGTGTTATCGTAAGAAAAATAAAATTAAGGCAAAATTAAAAAGATTAAAAAATGAATGAAGAAAAATTATGAGATTTACATTGCTATATATTCTCAAAATTTTGTATGAAATCACTAAAGCAAGGAAATTCCCATGTAGAACATCGTTTTTACAAAATATATGAATGGATCAGAGTTTACATGATAGTTTAAATTAAATAATGCACAGAAACTCATAGCAAACTGCATTAATAGCACTACATCAAAAGTATATAGAATACATGAATGGTATGAGAAAAAGTAAAAGTAAGTTATTTTTTTAATTTATATAAAAATATATTTTATAAACTTTATTATTTTTTATTTTGTATTTAACTTTCTTTTATTTCATTAACTAGAAAATCTGAGAGGGCATTGCTTAGATCGTAAACCATCCCAAACCTTCACACGTGGGGCATGGAATTAGGACAAGAAGCAGGCAATCCGGAGAGATGGCATCGCATAAAGGTGGGAAATGTAAAGAAAAAAAGTAAATATCAGAGAAAAAGAAAAGAATAGATAGGCTGGTTAGGCAGCTGGGTGTTCCTCAACTCGGGGACCAAGGTAGCCGTTTTCTTTAACTTGTCTCGCACTGCTTTCTCTCTTTTAAATGGAAGATGCTGCTGAGGTGCGGTGATGCACCCATTGTATTTTATTACAGTGTAGCCTTTTTTCTCTCCCCCGTTTCGTTCCCTGTCTCTTATTCTCAGCTTATATACGCTTTATCACTGTACTTTCTAGAGAGAGAGAGAGAGAGAGGCTCATTACCGAAGCATCAATCATCTGATACACATACCCACAGAGAATAGATAGAGAGAGAAAATGAGCTCTTCCTCAGGTCAGAGCAGTGGCTATGATCTCTCCTTCAAGATCTTGTTGATCGGCGATTCCGGTGTGGGAAAAAGTAGTCTACTCGTCAGCTTCATTTCCAGCTCCGTTGATGATATTGCTCCCACTATTGGTATTTAATCTATACTGATTGAATAACCCTGTTCGTTCTGTTTGATTCCCGAGAAAATTTGCACCTAAACCAAGGATATATACTATCAGTTTCATAAGGTTAATTCTATAATCAATTTATGCAAGAAGAGTGGGATTTCAATTCCATTTATTGCAGATTCTTGTCAATCAAACGGTGCGTGCTGATTGTCGATCTATGATTTACTATCTTCTATTGAAGATTGAGTATGAAATGTGTGAATATTACAATTACCGAACCCTTTTGAACATTTAAGAGTCATTGAATTACACTTAGTTCTGCGTTTTTCTTTGCTATTGTAACCAAATCTATGGCCTTCAAATATTGAATTTTTCTAAACATTTTGGCCATCCAATGTCGTTATATTTCAATTAAGTGTTCCATTATTTTGCTCCTTCGTATGCTAATGCAATTCACGTACGGTATATGCTCTCACCGCGCGGACAATATATGATCTAATTTATTGATTGTTCTGGTTTTCTATTGTCTCAATTACGTGTAGGTGTTGATTTTAAGATCAAACTGCTCACAGTAGGTGGGAAGAGATTGAAATTAACAATTTGGGACACCGGTAATTTAAAGCCAATTCTGTTGCTTCCAGTTCATGAAACTAGAACTTATTTTCTTGCTGCATTTGAACTTATGGTGGCATGTTAATTAGATGCAAATAGATAGAATGGATAAAGTATTTTTTCTGAAATACAAAACCGCGGGTCTTTCTACAGAATCACTTATCTACTGACCTAAATGAATAATTAAGTGGTATATTGGCTTAAAATAACATAACTATTGCAGCTGGGCAGGAGAGGTTCCGAACTCTAACAAGTTCTTACTATAGAGGAGCACAAGGAATCATTCTCGGTATGCTAAAATGATTTATATGCATGTTTTTGAATTTCTGCTGATAACATCTTTTTTATGCAATGTTTCATATTAATAGAGTGCTTTATTTTCTTGTGTTTTAGTTTACGATGTCACAAGGAGAGACACCTTTACAAACTTGTCTGAAGTATGGTCTAAAGAAGTGGGACTCTATTTAACTAATCAGGATTGCGTGAAGATGCTAGTTGGAAATAAAGTTGATAGAGTAAGTTTTGTGCTCTAATTCTTAGCTTGATAGTTAAGTAAAACATATGACTCAAGGGAACGAATCAGTAATAATTGTGAAATATTGCTCTCTAGAATGGTAGAAAAGTAGATAAATGGATTATAATGAAATACATAGCTCTGATCAAGTCCGCATTCCAAATGGTTTAAAAAAAACAATTCTGGTTGTTAAGTTGTTTCTTCCATTCCATATTCCTTTCTGCTCCTTCGTGAATTATTTTCATTATATGAATAATTCTTGTAACAATTACACAATACTCTTATCACAAAAAAGTTGTGAAACCTTCACGACCGGAAGTGAGTTAACTCTTGTAGTCTTCTTCTATCTCTCCCGTGCTCTAGTTGCAGGAATAAGTTAGAGACCAAATAAAATTGATCAAATTAAGACCTTGTCTTCCCTATGGTGGTGCATATGGGCAAGCATGCGAGGCTCACACAACTCCTTACTCGTTTGCTACTATCACCCTTCTTATCTGGTGATATCCATCAGCAGACTACACCCTTGCATTATTAAGCAGACCACCGATTAGATTAAAATTGAGCACTGGTAATAATGCTGTGACTTGGACTATCATCTCATCTGCATGTGGCATGTAGTTGTGGAATCAATTTGCAGTTAATTCAGTGAATATCTGGATAAATACAAGCATGTACCTCAGATATCAGTCTTATCTAGAACCTTCCATGTTTTAAAGCTACTTCGTCTGGTTTAGAGTAACTCTGCTGAAAGCATTAAACTGTTGAAGAATCGTGTGGGGATAGAAGATTGTAATGGTTGGACATCTTCCATTACTCATTGTCAATAGCTAATGCAAATTACATAAATCAAAATGTTCTTCAATTGCAAAGCACCATATTTCGAAAGGCATGCTTTAGATTTTTGTGCTATCAACTTTGGAAATACAGACTTCTTCATATTTCCAAGGTTCTTAGTACTCATGTTGCTTTTTCTTCTTGTACTCTGTTAATTATTTTCATTAATGCTTCCTTCTACTATGCTTAGGATTCTGAAAGGGCTGTTAGTAGAGAAGAGGGTTTAGCTCTTGCCAAGGAGTTGGGGTCTTTGTTTTTTGAATGTAGTGCTAGAACTCGAGAAAATGTGGAGCAATGCTTTGAGGAACTTGCTCTAAAGGTACAGTTTTCGAAGCTATTTTGCTTTAGTAAAGTTTATTTCATATGCACAAAGATGACTTTCAAGAATACAAGTCCCGTGTTTAAGAATGTACAGATCCAATGTTCAAGCGACTACACGTTCTATGCAAACTCTTCGAGTTCTAAATCCAACGTTTAAGTAGTATATTGTTTTACCATCAAATTTCTCACCATCTACAAGCGCCTATTTTTTTCTCAAATAAATTACACAAATTGAGTGGTAAACATAAATTTGTAAGGTCTGAGCTCTAGTAGAGACAACTGATGATGTTCTTGCACAAGTAAAGACTCTTTTGCAAATAATTTTTTGGGTACTGCTTTTAACTATTCAATCATGACAAGTTTAGCATCTTTTCATAGATAATGGAAGTTCCCAGTCTGTTGGAAGAAGGGTCGACCGTAGTAAAAAGGAATATTTTAAAGCAGAAACAGGAATCCCAATCACCCCAAAACGTCGGTTGCTGTTCTTAAAACGCTGCAATGTGGACATCTATTCTTGAATAGCACTTCTTGGACAGGTCATGTATATGTAAGCTTCTTTTCTAGATTTTTACTTCTGCCACAGTATTCCGGTTGCTTAATCACTTGTACTATCACACAGAAATTGGCTGCCAAATGAGGCCTTTTAGCTTGTGTAAATTTGTTTGCCTTCTGTTCTTGTTGTTCAGCCAATATATTGTCCAAATCAGTACAACCTTGTGCATCTATCATGTTTCTCTCAGGTCATTCATGATACTAAAGTTTTTGTTCTATGCATTTCCCTTGCCCATCTAACAAAACGGGCAGCACTGTATATGTGTCCGTTAGAAAGCACCTGCTACTTTTCGTGGCTATTATTCCTAGAAAGAAACACTTACATTTCTAGTTCGATAAGGATGCCCGAAACATAAACAAATGGTGCCAAGTGCCAACCATATCTAATATAACACAATCAATCTGACTACACGAGAAGAAAGCAACCATAAATTTATCTGAACTGCAGTCTAGTTACAACAAATCCTATGAAGCTTTTGAAGGCATTCCTCCCCATAAATTTTAGGAGAAATCACAAGATACATACAAAATTACCAGTTTGCCTTTGCAAACTGACAAGGACACCATATAGAACATTGACTAGGGATCTGACAAATTGGCAGTACCTGAGAGAACTCAAGAGCTGCAGCATGGTGATCTCTGTGGCACGGCCATTGAGGCTATTATGCCTTTGGCTGGATCAGGTTTGCCGATTTTAATGTTTTGTGGCTGCACATAAATAAACGATTCAAGAACAGTTTAGAAAATCAGTTCACAACTTTCATAGAAGTAGGAAGGCAACAATGTACCTCTACTTTCGGATCACTCTCTGCAAGCCTTCGCTTTACGTCTCTTGCGATAGTATAGAAGACCTGTTCCACGTTTAAGTTTGTCTTGGCACTCTGCTCGGAAAGGTTTGGGTAATGTGAGTGTAGACTGAACAATGTCCAGCAGAAGTGCGTAACCGAACCAAAATTGCAACATAAATAATAGCTAATTCACAGCAAGAATGTAAATAGTGGGTGATGAAATGACCATGGCATACTATACTCACAGTCTCAAAAAATTTGATACCATACTCATCAGCCAATGCCTGACCCGTTGCTGTTGGGACAGCCTACAAGATAATCCAAACATCAGTCACAACCTTACCGTACAACAGACAGCAAGATATACTTCTGATCAGGTTTCTATCGTTACCCTTTTGCTCTCATCCATGTCAGCTTTGTTACCCACCAATATTTTGTTGACATTATCCGATGCATGCTGCTCAATGTTCCTGATCCAGTTCCTGATGTCTGCAGCAATTATAAACCATGGATCATCTATATATTATCCTGCTCAGTGATGCCATTAGCTACCATAAAGAGAAAGAGAAGCAAAAGACAAGTAGAGAGTGAGATAGTGTAATACTGTTAAAAGATGTTTCGTCTGTTACATCATAGACCAGCAATATACCCATAGCTCCCCTGTAATAAGCTAGAGGAAACAAAAAACAAAATTAACACATTCATTATACACACAGAAAAAGTTCAAATTACAAAATTCCACACAAGTATTTCTTAATCCTTTCTTCTAGCATAGTACAAAAGCATGACAAGCTTCTATCGAGGCCCCTACGGTCTTATATAGTCAATCCATAGATGGTAATACATTTTTCTGCTATTGCACATATGCTTTATATTCGAAAAATGATTGCCGAATGAACTGATAAGAAACACGTGGCACAAGTTTTTTAGCTAAAGGGGTAAAATAATAGGTACAACTGGTAAGAGTAAAAACGAATAGAATAAAGAATATAATTTACAGGTACAATTTTGATATCCTAATTGTAAAATTGTAATTCAAGCACGCCATTTCATCCTTATAGTTGAGCTCAATGATATTTATCCCAAAAAGTTAAAAAAACAACGTACCAGTTGTTATTGTTCGGAAACGTTCTTGACCAGCAGTATCCCATATTTGAAGTTTGATGCGTTTTCCATCAAGCTCAACGGTCCTTATCTTAAAGTCAATCCTGAAAGTGAAACTGTCGTTAAGAATCCGCACAAAGCCATGCATGAAGCTGTTTGCAATTTTTCTTTCCCGAGCATTTTATGCTTTAGGATTTGATGTCCGAGCATGTAATGCCTCAACATATGATACTTAATCATTTTAAACATTCATGTAACAAATGTCTTTTCAGAATTTTCGAGCATACCCGATTGTAGTGATGAAACTTGTAGTGAAAGAATCATCAGTAAATCGTAATAGTAAGCAACTCTTTCCTACCCCTGCACATCCGGCTAAAGTTGTCATGTGACTTAGAAAGAAAAGTTACCGTATATTACTGTATAAGTAGCCTTGTAGGGGCAGCAAAGTTGAAGTTAATACATAGAACAGAAAAAGGCTTAAAGCATAGCATTGTGAAGATGCAATTGTAAATATGGCAAAAATAGCATAGATCAAACAACAACCAAGGATCACAGCTAGCTCCAAAAGAATGTAGAAGTTATGGCATGTTTCTTAATACGCCTTCGTCTAGCAGAATAGCTGTATAAAATCAAATTTGTTGGTTGATAAGTACTACTGCCCTGTTCTTCACACTGCAAATTCTTAGAATTCAAAAAAGAAAAGGAAACTTGCTCGTGAAATTCAACGTTCCCTTTCTTAGGCCCCAAACAAGTACGATTTGTTTGAATTGTGCGCCATCCAAACAAGGAACAGCTAAACCAAGACACTAGGCCATGAATCCAAAAACCAGAACGTAAACAAAGTAAAATTAAATAGCTAACTATGCAGTAAAACCCGAGAGTTAAAGGGAAAGTTAAAAGAGGAAAAGCCCTGAAGCTAGAAATTAGGAAGGAAAGTAAGGAGGGGAGAGGGAGGAAGTGAAGACATGCCGCTATCACCGATGAGAAGGAGCTTGACAAGGTAATCGTAGTCGGCGCGGGGCCTTGCCAGCGGAGCTGCCATTGCAAACAAATTCAGAGTCGCAACGCAACTCTGAGATTTGAAATTGGGAGCTAATTTAATAGTAGTTCTTGGAATGGTTGCAGAGTTGTACAGAATCTGCAGATGTTAACTTTGAAACAAAGAAAGTAGAAGTAGCAAAGCAAAAAAAGAAGCAAATTAAGAAAAGTGTGACTGTGTGACAGACTGTTGAGCAAACGTGGGATAAGGGTAAACCGCCTTGAAGGCCCACAGCATGCCTTGTATCCTCTATTGCTACCACCCTGCCAGCTGGAACCATTATTTATAAATAATTGGCAAAATTATTCCTAAATAATAACTGAGAAAATGGTCAAGAAAAATGTGAGAATAAAAGTATTGATATATCTTATGTTCTTTCTGTAACTCCATCTCATACACAACTGGTGACCCTGTACCTGGAGTTTGAGTTGTAAGTTATGGCATTATTAGCATATATTATATATATAAGTCAAAGTGCAATATTAGTAAATAGCGTCCCCTGTTTTACCAAAAAAAAAAAAAACTTAGGGCGCCCTGCTGCACTGCCCGCCATATATTTTGTGGTTATGGCGATACCCAATAGATAATGTTGGGAAGGGCAGTTGCTCCTAAAAGTACTCGCTAAAAAGATGAGAAAAAAATATCTGGGAGAAATTAAT
Organism: Dicorynia guianensis; assembly: GCA_037013595.1. Taxonomy (NCBI): domain Eukaryota; kingdom Viridiplantae; phylum Streptophyta; class Magnoliopsida; order Fabales; family Fabaceae; genus Dicorynia; species Dicorynia guianensis. The sequence continues at coordinate 33,441,013 of JASUAB010000010.1, forward strand.
AAATATATGTTCAAGATACTTAAAAATGCATACCGTATAAGGACAAAAAAAAAAAATGCATACCGTATCAATGCTCCTGCTAACAATGCTTTGGTGCCATCCACAGGGCCTCAAAATTATCATTTGTAGCAAAATAAACAAATAATAAAGCGTACTTGCTGGGAGTAGTTGTGCTTGATTCCAATTGAAATTAATTAGTATTGGGATTGTTGCTATAATCAAAATTAGTATATTGCGTGCAAAAGGTTGGCTGAGTAGAATCCAAAAATGACATGAATAGGTAGAGCGTAGGTGTCAAGACAAGCAGGGAAATGCAACAGCAGCCTGGCTGTGAGCCATTGACAGAAATGCATCTGTTTTTGTCTAACGTTGTTCATTCTGGGGTACGATCCATGCAATATTTTACTGATTCTTGTCGGACTGGCCTTGTCTGTTAAACTGCCTGAAACAACAGGTACCAGACAAACGTTGCCGGTTCACACATTGAGCACGTCCCCCAACATCGATATTTCCTTTAGATCTTTCTAAGATAGGTGCAAAAGTCGTTTAAGTTCAGATTCATTCATAATTTTATATTCAAATTTTGAATAATTTTATATTGTATTTAATTTGTTCTAATTTAATTTTGAAATCATTTCACGTCAAACTCTTGGATAGATTTTAGTGAATTTTGTCGTCAAATTTTAAATAAAAGTAATATGAATTACAAGAAGAGATAGCCATAAACTTTTCACTCACATCCAAGGAAAATTAGACAAAATTAAGTTTGTCTAAGTTTGTTTATGTCAACTCTTTTTTCTTTATTTCACTTTATATTCATTCATATGCATAACAGCTATATCATCTATTTTTACAAAAAATATGAAGTAAAATAACTCATAAAATTATAACTCACCCGTCATGCTAATGTTCTCTTGAACCCTATGATATAAATTCAATTTTTACTCTCCACCCCAATTAGCTTTACGACTACTTTGTAATTAAAAAAATATAAAATAAAATAGTAAGTTTTTTCTAAATTATAATATTTTCTTCATAATTGGTAGGTATTTGGTAATTATCTATTGCAATGCACAAAATTTTATAGCTAACGATATCATATACAATTGTCCTCTTGAAGTTTTACAACATTTTGTTAAGAAAGAGGGAAGTTATTTTAACTCACCGCGCTTGTCTTTCCCCGGTCTTCTTCTTGGATCCAATTAGCCAACGTTACGCATATCTCAATTGTCTTGTCGTAACTCGTCTACGGCCTAACAACATGTCCATCAAACCCGTTTCTCACTTTTACCGGAGTTTGGCATCAAAGAATTATGTTTTATAAAGAAGGGAAAAATAAGACCTAGGAAAAGTGGTCTTGGTAAATACTTACAAACATTTTTTAGGTTATTTAATTTGTGAGCCTACAACTCTGTTTGTATAGGACCCAAATAAAGAAGCCTCAAGCCTTCATGGAATGTAACCAACAATAGCACAAAAATACTATAATTAAGAGCATTATATTTATATTGTAAAGAAAAACTCTTGGTAAAGTTACTAGCATGGAATGGCAGTAGCAGCAGCTTCCAATAGTCTTCTAGCATCTGTGCCCTGATCAGGTAAATCTGCTGGGGTCTGTCAAGTTACGACTTAATTTTAGAAATTGGTGAAGAGTAGAAAGGAATTATACTCAAATTGAGAGTTATACCTTTCCATATAAGTTCGTCTTGGTGGGAGAAGCACCATACGACAGCAACAATCTAATAACATCAACATGCTCGCCTCTTGCCGCATGATGGAGAGGCTGGAAAAAAAAAATACAACAAACAAGAACCAAACATTTGAAATTAACGACAACAAATACGAGTTGGAGATCAAAGTTGAAGTAACACTCACAGTATCACCCTCGGAATCAACCGATTCTAGCATCTTTTTTATATGCTCAGTGTCATTTGCTCTGTTTAGCAACACTTGCACTATCTCTGTAAACCCTGATATGGCCATAAAAAGCGGAAATGACAATATATAACTTATAAGAACACAATTCAACTCTTAGAAAACAACAAACTACCTCCTGCACAAGCATCGTGTAAAGGAATTGCACCATCTTCATCCTTAGCCTCCAAGTTTGCTCCTCTATCCAGCAGTAGCTGTAATAATAATTTATAAAAGTTCAATATAATCATTACGTATTCTTGTACAACAAGAATATATGCAATAAGAAATAAGTACAGGTTCCAAACCTGTACACAGGACAAATGGCCATATAAACAGGTCAGATGAAGAGCTGTATCCCCATCTTCCACTGGTTCATCAATACTACCGGCCAAGTTATCTGTAGTTATGCAGAATAAGAGTAAGTATCAGCAAAATCTGTGTCCCAATACTCAAATGGAATGTGCAACCACATGTACAACCAAAACAAAAAAGTAGTTATCGTAGACATATAGCTTTAACATTTCCACAGTAAATATTGTCAATCTCAAAAAATTATATATTTATATATATCTAAGTATTATAGTTGTATATATCCAGAACAATGCATTTGTTTTCACCATATTAGCAAGCAATATATATCATACCATTAAAACACATATCACCCATGGTAACTCTATCTCTGATAACTTTCTTGCATCTAACGTAAATATCCATAAACATCACTCTGCTAGGAAAGTCTACACGGTAGAGGTGGCAATGCAACAAATAATGGCAGCAAGTCCTCCTTGGTACTGTAGATCAGACTTAAGGTATCAAATCCTCTGAACATCCTTTTTACCCACATGATTTTTAACACAGAAATGAACATAAATTGTACTTACGAAGAAAAAGCTATGTAACTTTGCATCAAAGCTTTATATTGTAAAACCACTCATTCTATGCTTGCTCGAGAATCTTGCAATACTTTCAAATTTTAACATATAAACCACCATAATCGACTAACAAAACAGGCAAAGCTTCCCATCATTTTCTTCATTGTCAGTTGACCAATTTCCTCTCGATTTTTGCTTCTTTTCCTTTTTTCATATGTCTGTGGAACAATTTCTCAACAAGCATGGATAATTGAATAAACTTAATTGTACCAGGACAAAGTTTAAAACCAATCATAAAGCTGGCCGCAGAATTTGTACATCCTGTTCTTGACACTCATAAATCCCGGTATGATGATAAAGAATAATTATATTCAGCTGAACCATATGAACATCAGCCAACACAAATCTATATTTTAAAAACTAAATAGCGAAAACCCATTACCGAACCATATTGAAGAGAAAATATAAAAGAAATATAAATAAAAATACTTTAAGCATAAATGGTCAAGCTGATGGCTATTTTGATTTAGCAGAACAGATATTGAGCCTATCAATAACTGCACTGTCAGAATACCAGAGTTTAAGTTCTTCCAATGATATTTTTAAGGCCAGAACCAAGGGTTTGGTTTGAATCAGTAATTAGTAACTACCAAAAGAGTTTAGCAGAGGCAGCTCAATAACGAATCGATCACAGAGAATACAGAGAGGATTAAAGGAAAATTATAAAACAGAATTAAAGTTGCAGCAGGAATAGGTTTAGGAATTAAGAAGTAGGAACCTAGAGCGAGGCGGAGGGCATCGGAGTCACCGAGCTGAGCGGCGGCAGCTAGGTCACGGAGATGAGGAGGCGTATCAGAATCTTCAAACTCAATGAGACCATCTTCTTCAAAAAGGGCATTGTCATCTTCGGAGTTGTGGTTGTCGTCGTTTAAGCCATTGCGTCTCCCTGGAACCGCCATTGTAGTCTTTCGCTACTTTTGGTCCTCGCTGCTTCTCTGCAGTCACCAGGGGCGTTTTGTGGCACCCGCTCCAATTTAAACAGCCACCACGCCCTAAGCATTTTGCATCCACAAGTGGAAGTGAAACGACCCCAACTCATGTCGTTTGTAGGAGCTTGCGGTAAAGGTGGCATGAAGGTTAAAAAAAAAAAAAACCGACGCTAAAGACCATTGAACATTTAGAAGCATACCCACCTTTGCCTAGAATTTTTATTAATTGTTTGTTATTGAATTGGTGTGTACTAGTTAGAATAAGTATTTTTTAAAAACAAAAATTTAACAGAATAATCACAATAAAAATATAATTGTGAAATATAACTATTACGGTACTTTAAAATATAATAAGGTGTTTAAATCTATATTATCATAATATTTGAAGTATATTTATATAAATTTAAAAATTGATAATATATATGTTAACACCTCATCATTATTATATTTTAAGATAATATGATCAAAATAAGTGATTTGAATTATAGCAAAATAGTAATTTTATTTAGAGTAAAAACTATTAATTAATAAGTGTCGTCATTTTAATAATATAAAAATATTTGATATTATTTTTAATTATTTTTAATTTAAACTTGGGACTTTAGGCTGTGTTTAAGTAATTTATTATTCTTTTATCACAAATAAATAATAATGATAACTAAATGCCAAAATTCTTTTCCCCACTCCAACGGTATATATTCTATGAAAAATTAAACACTTGTGGCATGGAACCATTCCAAGTGTCTAAACTAATACTAATCCTGTCAGCGAAAGTAACTTCAAATCATCTCTTAACCATATGGTCTGCACACTGGTTTTCCTCTTAAGAAGCGTGTAAACTACGGTTACTTGCCAAGTCGTGATTTAAGATATGCTTTATATATATATGTATATATATATATATGTATATATACACACACGCAATGTTAGCCCCAATATATAGGAATTCATGAAGGCTGATATCACCTTCTTCCGTTATTCTGGTGCCATCCGTCTCTCACAAATCAAATTCTAAGAGACAAAGTTCCAAGATATTAAAATTCTTGCTTGATTTCTGACAATTCAGCCACTGTATAACGTTGTGATCCCCACGAAACCTGATAATCTCACGGTTATCATTTGGAACACCATCAGTTAATTAACAAATCAAGCCCCACACATTGAGCTTAAGCTAGCTCTTGTGGTCACAGTAGCACCAAAAACTTGATGAAAATCCAAGGATCCCTTTCTTCCCTAACTGTCTTTCTTGGTAAATGCTGAATTAATCATAGTTTCAGAGGCACGGCAAAGGGGAACTAAGGGATGTTTTGGTTCTCAACAACTTTTCGTGTTTTCAAGCTTTCATCACTCTAAAAGGAAAAACTCAAAAAGATAAAAGGAAATGAGGTCCCTATCCATTAGGTGCATGGAACAGGTTAAAACTTGAAAAGGAACGAACTAAATAATGGCCTGAAAGCGTCCCAAAATTATTCCAACTACCAAATGATCCTTGGGCAAATTTATTAACTTCGCATTTGGAATCTCGTCATCGTAGTCTATAAACAGCACAGTTTATTCCTGCAAGGTTCAAACTAGCTAGCTCTCATTATTATTAGGTTAATTAGTAACTAAAGGTAGGGTACCTCGAATTTCCGAAAAGCTTAAAACATTTGGCTAATTAAGTCTAAAGCGCTGAAGTTTTAAATGAAACAAGCAATGCTTGTGGAGAAAAATTGTAACCTCACACAAAGTGAATGACAATTAATACATGCATAATATACCGTAAATATCCAGAAGCAAAAAATGACAGGCCAGACGCTCCACACGTAAATTAATAAACAGCAGAGGTTACCCCAATTTGACTGAAACAGCTAATTAAACTGACTTATAATTAACTCAAGAATGTAGGCTGAAGGTCTGTAGGTTAGACAATGGCTTTTCTTTTCTCTTTTTGGTGTCAGTTTTGATAGAACTTTTCTCTTTTGCAAATGAATGATCTGAGACCCAAGGACGTAGTCCACAACATTCGGTTTGTGATTGTGGGTGACATATTCTCATGCTTTCTTCTCTCTTTCTCTCCCTAGACTTTGATCTGATCTCTTTCACACATTCTCACATGCTAGCTCATCATACTACTCAGAAAATAGTCAAAACTGGTAAAGATGATATGCAGCAATAATTTAAACCCAATAAATTCAATTTTAGCTATGTACTATATAAATCACTTGAATATAATAAATTGAAAGAATCAATAATTGTATGCAAAGTCCTGTGATCAGGTCAATAATGATACACATTAATTGATTTTCTAGGGGTGAGGTTAAATTTCTAGTAAGAAAAAAAACGCAGAACTTCAGTAATGGCAATCCACTAAAGAAGATGCAGAGAAGACAAGAACTTTTTCCTTGGACTCTAACGGGAACTTTGATTCTGATCCTCTGTGATCATCCTCTGGTGCCGGAAGATTCAAGTCCAACATCAACACGTTCCTGGGTTTCTTGGCTTCTTGAAACTCTAGGCTGCCACGGCTACTGTTTCCTGCAGAACTGGTTGACGTGTTCACAGAGGTTCTGTGTCTCCTCATGTGACCCCCCAAGGCCTGCCCAGAAGAAAACTCAGCCCCGCATATAGAACACTCATGGATTTTGGATTTAGCGCTATCATGATTATATAAAGCCCCGTTTGATATTTGCAAAGAAAGGGTGGTGGTGGGGTTCACGTAATGATCAGCATCCTCTTCATGATTCACAAACGTTGCTGTAACTGCTAATTGCTTTAGATCCTCTGTGTAAGCATTTGCCTTAGGTTTCTTGTGGCTGGCTCTGTGTCCACCAAGCGCTTGAAATGAAGGGAAGCAACGGTTACATGTCTTGCACTGATAAAGGTAAACCCCGGTTTTGTTATCACTAGTATGATTATTATTGCCAGCAGGAACAGCAGCCCCGGGCAGCTCCGGGTCAAATTTCCGGGTTTGCCCTTGAGCCAACAGAATCAAACAATTGGCCATGTCCTCCTCCTCCTCCGTGCTGTTCCGGAAATCCGCCAAGGTGGTCTGCGAGGTTGTTGCGAGATCAAATCCACCGGAATTGTCAGTGCTGGTTCTTCCTCCACCGGCGCTCGAAGAAGTCGAGGAAGGCATGGCAAACCTAAGAGGGGATGGAAGCCTTTGACGCTTGGTGCGCTTGCCCTTGATAATTTGCGCCGCAACTTCCTCCTGCAACTCCATATTACTGTTCTCTTCTTCTTCTTTGTCAAGTAAGTAACAGAGAGAGAGAGAGAGAGGTGTGGTGGGTGTGAGGGATGGAATAGAAGCAATGGAAGAGAGTAGGGAGTTAATATAGTGAAATAGATTGGTGGTGTGAGAGAAAAAGCGGGGCAAAAGGCAGAGCCCGTGAAAAGTAACCGTGTTTTGGCTTTGCCAGACTTGCGTTTCCAACCTTGGAAGTTATATTTATTAAGGGATAAATATTGTATTATTGTACAGGTGTGTATTGCGGGGGGGAGAGAGAGAGTGTGTGAAAGATGCAATGTTAAGTATGAGGAGGCGAGGAAACGAGTGAGATTCGGTTAGCTTTGAAGCAAACCCATTACTTTTTCTCAACGATTCCTTTCTGGAGGATTGGTTTGCAAGCCTGGAACCACAGAATTTGCTACTTTCATCTCCCTCGCTCCTCCTTGCCTTTCTTATTTTAGCTTTAACCTGTACCTTGCTTTGCTTCTAATAGTATAAGCTAATTATTTAACTAATCAATCAATTTAAATAATAGCCACCTGGGTGTTGAAATTTTTAGGTTGCAGATCACTTGTGGGTTGTGACTTGTGATGTGAGTCGAGATGAATCTGAATCCATTAATTTTTTATATTTGTAACTTTTGATGATTTTAAATTCCCTCATTCTTTTTTGTTATGCGTTTACATTTATCTTATAGATTTTAATTTTCTATTATTTTTTCTCTCTAACTCTATTTTTATCTCGTTCTTATTATATACACTATATGATTTCTGTATCATCCGATTCTGTGTCGAGACTATTATGTTTGCATTAATAATAGTACTAGCTAGCTGCCATGACTTGCTATATCATTATACTAATTATAAAAAGGAAGACTGCCACGATGGACACACAGAGTTAATCAGGGAGTTCATGTGCGGTTGACCCAACCACTTCTCATAGTATACATTAATCACTGACTTAGTGTGGACAGTAACCCAATAATCACGCCGCTTATATATGATCCAATTATTTGATTAATATGTCTTATAGCCTTACACAATCATTGGGTGTCGGTAAAATGCCACTATTTACGTCAGGGTATGACTTTGTCTTAGTACAACCTATACCCCGCCGACCCTTCCTCGTCAAACAATGTTTTCCTCGAACTCAAACTTTGAACTTGCGTGTTCATGGAAATAAGCCTTCACACTTACAATCCCTGTACAGTCAACTCGCCACTAATTGCCCAAATTATAGCCAATTTTAGTAAGATATTTAATTATAGAGTCACATTAGAATATTTAATTAATTATGGGATTGCACACTAGTAAGAGGGTAATGGTACTTGTGAAACCAAATAATAATATTATGAAATGTGGTATATATTAATTTGATAATTTGCAGTGTCAGTTTGTCATGCATTCTCATGTTATATTTTTTATTTTTTCTCTCTATTTTAACATCTATCTCATACTTGTTTTTTAGTTTTTTTTCTTCAATTTAATGCATATATTCTTCATGTTTTATCCTTTTTACTTTTTTTCTTCTTATTTTAACGCAATTTATATGATTATTAATTATACGTTTCAAATTAAATGACCCAAAATAAGTTACAAAACACTAGGTACTAATACTGTTATTAATTAGTAAAGGTATTTTAGTCACACCCTCAATTACATTGGAGTAATAGTGTTAGTTTTGAATTTGATGATTGAAATTAAAGAAAAGGTATAAATGGATGCGTGGTAGGGGTTGGGGGTTTCGTGGTGTAAGGTATAGAGTATATGTGTGAAGATTAGAGGGGAAGAGAGATTCTTAGCGTAAGGAATTCTTAGGAAAGGGCTGTGCGGGGCACGTAACAGGCAACGCCAGCATGAGCTTTGGGATAAAGTAAAGCATCTAGCTAACCAGCTTTCGCTCTATAAATAACACTCAAAACTCTTGTCATGAATTATTGTGGATTCAATTATGGGCAACAATACCCACAACACAACTTCGCCACCCTTCTTACATCTGGGAATATACCAATCATTATAATTATAAAAGTGTTGCTTAAGCTTAGACATGACACAAAGCGAGTCTGCCGGTGACAATATAACATGCATCCCATATACACTGTGATGATATTCTACTTCACGTGCAGCTTCCACTTTCACTGGCTGCGTCAACTATTTTCTGTGCTATATTTATAATACATCATTTTTCTTTTTGAAAAACTCAATGATAACCTAGTAACAATTATTAGATAATTAAAAAATAACAATTTCTTTCCTCTTAATAAGCATCTTCTCCATAACCCATTGGGCATTCCATTGCTACTATGTAGCAGCCAATTGGTCAATCTTCATAATTAGGCACTGGTAAAAATATACATCTCATGACGCTCAACCATAAAATATAATTAAGAACAATATAACTCCATGCATCTCTTAATTGGTAACTTTCTTTTTTACTCTTAGAGTAAATACAGTGACGGCGGACATATATATATATATATATATATATATATATAATAACTGTGGAAAGAAAATGTTTTAAAATCTCATAAAAATAAATATAAATTATATCTATAAAATGTAGTAAATTTATTTATTTATATTTTTTAAATTAAATTTTTTATTATATTTAATTTATAAAAATGAAATCACTGATTGCGGAAGACATTGTTATTCAATGTATAATAATTGGTTTGAAATTTAAAAGTAGTAGCGGGGCAGGACTACGAAAAGCTATAGAGAAAGGAAGGCTTCAAAAGAAGCGTGTCCCATAAGTTCAAATGAGTTTAGGCATCAGGGTTGTTAATCACAGGCAGAGTTGTGTCATTGGAGTAGAAGTCAATGCTGTTGCTATCTTCTAGAAGGACATATCAACTGCCCGTCTACCGTAAGCAGTGTGCTGAACATACTCACATGAAGCATGACAAAAACACACTAAATTGTATCCACACTGCATATATATATATATATATATATATATATATATATATATATATATATATATATATATATATTGAATTGAGAGGGCTACGGGAAAAATGCCAACCAAGACAAGCTGTTATGATTTATATTCAAGAGGGGTTCTAATTTCACGGAGTCACTAATGAATTGCTGGAGGCCACCAGAAAACGTGCCCATCGAACTATATATGATGCCTAGCGTGATATACCTACTGTTCATCTGCCCATGACTGTATACAATTGTGTAGTGGGAGGAATTAATCACTCAAATGTAGACAAGAATAATATTTGTCTAAACTGTTGATAGGGTTTTGTGGGCACACAGAAACGGTAATGATGTGAAGATTGCATAAAACAGGGATTAGAGGAGAAGACAGCAATTGAGCAAAAACAAAGAAAGTCAGTCCTCCCCGAGATAAAGACTTGATGCCAACTCCACTAAACATTCGGGTTTGGTCCACTACTTTTTGCTTCTTTTTGTCCCTATGTGCGCAGAGTTGTCAAATGGGGTACCAACAGATGGAAGAAAAAAAAGTTGTACCCTTTCTTTAACGCGAATTCGTCGTTAGAGCTTGTGCCACTCATTATTTGCTTGTGACAAATTGTATTCACCTGAAATATGCCTTATCAAATTTTCAAAAAAAACTAATAACAAATCTGCAAGCCAGGCCTATTTAAAGGAAGTGAATATATAAAAGTTTGTGTAAATTTATTATTTTTTTTTATAGCTTTACGTCATTTTATGTACAACTACGACTTTCTTAGCGTCCGTAATTTTTTTTTATTTTTATATAATTTTTCTTTATAAAATTTATATTATTATATTTATTAAATTTTATAAATTTAATTAATTTAAAATTTTCATATTTAATACATAAATATTAAAAATAAAAATTAGAATGTATGAATAACTTTTCTGTAAAATTGGACAGATGTTGGCCCATGGATGAAGTCTAATGAACCCAATCGTGATGCATCGATTCTTGCTCTTGTTTCTTGTTTTGGGTCGTCGAGTCTGCTTGTTTTGACAAGCCCAGATCTGCATCTGTAAGCGATCTAATGATAGGACATTGGGCTTTTGGGTTTTCTAGCCCAAGTGAACTTCTCCGTTTTGAAATGGGTTTTCTTAATTTTGGTAGATTCAAACTTCAAATAAAATATTATTACTTTAAAATTAATAAAGGGCCAAAGGAAAAACGAATAGGTGAGATAAAAAGAGGAATCTGAATTTGAGGCCCGATTCTTTTGAAGCCTCCGGCTGGTTTCACTGACCCATTTGCTCCACACTTGATCGAGGAGGCCCACAATTCTGAATAATATCAATTACACCACTGCGGCGTCATGCTTCGTCGGTTGAGAGCTCAGCAGCGGCCACTGGCCAATGCCCGTTTCGCAGTCGTTTTGAAGCCACACTTTATTCAAGAGACGAGGAGGAATGCTGGCAAACGCGCCTTTGATTTGGTGCAAGCATTCATATTCTGCATTCCCCCCAGACTTTCTGCCCGTAGAACCAACTTACGTGGCTAAAAATGATTTCCAACCCAGTCAAAATGGGGCCTCTGAAAAGACATTTTTTGTTTGTTTTGGGACTGCTGAGAACAGTGTCATGTTTCCGTAACCTTCTTTCCTTTTCTCGAAGATATGCTGTAGATATGAATTTCACAGCGGAAAGTGACTGCTTCTGGAGCGTTGCTCATCAATAAACAAAGCAAATTATACAGTTGATTTGGATATCTAATCTGGCTAGCTTTTATCAATTCCAACAACTTAATCATAGCAATTTACGAATACTACCAACTCATCAAACATTCTTGTTCTACTATATTGTTTGATGACTAGGTTGAACACTCGCTACAGTTTCATCCACTACCCTGTTCAAGGGTTTGTCGTTGTCTCTGTCTCGCTTGCTTATTTACTTTATTTACTCCCTCCCAATGGGGCCCTCCATCTGTTTGTTTTATTACAATCCAATTTGACTTCCCAACCTAAAACAACTCGCTATATATATATATATATATATATTATATGATCGTGGATAGGATAAGATGGATAACTTCGGAGATATCTAATGCTTGAAAATTTCAAATTAAGCGTGGTGGAGAAATATATCTTGCGTAATTAACATTAGAAATTATATAATTATTAAATTCAAGCATCTCACATCAGATATTTAAAATTTAAGCGGGTGTTGAGAAATACGTGCGTCTAGAATTTTCCTCCTATACCCCACTCATGCAACATGGATTAAAAAAAAAAACTCATTTTAGGGGCAATATGTAATTATACAAAATTTGAATGTAGGACTTTCAGAACCAAAGGCTCAGCCATTGGTCGACACTTTCCAATTAAGTGGCAACACGTAAGAGGACGACAATTCGGACACACATTTTTCCAGTTGCAGGGGTTTTTAGTGGGTGCACGCATATACATAAGGTTGCGGTCCATTTTCCTTTCGCCAAGACAGACTCCATTAATTATTACTGGCAACAACTTACCATTTTATTTGGATAACTGGTTATCATCAATAAATATAGAGGTTAGTGAGAGTGGGATGGGAACAAATTAAGAAAAAGGTGAAATCTTGAAGACAAGCACGCATCGAATGATTTATCCGTTGCATGATACATGTGACCTTTTGGTTATGAGGAAAAGTTTCAACCTTTTATGGAAAAGCCGAATATCATGTTTTCTTCCTTTAAAATTAAATAATCAAGCATATTACAAAACTATTAAATTGCCCATGTGATGTTCCCACTATCAACTATTCATTTTCCCGCTCTCGTTCCCTACCACATGCCAACCTCATTATTGTACCACCATTTTACGCCATCCATCACTATTTCCTTTTTGTATGAGTAATGAGTTGTAATACAATGATTGGAATGTGATCTAGCCCTACATATAAATATTTATATATATATATATATATTAATAAATATATACAGTCACAGTGTTGTGCCCAATTTTAGTTAAGAGGATTAAGTTTGCCCACTAGTAGTAGAGTTCCCAACCCTGAGGCTTTCCTTACTTTCTCTCCAATTATAGCTTCTCACTGATCACTTACTTTACTAAGAGTCCTAATTCACAAATTATTAATCAATAAAATTTTTCACTCGTAATATAAGTGGATGAAAAAGAGTTTATTTTTGATTTCGTATATTCTCTTGCCGCCTTGCAGTGACCCGAATTGGGAGGTAATCCGGAGAAAAGGTCGGGTGGGCCCTATTGTCAGGGGATGGCCCACTAGCCACTACAAAAAAATTGCGTCCAGCACAGCTGCGCTGTCAGACAGTGGCCCACTTGCTGGTCTGGATCACGTGCTTATCTTGTATCCTTTTTATTTATTTGACGTACTCCTCGGAACCAAAATTTTGGATGTACGGTTACGAAAAATTTATTGTTTTTTTTGGTAAAAGTAAAATTTATTGTTTTAATGTTAAATTATTGAAATTAATAGATGTAAACCTAAGCATGAGATTCACAGAACCTTAGGTTGAGCATCTTCAATTTTAATATTTAGAAAACTTTGGTAACTAATTGTCAATGACATCGTTGTGACAATCACGTTTAGCTTCAAAACAGCTATCAGTCTTGCTTGTAGTTGCAGTGGAAGATCACCCACTATTCATAACTTATCAGTTTATTAAGTACCTTTATTTATTTACTCATTAAAATTTTATTTAAAATAATTAAATATTACCAACTGCAATTAAACAAACAAGTGTAAATGACTCACATGTGCACAGACCGCAAAGTTGGCAATACATTTTGTTTATTTATTCTAGAAATTACTGGCAACAATTCCGTCGCAGCTACGGCTTTCCCTTGTTTTCTCCATTTTAACCTTTGTCCACTCGTAAAAAAAGCTTCTGATACAGGCCCCTGCCAAAATGTTTTCTTCACTCTACTCCAGAAGTTTCTCGAAAAGACTGATATCGTTCCGTATCATTACAGATTGTTTAGCGTCGTGGCGGAAACAATTTGTGGCTGTAGTTTAGTGGTTAGAATTTCGCGTTGTGGGCGTGGAGACCTGGGCTCGATGGTTTGTGGATTATTTTTTCTTGAAGAAAGAAGGTTGTTGACGGAATAGAGCATAGCTTTTTGGTCGGTTTGAAAGTCACTACGGACAATGTTGCACTGCAACTCCAGACTGAGGATTAAGGGCATCACCTTGGGGTCCTCATCCTCTCCGCAAGCGCCGCTTCAATTTCATATATAGCGGGCCATATGTGCCTTTAGCTCCGATTGATTGGAATTATAATATAGACAAACAGGTTCATTGACAAAAACTGATCCAAGAGAAAAAGGGAGCATATGCTACCGGATATCCTTGCCTTACCCCCAAACACACTTTACTCATCAGTCATTTCAACAATTCAACCTCAAAACCATCCAAGTGGTCATTTAATAGAAGTTTTATTTTGTTTTATTAATTAGTACCAGTCGGGTCCTCGATAATCATCATCAAGAAACCAAACACTTCTTAATTATGTTCTTTTAAAACTTGTTTCTATTTGATTTTTATCAACCAAAGATATTTATATTATATTAATTATTTTCAAAAATAAACTAGAAAAATAATTGAGAAATATAACGATTCAACTAGTTTTGACAATAATCAAATGAAATCATGTACCTCTTATAGAAAATGGATTAAAATCAACTGTGCTATGTTAATTCTTTTTAATTTATTACCTTGTGACAAAAAATATGTAGACCAAAATAGGAAAAAACAGTAAACAAAAAAATAGTATTATCTATATCTAATGAATAATGAAAGTAGTTGAAAGTAAAGGAATTGGTTAGCTAGCAGGTAACTAGTAAATTATAATCATTTTGGAGTCGCATTGTGGAGTTGCATTTCATTAATTTAACCACTGAAAAAGTTATTTGATGGCAATGTATGAGTAAAGTTTCCAACGCCGCCACTTTGGCCTGATGATCTAAACGGGAAAGGGAAAAAGTGGGAAACATTTCGACAAAGAAAGAAAATGTGGGGCAACAAAGCTGGCATCATTTCGCGGCTGCAATTACAGCGGGTGCATGGCAACGACCATGCAATCATTGGTCTTGCTCTTTGCTTTGTTTCAGTTTTCGGTGAACGATTTGCAAGACTGTATGTATCAAATATTTCAATGATAATGTACTTAATTAATTAGATGATAATATAATCATTGCCAACGCAACATGCATGTATAGCTAATCTATCATACAAACTTTTATTCATATTATACTCTCAGATAAAGTGATCTACAATTAGTTCAACCGTTTTCGTCTCAAATAAAGTCGATCCATTTCATGTAAATGCAAACTTTATAGTTTATGCTGAATAAAATAAGGTAAAGTTTGCCTGATAATAACCGCTTTTTCCGGTGGGTCACCCTCACACGGCTTCGCCAGTCCAGTCGTCGTCCTATCCAATTTCTATTATGATCATTAAAATGAAATATTTCATGTTGACACTAAGGAACTGATCCGCCACTACCATATATCCCGTCCCGTTCACACATCATCGACGCAAAATTCTACTAATCATTTCACTCTCCGTATTGCCCTTGCCTTGTGATCTTTCGAGACATCAAAAAGACCAGACAGATTGAGATACCCCTCTCCTTGGCGTCCCGGTACGTGGCTCTTATTCATCTCTGCCACGTGTCACTCCCTCAAAATGGCCTGCGCCGATTTGCTTCGCTGTATGAGTTGCAACGACTGGTAGATATCCTGAAACCAAATTTTTGCAGTAGAAAAAATATAATTTGATATTACAAGTTTAGAACATCTCACAGCCTGTCACCCATATCCAATCAGGAAAAAGTATATTTTAGAAAAATTTAAATAATTTTCCTAATTTTGAAAATTTACCGGAACCGGCTATCACCTGTTATTTGAGCCTCGTCACTCTCAATATAAGCGCTAAACTGAGGTCATCTAGCTGAGAAGTGGAAACTGGTGAGTCTAGTATCCAGAGTGCTCTTAACACACACGGTGATCCCTGCTTGACCTTCCACCGACGAACATGCCGTTCCGTAACATCGCCGTTGGCCGGCCCCAGGAGGCCACTCACCCGGACACCTTGAAGGCGGGGTTGGCTGAGTTCATCTCTACCCTCATCTTCGTGTTCGCCGGCGAGGGCTCCGGCATTGCCTACAACAAACTCACCGACAACGGTGCCTCCACCCCCGCCGGCCTTGTCGCTGCCGCAATCGCCCATGGGTTTGGTCTTTTCGTTGCCGTCTCGGTCGGTTTCAACATCTCCGGTGGCCACGTCAACCCCGCCGTTACCTTCGGTGCCTTCGTCGGCGGTAACATCTCCTTCTTACGTGGCATCGTCTACTGGATAGGTCAGCTTCTTGGTTCCACCGTTGCATGCTTGCTCCTGAGGTTCGTCACCGGCGGACTGGTAAGACAACCGTTCGATTTTCTATCTACTGAGTTGTGAGGTTTGGTTAATACTGTTCCGTTGACCGTTAATTGATGAATTCATTTTTATTTTATATGTTTGTTTAATTTTAAGCCAAGCTCGTTATCAGTTTCTTTCTACTGATGATCACCGAACATATTATTTTACTGGTTTTGTTGTGGTTTATGCGCAGAGCACCCCAACTTTTGCGTTATCTTCAGGAGTTGGAGTATGGAACGCGGTGGTATTCGAGATCGTGATGACGTTCGGGTTGGTGTACACAGTGTACGCGACAGCCCTTGATCCCAAGGCCAAGAGGGATGGTTTGGCAACTATTGCGCCGATCGCAATCGGTTTCATTGTTGGAGCCAATATCTTGGCGGGTGGGGCATTCGACGGGGCATCGATGAACCCGGCTATTTCATTCGGGCCTGCCTTGGTGAGCTGGAGCTGGACCAACCACTGGGTGTACTGGGTGGGCCCTCTGATTGGAGGTGGGATTGCTGGGCTCGTTTACGAATTGTTCTTCATCAGCCACACCCATGAGCAGATTCCCACCGGCGATTACTGATCAATCAAATGGGAAAAGGGGATATGGGGTAGGCGTGATTGAATGAACAGTTGGGAGTGGGAGGGAAATTTCTTCTGATGTTCAGATCTTTGTGTATTTCACTTTTGTATGGAACCTTGTTGATTTGTGTTTAATCGGTGGCCGTTGATCTTAAATTATTCAATCGGGATGGTTGTCTTTGGCTACATGGTTGAGCAGGATTGAATGTGGCATTGGGGTGTGGCACTGGTTGTATGATTGATTCCTTCGCTTTTCCCGGTAATTTGTCTTACTGTTCCTCTTAAGTCACATCATAAAACAAAGGACACTGGCCGGTGTCCCCGGTCGTATGATTGATTTGTTTGGCTAGTAAAACTTAAATTTAGAATTCTATTAATTTTTTTAGGTTATTTATAAATATTATTATAAATTTTTATTAAATTTTATATATACACTGAACTTAGGTAATTAACATCCCCTCACCCTTTTAAACTCTGAAGAAACGAAAAATGAAGGGCGTAGGACCGGTATTTTTGTTTTCTTTTGGGGAACAAATATAGAGGGGAATTTAACGTGAGAGTTTGGATGAGAGTATGGCTGAAACATATAGCGGCACACGACATCCTTCACAAGTTGTACTAAGTAGTTCCCGGCTGACGAAGAAAAAGTACACACCCATTGTACCCCAAAATTAATCGGGCTATTTTATTTGTATATATTATTCTTTCATTCTAATTACATTTTCTCATAATTTGTCTGTATATATTTTTTCCGTCTTAAATAATCTATTTGTAAGAATACATTTCACGTACTGTTGTGGGGCTCGTTCTCTTCTCATTTTTTAATTAACAAGAAGAATGTGGAGTGTTGATGCGCCGCAATGGGTCAAATCTCCATTTATGACCCCCTTGATTTTATCTGTATTACCGCAGCAATTCGAAGTTTAAATGCTTTGCATTTCTGACCAAAAAAAAAATGTTATGCTTTCAATTTGTTAGATATGTCTGTTTTATTCTGGTTTTTTTTTTCTTTGGTTCAGCAGCTAAACCAAACCAACAAACCAACCCCAACTACACCCTTGACCCCACTCGGTCTTCTTCCAGCAAATCATGTATGAACGCTCGAGGCTCATTGAATATTTTATTCTTCTATACCATATATACAATTGTTTAGTACTAAGATTTCTTGACCAAAAAAAAATGATTTTATCCTCATTTGTATGAACAATTTTATAACATTAATCTAATTCCTGATTAATGTGATATCATATTATACAATCAAATCATTACTTAATTAGAAGGAAAAAACTATTGTTAAATTAATTGGCATTAAGAGTCTATTTACCTAATAAAAAGGAAGAGGTTAATTTTAAAATTTAATATATAAAAGTTAATAAATTTAATAATTTATATTTTTTAGTTAAAAATTTTGTAAAATTAACAAAACCCTACTAACTCATGAGGTGTATGGCTGGTTTTTGCAATTGTGCCAAAATAGCATCATACATGGCATGGGCACTACTAAGGCGAATACCATAAATGAAAGCAGAAAACCCAAAATGGGGGACTCCCTTCACGGCTTCACATAGAGATGTTGCAGATTCCTGCCAATGCCATGATGAATGATGAGAAAGTGAAGTGAAGGGAGCAGAGCACGTGAGAAAGTTTTAGACCAATTTGCATTGCAATTGGCAGGAGGCCTTTTCACTTTATGAATCGGGCCAGACCTGGCATGCTGTCCTATGCCACACCCCTTTTTATTATTATGATCTGGGAGGCGAGTGGTCCCCCCCAAATATTAACTGTGACTTGAGATTCCAGCGAGCTACGGCGGGCGTTGGCCTTCCAATCAAATTACGAAAACGACCTCTTTCTAAATCCTAACTTGTCATTTCCTCTTCCATGACATATGCTATTTGCGAGTTGCAACCGTCAAACGCCAAATTCTCATTTCTCTTTTGATAAAAACGTTAGACTTCCGAAGTTTGTAGTAGTTATCTGTATCCACGCTAAATGGTCTAAGTCTAATTCTTGGTTTGGTAACTCTGCCTGCCAGAAGTTACTCACATCATAATACAACAATTTCCGAGCCGGCCTAGCTAGATATATACAAGAATTTCCTAAATGAACATGTAAATTAATAAGGAAAAGGCTGGCTAATGAAGACAAAGTGTATATCAATCCTAACGAGGACATTGAACATGGGTTTACAGCTTTGAGTGTGGAGGACCGCGGATAACAACCTCTCTAATATCTCACAAGGCCACGGGTTATCATGCACATGCCGCAGTGCCTAACCAGCAGCCGCTAATAATGATTTGGAGGTTCTGTGTAAATGTTCTGTTCTTTTCTCACCCCACAACTTCCTTTACGTCTTTTTAACTTTTACGATGAATGTGACAGCTGCGGTAGATTGTGGGTCCCTTACGGTTGTCTTTCACGTGGTGGACGGTGACCGTGATTCCTGAATGGGAGATTACAGCTCAAGAGCCAGAATGGAACACACGGACAGACATCTAACATTTTCTGAGCAAGTCTTGGTGAGTTAAGCTTTTGTGTGTTACGAACCCGTTCTGTCAGGGGTGAAAGGCGACTCGTCAATGATCGTATAGAGACGGCGGGTCGTGCCGACACCTACTACAGCGAACACAGCTTTTGTGTGTTAAGGTCCTTGCCCATGTGCTTTTTTGTTGGAAAATGCTAGGACTACAATATTAAAGATACACTCTACAATTACAATGAGGAAGAAGGCAGAGGGTCTGGCTTAAAAAAACATTAGTATCTCTAGTTACGAGTAGGGTCATATGATATATCTATAAACAATGTGCATATACTTGCATAGGATTTACACAAACAAACACATCTTAATGCTGTATATCATGCATATTCTAGTTACTAAAAGAAATAGCTTTAATGTTGAATACCACTCTAGTTATGTGTGTGTGTGTGTTTTCCTTAAAGGTAGCTACACACTAGGCTACGCTGCGTGTATTTCTTTTTTCTTTGTATTTTCAATTTCATTATCTAAGGCGTGTACAACCTTAAAAAGCAACGAAAATTGTTCAACTCTTCTTCTCCTTCTAACGTCTCTAGGAGCCTTTGTTTACTTGATAAACGCCGCTTTTATCTTAACAATCTTTTTCTATTTTGTAGTTGATATACACTCCAAGTAAAAAAAAAAAAAAAATGAGAAATAGCGAAAAGTCATAAAATAGCAAAGTTGAGGTTCAATTGATATTTCACTCCAGACTGACTATATTTAAAATTTTCCCTTGCAGCTTTGTTTCTCCACTCCCGATCGATCCACTCTGAAGATGATGGAGAGCGCCATTCCAACTCATTTGCTCACTAACCAAATTACTCATCAAGGAGACGGTTCTCCATGAGAAATGGGATACGGCCATTCTATTCCCAAATGATCTTATCTGTAGGGAATATGTAGTTTGTAAAATAATAATTTCAGTATTATGTTAATTTTTATTTTAAATGTTTCTGACAGTGAATACGACAATTATTATTAGTATTCAAAACAGGCAACTGTTTTAAATATTTTTTATTTTAGAAAACTGTAATTTTTACAATTATAATTGTTTGAAAGATCATGTTGTAACTCTTATAAGAGTTAATTAGACCGAGACTAAAAGAAATAAACGTCTCTTTCTTCTCTTTTAAAAATTCTTTGAAACGTGATTAGGATAATCCTAGAGATAAATTGTCTTTAACCCCGCAGCAAGACAAATAACACCTTAAAAAATAGTGTAATTTTTTGTATGAGCCAAAACATAATTTGACTCAATTATTCATTTTCAACAATTTATCCAGTTTATTTTGTTGCTAATATGGGTTGTTGGGGACAAACCCTATTTGTAATTAATTCTTCTCCTTTTACGTTTTTCCCGTTGATGGTTTGTTATGGCGCTGCCGGTATAAAAGGAGATGCAAAATGGTAGCACCTTGTTGCAATGAAATTGTCTATGGTAGAAATTGCCCCACATGACATTCGTTGTCATGAATTGACAAAGGGTACGTGGAGATTGCCATTAACCATATAACTTAACGGTAAACTATGTCGCTATAATTAATTAATATTGTTATCTACATGATATTCCACGCTTTACTATGGTTTGATTGTCAACTCAAAATAAATAATAAACTTTTTATCTTAGAATATAAACACATGTTGGATTCTTATACATTTTATTTTATTGTTTGGCAATTGGCGAGGAATATGTATGCCTGCCCCGTATAATACCTCTTCCTTCCGCCATTATTCCATCAGGGCATCATAAGCTGGGTTATTTAATTTTAAAACGTATTTGTTTATATTTATTAAATATGAATTACTAATATCTTTATCAATGATAACGTATTTTAGAAATTTTAAATTACAACTGTCACGTTATAGCTCAATCTTTGATATCATTTCAAATTATATATTTTCAATATTTATTCAATCTAACACACCTGCCCTTGCTTCACGGGTAAGGTAAATTAATTAACTAGAAGTCGCAGAAATGTTTAATTAATGTCAAGTTGGTTATAAATAGGAGCTTCTAGCACACTATATTATACAACAATAGCTTTGACATTTTTTAACTACTTGGAAATCAACGAATTCACGAGTAATTAAATGTGCAAAATGGTGTACCGCACAGAGAGAAATGTGACAAGGAGGAACAAATGTAGGTCAACCAAACCAAACACTTTAGGGGACAAGGAAAGAATACAACAAATTAATTTTGAGGCCTGCTCTTTTCCTTTGGTACAAAGAATTGAATCTCTCGCTGATTAAGGGCCTGCAACGGCCTTGCATTCCTCTTTGCATACTGTCATACAGTACACAAAACATTAATTACAGATCATTTCCCAGCTTCATATATTTGTTCAAACGAAAAGAAAAGGAAAAAAGTGGTTTGCTAGCCGGAATCAATAAAATACATATGTGATTTAATGAAGATTTCAACCATAATTTGTTTGAAAACTTCTAAAAGTTTAATTAAAAAATGAAAAATTTAAACTATTGGTATAAATCATCTTTAATTTTACCACTAACGCACGAAATAAGAGCTCAAATTGGAAACGCTAAATACTGAGCCAAACTAAGTGAAAGGTTAACTTTAACATATATTACAAGGAGTCGTAAAAAGGCTACTTACATACTGGACAACTGCCTCCTTCTGTAACTTGACTTGTTCCCTTGAAACTGTTCTTATCTGATATATATGATCAGTTTAGAAATTCAAAATGATTAAGCGATATCTAAACATTAACGATAGCTAGGCGACAACATTCCAAGACATTACAATTTCTTGTTTTTAAGGGGTACAAGTCAAACTAAAGTAAGAAATATCAAATGAATGACTTTGAATTTACCTTCTTATTAATGGTCCAAATGACACCTTCAGTACAAGGAGGGATGGTGAGTGATCCCATGTATCTGTAGTACATCTTGCCACCCATCTTGATTTCTGAAGGATCTATAACCCCTATGCTCTTTTCTTCTTCTTCTGCAGGAATAGCCCTAATGTATTTCGCCAACTGAAATCACATCCAACATGTAAAATTTAGAGTCAGGGATCAGCAAAGAGAAACAAGTGTTGTCATCTAACTTATGATAGTTGTTTTCTTCCATTCATTATCCTACGTCGTAGGTACCTTAGAAAGAAAAGCATCGGGCCGACCAAACTTATAGAGAAGACCAACAACAGCAGTCTTGTTTTTCCCATCTGGCTGTGGGCTCACATGAACCAGATGAAGCTCCAAGTCATACCTAATATTCCAAAAACAAACTTCCTATGATTTAACTGATGAAATGCTTCTTGTTCTAGGATCTTATCATTTGCTAAAACTAACGTTGTGGGATATGACGGAAACAAACCTCCTGCCGTTGATGGTATGTTCGGAGGGCCAGTGCCAATGGGCTTGTTGGAGAAAGAAATGGGTTCCATTGATGAGTATGAAGCCTGCGTTTCCCTCCCAGTTCACCTGCGAACATGACATATATACGATTAATACATATACATGGAGACGTATGTGATCATTAATTCATCATTTAATTACCAGACATTTATATTTATAATTAATTTAATGAGATTCTGATGCGATTCTTAATGGGCCTGAGTGCTTTATCATTACCGCAATATCATGGCCTCTGTTCAGTACAACAGCCTTTTGAGGCTTATAGCTCTTATGGAGTTCCCCTAACTTGGTGATAACTTTCACTCTGTGACTTGACAAATCAACAGGAGATTGCATCTCTCCTTTTTTACATGCTGCCCAATCTTCCTTGAGCTCTCCCCAGTGTTCTGGCCCCTCTGCGCTCCTTTCATTGTAATTGTACCCTAAATCATCCCCTGCACAAATATATTGGTATAGTCATTAAGATGAGGAACAGTGTGTCAAGCATTCATATTAAAAGTTGAGGCCTGCAACTGAGTGAGTTTAATTGCCATTACATGTTGTGACTTGTGAGAGTAACGTCTACTTCTGGTAAGTAGAAGTATTAAATTTAAGCGCTTAATAAAGTTTTCAAAATTGTTTCAAATTCTGTACCAAATTTACCTAACTTATACCGTGGAATTCATAGTAATTGTAGCATGAACTCTTATATATCAGCATCTTTTAAAAGTCGCAGTTAATACCAAACTGATACAATAGAACAAACTCCAAACCCGGCTAAAAAATCTTTGGTCTTGCTAGCTAAAAGTTTAAAATAAACTATATCAGACAATAATAATTTGAAAGGATTTTTCCCAAACAAAAAAGAGAGGCATATGATATGCATTACCAGCATGAAGACCTCTAGTTGATGTTGGAAGTAGTATAATGGTTAATAATGCTAGGAAACTCATAATAAAAGTTTGCCTCTGATGCTTCATGTTTCAGAGCAAAAGATTGGAAGTAGCTATAGATTCAATGAATATATCAGGTCTGGTGCCCCGAGAATTATTGATTCCAGGATATGATGGGGTAGCTGGAAGGGTATTTATAAACCGCCAAGGGTTGAAATGCTCTTAGATTTGGGGGAGAAGTTTCATTAATTCTAAACTTTCTCAAGTGTGTAAATAATCTCCTCCTTTCCCATTGTCTTAATGCTCAGTAAACGGAAAGGGTCGAACACGTAGACTGGTTGTCCATTGGGTGACCCATTCCAACGTTAATCATTTGCATTAGTTTACGTTGCACATAGGAGCATAGAAAACGGATAAGCATCAACAGAAATGTTTATTAAATTAGTTCAAGTTCAGCTCAGATGGTGCAGGCACAGACGCGTATGCATATTATTCTGATGCTATCGCAAGGAGTCAAGGACCATGTTTGTCTGTTCAATGGCTATATGTTTGGCCTCTTGCACTGGACATGGTCTATATACATTAATTTTATTTATATGTTTATTGCACGTATAATCAATCAACTATAAACTAACCGGCATTAGGTATTGAAATGGTACGCCTAGGTTAAAATACAACATTCATGACACCGCTTTATACATTGAAGGCGTCAGATTGTTTAACAGGTAAAATCTCTGACTGTGTTACCGTTATGGATATGATATATTATAGAAAATCTAACAATTACATGCATGTTTCGACAAACACAGAAGACAATAATATTGTTTTATATAAAATACCAAGTTTTAATTAAATGGAAGAATTGTTTATGAGATTTTTTCTGTTTAAAATATTTTAGTTAAGTTCATTAATAATATATATTTCATTTAAGCTCATTAATTTTTTTTATAAGAATTGAGTAACCACTTAACTTTTTGAATAATCATTTGAATACTTCTTCCTTTTCGAATTTATCAAATAATACTGTTATTGGATGATTAACTAGCTAAATATATGTATAAAACATGGCGCGTAATTATCCAAAAGATTTTCAACTGTTCGAGAAAAATTAATTTAGTTAGAATTCAATTAAATTATAAATTAATTTCCAGAGACTCTTCTTAATTTGTTGTTTTAAGTGGCATAAACATGAAACCTAAAGTACACAAAAGGTTGGTGAATTTTATGATCTTGTGAGTATCAAAGATATTATTATTGTTATTGTTATTGTTATTATTTTGTAGTCTCTTTAACATATAACTTACAACCAGAGGTTTGATTTTCAAAATGCAAGAGAGTAATCTTTTTAACACGAATAAAATGTAATTTCAAGATCAAACATTCAAGCAGCAGCGGAATAATTTCGAATAAAATCAAAGATTCACACAATAGCACGTAAGTTGAACAATCACATGCAAGTTGTAAGTAAAAGATGAACGGTAAGAGCAAATGAGACAATTTTATACTGGTTTAACTAAAAAACTCGTGCTTAGGTCTAGTCCCGAAGTTCAAAGTTTAAGCCTTTTAATTTGTTGAAAAATGATTATTAGTGCTTATAAGCCTCTCTAAGCTAAATCAAGTGTACTTAATTTGACCTAGCCCTTTCAAGCTATTGGTTTTCTAGGGATAATTAGGAACCGATTACAAAACTCAAATGTTACACCCAAACTTTCAATAAAGAAAGTAGATAGAAATATCATTTTACTCCCTAATGGAGCTAGTGATAGATTTGAAATTGCTTTCCAAAAGAGTAGATTAATTTCACCTTCGAAAACTCACAAGATTCCAGCTCAATCAAATTGAATGTGATTGCCCATTTAATAAAACTCTTGGGAATTTTCGAAGCTTGCAATTTAGAACTTCAGGGCTTCTTGCTTTTCTTGGTGATCTTCATTTATTTTTAGCGGATAGAGACGTAATGATCAAGCCGTTACTCAATGATCAGGCTTTAAGTTCAATTGATAAAGCTGTGCTGATTATAAAACGTTTTTGAAAAATGATCAACTTCTTAGGGGGTTTGAATCTAATACGACGAGCTTCAAAAACTTTCGACAAGATTTTGGCTTTTCTTTAGTGATGGGCCTCAGAAAGTATCCAAAGCATTACTTTTGAGCAGAAGGTAAATCATAACACTTCAACCAACTTTTGATTAATTTTATTTTTATTGAGGTGAGGGGTTACAAGTCATTAGTCATGATCCAATTTAGTTAATTTAATTGGTTTATTGTCATCAAAGTTAATGATTAAGGTAGTGAAACCTTAGGGCTAACAAAGCATGCCTTAGTTTTAGTGATAAAAACAATTGAGTTCATATTTACTGACACTTAAAAATTTTTTGAAAAAGTTTCATTACTTTTGATCTTGATGGTGCGCAGAAGGTATTCGATGAAATGCATATGCGTGATATTGCCTCGTGGAATGCCTTAGTTTCTGGGTTGGCACAAGGGTCTCGACCCAATAAAGCTATAGCTTTGTTTAACAGAATGAAGGAAGAAGGAAATGCTTCTTGTTCTAGGATATCGCCACATGCTAAAACTAACGTTGTGGGATATGAAGGAAAGAAACCTCCTGCCGTTGATGGTATGTTCGGAGGGCCAGTGCCAATGGGCTTGTTGGAGAAAGAAATGGGTTCCATTGATGAGTAAGAAACCGGCGTTTCCCTCCCAATTCACTTGCAACCATTACATATACAGACAGAAGTACGCGATCATTCATGGACTTTTATATTTATAATTAATTCATTTAATTAGATTCTGATGCGGCTGAGTGATTTATCATTACCGCAGCATCATGGCCTCTATTCCGTACAACAGCATTTCGAGGCTTATAGCTCTTCTGGAGTTCCCCTAACTTGGGGATAACTTTCAATCTGTGACTTGACAAATCAATAGGAGATTGCATCTCTCCTTTTTTACATGCTGCCCAATCTTCCTTGAGCTCTCCCTAGTGTTCTGGCCCCTCTACGCTCCCGTCATTGTAATTGTACCCTAAATCTTCGCCTACACAAATATATTGGTATAGTAATCAAGATGCGGGACTGTGTGTCAAGCATTCATTATAAAGTTTAATTGCAATTACATGTTGTGACTTGTGAGAATATAGCGTCCACGTCTGGTAAGGAGGAGCATTATGTTTAAGCGGTTAGTGAAGTTTTCAAAATTGTTTCAAATTCTGTACCAAATGTATATAAATTATTCCATGGAATTCATAGTAATAATAACTTGAACTTGTATATATCAGCAACTTTTAAAAATCACATTTAATACCAGACTTAACCCCGCAAAAAAATCTTTGGTCTTGGTAGTTAAAAGCTTAATATAACCAATTATCAGACGATATTAGTAATTTGAAAGGATTTTTTTTTTAAAAAAAAAGAGAGAGAAGCATGATGGTATGCATTACCAGCAGAAAGACCTGTAGTTGATGGTTGAAGTGATATAATGATTAATAATGCAAGGAAACTTGGAATAAAAGTGTGTCTCTGATGCTTCCTATGTTTCAGAGCAAAAGATTGGAAGTAGCTATAGATTCAATGAATACATCAGGTCTGGTGCACCGAGATTATTATTGATTTAAGGATATGATGGTGTAGGTGCAAGGGTACCTATTTATATACTGCCAAGGGTTGAAATGCCCTTAGATTTGGGGCAGAAGTTTCGTTAATTCTAAACTTTCTTTAGTGTGTAAGTAATTTTCCTCCTTTTTTTAATTCTTCTTTGCCGCTTTTCAATCATTTGAAGTGTGGAAAGTGAGTGTGATGCTCAGTAAACGGAAAGGGTCCAACACCATGAAACAATTGAGTCGATACCTACTAACAAGCGCATGCCTTAGTTTTAGTGATAAAAGCAATTGAGTCGATATCTGCCAACAGTTTAAAATTGTTGAGAAAGTTCCATCTTAATCACATGGAGTTCACGTTGTTGCTTGTTACCCTGAAAGTACTAGAATTCAGAAACGATCCCACCAAAGTCCCAACTACCCAAAGGAACATCTAGATTGTCGAAGTCCACAAGAGAATATCAAGAAAATCTGTCAAATTGATAATTAATAATATATATAATAAAATAATAACACTTTTGATCCTTTTATTTTTCTTAAAAAAATAATTTAATCTCTCAACTTTTAAATTAAATATGTAATCTAACTTTTAAATTAAATATGTAATTTTTTACGATTACAATTAAGATAATTTAATTTATTATCTATTAAATTTTTTTATGATATAATTCTTTAATTATAATTTAAATTTTATTTTTTTAATTATAATATAACGTAATTATTATATAAATTTATTTTTAATTAAAAAAATCATTGAAATGTATATAATAAAAATATAAGATTTAGTTAAAAAAATAACTTTATACTATAAAATGAGTGTTAAAATTTTTATAACAAAAATAAAATTTAAATTATTATCAATAATCATGTTATGCTAGAAAAAAAATTTAATAAATAAAAAATTATTTTATCTTAATTACAACTAAATTATTTTAATAATATTAATAAAAAGATTAAATTATAATTATAAAAATATTAAATTATCTAATTTAAAAGTTAAATAATTAAATTACTCTTTAAAAAAAATTAAAAATATCCTTTCTCTTATATATAATATGATATAGTTGAGAATAAAGATAATCAGAGTTTTCGACCTGTTGGGTAAAATACTAGGGATGCTTTGTTGGATATAAAACCAACATGTTTCTTAGAATTATTTTAGTAAACATACCCGTTAGATATGCCAGTTGTTTATTTCAAGAGAATTTTATTGTCTATACTGCAACGAACCTTCTGGGATTTGAACGATGAGAAAGACTAAAACATATAATTTAAATATGCATGAAGAACAGTTTGCAATTAACCTTGCTGCTTACGCCGCTTTCGTCGAATGGAAACTTCAAAATTCTGTGGCTAAGAGGGATGGCAAGGTGACTAATCAAAGAATTGTTATGAAAACAAAAATGAAAATGAAAAAAGTAGTGCTGGTAATCAATTCTGTTGTTTAGTGCTTGTGCTTGGGGCCATAAAGTTGTATCTGTCGTCGATTAAGGGGCTGTAACGGCCTGGCATTGCTCTCTGCAAACTGCAACCCAATGGAGATGCACGCTTCAATTAAGTTGTAATAGTCAACAAATTGTACCTACGCAATAGAGTTAAAGTGGAATACTTACGTCGTGGACTGCCTCTCTTAGTAACTTCACTTGCGCCCTTGACACTGTTCTTATCTGTTCATCCCAGTTTAAAACTTCAGATTAAAAAAGTGATCACCGTTCTAAAAACTTGTAAAACCTCTTTTTATCATTTTGATTTATTTCTTTCTCTGGGAGAATTCTTTTTTGGTTGAGTGCTAGAAGGAATTAATGCAACGGATATATACCTTTTTGTTGATGGTCCAAATGACACCTTGCGCGCAAGGAGGGACCGTGAGTGAGCCCATGTATCTGTAGTACTTGTTGCCACCCATCTTGATTTGTGAGGGATCCATCATCCCTGCGCTCTTCTTTCCTTTTTTGTCAACCATGCCCGCTATGTGTTTCGCCACCTGAAATCAGCAAATACATGTTTATAATTTTTATTTAATTAAAAATTTTATTTTATTTTTATGTGGAATTGAAGTTACCTTGGATAGAAAAGGATCAGGCAGACCAACCTGATACAGAATTCCAACAACAGCAGTCCTCTCTTTTCCGTCTGGGCTTTGGCTTACATGAACCATGTGGAGCTCCAGGTCAAACCTAATGTTAAAACCAAAAATATAATATAATATTTCAGCTAAGTAGTTGAAGTGTTCAACTTCAAATGTTTAGTTTTTTTTTTTTTTTTTCCTTTTTCCCTTATTTTATAAACTTTTATTTTTTTACAAAAGTATAAATTTAAAACGAAAAGAATTTTTTTTAAAAAAAAGTGAAGTAGAGAGACCTCCTGCCATTGATGGTATGTTCTGAAGGGAAGTGCCAATGGCATTGTTGCAGAAAGAAATGAATGCCGTTAATTTGTATGGAGCCAGCATCTCCCTCCCATTTGACCTACACTCACAGATCAACCATTCTGCTCCTCAACTAACCCAATTCAATTGTCAACAAATTAACAATAAAGGATCAAAAACCCGAAGAAGAGTTAAGGGTGAATGACCCCCCGCGCACTCGAAGGAGGTAAATGAATCTGTTTGAGCCTTAATTTGAGGAACTCCTATGATTCGCTATTGCAATTATATCAACTACTTTGATTACACAGTGTAGAGAGATGAGGCAATCAGAAGCAGAAATGTGAACAAGAGTACATTACAGAGATTTACCTCGATATCATGGCCTCTGTTCGTGACAGTAGCATTTTGAGGCTTATAACTCGTTTTGAGCCTCCCTAGCTTTGAGGTTACTTTCACTCTGCGACTGGACAAATCAATAGGAGATTGCATGCCTCCATTTTCACATGCTGCCCATTCCTTCTTAAGCTCGCCCCAGTGTTGGGGCCCCTTCTCGCTCCCTTTAATGTAATCAAATTCCCTCTCATCCCCTGCACTCACGGATCGATAAGGATCTCAGACATATTAACTAGAATGAATTATTTAAAAACTAAAGGAAAAAAGAGAATGAACAAGATTGAGACATGATTAATTCTGCATTACCAACTTCCTCTGCTCTGGTGGATGTTGAATGCAGTAAGAAAGCAGCTAATATTAGTAAACTTGGAGCCAAATTTGAGAGCCTGCTTCGATGCTTCATGTTTTAAGGCCAAAAATGATGACTAGTTATAGAGATTGGTGCAATGGAAGTGATCAATTTCAGATGCTAGAGCTAGCTGTATATATACATTGCCAGGCAATGGTATACAGAGAAAGTTCCTATGAAGTTGGTCCTCGGCCGTGTGCGTTTTTCTCTCAGCTTTTTTCAGTTTCTCACCCTCTATTCCTTTTTGGTCTTTCTGACAGGTGAGCTGGGAATTTCGCATAACCACAGGTTGTCCAATATTTATTTTATTTTTAGAAGAATTAAAAATTGACCAGCAAACGGGCAATAAATAGTGAGTTTAAATTTGAATAAAACTTGATAAGAAACTGTTATATTAGTACAGTAACTAAAGTACGTGTCATCCGACCCGTACTTTCACCGTAGTGAACATTTTATGTTTTTTTATTTTTAGATTTATGAATTTAAATCTTTTTTTTCTTTTTATTTTAAAAATCAATAAATTTTATATAATCATTAAAAAAAAGTAAGTGTCAACCATGATAAAATTTTTTAATAATATTTAAGGATATAACTTACATTAATAATAAATATCAAAAATTTAATTCCTAATTAATTGCGACCAAGGTAAGAATTGCTTCTCTTTTACACTTAGACTATAGGACCTAAGGCAACCAGAAAGAGTACGGGAGGGCATCGAAGAGGAAGAAGAAGAAAGAAAAAACAAATGGATCGGTGAGTGTGCGTGGAAAAACAAATGAAAAGGTTTCCACATGTTCTCACTAAATAAAGTTCGGGTTCACAAAATATTCGGATAGGAAAAAGACGATGGTGGTGGAGCCCCACACGCTCTCTTCAACCTGGAATCCAAGAAACATCCCACCTCCCTCCAAAGAAATCGAGAAACGTGTAAACATGAATTATATGAAACTCATATATTTGCGGAACCGATCTGCTATTCTTGGAGCTGTCTCACATTTTCTGGGTACACGTGTCCTGCTTGTCCTTTATGATATCAGTCGGGAACCCATTAGTGCCTGTGTTGAAATTAGTTGGCACAGATTCAGCCATTTTCAAAAAGTTATGTACGATATGACCTTTGACGTTAATGAAAACTAACAATTTGGACTCGAATTTATAGCTCAAGTAGTTATTCTGTGATTTTAATTTTTAAACTTCCAATTTAAGTTTTTACTTCTCTTATTTTATTAAAGTCATTAGGCTCCTTTGTAACTAAAAAAAAAAAAACCAATAATTTGAGATTTTTTGTAAGGCTTCCCTTCCTAAGCCTCTATAAATACTGCTGCTAATCATAAATTAGGCCATCAGGGTTTGTCCAGAAGCTTTCACAATTCAGCTTCCCAGAACCATGAAATCCAAGACCAAAATTGTTTCACTGCTTTTGCTGGTGGTGATGGCAGCAGACTTTGCTTGGGGCTTGAATAAGAGGGCGATGATGGCGTTTGAAGCAGGCCAACCGACCATGGCCATCAAACCCAGCATTCAAAATAGTAACAGCTTGAACAGTGACGTTGATCCTGATATAAATAATCATCATGGCATTCCTAGGGAAGATTGGGATAAGTGGCACCATTGAGGATTGAATTCCCCGAACATCTTCAAGCTATAAATAAGACTTCGCGTATTATGTAAGTACATATAGAATTATAGATAATTAGATGGAGCTAGCTGCCATAAATAAGAGAAAATTATTGTAGAGTGGGAGCACTTGCCAGAGATTACATATGGCATATATCTCGTACGATGAACAGAGTCTAGCATATACCTCGTGCGTTCAACTTGGTAAGCGAAGAATCAATTCGATGTGTTGCTGGGCCCGGCCTGCTAAACACACCAGAATTAAAGTTGCCATGTAAGGGCCCAAGCGTGTAATCGATTCAACAATACTATGGCACTTAGGTTTTTTTAATAGGGATATTGAATTTATAGTATTATTATTTTTATAAATTAAATTTTATTAAATATTTATGTAAAAAATTAAATTAATAAATTTATAAAAATTTAGATATTAAATTATGAAACCCCAAAAATCTTACGACTCAATTTTTTTTATGAGATGTTTGTCTCATGCAATGTGCCAGATGAAACTTTTCCTCAAATGTATGCAGTGTTTGATTTATTTTTATGTAAGTTTCGGTTACTGTCAAAGCTAGAATATAAAAGATCAAATGTGTGATTTAATATGAATTTAAAGCTGGGAAGAGTCCAATAAAAAGAGTTAATTATCAAGTTGACAGTGTTTTTAACCTTTTGAGGTGCAAGCGGCTTTACCTTTAATCCCAAAAATTTACTTTTTGTTAGCAATCAGCCCCCATAGGTGCACAATCAGTTTAAACGCCTGCGAATACAATTAAGACATCCTTCTTACAAGGGGACCGCGCATGAATTCCGACACCAATATTTAATCTTCTATCTATTACTGAGTGGTTTCTGGATTTTCTATGCCAACAATGTTTACGATGTTTGACCCCTCGATATATGCAGAATGAAGAGGGGGGACCCCACCATGCGGAAAAATGAGGATACTGTCTTTGTTACAGTCAAGGTGGTGGAGCCCACACCTACTGACAAGAGAGTCAAAAAAGCGCACACAGGGGCAGTGCCCCGCATGTGCGACTGTGTTCCGAGAGAGCCCAGGCACTGTTCGCCTCAATCAAGGTCTGCACAAGACGAAGATCCTGCATTAATTGCCTCTACACTGCCTGCAAAGTGCAAATATTTAATGGATCTTGAAGAGTTTTCCGATTTTTAAATAATTTTTTTTAAAAAGAGTGAAGCGGGAAAACAAAATAAGAGCAGTGAAGAGCGAAAAACATAGCGAAGGGTTTCATAAGGAGCAGCTAATGACCAAGAAAAGACAACGTTAAGTGATTCTTACAATTTTGGTGCGTAATTATTTCACTGAGAAAGTAGGAGGAAATGAAAGTCAAAAGTTTATCAATTGCATGTGCATTGAACCAAACAAGACCGATGATTATGTTATTCACTTCTTTGTGTCATAATTTTTCTTACTTGAAAAATGTTGTATAGCTAACAACAACTACGACTCATAAGTTTGACAAATAATATGCACCATCCTATGTTGTTTTAGTTCGGCGCATGGCAAGTAAAAGCAATGCTGGTCATTTTCAACGACCACTCTTTCTCTTTTACCTAATTTTTCTACGTCATTTTCACCTCACAACAGAGATTAGAATTTTCACGAAAAGTTAAAGGTAAAATAGAAAAGCCTTTTGCATTATGTAAATTTATCAGAAAAGGGAGGAGGTTATTGGGGATGGACATTTAGTTATTAAGAGCTAGCTCGTTGTTGGAGAAGGTCATGTGATTCCATATATATCCACCTAATTAAACCTAATTGTTGGTATATTCTGAAATCGATTTTGGACATTATCAAAAGGAAAGGGGCGTGTCCAATTTTGGTCATGGAAGCAATGGATCTACTTTGAAAAATTTAGTAAGTGAGGTGGGGCCTTCTTTCAGTTACATCAAAAGACTAAGGGAGAAGGAAGATGAAGTCTTCTACTTTACATGTTGCAAACGAAAAGAATATGAACGCAGATTTGCCTATTACTTTCGTTGCAATAATACAAGAATCTCTCCAATCTTTCCCTAAAATGCAACACCTGGGAACTCAAACAGATGCGGCGGCTACACAGTAATTCACTACAATCTCTGAAATTCTAAATTTATATATTCAATTTGTTAATAAAAGAAGAATATTTTTAATCTTTTAATTTTTTAAAAAATATAATTTAATCTCTTAATTTTTTAAATATAATAAATTTAATTTAATTATAATTATAATTATAATAATTTAATTTTTTATAAATATAATTAGAATAATTTAATTTATATATAAATATAATTAAAAGAATTTAATCTCTTAGTTATCAAGTTTATTTTCTATCATGATATAATTAATCAGTGGTGATTTAAATTTTATTTTATTATAAAAATTTCAACAATCATTATCTCATGTGTAGTTATTTTTTTTTAGAAAATTTAAATTTAAATTTTATGTATCTTTATAACTCTTTTAATTAAAAAAAATTCATATAACAATTATAATATATTATGATAAAAAAAATTTAAATTTAAGCACTATTAATAAGTCATATCATATTTAAAAAAAAATTTATTGAACGAAAAATTAAATTATCACAATTATAATTATAAAAAAATTAAATTTATCACACTTAAAAATTAAAAAATTATATTACTCTTTTAAAAAAAGTGCTCATCCCCCATTTGTTAATACAAATATATATATATATATATATATATATATATATATATATATATATATATATATATATACTATCATCAAGACATTCCATTCTTATCATTAATTTATTCATAAAAAGTCTAATTTTAATTTTATTTTATAATAATAATAAATAAAATCTTATTTTATTAGATAAAGTTAATTGTATAAATTAAATAACGTCATTGAGATATATTCAAAATAAGTCTTTAAAAATAACATTTAATAAAAAAAATTCTGTTTAATAAATTTTTTAAGTGTTTTTTTATTTTCTTTTATATTTTTTGATTGGATTAAAAATTATTTAATTAATTTTTTTATTAGAGTGTTTAATATATTTCTTTACACATGTCCAATTACTATAATCGAGATTTTGTTATATTTTCTTTAATATAAATAATATTAACACTTTAAATATAATTATTTTAAATTTTATCTTTTCTTATATATCTATTCATCTATCTTAATATTTTTATATTTATCATTCTTATTTTTTATTAATTTTTTAAAATTTAACACTTATTATTATAAAAAAATTAATTATTATAATGTTAATTAATCTGACAATTTTAAAACTAATGCAATTGAGGTTAAATTTTTTTTTTTCTAGTGTGACACTTTTAATTAAACAAAATAATAAAAGAAACATCACGACGGCAAGAAAAGAAGAAAAAGTAGATGAGCCAAACATCAATAAAGATGATGTATTAAAAGCAAGAGAATGATTACTCTTTTCTTTATAGATATCTATTATTATAGTTCTGATACTCTCATATGATACCTTATTGGCTTTTTCTTTTGTTTATGGGTCCCCAATGTTGATGAAAAGAAAAGACTCAATGGATGGTATGCTCCCTCAAACTTTGTACTGGATAGAGAGTTCATTACAAATATATATATATATATATATGACGAAATTATGTTATTCCCTGTTCTGTGATTTCTTTTTTATTTAGTCACGTCGCTTTATAAAAGTGAATGTCGTGGTTAATATATATGTAATTGAATATAAAGTGAGATAGTATAATAAGAACAGCATAACAAAATCCTGTACATGTAGCTAGCTCCGTGTCGTCCCCATTTGGTTGGCTCTGTTTCGACAACTTACCATCATGCAAACCTGTTGGCTCAGGCTGAGACTTGGATACTCACTGATAGTGGGGTTGTCCATTAGAAGAGTACGTAGTCTTATATTTTCACAAAACCATGAAGGAACATTCTGATACGTGGTAATTGTTTGAACATTTTCATTATTTTTTGAGTCTGCATCTTTCAAAAGATATAACGTAAAGGACGTTTATCATTTGCGGCAAGGGCGACCTCATTTAAAGTTTGATAAAGCAAGTCCCAAAGTTTTCACCCATTCCATAGTTCAAGCCTACTGGGTTATATAATTAAAAGTATACTCCGTAAATTTCGTCACTTCGGCCCAAAGTTAGAGAATAATGCATACGTTCAAATTGTTAAGTAGTGAACCCAATAATAGTAAAGGCCAAAATTTGTCATCAATGAGGCATATTATTTATACACTATATTTTACATATTACTTATACAATTCTATACACGATACAATCTAATTTTAGTTGATCTAATCCGAACTTCAATGAGATTTATTAAGATTTTATCTATATTTATTTGCATATCACCTAGTGTGCATTGTAAAAAAAAAAGAAGTATATATTATTATCATGAAATTGGTTATAATGTTAAGGGTATAAAGTTCCTTGCAAATGTTAGGAAAGTATGGCAGTAAAATAACGTAAGCTAAAGTAATGTGAAAACTTATAATATTAAAATATGTTTATATCTTTCATCTAGTTAGACTTTGAGGAAGTTGTTAATTGCGGTTATTTCTCCCATTCCCCACACTCGAAGTAATCTGCCTTTTAAGCATGCAGTATTGTTTTTTGTATGCAGTTATTTTATTTTTGCATATTTTTATTTAAAAAATTTAAATTATAAAATTTATTAAATTTTATAAATTAAATTGTAAAAATTATTTTATTTAATAATTTATATTATAAAATATAAAAATAGTTTGAGTCTTTTCAGATGAGAACAAATTTTTTTCTTTTGTATATAGGTATAGGTCCAAAAGTCAAAAGCCTATTTCATCCTCTGCGAAAATGCGCCTTCCCTTACCAACCCTCGTACGACATTGCTTAAAACATTTCAAATAATCAATTCTACTGACAAATATAATCGGCGCACAACTTATATCATTATAATTATTACTACTTCCATTATTTTTAAGAGTAGTGTTGTTTACATATATTTTTTATAAATATTTTTATAACTTTTATTTTATAAAAAATAATTATATTTATACATACAAACAAGATGAAATTCTATATTCGTAAAAATTCGGTATTCGTAAATCTATGGCAACCATTCCTCGACGTGTCAGAACCTGTACCATAGGGTCGTTGCATTCAAAGATAGGGGCCAGGCAGCCAACCGCTAATTCCGTAAACTCATTTCATTTCACAGTATCACCGTGATCCTATCGATTGCTTCGAGGATAATTGAAGACCTGTACCAAAAAAAAAAAAAGGAATAATTGAAGACCAGTTCCTCGAGAACAGGGGATTCCGAATTCGCTGATTCTCTCTCTCTCTCTCTTATACCCTGATTTCCGTATTCCCTTGTGGTATATATTTTTTATTTTATATTTTAATTTGATACATTATTTTTTTTAATTTTGTATGTAACTCTTTTTTATTGTATACTTTTATTTTTTTAAAAGAAATTAGGCTATCCGGTGCTCAAAAGAACTCCTGAGAAATGATTATAAATCACTATTGAAAATTCAAAAATAACATGGGAAGTTAATCCGGGATTATCCTCTGCTTCAGTTCCCACCAAACCTAGTTACTTCCTTACTGTACATCACGGAAGAGTAATCAACAATTTTCTTCGCTTATTAATGCTTCTAACTTAACACTTAAAACACTTCTACAGAAACAGCTATGGCACAAGGACTGTGAAAGTGAAAGTGAGAGTGAACTGTGCTCTAACTAACGAGAACTAACTCAGCGCTCTGCTTCTCCATCAACAATGCTCCACACAACCTGCATTTTGCTAATCTATGTTCTGGGTTTACCACTTGGAAGAGCAATGCTGAATGTCACCCTTCCTGGTCAACATCCCAATCCCGAAGCTGTTGTCCAAGAAGTTCACCGGTACGTCTCTGCATGAAGTTACTCTGTTTTGAGTGCCCTTCCTCTGTTTTCATACCCACACTCTCACTCCCTGTTTCTTAAGTGTAGAATGCAAAATAGTCTCTACTTGAACATTCTTCATCTCATTGACCCTATACATTGCAATGTAGTATCTTAAACTACTCAAATTTATGAGAAAAGCGTAGATCTGGGCATTTGGGTCGTTTTCCATTTCTTCAATACATTTTTCATCCTTGGGTCGACTCATTGTAGCTGAGATTCCTCCATTTTCTTGTTGTAGAAAAGTAAATGCTTCAATTGCAAGAAGGCAAATGCTAGCATTGTCACAGAAGGACGAATCTTCATGCCTAACAGGCAACCCCATTGACGATTGCTGGAAATGCGACCCAGATTGGCCCAACAACCGCCAGAGGTTAGCTGATTGCGCAATTGGTTTCGGGCAGTACGCTAAAGGAGGCAAAGATGGGGAATTTTACATCGTCACAGATTCCTCTGACGACGATGCCGTCAACCCAAAACCTGGCACGCTGAGATACGCAGTAATTCAGACTCAGCCACTGTGGATTGTGTTCCCAAGTAACATGATGATTAAGCTGAAGCAGGAGCTTATCTTTAACAGCTACAAGACCCTTGATGGGCGCGGCGCTGATGTACACATTGTGGGGGGTGGGTGCATCACTTTGCAGTATATAAGCAATGTCATTATACACAACATTCACATTCACCATTGTCATCCCTCTGGTAAGAGTTTATTCAATTCCTTGTCATGTTGATGAAAGTTTGTTCTTCTATATAAACTTACTAACTCAAATTGCGTTCTAAAAGAGAAAGTAGAAAACTTCAATGGGGTTGAGGATAATGACACTTTGGAATCAGTAGTTTCTGTTTATACCCCTCTTCTACCCTTTTGACGATTTGTGTCACTGTTATTTTAAGTGCATGTTAGATGTTAATCTTTCAATACTCTGAAACAGAAAACTGTCCTTTTGAAGCATGGCTGGAGTCACAAAATAAGATTGTCGCTTTAATAATTCAGGTGGGGCCGGTCCCACTCCCACTCTTGTTTTACGGTGACTTTTGAGCTGATATTGGGAACTTTTCATGCACAGATGAATCCTTGATCATGGTATTGAAGATTTGCAAGTCATATGTAACATCTATAGCTATTTACTTGAAGTAACTCGCATGGACAGTTAAAATGCGGGTGTCACTTCCTCTTTAGCAACTAGTCATTAAATCTCTCGATAATATTATTTTTATAAATAAACTTTTATTAAATTTTTACAGAAAGAAATTTGAATAATTAGTTATACATCTAATGAATCTGCAAAGTCTTAATTGAGACTAAACTTTGTGTAAACCTCCTTACCCCAATAATAAAAAAAGTATGCAATCCAGATCTTATTTTATAAAGATGTAGCACTGCTAAAATGACAAAACCAGTTTAAAATATGGTGGGTTTTAGATCCAGTGAAAAGGTGGTGCAATGATACAAGCGAAAACCTGAAGAAATAAAAAACGACCGTTTTACACGGTGATTCTGGCATCCTGCTGCTAATTTCCAGTGGGTAATTGAACTATTGTACGCCAGCTTGTTCTTACAGGATAGGAGTATAAAAAACTTGAGCAATAAAAAATCTCAATCCATAGAAAAGTGAAAAGAAAAATCCTTTACATTAATCATTCTCCCGTGCCTTGTAAACAGGTAATACTAACATTCGGTCGAGCCCAGACCATTACGGGTGGCGAACGGAATCGGACGGTGATGGGATATCCATATTCGGGTCGAAGGACCTTTGGATCGACCACTGCACTCTGTCACGGTGCAAAGACGGGTTGATAGACGCGGTGATGGGGTCTACCGGCATCACA
The DNA here is from genome assembly GCA_037013595.1 of Dicorynia guianensis. Taxonomy (NCBI): domain Eukaryota; kingdom Viridiplantae; phylum Streptophyta; class Magnoliopsida; order Fabales; family Fabaceae; genus Dicorynia; species Dicorynia guianensis. Next base: position 33,480,747 of record JASUAB010000010.1, read on the forward strand.
ATCTCGAACAATTACTTCTCCCATCACAACGAGGTCATGTTGCTGGGTCACAGCGACGGTTACCTTCCCGACTCCGGCATGCAGATTACCATCGCCTTCAACCACTTCGGCGAGCAACTGGTGCAGCGGATGCCGCGTTGCAGGCGCGGATATATCCACGTGGTGAATAATGACTTCACGCAGTGGGAGATGTACGCTATCGGGGGTAGCGGTAACCCAACCATCAACAGCCAGGGGAACCGGTATACTGCGCCAACGAATCCGTTTGCGAAGGAGGTGACAAAGAGGGTGGACACGGAGGAAGGGAAATGGAAGGATTGGAATTGGAGATCGGAGGGGGACATAATGGTAAATGGAGCATTCTTCGTGGGCTCAGGGGAAGGGGTCGAGGTTACGTACGAGAAGGCCTACAGTGTGGAGCCCAAATCCGCCGATCATATCGATCTGCTTACCATGCACGCCGGAGTTCTCGGCGTTGCCAGGTATTGTTGTCTCCTTGTCTTTTTGTTTCTTTTCTTCTTTTGGTTTTGTGAGATGCGCTCTCCTCTGTCCCAAAATGGGCTTAAAGAAACACAGTCGACCCAAACGTAGTTGTGCTAGTTTGTTTTAATTCGGAATTTTGACCAGTAATTATTTTAAAAAATACTCCCAATATAAAATTTATTAAATTTCACATAAATAAGTATAAATTATTAAATTCATATTTTTTAAATAAAATTTTTATAAAAATATGATAAACTAATTATTTTTTGTAACCATAGAAATAATACGTCTCAAAAAATTTGATGTATTTTAAAAAGTCTTTATAAAAAAAAATCCTCTACATCTTGTCTACATCTTTCCTTGTAAAAATAGCCATGGTTACATATTTATAAAGTGAAAGATGAATAGTGAAATCTGAAAGTAGGGTGAAATGAATGAGCAGGGACAACAGCTTAGGGATGTGGAGCAGAGGAACCAACGATGGCGGCGGTGACATTTCAGAGTCGGGCCCTGAATACACTGACGATATGTCCCGGAGTACCAGGGTGGGGCTGCTACCGGCTCCGTTTATCTCCACTCTGGTATCCTTTCTCGTTGTGTTGTTGTATTTGTTAGCTTGTAATATACCCCTAACAGTCGTTCTATAACAAAATGAACAATCAAGCATCATAAGTGTGGTGCGGTTTCTTGTCAGTCTCCAATTCCTATGAAGATGTCCTGCTTCTAAACACTAGCCATTTGAGACTGATATATAATTCTTCTTCTCTTCCTCCTTCACCTTTTCTGCTGTCCTTTCCCTGTCGAATCAGTTTCTATTGTCACTCGATCAATTAAAGGGTTTTTAGGCGAAGCAAGAATTGATATGAAAAATGGAAACAATAATTACCAAGTGACTTTTTCTGGTAATGCGAGAAGTGATTGGCCATCAATTATTTTAATTAAATATAAATAAATTACAAAAGAATTTTAAATTTTAAAAAAAAGATTATTCTCATTCCAAAAGTTATTATACGAAAGAAGAGCGCTTAAATAAATCGTAGCCAAAGGTTCAATAAAAACTCAATATTAGAGATACTAAAATTCAAACCTCTTCCATATAATTACCCAATAATACTCAAAACCAATAACCAAGGACACTATACCCTTGGCTAGTGATTTTTACTATCTAATACTGTATCAATCTGCTTTGCGATCCTTTTGATGGGAAGACAGTATGATTGGAAAGCAAGTATACATTTCATAGCAGGCACTGCTATCTATGTAGCTGAGTCAAAATAAGTTTTCCTAAATGAGGGCAAATAAATATATTCAATTCCATCCCTCATATCCTCTAATCCTTTTTCTCTTTTTGTTTTTTAAAATTTCTTTTAACTAAAGTTCTTTTTTATGTAATTTAATCTTTAACATTTAATATATTTTTCATTTCTTTCTTGTCATGTCATTTCTCACTGTTTTTTTTGAAAACATGAGCCAAACGTATTTCTAAGTGCGTGAGTGTATAATTTTTGTTGTTCTTTAACTTATGATATGTTTAATAAAGAGATATTGCTTTCTTTTCCTTTAGACCAACTCTTTAGCCAATAGTGGCCATGATTTTGAAATTTTATATTCGCGCACAGCATATACTGATTTTAACTTTTCATATCTAAATGAATAACAAAAACAAATAAAATTCTCCAACAAAAATGGAACAAACAATATGGTATTCCTTTGATGTGAATGTTCAAGTTGTCACTTGCCAGTAGTGCTAAGTGTGCTTACTTGAACAGTTTGCAGTGTAACTCTTTCAAACTGAAAAATAAAGACTAATAACTTATTGTCTCAAAACCAGCTGATATATTAAGTGACCGAGTAATGCTGGAGGCCACTATCAAATCTGCAACAGCAGCCTTAGCTTTATTTTAACACAATGTATATATTGAAAAACTCAGGTGCTGCTCTTATTTCATATTTAATTTGATCAGTTTACAGAAAATAATTAAAGCACTTAACTTAAAATTCCTGCATATTGAGGTTTAGCATGTTAGACATAATGAGTAGCTATAATCCCCAATTCTTTGAGGTTAACTTATATTTTACTAGTTACACACATACATTTTCAGCTTCTATTTCGGAAAGCTTCCCTTCTGACAACAATCAAGCTTGAAATATAACTCAAGTTCATTAATATCTTAACCAGAAATTCTATTCCCCTGTTTGCAATTTAGAATTGCTCACAGCTGCCTTGTGAGCAGTTGATTTAGATCTTACAGATGAAGATTTTGTAGGAGTAAAGATGTGGGAACTGAGGGATTGATGTCGTAAAAGCTTCAATTTTTTGAAAGATTTATGGCATGTTCGGCTGGACTTTTTCCTCTCTGATTTGAGTTAATATATTCAAATCAGAGTTTAACAATCACACACATCCAAGTCATCGTTATAGACTTCTTGTAAGTGATTGAAATTGGAAAATTAATTGACTAAGGGGGTATATAAAGTCTATGATTAGTTCAACAAAATTCTTAGAAACAACACGTTGAATGGAAAGTCTGATTAATTCATGTCCCATAGGGAACCTGAATAATCCCATGCATCACAGTCCTGTTCTTGTTCTGTCTCTGTGTAATCATTCTGCAATTCTGCTATCCAATCTGATATCCGGGTTTCATATGGTGACCTTCTCAATTCCCAGTCTGACAATGGAAGAGCGTCAAAGGAGCTGCTATCTTTAGACCCCGAGTCACTTTCTTGACACTCAAGTTTCTCATGGTTGAAATGACGGGAAACCATATCGAGATTGCTATCTTGATAGAAGACATCTTGTGCAGAGTTTTCTAATTTCTCTTGGAACGGACCTGAGCATGAAACTAGCTTGTCTAAGTGGAGGCAAATAACGAGGGACTTTTTAGTTTTACAAGAAAACATGCTCATACAAAACGAACATCACTTTGCACCTTCTTGTTGAACTTGTACTCTTTTTCTTAAATGAGTTTTCCAGTAGTTCTTGATTTGATTGTCAGTCCTTCCAGGTAGACTACGTGCAATCCTTGACCACCTAAATATAGCAGCAGAAAATACAAATTTGACAAGTTTAGCTTATAAACAAAACCATTGTCACTTTTTCAGCCTCACTGACAATATTTCAGTGACCAATTAGAAGCTCAGCTACAAATTAGGGGAAGGGAAAACCTTACTTGTTACCCCATTGCTGCTGAAGCCGAGCAATAAGCTGCTCTTCTTCAATACTGAAAGGACCACGCTTGAGATTTGGACGAAGATAGTTCAGCCACCTTAACCTGCAACTTTTACCACTCCTCCTAAGGCCTGCAAGAAATGATGCGTTACATGATTTTACAATTCTCACAAATAAAAATTTTTAAAATATTAAATTTATTAAATCTCATGAATTGAATTATAAAACTTAATAAATCAATGACTGCAACCATCTTTTGTAAGAGTTTCATAGCCTGGGACTACATTTTTCCATTTTTTACTGCTGATTATTCTAGCTCATGATACATACCAGCCACCTTGGCAAGAGAATCCCATCTTCGTTCCCCAAGACGAGCAACGAAGCTGGTGAGTTGCTCATCTTCCTCTTGGAGCCAAGGTCCTTTACGCAAATTATGTTGTTGTTTCCCTTGCATGGCTGCTTCGTATTGATATTGAAGTTGATGTTGATGTAGATAGGCCTTTATAATGTGTATATATGTTGCCACGTACCAGTAGGGGCTTAAATAAGGGCACATATATACACATACAAAGGGAAGAAGGAAGGAGGTGGCAAATTACAAAAGAAAAGTAGGAAAAGCAAAAAAGAAAGTGACTTATGTAGATAACACTACTTAATGTGTATGTGGGAACTCCACCAACTATTGCTTAACAAAACAACTGATTAGGTCATTAATTCCTCTCAAAATTAGATGTCCTTTTACGACCAGTTTTGGCATCTCCAATTCTGGCCCTTTATGCCAATTAAGGTTGTCTTTCGCTTCTTATTCAAACAAGTCACATCTCACAACTACTATTAGTTATGCTGTTTATATGGAGATATATATATATATATATATATATATATATCTTTTGTCATTGGCTAGTGAGCAAAATGCACAGGATATTGATGTTTATTTTGAAAAGAGAAAAGAATAGCAAAGGACACAGTGGAATAATTTATAAATTAGTTGCAAGGTTGAAGAGCTAAAGTTAAAGGATAGGGATAGGGTTTTGGAAGGTAGTAGAGAAAACCAACACTTGTACCTCTATCAAGATTTTTCATATCTTTTTCTTTAGATACATTGGAAACCCTCTTGTTAGCCCTCTCATGTTTTGGGAAAGCAAGTCCCACAAAGGAGTTATCACTTGATGTTCACAAAGATGACATACTATATTAGATTTATTAAATTTTATAATTCAATTTAGATCCCAATCAATTTTATAATTTAGATACTTTTACATTAAATTTTTATAAATTTTAGTCTATAAAAACAGAGAAAGCACTCATTTTTTACTTGCTCAGCGTAGTTACGGTACATGAATCGGAATACGAAACGTTCCATTTAACAGAGTTTTTTAAAATTGCTTTTCATGAATTTCTATCGTACCTGAGCCTATCTAGTTCCTATGTGTAGCACTATTGGTTCTTTCAATGGTAAAAATGGAAGGATAGGAAAAACGACAATACAACTTGTATGAATAAAGTTTGCAAAAGAAGTGATTCAGTCCGAGATATTTAAAAATCTTTTACCTATAGTGTAATGTATAAGAATTCAAGTTATTTCCTTTTGACGATATTGAAATGTACTTTCAATTACTTAGTTCAGTTCCTCAATCAAAAACTCGATGAAATTTTGTGATTGCAATTAGTAAGGCAAGTTTACATCAATCTGATGGGTATTTATGGTAAAAAAAATCCATCAAAGTTGTGAAATGGTGCAAAATTATGATACCCAAATAAGAATTCAATCCAAAGAAGTCACCCAGAAAAAACCTACTCTCTCAGTATAAAATTCAATTAGAGACCCATCGCTAGTTGATAAATTATTGACAAAAATGCATGCATGTCATTATATAAGTGGAGAGAGTATGTGGTCCTACAGTACTGAAATTTTTTTCAGAGTCTAACACAGAAGTGCACTAGGTCATTGGCAACATAGACATCTTATAAAAATGAAAGGAAATTGTTGGATTTTTAGTAACTCCATACCTCTTCCACGAGATGTGGCAAGGAAAAAATAAGACTAACTCGGTTTCACACTAATGTATATAATATCCAACACAAGTAACTTGGTTTGCAGACTTGAAAATGGGACAAGCAAGATTAACAACAAAATAGGGTAGATGTACAGTGACTCGGCTTGCCTAGGCTTCTACTCCCTCTCATCCTCAAATTACAGCTGATTCATATCTTCACGAACAATTAACGAGAGGACAAGACCATTAACGATCTATGAATGATTTATTCATAAGATTGACAGCATCATCCATGAACTGCAAGCGAACAAACAACCACATTAATCATGTCCACCGAGTATTTAGAATTTCATGTCCTAGCTCGAATTATCACCTCCAACAATTAAAGATAAACAGAAAAAATTACAAATTATAGACCAGTAATAAAAAGAACGATGAAAGCAAAATAAATACATTGAAACAGACACAGTTATGATATACAAGATTAGATTTGGTTTATGTATTTTTGGTTCCGCTAAGGTCACCAAAAGTACCACAGATGCAGATAAACCAATTCTATGCATTCAAGGGAAAGAACTTGCAGGAACTAGGAAGCATTTGTTACAGAAAAGCATGGGTCTATCTGCAAAGTATCTGAAGTCGTCTGAAGAAAGCAATAACTAGTAGCAACATTGCTTTATACCTGATACTATGCAAGTTCATACACAAAAAGATAGGACAAGAAATCAGGATTTAGGACGCAATATATTGGTTGACCTAAACATATATGATCCTGCTTTCAACTCCATAATTCACCAATATCAAATGTAAAGAAGTCATCAAATTAAAATTATAGAGTAAGATTTTTTCCTTGCACGAAAGATATACCTTCCCAAGCAACTTAAGCTCTCGTCCAACTGGTTCCAAAAACTTTAGGTCAACAATAATAGGCCAGACCTGTCCCAAATAGAAAATAAAAAAATGTCAAACAGCAGAGTTTAGTAAAATCATAATCTTCCAAATGAACACCACTCCCCAAAGAATTAGATAAACATCAGAGAAGAAAAGAAAACATAACCCACGACGGGGAAAACATGGGTTACCACATTAAGATTTCACAGCTGTGTGTTGAGAATTGGTTATATTGAAAAAATGAAAGAAAAGCAATCAGGTTCAAAAGACATTTTTGAAACTGAAGATAAACTATTATAGGTCCTTCATACCTTTCCTAATCCTACCATTCAATTTCTAATGGATGAACCTTTAAGAGACAAGGATTTACAAGACCAACCAATGCAGTAGAAATGTGGATACTGAGAAAGATGCGTACCGTCAAGTAAGGGATAAAGAGAATTATGAAATAAGATTTGGTGCAATCATTTAAGATGGTTCAGCTACGCATAACACAAATTAAATATTTCCAGTTCAACAGAATGAACCGATGTCCTAACAAAATCGAAGACACGTAGACAACATAGAAGACCAAGACTGATAATGGTAGAAGTGAGCAAAATTGCAAAATATGGCCACAACAAGAATAAAGAGCAAGGATTATACAGCTTTTGAGAGAATAACATGGTAAATCTAAATTTCCACAGCACATTCCAAATAACCTGGCTCCATGCTTTCTTTTTTTGATGATGTTAAAATTGTCATTGTAGCTCTAAATCAGTGCCCTTCTAAGCATTTTTTTTTATAAAATCTTCTCCGTCACAAAAAACACGAGCAATAAGAGAAAAGGATATGTGGAATCACAAACATACACACATTGGATTTTCCTGATTTATAGAAGGCCAATAAGTCCAAAAACATGAGTTCACAAATCATAAATATGAGACTAAGTTGATTATATTATATAACTTAACGGTAAGGATTTTGCTGCCCAAGAGTCGCTGGCATGGCCCTCAATGTACAATACTATATTAGTAAGATCAGTCATAGCTTCAATGTTATGTTCTAGAAACCAAATCAAGAGAACGATATAATCACCACAAGAAGCAGCCCACTGGCACACTAACATTTGTTGTCAGAACCAGAAAGCACAATGCAAAGTGATGGTAGTCTACAACGCAAAATCAGAGGTTCCAATCAAATTAACAACCAATTTCCTACTTAGTTGAAAAGAAGAGAACCACGTAAGTTTCATAAACTTACATCAACTTTACAACTACGCATAATTAAGCAAAGCCCAGAGCACCGTTTGATCATATAATAACCCAATAAACCATGAAAACCAATCCATTCAGTTTTCTCTCAAGTTTCCTTCTTTCAGGAAAAATTATTTTTTTGAAAAAAAAAAAGAAAAACGAAACCATTTTTCGAAGAACAGGGGAAGGCACCTTGACACCAAGTAGTTTGACCGGCTGTATCTGCCCTGGTACGATACAGTCAGGACCCGCCGCTTCCACTATGGCTTCTTCAGCCAACCCATAACCGATAGGGTTAGGGTGCTGCAAAATCCCACCAGAAAAAATGGTCAATTAGCCAAGCGGTAAAGGGTGCAAGCAATTCGCGGATAATCTCCAGAAAATTAGGGCGAAAGAGGGAAAAAGATAGAAGACCTTCATAACAGAGAGGGCGTAATCGGAATAAGGGGATTGGGAAATGCGGAGAATTGGGGGTTGATAAATTTTGGGTATGGGCTTGCCAGTAGATGCTCTCCAGGGCGCATCCTGTTGAAGCGAAGCACTTCCTCCCTTTTTCGACATTTATGATCAGATGTCTCTCTCGTCTCGTCTGTGGCCTCTTCTCACCTGCTCTTTGACTCTAACACGCTTAAATCCAAGGATACTGCGAGCAATTTCCGATTAGAATTGGCTATAGAGCTTCAGTTTTTGCGAACTAGCGCCGCCGACTTCACATTTCCAGAGTCAGATGACATTTTCTTGGACACAAAAAATATTTGTTTTTCCATTTTTTTTCTTTTTTAGACATTTTAAAACGCAATATTTCATTGGATAGAAATCTAGGAAAAACTCAAAGTTATTTAGAAAATATTCATAGATATTGCATGTCATTAATTTTTAAATTTATTTTTTATTTAATATTAATTTTTTTTAAATTTTAATAAAAATATATTTTAAATCTTAAATATAAAAATTTCAACTCTAAACTTAATATTAAACTTTAAATTTTAAATTTTAAACTATTATATCTTAAATTCTAAATATTAAAATCTTAATATCTTAAATTTTTAAAATTTAAAATCTAAAATTATACATACAAATATATTAAAAATTTAAATATAACAATATATTATTTCTAAATTTAAAAATCATCAATTCTTATATTCAAAAATTTTAAATTTTAAAATTATAAAAAATTTAACCCTAAACATGAAATGACTTTAAAACTTAATCTTAAACACTAAAATTTAAAATTTAAAATTTTAAAAATTTTAAAAATTTAAAAATTTTAAATTTTAATCAAATTTTTAAACATAAAATTTAAAATTATAAAATCTAAAATTATAAATTTTAATTTTAGAGTTTGTTATATTAAATTTAAAATTTAAAATTTTTTGATTTAGAGTTTATATTAAATATTATATCATGTTTAAAGTTATAAAAATTAATATTTTAATATTTTAATATTTAATAATATATTATATATTAGATTTAAAATTTAAAAATTTATTATTTAAAATTTAATATTTTATAAACTTTAAAATTAAATAGTCAATTTATATTTAAAAAATTTTTAAGATATTTTACCTTAAAGATTGGACTATACGAGATGTTTTAACTAATTTTCCCGAAGTCCTCCTAATCGCAACGCCGCACTAATTCCCAGATGTATCGGACTTATCGTTACTCCAATAATTAATTTAACCAGTATCTCAACTTTTCAGATCCTTCCACATCAATATAGGCCAATCCAACGGACAAACATTGAAAATACACTAGAACTGTTACAAAATGTGATGAGAAAGAAAAACCGTATCAGGCTTTGTTCAACTAATAAATAATAAAATTTAGGTTTTCTGATTTTTTTATTAATTTTAGTACTTTTTATTTTTTAAATTCAATAAATAAAATTTATTTTTTATTATTTTTTTCAATTAATTTTGTTCCTTCTTCGCTTAATTTTTTTCTTTCTTCACTTCCCCACTCTTAAAATCCGCTGACAATCAATGTGGGTTTGCCCAGTGGATATTCAGCACAACCTTTTTTTATGAACCACTAGTTTTAGTTGTTTGACCTAAAAAATCCCATTCCAATACAAACGCTAAGCTCCGAATCTCGTTATCAGATGGATGATAAAAAGAAAAATGAAATTTTCCATATTTTTCTTTGTAAGGGAACAAAAATACAAAGAAGGTAATTCACAAAACATTCTTAATCTGCAGAATTGCTAACAACTTCCAATACACTTAAATTACATTTATCACTGAATTGAAGATAGAAGAGTAAAATTTAAGTTAAAAGAAAAAAAGCCAATAAAAAATGGCAACAAAATTGGGAGGAGCGCATTCATCATCCTTCATCTACTCAATCACTCCCAGTCGTGGCGACTAAACTGTAACCATATCCTGCCCCCCCTCTCTCTGCCGCATCTGCCAGTCTTTTCCAATTCAATTCCCGCTGCTCTTCCACCTGTTTCGCCTTAGCCCCTTTCTCTGCATACTGCCTCTGGCACTCTTCAAACAATTCAGCGTCCATTTCCACAAACATTTTCCGTACATTAGCAGTGAGCCCATGAACTGCCTGGTTCCAATGACTCTGGAGATTTTTCTCCAGCGCTTCAAATATTATTGGCAATACCACAGTCCGGTTTTGCGCAATTAAGCTCACAATGTGCTCATTATTCCACAAGAAAAGAGCTCGTTCTGCAACCTGCATCACAGATATGCCTAAGCAAAGACTTCCAAAGAAGGCTATATATATATATATATATATATATATATATATATATATATATATATATAAGGCAGTTCTAATTGATCAGGATTCAAAATCTAATTTAATTACGTCACTTGAGGAAAAAAAATCTTTCATAGATATGTCACAGAAATAATTTCCGAGTATCAATCCTCATCTGTGGAAAGCTCCTATATACAATGACCAAAGGCCTAGTTGGTAGAGGTGACACTGGGAAGGAGTTACATGAAAATCACCTTGAAAATCTTTAAGCAGGGATAACCATATCACTCACTTTGCACACTATGCTCATTTCCACACTGGCTAAACTTGTAATACAGCCTTGTTAACCTGTTGAGCTTTCCTCGTCTAAAATGAGCTTAAGCTCCTGAATACCATTAATGACTAAGACTACAACTTGGGGAAACTGAAGATAAAACAGACAGAATGAACCTTTTAAAATCCTGAAACAAATAGAATCGTCTCACTCCTCCTTCCCCATTTTCGTTTATGCAAAGCATCACTAACTTTCTGTTTGAGAAGGAAATAATAGCATTGAACATTGAAGGACAACATATATACACAACACTTCAAAATTTTAATACTAACCACCTCAGGCTCTCCACTACCTCCATTAACTGCTTCCTACATACCATACACTTTAATGAAAAAAGGAAAAATTATTTTGATCTGAGTGGGGAACTATATAAGGTCCATGCCAAATTACTCTTCAGACAATCATACAAACTTCAAAATTTTGCTAGAACCTCGTTATCAAGAACTTTCCTAAAAGGCAATAAATGTCAAACCTAAGGACAAACTTCCAGAATAATTTCTGGAGACAAGATATGGCGCCAAAAGCTTTTAGACAGCAAGACAGAGAAAAGTAGGGTAAAAGTATGTATCTGCAAATGAAAACATTCACACAGATACTGCACCTCAATGATCACCTAAGAAGGTAATGCAACGATGGTTTAAGCAAGAGATTGAGGTAATGAATACTGTTAAGGAATTTCAACAAAAACCTATAGAAATATTAGGTTCAAAAGGATAATTAAACAAAAAAATCAATTATGCATTTATTGTTATAAGCAACCAAGACACAACAATTTTAACACAACAGTCTCACAAATTTATCATAGTTGGCAAAACCTTACTGAGTTAGTATTGCTCTTTTTGAGAAAAAAATGTCAAAAACTTAGATATGGTGGTTTGAGCATATACAAAGAAGATTGTAAGAGGCTTCGATGAAAAAAATTGATCAAATGATTTTTGGTTCAATAAAAAGAAACAGAAAAAGACCAAAAAAGACATTTGAAAAAGTTATTAAAAGACATATTTGATTAAATAGTATTTCCAAAAACTTGGTTTCAAATAGAACTCTATGCCATTATTTAATTCATGTAGCTGACCCCACCTAATAGAAGGAGGCTCTATTTGTTGTTATTGTTGGCAGAACCTTATTGATAACTAGGATAATGCAGGAATAAATAAGTAAATATGCAGTCCTTTGAAGTCTCAAAACATCAACCAATAAAATGTTTCAGCAGGTAACCACATGCAATCTCAAAGAAATAATTGTAAGGCCAGGGGAAGTACAGACAAGTTAAAACTACTGGGAACAATACTGAAAGTGTTAAAATATTAATCAGTAACTTCATACCAATGATTCTCCATATATAGCAAGCATTCAACATTTAAAAAAAATGCAAAATGCGAAACATGAGTGGGTAATACAGTCAATAGGATTGCCAGGTGGGAGATCTACTTCTAACAAGACCCAGCTACCAAGTATTGACACAGCAGGCATTGCTGCAGAGTTATCATTGGTCAGACACATAGACAAATCGAATGGGTGATACTCATTTGCCAATATACAATCCACCCACGAATATAATGAAGAATGGAACCACAAACATATTTGTTTTTGTCCTATTTTGTAAAATTGACATTTAAAATGTGAGAGGGACAAAAATCAGATAACCCTCATGTGATTTGACCTATATTTCCTTTACCACCCTATAATCTGAATAGTGTCACTCTAACCCCCTTCCTCCCTTAAAAAAAAAAAAAAAAACTCCATTCATCATCATAGTAGAATAGGCATGTGGATCCTAGGTGAGCATGACAATTTTTTTAAAGAAAAAATGAGATTGTTCAATTTAATTTTTCTCCCAAATTCAGTTCCATGCCTTTCTCTGTAGGATCACAGTGTGAGCCAATGGTATGGAGCAGATACTTCATGCCAAAATGCTAAAATAAAAAAGGACCGTATCCAGGTTCAAGGGCACCCTTCAAATGATCTGTCTTGATTGGACAGTGACCGTATAGCAATTCTTTATTCTTTCCAAATTTAGATCAAAAAGTAATTTAAATTTTCCACACATGTACTCCAATGATGCTAAAACATTTCCCATTAGAACTGCATGTCCACTCTCCTTGGTGCATCTCCTAGTAAGTCAAAACATTCTTCAAGGATTTTTCAATAAATCTCACTTTAGGTACTCATGTGCTAATTCATCTCTAACTTCTCCATAAACTAGTTCTCATATTACTAGATCTAATGCAATCACAGACCCCATACCTAGATCAATCACCTATTCAATTCCAACTTTACTGCCATTTTGAAATATCATTACATGCACCTCACAATAAGTCAAGCCACAAACTTCCTATTAAGATGATTGAAAAGACAAAACAATTACAATCCCAAACCCAAGCCATTTAACCATAAAATCTATTTTTTTAAGCTAAGATTTTATACTATCTAAAAGATATGAACGGTGCTTAAAAAAGTATAAACAATGCGCTATGTGAACATTTCTGTGTGTGTAACACCCAAAAGCAATTAAGTCAAACAGAACATACTGTATCTTTCCTTGTAATTAGATAATATTCTATGATAAAAGCTTTTGGTTTTTCCTATCAAACAGAACATCATTAATAGAGGCATTAAATAAAAAGAGGGAGAAGAAGAAAGATATATAGGAGATTTCAGTGTTATCAATGGCGGCTGCCATGACCTTTATTGCGAAATAGTAGGGTAGCCCAGGCATGAAGCATCACAACTTCATTTTGGGCATTGCACCGATACCCATATCAGATACGAAATTCACATGAGTCACATGGAAGTTCCATTACAAAATTGATGTATCAATATACCCGTTCCCATATCAAATATGTATCCATACCCATGCAGCCTAGTGGCCTAGAGTATATCAGCCTCAAAACCTCCATGTGACTGCCATCGTCTATGGCAGGAATCTGTGTGAACATGGTAGATATTTGGACATTGCACGCCATTTTTTTCCTCAAACCAACCAATGGGCTTCTGATTTTAAGCGACAAAAGCATCATGCAGCATTAGCTACAAGAAAATAACACCAGAAACCCCCATCTCCCCTAAAAACCATACAAACTCACTCTGCAAACTGACACACGATCCCACATATCTTGGGTTTAACAAAGGCATCTTTGTTGACTCTTTTCTTTCTTGAGACTTAATACAGAACCTCTTGAAATCATGTCTGAGGCACTTATCATCCAACTTCAAACCCAGTTCTTTAGTCCTTCTACATGATGTCTCTTTAAGCACCCAGAAGACCTTTTGTTTTTCTATTTTTGGGATATGTTTCAGTTTCCATAATGATTTTGCATGAGATAAGATATATCTTCCTCAAATTTACTTTTTTGCCCTATTTCATTTTCAATCTGTTTATATTTGCTGCATTGCTTTGCTCCATCAGCCACCACAACATCCGCCCTACTTCTATCAATTCTAGTTGCCTTTCACCATTGACAGCACTCGAAAGTTTACAACACCGAGAGAATGTTTTGAATTACCGTCTAGTTTGGGGCTTAAAGAGGCAGCAGGAAAGAGAGAATGCAATTAAAGTTCATTAATTAGGTATGAAGCTTACATTGCACAAATTATTATATACCAAATGTAAGACAACCGCATTCAATTCTAATATAAAAAGATGACCAATATAAATAGACCTAGAAAATTAAATCCCAGAGGTCTTTTTTGAAGATTATCACTTTCCCATGAAGCAAAATCGAATATAAAGAAGAAGTTCAACTAGCAGCATTGCAAATGTGAATAAATTCATAATAGGATATCAATCTCCATCATCATTAAAGGTACAATTTTTCACAAACCTGAAAGTGAGGACTATTGAGGCAGCGGGCAATCTGTCTAAACAGGGGAACCATGCATCGCTGGAATTCTACAGCTTGTGTTGCCTCAAGCACTTCCTCCAGTTCTCCAAGAAAGAGAACTTCCTTCTGGCAATTGGTTACAGGCCAGTACTTTAACAAACCCCTAATAACTGTATCTGCCAGCTTGTAATCCTTCTCAACAAACTGAGTGATGCAGAATGACAACTGCTGATGATACATCGAAAATGGCTTAGGTTTATGTAGCGGTATAAGTGCCCGTACAAGAAACAACTTGTGCTCCTCTTTCATGGGCAGTGCAAACCCATTGATTATACTCCCAAGAATCTCCAGAAGCTCGCCAATACCACTATACCTCTCAGTCTCATATATAAACCGATAAAAAATGTTATTAATCGCCTTCCTAATAAATGGCCGGTGAACCATGAATTTTCCATATATGCGATGCAGGATGGTTTTCAAAAACTCTCGCTCTCGAGGATCCTCGGAGTCAAACAAATCAAGTAACTTCAAAACGAAAGAATGATCAATGTACCGCTTGGCAACCTTGGTATCAGTATCGGATGAAACCACATATCTCAGAAGCAGCTCATACACAAGCTGCAAATGGGGCCATGATGGTTCCAGACAAGGTTCCTCTTCCTCTGGATCGGTAGTCTCTTGTCCAGTGTTTTCATGGGAAGCTGGAGGCAAGCATCGGAATATATTTACTGATATCATTCTTATCATTTCTTCCTGGCAATTTTCCGTAATCTTTCCGGAGCCGGATTGTATAAATTCAACCAACTCCATTAGTGCCTGCCGCTTGATTTCCTTCTCTCGAGCAGACTTCATGGTGTCCGAGAAATCCAAAACGTGGCAGCAAACTTGCAACTTCCGAAGGAACAAGTGCTGTCTTTCCGAAACGGGTACATCCCGGAACATGGGGAGGGGTTCAATGGGACCCGAAGGCGGAGTTAGTGACATGCTAGCAGAGCCGCCCGATGCGGCTGGGCCGCCCCGAGAGGCAAGGTTGACGACCACATTGCCGGAGCCGGACCCCGAATTGGTGTTCCCAGCGGCTCCGTACCCGTAGAGCGATGGATCATTAGGGTCGGACTTGGAGGGCTTCTTGTTCCCCACTTTAATAATTTTCTTAAACATTTCTTAAATGCAACAAACCCTAACCCTAAGCTGTGGAGCTGAGAAATGAATTCAGAAGTAGCTCATGATCGGATTCTGAAAGAGTAGGGGGATAACATCAAATCACATGGACAGCTAGTCCAAGAATGTTCCTAATCCATAAGTCCTTTTCCCTCCCCAATTTTCGCATCAGAGCTCAACGGCGCACGGATCTGAGAGGGGGAGGGGGCAGAAAAGAATAGTATGTTGGCTATTGCAAAGTGCTCTCAAAACTGAAAATTTATGGATCAAGGTGGCGAATCATCGTAGTCAGATCACCGGAATGCCGGCCAGTTGATCGGTCGGAGAACCGTTCCGGCGATCAACCGTTGAGATAGAGGGTATGGCAGATACACAGAGACGAGGGGATAGAGGGAGAGATAAAAAGAAAGAGAGAGGAAAGATAGAGGATAATTAAGGAAGAGAGAGAGGGGGGGGGCGGTAAAACATGAAAATGGCTAACAGAACATAATCGCATTTTTTTGGGTGTTTTTGGCTTTTAACATAATCGCGTTTAGAAACAGTCATCTTGAGTAGCTTTGATGGAATTTGATCTCGCATAATCGCTTTTTTTAATATTTTAAGCTGATTGCGCTGTTTCTTTTTTCTTTTTTTTTATCGCTTGCTCTTATCTTACTTGACTTTTTACGCTGCAAAAAATAGCTGCAATTGGTCAAATCCGTATTCTTTTTTAGAAAAGGAAATTGATGAAGTGAGCTGAACGAAGGCAAAACCAAACCACAAGACTCAACCAAAAAAACAACCCAAACCACAGGAGTAGAGTAGAGTGAAGCTGGTGTCTTGTATACGTGGCTTATAAATGAAGGATGAGGCAAGAGAGGGTCCTACGTGGCAAGTGAATGTTTATGTTTTTTGATTAAAAAACCAGACTCAAGATAATATTGTGCTTAACGATACTCTATCATTAATTTTAATGATAAAAGTGAGTATGGGTTTTTTAATGAAAAGTGAGTATGAGTCTTTTAAATATTTATATCATTTTGTTTATTAAATGATATTTTTATATTTTATATACATATTTTAATCATCTTATTTAAAATTAACTCTACTCATAACTAATTTCAACATATTATTATTATCAATTAGTTTATATTATCAATTAGTATATGTTTAGATCAAGCACTAGACCAAACTAACGATGGATAAAAAAAAATATTGGTAGAAGACGTTTTATATAGATAATAATTGTGAGGGTAAAAGTTTACATGAATTCTAAGTGTAATTATTAATATGAGAAAATATGGAATTGATTAGGTAAAGAATTTATGAAAAATGTATTTCTAAAAATTTATTTTCATAATATTATTATATAAAATAACTAAAAATTTCTCTTCTTATTTCTAACAATTCTTTTATAATAGATAGTTATTATATTTATAAAAATTATTTATAAGAATAAAGATATTGAACAATATATATTTGTGAAGCGAAGAAAATATTATATATGTATTTTATATAAAATATGTACAAAAATGATATATTAAATTTTAATGTTAAAAATAAAATCTACATCACTTTTACGTATAGCTTATAACATTTCTCGTTGAGTACGAACAATAGTCTAAGTAAGAAACTTGCTCTACGACAACTGTTAAACATCAATAAATGACGGACTACCCAAACGATGACAATGGTCGAGACTGTTGCGCAATTGTGGGGTTGGCCGCAATTAATTCTGTGTCAGAAGCTTAAAAAAATAATATGAATGATCTCGGTTGCTAAAAAATGATTTCACTAATGTTCCGTTACTATATATTAGTTATATGATATTAAAGATGAGAAAGTAATTAATCACCAAAAAAGATGAGAAAGTAATTAAAACGCAAAATGACATTTATTGTCATTTTTTTTATTTTTCAATTACAAATTTGAAGTTGAGATTAAACATCTTGTTACTCTTTTTAATAAAAAATAGAAAATAATTACACGCGTTTAGTTAGTATAGTTATTGGACATAATCAAAGTCCAAATGATGATGAAATGCTGATTAGCAGAGTCAATAACAAAGAGTATTCTTGTTTTTACATATTTTTACTCATAATTTTTATTCATAAATTTTATTTTTTATTTAATTATTTTTTTTAACATTCATCATTTAAATTATATTATAGATGTAACTGAAATATAGATATTTTCTGTATGGATAGAACATTTCTGATAATAAAAGATTTAGTCAAAGCCCCTCACTCAATTGGAGAAGTGACATTAGGGACCAAGTCAAATATGGTTGATTGAATTGTGGTTTTAATTTGTTGGACTGGATATTTCACAGGACACCTTATCATTCTATAATTATATGATGCTATGGGATAAGATTAACTTTGTTTGATACTGCTGAACTGAACTTTCCAAATCAAAATAATGCCATGTCAATATCAACTTTTATTTTGTTTCTAACATTTTTTTTTCCTTGAAACAAATCCCAATAACTGTAGGTTTAAATTTCATTCAATTCAATTATGTTGTTGTATAAAGTTTCTGACTGACGCTAGCCATATATCATTTGACCTTAAAAAGGGTGCAGGAGGGGTGAAAAAATAAAACCTTTTTAAAGACTAGATTGTTGTTATTAAAAAAATAAGAATGGCATCGATGCAAAACTTGAGGGATTAAATATAAATTAATTTAAAATAGTGACTAGATAATGGATTTGTATTAAAATTGGGCTAATAAGATGTACTTTTTTTAGCCTATATATATCTGGTTTGAATATGCAGGTGAGAATCGCCTTGTTGAAGTGATTATCAATATGAAATACATATATGGATTAACTTGCTGCGAATTTATCATGTTCTTCTTATTTTTCTCTTGGCGATATGCATGTTCGGATTTATCTTGTTATTTAAATATTCTCTTATTTTGTGATGTCTGAAAAGGTAGGGAGAAGACGCAAATGTATGTTCCCTCTAACGTCAAAGGTTGCTGCCGGAGGTCATGGTCGGTTTGACTTTTTCTCAATTGAAACCGATAGAAATGCAGGACTTGAGGTGTGCGCAATTTGGCCCCCACTGCAACATGAAAAAAAAAAAAAAGAATTTTATTTTTTTTAGTCTCATTTTTTTAATATTCTAATAAAAATATATAGGGGATAACGCAAATGAAAGAAAATAATTATTTTTTACAATTACAAAAAATAACGTGAAAGAAAAAAATTTAAGTTTGGGAGTTCTAAATACAAAGGAGCGCGCAAGTCAAGGTCACGGGACAATTAATGATCAATTGTTGATGCGCTTTTCAGTTTGGCTCCCTCTATGATATGTGCAACTAATTACATATATATAAGAATAAGTATTTTTATTTTTACATAATTATTATTTAATAAAATTTATAATATTAAATTTATTAAATTCTAAAAATTAAATTATAAAATTTAACTATAAAGCTTATATTTAATGATGTATACATTAGATAAAAATAAAATGTGAGAATAAATTTTCTATACAAGAATAAGAAACTAGAAAGTGAATTATTTTTTATGTTGAAGGTTTTGAATAATTTACAAAACATAAAAGGTTAAATTTCTGTGCCCTCGTACTAAAATCATGCTATAATGTCACATTTATACAAGAGGATATTTTTAGGAATATTTTCTGGGGAGTTCTCGTCTCCGCCGATGGATGAGGCCTATAAATAGATGGGCTGGAATCTGTGTAATTTATATTATCTAAGCTTAAGTTGGGCCATGTCTGAAATGTATAAGTCTGGGCTACTGTTTGCTTTTATCCCAGCAAACACACCGAAGTCAAGCCCAAGAGTTTAGAAAAATGAAACTTCTACGTGTATTATAATTATACAAATAATTTATTTATAATTTATTTGAGATAATTATATTATTTTTATAAATTAAATTTTATTAAATATTTATTTAAAAAATTTAAATAATTAATTTTGTTTAATTTTAATAGTTAAATCAGTAAGATTTAATAAATTTTATAATAAAATATTATTTATGATAATTTAATAACCTATTTTTTAAAATATATTACAAAAAAACTACTTACAGCTAATTTACTAAAAAAAAAAGTGATCCAACAGTGCCTTTTCATGAAATTCCGCTAATACTATACCATAAAGCTTCTGATTATATTTTGTCACAAATTAAAATTTGGTGTACTAAAAAAGTGTGAATGGTATAGGATGATAAAAATGTGTGTCCATTATAGCGCAATACGAAAAGGCCAAAACAAATTAAACGCATTTTGGAAGGTTGGGAGCGTGGTGCGTGGGGTTGTCACCTGTCACTTCTGGGGTTTGATTGCGGTTGAAAAATGGAATATGTATAGTGCGGGAGTTTGTTTGCATTTGCAGCAAGTTCGTGGTGGTCTTTGCCCATGCCACAAGCCATTTTGGTAAGAGAAGTGCTATTCTTACAATATTAAAGTTATGTTTTTATTTACGCTCATAACATGGCATTCATTTAAAGAGATTTATAATTTATATTTTAACTCTTGATTTTAAGCTTTTCAGTTATGTTATGGTCGTAGTTAAGACACGTAAATCTAATAATGTAGGCCGGTCATTACGTTTTTGGTAATAGAGGTGAAGGAGTTCATCTCAGATATGAATGCAATCTTACTGCAACCTCTTGTATTGATTTGATGGAAGTTATCAATCTGTAGCAGATTAGGGAAGAAAATGATTGAGCAGGCAGGCAGGCCTAAATATGGGGTCACCTCTCACCGCCCACAGCGAGTTATGGCAGCATGTGCAAGTGGGGGAGATTACTCTAATGGCTAGCTTTTCTTTTTTGTTTCGAAATTTTTTTCTTATGGAAAATACTTATGGCAAGCTTAATTTAGATGAATATTGGGAATACCCAAGAGGGTAGGACCAGACGAAGATTATGACATTCATAACTCATCAACATCATACCCTGTTGTGAAATATATATGCTTGTGCAAGCAGCCACAAAATGTCTGGCACCATATGCAGCTCAGCAGCTTCAATAATAACCAGATAATAAAGATAGAATTTTGTAAACGATTTAATATAGAGAGAATATAGAATCAAAAAGCTCAATACTACATAAAGAATCAAATTATATATTAAACATAAGTTAGCCATGCTACTTTTATTAATTAAATTTATTATATATTTATTAAAAATTTTAAATTATTAAATTTCGTTTAAGTCTCACTTACATGTGTGTAAGCTAAGGATTAAATTCAAGACCATATAAGATTTGCACATACATTCCTTGATTTTGTGATTTTTTTTCTTTTTTTTTTTTTATAATTTTGTAGTAATTTTTTTTATTAATAACCTAGATTTATCCAATTATAAAATAAAAAATAAAAAAATCACCAAAATCTAAATCCAGGAACAGGATAGCAATTGAAAATGGATCTTGTCCTCTCATTTATTAGGGGCAGCCAACTCTCCTATCCCCACCCCCAACGGGGAGCAAAAAGACAAATCATCAGCCAAAACAAGAAACACCCGCATGGCCAGAACAACCTTGGTTAACCCTATGCCGCTTTCAACTTAATTAAAGCCTTTTTATTGCGACAGCGCTATTATTTTCATGTAAAAATTTGAAAGTATTAATTAATTTAATTGGTATTTATAAATATTAATTAGTTTAATTAATATTTACAAATATTAATAATATCACATAAACACCTTATATATTTCGTAGACATACATTCAACTTTTCCTTTTTATTGTTAGTCGCTCTCTGTTTCATGCAAACCAACCTAAAACGTACGGACGAAGGCACACTTGTCTACGTTCAATTGTAGTTGTATGCTGACGCATATAATTGGCAACTTATTTATGTCGGGGAAAAAAACCAAATTACCATACAGAAACCTTTCACTTTCACATCTAGCTTTTAAAATCACAAGCTTACAAGTACCCACGCCAAGGCCCCAAAATAGTAAGATTTAAATAGAAGACGCCACTATCTAATCACTCTCTTTCGTACATATAGCATTTTTCTGATGATAAGGAAGAAAATTATTACATTTTTCCAAGAACCCGAGGATGAAATATAATGATGATAGTGTTTCAGTTTTTTAATTGATGTCACAAATAAATTAAACTCACTAATTACACTTCACTTTCTGTTGCTTTTCTCTAACTCCTCCGTGCCACTTGTGGTGGCGGGAGTGGCCCCAGTGCCGTTTAAGGTTGCATGGCGTTGTGTCTCCGACGGAACAGTACCACTTTGGGTAGTTGCCATCTCAGTCTCTGCTGCTGCCACCTCTGCTTCCGCTTTGAATTTTCTGTAGATGTCGCCTTTGTAAAATTGCCTGGTTCTGACCACCAAGATGATAGAAACAAGGCACCCAATCAACGTTGATGCTGCGATTATAATAAAAGCCATTTTATAGCACTCTACTCCTGAGCAAGTTAAGTCTTCCCCTGATTGTCTTGTGAGGCCCTTAGCTTCCAATTGTTTCAAAGCCTCTTTATCGTACAAATACCCAGTCACTCTCACGTTTAGTATGTAAGATCCTACTGGACTCGCCACTGCTCCAAAATTATACAACGTAGAGTAGTATTTGAGGCCAAATATTTCAGATATGATCGCAAACATTAATGGCCATTGTGCTCCAAAGCAAAACCCTATGATCACTGAAGCGAAATAGAGAGAATTTGGAACACCAAAAGCAATTAGAAGATGTCCCACGCATGAGAAAAGCATAACTAGAGTGAGCATTAAGGGACGAGGGAATTTGTATTTGGTCAAGAAGATTTCGGAGGCAAAGCCAGCCACTGCTCGTCCCAGATAGTTCCATATGCTCACTAAGGACACAAACGTGGTGGTGCTCTTACTCGGGTACCCCAATGAGTTCCCAATTTGTCCCAAATTGTCAATGGCCGTTAATGTTCCACCGACACCAAAGGTTGTTGCGACGAACAGAATCAACATGTCAATGCTGAATAGAGCCTGCAAAATGGTGTAATCCTCTCCTCTGTTCGGTGGTATAAAAATGTTATTCAGACAAGAACTTTGCTTCTCTGAAAGTGCGGGAGCTGGCGTTGACAGTGGTTCTAATTGAGGCGTTTCCATCGCCGGTGGAATTTCAGTTACCACTTTCAATTGAGAAGCATCAGTCAAAGATTGCGTTTTGGTCTTCCAGAGGCTGAATTCCTTTCTGAAAACTACAGCAAGTGGGAGAAAGAGCAAGAAAAGAACGACGAAGGCATCCACTCCATACTCAATCCTCGTAAAATTGAGTTTATTCTGTACGATGATCAATATCATGAGAAACCCAGCAAGACCTAGTGATATATATAGAAAATCATAGAAAACTTTGAGCTCCTTTGGTTGTCTTATTGTGTTTATTATCCGAATTGTTGGGAGAAAAATGAAGGAAACAGCAGCAGGAAGCCAAGCAATAAGCAAAATAAGAGCTTCGGAGTTGTCACCGTAGAAAGCATGGTAGAGTTGAGTAAGAATGGCACCACTTAGACCAACGTAACCTTTCAACAGGCCTAAAACACTTCCTCTGCTTCCTGGGAAGTTCTTAACACAGGTGACTAAGGCACCAGTATTGGCAAAAGATTGTGAATTCGCGCCAATGCAAATGTAGAGGCACATTTGCCAAAGTTGGGGTCTCACAATGCGGTGAGTGACGGCAAGCCAAATCATGAAGTAGCCAAAGAAGTTCATAACGGCCCCAATTGAGAGTACCACCCAGGGCGGGGTGATTTCGTTGATTAACCCAGATAAAACGCCGACGTTGCCGCCTAAGTCTTTGAAGAAGCTGAGTAAGTTGAGAGTAGTTTGGTCATATCCCAAAGAAGTTTTGACGTCGTTTGAGTACAAACCAAACATGTAAGTTGCGCCTGCAACTGCCATGATTAACAAAGAGGCCAAGACCATGAACCAGCGACCGGTAAGAACATGGTGGCCGAAGCTTTTCATTTCTCTCCACCCACCAAGGCCACCGCTTTTGAACTTAGTCACCACCATTTTCCCTGTTACTTTAATTGGGGGAAAGGGAAAGGCCTCAAAATCTTAGGCTGCGAGAAAAAAATCTAGCAATTGAATATGAATTTTTTAAGATCAAACACTCCTATGTTTGGAGTTGTAGCGATAGGGTGAGTATATATGGAGAAGTGAAGAGTGAAGGGAGGGAAAAGGGAGAGGGAATTGCACACGGAAATTATAATGATTTTGACTCGTAAAGGCCGCGTAATTGAGGAAAGGCGACATGTATGTGCAAGCACAATTATATGACTAAAAAAAAAAGGATTACTAGCATATCACTACTACGCGGTGGTCCTTTCCTTTCATCAATGACTCATCGAGAGGAGCCTGAAAAACATGGGAATTGGGGGATGGATATGTCCGAGAAATCGTGGTTGAGAAAGCGCTCACCTCCGGGGCTCTGAAGCTAAGAAAATGACGGGACCCCGAATTTCATTGTGTTTGGTAGGTATTCGTCCATTTATATGATATATCTACCAGGTTATGGCAAAATCTAATTGATCTATTTAGGATAAAATTAAAAAAAATTAATGTTACTTTAATTTTAAAATATAACAATTAAAAAGGATTTAAAAAAAAATTCTAAAACGACAAGGAAGGAATACATGGATCTCAAGATGTTATCTACTTCTAACTGCAAGTATTGGGTGCCACTATTAGTTTCAACCTGAGGTAAGAATTGAAACTTTTTGACTAGTACCAGTAGTTCATCATGTCGACCTAACTCAATGATAATGAGACCAAGGAAGAGGACATCAGATGCTATGCCAGCTCCTTCTGGAAGGAGGGAGGTCTAGATTTGGAATACTAAAAGTTAGAGACATAGTAGGTTCCTGACCAAAGACTACAAAGATAGAAAGAATAATTTGAGGTGAGAACTAAGACCGACAGCTCGCAACTTTTTGGCCAACAAAAGAACGTGCCGAAATTGGAGATAGCTTTCCTAGATCCAAACTTTTTTCTTTTGTTGAAGTCACACATGAAATGGTTCTTCACACCAGTAAAACGAGTTTGTTAATGGCATTTGTTAGTTTGTTTACAAGGACTTGCCATCATAAACGTACTTTCACTTGCTCAGCCAATCTTAGGGCTCCTTGCTAGTTCCTCAACTAGTTGTGGGAATCAAAGTTATAACGATGTTGGAATTTTCGCCAGTTGCGCAGAAAAGGAAAAGAAACGACTAATATGCAAGTACGAGTCCAACGAAGAACAAACCCCGTGGGAATGGGATCCCAGGAGAAGCATTAAAAATCACTTTGCATTTGCTAGATTTTGCCAAAATGGTGTTCATCCGGGATTCTCGGAGTAATGCTGGTTGAACCTGAGATCCGAGAGTATTAACTATTAGAAATGATAGAGTTATGTTGTTAGACATACATTTTTTGTATAAATATTTATTTAAAATTAATTTTAAATTAATTATAAAATTTTATATAATTTAAAATTAATATAAAAAAAATATGAACATAAATGCTTAAGTATAACAATACTCAACATATTGCGTTTTGGACAAATACAGATTCTCTCTTGTTAAGGTAGAGAATTGTAAGTGAGAATAAGAGAAAAAAATAATGAAAAAAATAAAATTTATATATTAAATTATAATAAAAAAATTATTAAAATTAAAAAAAATAAAAAATCTAAGAGTAAATTATACTAACCTCCCTTGAGGTATTTGATTATTACACTCCACCTCATTCTTACTCAAATATAACACTCCACCCCATTTACTCAAATATTAATTAAAAAAATATATTTAATATTAATAAAATATTTAAAAATATATTAAATCAATATTTTAGTTTAATTTTATTTAAAAATTATATTTTAATTCAGTTAACCATTTTAAATTATTAATATTTTGATAAATTATATTTTTTTAATCAAATAATTATATTTATTACAAAGTATAAATTTAACAATATGTATGATTATGAAAAAAAATTTAGTACAAATATAGAAGCATCTTGAGAATGAGTTTAGTTAAGAAAAAAATATAAAGCATAATTGATCTTATTTTTTACTAACTAAACTCATCCTAAAATACCTCTATATTTGTATTAAATTTTTTTTCATAATCATATATATTGTTAAATTTATACTTTATAATAAATATAATTATTTGATTAAAAAAATATAATTTATCAAAATATTAATTATTTAAAATGGTTAACTAAATTAAAGTATAATTTGTAAATAAAATGAGACTAAAATATTGATTTAATATTTTTTTTGTGAATATTTTATTAATATTAAGTATATTTTTTTAATTAATATTTAGTAAATGGGGTGGAGTGTTATATTTGAATAAAAATGGGGTGGAGTGTTATTATCAAATACCTCAAGGGAGGTTAGTGTAATTTACTCAAAATCTAAATTTCGCTTAGGCCAATATTACATGGAAGTGCAACGGATATTATAAAAAAGTCTAACATGTAATTAGTATTTTTCGGTTTCACAGCCACAGCAGAGGTTCGGTCTACGCAGTACGCATTAATCAGCAATTACTGACTCACATTAAATAAAGAGCACTCAGCCGGTCAGCCCCCAATTGATAGCATGGAACTCTCGTTACTCACTTGGGTCTTTTTTTTTGGGTAAATCTCACTTGGGTCTTTATTATCTGTGATTCATGCATAAAAATTAAGACGGTTATTAAATAATTTAATTTTATTATTTTTAAATTATTTTTTATAAAAAAGTTAAACAAATTAAAAATATATTAAGAAATAAATTTATTAAAATATTTAATAGAGATTATAATTTTTGTATAATGTGTAAAAATAGATATGGGTATAGTAAGACTCTACCTTAAACTGATAGATAATAAGCGATGGATAAATCAAAACTAAAATGCACTGTTTAATTTTTACTTATGCCTCATCGTACTCTAAGTATACTAAAATTGAATGTACGAATAACACAATTCCGTAAAATTTTAAATTATTTTTCGTTAACTTCTTTATAAAAGATTTAGAATCCTTCAAAATATATTTTTTAAAGAAAATATATAAAAAATTAAAAAATTATTAAATAATCTTAAAATTAGAAGATTTTAATTCTCTGACTAAAATATCTTTTATATATAAGAAAACTAAATACTTCCTTTTTCTTACTCTAGTTCTCCCAAATATTTTTTTTAAAGAAGATATACGAAAATTAAAAAAATGATTAAACTGTCTTGATATTAAATTTTTTAACGCAAATATTTTCTACATAGAATAACTCAAATATTAAAAGTCAATAAAATTAAATTGTTAAGTTTTACTTAATAAAAAAAGTGAGGACTAGTTGAATATTTAGTAATAAGGAGGCCAAATAAAATAAAGTTGGTACAAAATTTTAACTTTAGAAAAATAATAATTAAAAAACAATTATTTAAGAAAATAGAAAGTAAAAAAGAAAGAGATCTTGCCACTATAGCCTTAGAAAAAAAGGAAATGGATTGCCTGATATTGTAAAATTAGAAAAAAAAGAAAAAATAGATATAAAATTAAAAGAAAAAAAAGATAATAATAGAAAACATAATATTCATATACTAAGTTATAAAAAGATAAAAAAATAAAAATTAATTAAAAAAGGTTAAATAATTTAAATAAAACAAATCGACTTGTAATTTGAGCTTTAGCCAGTCAGAAAACCGTAGACAATATTTTTTATATATAATATTATTTAATGCAGTGACAATGTAATTTATCATTCTATCTAAGTAATTTATTTTTAATGTTTTATTCAAAGATATTTTAAAAATTATATCATGATGCTAATATAATTGATATTAAATTAAATGATTGTAATATAATAAACTCATCTTACAACGGCTAAAAATGAATAAGATTTAAGGGTATTATAAATTTATGTTTGATTTTAACCGTTAATTTATGCTACTATATAATTTGTATAAAAACCAAATTAGAACTCAAAGAATAATTTTATGTGAAGGGTTAAATAATTCAAATAAATGATAAAACTTTTTTGTAATAAAAAGAAAAACACGGAAATAAACAAAGACACCTATTTAGTACCTATTTGAAATAAAAAATTCTGGGTTAGAATAAGCATAAAATGTGAGCAAGATGGTCAACAAGAACCTGGCCCGAATAACTTTTTCGTGGACGTAAAAATCAAGCTGAGATCAACATAAAATTTATTATTAGAAAGATGAGAGACGTTTACGTACTGGTCAATGGCCAAGCCACTTTATTAAAGAACTCCAGTAATTGCTCCCACTTGAATTCACACAATACCTTGCTTTTCCCCACTAGTGTTCTTTATTATAATGCCTTGGGCATGGCATTAGCAGCTCCATTGGTTCTGGGCTCAACAGCTACTACCATAGTCGCAGCACTGCAACCGGAGGCCATCTCAGCTTCAGCCTCCTTCCTTTGCTCTCTAAACCTCTTGTATATGTCACCCTGGTAAAATTTCCTCGTCCTTAGTACTAAAATAAACGAAACAAGGCACCCAAACAATGTTGCTGCTGTGATCACTATAAATGCAATCCTATAACACCCTACTCCAATGCAAGTCAACTCCTTGCCGGGTTCTCTTTCGAGCCCCAACGCTTCCATTTGCTTCAAAGCTTCTTGATCATATAAACGACCGGCGACTTTCACGTTTAGTATATAAGAGCCAACTGGGCTTGCTACTGCACCAAAATTGTACAAGGTAGCGTAATATTTTAGGCCAAATAGTTCAGATATAATTGCAAACAATAAGGACCACTGTGCTCCCAAGCAGAACCCAACAATCACTGAGGTAAAGTACAGTGAATATGGGATGGCTAAGGCAATTAGGAGATGACCAATGCAAGCTAGAAGCAGCACTATAGTGAGCATTAAAGGACGTGGGAATTTGTATTTGGTCAAGAAATATTCAGAGGCAAACCCAGCCACAACTCGTCCTAGATAGCCCCAGATGCTTATGAGGGAAACGAAGGTGGTGATGGTATGAGTTGGGTAACCTAAGGAGCGGCCTATCTGACCCAAATTGTCAACAACCGTGAAAGTGCCACCAAGCCCGCAAGTTGTGGCGACAAATAGGATCAGCATGTCAACGCTGAATAGTGCTTGCAATATGGTGTAGTCCTCGCCTCTGTCTGGTGGCCTGAAAATGTTGCTGAAGCAAGAGGCCGTTTTTTGGGGACTCGCCGGCGTTCCCGCCGAAGGAAGTGGTTGGGTTGCTACAACTGCTGATGGGTCCTCCTCCACTACCGTCAATTGAGAATAAGCATCTTTCAATGCTTGCTTTGTGCTCTTCCAGATACGGTATTCTTCTCTCACAACAATAGCTATTGGAAGGAACAGCAGTGCAAGAACGACAGACGAACTCCCGATGTACCCAATTCTTGTGAATTTAACATTGTTCTGTGCGATAATCGTTACCATGAGGAATCCTGCAAGGGCTAGTGAGATATAGAGAAAATGGTAGAAAACTTTGAGCTCGTTGGATTGCCGAGTGATCTTTACGATCCTAACGGTTCGAAGAAATGCTAGAGAGATAACAGCAGGAAGCCAAGCGAGCAGCAAGATAAAGGCCCTTGTGTTGTCACCATAGAGAGCATGGTAAAGTTGTACTATGATTGCACCACTTAGGCCCACGAAACCCTTCAAAAGGCCTATGACACTGCCTCTGCTCTCGGGGAAGTTCTTAACACAGGTGACTAAAGCACCTGTGTTGGCGAAAGATACAGAATTGGCAGCCAGCCAGATATAGAGGCACATCTGCCAGGCATGGGGTTTGGCAACACGGCCAATGACGGTGAGCCATATCATAAAGTAGCCAAGGAAGTTCATGAGTGCTCCTAAGAGGAGGATGACCCAGGGCGGCACGACCTCGTTGATGAGGCCGGACAGGATTCCCACGCTGACACCCACATCCTTGAAGAAGCCAAGCAAATTGAGGGTGGTCTGGTCATAGCCTAAGGAAGTTTTGATGTCATTGGAGAATAGGCCAAACATGTATGGTGTGCCAGCAAAATACATGATGAAGAAGGAGGCAAACACGATGAACCATCTCCCAGTCAGAACACACCAGCATAAGTTACTCATCTTTTGTTCTTGTTCCTATGCTCACTTGTACCACCAGATAACACTGATAGAAAGATAATTTGTTTGTTCCTAACAGTCTGTCTCACTGTGGGAATTTGTAAGGCTATGCATGTGTATATATACTGGTGGGTGTATCATGTATGGCACTGTAATTAACTGCTCTGAACTATTAATTAACAGATGCTGTCAATCAATTAAATTTTACAATGGATCCACATCGTCATCTCCACCAATTGATCCCAACTTTAATTATTGACCGCCAATCAATTTCATATGAAGAGCTCTCATTCATTCTAGCATATAAGAAAACAGAGTTTACCGAGAAAAGTGGGAATCTCTCCCAATGCTATGCTACAGAAGCTTTACGTATCCGATGCCAAAAAAACAACGAGTTTGGTACGTTCTTTCAAAAGTGGTGATCTTCCCACCCCCGAAAAGTCTTACATAATTCACACACTGTGGTGTGAGGCCCACATAAACAATTAAAATATGTGAATCATGTGAGAGTTTGAGGTATAGGAGTAGAATTAACATACTTTCGTTTATCCTAACTTGCATGTTTCCACACAGATAAGAATAAACATTTTCCAAATGCCGGAACTTGATACCCTCTCTTTCTATGACAATGATAAACCTCCATATTGACCTAAATAACCACTGTCATTGAGCAAAAAGAAAATGAAAAGGAATACTCACACGTTATATTCATGCTAGAGGACATACTTTTTTATACATACTAATCTTTCGAAAATTAAGGCTCTGTCGCATCGCACAAATTAAAAAAGAAAACCTAGGAAAGTGTAATGGTTCATCCCATTCTTTTATTATGAGCGAAGATTAATGTTTAAATTGGTTTTTCTAGTTACAACGAATTGGATTTGTGAGTGGATGTATTCTTTTACTGGGGACAAGATGATTGTTCTTGAAAAATGATAGAAAGAGTACACTCGTTACGCAAGTACAAGAGCGCGCGCGCAGACAAGTGACTTCGACAAATTTTTGGATGATATTGTGAAGGTGATTCTGTTTATGCGTTGGCTTTAAAAATAAAAATTAATTCATTAATACAGTAGCAATTAATGAATAGAGGTAATAGTCCTGTCAGAAAATATATTTAATTAACACAATTAATATTTAATAAGAATCTAATAAAAATTACAATATTAAGAATTTTATTAAAAATAAAATTTTTTAGGGCCAAAAGTGTATTTTAACACACAAAAAATTATACAGTTCATCCCACATTAGATGAACGCTTCATATTTATGATGAACTTATATTAACGAAACATCATATAACTAGAGAACCAGAATACAGAAATCATTAAGAATTTTAAGATCCAAAGTTAAAAGTCTTCTAATCATTAAGTAAAAAAAATTAATGTTTAGAGCTGGATGAGTATCTTAGTTACAAATTTTGAAAAAAAATATGTCATCTTAAAAATTTATGTTATTAAGTGAAGGTCTGAAAATA
This sequence comes from Dicorynia guianensis, assembly GCA_037013595.1. NCBI lineage: Eukaryota > Viridiplantae > Streptophyta > Magnoliopsida > Fabales > Fabaceae > Dicorynia > Dicorynia guianensis. The sequence goes on from JASUAB010000010.1 coordinate 33,512,063, forward strand.
TTTTTTTATTTTATATTTTAACACATATGCATTATGTAGAAAATAGTAAATATTCCATTCAGATGATTTTTCGATGTTGGTGAAGAATACTATGTGTCATTAAGGACGTCCAGGTGTGTAAAGAGCCCAGGACTTTCAAGTCAAACGTTCCCCTTGCATAATTTAATTAAGATTCGGATGAAATTCTTAACATTCAATTCACTTTGGAACCCAAAAAAGTTGATTAAACAAATATTTGTGTGCTTTTAGAGATAGATGGAATCTACCTTTCATTTTTCCTTTAATGTAGATTTTTACAGACATGCTATATGTATATATGAGGAGCTCAGATTCTGTATACTGTATACGTTTAGATTTAATAAATTAGAAAAAAATAAAAATATGAGAATGTATATAGACTGTATAAAATTTACTTGTATATATATTAAGAAAATGATAATGGCACGTTTGCCCTAGCTTAATATGATATTTGTACTAATTACCCTAGCTTGCACCTCACACACATAGTTACTCATGTTAAGAAAATGATAATGGCATATTTCTCTTATATTGTGAGATAAAAATTTATGTAGGAGAAAAAAAAAATGAGAATATGAGAGAATGTATAAAAGTTATATATATATATATATATGTGTGTGTGTGTGTGTGTGTGCATTATTACCCTAAATATATATATAAACAGAACAGATAATGTGTACATACACATACGAGTATTGATACTTTTCACAATTATTTATTCACAATCTTTTCTAAATAAACATATTTTGTGGACTCAATTTCTCTACTTCTCAATTACCCTACTTCACCCCTTTATTCCTTTTTCTCTATGATTTTGTTTAAATTTATATACATGATATAGATAAATGTTTGTTGCTTTTCATATATTAATTACAATAAAATTTATAGGGTATCATAGATGCGAATATATTCTAATGGTAGCTTATAGGCTTATAAATCAATAGGTGTTGATCTTAGTGAAAGAGATTCTGTTTAAATATTTTACTTTGGATTCGAGATAATATGTATGTAAAAAATATTTTTGAAAATTTTTTTCACAATTTAGACTTAACAATAACTTAAGTTTAAATTAATCGTATATTAAGAAATTTAAATAAATTCATATCTTATACATATCGAATGGTTCAAAACAAATAATAAGCTTATAGGCTCATAAATCTCGGGTATCATGTGACTTAGCGGCAGAGGACTAAAGCCTATACAATAATGTCTAAAGGAGTTGAAAATTAAAATCCTAGTTTGCATACCCAAAAAAAACGAGCGATAAGATTTTAAAGCATCACTTTGTTTTTCGTTGATCCTTAATTTTTTGGCTTTAATAATCCAAGAGTAAAGGGATGGTCTTGGTTTAAATGGACTATTCCAAAGAACGGCTTGAATGGCGGCATCAGGAGTGTCAGAATAATTCCTTGGCTGAAAAAAAAAAAAAAAAGAATGCGAAAGCAGGGGATGGTCGGCATAAAAAGATGAGTTTGTGCTGATAGCATATCTCTCTCTCTCTCAAATCTCCGCTTTGTTCTTCAGCTAATGGATTTCGATATGATGAACTTACATATCTTGTTCAACAGATGGGTATTTCTTGCCGTCTACATTATGTATTCTGTCTAGCATATTGGGGTAGCCTCAACTGAACTCATTTTCACCCCTAATCAGGAGCCAGCCCCAGCACTAGCAAGTGAGAGCCAATCAACAATTACTGCCGTGGAAATATAGTGGAACATTGTTTATTTATTCTGACCTTCGGCCTTTAGAATAAGAACATTCATATCTGATACTTGAATCATGCATCAACATCAACTGCTACTGGTTCGAAATGTTGATGTCTGCTTGAAGTTGACATGCTAGGTTGTGCTGAATTTCGTCCTCTTCTTGTTTTTTTACAAGTCTCGGCTGAAAGATCTTAAGTAGGATAAGATATAGACACATAAATTTTATACACAAATTATATATATTTTAATATTATTATTTTTTTCTCTCTTGATACATACTACCGCTTAGTCATTTTTCTCCTAAACTCTCATTAACTTGAGTTAAAAATTAAAGAACATTTGTAGATTGGACAACTCATACACCCAAATTCTGCTCATTTGGTCAAAGCACTTAAGGATGGCAACGGCAATTTTTTAGGTTTCAATTATCATGATTCCATACTAGTGAACCGGACAGCAACAAGGTGAACAAAAGAGGGGCTCGACTGCTGGTGTATTCTCCATTGGACCCCTTCGCTGTCTTTTCATGCCAAAGCCTGTAATCTGTCTCCTAGTACATGTGGATGTGGCCTAATGGGTACTATATATAATGTTCCATCATCCCATGAATGCGAAGCCCATCCAGTCGGACTTCCTCATTATTGCTCTGCTTCTTGCTTCTTCCATTATCACTGCAATTATTCCATACCATTTGATTCCGCCAAGAGAGGGAAAGGGATAGGGGCTTGAACTTTGAATAATCAGCCATGGATGAAGCTAAGAGAATGGAAGAAGGGCTCAGAAATGCACCTGAAACTGATGATAAGAGTCATGATCGTGATCACAAGGATTATTTAAAGAAGGAAACAAAGAAAACCAATTTTGGAGATTCTATTGAGCATGACAATGTCACACAGATAACAATGCCGGCTGAGTCCGTGCAGCAAACAATGGAGGAGGTACAGCTCCCGGTTAAGCAGAAGACCAAGAGGATGGCAACCCTTGACGCCATTAGGGGCCTCACTATTGTGGTTAGTGTAATCTAGATATATCTTTTAAGAAAATAAAAGTTTAATTAGTGTGTAAAATGTAGTTAATTAGATTGTGAATGTGCAGTTGATGGTACTGGTGGACGATGCTGGTGGAGCATATCCACGTATTGATCACTCCGCCTGGAATGGATGTACATTGGCTGATTTTGTTATGCCTTTCTTTCTTTTCATTCTTGGGGTAGCTATAGCCCTTGCTCTCAAGGTACGTAACTTACCCCTAATCTTCTGTCTTTGACTTCTACGAGCTTTGTTCTTTACTTTTTTTCTCCCACATGTTTATTATCAAATATAAATGTGTATATTATCTTGAAGATCAAAATAGTAGTTCTATCACCATATTTCATTGAGAAACACCACAATTTTCACGAAAATAATAGCGATAAGATTGAACTAAAATGGAATTGGTCTTGATAAGCTGAACCGACTATTCAAATTCTTATAAGCTCATTATACAAAGTAATTGTTTGCCAATCTTAATTGTTTGAAAATGTTAATATATTTTTTTAATTTTTGTGAAATGATTATTACTACATTATTAACTGAGGAAAGTTATATATATTATCTTATCTATAAATAGTAAGTATTAAAATGGAATCATATTTAAAAGAAAAGTGAATTATTACACAACTATTTCGACGCAAACTATGATTGCTCGAGTGTTGACACAGCTGCATATATAGTACTAGTGGATGCCAGCTTAATTGAAGTTGCTCCAATCCTTTTTTTTTTTTCTGTCCACCTCTTAATATTGCTACCTAAATTAATAGTTGTGAGGGTTGTTCTAGTATGGATTCTGCAAGTTCATTTAAATTCTTTCATTTGATGAAAAGTACTCGAATTGCATTCAAAATTGTGCATGTCTCAGCAAATAAACTATGTATCACTGCTTACATCACCAAAAAGAAACTGTATCAAAGCTTTTGTGTCAAGTAATTGGGGGTACATCTAAATATATGTTAAAATAGTTAAGAGTTTTTATTGTCATAAAGCAGAGAATTCCCAACATAAAGGATGCTGTCAAGAAGATAATTCTCAGGACATTGAAGCTTCTCTTCTGGGGCATCCTTTTGCAAGGTAATCAAAAGATTAATAACTCTTAGAAGTCCAGTATTCTTTTGGCGACAGTGATTGTGGGCTTCAAGAAACTAATTCATTTCCAATAGTTGAAATACTAAGGGTTTCAATTAATACACACACATACTGGGTTTTGCATATATAAATTTTCAAATGAGTTTGGAAATCTAAGTAGGTTCACCCTCCAATTGTAACAAGCCATTTTAGGACTATAATGGCTGCATATATGTAGTAACGTATATTAATTTTGTTACTGAATTCTGGTGCATAAATAAATTTGATTGCATAACTAATCGCAGGGGGATATTCTCATGCTCCTGATGATCTCTCCTATGGAGTTGACATGAAATTTATTCGATGGTGTGGCATTCTCCAGGTTTGGGATTCAACCAAACATTAACAGACATAGTTATAACTAATACATCACCCCATTCTCAGCAACTCTGCATATCTCGTATAATTAACCCAGTTTGTTTTTCTGTGTGTGTGCAGAGGATAGCTCTTGTATACTGTGTTGTAGCTCTGATAGAAACATTTACCACCAAGCTTAGACCAACCACTTTGAGTCCTGGAAACTTTCCAATTTTTACTGCCTATCGATGGCAATGGTAAGAAAACCAATTTATAATTTATGAACAATCCTCCTTCTTTTTGTTTTTTCTGGGCTGAGTTGCCATCTGTAAATTATGCTAGTACAAGCATTATACCTTGCTATATACATGGAGTTTATGAATTGCTTTAATTATTGGGACATTTACGTGGCTTAGGATTGGTGGCTTTGAGGCATTCCTCATTTACATGGTGACAACATTCTCCCTTTATGTTCCCGATTGGAGTTTCGTCGATTACAGCCACCGTGAACCAAAGAGATACACCGTAATACCTGCTCTCTACCTCTGTTTTCTTTCTCCCTCTCTCTTGAGATTTTTACTGGGAGACTGCATTTTTTCTGGTTCCATTTTTTCCGTTTAGGTCAACTGTGGGATGAGAGGACACATGGGGCCGGCATGTAACGCCGTCGGATATGTGGATCGACAAGTTTGGGGGCTTAACCATCTTTATAATCAGCCTGTTTGGAGACGCTTGAAGGTGCCGTATAGAACTGCTCCTTCAATTAATCTCTTTTTGTCTTTCTAAAGAATTTGGTTCATGCTTTTCGATGATTGCTTTTGCCTTTTCATTTTTTGTAGGCATGCACTTTCAGTTCTCCAGGCGACGGCCCTCTTCGTAAAGATGCTCCAAGTTGGTGCCGCGCTCCCTTTGAACCCGAAGGCTTGTTGAGATATTTCTAAGAAATTTTGTTTTCAAAATAAATTAGTCAGTTGGTCCGAACATATATATCAATTAAACAGAACTAATCCTTTTCTTTGAACTGTATATAGTTCAATATCAGCTATCCTATCTGGCACCATTGGCATCCACTATGGACACGTCTTGATTCACTTCAAGGTTACAAACTTTACACTGTATATACACACCAGACATTTAATATTATATAATCTGTAAATGCAAGTTACTGAAGATTTTGAAATCTAAAACTTTGTGTAGGGTCATTCCGAGAGGCTCAAGCGATGGGTCTTAATGGAGGTTGTGTTACTCATCGTTGCCATAATCCTCCATTTTACAGATGGTGAGCTACTGACACTTGTTTACCTCTTAAAATTATGAATTCTAGAAACCATTTGCATGGAGATGAATTTTACGCAGTTTTGTATGGAATAATGCAGCTATCCCACTTAACAAGCAACTCTACAGATTCAGCTATGTTTGTTTCACAGCTGGGGCAGCTGGAATTGTCTTTTCTGGATTTTACATACTGGTAAGCGGGATATAGTATTCAAGTAGAAAAGTTAACATCTTTCATTGTTGATTTATATTCTGTTTTGATTCGATGTTACAGTTCTTCTTGGTCTTGACTAACAGATTGATGTTTGGGGGCTTCGGACTCCATTCCTGTTCTTGGAGTGGATAGGAATGAACGCAATGCTAGTGTTTGTGATGGCAGCGCAGGGCATCTTTGCAGCATTTGTAAATGGATGGTATTATAAAGATCCAGACAACACTCTGGTAAGAAATATCACCCTTGATTTTTATTTTTCTTGTCTTATATCTATTTGTTGTCGTTTTTTAAAATCAACAGTTTTGACATTTGCAAACCATTGATCAGGTTAATTGGATCCAGCAGCATGTTTTTGTCAACGTTTGGCACTCAGAGAGGGTGGGGACCCTTTTGTATGTGATATTTGCAGAAATCACTTTCTGGGGAGTGGTTGCTGGCATCCTGCACAAATTAGGAATATACTGGAAACTGTAAATTTAGAATCAATCATATAAATGTACAGTTAGAAAGCCTGTCATTTGTTAATTATGCCACTATACTTAGTTGTTCCATTGTTCTTGATCTCTGTTGTTTCAATCACTTTATGTAAATGTTCTTTCAATGCAACTGTCTGAGAGAGCCACAATGCTCTATAAATAAAAAAGGGGGGGGGGGGGGGTAGGTACACGTATCAGTGGCAATGACAAGATTAGATATTAACAAAACGTTTCATGCAAAGAATACGAGGAACCTAATCCATCACACAGTGCATATATGATGCTGATTGGTCACGAAACACAAGAAAATCTTAAAATATCAATTTCTAGCAGAAATGGGATGTGACCTTTTACAGCAGCGCACCAAATGGGGGTTTCTCCGGATGTTGACTTAGATAACAGTTTTTTTAATATAAATACATTCCAGCCCCAAGAAGCTCCAAAAGAATAGACATCCAAGTAATCGGAAGAATCTTAAGAATTCATACTATCTCATATAGCCATTAATGATCAAGCAGTAACTCCTGAGAAATACCCGCGGCAGACATTGATTGAAAACCTAAGGGCATGTAATCAATCACAAACTAATGAATTGTCGACAGAATTAAAATCCAAGGATGCAACGTGATGCTCAGCTTGACGCCATGTAGGGGACAAGTAGAGGAGCTAAAGATAAACAACCTAACTAAAAGTATAAAATAAAATTGAACGCAATACCACCCTGAAAGCAGATTCTTATTTCAATATATTATTAAAAATGGGTAAAATGCTATAAGAGTCATAGCTTAGGAAAAGGACAGAATGAAATGAAGGACCACAACAGCAATAAGGAAATGGAGGAAAAGCTGTGCAGGTAAAGAAATCCGTAGCTGGGCCATCAAAGTACATTCAAGAGGAAATGTGGGCAACCACAATTTGCATTCAAGAAACTAGAGAACTGGATATTATCTAGCACTTTACAATATTTGATTTTCAATCATAACTTGCATTCTTGTCCCTCCTTCCGTGTACTTGCTATTGCCTTCCTCTCCTTTCTACACACTAAGAGTAACATAACCTTCAAAATATAACGTGGAAAAGATGATCATTATCACGGGATATAATTCACAATTATATTAGTAACTATGCTAACAGACCAAACTACGCTGTACACAAGCACGGGTCCTAACAAAAGTCAGCAACCATGAATCACTCCCAGCCCATCAACATTTTCCAAACTCCTTCCTCAATTTTGTTTCTTGGAACAGGCAATCCATCCCCTTCATCAAGCAAGATTCTATAAACTTCCCATTCACGGTCTCCAATCATGTGTCTCCCAATTTCGGCCTGTTTAAACAATCAACCAGAACTTTAACATTACATCTGCTGTCAAGCAATGTAAACAAACAATTCTACGTAGACTGTGATCCATTTAAATCAAGTTACGAGAAACAACAAAAGAAGTAAAATTATCATTTGGAAACTCGTCAGCCAGAACCACTATGATGGGGACCAAGCAACACCGTAGAACAGTTCTCTGCAATTCGTTTTTCTTGGGAGGAGGGGATTACTGGGGGTTGTAACATGGCAACTTACCATCTACCTGTTTTTCTCTGCCCCATTTGATCTAGTAAACATAATTTCAAAAACAGCCATACAACAGGAAGTATAGAGCAGATCAGTAATTACCGAAAAGATGCAAGTACCCAGCATTTTGAGGGTAAGAGTAATATCATAGAAAACAAGAGGCCGTCCCTTGCCAGACAACTCCACAGGGTTTGCAACCAATAGCTCTGTATCAGGGCCCCTGCTCACAATAGCAACTCTGAGTGGACGAAGTAGTTCCATCCTAAGACGAGATGACAATGACTTCTGCTTGCTGGGGTCAACTATCTTTTTCCCATCTGCTTGCATGATGAATAAGTCAATTTCGCATTTTCCTCTAGATTTTGTAGAGAAGCGCCCATAAGAAATCTGGTTAGATGACAAGATAAGGTTTTACATTTAGGCAACTAAATAAGGTAACTAAAAAATGTATAAGTACCATTGTTCAGTCAGTGTATTTTATAATGCTAATAGTTTACACAAGACATCGTACTATTGCAATGTATGCACGACCCAGCTTTTCAACAACAACAAAATACAAATGGGCATATAGAAAGAAGCTTAGAATATCCTCAGATCCAACTTGAAAGAAATCTGCACCAAATCCAAATGATTTAGAACAAACAGGAGAAGGGAGAGGAATGAAATTTCATGATCTGGCCTTCACATACCAAATGTTGTGCACCTAATATGAAATTATGTTTATTGATTTATTAATCCTTTCTCCTGATAAAGAATGTGACACTGTCCAATGCATAGCAGCCCAAAATAAATTTTCAAAAATATTGTATTATTCTGATATTGTTGTTGTTATTGTATTGTATTATTCTGATATCAATTAACTGTACCTGAATATTGTAGTCCTTCAGAGTTCTCATGATATCATAAAGAAGACCTTTGTGATCACGGCAAATAATTTGGACAAGCGTGTGAGCAGGCAAGTTGTCCATCTTAATGGAAACATTATCTGATGTGAGAGTTCCACTACGAACTGAATGAGACAATTCTAAGTCAAAATCATCTGTGATAGCAGTTGGAAGAAATGAAGATGCCTGAGAACAAGCAGTTATTTCTGGGCCAACCAATTCAATTTCAAGAGTAATTATGGAATCCTGCAAAACAGCTGTCAAATGTTCAATTGTGTCGTCCCTTCTCTTCTTTGTATGTAGAAGCTCCCTGGTATAGATACAAGATTAAGAAGTAAAATATATTAGGAGATGAACTTGTCATCCAACAGATATATTGTAAGTTCCCACAAAATACATTCAATATCCTCTAATGAAAAATGTAGGATAATTTAAACATTTTGAACCTTGACAAAGCAACACTCCAATGAAGAAAATTATGCAATCAACAGAATGGGATCAGTGGGTCAAAATCAGCATGCACAAAAATGCACAAGATTTATTATATTGACTGTTTCGTTTAGCCAGCGCATTAGTACCATTCAGGTAACATTTTATCAAAAAGCAGATATATTTGGAACTCGTGATTATTTTGGGAAAAAGAGAATCTCGTTCATTCCGACAAATCAAATCCACAGCCTTTGTAAAAGAAACTTTAATTAAAATGAACAAATAGAGGTTAGCAAATCATAACATAATATTTTCCAAAAGCAAAAAAGAAAAAAAAATGTACAACCTGGTATCCGTGATGAAAAACAGATCCATCACTTTTCCATCAGGCGTAGTAGATACCTTCACCTTCTTTATGGTAAGCTCTAGCTGGCAAAGAACCTCCGTGACATCTGTCATCAGATACAGATATTTAATTAGCTCCGTGTACCAAATTCCACGAGTCCAACCATGTCATAAAGTTATAGTGGTCTAACAGAAACCAGATAACTTTTTATGATATATGTTTGAAGGGTGGGTAGATTAAGGCAGAGTATATATCCGTAAGTATGTAAGTAATAGAAAACAAGCATTTGATTTGATATATACTTAAAGAATGACACAAAACTGCTGTTGTTAAATTGTCAGTTCTCTGTTCTTTCGGGTCTTATTATACTACCCCTATATCACTACTTCATCTTGTATTCAGTCATTTACATGTTAGTCATGACATCCACTCTACTCCGCATGTTAACCACCAAGTCATTCACTTTTATAAGGGTGAATACAAGGTAGTGGAACAAGGGGGTAGCATAACAATCCCCTCTTCTTCTTGGATGATTTCACGACAATTAAACAGAACCCTATGAACAGTTCCCCACTACATTGAAAGAATCAAAAAAAGGAAGAACAAATTAATAACACATGGATGGAAATTGGAAAAACAAAAAACTTTTATTGGCATGCCATAAAACATCAAAACCCCAAAATTTTGAATATTGATCTTATTGAAAAAGAATAGTAAAGAAGAAACTAGCTCATTAAAAACCTTTCGTTGATAATTGGACTAATAACAAGAAGGAAGTTTTGAATTTCAAAATTCTCCCAGTAAAACATTATACATGTAGACTGCCAAGTACTAATTCAAGATTAATAAGGGCATATTCCTAAATTACCATGTAAGAGCCCTTTCCGATCATGGCAACAAAACTTCAGAAGGAACACATGCGGAGCCTTAGGGGTCTGCAACTCAGAGCGATAATAAGAAATCCCGGAAGCGGAAGAACAAGAAGGGCATGCCCCAATTAGCCTTTTCTTCAATAAACTCCATCTCGTCTTGGGCGTCCCAATCACCCAAAACACTAAATAGCACCATTTCCCATCGGTTGAAACGTCTTCATTGCAGGCAAAGAAACAAAAGAATTAGTCCCAGATTAATGAAATTTACTTCACAGGCTTAAATACCAAAAGTCAAACCCATCACAAGGGCATCAGTCTCTTAAAACAAAGCAACTCACAATCACAAACGAACCTCTCCAATTCACATAAGAAACAAAAATAGAAGAGAAGAACAATTTTTTATGAATTTCATCTCTGGTTCTCCGTAAGCAATTTAAGTCGTAGCAAAGAAAAAGAGTACGAATGCTATGGGGCAACTTGAGAATTATAGGAATCTGAAGTTACCTCCTCTGACAATGCTCAGACCGAAGAAGAGAATGATACGACACAAATCGCAACCCAAACCAGTCTTGTCAGGACAATTCACATGAATCTCGTTCGGGTCACCTTCTTTCTCTGGCTGCCTGATTATTACAACGTCGTCGTGTAGTATGCCCATGAATACTCCTGTTCTACCTCAGCCTATTTCTTTCTGTGTTCTTCTTCTTGTTGCAGTGGTTCTGACTCAACAATATCCAATCCTTTCAGCACGATTAGCTGTTCTTCTTCGCCTTGCGAAGCTTTTTCACTGTGCTACTACTGTACAGAGAAGCAGAGACGAGACAGGATGGGGAAAACAGAGAAGTGGGAACAGGGGGTCTGAGCTTTTTGCTTCTGCTACACTGGCAGGGTGTTGGTGTTGAATCCTTGTCCATTTTTCTTCATTATTCAATTAGGTTTTGTCGGCCTGATATTAGGCGTTGAGTAGTTGGAGCCCACGATATATCGAAAACAAAAGGTTGCCAAAACAAGATGACCGGCGCTACTCGGTTAAAATTTTAAAAAGTAAAATCAAGCCTTGATAAATTAGATATATTGTTATAAAATAATGTAAATAATTTAAGCAATAAATATTAAGAAATATTTAAATTAATTAACTTTTTAAAATTAAATTAAAAAATATGTAAATGATAAGATATTCCATTATTTTTGACAAAAAATTAAAATAATTTTTATCAAAACTCAAATATATTATGTATTTAAATTATGGAATTTAGAAATGTAATAGAAGTCAATATCTTATATACATCATAATATATTAATCGTTCATTTATTACATCTGGTAATTAGAAAGTCAAACTAATTAATAAAAACGTGTCTTGCTCCAAGTAATATGAAAAATTTTATTTTTATTATTTTTGTATTGATTTTTGAAATATTAATAGTGCAAACCTTTATTATTCAAATTCAGTATTACTGATTAAGAGTAGCTTTGGTTAATTAGTGAACTTGCAAGAATTAGCGGTTAATTTGTCCATTAAAATTTGGACAATATAAATGGGTAACAAAGGCAGCTTGTCCCTTAATAATTCTTACAAAAATGGATCCTACCAACTTTCAATGAGGTTCCAAAATGGGATATTATAGTCAGTGTACTAAATAATTATTAGGGTCCCTGGAGTTTGCCTTGGCAATATGATACTATTATTGCCAGCAAAACATCTATTTTTATTGAGACATTGTCTAAAAAACGTGTCATACTGTGTCTCAAAACTCTCAATGATCAATACAGCAATTAATTGGTATACTTTTATAGATCAGTTCAATTAAATAATACATTTTGTTTCAAATTTATCGTTTTGAAGTTTGAATCTATTTTCATTTTTTTATAAATAAAAAACTTTTAGATATTAAAATACTGCCTTTTTAGTCATTATTTACGTAACAGGTTAGTTTTAACACATACAACACCTGGCAAGCTCAGAGTTGTCATTGATTCATATGAAAATGTTGCTGCCATCAAATATCCTAACCTTCCGCTGATAATTCTGTGTTTGGATTAACGGAACAGCAGTTCAGTCTCGCGGTTGATAAAATATTTATACAATTAATCAGATTTTGAATTCTTTTATTATCCTTCCCTCTATCAAATATTTATGTATTTTATATAATTTTAATTTTTTAAAAATATCTTTCTGTCCAAAGACAAAATTTAATTAAGTAAAATCAAATGCTTAAAAAAATTTTTTAAATAAATTTGTTCGTTACATAAAATCTTAGTCAAATTTAAAATAATTTATTTAAAATATTTAAATATTTTTTCATTGAAAGTAACTCGTTTTGGTTACATATTTTATTAGGTTATCTTTTATTTCACTTGCACATCTTATATTCATTTAAATATATATTAGTTATATCAATTTTTTTAAAAAATAAATAATAAAATAGGAGAGTTGTGTAACAATTCTTAATACTTTATTATTAGATTATCATGTGAACAATTTGAATAGCATATAAAATTATAAATTACTTTTTTTTTCTTTGGTTTTAGCTTATCATGCAATTGCATATATTTATGTTAGGTTTATAATCTTAGACTCGTGTAATTGTTGGTTTATTAAAAACATAAAAATAATATTTTATAAAATAATATATTTTATGTCTCAATTATTTTTAAAATTTATTTTACTTATTAAATATAGTCAAAAACATAGTTTTAAGAAAATGAAAGCAACGTTTTTCAATTGCAAATGTGGCGCAGCTATTACTGCGTATAGACCAAGTGATGCCCAATACGTAGACATGACAGCAATGAGAGAAGGTATATGTGGAGGAGAGGTGCTTCGGATTTACTAACAAGAATGCATTTGTTGTTGTTCTGTCAGCCTACGTAATCCTGCCGGCGTGTTCCAATGCCATTGGTTCTCTAATTTCTTGCTTTCTTTTTTTCATTTTAGAAATTTAACTAAAAAAATATAGGTCGGTGCGGGCGCGCGGGTTTCCTCGAAGGTTCCTAAACTCATTTGCGGAGAAGTGGGAAAGTACCATCTCGTATCCAACATCTCGTAATTCCACTCCGATAATCTTCGTAGTATCTATGTAATATCTACCTAGATTACCCGGCTACCCGGTCGTGAGTCGGTTTGGATAGGATCGAATCAGACTGGACCGGACTGGACCAATCACAACACACGAAACACCCAAAAATATTAAAAGCATGAAGCCACATCACGTGTCATTTTCGGAAAAGACGGTCCCCTCACGTGACTATTTCGAATCTTGACGGGGGATTCAAGAAATGTCCCCTGTTAATTTAAGGTTCCCTCCAACCGCACCCCGCATGCCAACAAATAAAAGGCAATAAATAGGAAAACTATGGTTTATTTTCAACTCTGGAATCTATTAGTAATAAATTGTTAATTTAGTAAAAGTTAATTATGTTATGTATAAGAGAGTTTTAAAATAATTTATTAATAGAAATTTAAATTTGAAGTTATTTTTATTAAAAAATATATTATTAAATAATTTTTATTTAAAAAAAATTAATCTTTTACATAAACATTAAAAAGATATCCTTAAAAAAAATAAAAAAAAAACCTTTTGAATCTCTCGACCTCACCTAATTGCACCCTTTATGTAAATTTGACGATAAACCTGAGATAATTTATTGCTATTATTAATTTTGTCATTTATTTTAATGTTTGATATTTCAAATTATATTAATAAATAATTTATAAAATAACATGTTTGACAATTGAGAATGGAAGCCATGCCTAGTGTTGTGTAGCTCCAGGAGGAAGGGCAATGAGGTCATGGTAAAACATGTCATCTATCTTGGTAAATAGCAATGATTTGGTATTATTTAATGTACAAAAGGAGGGGTGAGGTGGAGCCGAATCTTACCCAGAAAAAGAATCTCAGACAGGCTTATACTAATGCCAAGATTTAGCTTGGCATGTAGATGGCTTATGTGCAGGGTATCTTTTATTTTCTAATACAAAATTTGACGCCTCCTATGTTTAAAATTTCAAGTTGATATAGCAATTAAATTTTTTTAAATAAATTAAGAGATATTTTTATTTAAGATACAAACTCTTCGAGTCATTTAACTCAAATAACTCTAATCTCTTTTTAAACGAATAATATTATAAATATTTTTTATATATTTATTTAAAATTAAATTTATAATTATCAAATCATCTTAAAATATTTCTATTAACCCTTTAGGATTAATATAACAATTAAATTATAACCTATAAAATGGTGTCTTGGTCCGAATAAAGTTAGAAACGTAAGGCATGCATTAAAAATGATTAGGGATTAGGTGTGATTTCCACATATTTATACTATATATAAATATGTAAAAGTTTAAAATTTGAGTATACTATATTATATTATTTTTTTAAAATTTTATCTTTCATTTTATGTTATTATAATAAATAAAATTATAATTTACTAATACAATTAAAAAAAATAAAATAAGAAATATTCATCAATAATTTTTTGGTTTCCAAAATGATTTGCCCATGTAAGTAGATAAAAAAAGGTTTACAAAAAATAAAAAAATTGATATACTAAATTTTATCATTTAATTTGTAAATTTAATATGTTTAATTATATTAATTTTTAAGTTAAAATTCTATAATTTTTAATTTATAAAAGTAGAATAGCTGTTTTAGTTTTATTTGACTATAACAGTGGATTATGTTACATAGGAGATTAAGTTTGGTCTCAAGGGTAAATTTCACCGTAAATTAGTTACTTATTTTATTTTAAATATAATTTTTAAAAATAAAATAATTTACCTATTTTGAACGCAAACAAACAAATTAAACAGTATCCTAAATATATATTAAACGGTTAAAATTACTTTAAAATATAAATTTAAATCTTTATAACGGAGAATATATTTTATAAAATAAAATATAAATAAATAATTATTATTTAAAAATTAATAATAAAAATTATTATAACATATATATAAATAAATAATAATTTATAAATTTAAAATATATTTTATTATTAATTTTTAATCAATAATTATTTATTTATATTTTATTTTATAAAATACAATTTTCATTGTATAATATCTCCAACAATATCTGCATTGATTGAAGCACACTAGTTCTTGATATTTTTGAGGAGAGGGGGACAAATAATTTTGTACCTGTCATGTCCATCCCTGGGATAACACGTTGGTGCTCTCATTCTTAGGCCGCCGCCTAAACAAGAACGAGGCACCTCTAAATCTGCTTGTATTGAGAACAACCAAAGCAACGGTTTTCCTGTCGAGACGCATTCCCCTCCAAAAATCAAAGACACTTATATTTTTAAAATTATAAATTATAAATTATTTTATTTTTGTATTTTATTTTATTTCTTAATTAATTTATATACAATATATAAAATTATATACACATAACATTTTCTAAATCAAAGATGAATGCAAACTGCTTAGATGCCATTTGAAGTTCCAAAATTTTTGTTGAAGGAATAGAAATCCTTAATGTTTTAATTTTTGAAAGTAGGACCTAATTCCACGGCAAGGGCGATAGAGACCCTTAAAAGTGTTCAAGTCACATGGGCTTAGAGAGCAGTAGCTGGTGACTACCACAATTTGTCGTTCTCATTAGGATAAACACTAAAGTGGTTTTGCCTTTGTTGTTATCGTTGTTTTGTTGGTTAATGGGCTTTTAATTATATTTTGTGTGCACTCAACCCTGACAGCAAGAAAGCGACGGCCCAACAGCGAGTCGTGGTTGCCATGACTCGCTGTGAGTGGGGTAGGGTTCCGCGGCAACATGTCCGTCCGTTAAAAGTATGCTGACGCCATACGACGTCGCCAAATGACATCTTCACTTGCCCAACATGAAAAATATTTATCTATTTATTTCATTTAAATAAAAAATATAATTTTATTAGAATTTTAAAATGAGGAAGTAAATACTCTTATTAAAAATTTTCTCCCAGCACACCCAACCTTAGCTTGGGATGATGTGTACTTTTTTGTATAAACAAGGGTCGCAACATTCTTTTATTAAATAGGTATAAAATTTAATTTAAATTATAAATTTATTAAGTTTGTAAAATTTAATAAAATATAATTTTTTGAAAATAATAAAAATATATTGTTTTAAGAGGTAGGCAGTGAAAATAGAAATATCGTTGTTCCCGTTTCATTATTGTTTAAGGTTGTTCTGGAGATATTATAATCAAAATCATGATATTTTTTGCAACTAAAGTTTTAACAAATATCTTTTCAAACCTAACTTCCACATGAAATGTAAGTAGAGGTCAATTTGGAGAGCAGCAACACAAGCAAGGTCCCAACTTTCATTTCAAATCATACGTGGAGGTAAGTGTTTTTTCATCAACTTTAATTCTTCTAATCCCACAGTTTTCAGTATTAGTTCAAACCTTGCGTTCCTGCGCGAGATGCATGGTCTCTGGATCGTTCAATCAAAGTGGAGATTAAATAATTTGAGATTGAAGACCAAGAATGTGTAACCCCTGTTTTCCACATGGCAACAACTAAAAGTGACATAGAAACACTATTTTTTTTCAAATTAAAACGAAAAAGGCATACTTTTAAATAATAAATGAAATTTTTGTGGTGAGAGCTGCATCAGAAGTGGATAAGATAACATGGATCTACTTCCCACTTGGGAGGAAAATTAAAAGAAACCCAGTCGGATATGACTCATTCGTACCACAACTCCCACGCGCCCACCTAAGAATATCCTACTTTGTTCTAAAGCAAACTGCATGGATTAGTGTTCGTGTAATGTTTCTTATTAAAATATTAATAAATATATTAATGTAGAATCTTAGGGTCGGTTGCTTTGTCGGATGGCACAACATAAGCGGGTCACAATCTACGGTAACGGGTTACCGGTGGCTCGCACATAATATAAACCAAAGTGACCATTCTTGCGCCTCTTCTTTTGTTCACATCTCAATTTGGATTCTATATATTCATGGAAAAGGATAAATGCATAAAATTGGAAATAAAATTTAATGTGAAATATTAAATTTATTAAATTTTATAAATTTAATGATTTATAATTTTAAATAAAATTTTTATAGAATTTAATTAATGAGATTAAAAAAATTATAAATTCATGGAAATGCAACACATTGAATTCAAGGGGTTTCATTTGGTGGCCGAACAAAGTGGGGCGGTGATGGTGTTCGTCATAGTTCATCCATTATTGAATTAAGCACACCTCTTCCGGGACAAGCATGTGGGATTGTGGAGTCTTGGCTTTGGCCTTCGCATGCCACTAACTTGGTGAGAGTCAACTATAAAGACAAACAACCCCCTCTTCTTTCCAAAAAGCAAAAAAGAGAGGGAGCCTCCTTGGCAACCATTGTTTCCGTCCCCCAGCTGGCCAACGTCCAAAACCAAGAAAATAAAGCTTTCCGGGTCAATTTTGTGAATCACTTTTCTTTCCTGAAACGTCCTCGTCTTCAACTTTCCTAGTCCATTCCATTCACCATTTTCGCACGGATCTGTTTATTGGATTCTCTTCAGGGTTGCCTTCTTACAAGCAATTTCGGTCAATGTCAAAGTTCGCTCACTCTCCGAATCCGCAAAAGCAATAATATAATATAATTTCATTTTATTTTATGCTTCTAGTAACCCACTCGACGAATTCAAACTTCCAATATTAAGACAAACACGTGCATTTGAAACTTTAGGATATTTCCAAAACCAGTTTGAAATGTGTAAATTATAGCTTTGTCAAAACCAAAAGAAAAAAAAACCCGGAAAATATATTATTTAGTTGAGTAAGATGATGTGAGATGGTTTCTAGATGAGTCTTGATGTATATACGCAGCTTAGAATCATATTTTTTTTATACAACCAGAAAGATAAAAGAGTCAAACACTTCTATAATTTTTTTTCCTTTCTAGTTATAATTAAAATGTAATTCTAAACACGTTGGTTTAATTTTTTTTTTTCTTTCAGATATCACATATTTTTAAAATTTATTAATTTTCTTTCCAATTCGATGTATGGCATAATCACCAAATTTTATAAACATTTAATTCATGTAGATAAGATATATCATATCTGTATATATTATATAAATTTATAGTAATTCCTGATCATACTGGGAGCTCATGACTATCTTTTAATTTATAGTAAAAAAGAGAGTGGAATTTTTTTTTTTCAAAGCATTCAAGCACTAGAATATTGATCCCTCTTGCCACCGAAAGTTGGAAGCGTTGCAACAACCAGCCCTTGGGGCTTTATGAAATGAATCAGTAGGCCTAGCTCTAAGGTCGGCGTTGCGTTGAAGTCATTCTTGTCATTATCTTGCATCCAGTATTGCTTTCAACTTTATACTTACGTATAGTAGGAGCGAGAGAGGCTTCTCTTCAAATAGATTATCAAAGAAAGTGGCCATGAGTATGACCTTAATCACAAGTCACACGCACTAGGTCCCCACGAAATCGATTTCATGGATTCACCAGTAGACTGAAAAGGAAAGAAAGCGCATGGGTTGAAAACTTCTACACCAAAAGTAGGCTGGCATCTTGCTTGAAAAACCTATATAAATTATCATTGGTAAATCATAAACACTTGACGAAGGGCATTCCACCACAAAAATTGCTGAATTTTTTTTTATCTGATTTTCAAAAGAGTATACGGGGATGTAGCAAAAGAGAACCTCCTATGCATCGACAATGATAAAGAGACTCATCTCGGATGATATCTGATGCTGCTGTTCATACAATGCTTCTATAGAATTCATACAAAATTGTCTAAAGCCCTTTCGCCTTTCAAGTGTGTATCAAATTCTTCAGTCTTCTAAGTTGACTCCGCCCCCCCCCCCCCCCCCCTCCCCCCCACCCCACAAGAAAACAAAATATAAACAAATCAAATATTTTCCTCCCAATGAAAATGAAGATCAACAGAGGGACCACAGTATCATAACTGCCCACTTAAATTAACAGGAATATCTTTCTAACAAGAAACTTCTGGTAGTATCTTTACACCAACTTACATTATCAGGCACCTCAAACCCTATACGATATATTATATAAAATAATAATGGTTAAAGTCAAACATTGAACATTTTTTCCTTCTCCGATCAAACCTTGATTCACAATAGACAACCCAACTCAATCCTGCTTGCCATCTCCTATTCCAGGTTTAGCAGATTCAATGGGAGCCGATTCAGGACCTGCCTCAACCTGCTAAAATATCGGAAATTTAACCTCAATTTGCATTCATTGAAGCCTCAAACATAAAACCACCAATGCAAAAGTAACTAAGAGCATGAACACGCATACACCGAATGCATGACACAAACACCCACAACAGAATCCCTTATCAAGGATTATATCAAGCAGCAAACACAACAAAAATGGCCACCAAAGTAGTACTCTGACTCCAAGAAACATATTTAACTTGCAAGATGTGGGCAGGTACAGACTTCAGGTTTCAATTAGATAAAATAGAGGACATGCAAAGCATAATACTATAAAGAAAAATTCAGATTTCCTTACCAGAAGACAAATCTACACATAACATAAAGAAATACAAGGCATACAAAATGTTTGGGTTGGTGATCAAGCCACCCAACGTGATTCTACAATCACATTTGCAGACACTTCCTTTTGTAATTTTGAGTAGTACAATCCTGTTTGGGTTGGTTTTGATACCAACCAAACATGCTACGAGTAGAATAGATTCCCTCTCTAAGGAGAAGATGTTAGGCCCGTAGAGGAGACCAGATGAATTAGCAGGCCTGAAATAGATGAGGGGAACCAAAAAGTCTGGAAGGTGTATGTGAGAAAAAAATCCCGTGGGGACCCAGGGACACATCGGCAAGGCAATTATTGAGTTGGTTATGGGATAGGCTCTATGCAGGGAATGATAGCATGGATGTGTAGGAATAAAACATAAGAGCAGAACGAATAGTGGGTATCGAGAGAATTCAATTAGGAAAGGGGTGAGGAGCTGAGGCTCTGTGGAGATGAGTATTGGGTCTCCATTGTTGAGGACCTTCTACTCTGTTTTTTCCCTTTTTACTTTTCTCTGTAGTCCCATTCTGTTTCTCAGTAATACAATCCTATTTCTCAATTCCTACCAGAAGATATATGCAATCATCACAAACATGGACTCTTAATAGTTAATAGGAAAACCAAATATCAATTTATCCTACTGGACAATGCAAAAAGTAATTGCCAATTCCATTCTATCTTGAACATTTATCACAAAAAACACATATTTCCCTTTGAGAGGTAAAAGTAATCTGACAGTCTCTTTATACACAACCAATCTCCATACATCGTGGATGTTGGGACAGTAGAATCACCTACAATGAGCACATACCACAGGCCTCAATTCTAATTTATAGTCTTCCTCATAAACATTGCACATAAATTCTACATTAAATAATCACAAAAACTAAGGATAACAATGATTCAACCAATTATCACTTTCTCAACTTATCCTTTATCTATGTGTTCAACTGTCCTACTTTGTGTAGACTCAACCTGATCATCTATCCAACACCAAACTTTTAAGCTACAAGGCGCTGGCAACAGAATCCCAACAGACACTGCACAATGTTGAACTTTTTTTAACTTGGAACTGGCACAAAATGCTGATGAGACCAAATTTCTAGACTAAAAATTTGCAATATTTAGATCACACTATTGGTGGCAGCTTTCAGGCTATAACAAGAACAAAAACCATCTTTTAGGGTCATTTCATTCCTAGCATCATTTTAGCTAGAACCAGATTGCAGTATGACCCTACCTCAAAAAGTAAAGATGTACAAGGTATTTTAGGGCAGCATCTTGTAAATTAGTACACAATGATCATAGACACACGTGCTCAGAAAACCAATCCAATAGAGAAATGAACTTTAAAAGATAAATTTGACAGAAAATGTCAAATATTATTTCTCTCAACCGCTTTTCTGCAACATTAAGTCAATAAAGAGTTTTATAAAGAGATATGTAGAGCGAGGATTATTTTATTTTATTCTTTTTTTGGGCGCATAGAGAGAGGATTATTATTTGTATATTACGATATCTTCTAAAGAGCTTTTTACGCATAAAAACCTCTTGTCGATTCCTACACTATATTGCCTTATACTGTACTTTAAGATAAACACCTGCAGACATAAAGCAATTTGAAGTGTCATGAAAAGCTTATGAAGCACATTAATTACTAAATAGGTACTTAACTGCCAACGTAAAACTTCAGCAAACAAAACCTTCCTTCATGCATATTATAAAATTATTGATTAATAATGTGCATTTTTGTGTTTGTATATCTATCCCACATTGTTCACAAAGATACACAAATCGATCAGACAGTTGCAACTTGCAAGTCATACCATGAAATTTTGTTATGGTCACATACTGTAATCTTATAGTCATCAATTTTACGCCTGATAGATAATTATAGTCTTAGTCACATGTGAGATTGATCTTACTAGGTCCCAAAAGATGATACAAATATACAATGGATATTCCCTGCATACTAAGAGCAAAGAAGTCTCTCTAACACCCAGGATAATATTGTTGGTTTTTTCCTATTACTAGAAAGCAAAAGACCTTTCTCCTATACCATCCACAGGACCACTAAAGTCAATTTCCTTGATATTGCTTGTTAACTATTTGTGAAAAGAATTAATGCTCTTAATTTTTTAGCACAGAAACTCTCAAATTGAGCTGAATGCAGCTGAACAGCTGACTAGAACTTGCCCAATCAGAGCTTATTATATAACTAATCATATAAGATATTCACTCACTTTACTATCATTTTTAGCTGTAGGCTTGTATGGACATGCTGGAGGAGCTCTCTCCGGTTTCCTGTACTCCCAGCCGAAAAGCCCATAAACTTTTCCCTGATATATAAATGAACATACGCCATTACATCATATGGGTTTGTAGGTAAAAGATGCATGCTTTTCTTTATTCACGAATGAATGTCCCCAATGTTTTATGGATAAAAACACAATTTGTAAATGCCATGGTTCCGTTGTAACATTCTTATGTACCAAGAGATCAAAGCAATCCAAAGTAACGCAAATACTTGTCCAGTCTATTAAAATTTTGGAAGCAGTGAAAGGACAGGATGGGGAACGAGGATGCACTTACCATAATATAGTAGAATAGAATAGGCAGAACGTTGACAATGGGGACAAGAAAGAGAGGCAGCAAACAAAACAAGCAAACCTGAAGCAAATTCACATTTTTTATTTTAAAAAAATGATGAAAAATTAAAAAGATTAAAGGTGGAAAATAAGAGCAAGAATAAGCTTACCATCTTGGAATTTCTAGGGCTAACAGAAAGCGTCAGAATAAACAAGGTAGATGGGTGATTGATATCCTGGGAAACCCGATTGATTATCTAATAAAGGATCTTGGTGGTTCGTTGATTGGGAATGTTCGGGTAGGGGAAGATATAGCTGATCCAGACGAGCAAATTGCCTTGCAGCTACTCGCTGCAATCGATGCGCGACGGAGTGAATTGATGATACAGCGATACGGGAAGACTCGATGTTGGACTTGGAAGGGTGGGCAAACACTGGGCTTGTCCAGGTTCGGGTTGCGCTGAAGAGTGGTCACTTTATACGTATATTTTGTCGAGGTTTAGCCTGGCCCAATTGCGTTACACTGAGCCCAAGCATTAAAAAATACGTAATATTAAAACTGCTACTCAAAATTTGAACGCCACTACCTTTTCAAGGTGAAGAAAGTTTAAAAAACATACAGAACTCTCGCCGTGGCCCATGCAGGTCTCGAACCTGCGACCTTCGCGTTATTAGCACGACGCTCTAACCAACTGAGCTAATAGGCCTAGTTGATGTCATCTCAAGTCATTTTATTTATGATAAAATACTTACGAAGATTAATTAGCTCGCGGCGACATAAATATGTGCGCCTGAATCGAATACAATAGGGTCTATCATCGCAAGTCAGCTGAACGCTGCGATTGTTGAATGGGAAGGTGGGTGGTGCGCCTCTGGTCTACCTAGTTAGTGGGCAATCACATGATATATATTTATTTGGGTAAAATATATAATTTAATTTTAAATTATATAATAAGTCCTCTTAGAAAACTTAGAAATTTGTTCAAGAAAATTCTCACTTACTTCACAGCTTTTCAAACAATGTTAGAGTCTCCATTGAAAAGGAAGATAAATGCATGAATAATACAAAAATTTGTTCAATTTTTTTTTTATTAGTGAATAGTTATCAATTTAAAAATAAAATACATGTCTTCATTTTCATTATAAGAGCTAAGTATTCCTATAACCCTAAAATTTTAACTAATAATTTCTGATGCTTGTGATGATTAAGATAATGACCAGCAAATGTAGTGCTGTCTACACTTAGACCGGTGTTCTGTTAGGCGACGATAACATTGGGGGTATTTTCAGTGAATCATAAAACCCCAGACAAACTATACTTGTTTTGACCGCTCAAATGGAGACAATGATAGTAAAACGGTACAGAGCAATATATTGATTAGGAAAGTAGATAGGAAATACAACATAAAAGTCACCAACCAAACCTAAAAGGATGGTATCTGAATACTAGCATCAAATCTTTATAGTTATATTTGATATCAGCTAGCAAAAGTCCATGCTATCCCCCCTACTCCTTAAAAAATTTGAAACTTTGACATGCAAATAGGAGTGCTACTATGGATGTGAAAGGAACCCAGAAAATCAATATCAGAATATAACAATCAAAGAAGAAGATGGAACTAAAAGTGAAGATGTAAACGATCCATGAAACTTGTTACACGGAGGAGATTTTCCTACCTTATTCATGATGTGACAGGCATACAAGTTAAATTTTCTTCTATTTGCACTATTTGCTTTATTATAGTGTATTTGAAAATCAATTCACATATTTATTACATGATAAATAAGATGAAAAAATTTGCTTCATCTAACATTGTCTTTCCTCGTTAGTATTCAATTGAATTAATGAAAAATGGGAAGTGAGACCATTTGAAAATTGTTATTTGTCCAAATTTTTAAAAGAATAAATTTATTTACATTTAAGATGATTGACCAAATTATACTATTAAAAAATTTAAAAATTAAAATAACATGATTCAATAAGAATAGCAATCACTTATTGGGTTCGATCAAAATTACATATATAAAAAAAATTTTATTCAAAAAAATTTATTTTAATAATTTCTATACTTTAAAAAAATTATCAACTAAAAAACATCTTAAAATCATCCAAAATAAAAAAGAAACTTATCACTCATTTCCCAATAAAAAATAAGGGAAAAGGCACTCTCTGTGCCTCCTTCTCTTGAGTTTCCTAATGTTAAAATTGAAAATGGCAATTTCTCCTGACAAGATAGGAGAGAATTAGAAACGGCAATTCTCTTTGTGGAGGTAGGGAGAAATTCTCTCCATCATAATTTTGGGGATAAAGACGAGAATCTCATTTCTTACTTTATGCGATATTTGAAATACTATAATACTTTTATATGATATTTAAATAACATATAATATAAATGATAAATTAATAAGTATATATATAATAAATAAATAAAAATATTAATTTATTTAGATTATAAAGATTTTATATAAAAATTTTCAAATTCTTGCCAATAGCTACTCTTCCCAAGGATTATGGATGGGAATAAAATTTTCTCTATTCTCAAGTTTAGGGTGAGACAAGAAAATTTTTTTTTGGGGATATGGGAGCAAGAGATACTCCTCACCCCCACCCCGTTGCCATTCCTAGTTAAAATGTTGTAGTTTATGTGGCTTACAGTCATTTATTGTGCAGAGGTGTTACTCTCATAATTATTTTATTATATAATCTATATATTCATGTACTCATCTTATTGATTGAATTTGTAAATCTCATCCCCACATTTAATAAGGTATGTGATAAAAGTAATAGTGAGAGCATAACTATCCTTTATTGAGTTTGTGCTCAGCTAAGTCCTGTTGTGGAGAATCCTTCCGAAGATTTAATGCATGGCTGCGGCTAAAATGAAAGGAAAAAAATTTTATAATTTTTTTATTAAATATTTATATTTATGAGAAATAATAAAGATAATAATTTAAATTTTATGTTATAAAAATTAAGTAACGAAATTGAAAATAAATAATTTAAATTTTATATTGTAAAGGTTAAATAAATGGACTGAAAATGAAACGACTCAAGATTACGTGGGGTTGCATGCCTAGATGTCGTTGACGATGTTGGGAGGACATAGAAAATAGAATTGACAATGACATTTGGAATTTGGAATGCCCACGTAAGGACGGAACCAATTTGTTGGAAAAAGCTTCCGACCTGCCGGATTCGAACCAGCGACCTAAGGATTATCTGCTGAGGAAGCCCACTACAGTCCTCCGCTCTACCAACTGAGCTAAGGTCGGATGTTGAAGCAATTGTTTACTTCAATTCTGTAGAAGAACTACAGAACCCTACTCAATCTTCGATACTGTGCAAAGTGGTTCACTTCTGACCTATCCAAAATGAACTTCAATTTTAGTAGGAAAAAAAATTACATGTTCTTTAATGACAAGTATGTAAAAGTTGTTGGCTAAATCTCAAGTCAAATCATGATCGATTTTCACTAATTGGAGTAGAAGAAAGTTAAGTAGTGTAGAGATAAAAATAGAGTTAAAAGAAAAATTTAGTAATTAAAAAATTATAATTTACAAATTAAATTAAATTAAATATAGAATAAAAAATATTAAATTTTAAAATAAAAAATTTAACAATCTAAGTTTATT
Organism: Dicorynia guianensis; assembly: GCA_037013595.1. Lineage (NCBI taxonomy): Eukaryota > Viridiplantae > Streptophyta > Magnoliopsida > Fabales > Fabaceae > Dicorynia > Dicorynia guianensis. Next base: position 33,538,045 of record JASUAB010000010.1, read on the forward strand.
ATTTTAGTATATAATAAATATTAAAAAATTTTCAGTACATAATAAATAATAAAAATAAATAAAATTAAATAAGTCAAAGTCATAAATGATGATGTCATTACAGTATAAGATTTATAATTGATCTTATTATTCTTATAAATAAAGTTTTATTAAATTTTTATTTAAAAATTTAAATAATTATATTTATTAAATTTTATAAATTAAATTATTAATTCAATAAAATTATTTTGAATTTATTACACTTTAATATAAAAGTGTAATGGGATTAAGTTTGTTGAGAACTACTGATGCTTGCAGCATTATAAAGTAAAACACGAGAGTGTGCAAGTGAGCAGACAGCAAACAACTGTCTATCAGAGGGAATTCAATCATCAAAAAGAAGCTACTTCTTCTGCTTCTTCAGATACTCTATTTTAATGTGAGCCTAACTCATGAGAAGGTCCTCTTGTCTACCATGTTTGTGTTAAACATTTGACATGGTTCTTCCCCATTATCAAGCACAGCATATCCTTTTATCAGTTGTCATTTCTTTAGCTAGGGCGGGTAAATGGCCATTTGAAAAAACGAACGCAAGACAGGTTCCCCTTACCACGCTTGTCAGGCTAAGATTGTTGTCTTGTCGTAGTGACTCTACACCAAATTAAGTAAAATCAGTTTTGATAGTTATTTTTATATCTTATCAATCTCAAGTAATTCAGCTATCTATGGCATAAAAAGATACCAAAATAAATGGTACCACAAAAATTTTCATAAAAAAATGGTCATCTTCATTATATTTGATTTAATAGTTGGCAAGAAAATTTAATTAAGTAAAATAGAAGGAAAGTTGTTTTAGTTGTAAAATTATATGACGGTATAATTTTAGAGGGTCATCGTGGATCTGTGGAGGGAGGGCACACGTTTTAGGTTTGCTGGGCCCAATATCATTTCCCCAACAACAAAGAAAAAAAAGGAAACATCTCACATCAAATCCCAAAATAATGTCAAATGCAGAGGAGGGGGAAGAGAAGGAAAAACTTGAACCAGTGTTGAACCATATCTCTTTGAAAACATTCCATTTTTTTCTATCTATTAATGGTTCAAAAGCTCCCCCGCCAACGACCCCAGTTGTTTGATATATGCGCATTATGGGCCTTGGCTTTCGGCATTATTATCCCCAACCCCAAGCATCTTCAACAAGCAACGATATATGTTTTTTGGGAGTATGAATCACGTTTCTTTAATTTATAGAAAGCTAGCTAAATTAGCTGCCATTCTTCTCTATGTGTTGTCACATTCTTGATGCCTCTATATACGGCCTAAATTGTCTGGACCCATATTTCAGTTCATATAGCTCTTACCTAAACTTCTTGAAATGTTTGGTAAAAAAAAAAAATCACAAAATTAATTACAATTATAAAGTTTACTGACGATTATATTTTAATTTATAAATTTAATAATTTATAAATTTTTAAGTGATAATAAGATTTAATTTGTGATAGTAATAGAAATATAAACTTTTTGTTTAATTAAACTTAAATAGAATTTATCTAAATTGTGTCATCCCTTCTTTTTTAAGTTAAAGGTTGGAACTGCTTGCTAGTTTGGTAGAATCATGCTGCAGTATACACAACTCCTACATTTATGACTTTTTTATAACTATTCTAGTGACCCTATGAGTTCGAGTAGTCTCAAATAAAGCCGCTTTGAGTTAGATGTAAAGCTAATGCTGAAATTGTATAAATAACATTTTTCTTTACAGTTAGCCTTTTTTGGACATGAAAATTTTGTCTTCTATGCATTTAAATTCTTTTGGTGCAGAATTAAAATATTTATATTTTTTGGCTTAGAACAGCTCAAGAACAGATAAACAGAGGAACAAATAAAACCTCGCAGAGGTAGAAAGGGGAGACTAGAATCTGGCATCCAACCACTGATATTGTGAATAACAGTCCATTGGCACAAAAGGGAAATGCTTGTGGTAGAAACGGGGAGCCAAGCACACACAACAAATTTTAAGAGAGAAAAAATAAAAGTGAAAATATAAAAGATTATGCAGAGAGAATACAGAATTGATTTGTACCACACAAAAAATGGCTAGTTCATTACTAGCTATATAGACTTTAGTACTTGTCCAACAAAGAGTTGTGAGTGCCAAGGATTTCATTTGATGATGGGAACAATGGGCCAATCTAAAAAATATTGTCAGGCACAATTGTTAATTAATTCAATAACGCTAGAGTAGCACTGCGAGGAGCAGCATTTGCTGTTTAAACATATTTCTTCTTTCCTATGACAAGTTATACGAAAAAATATTCACACTTAATTTAAAACAATAAAATTAGTTAGATATTTTATTTATAAGATTTAATAAATTTAATATTAAATTAATTAAATTATTAATTTTATAAAAAAATAAATTTAATAATTTAAATTTTATATTAATAAAATTTATTTAAAAAATAATACTAGTAGTGCGTAGTAATAAGATCCTGTCCAACCAGATTAGCCATCCGACCATGAACAAATGGACCGACAATAACCAAAGTTTCATGAGTATGGTTTGGATCAGAAAATATATGACACAGAAAAATCTGATTTCCATCATTAAATTATTATAAAAATGAAGAGTGTGCACTCTCCCCAATGCCACTATTCACCCAAGCTCAACGCTTTCTTACTTATGTGCTTGTCATTCCACACCAGTCATATTTTTCTCTCTCTCTTTCTTTTTTTGTTTTAATATTTTTTACACCAAAAGAAATACGATGACAAAAAGGAGAAAGCCACACAATCTTACAAATTATCTTCTGTTTTGGGAGAGCCTTGGACGCTCAACTCCGTACACTTGCATCAATGTTTCTGTGAAGTGGGGGACCCACCTCAAGACACCCCCCATCAAGTAAATGAGAAACTTTCTGAAAGATAAAAACAAAACATATCACAGGAGCATAGTTTTTGGGACCTTTAAGCACCGGAAATTCACTCGTAAGTTTTAATAACATTCAGGTGTTAGCCTGTGATCTCTTTTGGGGTCCCAGCAGTAGTTATAAACCATGTGGTATCTTTGCACCCATCTCATGGCCCTGTTTTGCTGTGAGGCTGAGACTGGGCGGCACCAGGCAGGGCCATAGGCTGAGCAACCACTAGCTTTGAAGTTGGTGTATTTTGCCACAAAAGGTTGGTATCTGTAATCAGCCTTGTACTTCCCATCTTCAGTTGCCCATGACGATGCATCCCATATTGAACCATAAAGCCACATTGGCCTCACAGGAAACGTTGCCGCACTCTTCCTTGGGTACCTCCTTATGGGCACATCATCCACCAGGAATCTGAAATATCATTATTTAATGGCACGTAAAACCAAATTATTAATGTTATTTTTATAAATTTAATTTTATTGAATATTTTTTTAAAAAATTTAAATAATTAAATTATGAAATTCGAAAAATTTTATTATTATTATTTATAAAATTTTATAACTCACATGGAATTACACTTTTATAATTTGCAGATTGTGGATTTGTCTGTGAATGCTTGCTTCTTTTGTAATTACCTAAGTGGCCAACAAAAAGACCCAGTAAATTACTAAATTAGTGTTACTTTTAGCTTTTCACTTTTTGGTATATAATTAGATTTTGTTTACCCCGCACTTCTATGTTTTAAATTTTCTGTGCCACATTCATGCGCTCTTAGTTCTAGATGATTAACCTGGCAGCCCAAAAAAAAAATAATTAACTCAGTCAAATCCCTCTGGCTTACTTTATAATTTCAGACAGAATGAAGTTGTTTCCCTTCCAATTCCCAAAATATAAGTGAATCGTGCCCAAACTGTGACACCAATTGCCAAGCACCAATCAAATTTATGCCGCACAAGCTGAGTCCCAGCAGCAGAAAATGAAATACTGCCCCCTAATCTTTTGAACTAGGACTGAGAATCTATCTTTTCATTTACACATACAGAGAGAATCGGAGAAAAAGTGAAAAATGCAGTGAACTTACATTATTTCCTTGGGACTCCACAGTATAGCATAGTGATGAAAATCTTCGGTAGGATCAAACCAGAGATGGAACTTCATCTCTCTGCCAATAATTTTCCCATCCCCACTTCCTCTTATATACACATTGGTCTGCAAAGTATAAGGCTTTCCAAATGTTGTCCCAAGAAACTCAATGTCAACTTCATCATGGAACCCCGGATGTGCTTCATTATTTGAAAGCTGCAATTAATCATATCATTAGAAATTAATTAACACTCAACTTAAACTAAACATGAAATCTTCAAGTGTCCATTAATCAACTTATTCTGATTTTCTTAAATGATTTGGCCATGTCTTACATAGAAAGCTGTTATAACTCCTGCAGTATAGCCAGGCTGGAGCTTAATGGAAGCACCAAAGTACCCAGATCGAAATGGACGAACTGATTTGAAGCCACTTCCTGTTTTACCAGAAATGAAGCAGTTGAATTGGATTACATTGCAGTGATAGACAAATATAAAACATTCGAAATGAAGTGAAATTGACCAGACCTGAGGTTCTGTCAAGCCAAATTGTTAATGCATTTTGGTCTAGGCTTTGGTGCTGAGGACCCCAGAGGTTTCTAAACCCTTCGTAAAAGCTAAGAGACCTGAATTTGGAACTTGGCCAGTAGCTAGGTGAAGGTGGCCAAGAGGCCTTGCTTAAAGGAAACATAAAGATTAAAATAGTCAAGAGAAAGAGAGCCATGAAGATAGAAGAAAGGTTGAGTAAGCTAAAGTGCAAGCAGAAAGCTGAATGATTCTGCTGCGTATAAATGCAGCGTGTGAGAGCGAAAGGGAGAGAGAAGCAGCTCAGGGCAAGGTCTGTGTGGAAGCAGAGTGTGGCAGTACAGTTTGATATAAATAAGATAATCAGCGGGTCCCTCCGCAGAGAATTAATGGTGAAATTGATGAGGGATTAGAAAATTAAACATACCAAACATCAAATAGAAATCATCACTATGCAGAAGAGTAATTAAAACTAATTTTGTCATTCTTTCTTTCCCGTTACAACTACTTTCTTTGTTAGCTCATTATGACAGAAAACCTGTAAGCTTGGTTGGAAAGCTAAAAAAGATGCTGGGATGCAGAAGGGGTAGACGGGTGTGCCTTAAATGTGCATCTGTGTATTTTTGTATGAGAGTTGATATATTTATGTCTTTTAAGTTTATAAGATTCCGCCTACAATACACAGTTTAAGACTGAATTTTTAATTATGCAAAATTTCATATTCACCTTCAAATTAGTCTCAAATCATATATTATAGATAAAATATAAATTTAAAAATATAAATATAACTTTTTTCTTTTATGTTGCATGGCTTCCAGATTCCCGCTAGTACTTCGGCTTGTACCACCGCAAGTCTTCTATCCTCATTTAAAGCTACAGGCGTTTCTGTCTAAGCCTTGAAAGCAAGTGCAGGATTCACCCCACTTTTTTGTGTTTTTCACCTTGACTACCATATCTCTCCCTTTCCATTGTGTCCGTTACCATCCAGTGATACACAAACTGTAGGTGTAGGCCAGCCAGAAGATAAACAAAACGGTTAAAGAAAACGTCAAAAAGGAAAAGAGAAATGTGGGCCAGATTCTGATACTGTCAATTCTCATGAATCAAAGCGAGTAATGGGGTATTTGAACCTGTGAACTTCATCAATAGCAGCTACCCGTAATGGACCCAATGCTTGATTAGATTACCATGGGACACAGGCATGATTGATTGACGCGTAGAATAATCAATGTACGGATGACATTTATAAAATTCGATGATATCGATTAATCAGCGAAGGGAGCCCATTAGATTGCAACCACTCACATATGTTACTTATCTCTAAGGACACCATCCAGTGTTTTATTTCAGATCAATAACTTATAATGGAATGTTAAATGAAGCATGTAATAATTAGTAGTTGGCATGAAGCAAGAGATTACTATTCCGACAGTGCATGTCTTCATTTAGTTGATTGGATTATTTAACATTGAAGAAAATTTAAAACATTCTTGGTTTGATATCTGAAGTAAACCCTCAGAATAAAATGTTCTTGATCATTGGGGGTTCGTAATGGGATCAGAAAGATTATCCATTGTGGATTTAACCTACTCGTTCTCAATTAAGATGTAATTAAACACCAACATTGTGGCTAGTCATACATCAAATTCAATCAAAACTAATCAAATTCAATAAATTAGTTCTCGTTTTACATAATTGACTGGTTCACAAAAAACTTAAAAATAAAAAAATCTAATACAATTACAAATGTAATTATCTCAATCACTCTTGAAATTTTTAATTGGAAGAAAAAAATTTAAGAATAATTATAAAAATAACTATAAAATTTATAATTTTTATGAAACACGTAATTGATTAAATTAAAATTCGTTTTAATTTGATAAAATATAAATAAATAATTTAATTTTTTAATAATTAAATAAAGATCATGTATAAAAATTATAATTATTATACCGTCTAAATACTAATTCAACAGATCAAATGGATCCGAACATAACTTACTTCAAAATGGTTCGTTTACTATCTTTTTAAAAGCATTAAGATTAAGCCATGCCGGGTTTGTTCAAATCAAAATGCAATAAACCCCATAGAAGCTGATAACTAGGATCTGTGAAAGATCATGGGCGATTTCGGAGAAATTATTATTCTTATATTAACTAAAATCCAGCCAATAACAATTTAAAGAACTCCAAGTTCGGCCAATTATTTGAGCTGCAGTTTAGTTTTTATATGGGGCGAAAGGTCAAGCATCATCATTCAAACATTTGATATTTGTGGACGATTGTCCCCCTGAATCTAACATATATAGATGTAAAAGTCTTAGGTGTAAAAGTACATGAACTTGAGGCATGGTTCCTGCAGAAAACCACAAAATCGTGAGACAAAGAAGGTATTGCTGTGCCCCAGCCACACCAACCGACTTCACACCAACGCCCTCAGAAAAATAACCACAAATGAAGTCACCACTGCCAGCAGTATACACAAATACTACCTCAATTGATGCACAATTCTTTATTTCGAGAATCTCACAAAAATCTTATTTATAAAAATTTATATTATTAAATTTATTAAAATTTTATAAATTTAACTATGAATTTCAATATATTTAACATTTTACCTTATATTTTATGAGAGTTTAATTTGTGTTTCAATTAGAGTCTTATTATATTACTGAATATTTACATAAAACATTTAAATTATTAAATTTATTATATTTTACAAATTAAATTATAAATTTTAATATATTTAATATTCCATGATAATTTTATAAGATGTTAATAGAATATTGTTAGTTGCCTTTAAGTTTTCCTTTCAATTGATGAAAGATATTGTATGCAATCAAAATACGCACAATAGAGACCAGTGTGCACTGAATTTTCAATGACAACTTGCAAGAGCATATTTTCTTGACTTACAAGTATGGAAAAATCCACACGATTGTAATATGCACTATTTTGTCGGTCACAAACATAGGGAGAGGATGGAGATTGCAGCAGGCCCATCACGGCCGACAAATCAAAAAGCTCACAAGAGGCTTGGATTGGTTGCATTCGTATGGGTCATCCACTTTGGCTGCATTTGCTTCTGATGATTGAGAGAACTTTCCTCTGTAGCATCACCCTTAAATGTTATTATGTTACGGACAACCGTTTCGGAATTAGATCCCTACATGTTTGCAGATTCATGAACTTGGTTATATGTAGTCTGCAATTATTATTAGTACCTCGAAGGATTTTAATCATTTTGCTACAGTTTCAAGCCTTTGCTTCTGGATACGATTTGTGGGCAGATAGCAGGGCAGGCAAAATCGATAACTTTATCCTTCCAAGCCACTTAATGCATCAAAGGTTAACTCATTACATATAGAAAGTGACACATCTATGTAGAGTTTGTCTTCATTCCTAAGAATAAGTTGAAAGAGTCTTCTTCTTTGCCCAAACAGGTATTTCATAGATATCACGTTTGTTAATATAGAGTGTTTCGGTACAGCGATCTATAACAAGCCAAACTCAATTCATGAAACATGATGAAAAAAATTTGATGACTAAATCTATTTATCTTAATTTTTAGAAGATTTTTTTCCTCCATATATAGTTCCCAATATAAAAGCAGACATGTAATTTCAGAATAATAATATCATTAAAACTTAAACAGGAAATCTTTGTCTAAATCTTCACTCACCCAACTGTATAAGCTAAGCTTAAATGGCATTATGAAACAAAAAGGAAAAGTAGAGTGTGTTTTTACTGAAGCTTGAAAGTTCTTTCTTTCTTCTCAGAAGTCTTGTTCATGAATGTAACATGTCACGTGAAGTCAAGGCAGTATGCCTCCCAAGTGCCCAGACTCATGGTACTCCATTATCTCAAATAATTAATGCTTTGATATGATATTTAAGGGAGAAATTATATTTTATGCATTTTGCCTATTTGTTCTGTTCATTGATATCACTTAGGCGCTAGAAACATTGAAGTCACCTAACTTTTCTGGGCCTTGGATGTCACCTAATTCACATAACTATGTTGTGGGGGTGACTTTTTTGTCTGATATTAACCATAACACAAAGAATATCGATTATTATCTTCTTTTTTTTTGATAAAACAATTATTACCTTTTGCGAAAAGGGGTTTGCGAACAATAATTGATTAATATCAAATGAAAGGATGCAATCTTGATTTTTCTTTGTAATGGAAAACAGGGCTTCCAAAATTTCTGGGAATGTTGTCAATATATTTTCATGGGTGCTGTATTTCGTGTGTTTCTCATTTTTCCCATATGCAAAGATAAATTTAGTATTGGTTGTATGGAGCCAAACAAATAAAAATAAATAAATAAATAAGAAGCAATGAGCAAAAAGAATTTCTGGGGACAAAAATCCAACATTCATATAGCCATTGGATGCTTATTAGATCACTCACGGGACACAAAATGAAAAGCCTTGCAATGATTTAAACCAACTTCCATTCTAATTAAGAGACAGCGTCTAAAAGGCTAGTCCCCACCGACACTCAATTAGGCCGTTACAATATAGGTTGTTTGTATCAATATTACAACCACAAATGTTCTTTTTTACAACGTAGAGGGACTCATTACAACCAAAGGTATATGATAACTTCTTAAAGGGAAGAGGTACTGCATATATAATACCTAGAGGTCCTAGAATTTCATGTCTTCATATCATTCTGGTAACATTGGGAAGGTTTTGTAGAAGACCTAAAGAGGCAGCAGGTAAACGGATAACATAGATTAATTTAGTGACAGAGCAATGTTTATCTTGGGAAAGGCATCTTTTTGTACCTAACATTGAATAATGGTATGCCCATATCCCATGCACGCAAAATTCCACCAGATTTGGAAATGATTGAATTTATTATTGCAATGCGCTAGGCTCCGAAATTGTAAATACAAGTTGACTTATGATTTGGTTTTTAGCTTGCCTTCTAAATTAGTAACTCGGTATCTTGGCGTAAAAGAACAACGAAAAGGATAACATTCATTTTCCTTGCGAACTCTTCTTATTCTCAGCACTAACGGGTATTGGAATTGAACCTGTAAGCATGGCCCGCTTTACACTTTATGCGAGGCAGCCCCGACAACGATCTCCATACATAGTTATAAATTTTTTTTAAAAAAAAAGGAGAATAAAAAAAAAATGAAATTGATCACAAAATTGTCATGTAATTTTTATCAATTTTATTATATATAAAATAGGTAGATCATAGCTATACATTTTAATAATTTCCTTTACCTTTTAATTTTTGTGGAGTTAATCATTTTTTTTAAAGGAATTTTGGTCTTGGTTTACAAGAGAAAGATGTGGCCTCCAAAGATAACCGAGGGAGAGCTGGTGTGGGAACAGATCAGCAGAGGCCCAATGTTTCGCTAGGATATAACCTTTTTTGGCAATTGGCAAGATTTACAGAAAAACGTACTAGACTGTCTGGAATTTTTAGAGATTCAAAGTCCAGGCAAAACATGACCAAAAACCAAATAGTCCATGATCAAAAAGAAAACCCAAGTTCGAATAAGAAAAAAGAGTTTGACAGAAGAAAATCCAATTAATTATGGAATGCCACATCAGCAAATTGATAGTTTTCTTTGGTCACCAGCAAATTTAAAACACGATAGTTTTGCAGTTGGGATGTAATAGTGTGAGAAAATAATATATACTTAATTATTGTGAATGATTTATATAATTATATTATTTTAAAAAGTTAAATAAAATTTAATAACTTCCAGGCGTTTGAAATTACATGGCATTGTATTTGACCTATTTTGTAAGTTTAATTTGTGTTAAAGATAATTAGATTCTTTACTCCCATATTACCTCCTAATTTATTTTGAAAATAGTAGAAATAAAATAACAGACCAAGGTCATTCTTATCTAGCCGCGTGTCTTGGTTCGAGGGTTACACAAATTTGACCATGGAGTACGCAACATCCAATATTTTCCAGTAAAGTCAGGATCATGAAAAGATTTTCCAGTCAATTTTAATATTCTCTACCGTTTCTATCGGTTTTCAGAAAGATCTTTTTCTTTCTGCGTAAGCTTCTACACCAAAGACTGCTTCATCCTTTGGCGCAGCTCACGGTACAAAGCAAAGGTTTACCCTGGTTTCTCTTCATCTCTTTCTATTATTCGATGCTTTCCATTTTAATTCTTTCTCTATGTTCCCCTTCAATTTGTTCTTGAACAGAGCATTTAGGTTCTCAATTATCAATCTACAAAATGTGATTTTTTGAAGATGAAATGCTGGATAAATCAATAAATGATTACTACCAGCCTTGAGTTCCCTGTATAATAGCTATTATTCTCCCTGTTATCAAATTTTTAATCGTGATTAGGGATATTGTTACTGTTTTATTGAAATATCTGGTGTTGGATTGACACAGTCAACTATGTATTACCAAAAAGGTGAACTAAAGAACCCAATTCGATTCCAATGTTATAAAGAATAATGTGTTTGCCAAAAGTAGAAAAGAATGGTTGTCTTGATGAGTAAAGAATAGGTCTTGGCTGACTGCTTGAATTAACAGTTTCCTGAATGCCGCTGTATTGCTGGTCTTTAACGCCTAAATTTTGTCATATACTTGCCCTGGTGTCGTTGACAGTATAACGTGCCCAAAAGTTTAACTGAAAAGTATGAACTAATAGCAAAGGAAAAGGGCTTCGCTCTTTTTTTTCATCCCAGTTTGTTCTAATGCTTTTGAGGCGTGTATGTGGTGATTGTGAACGAGTGAACCTGACAAATAGTATCCAAAGCAGAGCTTGTAGCATGGTGGATCATCAGCTATATTTTTTTCCAATAATATGTATTACTAAAATGTCTCATCAAAAAATGTATTCCCATATCTTGCTTTTTTAGTTGCTCATTATCGTTTTTCCACGCGGAAGGGAGAGGCTTTTCAGAATCATGATCGCCAAATGTTTCAAACAAACATATGGAAATTTTGGTTGCCTTGTTTTTGGGATGACTTTGCATTCCTAATGAAAGTAACTGACCCTTTCACACTGATGACATGATATCTATGTTTTGAAGAATTTATGAGCAAAAAATTTCTTGAAACTTTTGTTATAGAAATATAAATTTCTAATTAAAAAAATTATGTCTTGGTTTTAAATTCAGGATCTGGAAGCTGAAAAATAGAGTTTGTTATATTGCCTTGGTACATTGTGATAATCCAACCGAAAAGTAGATCTGAAAGAAAAATTACTTATCTCTTCCTATACTCCTTTCTGTTTTAAGACTTTTGAGGTGTTTAATTTGTCTATGTGCATGAGTGAAATTGACACATAGCATTCGAGGAGTAGCTTTTGGCATGGTGGTTTGTCAGCAATATATTGTTTGAAAAATTATGAGTTCGCATCTTCTGCATTCTTAGTTGTTTATTAATATACCATGAGGAGAGGGAAGGGATGCTTTTCATAATCCATAAACATTTGATACAAACCCTTGATAACTTACTAGAATTGCCTAGTTGTTTGACTACCACTGCATTCCTTATGAAAGTAACCTAATCTTCTGTACTGATGGTATACTTTTTGAATTAGTTTACTATGAGTTAAAAAAGTATTAAATATTCTGTTATAAAAAATAGGTTTTAATTTTGAAATTATATTATCCTGATACTAGATATGAAAACTTCATTTTAGTTCCTTAAGGCCTGAATTCACTTTCTATTCAATTGCCTAGAGCAGAGATTTTGCTTGTATGGGTAAAAAGGTTTCCCATCTAATGGAGAGTGTTCCTTGTATACACTTTGTGTGTAGATTAGTAATTTGGAAGGCAAAAATTGTTTGCTACATAGCAGATGGAACTCAACAGTAGTAGTCCAAACACTCATCAGAATCACTCTTCAGAGGGTTCCCGTGATGCCATCAAGGAGACATCCACTGAGGAAGAAGTATTTGTGAATCATGGTTTGTATGTCCATTTCTTATATGTTTAGTTACTTCAGAACACAAAAACAGACTGCATTTTTAATTCACAAAATCTCTCAGTATGACACTCTAGAAGTAATTAACTGCCTGAAATTAATTAAGAACATGATTGAAGTTTTTCAAGTGTATTGTAAGCACATGGGGGTGCAGGTTAGCAGAGGAATGCCTATAAGTAGTTGATATGGAAAGTTGAAACATAAATAACCCTTTGACAAAACTAATGAATGCATGTTTTTCTTAAGTTATAAAGTGTTAGGGACTGAAAATATTATTTAAGCACAAAGACAGAATACGACTAGAAGGCTTAACAGATGAACCCTCTTGCCCTTCTGCTGGAAAATAGATACTAAAACACCCACCCCTGGCAATTCGAGAAGCCAAAGAAGCCTCCTTACTCTACTTAATTCCTCCCTACTCTCTCAAGGTCTCTCTCCCCATACGAATACCCCCTTGGTGACAGAATCGTAACCACCTCCAGCAATTCCACTAACTCTCTCCCCTATTGCCACTCCACATGTCCAGTCTAAGGATTGGAGATATGATCACCCGAATCAATCTGGTGCCTGGGTACAGATCATGTGCGTGCCACCTTACCTATCCTCACATACTCCTTAGTGACGGGAACCTAACATTAGGTTTAGTAAATCTTGAGTTTTTTTTTTTTTTGAAAATTTAAGAAGTTTCTAAATCTTGCTTCTTTTTCCCATCTCCTATTTAAATATCATTATATTCTTAGCATGACATGAAAGAATCTCTTATAGTTTGTTTTTGAGATGTTGTGTCATTATTTTGCAGTAAGTTATGATTCTGTGAAACAACTTGCATGAAGTGCATGGTCTATGATTCCAAGTAGAGAAAGGTAGAAAATGTAAAAATTGATTGAGCTACATAATTTGCCATGTGTTTGTATTAGTTTCTATGCCGTGTGATATGAAATTAGAAATAAGAAATATATGTATGTTAATATCTATTGAATTTGTTTAAATGGATGCAAACAAAAAAGTTTAGGAATCTATCAGACACTGATTTCAGGTCAAAGAAGCCTTTTAAAGAATAATAATCAATTAGGTTTGTTGTTGTTTTATGTTGGCTGTTGTAAGAATCTTCTTAATGATTAATTTCTGCAGTGTTAATGGAATCTTATAAGTACCCATTGTTAGAAGGTTCTTCTCAAAGTATATTCAAGTTCTCATGAATCCCGTAACCTAATGATGCAGCTGAGATAGCTTGGCATCAGAGGAGGAAGGAATGGGTTGGTGATCAATCTAAGAAATTGCAGAGACCGCATAAGGGGTCAATTATGAGGTATATGCATACCATATTGATTTTAACTTTTTGCTGACATGGCCAAAAAATGAAGATAAGGGGATGTTTAAATGATTTACATTGTATAACTAACTGACTGATCACGGCAGTTCCTCAGTGAAAGGAAAAGTGTGGTGGTGATGGAAACAGGGAGGAAAGTGCTTTCATTTGGATTTGAGCAGGGTAGCATATTGATATTGAATTTTGGTTTTCTCTTATTGTGGGTAAAGTTTTCAATCTAAAGGATGAGATAGTGTTTATAGTAAACTATGTTGAACAGAAGTTCCAGACACTGTTATCTTCTTTAAATTCATGTTCCTCAGCAATTCGGAAGATTTTACTATCTTCTTTAAACAAATAAAAATGATAAAAATTTTTTCTAATGGTTATCATAGTAGATGACCTTGATTTCAGACATGCATAATAAAGATGCTACAATACAGGTAGGGGTATCAAGTAAAAAATATGTATAATTTTGCATGTTAGCTTAGGAAAGCAAAAATTATGGAGAAAATTGTGGTTGAATAGATTGATTGGTGATTGTGAAGCACAAAAGGAGTGGGTCACAAGGACCTTTTATGGACTTGCCTGTCTGCAGTTGTTTATATTAGTGTCCTCTTGAAATAGACAGATGTTTAGTGGTTTGACAAGATCATTATGCTTGTTACAAGATTAGACAGATCATCTATGATATTGATGTTTCTGGCAGTCGTTACGTAAACTGCATAACTTGCTTGATTTATGATGGAGGGGTTGGAAGCTTTGATTTGATTATGGACTAGAGGATTGGGTATCAATCCAAACCTTAGTTACAAAGCATGGCACCTAGAGATCATGGGGCCTGCTTTTTTATGTATGCATGCCTATATTTTAATATCAAAGAATAGTAGCTTTTTCTGTTAAATGTCAATGTTCAACACTAATGTAGCTTCCAAACAAATACTAAAGCGATCAAAAGCCTGCTGGGAACAAATTTATAATTCCCTTTTGTGTATTTATTTCATATTTTGGCAGATGAAAGTCAAGCCTTGTATTTTTTACTGTGTCTTTATATAATTGTTGGACATGACTAGACATGTATATTATGTTTAGAAGTTGCTGGTTTATTAGAGCAGAAAACTTAGTGGGAGGGCGCATTGACTCTTGCTTTTTAGATTTTAGATGCAGCTTTCTGCCTTGTAATAATCCATCCTCATATCTTGTTTATTCCTTTTAACCCATTGATGAATGTTTTCAAATATACCCTCATTGTGGTTATCAATCCTTTCTGTTCTTGTTATGTTCACCAAATTAATCAGGAAATCTCTTGCAGCCTGGCAAGAATTTTTGAGCATCTGCTTTTATCTACAGAACCTTTTCAACAGCCAATACCATTAGCTGTAAGTTCTTTAATATACACGGGCCTTTCCTTTTCAAATTTGGGGATAAATTGTGTAATGAGTGATAGTATGGTGGGTTTTGCAGGAGCTGGTGGTGTCTTTGGTTGACATTTGGCATGAGGAAAGCCTATACGATTAGATGACAGGAGAGTCTATTGTAAATTTCAGTAAGATCCTTGCACCATTGTTTGTGTAGATTGATGATGAAGCTAGCACACTGATGAGACATACCCTTCACCTTAAAATTAATCGAATGATAGTAATTTCGGTTCTCTTGGCTGCAAAAATAATTTCTTCTCAGTTTAGATCTACAACATCTAAAGATTTGTTAATCATCTTGGAGCTGCTGCAGCTACTTTCGTATCTCTAACCAAAGTTGTGGAAGTAGAATCATTCTCAATGCTGATGAGTGGTGCCAAATTCATCGTATGTGAAATGAAATTTGAAACAAGATTGAATTCTGTCTCGTGTAGTTCAGCAGCTTTGACGAAGTTGTATATAAATTTGACAAATAGCTAGTTTGATGGCTCGCTAGTTACTTGAGGTAAGAATGGGGACCAAGGGGTTTTTGAAGCTAACAATGCGCTTTTAATCCTTGAATCCTGCTGGTGAATACAGGGCCTCGGCCTCTGCACACGTATAATTAACTGGAAATGCTAGTCAGCTGGAATTGAATTAAGAAACTGAGAACGAGAGTAGTATTTAACATTGGCTTTAAGCCTTTAGCAACCAAATATTTACTCAACTGATTTTTTAAAATTTATATATTTAAAATTATTTATCTCAAACTTTGCATTATTATGAAATGGCCTGCACTATTCTCATGTTCTTATCTCCCAAATTAGTTGTCCAGATATATTCATTTGTTACGCCATGATTAGGGGTTACCCCCTTAGTTGTACACCTGAAGATGTTATTTTTCTCTACAAGTCAATAGTTGCTGGAGAGGTTGAATCTCCCAATAACTACACTTACCCTTTTCTAATCACGAAGAATGGGTTTCTGTTAGATATCTTTATCGTTAATGCTCTGTTATGTATGTGCTTCACTTTGAGTGATATACAGAATGCTTTCTATGTTTGAACAAAGTCATTTTAGAGATTGCGTTTTATATAACACAATGATCAGTGGACATGAACAAGCGGGGCTGGCTCAATGTAATCTTTTCGCAGGGATGCGGGAATTTGTCATCCATCTTGACGAGTATATATACCGTTATTGCTGTGTTGTCTCTTTGTTCGTTATTGGATGATCCTAAGATTGGGAAGCGGATACTTATTGATGGGGTTGTTAAAATGGGTCAATTTGCGTAGGTTCACAATTAAACAGGGTAAGATGAGTTATGCAAAATGAAAAATTTCAACCTAACTCACTTTGTGGTGAGTTACAGGTTAAGCAAGTCAATCAATGAATAATTACAAAAAAATTAATTAAAATTTTAATAAAATATCTGATTAAATAATATTACAATTTAAACATAATATTTTAAATTAAAAAAATAATTCAAGTTTTAATTAAGTTTTAAATCAAATCATAAATTATAAATTATCATTAAAATATTTAGTTTTAAGATCAAATTTTAACTTTATAATACTAATAATAGTCTATAATTAACTTTTAATTCTCGTTAATGAGATTTATCTGCATTACTAAATTATATACACACATTAATATAGTAATTAAAATGTAATATCAATATAATAACTAACATAAATAAATAAAAATAATAACTCATCATTTCTATTGTCTTGTTCTTCATTTTTATCAAATTGTTCATAATGAGCGTTTGAATCTTTTTTTGACAATGTTGTTTTAATCTTTATTGCATCTTCATCACTAATTTAAGTTTAGGATAAAATGATATAGTTTCATTTTAATATTATGCAGGTTAAAAACTCGTGAGTTGACTTACCCTAAAATTGTATTGGCTCACAGATTATGTAGAGTAGGTTAATTTACCTATAAATAAATAAATTTATTATATAATAACCTAATTCGCTTCTTAAACAAGACGGAACAAGTTAGTCTGACGGATCAAACATATTTTGATATCCCTACTTATTAATATGTATGCAAAATGTGGTGCCTGAAAATGGTTGAGGGTTAAGTAGGATGAGAATCTGCTATAACAATTTTTTAGAGATGGGGTTGTTAGGATTAGAACCAAGTAAAGTCACATTTGTAGCATTTGTGTGTGCTTGAGGCCATAGTGGTTTAGTTGATGATGTCAAGAACTTGTTTCAATCCATGTTGACTGTCCATGGGATCGACCTTCCTGGAAGGGCAGGTAATTTACGTGAAGCATATGATTTGATACGGAATGTGCCATTTAGGGCGAACTATGTGACATGGAGAACACTTTTAGGTGCTTGCAGTATCCATGGACATGTGGAACGGGCTAAAATTGCTGGCCAACATGGATTGAAACAAGTACGTGACATCCACAAACGACCTGGTTAGAGCTATGTGGAACTGGATGGAACTCTTCTAAAGATTCTGGCAACTACAAATTCTCAGCCTGAAGCTAAAATCGTTTTGATGCTCAGGGACATGAATATGGGACTGGTATTTTTGTTGAAATGTTATCAATGCACCTAAAATAGAGATTAACGGGAGAAAAATTTAGGATGTAATAGATAGGGCTGGTTCCTGCTTCTTTCATATGCTTGTTCAGTCAATGTTGGATGTTGTTATACACCGCTGCTCCTTGCTGGGAAATAGTCTTCTAGTTCAACACAAGAGACGCAGTTGTAAAAGTAAAATCAATCAAAGTTGTGTACTTTTCTTTTGATTTTTTGATTGACGTCTTGATTGCTTGACCTTGGAGAATTTCGGGTGAGCTTCCCCAAGTGAAGAATCCATTAGAATTTGTCAAACCACTATGCAAAGTGCGCTGTCGGTTTCCATAGAATCAACTTCCATTGCCTTGTTTTCTGACTCATTCTTCCTATAACAAAGTTTTCAAAGTGGAACTAACATGGCCCATTTTTTTGTTCTTCTTTTCTTTTTTATCCTATTACTAACAAGAACGAAAAAGTTGAGGCTTCAGAAAGAAAGGAATGCAAAAAGTATGTGGTATGCAGGACGTCACCAGGATTTCAATCTTTTAATTTTGAAACCTTATAAGTACTGTTATTTTTATAAATTATTAAATATTTATATAAAAAATTTAAATTATTACATTTATTAGCATTGAACAGTAAACCTTAAGAGACCTATCTGTTTATTTTTAAATTGATGAGCATTTAATGATACTCATTTAGTGAAAATATATTTTTTCTAAAACTATTATATAATTTTTTTAATGAATTTATTATATACATTTTTATAAAGAAAGAAAAATAAAGAAATCACTTTACTTTTGATATCCTAAACTCAGAATATCCTAATTTTAATAATAAAAAATATATAGAACACGGATCAAAACTAATGATGGATAAAGTCATTGCGTTAATAACTATAAAGGATTAGTTCTCAGTTTAAAACAGTTTATATGATTTGGATGAGAGTTAGAATAAAACTTTAAAGATTTTTTCTTCTAAAGATTTCAAAAATGTAATGTTACAAATACTTATAAAAATATAATTTAACAATATATTCATCATATGAATTATAATTTATAAACACATATTAGTTGACTTTTTTAATAATTTTAATTGATTTCAAATGCTTTTCTGCATAAAAAATTACTATATTATTATTCCGGTGATCTTTGGAGTTGGTGTTATAGTCTATCTTTTTTACAAATGTGGTAAAAAAAAAAGTTTAAATTTAAATCTTCCTAAAATATTATAAAAATTTCTCATCATGAAATTCCTGATAGCTTGGTGTCAAGGTCCATCTTTAGAGGGATCTATCGATGCATTTTCCATTTTTGACAATTTTTATTTTTCGATGGACTCTCCGCTCTTGAAAGTTGCAAAAATCAGAAAGTCCTCCATAAATATTGGGAATAATTGGCGAATATTGTGGTCAAATGAGTCATCACATGCGACCGCCCTCCCCCGGATCCGGTTCTAAAATTTCGGTTTCGACCACTTTGGCTGCGTGCACAGCTGTGCTGTGCAAGACCAAAACGGGAAACAGGACAATCTTCTTATTCTGTTTCTGAGATAACCAATCTGTGGCATCCAAATTTTGTGTCTCCTTCCAAAAAATCTCTTCACGTTTCGTATGATTTGAGAAGAAGGAACAACAAGGGGTTGACAAAGCAGCTTTTTAATACATCTCAGTTCTTGCAGAGCTTTCTTTTGCACTACTTCGTGTAGGAATCTGTTTTACTCAGAAATTAGGTGCATTTCTTAAACGGATATTCTTTGGACGAAAACCCAGGTTTGGTTTGCTGAAAATGACAAAAATCTGCCATTTTTAAACTCCTGTTAGCTTTAGCTTCATCTCTAATTGCTTTGTTCAGGCTTTTGTGCGCCAGGGTAGATGGAGATCGATAAAGCAATCAGAGAGTGTGACGATCGAAGGCTTCAGACCAAGTACAACAACGCTATCTATGTTATTCAAAGAGCTTTGGCTTTGTATTCGTAAGTTCTTCCTTATCTCCTTCTCCTTCTATTGGATTGTTCTATCATATGTAATTCGTGAAATTCATTGAAAATGCTTACTGGATCTTCCGCTGAGAGAAGATGTAAACAAAGATGGCCTGGAAATGAAGTTCCACTAGCTCTATGTTGTTAGAATACTCAATGTGCAATGCTTAGAACTGACAGCTGACGTAATTTGAAACCATTATAGCTCTTATCCAGGTGTCTCCGTGGTGCTGTTTCAACGAAGAGTAGAAATATGTTTGTTTGTGAAGAGAAAGCCCCTGTGAGCTGCATTTTCGTTATTTTGAAGAGGGAATCTAATGTAGACAAGCAAACAATTCGTAATGTATTATAGGAGCACTATTTTCTCAATGTGTGGCTGCAGGATAAAGAACTTTACAAAATGATTGCAACAGGGATTGGTCCATAGATATAAGATCTTTAGCAAAGTCGTTCCCCTCTCTTTTGATGTCTTTTGCAAATTCGCTGGCTACTAAGTCATGCCTGTGTTATATTATCAATGTAAATGATGTGTTTTACATCGATGTTTTTAAATTTTGATGACTATCAACCTTCTGCAGCTGATTGCTATTCTTTTAACGAGAAAAATGGGGAAAAAAAAAGAAAGAGAATAAAAAAAAGACTTTTTCTTAGAAAAGAAGAATTATAACCTACCCAAAATGTAAGTGTGTTGATGTTGGCATGTACTGACTTTATTTCTTCCTACAGTATTGAGGAGGTTGCCTTCAGCTTCAATGGTGGAAAGGATTCAACAGTGAGTTTTAATGCGTGCAATCTTTTAGCACTTGTCAGTGTCTTTTTCTTATTGATGTTGACATTTAACTTTTATATGTAGGTTTTGTTGCACCTACTGAGGGCTGGCTATTTCTTGCATAAGGGGGGACAAAATAATCTAAATTGGAATAAAAAAAATTTTCCAATTCGAACCATATATTTTGAGAGTCCTTGTGCTTTCCCAGAAATCAACTCATTTACCTATGATACAGCTGCTACGTGAGTGAAGCTTCTCGTCCAGCTTTCATTTTGAATTGTTTCTTAACCGTAATCTCGGTTCATGTTATATGAGAAATGATTTCTTCCCCCTGCCCCCTCTTTCTATTATTATTGTGTTAATATTTAAATTTAAATTATGGAGAGGCTTGATCTCTGCTGAATGATGCAGCCTCTGACTAATGATTCTTGCTAGCGCAGCTATGGTTTGGAAATTGACATTATTCGCTTAGATTTCAAGTCTGGTTTGGAAACTTTGCTGAAGGATAAGCCAATTCGAGCTATTTTTCTTGGAGTCCGAATTGGTGATCCTACTGCGGTATCCTTGTTTCTCAATCTTGAGATCACATTTCTTTTTAGCTTACTCACAGATTCTATAGCCTGGTAGATTTTATTCCAAAATTCCATGTTATGTGAAATTTTAAAATTTGGGTGCGGTATTTACGTGTGTTTGCCCCAACCTTGCAGGTTGGCCAAGAACAATTCTCCCCTAGTTCACCTGGGTGGCCGCCTTTCATGAGAGTGAATCCCATTTTAGATTGGTCATACAGGTCTTGCAATTTGTTACGGGCTTTGTCGCCTTACCATTTTTTCTTCAATAAACCATGATGTGATTTTACATGATGCTACTTTGTTTCTTTTGAAATCTCATATTTAAGGATGGACAAAAAATAGCAGCCTTAGAAGATCTCAAGAAATATATTTCTCTTTAAAACCGTAATTTGATGGCAGATTTCTCATTAACAGAGTCTGTAGTCGCATATTTGTTGGATAAGATGTTTGATGTACCTAAAACTGTTGTAGTAGGGATAAAGTTCTGTGGATATTGGTCATCCATCTATCCAAATATAGATTTTAAGCATTCCTTATTCTTCACTTCTTACATATCTAAACTCCTCCTTTAGAAAAAGAGCCATAGAAAGATGTTGGGCTTGATCTTATCATTGGTCCAAATTGTTTTCTTGGATGTATATAAAGTTATGACATTATCAAAACTTACAAATTTGGTTTTTTTCTTTGCCATATGTTGTACCATTGTTTCAATAATCAAAATTTTTCAAAAGTGCTATTGCTGTTGAATCTTCTTTTTTAAACTCTTATACGCCTGAGGACCTGACAGCTGTTTACATCTCATGTTTAAAATAGCTGTAGAAATTGTGAAAAATTACTTAGTTTTCTTCCTCCAATTTCATGTTAAAAATGATATTAATCTGACTAAGAAATTTGTATTATTTGTTCTCTTGTTGGCTGTTTATGTTGGTGCTTTTGGAATTTGATAATGTTATTTGCTTCCTTTAATTTCAGTCTAGTAGAAATTTGGTTGTATTGACTTGCTTACTTTTTTATGGCAGAGATGTGTGGGCCTTCCTCTTAACTAGCAAGGTGCAGTATTGCAGTCTTTATGATCAAGGGTAATACTCTATAACTATGTTGGGATCTATTGATAGATTTAATTATTTGCATGCTATGCTTTTACCCTTTTTTCTTCTTATATAAGGAATCACAAAACAGTTCTATAAAGTTCTATTTAGAATAATTGGAGATTTAAGCAAACAGCATCACTGAGATCTTCTTGTGCGATACTTCTGTCTCTATGTAGCTTGACATTTTATGAAATTTTTTAAAGACCAGTCCATCATAGTTCACAATTGGTTCTGGATGTTTAATGTTCATATAAGGAATTTGGCTTTTTTTCTTTTTTTTTTCCCTTTATTGTGCAGTTATACTTCAATTGGGAGCATATATGACACAGTTCCCAATGCATTATTATGTGTGAGCAATTCTTCCAGTAAATTCAAACCAGCGTATTTGCTTGCTGATGGAAGATTAGAGAGGGCAGGAAGGGTTAAAAGGTTATCTTCTGCTTGTGGACAAGTTCCCACTGATAGCAATGGCTTGAATGACCTGGATTTGCATAAAAGCAGCATGCTTACGGCATCAGTTATTGTGGTGGGAGATGAGATTCTGTAAGTGCCTTGTTGGTGTTACATGGATTATGTTATGTGGGTTATATCAGAAACTGTATTTTTATGAACTTGTGTTCTTATTTTGCAATAATGTGAAATTTTGGAATATTGTAAGACTATCTATCCAGCCTTCAAGCTTTGGACTCTCAATATACTCTGTTAAACCTTATCTTTTGAATTTCTTCTTCCTGTCTTTTTGCAAATTTCCCTTCAAAATTGTTGTATTTTTATTGTTGTCTTGGGTTCCTTGTATGCCAACTTTTATCATATCATGAGAAAGGTGGCCATTCAGATAATGTTAAAACTATATTCTGTTCACAAGCCTGCATGAAATGTTAGAACTTTATGTTGCCTATTTTGGTAATGATTTGGAATCTTTATGAAGGATATCTTTCCATATCTATATATATAACTAATACAGTTGGTAAAAACTGTGGAAATCAATACGTTTATAATATAAGGAAAGAAAAAGGTGAAATGAAAATTTAATATTTTAAATCTCTACCATGTCATATGGTACAGTGCATTGACTATTTTTCTATGGTCCTTCATGTCAACTGTTTTGATGAAGTTCCCCTTTTCCTTTTCTCTGTTCCATAGCTCAGGTTTGGCATTGTTGAGGATCAGCTGGAACCTTATTTGTGTAGGAAGCTGCATTCTATTGGTTGGTCTGTGTCACAAGTTTGTGTTGTCCCCAACAATGTGAGTTCATATCTGCCTAAGTTCTACCTGTGTGTAGGTGTTCTGCTTTGCAGATATCTGCAGTTGCATGTGTTAGAACAAACCACTGTATAAACACTAAGCATTGTTCCCCTCATTTTGGTTTTATGATTCATGACATGCATTTTCTTTGACAGATAGACTCTGTGGCTGAAGAAGTTGAGCGACAAAAATCTGTCAGTGATATGGTAAACACCTACAAGTTCTAAGGAAGTTCTGTCCATGCCATTTGTTGATGATGAAATGATCTCAGGTTATTCATCTGACCTGCTTCTTGTAGGTATTTATATATGGAGGGGTAGGTCCATTGCATTCAGATGTTACATTAGCTGGTGTTGCGAAGGCTTTTGGTGTTCGTTTGGTATGATGCTTCATTCAATTGTATTTTCATTTGAAGGATACTAGAATCGTTATTTAAATATGCTGCAGCCACCCCAACATATCAGACTGGTTGGTTCTTACCAGTTTGACATTCTAGGAAAGATTAATTTGACTTAGTCAAGCTTCTGCTGACTTGGCTAACTAAAAGTGTATACAAGTACAGCTTCCATCTTTAATAACTATTGATTATAATCAGTAATTTCATATCAATGGGTCATGTGCTTTTGTTGTAGGCTCCTGATGAAGAATTTGAAGAATACCTTAGGCATATTATTGGTGATCAGTGTACTGGTGATCGGAATGAGGTAATCTAAGTTACTTATATACTTATGGTTATGATTTGGGATTATAATAATAGACACTATTTTGATCGTAAAGAGATCTCATTTGATTGGTCGGCTTTGTATTGTACTTGTGAAACTTTGACCCATCAATACTTATTCACACATTCACGAATCATGAACAGCAAGATCTAAACACAAACAAGGCCTAATTCTTACTACTTCAGCATAGAGCAAGTTCCGCTGGCCTGTCTATATGGCTGGAATTTTAAGTTGAAAAATTGATTTTTGATAAAGCATTTGTGTGTTTATGCTTCTTCTTGGGGCAGCAAGAAAGGCCCTTTTGTTGTGTATTAGAAGCATGACTTTTTTCTACGATAAGAGTACTGTCTAGGTGGAATGCAGTGCTTACTGTCTCGGAGTAATGCAGTACATACTGTCTAGGTGGAATGCAGTACTTACTGTCTCGGAGGAATGCAGTACATACTGTCTAAGGGGAATGCTGTACTTCTTCATATTGTATTTGTTATGTCCACAATATGCAAATTTTGACGTAAATTGACTGTTTAGAAAACTATGGAGAGTGGAAAGGCTGAGAGGAAAAGTGAGGGAGAGGAACACAAATATATTATTGGAAGACTCGAGAACATTATGTTACAGTGACCCTTTTAACTCACATTTAATACTAATACTAAGATTGCCAAGAGATGCCTGCAGGTCCCACACCCTTCTCTTTGGGTACAATACAAGATAAGACTTTCCTAAATACTCTATAGTCCTTCCTCAATTTTGACGTTGCACAATATACTTCTGCCCAATGCCATTATAGCACAAGACTGATCCATCCCCTTGTGTTCTCAATTTTCAGATGGCTCAATTGCCTGAAGGCATCACCGAATTATTGCATCATGACAATTTGCCTGTGCCTTTGGTATGTCTTTGGAAGTTCAATTACCAATATTATTCATCCTTATATGTAATATTCACCTGAAGTACGATTTCACATGGACAAACTGACAGCAATTGGTTTGATTTGCATTTCTTTTTTCTTTTTGTAGATCAAGTGTCAAAATATTATAGTTCTTAGTGCAACAAACATTTCAGAGCTGGAAAAGCAGTGGGACTGTTTGATTGAATTAACAAAATCTATGAACCTGTTAGCATTGCTTGAGCCATATGTCTCCAAGCTTGTGACAACAACTCTTTCTGATGTAAGCGATGATTTACTTTCCCATGCCACCATCTATAATTATTATTCTGACGTTATTTCATCCCCTTTGGCTTGATGGTTATAGTGTAATTGATTTTCTTTTATATCCTTCTGACATGATGCCTGCCTTTACTATGTTTCACTTCTGATGCATGTAAAGTATGCTTATCTATGTCATACTTCATATTGAGGACTCTCTCTGGCTATCACTACTTGTTTTATGTATGCATGTATTCATATACTTGTATCTTCTGCCCCAACTTTTTTGTTCCAAGTTCCAATACTATGATTGAATGTCGTGTGTAAAACTCCATGGGCACACAGAGACTTGTTGTTCCTTTTTATAATTTGTTTTTTCTCTAGTTTTGTGGACATGGAGTACTGATTGCCCTACTTTAATTTAAATATGTTAACAGCGTATGGTCTTGAAAATAGAATTGATGGTTGGAAACTTCTATCTTAATGTATGCCAACTGATGTTTGTCATAATGAATAATGGAGAACACAAGATCCAAATATTGAAGTGGTTATCTGTTATTCTGAAAAGAATTTGTCTTCTTTGGACATAGAAGTCCTAAAGCGGGGGAGCATTTCAAGCAACATTTGATATTTACTTGCTTGCAATAAAACAAAATGTTATAAGAAGCACAAATTATGTGTTAGAAATATAAAACCATTTATAAACCTTCCTCTAACATCTTAAGCTTTTGGAAGAGTTGATTCTTAATATGATATCAGAGCTTGTGATTAGGAGTTTAATTCTTGTCTCCTCTATTCTTGAAAAATTTAGTTGAATTTCAGCACAAAGTTTGGTGGGTATATGTGCATTTGATAGACCTATGAATTATCCACACTTTGAGCCCCAGGACTTTTGTATGAGGGGATATGTTAGAGATATAAAATCGTTCATGAGCCTTTCCCTTAGGAGAGTTGGTCCTTAACATTATGTATACAGTAGTGTTCTAAATACATTTTACATTTTAAATACTTGTTTAGTAGCAGTAGCAAGTAATATATTTTGATAAGTATGTGAACTGGATATACTGTCTGCCATCAACCCTCTTTCATTTTCTTCCCTCCTGGGATAATCGTTTTCTTGTATTGGGATATCTAAACTGCAGGTGGAAATTGCTCAACCTCTATCAAAGCTCTGCCTTGAATTTCCAGATGTTTACATTGGTATGAAGTTTATGAACAATTTTGAATTTTAGCTGTATATAACACATAATTCATTTCCCCTTACTGTGTTCCTTCTTTGCAACATCAAGGTTGTGACCGCAAATCCAGATATGGACCTTTGGTAGTAAATTTCAGAGGAAAGGTACAATGAAACTTCTATATTCGAGGGTTTTCTCTAGAGATTCAAATGTAAGTTCTTTTGGTAGATACTAACCTTTCTAGTTTTATTTCAGGATCAATCACGGCTTGAGTTAGCTGTAAAAGCATTACACAAGAAGTTTCATCCAGGTGCTTTCATGGAGATAAATTAAGATGATATGCTACTCGCCCTTGTTCTCTATTGGTTTTGAAAAGAATGAAATTTCAGGGAGTTGAAATCATCTAATTCTCATGAAGGGAATCTACTAATAGATGATTACTGCTGCATGGGACAAAGATGGCCTAGTAAGATAATCAACGCTGCTGCTTTGGCAAAAGGAAAAAAAAATGGAACAGATGGAATATAAGGAAGCTTCAATTTCATTTGGATAGAGAATGGATCTCCCAGCACTTTTAACTGCTTCAAGGAAATTGGAGAACCAAATGATTGTTTTCATTTATCATATTAGTTTAATTCATTGCACCTTTTACAAGTTTTCGTTTGAAATCCTCGATTTGAATCATTTTATTAGCAATGCTAACAACATCAAAAGCTTTCGCTGCTTTTTACCAGTATTTTATTAAAATCTACTTCCTAAAGTAGGCAAACTCGTCCGGTACATGGTTGCACAAATTGTGCACTTTGAAGGGTTTTTCAGGTGACAGTAGTGACTGCTTTATTCCAGAACATGTTTGAGCATGATTGGTCTAAGGTAAACTTGTAGTGTGTTTGTACAAAATTTTGTGGAAATTAATTGTGAGGGTGGGAATTGATTCCTACCGGAAATCCAAACACATCTAATGTGTGTATGGGGTAATTGTGAATAAAATCAATTGTAAATAAAATTATTTCTGATAAAATTGATGTCGAAAAAATTAATAAGAGTGCAAATTTATATTTAGATATATTATTTTGGAATTGATTTTAGAATAAATGCGTTTAGGTAAAAGAAGAAGTAAAATCAATTATGTGATTGGACTGTCAAAAATGATTTTGACGGCAGTGAAAGTAAACAATTTTTACTTCTATCAAAATTGATTCTGATTATATTATAATTGATTTTAATCAAGATAACGATAAGAGTATGCTTAAAAAAATGGATCAAAATTCTCAGCCTTTACTTACGAGAAAAGTAGAAAACCTTCATCTCTTTATAAAAAGAAGACTAAATTAAGGGTAATTTTCTTTTGTACGGTACTCCTTAGCTGTTTTCTAGGACTTCCTCTCATTTTTGTGAGAAAAAATTCTTTTGTCATTTTTCAAAAGAAAGGCAAAGGATCCTAATCATTAAAAAAGCATATTCATATCTTATAATTAGAGAAAGAGCTTAACAGCATCTTGAATTATACTGTCAGAGTATGCAAGCTCTTAACAGCATTCTATTAATTATAACAGATTTTGTACCAAGAACAAACCAAACTAATGTTATACTTGATTTTGGCTTTGAAAACTAATTCCAAAGGCTCATCCAAGCATGCCCATGTTACAATTATCTACCAGGAAGGGTGATTTGTTGTATTAAGAACATTATCCGATTTGTCAGTCTTCAATCCAATCAAATTTCAAAAAAATTGATAAAGTCATTTTTTTAAAACTAAAATGTCTGAAAAAAGAAAAACCTATTCCATTTCAAAATTAAGGTATATCAAATGTCTCAATTTGTGTTTACACTTATACTTACAAATTTGTTATTAAGGAGTCCGTCAGTATAAGGATTTAAATCTAAGCTTTAAAATTAAAGTATTTTAATTTTATCAGCTAAACCAACTTAGGTAACAATTAAGTTAGTATTAAATTAAATCATGATCCTCTAAAATATATTTTATACTTTACAGTAAAAATATTTACACATTTTGACACTTCATTCAATTAAAGGTTAGAATCATTACATATTATTTAATAAAAATTGACATGTCATCAATTAATTTAAATTTTAACTTAAATTAACTTATAAAAATACTCAATTTTCTTTAATTTTATCCAAAGTTGGTGCGAGACTAGTTTGTTTTCGTCTTTAATCTGAAGTGAAATATTTCACTGCCGAAGTTTCCAAAATTTCTCTGCTAATGAAGGCAAACAAAAATGTAATCCTTATAGAAGTGCTCATTCTTGGAAGAATCAAACAACCGATGGTATGAAAATAAGGATGAAAAGTATTTTTAGTCACTTAAATTTTTTTTAAAAAATAACTTAATTCCTTAATTTTTAAGTTGAATAAATTTAATTTTTTTATAATTATAATTATAATAATTTAATCTCTTTACAAGTATAATTAAGATAATTAATTATTCTATAAATATAATTAAAATAATTTAACATCTTAATTATTAAATTTTTTTTTTAGTATGATATAATTAGTTGATGATAACCTAAAATTTAATTTTGCTTTAAAAATTTGAACACCAATCTTTTTCACAAAGTTATTTATTTTTTATTAAATTTTAAATTTTAATTTTATATATCTTCATAATTATTTTAATAAAAAAAATTCACATAACAATCTTATCATTTTATAATAAAAAAATTAAATTTAAATTATTATTATTAAATCATATCATATTTAAAAAAAATTAATAAATAAAAAATTAAATTATTTTAATTATAATTATAAAAAAATTAAATTTTTAACTTTAAAATTAAAAAATTAAATTACGTTTTTAAAATAAATAAAAAATTAGCGTGCCCTTCCTACATGAAAATAATTCAAAATGAAGTGTGTATTCTTATTGAAATTTCACTTCGCTTTCAAAATTTTTCTACTAACAATGAACCCCGCCATGATCACAACTTGATAGTGCCCTTGTCGGTGTGCAAGTTAAACGGCTTCGTTACTATTTATCATCTTTTAGTTTCATCACTTTTTTTAATGGTTCCCGTGCTACCAAATTGCAGGTCTAATTACATCTTTAATAAAATATTGATGCAGTAAAAATAAATTATGTTTTATAAAATTTAAAAACAATTTGTTAATAAAATTTCGAGTTTAGAATCGCCCAAGAACTTCTAACCCAAAAAAGGTTAATTCCTTACCAAAAAAAAAAAAAATTAAAAAAGAATTAAAAAAAAACACGTTAAATATGTCCACGACGTTCCCTGTATCTTGATTTTGTGAGAGACACAAAAACAAGTACGACTAACGAGTTATAGCTAAACACATTGAATAATTGCTGTGGGGACGTTTCCACTTCTAATCGCCTGCACAGTTCATGCGTCGGACTGGACATCTTCTCTTCGTGTTCGTTTTCAAATTGCGATGAAATTTTACTTTGTTGTTAGTAGAGAAATTTCGATAAGGATACATAGCTCATTCTAAAACAAACGCTTGTCTTAATTTGATTGTTTCAAAATGTACAGTTCATTCTAAATCATCTTCATAGCATAAATTGTTTGATCTTCCACGAATGAGTACTTTTGTGAGGATTGCATTTTTAATTTGCATTCGTTAATATAAAATTTTAAAGCTTTGGAAGTGAAATATTTCATTGTAGGTTGAAGATGAAAATCTAATCTCCCCATAAACTCTTAATAAAATTAAAAATGAACATTTTTAATAAGTTAAAATTTAAATTAATTTATAATATGACAATAATTTTTATTAGAATTAAATTTAAATTAATTGATAATATGATAATTTTTATCAAATGATATGTAATAATTTTAATTTTTAATTGAATAAAGGTTAAAATAAATGCATTTCGCATTATAAAATATAAAATATACTTTAAAAATCTTGTTTGTTGATACATAATGTATCCACCTTCTGTTAGAAAAAATGATTTACTTTATTTAGCAAATTAATCAAAATTAATAATTGATTTGATTTTTTTTATTGGATACACATCTACAAGAAAATTAATCTATATGAAAAATTTTCTAGGAAAAAAAATGTTAAAGTGGAAAGAAATTTTGTATTTGTTTTATTTATTGTTTATACTTTATGCGCATAGAGAGGACAAGGGAGGAGGGAAGATAGCTATTTAATTGGTTAGTTCAGCTAAAACACAACACAATAATCAGTGACCAGAAAGCTTGCCGTTGCTACGAATCAATTGAATAATTAGCACTGGGGAAAGCAAGAACAATGGAGGGAAGCAGTAATGAAGACGATAAGGGAAGGAAAGGTTTGGAGGGCACTGGTTTAGATTTGCCCGTCAACCGTCACGGCAACTTGAAAAGCGCTTCCAGCGACGACGACCACAGGCAAATTCTTCTCCAAATCAAGTCCTCTAAAACTCCCGTAACTACTGACTACTCCCTTCCTCCCTTGGCTTTTCTCACCCTCATACTTTGTTTGCTGAGAAAATTAGAGCCAGAGAGCTCTTCGGTCCTGAGTAAATTATAAACTAAAATTCGAACCATTTTATGTTTTCTTATTTGCGGCCGCCATTGATTCTCTGTTTCTAAACTCTTTGCAGGCTGTTATCAATTATGGTGCTTCTTGGTATGTTACTGATCTTTTCACAGCTATGTTTCTCTTAACCACTCCCCTTTTGTGTCTTTCTATCGCTGTGTTGCGGTCCTGTTTGCTAATCTCATTTCTTGGTCACAAGGTGTTTGATGTTAAAACTCTTTGAACATTTTGCTTCATGTGAGGCCGAATTGCCGACCTGCATGCAATTTTCCCCGTTTCTTTTTGAAATTTGGGTTACAAGCTGTTTGGAAAAATTTAGTATTCGAAAATTAGTCGGCCAATGGATTTGTGTATTGTTAGTATTTTTGAAAAATTGGTTTATCATAAGATTTATGTAGTTGAACTCACTAAGATAAGACCTATTGAGATAGGAAGTTGTATGTGATTCAATAGAGATTTGTGAAAAGATGTTGTACCTGAGAAGGAATTTTCAATTGAGAATTGCTATATTATTTCTTATTTTATTATTCTCTCTTTATATTTAGTTACATATCTTTCTAAAAGTTAATGAGGTGGTTAATATAAATGTAATTAAATATAAAGTGAGATAATAGAATGGGGATAACATAGCAAGACCCTTTCCAATTATGAAATTACATGCATAATTACATAGATAAAATTTATAATACAATAAAGATAGTTAAGATTTAATGCTTTCCAGTTCAAAATTTTAATTAATTTTTTTTAATTAAAAAATCAAAATAAATATTGATAAAATTTTATACATATTTTTATTTAAATAAATTATATAAATATCACAATTATACTGAAAGTTTTTTCAATTATGTGATGCTATGTTATGCATTAATTGTTGATTAAAAGAAGGAAAAAAAAAAAGCCGTTTTTGAGAATTTAACTGATATTCTTAGATTCTTTGTCAGGTGTCGCGTTTGCAGTCAAATTCTCCCTGCTTTCTGCACACTGAGCAATAATTTCCCAAAGCTTTCTTTCATATACTCAGACATTGATGAATGCCCAGAAACAACTCAACACATTAGATACACCCCGACCTTCCAATTTTACCGAGATGGTGAAAGGGTAGATGAAATGTATGGTGCCGGAGAAGAGAGACTGCATGATCGGCTGTGGCTACACTCTTGAAGATGTCAACGATTTGTTGTATATTTAGTATCTTTGGTAGCTTTTTCGGCCATAAGTACCTAGTTGAAAAATCAAATTCTGCATATGGAACGAGCTAATGTTGAACATTCTTGTGATACTTCAATAACTCTTTTCTCTCTCACCGTTCCCCATCTAACAATTCTGCCGGTGTCAGATTAAAAACCTGATTATTGCACTTCACTACAAGAAATCAAAGGTGGTAGAAAACTAACAACTGCAAGTGAATGAAGTCCTTGCCTTGGCCAACAGGAGGAAAACAATTAGCTATAATTAGTTAAACAATCAAATAGACATAACAGATTGGATGCACAACAATCGATACCACAAAGAAAGAAAGGAACCGGCACAGTAAATAAATTCAAAGTGGCTAAGCCAAAGGGGGCCGCTGAAGCTGATGCTATAGCCTCTTATACTGCTAACGCATCCAATTTTTTTTCCCATTTCTCATCCAAGCTATGGGGCATCTCTTCATTCAGAGATTTAAGCATTGAAGCTCCTTTTATTTATGTCT
Source organism: Dicorynia guianensis (assembly GCA_037013595.1). Lineage (NCBI taxonomy): Eukaryota > Viridiplantae > Streptophyta > Magnoliopsida > Fabales > Fabaceae > Dicorynia > Dicorynia guianensis. Next base: position 33,570,645 of record JASUAB010000010.1, read on the forward strand.
CCAAAAGCTGAAAGATGGCTACAATGATAACCACCGGCAGATTCATGACTAACTTAAGCCTTGGGCTTGAGTAGCTTCACAGTCTCCCAAGTAAAATCAGGGTCGTCTCGTCCAAAATGCCCATAAGCAGCAGTCTTCTGGTACCTGAACTTGCCTCCTCTTGTCAGGTCGAGATGGATGGCAATCATCCCGGGCCTGAAGTCAAAATTCTCCTTAATCAGGGCCAAAATATCCTTCTCGGGAATCTTTCCCGTTTTGTACGTATCCACAAATATGGACAGTGGTTCTGCCACACCAATTGCATACGAAACCTGCACAATGCAGCGTCGAGCAAGCCCTGAAGCTACCACGCTCTTTGCAGCCTGCCTAACAATATATGCACCACTTCTATCGACCTTGGTTGGGTCCTTGCCTGAGAATGCACCTCCACCATGAGCACCCCACCCGCCATAGGTATCAACAATGATCTTCCGGCCAGTGAGTCCTGCATCTCCATGAGGTCCACCAATGACAAATCGACCAGAGGGGTTGAGGTGGAAGATAGTCTTGTCATCAAGATATTCAGCTGGGACGACAGGTTTTATTACATGCTCTTTCAAATCTGCAGCAATTTTCTCGTTTGTGACAGTTTCATCATGTTGAGTTGAGATAAGAACAGTATGCACACGAATGGGGACCATTGCTCCATTATCGTTTCGGTACTCAACAGTCACTTGGGTTTTACCATCAGGCCTCAGCCACGGGCATGTTTTATTCTTTCGAACTTCAGTGAGCTTGGCACCAAGTTTAGTAGCAAGCACATGAGTAAGTGGCATCAGCTCAGGTGTTTCGTCTGTAGCATAGCCAAACATGTGGCCTTGGTCACCAGCCCCAATTTCCTCAGGTTTTTTAGTCATATGACCATGAACTCCTTGCGCAATATCAGGGCTCTGTTGCTCGATGTTAACAAGAACTTTGCATTTGTCAGCATCAAGACCAACATCAGCTGATACGAACCCAATGCCTCTGCATGTGTCTCGCACTATTTTCTCATAATTCACATTAGCCTTGGTTGTAATCTCCCCAAAGACCATAACCATGTTAGTTTTCGTACAGGTCTCGCATGCAACTTTGCTCTCGGGGTCTTGCTCCAGGCAAGCGTCCAAGATGGCATCTGAAACCTGGTCACAGATCTTATCAGGGTGGCCTTCATTTACAGATTCTGAGGTGAAGAGGAAAGTATCCATCTCTGATGTTCGAAAAGAACAGGGGAGCAAAGATATGTCAGTAATGTTTTATACAGAAGCTACCTAAACAATAGACTTAAAAGTTATAAATGGTATTAAAAAGAGTTGCTTTAAATTTAGCTCAATGTCCTGTGGAGAATATGGTCCTACGTTGAGGACAAGATTTCCATCCAATGCTACCTGCATGCCTATTACTTCCTCATTATTGTAGGAAAGCAATTGCAAGTATTTATCAGAAGTTCTTTTTTCCATAAAGGATAAAAACCGCTCTATTGTTTGATTACAAGCAATTACAATTGACCAAAGCTGCTAGCAACATATACAGAAACCTTGTTCACAAAATTAAATGATCACTACAACAGCTTTATTGATCTGTATGCACTTCGTTGGAGATCAATAACATGATAATAATGCTAATGGTCATCATCACGAGTTGTCAACAAAAAAAAATTCAAGAGCACCCGATTCAAATGGATCTATTCGAGTCCGCAACTCAAACATGCTATTTTAAATCACATAGCCAATCTTTCAATTCTCTAATTACTCCAAAATCCAAGTTCCAAACAAAACCAATTAAGAAGCAGTAACAAACACCATAAGTAAAATGTAAAGAAGCTAGATCTGCTAACACAGAGTATGTCTATATAAAAAATGTTAACAATAAAGCATTGGAGAAAAAAACAAGAAACAAAAATTGCTAATGAATGATTTCTAGGAAAAGATATTCAATGATCACAAGAAGCAGAAAGTGTAAGATCTTGATCTAGACATATAAATTCCACAGACCAATGACATTGAGGATTTCTATTCAAGATGTTATTACGATTACTACAAAATGCATTGAAACTGGGATTGAATTGCAAAACTGGATTTTCGTACAATAACATTTACGTGAGAGAGAGAGAGAGAGAGAGAGAGAGAGAGAGAGAGAGAGAGATGTACCGGGTGTATTGTATTGCTTTGACGAGACGTGAGGCAGTGAATTACGAAACGTGGGGAAATGAAAGAGGAAGAGACGGGTTAGGCAGTGTCACGTATATATACGCATTCCGGATTGGAAAGAAAGCGAAATCAACGAATGACTCGCTCGCTTTATCGTCTTTCGTGGCTCTGCTGTAACTCATCATCTCACGTGACCCTTCCTCGCTTTTTCCTTCTCATTCATACCTTCCTTTCCTAATTCAATCACGTTAAGCAATTTCCATTTTCACTTTTTCCGCGACCACTCTCCATATCTGGGCCGGGCCATCTCATCAACTAATCCTGCGCAATTGTGGCTGCCATGGCAGGGGCCGGGGATAATTTGGTCAGCGTGGAAAGTTTTTCACGTCAAAACCAACAAATTAAACTCCCAGCCCAAAGATGTTAACATACAGACAGATATTATTCTCAAACATGATCATAAGATCATAAAATGGCTCGCAGTTCTTGTAAAGCGACAAATTAGATATACTTCTAACCTTTACTGTCCCAAATCGTTTGTGTGTAAACAACCATAACAGGAATACAAGGGCTCGTCGCCAAAAATTCTTTTAAGTTGCTGAAATCAGAAGGCATTATTGAAGTCCTTTTTACCAGCAGCATTGCCTGCCGCTTTGGAAGTGCTTTATGAAGTACAATGGAAAAGTTCTGCTGTCAATTTTGTTATAATTGCCTGGGAAGTTGCCCGTTACTGTATACGGTAGACAGTTATGGTCAGCATGAAATATAACAGGAGCAAATAGAAGTCAAGACACACGGCTGACAATCTCGGTTGCAGAGATACAATATGGGTCTGATACCAGGATATCTTAATATGTTAATTTTATAATGACAATCGAGATACAATATGGGTCTCATACCAGAATAGATACTTTAATAAGTTAATTTTATAATAAAATTTTTATGTAAGTTTCATACCGGTATAAATATATATCTTATACAGATATATTAACTAAAAATTTCCAAGTTTCATTCTGACAATCTTTACTACAGTTCACGCGACTACGTTAACCTTTTGAGATTTCTGCCTACATTGGCTGGCTATTTATGCAGTAATTATTACTTCTAGTGACTAGTTATTTAAAGTTGAGCTGACAATTCAGCTATCGCAATCGGAATCGGTATAATACTACTATTGTGCTATAAACTCGAGGTCCCATTTCCCCTTTTTCTGTCCACAGATTTGAAACTGTTTGCAATATTATATAATTTACACGTCCATGTAAATGAGCAACCAAATTCGACTTATTTTCAAACAAATTGAAAGAAGAAAACTTAAACAACCCAGTAATTAGAGTGGAGGAAAGAATATACACCATAGCTGAAATGAATAACATATGCCTAAGATTACAAGCCGTGATTGTTGAAAGTAAAAATTAGTAACTGAGGCCTAGTTGAAGTCCGAAGGCAGCATGGATAAGAAATAACGTCATGATACCACTACCCAAGAAACCGTGAACATTCCGTAGTCCAGGATTACCCTGCATAATACTCAATTATAAGGAAATCGGGAGAGAATGCAGGCATCAAGTTCATCTGGGAAATAAAGGAAACCCCTAGAATTTCAAACCATCATCTTATTGGCTTAGCATTTAGGTTCGTGCTTTAAGGATTCATTTTGTTTACTAGCTTATCTTGGGTATGTTCTTAACAGAAAGACAGTGACCTTTTAAGGTTTCACGTTTCTTAGGAATTCACTGGTTGTTTATGTTGGATATACAAATAAGTTCTTCATATATCCAGACAAAAAAAGGGAAAAAAAGAAGAGCAATGCAACCTCACTGGGGAATATTTATAAGAATTACCTCGAAGAGTGCAGGCAATATGGTTTGTATTGTCAACAGAGCAAGGCCGATGACACCAGTGACAGCATGAGGACTGCAAAGAAAGAATGAAATTCAGCCAAATGAAGTGTACCTCCAGCATTAACAGTACTATTTCTCCAGTTGCAAAGGAATCTCAAGAGAATTATCATTGGGTGAGTTAGAATAAATAATAATCTTTAACCTAGAGGAAATTAAGAGGAGTTGGCTTTTACCTCTCAAAAATAGGTTTATCTGACGTAAGTAGAGATGTTATTCCACCAGTGGCTCCAAGAGCAAAGAAGAAAAACATACCACCTAAAAGCTTCGGGTGCAAGTCCTTGGCTTTAGCCTTCTCCTCCTGAAATTATTCAAGGGAAAAAAGAAGATGCATCATATAAACCTACTTGTGATTATTCCAATGATTACTGTAATCGGAAGAACTATAATTAGCAAGGGATATCTTAATTACCACATCATCCGAATAACGTATACGGAAACCAAGATAGGTACCATAGCCACCCATAGCAAAGAGCACAATTGCCTGCAAGTCACAAAACCAATTTATATACAATTAAGCATAGACAAAATAATTTGGGAGATTATTGTAAAAGATTAGGGGAAGATGGCAGAAATATGTAGTAATACCATGTTGCCAGGGTGACCCCAATGCACAAGCCAGTCAAGGAGATTCCATGACTTGACAACCTCAACAAATGGCCCAAATACAGATCTGACAGCCGCAGCTGCAATTCACAATTGGATTTGTTATTTAAAAAACAAGAAATGAAATCTTATGTCCAATAGCATCTTTATTTAGCTTGAATTTCAGCCGCGAAAACCAATTATGACATTGAAAATAGAAAAAGCTATGAAGAAAGAAAATGCAAAGCTGAAAATTCAGGTATCGAGATTATTAAAGTACCTCCAGGTAGCAAAGTAGCCACGTACAGCAGTGGCAAGGGAGAGAAAGAGTATACGCGAGTTTCACTTTCTCTGTTTCTGACCAATTCCACTTGTTCCTCAACAGCTTCGGACAACTCCTCTTTTGCCACTAAACACTTGCTGCGAAGCGTAGGTCTTCCTGTTCTTGTTGTTACAGGACCTAATGCAAAAGGGTAGCAGGATTGCATTGGTACCTTAACAAGAGCTGAAGGAGATACGAGGTACGAAGATGATGACAACAGACTATGCTGAATCCTGAGACGAGCACCAGCAGCCGAAGCATTAAACATTGCCATTTCTAAACAACGAATAAGGTAAGGGCAGGGGCTGGGAGTCACAGTGGGCAGGGGCCGGGAGTGACAGAGTGGTTTTGGGGCTCCGCTCTTGAAAATCGTTTTAGGAGGAGTCCTGGTCTCCCAGTAATGAAAAACTGAAGATAGAGAGAGACGAGACTGGAAAGGTGAGGAAAGAGACACGAGTCACGACTATATGCAAACAACCCGTTTCCACGTGGCTTCAACACGCTCCGGAGCTATGCCAATGGGCTTGGCTCGGTAGAATATAACAGCATCTTTTCTCCTGGATTCTAGAAGCTAAATGGTCGCCCAAGTGCAACTCAGAAGAAAAAGTAGTGTTCCAACTTTGATAGGTTTACATATCGGTGTGAGTAATGCTACCCATCCAAAGGTTATAATTGAATTTTTCTGTCAGGTTCCAATTCGGAGAGAATGTGTTCGAGGGAGTCTTGGGACGGATTGCCTAAGTTGAATTTCTCGAAAAAGAATATTAGATTTAATTGTCCAGCTAAGTATGGGATCGCATTAGTGTATCGACTAAGGAGACTCAGCGATTAACTCTTCTCTAATTTCTCGTTTCAAAAGCAGTTTGAGAAACCTTTCTTTACATCCAACCCTTTTGTTTGAGGACGGCTTCAACTCTCTTACTGTAAATTTCATCTCAGAAAAATATGAAAAAAAAGGAAACAACATAAATAAATGACATTACAAGCTACTTGGAAAAGAATAACTACCTTAAACACTAGTTAAAATTACGGAGCTCCGCAATATAAAATTTACAAGTTATGACTTTCCAAACCACCAAAATAAAAGCAGATAGAGAAAGATTAGTAATACAAAAAAATTTGGAGCTATCATTTTCTCCTCCTATTACCTAATCCCTCTACAATCTTGGATGAAGTCATGATCAGAATACTGAAACGTAATCTAATACCAAAACTTTATGTACATACGGGAGGGTCTTAGAAGGCATTCAATATATATTCTGCTTAATGTTGCATGCTTGCATTTATGTTGCCTTTTGTTCGTACTACTGTCCAACTGTGAGACATTCATCATATGGCATCGAGTTGAAATTCAACACAGCTATTAACCATGGTCTTCTCTCCCCTACCCTAAAACAGTCCACAAAAGTATGTCAATGGTTCCTCTGCCATCATTTTCATAAATTGGATATTGATACACACACACACACATATATTTAACACAGGAAGGTGAACAAACATCTATTTTCCACACCAAAATTCGAAATCTTAACATTGCCTAAAACTGTAAATGATTTTAGGAAAACAAAATAACTAAATAGTAAATCAGCTTAAGTTATGTTTGACGTTTGAGAATTTACAAGAACTTTCTATAATCAACCATGATTAAAACCCATATACTCTGTTACTTTCCATGTATTTCTGACGATATTTAAATTAGGTAAATCGCATTACCTTGTTATATATTGATAGCAAATCTGTGACCAGATCCAGAATATATCATCTATCTACTCTAAGAATGTTGTTACAAATGTGACCCCTTGTAACTGATTCCCTTTGAGGATCCACTCTCCAATGGCCATCAACAATAAATTTTATCTGCAAAGAAAAAAACAGTTAATGAAGCTTTTAGGTGTTCATACTCTTCATCTTGAGTGAAAAGATTAACAAACATTCCAACTGCTGACCCCACAAAAAAGACAAACTAAAAAATTTAAAAAGGAAGAGGCCCAAGCCAACAATAGAAAGAAAACAAGACAAAGGATAAAAAAAGAAAACTCCGAACTGCATAACACAACTAAAACTACCAACCCTAATTGGGCTAAGATATGGTAAAAGTAAGCTGATGGGAAGGTTTCATCAACAATAACTCTTTCAGCTAATTATGTAAATCTTTGAACAGAAATTATCCATTTCAAACAGAAATAGGAACAAGAAACCTGCTAACATGACTAAGGTTGCTACTAGTTGTGTTAAAAAAAAGCCTCAACTCTTTTTTAGGATGCTTTAGGGGGGAGTTTAAAATAATTAACTCCCCTAGCAACTGAGAGATATATTAAAATAGTCAATTTTGCAAACGAGAACACCAATTTCATTATATACGCAACATGTAATTATATATTTCTGAAGTCATTTTTTCTTCCTAGAGGTCACATTGCATAGCATTACTGGCATACTCAAAGGAAACGAGTTAGAAAAAGGAGCAGGTATCATACTTACAAATGATAGTTTTTTATTATTTGATTTTAGATCAATATTGACACACATCACAATGTAGTTCAAACTTTGATGCTCGAGATGTTTAAAATGCTTAAGGATTGCTACAATCTTAAAATACCTGGATTAAAAAACACATGGTAAAACAATAGAGCAGCATATGCCTAGGAAGTACATTTTGTAACATAACTGAAAAAGAACAGATTAGTCCATTGGCTTCTCACTTTTATGTAATTACCACAACTTCAAAAGATGTTCCCATAGCTTTTTGATCCATGTCAATTTTAGAATCCAAAGAAAGATACAAATGACTTTTAGATTTTTACACAAATTATTGTCACAATGATAAACATATAAATTTAAAAGGCAATATACTGTATGTAATAGTTGAATGTTAATTTTATCCAAAGATAAAAGACAGTAGGCAAAGTTGTAAGTACATATACCGCTTTTGCAGATAAGATAATATAAGAAAATCAACATACACAATGTAAGCTTTTAAAACGCACCAAGTGAACATTATACTTGATTTTTTCCACACAAAGGCATCAAGAAATGCACCTCCTAAAATTATGCAACCAAATGATAAATTGCATCAATCAATTATATCTAGTTGTAAATGTGAAGGATTTCAATAGCATAATAACCATTAGATAGAAGATGCACGCACCTCATACACACCAGGATAAAGCCACAGCACCGTTGACCAATTTCTGGATTTCCTGAATATTTATTACAATGATTGTTATTATCGTTGACACAGTTTAACCGGATCAAATACTGATCTTATGTTGTGTTTATAAAAATATGCAAAAAGGTATTAGCTTTGTATCCAAAAGGAAATTCACTCACTGTTATAACAGATCACTGAAATGATACTTCCAGCCTAAACTACAAATAGAAGGCATAAATCTGAAAATTTCCCCGTGAAAGAAAAATGAACTGTCCTCTAAACTAAGACCTACTATAAGCTACATTGTCTATGGTACCATTTGCAATTGATTCATGTGTTAACTGATAAAACTGCAAAAGTTCTACTTGAACTAAAGAGCAGCTTCAAACCAAGCACCATTTGGGGCCATAGGAAAACTATCAACAAAAAGTACATCTCAAATCTAGCACTAAATCTGACTACTTCATGTGCAAATGGTTTTTCCAGCCAGCAATGAGAAAAGAACATAATGTTCTGAACCTTGATACAGTAGCATCTACGGTTATATTTGATGGTTGAGGATCCATTCTTATTCGATGATGCCAACCATTGAAGCTACCAGCCACCTCCACAGTGCTACCATCACTGCAGAACTCAATCTGAATCTGGAAATATGAAAGATTACAGTGCCATCAATGGGTATACAGATTTTAATCCCATGATACTAGGCATAACTTTACTTATTACTTAATGAAAACACTTTATCCAAGATCAAAAGGAAAAGATATGTCTTTCATTATGCCCAGAAGATCAACCATGGAGGTTATATATCTTTTATAGAGCTTGATGGAAAGGTACCAAAGTAAAGAGAAAGACTTACACATGGTCTTCATTGACTTGAAAAAGTTTATCGATAGAATACCAAGGGAAATTCTGTGGAAGGTATTGGAAAATAAAGATGTTTGTATCACTTATATTCAAGTTATAAAAGATATGTATGATGAGGCAACGACTAGTATAAGAACTAATGGAGGTATGATAGAAGAATTTTTCATGAAAATCAGTTTGCATCAAGGGTCGTCCTTAAATCATCTTTTCATTTTAGTTTTGGATATAGTTACTAGGTACATCCAAGAGGCAGTTTTAAAATGTATACTTTTTACAGATAATATAGTCCTAGTAAAGAAGTCAAGAAAGGACATTAATTCTAAACTAGAAGTGTGGAGAGAAGCCTTAAAATCAAAGAGTTTTCATTTAAGCAGTAGCAAGATAGAGGGTACAGAGTGCAAGTTCGACAAAAGGCAAGCTAGTAATGATTTGGAGCTAAAAATTGGAGAGCACATCATACTAAAAGTGTTAATGTTTTGTTATTTTAGATCGATTTTACAAAGTGATAAAGAGATTGATGGGGATGTCATACACAGGATACAAGCTAGGTGGTTAAAACTTAAAATAGATAAATGCTTTAAGAGTCATTTGTAATCACTAAGTACCTAACAAACTTAAAGGAAAGTTTTATCAAACTACCATAAGACAAGTTATACTCTATAATAATAAGTGTTGCGCTTCAAAGGACCAATAAGAGCAAACAATTGAGGTAACAAAGATGAAAAAGTTGAAATAGATAAGTAACATATAAGAAATGATAAATTTAGGATTGTATTTGGAAAAAAATTAGTATTGCATCTATTGAGAAGAAAATGACAAAAACTTGATTACAATGATTTGGGTATGTGCAAAGAAGACCGCTAAAAACTGAAATGAAAAAAGTTTATCAAATGATTTTTAGTCCAATGAAAAAGAATAAAAAAAGACTAAAATGGACACTAGAAGAAATTATTAAAAAGAAATTATTTAATAAATGGTATTTCTTAAAACATAATTTCTAATAGAACCTAATAACATCGTTTAATTTATGTAGTTAGCCCCTAGTGGGATAAGACTTTGTGTATTGTTGTTAAGTCTAAATCCAACTATAGATTTTTATAATCTAAACATAAAATTTCTGGTCAAGTGTTAGTCATTCCAACATTTAAAATTAAGCTTTCCAGTCCACGTAGTAAGCCCATAAGACCATGACTATTTCCAAATAATACCATTGGTTCATTTTTATTGTGTTTTTTCATCTTTAAAAGAAAAATGATGTCTTCCTATGCATCCTTTATGCGTATTGTGCATGTGCATGGGCATGTACACGTAGATGTGTACACAATTTCTTGAGTTATACTAAATCAAGGGACAATTAAGACATAATCAGGTGTGCTGGAAGTGTCACAGCTTGGTTGACCACCACAGCTCCTCCCTGAATATAAGATGCTGCTTGAAGTTTTACTTTCTGATGATACTATGTCCAGTATTGACTTTGACCTTCAGTTTGACCACTGAAGCAAAGCTCCATAAAGCCGGGGTTTGGTGATCATATGGTGATCTCATTAAAAATTTGTTTTGGGACTGTCAATTGAGAGAATGTCCTGGCGTACTGCAGCAAAGGCTAATTTTTATTCAACCTCTTCAATTTTATAAACAATATTCACATTTAAAACCATTCTAAATGTAACAAAGCTAATCTTCAGACCAAGAATCTGACTGCATTAGTAGATTAAAAATCCACAAGGCAGATTTAATACCTCCTTCAGTCCTGAAAGGCTTTCTTCAGCATCATGCAATTCTGCATCTTTTTCAGAGATAAGTTTTTGGGCCTTGCTGATTTCTGTCTCTGCCTTGGTTTGCAAGATAGATAAAGCAAGCTGAAAAAAACAGTAATATGTGCCTAAGCAAATTCATCCACAAACAGCATAAACTTACATAAAGCGGAGATGAGTATTCAACAAAGCAGCATTTAGGACATCAACTACAATTTCAATTTTATAACTGAAGAATCGAGACTATGAAGAGATTGTGGACAAATGAATAGCACCATAGTTGAAGTTATACTCATTATTTACCACTCTGCTCCTGTTCTTTGCTTGAGTCATTCAAATCTATAGAAAAAGGCACTCTGAAGTGGAAAATATTGCAATTACAGGTTGTGGATTCAAGTTGTTGAGATATAGAATCTCTCATCAATAGAATAGTGCGTTTGGTTAAAGTGCACGTAATTATGAAACAATTTAATTTGCAAAAAAGTATTATTCACGTGCACCTTTTGACAAAATATGCAGTCACAACTAGAGACCGTTTTGAAGACAGCAGTTATCCAGCTGGTTTCAACTTTCAAGTTCAATTACAAGGAACCCCTCACACAGAATGTGAACTAATACAAAAATATTTTAATTATTTTACAGTATTTTTGATCATGAAAGAAAAAATTCTTCTATTTTTTTCCCTGCCCAATCAGTTGTCATCTCTAAGCCTTTCTGTCTTCCTCACTATTTTGCTCACTCATTCACAGACACAGAGACATCTGTTCCTGTGTTTCTTGCCCCTTGGCTCTTTTCTCTTTACTCGCTTTCCTTAATGGAGAAATCTAGCTTCTTCCTTGGGTCATAATAAATTTAAGAATATTATGTTGATGCTATCAATTTATAGGTGATGGACACCACAAAAAATAAGTAAATAAATAGAATATAAACATCTAGCAGAGAGTTCATAACAATGCCAGTTGGCAAAAATAGATTATATACCTTTTCCTTTTCAATCTGTTCCTTCAGCCGAGACAGCTCCAACTCCTTCTGATACTATGCGCACAACACCATTTAAAAGAATAGAATGATAACAAGTCAGCTTAATACCTCCATAAACAAACATTGGCCAAGACTTATAAAGAGCAAAGCATAAAAGAAACTGAAAAATGACTACCAGAGCAAACTTGAGACGATCAATCTCAGTTTGATTTTTCCTTCTCATATCCTGCTCAGTGAAAATATGTAAGAAGATACAATTAAGGTCAAGAGAAGCTGACAATCAAGATAGAATTTCTGCTTAATTAGATGCATAATGACCTCAGCATCCAAATCCTTGTCAAAACGAGCAGTTAGATCCCCAGTTGGCATATGATCATCCCTATGTATGACAATCAACATGAAAACAAAACAAAAGGCCTAGTTCAAATTCAAAGACCTACAACATGGTAAACCAATGATAGTTCTGCAAAGGTAAAGAATAGAAGCAACTAGAGAACATGAGGTTCAATTCTTCTATAATGCATATAAACCAGAAGTAACTTCAAGAAACCTCAATGAGATAATAGATTAGAATACCAACATACATCAAAATCTTCTCTTTACTGTCTTCTTATCAGGCAAAATATACAGTAAGTTTGAACACAATGAAAATGACCAATGACTACTGGATTTACATTGCAAAAACACCTGGTATAAACTTGAACCTATGATCTATTAAAAGAATTCCAAGTCACCTATGATACTTGAGCAATGCTATAGGAATAACTAGTTTTATAATTCAAATTTATTCACCATACCCAATTTTGGATTGTTCCTGATATCCATCATGCATGCCAAAAGTCACAGTAATCAGTTTTAGAAAATATTGAACCTAAAACCAGGATTTATTCATAAAAGAAATAAATTAAAGCATATATAGCAATAGTTTTAGAAGCATGGTCAGTTTAGCATACACAATGTGGCAAAGATAGATCTCAAGCCAAACAAGTTGCATGAAAAACACAATTCCACAAAACTTGTGAATCAATGAAATGTTACTTGCTTTGTCAGATATTATTCGGACCTACCATATACTCACTGTATATGCACTTAAGTGCTGAAAATCAAGAACAGGTGAGTCATACTAAGGAATTCTAACAGTCCTAGTTGAAACCATAAGTCACATGTAAAAAAACTAACCTGAAAAGGAGATCCAAGGTGGCAGATGGAACAACTTGCTTGGATGTCAATGAGTTCCCACTACGTGACATAGCACTGATAGCAGTATTATCTCGAGGTTGAAGCTCAGAGTTCTCTACATTATGAGCCCATAGTGGCTTCTCCTCAACATATTCAGATTCAATATGCACTTTGCTTACTTCATAATCAATCCCATTTGAAACGCTAGAGAAATTATCTAAGAACAAATAATTTATACTTACACATTTCAACAAAGGAAAAGGAAAATGTCCGGAAAGTTTAAATGAAGATAGAAACCATTTTGCAAAGATCAACTTAATTGGTGCACTACAAAGAATATGAATAAAGTACAGGCACTTGTTGCCACAAAATTTTATGAAGCTTGAAATCAAGGAAATGTGGCGCAGAAACTTTAAGTTGGGATTGATGGATCATCTTCTATACTGGTGTTAAAGACGTAGTTATAGGCATGATGATGAAACGAAAGTATACATCAGTAATACCTTCAACTGGGTCTAAATCTCCACTCTGAATGAATTTTGCAACTTTTTCCTCCAAAGACAAGTTTGCTGAAGAGTCTACGTCTATGCAACTGCTGTCAGCAGAATGAACAACTGCATCAAACTTTTTGTCACCACAAAAGTCTTCCATGACAGAGACATCAATGGTCGAAGGAACATCTTCAGCAGTATCACCATTGCTGTGATCTGGATCTTCTAATTTAGACCAGTCCTTTTGCTTCAAGGACAAATCACTTGATGATTTTGAAGGCTTGAACTCATTGTCCTCAGTTTCAATATTATAATCAGGAAAAGAAGTATGGGAATGGTCTTCCATGAAAGGAACCATGGATGACAAGGTTATATCTTCAACCATTTTGCCTGCTGTATTATCCTCAAATTCCAGATTTTCAGCAGACTTTTTCTCAAAAGATAATTCACCAGAAGTTTCTACAGATATGCAACTTCGGTTATCAAAATTAAGCTCAGGACCTTTTCTGGAATTACTAGAACCATCATCAACAATGGATGCCTCAGTCAGGAAGTAATTCTCCTGAGCCATATTGTTTACCCCTTCAGCATGATCTTTGAGCTCACTTTGGTCACTTTCCTCCAATGGTAAATTACCTGGGGATTCTATTGAAATCCAAGTGCAGTCATCTAAATTGGGAGTTGAATCAGTATCCAAACTACTAGAATCGTTCCCCACAGAAAGTCCAATTGATGTAGTGGGGTCACCAACCATACTGTCAACCTTAACATTCCCACCTTTAAAATAAAATTATACTAGGTCATCAGTAATGATAATGAGAACTATGAAATAACAGTCCATTGAGAAAGAGGAAATATATTTGACCTGTTAATAGATCATTACAATCATCCGCTAATATTTCATCTAAGCTTTTTTCTCCACTGAAAGCTTCGCTTTTAGCATTTGATGAATTTGTGAGAAGCTCTCGAATCAGTTTATATCCTCTCCGTCTAACAATGTTTGCTAGGTCATTCCTATAAACATTAGCAATTCAAATGGAAAAGACAAGTCAAACAAACATATTATCTGAAAATCACCTTTCTTTTATTTATGAAATTTTGATGAAAGTAGCACTACGCTACCTACTCATAATCTCATACATTAATTATCCCCCAACTCCCCCTTTCAGTTTAAACAATATTTATGCCCATGACCTTTATTTCTTTATTACCTTTTTCCCACAAAGGACATAAATCAAGAGGACAACAAGAAAGAGTACAACAGTAACAAGGAGAATTATTATAACAATATAAGGTTTCGTTTATCTGCTTGTGCAGCGCGGTATGATAGTATACAATCTTGTTAGAACTGCAAGGAAGAAAATAAAACTCCTATCTTCACACTTCAAACCAGCTAAAAGATTCAGTATAAATTAGCATTTTAATTCTTATCCTCCAGATATTGATTACTCTCAGTTTAAACAAGTTTATCATTCATATTGCTCTACTGCAAAATGAAAATCATAACTCTCGGGAAATAAGAAAATTCCAGCACATAATCTTTGCGACAATGGAGACATCCATTTTTGAAACTTTTAATAGCACATTCGGATAAAATGGCATCGTTGTAATGCCGCCATTGAATTGTCATGTTTATCCGTATATTTAAGAAAGATTCTATGGCGAAACATGCAGATGCAACTGCAAAAAGCTTTTGAACAGAATAAAAACGGAAAAGAAGCAAAAATAGACGCGGAACGCAAAAGAAAACAAAAATAAGAATTAATAGACCTTCCGTGCTGCGAAAGCTCCTTCGTTGAGGGAATGTGGTCCTCTGGAAGTCCAACAGTCGCAACAAATTCCCGAATATCATTGCAAAGCTCCGCATCGCTTTTTATCTTTCTACTTTTCCTGAATCGCGCAATCACCCAATCACGGAGATGATGTGAAAAAAAAAATGCATAAATTCACCAATCCAAAGCAAATGACAGAAAACCTGGGCTTTTTGGTTGCAGAAGCACGAATATGAAAGTGTTGCGGGTCTCTTGTTGGATGCAGAAGCTGGTGATGGTGCGTTAGAGAGAGCTTGCGAGAAACCAAGAAGCAGGTTGATAAATAACAGAAGGTAGCCATGAGAAAGCACTAATACGAGCTTCCCCTCAGCCAGGACTTCTGAGCAACCTGCGGTGGCTATTTCCTTAATTATGTTTTAGGCTCCCTAGTTTCTACAGATTTTTGCGATCCGACCCAGATAGCAACCAACCGCTAAAAATGAAAAATGAAAAAAAAAAAAAATAGGAAAGTTGATAATAGACGAGTAAAGATACACTTTTGTACACACCATTTCCTTTCCCTCTCGTCCTTAAATCCTAAAAGGGTTTTATATTTTTATTTTATTATTTTTTAATTTTAACAATTTTTTATTCATATTTTTTATTTATATTAAAATATTTTTTATAAATATTTTTTTTATTAATAATTGTTTTAATTTTATATCTTTTTTTTCTTTTTTTTATCTTTAAATCCTCGATCATTCATTTCTAATATTAAGACACTTTTTCAATTTTTCTTACACCTAACTAGTAACAATGCAATAAAAAACCATATAATTATAATTAAAATTTCTCTTTAGTAGAAATATACAAATGTTAGATTGAAATTTTTTAAAATAAAAAAAATATTTTATAAAGTAAAATATAAATAATTAATTAATAATATAAATAATTTTAAAATTTTAAATTATTATTTATTTATTTATATTTTATAATTATTTTTTATTAATAATTATTTATTTATATTTTATTTATAAATATATTCTTCGTTTTAAAAAATTTAAATCTACAAATATCCTCAATATAATAATTAGAGTTACTGTGCTACTCGCTTGTCATAAAAGTAACGACTGTAATGGGTCACATTTTTTTTATAACAGTATATAACGTGATGTGTACCCAAAAAGAAAAATGTATAACGTGATTGAATAGGAAAAATATTATAAAAAATAACATAACAAACCACTTGATTATCAGATGTTTAACCTAACACTTAAAAACGCTGCCTACAAATCAAATGACCCATAAATTATACTAAATATCTGTTAAGTATGCCGTATGCGCAATCTAATTTGCATTGTTATACATGACTATACGAGTAATATTTTTCTTACATGAACTTAGATGCGAACCCTTTCATCCCAAACCAATAAGCAATAACAAATAAATAAAGTGACTAGCACCTAAATACCAAACACAAAAAGGGAGTAGGCCCTAAACTTGCAAGGCTCTAACCAATGGGCTATAGGCCCAATTATTCTACCCTCTCCTGAAAGACTCGAAGTTAGGTTTCCTAATCTTGGATGGGGCCCAAGTTTGTACACTCCCCGTGGATAACGGGCAGGATCTTGAAAATGTAAATTCAATTGTAACTCAAGACCACAGAAAATGTAGATTAGAAACAAAAACAAATATATAAATTGTTTATTGGATAAGGTTGAAGGATTGAAAAAAGGAAACTAAATCAGGCATCTTGATTGTGTAATTTGGGTTATTTTTTCCAAATTGTATGTGTATGGATATTAAGAGCAATGATATACATATAATAATTTTGTTCATACTTTTTTTTATTTATTTATATTTACATGTATATCTTATGCATATTCTATAAACATGTATTTAAATTTTTTTATCAAATAATTTTTCACTACTATAATTATTAAAAACAAATAACGATGATTGAGTTGTAAAAGTTAAATACAACTAGGAATGGCAACTACACAGAAAAAGGGGTGAAAAATGGTTTCCCACTCCCCAATCTTAAAAGAGTTTTTCCATCCTCTCCAAAGTTCAAAATTTTAAAATCTTAGATTTAAAATTTTAAATTTTAAAATTATAAATCAAATCCAATATTCTAATCTCTAAAATTTCAAACTCTAAAAACTTAAATTCTAAAATTTTAAACTTAAAAATTTTAAATCCTAAACTCTGAAATAATAAATTAAATCCAACTCCTTATATCTTAAAATTCTAAAATCTTAAATTTTAAATCTCAAACTCAAACTTAAAATCTTAAACTTTAAACTCTAAACCTTAAGCCATCAGTTCTAAATTTCAAATCCTAAAATTCTATCATAAATCTCAAACCTTAAATCTTAAAGACTAAATTATTTATGTACATCTTGTAATAAAAGATTTAAGGTTTTATAATTTATGATATTAGATTTGATTTATAATTTTAGGATTTGAGAGTTTAAGTTTAAGATTTTAGAATTTTGAGATTTGGGATTTAGGATTTTAGGATTTAGAGGTTCTAGTTTAGGATTTTAAGGTTTTAAAATTTGGGACGTAGGGTTTAGAATTTTAAAATTTAAGGTTTTGATGTGTAAAGTGTTAAATTTGATTTATGGTTTAAGGATTTGGGGGATTATGTTTAGGGTTTGAGGTTTTATGTTTAGGGTTTCAAGATTTTAGATTTAGGGTTATAAGGCTTAGGGTTTTGGATTTAATTTATAATTTTAGGAATTAAGATTTTAAATTTAGGATTTTAAAATTTTAAGATTTAAGAGTTTAGGATTTAAAATTTAGAGTTTTAAGATTTAAAATTTTTAATTTGATTCATGGTCTTAAGATTTGGAACAAGTTTAAGGTTTTAAGATTTTAAAATTTTAAAAATTAAAATAATAATTAATTTATAAGTAAAAAGATGTGAGGTACGAAGGTGATACTTTAACGAGCCACATATGCAATTAATGACTCACGTTATATCACTTAATAAAACTAGAAAATCTTACTTAAGGAAAAGACCATTTGGAAATGACATTCTAAGATTAGGGAACAAAATTAACTGAGTCATTATTTTAGATACTAAATTATTATTGTCATAATGAGTTTAATTATTTTTATTTATTTATTTATTAATTATTAATTTATCTTGATTTAAAGTTTATTTTAATAAGAAAATAAAATATATTTTAATATTTTTATAATTTTAAAAATCTTTGTAGAGTAAAAATATAGTCTCAGACCCATTCCTAAAATTTCAATAAAAGTTTTTTATCTTCATCATATTAAAAAAATTTCTCCCCAATCCTCAATGAAAATTGAAAAATTTCCACAAATTCACGTCTGACCAAAACACAATTGTCATCCCGAAATACAACTTGAATTGTTTTATATTGTAAAAATATTCATTTTTTATCAAGAAATTGATAAAAACAATAATCAATCAGTATGGTAATGCAGATGATCCAACCAAGAAAAGGCCGTACATGAAATGATTGAATTGATTGATTGAGGCATGGACTAGGATGGTGTTGCAATCGGACAACCTGATCGTTCACTGTATCGGGTCCCACGTGGTGATCCAAAATTTTCATCATTATTTTATGGATTGAAGGTAAGATTGCCAGTTGCCACGTTTCTACGTTGCCGTCTGCAACTATTCCCGCGAGGATTTTGTTTTGGCATATGCTTTGGAAATTACCCTTTTATTTTCAGACTTTATTCAGTAATAAATTAATAATAATTGTCTAAAATAATTATTTACGAAGCATTTATATAAGAATTAAAAAATAACTTAAATTGAATAACGAAAAAGAATTAAAAATATAAAAATATGTCATGTATAATTATTTTGTATGATTATCAAGTACTCGACTCTGGCCCCTCCGTGACCGTGAGTGGCTAACAGCGGATTGTAGCCTCCAAAGCCCTCGCGGACCCCTTCTATACACGTGCATCATGCTGTACTTGATGTTCCACAGCTCTGGTGGTTTATTAGAATTCTGACAGATTCACCTGGATAGTGCATAAAATGTGTACACACACATTTAAAGACAATAGGTTTTAAACGTATGGTGGGTATTTAATTACTTGCATCAAACTTTTATACCTGCGTACAGGTTTTGATTTAGTGTGATTTAAAGTTGTTAGTATAATTTAGAAGTATTCCATATTATATGATGTGTAAGTAATGTGGAGAAAGAGTTATGGTTTTTTTTTTTTTTTGATAAGGAGAAAGAGTTATGGTTTGAATGCATAGAAAGGGTTAAATAGAAGGCAACAAGACGAAAGAATGTTAGGAAAATTGGATGAACAACTCTAACGGTAATCCATATATGCCTGACCATAGAGACATCACATCATTTAAACCAGAAAGTGCATCTGGTTTTGTTTGATTATCAAGACTTGGTTAGGTTGCCAAACATACCTACCACTCAATGTAAAGGCAATGTAATTTCAAAAGATGAGGCAAACAAAAATTATATAATTGAATTTATCATAATTCCCTCATTTATTAATTTATAAGAAATCTTCTTATGACTTCTTCTTCGGTCTCCTAATATGGATGACTAGCCTCTAAGATTTAGAAGCATACAGGGCAGCCTCTTCTGTAGCGGGCTGAAGAAAGAATATGTGAAGAATATACAAGCTCGCAGAGTCAGTGTCACATATATTTTACTTTTGGTTTGTGGGCTGCTGACAAAGTGTTTTTTTTTTTTTTTTTTAAATGAAGAATCTAAGACGACGCAGAAAAACACCTAGAGTTTGTTTCATGATGCAAACCTAACTTGGCCAGTAGTGGCTACCTTTTTATCAACTATCAACATCTCGTTTCCGGGTCAAGTGATCTGCTCCTGTTTAGCATAATTGCATTGCCTTTATGTGCTTTTATTTTCTTAGTTACAACTGTAAAGTATACTTATTTGTTTATGTATCAAATACTACAGTACATATATATATATATATTATTTTGTAATCATAAGTAATTGGTTCTTTAAAAATACGAATTTTCTGCTTTGTAATTATTAATTAATTACTATGATTAATAGGATATTAATCCATTGACTAAAAGATATATAGTTTAATAAATGTTTGTGTACAAATGTAACAAAAAAATTTAAACTTAAATTTTTCTTATCACAAAAATATATGAATTTGGTTTTTTTGTCAAGTAAAAGAATTTTGAAGAGAGATAGATATAAAATTAAATGAAAATAAGTGATTTTCACTTATCAAATTTTAAATAAAATTAAAAAAATTATCAAAATCAAAAGAAAAGAAAATGAGAATATCTAAATTCAAACTATATGTAATGGCTTAAATTTTTTCTTTGTTCATTCAAACACGTAATCTTCTCTATGTACTGTTCCCCTTCTAAGATTCAGTGGATTTTTAGGAAGACATTTATTGGCAAACTATGAAAAACGGCGAAAACAAAAAGAAATGATCACTTTTAAAATGTCACATACTATATACGTACTATAATAAACAAATTAAAGCACATACATACAGTTTCCTTTTATCTAGCCAGTAAATGAAATGTCTACAAAACGGTATATTAACTCCGATGCTAAATATATATAGTAATAAAATCCTTTACTGATCAACCCATTAAAATAGCATACAATATCTTTATATACACACACACACGAGCATACATTATCTCATACACGTATGCATTATCCTATAAAACAATATAGTTTTTGGGTGAACCTAACAATATTTGTATAGTCGACAGAAAGCAGAGATGTCAAGCAAAGGATTTGTCATGCATGCAATCATTGTTTGGAACTTGAAAACAAGAGAGTTGCATGTGTTGTTAGGTAAAAGGCGACAAGCAAGTGTTTATATAATAAACGTAAGATCCCTCTTTCCTTTTCTTTAACCAGTGCAAATCTCTTATATTCAGAGTTGAAGTTGGCCGGCCGATGTTGTGATGAAAAAATCTCAAAAGGTAAGAAAGAGGGAAAAGAAAGAAGAGGATGAAGAAAGGGTTTGATTTGAAAAAAGAAGAGATAAAAGAAAAGAAAGGATTAGGGTCAGTCTTGGATCTGGACAATAAAAGTAACATTGAAGCCGCCTAGAACTCGAGAATAATGTTTACAAAGTCATGGAAAAGGTATTACCTAGGAAGAGTCAAAGTTTTGGCCTATTGGACAAAGGTCAAAACCTGCTGCGAGTTGGAGTAGGAAAAGACAGAAAGCCACCTGCATATTTCAATCACGCATATTCCTATAGAAAATAAGTAACTTAATTAATATTAGCAAGAAGCATGTTACAATTGGTCTTCCCGTGGCCAATGCTCGTATTGCTTTTGCATCACAATCAACTTTTGTTGTAACTCTATGGATATATGCGTGAACCAAAAGTGTAGGCCAGGGACAATAATTTCCTTGCTTTTATAAACTAAAAATCTATGGTAAGTGGGCCTTCTCGAGATTAATAGCTTTGTAAGAAATTATCTCCCATTTTTTGGCTTTCTCGATAAAGGCAAAGTCATGTCTATGGGTGTGGTTTGATAATAATGCGATGTAAAATGTCCCTAACGCTGGTTACTTGAAGCATTGATATACCACATGGTTTTATTAGTGTCATAATCATCAATATGTAAAGGACAAAGTACCTTCACAAATAATAATAATAATAATAATAATAATAATCTTATAAAGAATATTTTAAAGAGGATTTAAATTTTTTGCATCTTTTATTTTTAATTTTAATGACTTTTCTTATTTTTTTTATTTTATATTTAAATTTAATTTGTAACACTCAATTTTTTGTTAATTCTTTAACTCTCTTATTATACTCTTAATTTTTCAAAATGAAATTTCCTAAAATACCTATTGGACTTTTTCCTTTGCTTTTACCATTAGTTTCCTTGAGCTGAAAGTTACCAAAATAAGGGTCGAGATTGAATTGTTGGAAGGTTATACTATTTCTCCTTTCAATATCGTACGAAGCGATTGCTTACAAAATCACTCAATGATGAAGTAGTCAATGGCCACAATTC
The DNA here is from genome assembly GCA_037013595.1 of Dicorynia guianensis. Taxonomy (NCBI): domain Eukaryota; kingdom Viridiplantae; phylum Streptophyta; class Magnoliopsida; order Fabales; family Fabaceae; genus Dicorynia; species Dicorynia guianensis. Next base: position 33,592,807 of record JASUAB010000010.1, read on the forward strand.
CCAGTGTTAATAATGACTCAGCTTGGGTGTTTCGCAAATGTCTTTCTCACAACTCAAAGTTTCCAATTTCGACACCAAATTTTCTGGATTTTCAACTAGCACATTAACTTCAGTTTGACTAGGTTGGATACTTCAGGATCTGGCTTTTGTATCTTCTTAGCTTTGTGTTTGAATGTTCTAATTTTGTTATTTTGATCATTTATTTTATATTTTCTATTTTGAATTTTATTTTCTTTTAAATTTTTTAATTTACTTATTTTTTTCTCTTTTAACTCTAAATTTTGATCCAACGACTCCCAGTCTGTTCCGAGGGTTCTTATTTGCACGCTACGTATATGTTTTTATTTGTATTGCGAGTTGTTCGCGTTTATAAGGGAATATTTCTAGTATTCACTTATCCAACCAAAACAAAAAAGAATTTGGTTGTGCTCTCATAATTCTTGTACGTCTGTTGTAACTTCTCAATATATAGGGCTCATGGGAGCCCTATATAAAATATTATAAAAGTATACGTGTCCTAGTATGAATCCTATAAAAAATTTATTTCATTAATTTTTAACGAGTTTTTATATTTTTAATAAACTAAATTTTATTATATATTTATTAAAAATAATAAAATTTAATAAATTTAACATTTCACATTAATTTTATAAAATATTAATACAAATTTATCGGTGACTTTAAATTTTCCCACTCTTAGCAGTGATCAGTGGTTAGAAGATCCCAACTCACACAAATCAATGTTGTGGATGCTGAAAAAACTATTGAGTAACGAATCAAATGGAAGTAAGAGCGTGAAGTTGGGAAGAGCAATGGAAAATGTGTATTTTAGGGGCTAGCAGCATATTATTGGACCTCCAATTTGACAATAGTTTACTTATGACTTGGCCCATCGCTTGAAAAATGTGTGCCAAAAAACCATCGTTTTCAATGAGACACGCATTTTTATATACGTATGAGAGCAGACTTTGGATTCTTTCTTTGAATTGTGATGGAAGGCGGTGACTGAGTTAGGCTCGCCTTAGCTCACAAGGGCCCTATATATGTTGATAGAAACTTCCGTAAGTTGATCAATTATATGAATTCAGAAACTGATAGACGATTGAAGTTGTAGAGGCCGCAGTACCCTTTGACTTCTGCCATTTCTTCTCTAAATAAAATCCGTGTCCAAAACCCAAGTTTGTCTGATTGTCTTCCAGAAAAAAATACTACATGCTAAATACCTCAAGCTCACAGAACCATTCAGAAAGTCATTTTTGAGGAGCCTTTGCACCTTCCCCTGAGTTTTCCATCCATCACACCCATATTCAAAGAATTCATTAGTATCACAGCAGAATACTGTCTTCGTGTCTGTGAGACAGAGAAAGGGAGGGAGATGGGTAGAGCTCCTTGCTGCGACAAGGAAAATGTAAAGAGAGGGCCATGGTCACCCGAAGAAGATGCAAAGCTGAAGGAGTATATAGAAAAGCATGGGACTGGAGGGAATTGGATTGCTCTCCCACAAAAAGCTGGTAAGTCTTTGCTTCTGCTCTGCCCTTTTTGAGTACGCATTTTTTTTCCTTTTTCTATTTGGAAGTTGCCTGAGAATTTGTAAAGATATGACATTCTCTTCAAGCTCAGGATAATAAAGCATATACCGTTATTGCAAGTGACCTTACCTCTTCTTTGCGTGTCTTGTAATTTTGATTGAATTTGTTTGCACAGGTTTGAAAAGATGTGGGAAAAGCTGTAGACTAAGATGGCTCAACTATCTCAGACCCAACATTAAGCATGGAGAGTTCTCTGATGATGAAGATAGAATCATCTGCAGCCTCTTTGCTAGCATTGGAAGCAGGTATTCTTCCTGTCTCTTAAATTCCTCACTTTGTTTTACCAAATAAACTACAGACCGTCTTGAAAGATGAAGATCATATAAATTTCCTATTAAAGAAGGCAGAGGAATACCCGAGTAGGCACTAAAGAGCACTTCTTTAACACTATTGGGGAAATAGACCGTATATGAAAGTATCTTTTCATAGTCTATATAAGTTCTAGTAGCTTGTTTAGAGGTGTTCTGGATGCCAGCCAATTTTAGATCTGCTATAAATATTTCAGGTTTACATGGTTACGTTTCTGATTATGGATCTCATTGTGACATCGTATAGGTGGTCAATAATAGCATCCAAGTTGCCAGGCAGGACTGACAATGATATCAAGAATTACTGGAACACCAAACTCAAGAAAAAAATGTTGGGCATGAATCATTCAGCACAGAGGAAGCCTCACCAAGCTACCCTTTTATCTAATCTTCAAAATTCAACACCATCTTCATCTTCTTCACCATTATCACTTAGAGACAGCACCAACTCTAATTACTATCACCCAACTCATGGGTCTTTCACAGGCTCTGAGTCCATTTCATACTCTTCAAGTCTTCTAAGTGGTAATTCTTCTACCACTTCTGCTAATTCCAGTTTTCAACCCCAAGAAAGTTTCATGTGCCCCATTCAAAATTATTACCAAGTCAAAGATGGCTTCTTTATGTTTGGGGGTGAAGCTAGTTGCACCTCTTCTGATGGGAGCTGCAGCAACAATCAGATCTGTCATGTCAAAGAAGCTGAGTTTGTATACATGGGAGATGGGTTTGCTGATCCTGGAACTTCAGTCAAACAGAAGATAGTTGTGCATAATTACCCCTACAGTGGGGTGGAAGAAACCCAAAAGATGATGCTCTCTAATTCTGGTTGCGTTAGTGGGTGGACAGAGAAGCAAAGTGGTTTGTGGGGAGACCAGGGTTTATTAGAATATGGCCTCGAGGAAATTAAACAGCTAATAAGCACTAGCAGTTGCAACAACTTTTTGTTTGATGAAAACAAGACAGAGGAAAGGGTCATGTACTACTGATGCTGACTGTGGGTAAAATCATCAAGATTTTGAAGGGGTAAAGAAGGGTAGAAAGATTCAGATTTGGACTGAGTTTGTAGGAGTGGCAAACAGATTCCAGCGTATAATAGAACTACTCAACTTTTTTTTTGTTTTTCCTTTATAATTTTGATGACACACTGGTTTCGACGGTACTTGGTAAATGTTTTCACTTTGTTTCTCCTTTCCGGGCAATGTTGTGTGGGCAACTTGGTCAGGTAAACCCGTCGGGGAAACCATAACAAAGGTTTTAAAAAAACATGTTATCGAATTTAATTTATTATTTTTTATTTAAATATAAAATTTATGTTATAATTTTTTGAATACTTTTATAAAAAAATCCTAAAACCAGAGTACTGCTTGTCCACCCAACATCAAATTATTGGGGTTGCGTAGGCTAATTCAGGTGTATTTGAATTATTTCTTATTTTTTATTCTTTTAATTTAAATTTTCCTTTCCTTTTAGTATAACAAAAAAAGGACTTTTGACCCTCTTATACTTACCAAAAAAAGTATTGGGATTGCACTCGCAGCATGCAATATTATATGTGTGGTCACATTTACTTAAGTTATTTGTGTTATTTGGTAACTAATTTTCCTTTTTATAAGTAATGCACCTTTTTTCGACTAACGAGCACAGTTCGTAATTTGTGTGCAGATTTAAAGTCAGGAAATAATAAAAATAAAATAAATATAAAATTAAAAATAGTTAAAATAGATTTAAAAATTAAATTATATAAAATATAAATAAAAAAATAATATATTTATATTGAGAATAGTATAATTTTTTATATCATCTTATAAAATATATAATGTTTATCTTTAAAGTTGAATAAAATTATAAAATTATCAATATAATTTATTTATTTTTTACTGTATTCTAAAAATTATTAATATCAAATAATATAAAAATAAAAAAATTTAAATCCGTTTCAGATCTTATCTTCAAAGTTTAAATAAGAGAGTTCAATTGAAAAATGTTCTAAGGAATGGCCACGAATACATTTTTGGCAATTTTAAGATTTAAGTTTAATTTATAAAATTTAATATTTTAAATTTTTAAACTAATATTTAATGAAGTTCAACTTATTCAAATATTAAAATTATGTTCAATTTATAAATAATAAGCGTGTTTGAGAATTGAGAACTTTCTCCACCGTAGTCAATAATGCACCGTCCTTCCATGAATTTCGATTATCATATTTGAATTTACACTTCCGAAAGTTTAAAGAATCTTGAGTGGTCAACCGAGGCAAATTTTCTTTAGAAAAAACAAATTATTTTCAAATGTTATTTTAACTTGGAGAACCAAATATTGTCATTTATTAGACTAGGAGTCGTTCTGAGAATAATTAATTATTTAATTTTTTAATAAAATTTCTATAAATTTTAGTTTGTAAAAATAAAGTGATTGTTCTAATTTTATATAACAATAAAATAAAGATAAGAATTTTAAAATTTTGTAAATATTAATTTTAAAGTGACTTTATGTTTTTTTAAATAATTTTTCAATAGTTAAAATTTGTTTAAGATTCTCAAAGTGAAAAAAAATAAAAATATTGAAATTACTATAATTTTAATATTGCAAAATTAAAATATTTATCCAATAAAACAATAAATTTAAATTAAGAGGCACCGGGATAACTTTGTTAAATAGGCAGAAGGCCAGTTCCATATCCTTCTATCAAACTTTAATTAAAAAAAACAAAAAAGCAAAAACGGAACACAAACCACAAAACATGGGCGGAACATGATCAGCACTCAGCAGAGGCACCCACAGCCATGTGAAACTCGCTTTAATATTATGATGGTGGTATACGGGATCCTATAATTGGGGCATGGCCAATCTAGACGCGCCAATTATGACCTGCCTATGAGGAAAACATGTTTTACTACTGCATTATTAAGCTGAGGGTGCAAGTAAGCACCATATTATCCTCAAGTGTCTCGTTTTTTTTTTTTTTTATGGTTGATTATCAATAAGACAGGGACATCAGCATAATGTGCATAATTTTTAATAGCCTTTTGATTAGGACTCTGCTAGCTGCGTGGAACATGAACTTTGATCTGAAAATGAGTTAACAATAAACAAAACCCACTTGGGGAACACAGATTTCAGAGATATTATTTAATTAAACCATGCACAGTACAATGCAACTGATAAAGAATCCTTAGGAGGGATCAGTCCAATGGGTTCCAAGAAGTGTATGATCTTAAGATAATGATGCCTTGGCTATGTCACTGGGTGGTGGATTATACCAATTTGTTTACAAGAGAAACTTTGATTAGTTTATTTTTTCCGATGGAAAATAACGGATGCAAAGTAGAAGATAACTATGCATTGACCCTTTCACCATTTTGTTTCCTTCCTCCCATGAGAATAGACAATCAGGATTTGCCAGCTATAGGCATATATTTCATAGATATTAAAGTACAAATAATTGCCTTCAAGCTATGGGGAAAAGGGTGTCTGGGAATGTCTTTACTGGTGGAGTGTATGAATGTCAAAATGGTTCATCAAGCACCAGTTTGCCCATAAAATTTACAATGAAAAATATCTTCTTCTTTTTTTTTCTTTCTTTTTACGAATTAGATTTTCCAAATGCTTTTACAGTTATCATATTTCTGTATACAAAAAGAGGGTGAAGTATTCAAAGAGTTGGACTTTTGATGTATGTTTTAGCCATTGAGCAAAATGTGCCAATGTCAAGTGTGTGTGGTTCATATACAAGTTTGATTTGATCAAAGATCGCCACTCTAAATTGAGCTTCCTATCAGTTCCCACTGTGGTCAACTATGCATTCATTATTTAGCACAGAATTTGAATAAGCTTTGAAGTGAATTATACAGGTGCAAGGTAAACTTCTGTGCTGCAGTGCAGAAAATACATATATACATGTTCCCAAGGCCTTGGGGTGTTGATTTATGTAGATCTTACTATTAAAAGAGTAAAAATTACTAAATTAAATGATTTGAATTCTGTAATATAAGAATTACTTATGAATTTAGATGTTAAAACAGAGGAACACGAAAATGAATGGAATATGGTAATGAAAAAAACAAAACAGAAGTATCAACAACAGAAAATCATTACTTTTTTCTTTTTCTAACTCCTGGTACGGACATGTTAACTGTTATAGAATCAATGCTGGTTGATATGCTGAGTCAAAAGACCATTTCTGCGCGTCCTTTTGTGTCTCTTCATACGCATCAGATCAAGCCAAATTTGTCCATGAACTAAATGTCAAAGTGTTCTCTGGGCAAAACGGCTGTTGCTCTCCTAATAAAGCCAAATCCGTATCATTCAAGCTTGCAATTTTATTGAGACAATGATAGCTCAGTAGTTCACCGACTTCGATTTCAAGGACAAGTTGCAAAACCAAAGTCACCTATCTACCATTCTGGCGGTCGTATCCTGGAAGGCAGAAAATTCTGCTACGCATGGTATGTTATAGACACCACTTACTCCAATACACACACACACACACACAATAATCTATTAATATGTGTTTTTTGAAATTTTAAAGTTTAAAATTTTATCATCATAAAAAATATATTCTCTATTTTTGTGATCAATTATTTTATTTTTATATTTTTATTTTTGTATAAATTTTATTTATTAAAATTTAATTTATCAAATTTATTAAATTTTATAGATTTATGAGACTCAACTCATAAGAAAAATGTGAATCTCTCCTAAGAACAGGATTGTAAGAATTTCATTCCCCTGCGATGATATATCAATTGGAGAAAGCCAAAAAGGTAAAATTTTAACTTTGAAGTTACAAGGTGCAGAACCCCACACCTTAAGGTACTGTACATGACCGACCATATGACTACGAGGTCAAGGTTATTAAGCAATTCTGCTACTGTTAGTCTCACCCATCTGCTCGACAATTAATCATGAGATATGATGTTTGATTTAAGGGCTAAGTTATTCGTCTCATCATAAATCCCAATGGGCTTTTCACCTGAAAAGGGTCTTTGATTAGATACGTTCAAATCAGTTTCTAGTCCCCACGGTAGCAAGTTTTTACGGTTAGCAGTTTGTTATGGCCGAATGAACAGATAATAGCTGACAATCAATTGGATATTAACATTTGATGAGGGTTGGAAATAATATGCAGTTCACATTTGAAAATTATACAGGAAATACATTATTATGTAGAGAGTGCACAAAGAATGGTAAGGAGACCTCTAATACGTATCTACAGAAAGTCCCATTGCCTATAGACCTTTTCTACAATCCCTCCACCACTTTTAACTGCAAGGTGAAGTGTCTCAGAAGCTGGAGGCACCCCCCATAGTAGTGGCACTGCAACTGTCATGGTTAGCTTCTCATGCAAACCACCTTTGTTTGCCTTCTCTGCAGCAACTACCTGTCAATTGCAGTGAACAGATATCAAAGAGGTGCTTATATTCAGAGGATATAGATTTATACATAATGACATGAGAACAACTGAAAGGCAAACAATGTGGAGCTTGTGACACATGAACGGAGAAGTTGCAAGGAAAATGCGGGCACATCCCTGCGATTCACCAAATATGGCCCTCTCAATAGCTAATATTGACTAATTCCACTTACTCCCAGAAGTTCCAGACATGCAGATACCCATCAAACTTTCAGGTATCTCATATGAAGTCATAGAACCAAGGCAAAAAGACCACAACTATTTCCATTAATAAAAAACTTCAAGTCTAGTTTACTATAATTCATCCATTGGCAGAGTACATGGTTTCCATTCGAAAATTTCACAATCATATTACATTTTGTTCAGGCACATTAACAAGATACAACCCCCCCCCCCCCCCCCACACACACACACACACAAAAATTAAAGAGAGAGCAGAAAAGAAATGGTAAATTTGAAGTTTTTCCTTCCATGGTGGCAATTTTAGGGGTAGAACATCTTGTGACAGTTAGTTGATCATGAAAAAAAAATATTGAGAGCGCATGGTAGGATGGCATACCTCCCCACCATGCTCTAAGACGCTGTCTTCCACTACATCACTTAGCATCTCAATCGAACGGCAGAAACCAAAAATACAGAGTCTTCTGCCCATGTCAAGTCCCTAGAAAGAGAATTTTAAATTTTTCACATGAGAGGTATTAAAGTATAGCTCATGCCTCATGAAGGAGGTTTAAGTCGAACGGTTAAGTACTTACATTAGTAGCTGCAATATTAAACAGTGCACCCAGACAAAGTCCTTGATTGGGATCCATGTAGTCGCTCTCTTGAAATCGCTGATATCTTTGAGCATTTTTATACTTCCCTTGCTTCTTCTGCAAAGGACAAACACCTGCTTAGCATATCTAAAAGAAGATTTGACACTAAGAAGGTTTTTAAACAAGAGGGATGTGGAGCAATGATGAGATGGGTCCCAAAGAGTGCGTATCATGGTTTGATGATAAAGGCAGCATCTAGGATGTCAAGTTATTCCACTTGACAGAACAAGATACTTATTCTAACATGAGAAGGAAAAGGGCACATAATTGAACATTTTGTTACCCAATGCAATATTTGACTGGGAAGCAGGAGCACGTAAACAATACCAATGAACTTTTTCAACATGTAATGTAGAAAATCTAATTGTCTTGATAACAAGGTTAAGTGTCACAGTGTATATACCACTAGAAATAGACTATGATGCTTTAAGTAATATGATGACCGGTGCAAGTAGGGGTTCCCCTGCATGGCATTAAAAATCCCTTAAAGGAAAATATTGCATGGCAGAATCATACATCTGACGAGCTAATGTGACGAGGAACCATGGATCCGCCAATCTGAATTAGACCATCAGCAGTGAACAACGTAACCCTCTCCTCAGGACCCCATTGAATTTCTGAGAAGACAGACATCAACGGAAACTAACTCACAATGAAAAATGATAACAGAATTAAATGATGTCTATAATACATGAAGAGTTTGAACACTTCCAAATCTCCATTTATTTCTAGTCAAGACTTCTCCAAATGCAGACTTCATGTACAATCATCTCAGCTGCTGATCAACAAGAAGGAGACATCCTCTTAATTCCAACAGGTCAGAAGCGAAACTCCAAAAGACCACGGATTTAAACATATTCGTCCTCTAAGAACTTTACTTTAAATAAACTAACTCAACCAGTAAAATCTTATTATATAACATTCTGTCTAAGCATGAGGCCAACTAAATTATTTCAACTCAAGAACATATTGATCTTAACTTCCTTGCTTAATGTCAAATAACCAAACAACACATTAGGTTGGAGTTCAAAACGCCAAGAAAAAAATTTAGACAGGGCACAAGAAAAGTCTGACAACTGACATGAAGAAAAATACAACTTCACGTCCTCCATTTCAAACAAATGAACACTAATTAAGTCATCACAGCATAAAGTTCTCGATTAACGTTTGGACTATATAGGTATTCCATAACTTCGCTTTTTTTCTTTTTCCCATGACCGGACCCAGATAATATGACAAAGAGAGATTAATTGCCGTTAATATCGTTCAATTTCGTTGCAAATAACACATATTGATAAGGAACTCAGTTTCTGTTACTTCATGCGTCACAATTAGCAAGGTCCAAGACGAAATTGAGATCAACAGAATCAGAACAATTACAACTAATTTTAGCATTTAAAGGCAACTAAACAAATAGCAAAACGAAGAACATAGATCATACTGCTATAACCTTCGGACCAAGGGAAAAATCCGAAAGAATCATCCCCGAAAAAGTTACCGGGATCGGCGGCTTTTGTGGCGTAATGAGAAAGCCGACGGGAGGGGCAGCGAGAAGGAGAAGCTGAGAATTGTTGACAAGAGTTGAATGCAAATAGAGAGAAAGAGGATGTCGATTCTTTCGAACGAGAAATGGATGCAACAGAAGAGAATCTTGAAAAGCAGAGAGCGGAGGTTCCCGCCATTGGGTGAAGAGAGAGTGGAGGGGGAATCGGAGAAACAATAGGAGAGAGAAGGGATGGAAAGGGTACGGAAAAAAAACTCAATGCCACCTCTAGTGGGTTCGCTTTCCCTTCTGACTATGCTGATCGATAGCAGTGAATGGTTCCTTCGAGACAGCCAACGTGTTCGGCTTCTTCTTTTTTACTTTTTTTTTTCTAAATTCGAATTATATCATATATAGAAAAAATAAATTGTCCACGTGGACTAGCGGGAACGAACTCGCTTTTAGCAACTCCACGGGAACGGGTTTAAGAATATAAATTTATTGGACTTCAACTTAATTTAAGCAGTGAAATTTAATCTTATTATTTTTTAATTTAAGTTTAATTTTCATAATACTTCTTTTTAATATTTCAAAAAATTATAAATTTATTGAGAACAATAAAATATTTATTTAAAATAAAATAAATATTTATTTTTATAAATTAAAATTTTTTTATTTTATTAGACTTATTGTATATTTTGTTTTGACATCTCTTAGTTTCAAATCTTCCCCTTAATAAGCTATCTTCTCTTCCTTTCCGATCTCGTCCCCTCTTCCTTTGTAGTTCTCTTCCTTTTATAGTGTTTTTTGCAGAGTGAGGAATTGTTATTTTTCTTGCAACAACCCTATCAACTCTTTCCAATTTTTCTTTTTTTTTCTAGATTATCTTTTTTATTTTAATATTGTTCAAATATGTTTAAATCTAATTTAGATTTATTCAGATATTGAGTTTTTTTTTGTTCTACTTATTTTTTTGGCAAATATGGGAGTGTTAGTTCCTTTTATAAGAGATTTCATTTATTTCTTACAATTTTTTTTAACTTTACAAGTGATTATGAGTGTTAAATTTTTTTTTTAAAATAGAGATAAATTAATTTATAAGCTGCAACACAATTCATAAGTTATTCAATGAAAAAATTCGTTAACATGGATAATCTTTAGATAATAAAGAGCTTATATTATAATTAGTATTTAGTTTAATATGTTGATTATATTTATTTTTTTAAATTTAATATATTTCAATTTCATTATAAATACCATTGAGTTGTTCTGTTAAAATAGTTTTATTTTTTATTTCAAAAAAAAAAGAAAAAAGACATCTCTTATTTCAAAAGCTATATTCATATGTAATTTTTTTTGTAACTAGTAATAAATTATTTTATATATGTTTAAGATTTTAAATTTAAATTTAAATTTACAAAACTTTTAAAATAATACATGTCATTATATTATTAAAAACATTTAAATACAATTAGTTATTAACAAATTTTCTAGCTTGAGGATTTGTGAACAAAAACCATCGCTCACGACACGGCAGGGCAAATAAAATTTTTCTTATTATCTGGAAATTGTTATCACAGTTTTTCCAAAAATATAGTTTGATAACTGATCAAGGACTTTCATAAATGTGTAGGAATATTTCTTAAATTTTTGGACTTTTGGAAATGTTTACAAACTCCTACTCAATGATACATATTAAATGTATATAAAATTTAAAATAGACTATTATTTATTAAATTTTACAACCAAATTTATAAGATTTTACTGTTTCAATTTTTAAAATAATATTTAATAAAAATTAATTTATAAAATAACAACTGTTATAAGGCCTTAGCTGAACATTCTAGTAAGCATATGCACAAAATAAAAGAAAATGGTCACAAATTAATTTTTAAGTTATTTGATTAGTGGATTATATAAATTAATTTATGAAATTTAATAAATTTAATAGTTTAAATTTAATAAAATTTTAAAAAATAAAACAGGCAATGCAGTAAGCACATTGAAGATAATATTTAAATTAAATGTTGTGATCAATTTTGTAGAATTCATACACTCTCTTTCATGGCATAGGACGATTTGTTTGGTGGCTCCGGCAACGCTTAGAAGACTAGCTAGTTTCGCAATTCGCACCCTAAGTAAGTCATATATTCAATTAAAATAAAAGCTCTAAATACTCGCTCTTTATGAGCACTTACATAAGCATACCATCCCCATCTTTGGAAAGAAAAGTGCAGTAATCTTTTTCTCGCACACCAGACGGAAACTCATTTTTTTTGGCAGCTGTGATTCCTTCAAATCAATAACTCACACCAACTATTGCTCTTGTATATATAATGCTAAATTAGGCCCGCACTAATTCCATTGTGACATGAGGTATGAGCAATCGCATACCTTACACGTACCCAATTAAATTGGAGAAAGTCAAGAAAGAGCTTCACCAATTCCTTGGCAAAAATGGAAAACTGGAGAATAATCACCTGTCACCAAGCTTCCTTTCTTACAGTCTTGCAGGCAGTGGTGAAGGCAACTCTTCACATGCACCCACCAATACCAATATTTCTTGCGCCCCACAAGTCAGAGAATGATGAAGAGGTTGGCGGCTTCATGATTGGTGCCCAAAAATGCACAAATTGTACTAACCAATGTAGGGGTGATGGGAAGAGATTCAAGCATTTGGAATAACCCACATATTTTTCAGTACCTGATCAAAGGATTTTGGACCGTGAAATTGATTTTAAGGACCGTAATTTTGAGCTCATTCCCCCTGGAGCTGACAGAAGAGTATGTCCTGGATTGCCATTAACCAATCGAGCACCGCAGTTGATGTTGGCATCTTTTCTACACGACTATGATTAGTCTCCTGCAGATGGACCGCGTCAGAAAGACCCTGTGAATGAAAATTATGGGCTAACATTCATAACAGCCCAACCTCTGCGGGCTATTCCATTAAAGACTTAAAGTTAAGTTTAAAAGTTTACAATTTAAGATTATAATTTATTTTTAAAAATATATTTGTTAAATTTAATCAAATAAATACATAAATATTATTTCTAATCATAAAATTTTCAAGTTTATAAATTTAATCATTTATCATTAATATATATTAAAGATGAAAACTATTTTTTAAACTTATCTATTTATTATATTTAAATATATCACTTTAAACGTATTACTATAAATTTTATCCTTACTTTTATAGAATTAGCCCTGACATCATGAATTGCATGGATGCAATCGATTTTTACAATTGCATTGCGTGGCCCATCCAAACAAATAGTTTTTTTTCGACTGTGATGATGAACCTATGATTATTATTAGTAAAAAAGGATCACACATGATGGTATTCAAGTTCCAACTGCATTATATGTACAAAAGAAAAATGAGACAAAGGCCCGGCATACTAGCTACAACATTCAAACTTCATCAATTTCCCATATATATATATATATATATATATATATATATATATATATATATATATATATATATATATATAGTAGAATACATCTATTAATTACTCAGAGGCTGCTCCATCTTCTTCTTGTCCTTGTCCTTGTCCAGGCCCTCTTGCTGAATCTCATCACCTCTACCCTCTTCAACAATCACTTTGTCATAATAAATAAATAAAACATGCAATTTCGTTTTAAAGTTTGAAAAGTTAACATATGTATATAAGATATTCAAAATGTTTATTTAATTTTACATAATTCAACACTTACCCTTAAAACTAATTAAAGTGGATCAAAGACACTCTATCAAAGAATCTCTCCTTAAGATACGGTTCCCTCTCTCTTAACTGCTACGTTATTTTTAAATTAAAATTTATTAAATATTTATTTAAAAATATTTAAATTATTAAATTAATTAAATTTTATATATTAAATTATGTGGCTCAAACGTTTTAAAAATTTAAATTAGTTTATATGATAATTTCAATTTTTCATATTTAATAAAAGTAACTTTTTTCTTATCTGACCCTATGTTTGGTTTAAAAAAAAATAGAGGAAAAAGAAAGGAAGAAGAAATTTTCAATTAAAACTCAGTCCAAAATTTTAGAGAAAACCATAAGAAAAAAGAGTCTAAAATTTTTTCTCTTTCTATTTTATCTCTCATTTAAAAATAAAAAAATTTTGAGATGAGATAAAATTTATTAAAAATTTTGAATTATAATCATCAAATTATTATTGATTATTTTTTTTAAATTATTCTTATTTTCATAACTTAATAACTATTTTTTAAAAAAATAATATAATAATAAATTATTTTCTAATTTAAATTCCTCTCCCTTTTATCCAAATAAAAAATTATTATTATTATTTTTCCTCTCTACCCTTTCTTTTTACCAAACTAAACAAAAAAAAAAATTCTTTTCCTCCTATCAAAATTCTTTCTTACTTAAATTAAACATTCCATAAAGATAAAATAAAATTACCTTTTCTACTTTAGTTTTTTCACACACTTGGTCAAAAGAATCAAGGGCCCAATCACATGACTTTGGCCTAAAATGCAGCGACGCAGCAAAAGACTAGCATAGGAACGAAAATGTGCAACTGTCTTTAAACAGTGGTGGGACTCATGAGCAGGACATTTCGTCTGTTGCATGTCTTCTGTTATATATGAATAAGCAAGTTCATCTGTATTAGATTTTTTCCAAGAGTGGCTCGGGAAGCGGCCTGAAAAACACTGTATACTAAATAGTACCGACGTGATGTTAATGATGAAGATCAATATTTTTGAGTTTTTTTTAGATGAATATAAGAGTCATATTATAGGGTATGAAGTATACGAGAGATCAAACTTATGCAAGATTCAAAGAATAAAGATCAGAGTGCTAATTGAATTATTATTTATCAACAAAATTCTCGAGATTTTTTGGTTACTAATAGGTACACTGTTTGTTAACGTGGATATAATCCTCAAATTTATTATATTTGATGTCAATGCAACAAATATCATTTGCTTTTACTAATATAAGAATTCGTTATTTATATATTTGATAGAATTGTGTGTACAGTTTGTGTTTGCTTTTAGTAAAAGGACGCTAAGTTCAAGTGTTCGAGGAAAAGTTTGGAGTTTAAGGGGTTGGGATATAAAACATGTATAATACGTTGTTATTAACTGAATCCTGAAGTTTAATACTACGTTATAAACAGACCCACCACTCAAAAGAGTTGCAACAACAATGTCGTTCCCTTCGGAGCAAATATGATGACATTTCTACTCTGGACAAGTGGCCCATCTTCTGGAACTCTGTGCCCAAGCGTATGAACACTTCCTATCTGAGACTCACATTTTGTTTGGGCACTGTTGTCTTTTAATATTTTCTCTCACTATCACCTCATCTTCATGAAATGATATGATGACATCATAATTGTTATAGGTTGAAAATCCAAAAAAGTAGAGTCACATCACTCTTATCAAGTCATCGTAATAATGCCAGAATTACGTAAACTAAAGAAAATTAGGGCTAGTTCACTCTAATAACTGCAATAAGGTAATACAATAAGGAAAATGTATTTGATAAGGTTCTCCCTTCTCAACACAATTAAGAAGTACCCCTCTCACAATCTTGAACACATAGAAAATAGACCCAAAAACGGAGGAAAAAAAAAAAGCTCAATAACTTCTCTATATATTTTTCTTACTTCATGCTCTACAATAATTTATCAGTTTAGAGTATGATACTGTGTATTGCTTGAGATACGTTGCTTCCTTGTTATTTTTAATTTGTGCATGATTGAGTTATTTTTTTCAAAAAAAATGCTTAGAGTATAATTTCTTAAAATACTTTAAAGATATAATTATGATAAGAGAATAAAATTATCATTTCACTATTTCTTTTGTAATTATATTTTTCAAATATTTTAAAAAATTATACTAATAGCATCATTTGGGATGCAAAAAATGTTGTGTCTAGTTTTAAATGTAATATTAGTATCAACAAGGACACACAAAATGTAAGATACAGGAAAGAAGAAAGAATAGTGTAATACTCTGACGTAAAGTGTGACTCAAATGATATCTTGTAAGTTTGACTTCTTCGAAGAATAAGAAAATTTTAACTCATAAAAGTAGAGAATAGTTATATATATAAATTTTGTATATTAACTATACATATTTTTATTATTTTCCTCCCATAAAAATTTTTCATTCTAAACATGTGGACAACATAAGCTCTCCTGTAAGAGAAGCATTTCCCCAGAGTAGATTAGTAAATGCAACATTGGGCCAAAGGAAACAACACATTCTATCTCTAGCTCGACGGCTAGCATGGACCTTCACCTTTCCAGATTGGGCCCAGTATAATTGGATCGTTTGGAAGCTGGGCACCTCCCATGCCATTTTATCAGGAATGTGACTGCACCACACAAAAAAATAATTGTGCCATTTTTATGGGCAAAATTTTATTAATTTTTATTTAAAAATTAAATTATTAAATTTAATAAATTTTATAAACTTATTTGTAAAAAAAATTCTTATCACTTTCTTTAATGTTTGCCAGGAATCTGTGCTGCCAATTTTGCGGACAGTACCTTTTTTCTTAAAAAACAAAGCAGGTACATGCGTGGTTTCATTGCAACCTCACGAACAAAAAATGTAAAAATTCTGTGGATATTATTTGAGTACTGTTATTAGCATAAATTTTTAAAGTATTTTAAAGATACAAATAAAAAGAAGGAAGATGAAATGACCATTTCACCCTTTCTTTTTCATTTGTATTCTTAAAGTATTTTAATGATTTGTCCATCTAATATTTTTTTATTACTCTGATTGTCAAGCTGGTGACTTTATGGTTTATGCGCTGGTTTCATGATCTAAAATGGAACAATATTCCGACATATAAAAAAGGAAGGATGTACTCTAGTCTAGTCAGGGGAATAATTCTCACAAATTTTAAAAAGCTGTTATAATGTCGGAGTACAATTTAACGTTGAAAATGGAGATTGATAGCGAAGGTACGCACGGTAGACACAGCCTTTGCAATTTTACTGGCTTCGGAATAGGCCTTCTATAGCAAGCACACCCATCATGCTCTGACACTCATTGAGACAACCTCGGCTTCTCTCCCCATTATGAACCATTCTGCATGTCCACCTATGGCAGAATAACAATACCAAAGGACCAGTCTTATTTGTCTCAGAACCCATCTTAGAAATCTTATTCATCTCGTCTTCTTGTTGCCTGTCTCCTGGCCTTTGAATCCATGTAGACAAGGCCGCATGCTTCTCAGACAATTGTTGCTTCTCATTTTCCCATTGGGCCTTTTTCACTGCTGCTTGGGCGGGATTTAGGTTTATGATGCCCACCCATTATCTAGACAGAGAAGAGACATTAGTTTTGTCCGTAAAAGAACAATTTCGAAACACGTCATGAAGCCAACAGATGTAACCGCACTTGCTCCACAAAACCTAATCAGGTCTCACGCTTGGGCTACTACTCCAAATTGGGCTTAAAGGAAACGCCATCTTTGTTAAGCTCCAAATTCGCAAATAATCCAAACAAATAAATGGAAAAAGGGGAAGCCATCTCTTGTATACGAGCCGGTGTTCGTTCGTGAATAGTTAGATATGGGGGTCTATAATTCAGTGTATAAATACAGTAAATTGTTTTGGCTTATCATTTTCTCTACCACCTGTTTTCTCTTTTTTCAAATTAAGTTGGGAGTGCAAAGTTCAACGAAGAGCTCTGGTTAGGTCAGCTGAATGGCAAGTGGCCAGCCTAGCAGTGAGGTCCCAGGTGGTCTAAAATCGTCATGGACACTTCTTTTCCACCCTATGTTAAGATTTTGACATAAGATGCTATTTTTCCACATCCCTCTTGCCTTCCATAGCCCAATAATTAAGTAGGGAGTGCACCGCAGGGAGTGCACCTTCTTTTTTGCTTTTTACTTCCTTCTCTTTCAGTGAGCAGGTTGGAAAACCGTGTCCACGCCATGACGCAATCCTTTCAGCTTTTTCAACTCTTGGCCCCGCCCCAATTTAATGTCAATCCGACTTTATAACAAAACCTTGATCTCTTTCAGCTTCAGTAGAGCGTTTCGAATCTGAGATACGTATTTTTTATTTTTTTATTCTTATATAAGATTATAATTTTCTTATATCATCAAAAAAAACTTTGTTCTCTTCCAATTTCACCTCACATTGACTTGTTTATCCATGTCTAAATCCATAAGGATCCATACCCTACGGATATTTTGGAAATTTCACTCTTTCTTAGTTCCAAACATGTTAGAGTGAAATCTGGTTTGATATTTTTATAAATTATATTTTATTAAAATATTTAATTTTTAAAAAAATTGTATAAATAATATTTTTAAAATATAATTTTTAATATAATTCAATAGAATTGTTTAATTTAAATAATTAATTTTATCTAATAAAATGAGATTATATTTATTATTATTTTATTTATTTATAAAAAATTAAATTATTAAATTAATTAAATTTTATATATCAATTTAAGACTTCATAAATTAATATTTTATTTCAAATTTTATAAACATTTATTATTAACTATTTGATAGGAGTCGATTTTTTTTGGACAATGACAGGAGTTGATTTTTCCAAGTGAAATACACCAAGTGTACTCTTGTAACTTCTTAATTACGTTAGCTGCTGCATTCTATTTGTTGCTGAGTTTGAAAAGATGCCTAACCTTTTCAAGGTACCCAATTTTCAGTCACCGGATTCTAAGCTGCAAACAAGACACGCCTTAAAACCAGAAAGAAAGGGAAAGCCAGCAGAAAGAGGTACTTCTGCTCCATCAAAGTTGGATAGGAGAAACGTAACAAGTTAGGAATTTTCAGTGTTGTAAGTAAGTGAGTAACGTGTTTGCTTAAAGGCTATTTTCTCTTAGGCCAACAGAAACCTCTTCAATCAATGCTAGCTTTCGTATGGAGCTTCCAAGCTGTACTTTTTACCGACTATGAAAAGCTTAAGCCATATCTTCTCCAGCTCTACTTTTCCTCCGTCGTTAATTCATAAGCTTAAATCTTCTGGGTCGCTTCAGGAGCTATCAGAAAGAGACCCAGAAAATCCAAACGTGCAGACAGCTACATCAAATACAAGGTTCGTGCAACCTTATCAAAATTTTCTGGTTATAAATAATAAAAAGTACTAAAATTGTCTACTTCTGCTGTCAATTATGTTTTTGCGTTCTTAAACATCATTTTCATTTCAATAACTTGTTCTCAAATATCTCCCACTTCAAACACTCTAATTTCTTCATTGCAAATAATTCAACTTTCTTTAATAATAATTAAATTTAGAGTCACTTTTTATGAAAAATGGATTAAACATCAGTTGTGTCATATGCATATTGTGTCAGTATCAATATGTTTTTGTGTTCAATTTGGTTTTGTGCTCCTAACCATCATTTTCATATCAATAACTTGTTCCCATAATCAAATATCTCCCATTTCAACCTCCCTAAATTTCATTTTTATGTGATAACTGATATGAATCTTCACCAAATTATTATGGATTGCACATGTTTTCCATATATTTAAGAGTGAGGCCTTGTTTTTCTTTGTTGAATGATTTTTTTAAAAATTTAAAATATACTTTAATTAATAAATAAAAATTAATATCTTTTAAAATAAATAGATCACTTAAGTAAATATAAAGTTTTCTAACAAAATTTTTTTATATATATAATTTAATTTAAATTTAAAATAATATATTTTTATCTATTTTTTAGTTGTACTAGATTTATTGATTTTATTAAATGATTTAATTTGATGGCCAGCAATGTTACATCCGCCTAGGCGCCTATTTTTGTATGACCACAGACTCTTATTTTCAAGAAAAGAAAATGGGTAATCAAAGAAACAGAAAAATTTGAGATGACTGGTGCTAAATTATGATGGTGATATGACTTCAAAGAAGAAGGATATAAATTTCAATGGAGAGCGTGAAACTGAAAATCCATACACACAACTCATCGAAAAAGAAACAAACTAAATGCAAAATGTTGCAACTACATCAAAAACCTCTTTTTCTCTTCCTGAGCAAGATGTTTACGAGAGACACGTTTTCAGCACAAAGAAAATGAACAAAATATCATGTACTTTTTTTGTTTTTCTGGTGATTAAAATATCATGTGTTTGTGCAAAATGGATTGCCATATTCTTTACTTCTTTGGATTAGACCCTTACTCTTCTTGGTTACGACTGTCCATATAATGTCCTCACCAAGAGATGCTTTTGTCCAATAGTGAATTTCATGATTTAATATATAAAATCTCATAAATTAATAATTTATTTTTTTAAATAAAATTTTTATAACATTCAATTTATTAAAATAAAATGACCGTTTACTTGAGAATCAGGCTTTCATCAGATAATAGAAATCTTATTTATACTAACGAAAAATTTGATTAAGGTAAAGATTAGGAGAAGTTTTTTTCACCAAATAAAAAATAATAAAACAGAAACTCACAGGCTAGCTCAAAGGGTTACAGATACAACTTACCTGGACGGGGTCAATGGGTGATAAAAAAGGGTTAGTACGTGCAGCAGAATCACCAAAGAGTGTTTCTTTCTTGTGGAACCCCGCGGCACACCTAATTAGACCAAAAGAAGTGGCCGTCAAATGACCGAACTATCAAAAAATGGGGTTGCGTGCAATGCTTGGACAAAAGGAAATGTACTTCTGATCATACAGAAAAAAAAAAGGAAATATCCTTATGAGTTAAGCTATTTGAATAAATAGATTTTTTTATAAAATTTCTACTAAAAGTTTTAAATTATTAAATTTCATATAATTTCTTAAATATGTGTTTCAATAATTTTGGTGAGTCACATTTCTCGTAACCATTGAACCAGGAATTCAAAAAGAATCAAATGAACCGAAAAAATGTTGAAGGAAGAAGAAAATAGAGGTCAAGTTAAGAAGTAGAACTAGGAAGGGGATTAGAGGGAAAAAATGAAAAAGAAATTAGCGTAAAGGACAAAAAGGGCATGGGCCCTGAAGCATGGGATGGAAGAGGCAAAGTGGTGAATGATGATCCATAGCCATAGGCACCCACATGCATATGATAACTAACAACAGCATGCACACATGGAAACCAAAACCGACTGCCACTATGGAATAAATAATTTTTCATCATACAAGCACGCAGCACCAGCACCCTTTTTGTCATTTTAGCCGCTAGAGGCCAACTTTCATCAACCCCATGATATGTCCCCATACATACCTCTATTGCCTTTTTTGGATCACACAGAAGGGCCCTTCCGTGGGTTTACCCCACTGCTGGTCATGTTCAAATTTAGTAACTTTTTTCTTTTTTTTATTATTTTAAAGTTAAATCTACATTATAAGTGAAAAAATATTATGTTATCTCTATAATTTTATTTTATTTAATTTTTATAATATAAAATTTAAATTATTAATTATATTAAATTTTATAAATTTAACTATAAAATCTAATTAATTTAAATATTTGTACGCAATCTATGATAAAGATATAAAAATATTAATATAAAAATATCTTTTATAAAAAGATATGCTGCAAAGTATTTAGAAAACAAAAAAATCCCCCAAAATCAAGAAAAAATATAATCAGGAGATCTTAATCCCGACCTCATTAAATGTGATCAATTTTATTTTTATTTATCTTGAAAGAAATAACCACTGACTCGTTACTAAATTATAAAGGCAACTCTAATTTTAACAACCCAAAATAAAACAGAACCTTATATTCTCACAAAAATTATATAATACAAAAGTGGCACAAAAATATCTGTGGACTAAACATTTCCGATAAAACAGTATAAGCATGCGCTTAAATGAAACGACTGTACTTACAGGACTTTAATAGAAGATGCCTAAGCCATGTGCCTCCAACTTTTTTTTGTGCCCCAAAACGAGCTTATGAAAAAGCACACAAATGGGAACAGACATGGTGGACACCAACTTAGGGTGAAGGAATATGAATTTCTTTTTTAGGATTATAATAAAATTTAGGTTTGCACTCTGTGTGAGCCTTGCTGCCGTTAAGGATACCTGTCAATGAAAAGGAAGAACTTTCTTTAATTTGATTCTTCTCAGTAGGATTCCACTAAAGCGTTTGTAAACAAATCAAAAGCCTAATCGCAAGGAAGTGGGCGATATTTTTCTTAGTAAGTAAATGACGGAGTACAGAACAATTTTATATACGATTAGTATTAATATATGACCCAAGTTTATAAACCACGCCGGAAATATCTTGCTATACCCACTAATATAATGGGGGATGACTCGCACTGATTTGTTCTTTGACACGAAGCATTTGGTAAATCCTGACAAATGGAAGGGAATGAGTTGGTGATAGTGTCAATCTCTTTTTGTAAATGCAATTTCTCTTTGTGTATCTGCTTTATTGTATGTGCGTGTGGCGGCTAGCGAGAATGGCAGATCATGGAGGAAGTTTGTAATATTTTAGTGAAATTAAGATCGATCCTTCCTACTTTACTTACCCCTTTTTTAGTGAGCCATGTTGTGTTTGTGGGTTTATATCTTTAGGCAGCTCATCACAACCTGAAATATTCTATTGCTTGTTTGATTTGCATCTTTATGATAACTGTGAAATAAATTTATATTTCATTATTTTCCATCTTATATCTTATTGTACAAAATAAATATATATCTATATATTAGGTTAACCAATCCTGATAGTAAGTAGTGACGGCAGTCATGAGTTGATTTCTATTTATGTACTTATCAATTTGTAGTTCTTCTAGAAAACACTAGCCTATAAGTGATGTAAAAGAAGATAATAAAACTTTTTTTTTGAATTTTTTCAAGATATCACTAATTTTTTAATAAAATTAATTTTTATTTAAACTGAAAGTTGAATGGTAAATCTTTTTTAATAAATATAATTATCATGAAATATTTTTGTTAAAAAAAAGTTAAGCTCACAGAATAAAATTTATTAAAATCTCATATAAATGACGATAAGATGTTTAATATATAATTTTAAATTTTATTAAATTAATAGTTTGATATATTTTAAATAATATTTTTTTGTAAAATTTAGTTTATAATAATAAAAAAAATCTGGTATGTATAATAGATTTATATGGTTATTTTTTTCTCGGTGATTGATCCATTGTTAATTTTAACATGCTTACTAACTATCCTCTGTCCCCCTTTCTACAACTATATATGAATATGTATGTAGCATATCCTCACCTAGTCACTAGGTTGTCCATGCATGGTTGTCGGTATAGAAGTTTGCTATAAAATCCATATCTTGCTGATAAGATTTGCCACTCTCAACTGCTTGGATTTTGATATAATTTGCCATTATTAAGTACTGCTTTTACCAAAGAAAAGGCTGACAAATTATACATTAAGGCCAAAAGTTGCCTCTGATTTGAAGGCAAATGCCTAAATTACTAGGCACTAGGTTGCCAAAGCCAGGGGTCTGAGAGGTCATCCTTGGTCGTTGAGAGTTTGGACTTTGGATCAATCCTCTTGCGGATTGGCCAGGTTGGGAACCTGGAGTTTTCAATTCAGACAGCTACGTGTCAACTCTTGATGGAAACCGTCTGGTCTTATTTGAAGATGATAGGGAGACGGTTATTTTGTTTTTCCCATGGATAACATGAGCAAGTCAATTGAGGATAACCATGTTCCGATTCCTGCAACGACAGGCAAAAAAGATCTATTGTAAGCAAAACCATCGTTTGAAAGAATGGTCATTACTTTATTTTCCTTTTTCTTCTTTTTGTATAACAGCAAGGGAAAGCCTTGGCTTCCACATATCAAACTTTTTTTGAGTCAATATCGAAAAGGGAAAACTTAGTCTCATTTATGGATTAATAATTAATGTTTACTACAATTTAGTACATTGTTAAATTTAGAGAATCTTATAATTTAATTTTATTATAAAATTTAATTAATTTAATAATTTAATTTTTAAAAAATATTTAATAAAATTAAATTTATAAAAATAATAAGATTGACTTATAAGTTTACACTACAAAAATGTAAAAATTGCTCCTTGTATATGAATGCTTGTCATTTGTCAATGAAAAAACTTAATCAACACAATTTTACTAATATTTTATAGAATTAATATGCAATGTTAAATCTGTTAATTTCTTAATTTTATAAAGTTTAATAAATTTAATAATATATTTTTAAATAAATATTTAATACAATTATAAAAATAAAATAATATTGGATACTAAATCACGTGACTGAATTTAAATACATGAGTTGGTATATATAGCAAATGAACTGAAATGGACTAAATTGGGAATGTTCACGTATTGGTGGTCATAGTCATCCCTAAGGTGAAGCCTGTCCTCCCTCTAATTGCAAACTTACTAATTATATTCTCTTTAGGCATTATCTTAATTTAACATAACCACCAACTGATATCAAACAAAATAAAGAAAAAAAAAATGCCAACTGCCCTACTGAGTACCAATTCAGCCTCAACCTCAAGCCTGCTGCTGTTTTGCACTGCTCAAGAAATGGAAAAACTTTACAGAAGTTGCCTTCCTCAGCACTCATCATCTCTCTCTCTCTCTCTCTCCAAATTTTGGTGCTCATCTTGGCTTTGACATTTGACAGTGGTATCCATCAAAATTAATTAATAAATAAAGTATATTCAAAACCACCCACAATCATGATTCCTACAAATTTCGCATAATCTCCGGATCACTTATCATCACGTCTTTGCCAATTATGTTTTTCTAATTCAAATTTGTCTCCAAAAATGATAATGTCCCAAACGGATGTTCCTTAGAAAATTTACACTTCTTTTCTTTTTCTTTTTTACATGATCTTCAATTCTTATTATTTCTTCATCAAATTACATCGGCTATATAAGTAGAGTCACATGATGTTCTTTTTTACAAATTTATACAAATATAATCCAATAGCGTTGCCATTAACTATGTGCACAACTGCACATATATAGACAAAGAAAATTTATTGACTATTGTTGGTGTGTCAATTCAAGTGAATCAAATCATGCCACCATGAGTAGTTTTATGTTATTGCTTCACTTGCACAAATATCTTTTCCTGATTTGTGAGAATATATAAAATCCTGCGTAATACTCAATATGTACTTAATAATGTCATTATTTCTAAAAAAGAGGGATCAGTTTTTTTTTCCTTTTTTGTCTGAAGTTAGAAAGTATAGCGAGAAAATGTAAAATAAAATTATAAAAATTAAAAAATTAATAAAAAAATATGATTTATAAATTAAATTTAACTATAAAATAAAAATAAAAAATAACCAACATTAGCAAAAAGGAAAACCGAAAAATCAATCCCTAACAAAATATGTGTTGCTACTCCCCCCTTCCAAATACATAGATATATGCAAAAGTTTACATCCCCACACAAATGAAAACATGTCTACATTCATGTTAGAGGGTATGAAATTGCAAGGAACTAGGTGGGTCCAAGTGCACCTTGTCAAAATTAGGATCACAAGGCGAGGATAAGTAGGAACCTGCATCAATATCACTCTTGATTAATATTAAATACATTCAAAGTATGCACATTTAATTACAATAAAGACAATAAATGGCATAATTGGCACCACAAAAGCATCGCTTTTGAGACAAGTATTTGAGTGGGTGCTCGAGTATTTGTTGTGTTTGATATTTGGGTTAATTAACCTTTAATCTTGTACCCTATAAACACCACAATGTAAACCCGTTAATTACGTGCATCGTCTTTGGTAATTATAAACAACTATAATCATTTACCTCTTTTGCAGAGAGAGAGGCTTCTCTTTTTGACTTCTTCAACGCCATTATAACCCAATAAAATATCATTGGGCAGTCCAATTTATTTGCGGTTTCTTTATGGAAGTTTGATCACCGACTTCTTTTTCTATACACCTAATTCTTTTTGGGGGAGATATATAATATATATATTTTTTTTTTGTGAGAAAGAAAAATTGTAGGTATTTTTTT
Source organism: Dicorynia guianensis (assembly GCA_037013595.1). Classification (NCBI taxonomy): domain Eukaryota; kingdom Viridiplantae; phylum Streptophyta; class Magnoliopsida; order Fabales; family Fabaceae; genus Dicorynia; species Dicorynia guianensis. The sequence continues at coordinate 33,618,348 of JASUAB010000010.1, forward strand.
TTATTGTAACAAATGATTTCTTAATATTTAAATTTGGATATATTAATATAATTTTTTTAAATATAACTAATTTTTAATTGATTAACATTTTATTAGTTATGCCAAATCTTTAACAATATGCTCTTTTTAAACTTTATTTTATTTATTTGTTTTTTAATTACAATTTCATTGGATGTTGAACAATTTGTTTATAATCACTCTATTTTAATATATTTATTTTCATATAATTTTTTATAAAATTGAGATTATATATTTATTAAATTTTATAAATTAAATTACAAAATTTAACTAATGTAATAATTTTAATGTTAAATATATTAATATGAGAATAGTTTTCCTCATTTGTTTAAGATAAGAGGGCCATGTCTCTATTGTCAAGCCCCTAGTTTACTTCCTAGTTGTTATATAACGCTAAAAACAAGGAATTGACTATATTGCTCAGAGAAGAGATTTGTTCCCCATGGCATCTTATGTTTTCTGTATTGTATGTCCTACAAATCCAAGCTCTAAGGGATCTTCATCCTATCTCTTTATAAGTGAGACCAAACCACATTATCTTTAATTTAGAGAGTTTAATATTTGGATATTGCCTTTATATATATATATATATATATATATATATATATATATATTTGCCTTGGAACCTGTTATTTAGCACAAAATATATATTCTATGAAGCCTATGGTCCATTTAATGTTACTTAGGAGAAAGTCCTCTCCCTCCTTGTTCATGATTTTTCATGTAAAGGTTTACTTAAAAATAGGATTCATTTCCCCTTCTATCCTTTTCGATTAGGAGAATGGTTTTACTGGTTGAAAAATAAGACAACATATTTAAAAAGCCAAATTAGTGAGTTACTTAGGCTTAACTCAAGTTCCTGGGATGCATAAAATATCGGGGTGTAATAGTCAAAAAACTCAAGTTATAAAAACGCAAAGAATGCAGCCCAAAGAAAATATTTACCTTCAATAATATTTGAGGTGAAATAATAAAATAAAAATTAGAATCCAACATAGATGAGAACTACAAACCAGTATAGTCTCATGGCCCTTGATTAGTATATATATCACTGAATTTTCATAGATTTTGTGTCTCACCGTTAAATTGGATAGTGAAACACATTTGTAAGAATTGTGTCTTGATTTGTGTCTAAGGTTGTGGGCCCATCAATATTTTATATATATATATATATATTTGTTTTACTGTTGATAATCTTTGGTAGGAATAAAATCTCTCAAAGTTACAGAGCATAAAAATCTAATTCTAGATATGTATATGCGTAATCAAGTTTTAAAACTTGCTAGTTAATTACTAACACTGTAGTATGTATATGACTGTGTCCGTCCCCTCTGTGTTTTTTATTTAAGATGAGAAAAGCAAAGTCACATGGCAAATTGGCAATACATATACAGAACCATCCTAAATGGATTTAAATTTTTTAAAATAAATATATATTTTATAAGATAAAAAATAAATAATTATTAATTATATAATTAATGACAAAAGTATTATAAAATATAAATAACTGAATAATAATTTATGAATATATAATAATTTATATTTAATTTTTTTATCAATAATTATTTATTTATATTTTATTTTATTAAATACATTTCTTATTTTAAAATATCTCAACCTATGAAAAATTAATATGCATAATGTTTTTAATAGAAGTCAAAAACTTACTATGATTCACTACTCAAATTTAAAATGTTGTTATGCAAATCTTGAGAGGCATAGATTTCTAAAATTTGAAGCAGGTGTTGGCTGTGATGAGAGGCTTCGACACGGATCCGAATCCTGACATTGGTAGAAAGTGCTGTTAGCGTGAGAGGGGCAGTTTTAAAGGTGTTAAAAAATTTATGAGAACTGTCACTAATTTTTCACCCCATCCGTCCTAGGCACATGAATTATCCGGGCCAAGTCATGAATGACATGTTGCGTTGCAGGCCATTTGCATAGTCGAAATGATAATTCTTAACTTTTTTTAATGATTTTTTTTATTTTTTATTATGTTTTCATGTGTCATACTAAAAGAATTATTAAAATTATAAAATAAAAAAGTTAGAAACTGAAATCCTACGCAGACAATGTTTGTCAACAACACGTAATGCCCCCAGAAGAGGTATGAGTCAGAAGTGACTTTCTCCATTTGAATTTACGATCTTCCCATTTTAGATTTCCATATCTGCAGTTTACGAACGTACCTTCTCCTATATTAACAACAGGAGCGGACGCTGGGTCAGTCCTCTCCATTTATTATATTCTGTTTTTCATTTTTCATTTTTCTCAATTTTTAAGCATCAACTCTCCCCTATATCAATCTCAGACTCGAATCGCCCTGCAATTTTACTATAATAATTTTAAGTAATTTTGAAAAAAATATAATAACAAATGCCTCCTTATTTACTGTAGAACTTATTTTTTTATTAATTTTTAATATTCTCAAACTTCTATCACAACCTCTCTAATGTTGTTCTTGCAGTTTCTTGCGCATTTTTTCGTTTTTCCAAGCCCATTGACGAAAGAAGCCATTAAAGATATTATCAAAATTAAATAATTTAAGAGCTCATAATTAATGGGATTGAAGGAAAGAGTTAGGTGTAAAGAGGAAAAGATAATTAATTTTGTTATTTTTATAAATTAAATTTTATTAAATATTTTTTAAAAATTTAAATTATAAAATTTAAACATATAGCAACTCAGGTATCATTAATGAGTATTTAAACCGTGGGAACAATTTTTTTGAAAGATAATAGAATCATACGTCAATCATAAAGATAAAGTTGTGGCATGCATGTGAGCTATTAGGTGATCTGCTAAAAGTGTTGTAACATTAGACCTAACAAATAATTAAATTTGAGTTTAACTAGGTTTCAGTCTACGTTTTGATGCAAAAACTCAAGCTCATTGATGAATGAATTGCCATTTCAATAAAGAGGTACTAAAAGAAGTCTGATGAACAGCTGTTTTCTGCCAAACATGGGAGAGATAAGGGGGGGAAAAGAAAAAGAACTGCAGTGGTGATGCCCCATTTTGCAAGCCAGCTCCTTTCCAGGTTCGACAAATGCCCGTTGGTGGAGGGCACTGAACAGAACAGCGCCTTAGCAAAGACTGTACGGTAAGCGTGAAAAGGGGGAAAGAAATCCAACATCTACCTTTTTTTCCCTTTATATCTGTATAACCCATATATTCTTGGTTTTTTTTTTCTTAAATGTTTATAATTTTATATTCAATATCAATTTTTTTTTTTGGAAAAAGAAAAATTTTAAAAGCTGCTATTAGTTTCTCTAATGTATTGGCCTAATTATTGACACAATGCTACTGACTTACAATTAAAAAAAGAAAATACCCCAACCAGGAATTTACAGTGTCAGAACTCCAGTCAAGTTATTGTATTTTATCTAAAAAAAGATTGGATGACTCGCTGATCTCAATTAAACCCGGAGCGTGGTGTAAGAGCATGCTTAACAGGGTCCGAGCCAGAGGTTAATTAAATATTTTCAAAGCTTAAAATATGATTTAATCATTTGAGCATTTAACTAAATATTGATTAGATATAGTTGCCCAAAAACAAATCATATAAGTTGCTGTCATTTTCAATAAAAAAACAAAGTTTTTGAGGAATCCCCAGATACGGCGACGATTGCCTGACAATTTTGCTGAATAGTACTTTGATTATTTCATTTTCTGTACATAGGATTCATACCATGTTACAAGCTTTTAATGATGCTGCAAATTTAGATGTTAGGTTTGTTACGACTTTCGGGTTTTTAAGTGCTTAAGTTACTGGACTAGTGCTTAAAATTCTATCAATTAAAACAATCTAAATTTTTTATTTAAACAAAGATTCCAAAATGTAAAAAGGTGTGTAAAACTTTTTTTTATAAAATTTATTAAACCCCTTTATTTTAGATCACTTGTAAAAACATTTTTGTAACATCAGTTAAAATAAATTATATTTTACATTTTAAAAATTATAAAAATTATTCTTGTATATTTTAAATTAAAAATAATTTAAAAATAATTTAAGATATGTAAGATTAATTTGATAATAATTTGAGAATATATAAAGATAATTTAAGATATATAAAATAATTTATATAATTTTTTAAATATAAAAAATAATTTATTTTAATTAATATCATAAAATTTATTTACATGATTTAAAGTTTACAAAATTTAATATATTTTAATTTTTTAATTTAATAAAATAAAGTTAATCAAATAATTGTTAATTTAATAAAAAAATATTGAAAAAGATAAAAAATATGTTTGAAGAGGTAATTTAAATGAATTGTAGATAAATAATATTTTTAAAAATTTATTTAACTCAGTAATCCACGAAATAAAATTTCGTTCTACGTTGTTTCGATTTTAACATAGCATTCTTGTTTCTTTTCCATGCTAAAGGTATAAAGTTCTGAATTGGGAGAGCAAAATTCCTTTGAAAGCCTGTTGGCAAATTAACTTGACGGAGAAGCCAAAGCTGAGGATTGGAAATGAATGGTCATTGAATTATATAAAAGGGTAAACATTTTTAAAAGTATAAATTTTTTTTTTATGTTTTTCCCCTGCTTTGAATCGGTTTTAGTCAAAAACCCATTTTCAAGTTTTTACACAGTGTTTTTTGTCGGGTGGAAAATCAGGCTTTTGCTCTCCCGAAATTTCTGTGTCTAAGCTTCTCGCCATCTGTCACTTTCGGTGTTTTTTACTGAAGAAGCAAACTGAAACATCAACCCACCGTGGTTGTTCCCATTCCTGGGAGATAATAGTGTTGAACAACGCACACCTCCACCAGTCTATCACGAACAACAAGAAGAATGAAGAATGAGAGTGAGATTAAAAGAAGGGAGCGAAGAGAAGAACCCGTTACAAGAAAACAGATAAATTTATAAAAAATTGAGAGAGATTAAGAAAGAAAGAAAGTTAGCGGAAGAAACATGAGCTCAAAAGCCAGTTAGAGTCAGATAATTAAGGAGAGAGTGTGGGAAGTTAGTTCATAAAGCTAAGGAATTTTGCAAATGTCACAAGATTCTGAGGAGATAAAGACGATTGAGCAGTGGAGATGGTCCGAACTGCAAGGCCTTGAGCTCGTGCCTCCTGCTCCTCCCATTTCTGACCCATATAAAACAAACTCACCAACACCAGCCGCGGAGGACAGAGACTCCTCCAAGGCAAAGGAGGGTGCTCAACAGGGAGCGACCAAGGGACAAGAGAGAAGGGATATGGAGAGCTCTGAACCCAAGAAAGATGGGGTTGGTCTCGCTAATGGCGGAAGTAGTAGTAGCGGGAGCGGGGAAAAGCCCGAAGCTGTTCCCTCTGCTGGGTTCGGTGAGCTTTTCAGATTCGCTGATGGGCTGGATTACATTCTCATGGCAATTGGAACGGTTGGAGCACTCGTTCATGGTTGTTCTTTGCCTCTGTTTCTTCGGTTCTTCGCCGATCTTGTAAATTCTTTTGGGTCCAATGCCAATAATGTGGACAAGATGACCCAGGAAGTTGTGAAGGTAAATACAAATTCACAATCAAATGTTTTCTTATGCAAAATGAATGTGAATTGAGACCCTGCATTTTGTGTTTTATTTGCAGTATGCATTTTACTTCCTGGTGGTAGGTGCTGCTATATGCGCATCTTCATGGGCAGGTGAATTCTCTATAGATTTTGCTTGTTGATTTTGGTTTCAATTTATAGACTTGCTATTGTAACTCGAAGAGCTTGGGTTTTTGTTGCAGAAATTTCCTGCTGGATGTGGACAGGGGAACGCCAATCGACGAAGATGAGGATCAAGTACCTTGAGGCAGCCTTGAATCAGGACGTTCAATTCTTTGATACTGAGGTTCGGACATCCGACGTTATATTTGCCATCAACTCTGATGCTGTAATGGTCCAAGACGCCATTAGTGAGAAGGTAGAGCGCAGCCAGTACCAAATTGGACTATATATATATATATATATATATATATTTAGTATGGCCAATTGAACTAATTTTTATCGGGATGGTGTTTAATCCGGATTTTGATTACTGTATGTGCAGCTGGGTAATTTCATTCACTACATGGCCACCTTTGTTTCTGGATTCGTCGTGGGTTTCACTGCTGTTTGGCAATTGGCCCTGGTCACATTGGCTGTAGTGCCAATGATAGCTGTAATTGGAGCCGTTCACACCACCACCTTGGCCAAGCTTTCCAGTAAAGGTCAAGAAGCTCTTTCTCAAGCTGGGAACATTGTGGAACAGGTAAAAGAGCATAGCTAATTCCTTTTATTTATGCATTTCCCTGTTTCAATTTCTAAGCAAAGAGAGAAAATTTTAACTTGGTGACCATATCTTTCTATTTCTGTATCTGGGTCGCGTTCCGTTGAAACCGATTGCAGACGGTTGTGCAAATTCGGGTAGTATTGGCTTTCGTAGGGGAAAGCCGAGCATTGCAAGCATACTCTTCGGCGTTGAAAGTTGCCCAGAAGATTGGCTACAAAAGTGGGTTCGCAAAGGGCATGGGATTGGGAGCAACTTATTTTGTCGTTTTCTGCTGTTATGCGCTTCTGCTATGGTACGGTGGTTACTTGGTTAGGCACCACTACACCAATGGAGGACTTGCCATTGCCACCATGTTTGCTGTTATGATTGGTGGATTGTAAGTACCGCTTTTAATTTCATTTTCATAATCTAGAACTCATTCGAATAATGAAAGCAAATGGCCGTTAACGATTCCATTTACACAGGGCATTGGGGCAATCTGCGCCCAGCATGGCTGCATTTACGAAGGCCAGAGTTGCTGCTGCGAAAGTTTTCCGTATAATCGATCACAAGCCACGAATGGACCGAAATAGTGAATCAGGCTTGGAATTAGAGTCAGTTACAGGACTAGTGCAGGTGAAAGATGTGGACTTTGCCTACCCATCAAGGCCAGAGGTTCGGATCCTCAATAATTTCTCTTTAAATGTTCCTGCTGGCAAGACCACAGCTTTGGTCGGCAGCAGTGGCTCCGGCAAGAGCACCGTTGTTTCACTCATTGAAAGATTCTATGACCCAGCTTCAGGTAAATTATGATTCAATTTTATTGGAAAAGTACAGTTTCAGGTTCAAAGTTATTAACTCTTTCACTGAAATTAAAGCTGTAGTACCATTTAAGAGCATCTGGTGCATGTAATTATAGTATTGAACAACTCTGTGCAGGACAAGTTCTTCTGGATGGGCATGACATTAAAACTTTAAAGCTTAGATGGCTGAGGCAGCAAATAGGATTAGTGAGCCAAGAGCCTGCTTTGTTTGCTACTACAATCAGAGAAAATATACTCTTGGGTAGGCCTGATGCAGGCCAGGTTGAGATCGAAGAAGCTGCAAGGGTTGCTAATGCCCATTCGTTCATTATCAAGCTCCCAGAAGGCTATGATACCCAGGTTAGTCAATTTTAGAAAATGTCTTTTCCTTAACAAAATTTGCTCCAGGAAATGCATAATTGTGATGGTGGTTGATCACAAGCAACCATCTGATGGCCCTGTCAAATCAATTACATCATTTGATTTGAAGATCTGACATAAAAGCATGGACTTGTTTCTATGGTTGCCTGTCACTTTCATGACTAAGTATATATATTAATAAATAGAGAAATTGGTTAGTTAAAATAAAATTGATTTATGCCCACAATTATTACAGTAAGTAACATCATATGAAAACAGGGTGATGGGCCTACCGGCTCATGGCAGTTTCGAAGGTAGAAAGAGTGGGGTAAAGATGGTCATCGTGGAAGGTGAAACACAATTATATGGATCTTGATCAGGAGGTTTCTTTGTTTAGTTGGATAGTTGGTAGTCTATAATTGCAACTTCTATTATATTTAATTTGGATAGATTTATTTGGTCAACAAGCAAAACCCATCTATTTTTTAGATTTTCTTTAGAAGTCAAAGCCAGGAAGTGCATGATGATGCATTGCATTTGAAAAAAAAAAGAGGTAACATGCTTCAGTCAACACTGCATGTGCATGATTGCAGAGGAGTTAAATATATCTAATCTTTATATGACTAGAACAACCATCAATGGACGCCTAACGAGCTGGAAATACACGTAACAAAAGACGAAGAGCCACAAAGCCACTAAGAGTGGGCTAGTGGCAAAAACTAGTTTGCAAGACGTCATAAAAATCTTTATGTTTCACTGTACCCCAAAATAAAAAAGATGTACAACACCAAAAGATTGTTCTTCGGTTGGAACTGAGAATAACTTTGTATTGAACTCGTTGAAATTCCTTATGAATAACTGAAGGATTCATATGACATGTAATATTTATAGATGATGGGACCAAAAAGAAAAAAGAATTAAAAGTCAGTCTTATTCATAGATTGATTGAAAGGGGAGCAAGCATGCTCCCTCTTCTCCATTGGTTAATTTTTAAATTTTTAGTAAGCGAAGACAAACTGTTTAACTTATATTTGGTAAATAACAAATTAAATGGAAATGGCAGGTAGGAGAGAGAGGGCTGCAACTTTCAGGAGGGCAAAAGCAGAGAATAGCAATAGCAAGGGCGATGCTGAAAAACCCTGCAATTCTTCTCCTTGATGAAGCAACAAGTGCGTTAGACTCTGAGTCAGAAAAGCTGGTGCAAGAAGCCCTTGACCGGTTCATGATTGGGAGGACAACTCTTGTAATTGCCCATCGCCTCTCCACTATTCGCAAAGCTGACCTTGTAGCTGTACTTCAGCAAGGAAGTGTTTCTGAAATTGGAACCCATGATGAGCTCATTGCTAAAGGCGAAAATGGAGTCTATGCCAAGCTTATCCGGATGCAGGAGGCAGCACATGAAACTGCTCTAAATAATGCAAGAAAGAGCAGCGCAAGGTAGCTCTCGCCAGTATTGGAAATTGGCATTCCTTGAAAAACTCTGGTTGCTGTTAAAAATTCCAGTCATTAGAGTAAATTCATCTTATAACTGCTAGATATTTTTGGATGAGCATAAATGATTTCATGACATGGTTTCTGCTTGCAGGCCTTCAAGCGCCAGAAACTCCGTAAGCTCACCAATAATTGCTCGAAATTCTTCTTATGGCCGATCACCGTACTCACGCAGGCTGTCCGATTTCTCTACTTCTGATTTTAGTCTATCCCTTGAAGCATCACATCCAAATTACAGGCTCGAGAAGCTTGCCTTCAAAGAGCAAGCCAGTTCCTTTTGGCGCCTTGCAAAGATGAATTCTCCTGAATGGCTTTATGCTTTAATTGGTTCTGTAGGTTCTGTTGTTTGTGGATCCCTTAGTGCGTTCTTTGCTTATGTTCTTAGTGCTGTCCTCAGTGTCTATTACAATCCAGACCACAAACACATGATCCGAGAAATAGAAAAGTACTGCTACTTGTTGATTGGGCTTTCTTCAGCTGCACTTCTCTTCAATGCATTGCAGCACTTCTTCTGGGATATTGTGGGAGAAAATCTTACAAAACGAGTGAGGGAAAAAATGCTGACTGCAGTGCTCAAAAATGAAATGGCTTGGTTTGATCAAGAGGAAAATGAGAGTGCTAGGATTGCGGCAAGGCTTGCACTTGATGCCAACAATGTCAGGTCGGCCATTGGGGATCGGATTTCAGTAATTGTGCAGAACACCGCACTTATGCTAGTTGCATGTACTGCTGGGTTTGTTTTGCAGTGGCGGCTTGCCCTTGTCCTCATAGCTGTCTTCCCTGTTGTTGTTGCAGCCACTGTTTTGCAGGTTTGCTTACTAAATTCTATCCTAACATGCTTTGGATTTCAATTGTGTTCTGATTTGTAAGTCATTGATTTTATTTAATTTTATACAGAAAATGTTCATGACTGGTTTCTCTGGAGACCTCGAAGCTGCTCATGTCAAGGCCACTCAACTTGTTGGGGAGGCTATAGCGAATGTAAGGACTGTTGCAGCCTTTAACTCAGAAACAAAAATAGTTGGTCTCTTCACCTCCAACCTTGAAACTCCATTACGGCGCTGCTTTTGGAAGGGACAGATTTCTGGAAGTGGATATGGGATAGCACAGTTTGCACTTTATGCTTCCTATGCACTCGGTCTTTGGTATGCTTCTTGGCTTGTGAAGCATGGAATCTCTGATTTCTCTAAAACAATTAGAGTTTTTATGGTCCTCATGGTCTCTGCCAATGGTGCTGCTGAAACTTTGACCTTGGCTCCTGACTTCATCAAGGGAGGTCGAGCGATGCGATCAGTCTTTGATCTTCTTGACCGTAGAACTGAAATTGAGCCTGATGATCCAGATGCTACTCTTATACCTGATCGTCTCCGGGGAGAAGTTGAACTTAAGCATGTTGACTTCTCTTATCCCACTCGCCCAGATATACCAGTTTTCCGTGACCTCAGTCTCCGTGCAAGGGCAGGAAAAACTCTAGCCCTTGTAGGACCTAGTGGCTGTGGTAAGAGCTCAGTCATTGCACTCATACAGAGATTCTATGATCCAACGTCCGGGCAGGTTATGATTGACGGAAAGGACATTAGAAAATACAATCTCAAGTCCCTCAGACGGCACATTGCCGTGGTACCTCAGGAGCCCTGCCTGTTTGCCACTACTATAAATGAAAACATTGCTTATGGGCATGACTCAGCAACCGAAGCTGAGATAGTTGAAGCTGCAACACTTGCCAATGCCCACAAATTCATATCTGCTTTGCCGGATGGATACAAAACATTTGTTGGGGAGAGAGGAGTTCAGCTTTCTGGAGGACAAAAGCAACGAATAGCAATTGCCCGGGCTTTTGTGAGGAAGGCAGAACTTATGCTTCTTGATGAGGCAACAAGTGCACTTGATGCTGAATCTGAGAGGTCTGTGCAGGAGGCTCTAGACCGTGCCTGCTCAGGAAAAACAACTATAATTGTTGCACACAGGCTATCAACTATAAGGAATGCCAATCTCATTGCTGTGATTGATGATGGGAAAGTGGCAGAACAAGGATCACACTCTCAATTGTTGAAAAATCACCCTGATGGGATTTATGCGCGCATGATTCAATTACAAAGATTCACACACAGCCAAGTTATTGGTATGACCTCGGGCTCGAGTTCTTCTGCAAGACCAAAAGACGATGATGAAAGAGAAAGCTAGCTATTCAGAAGAAATTACCAGTAATAGAGGAGTATATGCCATATACCCATTGTGATTGTTGGCATTTTTGTTTTGACAATAGTATAGTTTGTGTATCATCCCTCCCCTTTTTGCCCCTCCCACTTCAGAGTGTATCTTCATGAATCTGGAAATGACAATGACCAATACACGAATGAGATTGAAATAGATAAACAGATATCCATCCTTATGAATTCACTGAAGGCGTCAATTTTGAAATTAGTATGTGAGTTTTCTTCAAAGAATGGGCAATGGGCAATGGCAATGAGTAAAGCCCTCAAAGCTACTGCCCACGAAAAATGGTTTAAAAGAGTACTACAAGAGCACTTTTTCTTTGTATAGAATTTCCTCACAACATAATGGATCTTGATATGTTTGAAAATCTAATAACCGCAGAATTATATCAAGTCTAATGCAGTCTTTCAACGATTGCAAAATCTCGGTATGCACTTTGAAATCACCTAATTCACGTACTATTAGTCAGTGCAATGTGAATTGTGCCCAACAACACAAATGTCCTAAAGGAAAAATATATAAAGTTCACGTTAATTTATTACTATTTATTTTAAATATATTATTAACTTACGTCTATGCATAATTATTAGATTTTCTTATGTCTACCCATAATTATTAGATTCTCTTATATTTTACGTTTTATGAATCAGGTTTAATATTTTAAATCGCAGCATCAAAATATTTTATAATATATTTTTTTTTTGTTATTAGATGATGTCCCACCAATTAAAAGAAACCCAACATCTATGCAACTGTGGAACTCTATGTTGGGTGCGGCAATGAATGGTCATTCTAAATTTCTATCACTTTCCGGCACTAATAGCTTGGAATTGGTGGTGGTGACCATGAAGGTAGACCTGGGATGATTAGCACATTTGCTTCTCGGCTTTGTCAGACACATCTCAATCAGATCTTCAATAATATCCTTCTGGTCCGTTATCCCAATTGGGTGTTGGTGCATATGATAGGGCTTGTAGGGGACAAAATATTATTGAGTTCAAATCACATGGTTGTGGCACACACTTGCATCAATGGAAGATTGATTACAACTGGAAATTGGAGAAGGATGTTAATGTGGGGAAGACATTGTGGACAAGCGTTGGAGAAAAAGAGCTAAAGGATGAGAAAATGATAGAAAGAAGAGAGTGTTCAAGAAAATGCTAACGGTTCCGGGAACCAAACTTTGATCGCTTTGTTGAAAAGAAAAGAAGGGATGTAAATAGGAACATATGGTTTGTGACCGACTGTGGCTCCCAGGTGGGGATGGGGATAACATACTCCACAGTTAGGCCACAGCCTTTGGCCCTTGTTGTGAGTTGCAAGTAATTGACGACAAGTTTAGGGACACGATATTCAAAAAACATATTATATCATTATGTCAATATAACTCATCTTTAGCTTTAGGATTTTTATATAAATTCTTGCTATTCTCATAAACCAAAATTTATAAAGCCTATTATATTAAAAAAAAAAAGAGAACCTATAATACTCAACTTCAAAAATTTAAATTATTAGATTTAATAAATATTTTATTCTTAAAAAATTTTATAATTTACTTTTAAGTGAGACTCTTTTTTTCATTACATATGAATATTCTAAAGGTGAACTAATGATTAAACTTCAATGACACCTGATGAAGAATTATTAAATCTACATAAGGGATGCTACATTAAGATTATGTCCCCTCGCATAAAGAAAAAAATTTACCCTCAATATTTAACAAAATTACAAGATTACCACCTAGTTATGAGAGGATGTAACCTGTGGATAGCGTCTTTCAAGTATGCTAACAATTCTCCACCCGATGAACCATCAAGAAAACTTCATTTACCCAAGTTTGTTCTGCCGGACGCGCGAGAATAACCAACCATCCCCTAATAAAAAAAGGGGAGCCTTGCTGCCAACATCTATGACCAAATAAGAACCCAAACTTATGGGTTATTGGCCCAAAAGACAAACTTCAGAGCAAACCCAAAATGCTTGGATGACTAAGCTGTTATGCCCTTTATGTTTTTTAATTTTCATTGACATATATAAAATTTTGAATTAAAATTTAAAATATTAAAAAATAAATCCCAAAACAACATCAGATAATCGGACCCAATACGCCTTCAAATGTAATATACACTTCTTACGTTTTCAGCCATTTTACCGCCATTTGTTTATATCAAATTGAGATATCATAGACGTAGTATATTATTCACAACTCTTTTATAATGTCAATGGATATCTACATTATCAGTAATTAAATTGCACTTGTGAGAGGGGTAGGAGATGGGATCCAACTGCCTTTGGCCAGCGGATACCATTCTTAAAGATTTTGAGAAGTAATGTGAGAATCTAAACTATACTCCAAGTAGTCACGTGTACTTGGATGGTAGTTATAAGTCATTTACACTTTATATGTTTTCAATTGCATTGCTGATCGTGTTGGAGTGTGTATAACTAATTTCACTTAAACACTGGAATGCTTGAATTTAAATCGTCATGTGTGTAGATAATTAAAAAAAAAAAATCACGTGTCGGTGTAACTAACATGTTTCGTAGAAATTTGCATAGAATTATTTTTTTTTTGGGACCAAATTCTACCACTAATAGAGAAAACAAACAAAATATATTATCTTTGTCTTTAAAGCTAAAAAAATAAACACTCATATTTCATATATATAGTTAAGTGTATTTAAAATATATCATTATAATTCAGATATAAAATATATAATTAAATAAATAACAGTAAATAGCTGCTGTTAAAATTAATAAAAAAACCTTTAAATATATTTATATGTTTTTGTACATTGCTTTTTATATATTGGTAGGACGAGAAAGAAAAACAAATACTAGTACAAAAGTACCAAGAGACTTATCTGCAAATTGGAAAATAATGAAATATCAATTTTTTTTGAAAATAACAGAATATACTTAAACTATTTAAAAATACCATATAAAAATCATGTAAAAATATTTCATTTTTATTATCTCTATTTATTATCCTCGTTAAACTTTTTTTTTTTTTTGCCGTTTTTAATTTTGGGCGCGAAGCAACTTCTATTTTTGTTAGTCTTGGTTATGTTTAAACACCGAAGTCGTGAACCCTGCACTAGGGTTTTACTGGTGATTTGGTAGGAAGAAAGAACGCGGCGACAAAATGGGAAGTGGGTCGAAGTTAGCTGGGAAGGAAGTTCCTATCATCGGCAGTGACGCTGTCCGGTGGATTGAATTGTCCGTACCCTCTACCTTGAATGTCGCTGCCGTTGACGGTGATGGCGCCACTCTTGGTCCCCCCGCTGAGGACCGTCCCTCTTGCTTCGTCATTGGAGATCCGTGTACTTATATGGTTCAATTCCTCTCTTTTTCTCTCACGAATTTCTAGCACTGCCCGAATTGCATGTATTTCGTTATTATATCAAATTATATTTTCCGGATTCTAAATCTGGTCTTATTACTACCAGTAATCGTGGTGGCCCTTTGCGCAGGAGAATTCACAAGACGCAGCCTCATGCCCTCGACTTACTAGAGCTGTGCGCTTCCAAAGAATTTCCTAGAGTGGGACTGAGGCTGAATTTCGCAGATGCGCTCTGTCCATTTGCCTTTATCTGCAAAAACGAGGTTATTTGTTCGCATATCTTTATCTATATGCACCATTCTTTTTATTATGATGTGCTTGATTGGTCACTCAATGTGTGCCTTTGACATTTCATTCTTCATATATTTTTAACGTTACTAGTATTTTCATTAAATGCAGATGATTGGACCTTACTTGCTTTATGTATTGACCGTGTCTGGGGTGGCTTACCTGTTGAAAATTAGAAATATCTCTACATATGCGTCCTGCTCCATTTTCCCAGCGGAAGACCTTTCAGAGCTTAATGTGCTCGCTTATTTCAATTATATAGCAATGACGGCAGTAATGGCCACTGCTGGGTGTCTTCTTATTGGCAGAAGTGATGGTTCTGTTTGCTGTTTCCGACTTGGTGTGCTTGATCCGAGTGCTCCTGGTATGATTAAATTGGATAATTTCTTTCTGGTTACTGTGTGTGCTACTGCTTGCATGTTTCTCCAAGCCTTTTGTTTTCTTTATTTGCAATTCATACTTGTATTTTTGCATTTCATCTGGGAACTTAAGTTTGCATTCATACTGCTGTCCCTGAAAGGTGTAGGGATTGATGTGGGCTTGTTGCAACTAAAGGAACTTATGTAACAATTATCTTTAGTTGATGGTTGGCAGTGTTATTACATTACCAACTAGAGGTGGCTTTAGCCATAGAGTGACAGACGTCCCGATGTGACTTCTCTTCCTTTATGGAGTCTTCTTAACATCATAATTTCACTTTTAATTGTTGATGATGTATCTGTTTTTCCTAAAAGGTTTTGTGCATGAGCTGCGTCACGAAGCTGGAATCAGTCGTTTGTGGGGATTTATGTGGCGGTATTATCTTTTTAAAAATTAGAACTCTGAATAATCAAAAGATTCTTGATATTTTTATATATTTTTTCAGTCTTCCATCACATCTTATTTTTTCTTGGAATTTTTTCCTGCTGTGGTATGAATAATCAAAATATTCATGATATGTCTTTTAGGGGTAAAATGCTGGGCTCTGTGCAAGACTTGGTAATATGCGATTTGCATGAGAAAAGACTAGTGTTTGTGCTTCATTTGGACGGTACATTACAAGTTTGGGATCTTGCACGTAATAGCAGGGTCTTTAATCATGCTGTGGGCATTACGTCAATGACAGGAAGTTTGTACTCATAGATTTGATTCCAACTTTTATATTCTTTTATATTCATCTGTTGTATACTTTACCTATCACTAAATAGGTCTCCATGAAATTTAAAGAAATCACTACATCATTGATTTTACAGTATACATGTTTCATTAGAAGGACTTATTAGGAAACTAGCCAGCGGCTTTTACACTGAGCGTGTCAGTTTCCAAAACCGAACTTCTAAATTTAGGACTTTCAGCAAAAGGGCATAGGCTTGTGGGATAATTTGGGAGAAACTTGAAGGCCAAATAATGGCTGCCTTCAAAGTGAAATAAATGATACGTAGGATTTTCTTCCTGCTAGAACTGTAACATGTAATAGTGAAGGAAAAGCATCACGCCCAAGGGGGAGGTGGTAGATATTAAATCTAGACTTTTATTTTTGGAACTTTGGCCTCTTCTAAGTTTGATTTATGGTATTAGTATGTGCTAACAGTTCTGAATGTAATTTCCTGCACGCTTGTTTTTGTAATTTTTATGACTTCTTTTAACATTTTGTAAGGGGCTCTAAACTTTCAGAACTTTGACCTCTTTTTAATTTTTTAAGTCTAAAACAAAATTTTCCCATGGTTTCTTTCCTTATCTTTCCTCCCTGTTTTTCTTGGTAAATTTCTGAAATACACCTGAATAAAAATGAGAATTTTAAACGAGTTTGTTCTTTGTTTGGACATTGGTGTGTATGTGTTTTTGTTGTCAGATAATTAATTCATTATTCTGACCTTTTTTTTTTTCTGGTACTGGTTTTGATACATGGCATCTGATAGTACAGTGTATGACAAATCTTAAATCAGTTGCTAAGCAACTCAAGGCAAGTCAAGGAGCAGCACCAATCATGTTTAACCTTCTGCAAGTTACACACAGGCACACACACACAACTAAATTCATGCATAAGAGCTGAATGTGTTCTGGAGCTTTTTCAACATAGGATTTACATGGTCATGTTACTGAATACACCTTTGTTAGTTTCCTGGTCTCTTATCCCATTAAAATAAGTACATCTCTGACCACCACTGTAGCTGGGAAGAGTTAGTTGTGTCAACATCACCATTAGATGCTGCTTGCATGAGAACATGGTATGGAGTTTTGTGAAAGGCATTTTCTTTTTTTACCTTATTTTCATTGTTCTCTCACTTAGACTATTCAGAACTAGTCGTTTAACTGGCATTCCACCATGGGGAAAGTGGGTCTTCCTACAAACATTTGAGGATTTATTGCAAATTCTGTGCCAACTTTTGAGGGTTTTCTGAAGAAAAAAGGGGAAACTGCCATGCTACTGCAGAACATTGCATTGACAGTTGTGTCATAGGATCAGCATAGAATCAAAATTTTTAGGCTTTCTTATTTGTTGTTGGTCATTTTCTTTTGGCTTATATCTGTAACATATAGAGTCTCTTTGGACAGAGATGCAATGGGGATGCAGCTGTTTGGTACCGAGTTTTTCTTTTTTTTTTCCATTTTTTTTGTTGTCCACAATGCATATGTTGGTCTTAAATGGTATTTCTGAAAACTTTTTTTCTGAGAGAATCCAATGCCATTGTTTGATCCATGTAACCAACCCATCTAATAAGATAAAATTCTATTTGTTGTTGTTTTGTAATGCGTATATTGGTCTTATTTGTTACATATTATCTTCATTATGTTCTTTAAAGAAAAAAAGGGGGCGATTAGGAAATGCAAGCAGGCATTTGATTATTGTAGACAGGTTTTAAGATTTTAGGGTTGAGGCTGATGTAAGTCCTCCAAAAAGTTTGTCTTCCTTGGGGCCAAATTCTCTTGTAGGGGATTGTTGAAGTCACTAACGCATGTATCTTCTTGTTCTTAGTCAGTCATGACAGCCCCATCTCTTTTCCTAATTGCATAAACTTCTGCTCTGCGTCACTCTTTCTTTATGGAACTGTTCCCATATGACAGGAGAAATATAAGGGATTTCATGGTGGACTGCCAGTTATTGTGGCTGAAACTCTTCTTCGTGCTAATCGTCAGATTGAATTGCCTCTTTGGCTGGTTCAATTGTTCAAGGTAACATTCATACTGAAGTTATAGTCACTGGGTGGTGTTTATAAATGCAAGAAGATGCCTGCTTGTTTCAAAATTTTTTTTCTTGTATTTCCATGAAACAAATTTTGGTGAATTCTTATATCTAAAACTACCTTGGATTTTCCACACTGATATCTGCTTCGTCAATTACTGTCATTGGTTTTAATTTAAACTACCCTGGTTAATGAGCTAAGCATCTATCAAAATTACTTGCAATTCTCCACGAGTATTTTACACTATTAATTCCTTTGCTTGGTTTTGATGTAGATATTAAGTTTTTGTCTTTACTTTTGATAAGAGTAAGTCTTCGGTTTTTGTTCCCTTTGGAAAGGGCCTTTAGCCTATAATGCATAACAATGACAACTTTATTGGTCTTCACCAATCAATTTTAACATTTCTCTCTTTTAAGACAGCATCCCCTAATACTTGGTTGAGAGACTTTTCCTCTTCTGAACCGCCATATGATGAAAAGATTTGTGTGCTTGTGAGTTCATCCTTTTGAAGGACCTAGAACCTACTGATTTCTTCTATTTCTCTTGGTGCTGCATCTTCTTCTTTTGGGTCTTATAATTAGTTTTCTGGTTTCTGCTCTGCACAAAGCAAGGGATACTTTTTCATTGTGCAATTCTGTAATTAATAACATTCCATCACGTCTGGTCACCTTGATATTGTTTGCAAACTTTGCATGACTTGTGGCAGGAGGGTCAGAAAGAAAGGGGTCTGGGGAATGGCTGGTCAAGAATCAAATCCTGCATCCTTATTTCAACTTTATGTTAAATATGATCAGTATGCAGAAGCTACTAATCTGTTGCTTGAGTTCACAGAATCATTTGCATCAATGGTGAGTTATGTCCTATGGTTCTGGATTGAACTTGTCACTAATTCCTTGACAATATGCATAATTTAAAAGAAACTGTGTAACCAATTATTGTCAAGGAACCAAACAATTTCTCTCACCAGATATCACTAGGGAAAATGGGTTGTGTCCTTCTGTCACTTTTTTACTTACAGAAATTTCTCAGTAAGTTCTTGCAGTTAATATGTTGGATATAAAAATTATTCTTCGAGCTTCACCTAATAGCTTTAGTGTTCAGGTTGATAGGTTCCTTTATATGGTATTAGAGTTCTTATGACTAAGTAGGGTCATAAACTGACCATAGAACCCTATTCAACAAGTGGAACATGTTAGCGGTCTGCTCTCAGGTTGGACAGCTAGGATTGGAGCAGGGCAATCACTCATTCTTAAAACAAGCATTCTTAAGACCAAACACTCAGACAGAAAGGAGGGGGAATATCTCTCTATACCCAGTGGTCAGGTGTTCAATTCTTGCTGCCCTAATTTTTCTAAATTAAATTGAATTTTACCATAAGATTTGGCAGGTCTTAGCTTTGTCTACACTTCAAAGCCTGAAAGGCCTTCATGTGGGGGGTGTGTTGGGTATGAAAATGATTCAGAGGCCTTTACCTAATAGTTAAAGGTTTTAGGTTGTTTGGTTCCTTGACAATACGCATAATTCAAATTTCATATATATAGAACATCTATTGGCCCACATTTGAAATTTTCTATATTTGCACTATGTTGGCAACTGTGTAACTTGTCTTGTTGAAGGACTCTATAGATTAAATTGTAGAATGCTCTTACATTTGTGTTTATACTAAGTGTATAATTTACAACTATCAGTTAATATCTTTAATTTAATTTAGAAATGATGACGACATCTATCCAACAAAAGCAGCACTTCTAAATGATCTTCAGATCAATAGTTGATTTGAGGATACAACAACAAAAAATCCAAGCCTTATCCCACTATTTGAATCGAGGATAATATTAGAAAATTGGAAAGTAATTAACTTTCAATCGAACATTAGCAATAGAGTAATGCTACTCTCCCAAAAGTAATTTCACAAAAAATCACAAAATCCTGAGCAGGCCATTAGAACTTAGAACCTAGAGGGCTGACAGGCTGTCTAATCGATGTCCTGCACTAGCCATCCAGGATAATGAGCTTTTTGAGATTGCAGCCTATACATCTTTGTTTTATGTGCGTGACAAGGTTATAGTGATGTTCCTTTCCTTTGTAATTAATATTGTTGATATATCAAACTTTTGCAGAGACCGGCGGATATCATTAGACGTAAAAGACCATTTGCTGTTTGGTTCCCATACACAACAATTGAGCAACTATTGGTACAACTTGAGGACATGATCAGATTAGGTCACATGGTAGATCAATGTGACAAGCTAAAAATGATGTTAATAAAGTTGCTAGGGCAAGATACCATCAGTCTATTTATTTGTGATTTTCAGTTGAAGGGGGACTCGGAGGATGCAATTTCCATATCCTTTTGCCCGCTAGTTGGATTAGGTAAGGCTCGTATTTAACATGATTTTCCTAAAATGCTGCCGAAGGAGGCTCGCTGGATAAAAAAGGTTTGCCTTTTTTGTTTGCCCCTCCTGCTGATTCTGTTCCTGTAGTTATAATGGTTCTATTTTCTTCCTCTTTAAGTTACGAGTTTTCCTTTTCTTTTTTTTTTGTTTAATGAAAGTTGCTGCATTATTGCCTTGTAAAGGCCTTAGTCGCAATGCTCAAATGTGAAGCTTGGGTTGAATTTGTGGGCGGGGTCTTGTCGAAAGAAGTCTGGTCTGATGGGAATATTAGTAACTACAAAGGATAAACGTAACTCTAATTCAACATATTGTCAGGCAACGTTATTTAGGCTGATAACAAGATTATTTTTTGTGGTTGATATAAATGGGCCGGCAGAAATGTTATTAGCAAATGATATTTTTTTTTTTTTCTTTCCTTGGTATCTCTCCCTTACGCATATCGTTTATTTCATCTAGATCTGCTTCATTGCATTTGCTTACCAGAAATACATGTACTTGGACTCCATCTCTTGAACATCGATTGTTTTAATTTTAATCGGCTAGCGGGTTGGGTTTAACATTAAAAGCAAGGCATCGATTAGCGGGTTGGGTTTAACATTACAAGAACACGAACTGAGATGCAAATGCGACAATTTTTTTTTTTGGGGTATGTAACGGGGCCTTTGCTAGAGTTTTACCACGGGCCGAAGATATCTGATTCTAAAATAATTAATCTTCTGTTTTCTCTCTTGCGTATGTTTTTCACTTTATCCACATTTATTTTTTTTTCATTAATTGATAATGAATGTTGATCTTCTTTGTTAATGAGAAAGTTTAATATCTTTATTTATATTCACAGGAAATACTATTCTTACAATAAGATGTTATTGATGGTTAAATCTTTTGAATCTTATAATATATAAAATTTAATAAATTTAATTATTTAAATTTTGTATTATAAAAATTAAATAAAAAACAAGCAACAATAAAGATAAACAATGAGATGACTATAATCACTCTATGGCATTCGATCATATTTAATCGATGAACGTTTAATAGGGTATGTTGTGTATCGCCAACAGATTTCTACCATGGCTATTTTAGTCGCCTGCCGAAATCTTCCCACACCAAAATTCGGTACACCAAATCAAGAAACTTCCATTTTCACATTATGCAAAATAAAGACCTCTAAAAGGCCGACCTCTGTTTATTATATGAGAACATTACAAATGTAATTACATGAGAACATCTTTTCTGTTCACGAAATCAGTCACATTGCCAACACGGGGATCCACAAATGTATATCACACACAAATACCAATTTTATAGATTATACTGTGGAAAGTATGAGAAAATTGGTGAGGATAACATTTCTCTTTCCACATGCGACTAACCCAAAACCCAAGCCTTTAGGAATAACAGTGACTTCAAATCGTATGCACTCTGACTGCTGAAAACCACGCGTTAGCATACACAGTATTTCTTCACACAGACTACAGCACTATTAGCAAAGACCATCCTAAAATTTACAACCGGGAAAGGTATCTAATCATTCAAACGACATTCTTCAATGGGATGAGAACTATAACAATTTTGCATAGATTATCACAGGCGACCACCGACAGTAGGAGGCAACCAGACAAATTAAAATAATCTGCCAATAGAATCATCTATAGCAACGTGACCCAAGACAAGCATCATGATAAATGTAAACAGTAGTCCACTTAAGACACTTCTATCACCAGCAGAAGGGGGTAATGGGCGAAGAGGAGCAGGAGACAAATCATTCCTAGCATTCATCAACATAATTTAAAGGCACATAAGCTAATTTGTGCCCTCAGTGGGAAAAATAAAAAAGAAATAAAATCATGAAATGCAGGACAACGTAACATGGAAACGCCCCATTTCTCTGACCAAAAAAATTGGCCAGTTAGGTTGATGCATATGGTCAAGTGCAATCCAGAGTTATATAGCTCAATTGCCAACACACAAAGGAAAAAAGTATTACAAGTCAAATTAGATAGGTGTGCAAAAAGAAAACACAGTAATAGTTCCTTCCATAATAATAATACGGTAATGCTATTGTCCTTGAACCAAAAACATGCAACTCACTAGCGTGCTATAAACAAGAATCAAAGCATGTGCACATTAATGCTCCCAGCGTGAGATGAAGCATAAAAACTGTAACAACTTATTGAGAAATCATCAAAGGGAAAACCTGGAAGGGTATATATATATATATATATGGAGAATACATTCATGCCTTACTTAGAGCAACTCAAATAATACTGATGATTGGCTAAAATTGTGGAATACTAGACTGAAAAAGCAGGGAAACAAAAGTAAATGTAATCCCCCACATGTTGAAAGCAGAACCGATTTGAAGACACACAAAACAAAACTGTCTGAGGCTCACACAGTCTTGAACTAGGCACAACCAAGAGTTATATTCTGCAAGTACACAGTCGGCAGAAAACAACCAGAAGGCATAAATAAAAATGATGCGTCATGGTTTCTTTGCTTAATTACTCAGTACAACAGCAATTTACAAGCTAATGAAGTTTATACATTAAGAGCATATGCCAAGGCTGTGCTACACCAGAGTCCCGACAAAATATTTGACCCAGTAGCAGAAGTGAAATATGAAAGAACATGCAATATCTTTGTTCCCAGCAATTATTCCATATTTACCAATGATGAATCCAAGATTAAGATAATTAGTTCTCTGTGAATGGGATGAGCATGGAAAGCCATCCTACAGACTAAAACACTCTGGAGATCATTACTTCTATCGCTCTAGGTAAATCATATTTTATTTCAATGTCTGAACAGCTGAATTCAAGAATTAAACAAAACAGAGGCAACGAGCACAGAAATGTATTTCTATGGTAAATTTTAACAGTCTACCAAATGATCAGGATGCCGACAGTAAAGCTGACGTATAAGAAACTGTTCTCCACATTTGACACAAATACATGCAAAATTTGTTGAATACACGTTTTAATAAATCCAAACAAAATTTTTCTTCTGCAACGTGTCGTAAAATATATACAAGCTAGCTGTCATATATGAACTGACTTGACATCATACAAATAACTTAACAACAGAACTGGTCACTTTTTAAGAGTTAAAAAACTCATGATCCTAGAGGTTTTGACAAATCCATAATTTGCTTCCACTCGGCCAATTTAAACTAGAAAACAAAACCATTCATAAGCTGGGATTTGTTGTAAAGCAGTTTCAACTTTAAAATATCCGATAAGTATAGTAAATCCCTTTGATTATATTTACCAAATAGCTTCAACTTAAAAACTGGCCCCACAAATTCTAGTCTTTAGGAGTCAATAATAAGCTTTTCTTTTGACGCTATCAAAGTATAGAAAAAGATAAAGTAATGATGATACTTCTTATAAATGTCCTCTCTAAAAAAGCAATACATCAGTGTACCAAAATTTTCGTTTAGGAGTTTCATAATGGAAAAGGAAGATATAGAAAATCTAAAATTTGAATACAGGAAATGAAAGGAAAGGATGACAACAATCCTATATCTCGAATGAGAGTTGATTGAAGGAAGGAAAAAATCCTTTCTTTCCTCATCTGCCAACAATTAAGAAAGGAATTCAAAGATGATTATATGACTTTTATTTACAATCCCCACTTTTCGATGTTTTAAGTGTCAGGAAAGTCTCAAGCTTGTACATCAAATAAAATTATACAGCTCTCTTTCCTATCCAACCACCTTCCAAAAGTTCCATTAAATTTTTCTTACAAGGGATTGTCTTCATCCTTTCCTACTTTACTCTCATTTACTCCCATTTTCACTGCTTTAACACTAGCGTGAATCCAATCACTTCTTAGAGACAAAATCTACTTTTTGAGAGAAAGCACTTCTCTTAACAGCTGTACAACTTCAACAATAGGGAATGCAAGAATCCTTCTTTGGGTTTTCATGGTATAATCTATGGAACCATAAAATGCTCCAAATTCTCTCTCCAATTTCTATCAAAACAAATTAATCGCAATAGCAAATCAAGGAACTTTAATGAGAAAATATGCACTTGGTCATAAAAAATAAAAACAGCATACTCCAACCCATTTTAGCAGATAAAGTAAAGATAAGAGGAACTTAATTACCTATTAAAGATCATATCTAAGCCTTAGAAAACTACCAAAAGTGCCAGCTTGATTCTATTGGCAGGTTTCTAATATTTACTTGCAAGATAGCACAAACTAATAAATCAAACCAAGTTCGAGCAGTTATTATGCCGGTCAAAACCTTTGTCGGTAAAACTTTCAATCACATTGTCGGCAAGAAAGGACAGGTACCCAGCTATCAAGCAGCTACGTTGCAGCACCATTGCTTGCATGAAGAACGTGTCTCTCGAGAAAAGGAGCTCTAGCCTTCGCAGCACACTCATCACACTACATTCTTCCACCTAAACCCCATTACATGTCCTCATTTTCTCCCCTGCTTTGCCTTTCTATATAACGTGAAGGTTTCATCTCCAAGACACATCACACCCACTAGATCACAGCCTACAAGTCACTGACCCATCCTCCTATTGCCTCAGCCCTCAGAGTGACTCTCTTCAGGCTCTATATCTGATCCCTACATTCCTTCATAACTACACCAACTACAGAAACCATGAGGAACCTAATATTTCAGCAGCCTGATATGAGGGTTCCAGAATATGCTTCAAGCAGTCTGCGCTATGCTTGGCAATCTATAAGAACCCCAGTGCTGATACCACTCCTAAAACTAGCAGCTATACTGTGCTCAATTATGTCAATCATGCTATTCATTGAAAGAGTAGGCATGGCAGCTGTAATTTTGATGGTAAAACTGCTGAGGAGGAAGAAGTACACCAAGTACAAGTTGGATGCCATGAAACAAGTTATGGAGAGAAACAAAAGCTATCCCACAGTGTTGATCCAAATACCCATGTATAATGAGAAAGAGGTAAACTTGCTTTTCAATTATAAAGTCATGCCAAAAATGGCATTTTTGGTATATTCCGAATGAGAAAGAGGTAAACTTGCTTTTCAATTATAAAGTTGTGCATAAAATGGCATTTTTGGTATGTTCCCATATTATATCTGTAGATATTTATCATTCTAACATCCCCACATCATGCAGCCATCTAATTCTGAAATTAGTACATGCGTGGCCAGATCAGTGAGTAATGGTTTATAGTTCTGAACAGCCATCAAAAGCACACTATTTGCATTAGTAATTACTAGAAAGCAATAAAGTTATGAATTTATATCAGAATAAATCATTTCCCCTATAAATCAATAAGGTTCCGTGTTCTAAAAAATTTCATATTGCATGCCAGTCATGCATAATATCCTTGCTCCTGCTTTCTTTTTTAGTTCATTCTTTCTTTAATATGTTTTTTCCTCATCTATAATTTTCTCAACAAAAGCTAACATCTGAAGAAAAACCTTACAAATGTTTGCCAGTAAAATAGTCATTAAATTATATAATTCAACATCTTGTACAATCATACGGTAAAAATTCTTGTAACCATAATAACATAAATAATTTTTTTAATACTGTTTGTAAACAGTTAGTATTAAACCACAGCTAAGTGACAAAGTAAAGGAATGCATAAGTTGGTTGTGGTTGTCTGAACTAGGGATGCACAATAGAAGACCAACAATGGTGATGTTACTTATCAAAGATGCATTACCTTAAAAACTTCATATTTTCAATTTATGCCTCCAGGTCTACAAGCTTTCCATTGGTGCAGCATGTAGTCTTTCATGGCCATCTGACCGACTCATCATTCAGGTTCTCGATGACTCCACCAATGAAGTCCTAAGGGTATACAAATTAACCTAGTTGAGTTTCATTGCAGACTCCTGTAATGGTAAAGTAAAAACAACCATGTTTTTACAAACATGCAGGAATTGGTTGAATTGGAATGTCTTAAATGGATAGACAAAGGTGTGAATGTCAAGTATGAAACAAGGAGAAATCGGAATGGTTACAAAGCTGGCGCTATGAAAGAGGGTCTGGAGAAGCAATATGTCAGGGATTGCGAGTTTGTAGCAATATTTGATGCAGACTTCCAGCCAGATGAGGATTTTCTATGGAAAACCATTCCTTATCTGCTAGAGAACCCAAAATTGGGTCTGGTTCAGGCCAGATGGAAATTTGGTAAGTAAAACCATATTGTTGAACTGTTACAGTCACATCAATATGACTGCATAAATATATTTATTAATAAGCCCAGTAATTCAAACTTCAAAGTACTGCTGAACTTTTTTTTTTTATATACAGTGAATGCAGATGAATGTCTAATGACACGGATTCAAGAAATGTCACTTGATTATCACTTTAGCGTAGAACAAGAAGTGGGTTCCTCAACATACTCATTCTTTGGCTTCAATGGTAAGTACGAATGGTTATTAAACTGCCATGGACAAGCGCCTTGCAGACCAGCTTACTCAAGCTTCTACCATTCTATACAGGGACAGCAGGAGTTTGGAGGATTCGAGCAATATATGATGCTGGAGGATGGAAAGATCGTACTACAGTGGAAGATATGGACCTTGCAGTCAGGGCTAGCCTTAAGGGTTGGGAATTTGTTTTTGTGGGTGATGTTGCAGTGAGTTATCCAAATATTACCTACTAACCTCATTGATAGTTCATTGTCATCTAAGTTTCAATAAAACATCAACTACCACTTTTTTTGTGATGCTTGCAAGGTCAAAAATGAACTACCAAGCACGTTGAAAGCATATCGATTTCAGCAGCATAGGTGGTCATGTGGTCCAGCTAATCTCTTCAAGAAAATGACCAAGGAAATCATCCTTTGTGATGTAAGTAAAGACCAATTTTAAGATCATCACCTAAAAGACATCTACTTTCTTAAAACATAAGCTTATACATGATATGCTGACTGATAACTATGTGGATCATCCAGAGGGTATCAGTTTTCAAGAGATTCCATCTCGTCTATGCTTTCTTCCTTGTGAGGAAAGTAATCGCACACTGGGTCACGTTCTTCTTTTACTGCATAGTTATACCAGCCAGTGTGATAGTTCCAGAATTAACTCTTAAAAAGGAGATTGCCATATACATCCCAGCAACCATAACAATTCTTAATGCAGTCTGCACTCCCAGG
This sequence comes from Dicorynia guianensis, assembly GCA_037013595.1. Lineage (NCBI taxonomy): Eukaryota > Viridiplantae > Streptophyta > Magnoliopsida > Fabales > Fabaceae > Dicorynia > Dicorynia guianensis. The sequence continues at coordinate 33,645,761 of JASUAB010000010.1, forward strand.
TAACTGGTCTCTAGCAGCAATGAAAAGTTTATTCATTGATCCTCAATAATCTTAATTATGATGCACACTTTTGTATGGGACAGGTCTCTGCATCTACTTGTACTCTGGATACTCTTTGAGAATGTCATGTCACTCCATCGAACAAAAGCAGCAATTATAGGACTCTTGGAAGCAAATCGTGTCAATGAGTGGGTTGTAACCGAGAAGCTTGGGAATACCATGAAACATAAGAACAATGCTAGGCCATCAAGAACACCTCAATTCCGAATTGGAGAAAGGTACCTGCTGCTTTGCAACTAGTCTGTTTAAAAAAAGAACTTTATTCAACCACACTTGACAAAACCAAACTGCCATCCATCTACAGAAAATAGGGCTCAGGCATCAAAAACAAACTTCAAATCACAGTGAGAAAAATCAACAACAAACGTTCCTGCAATGTTTTGCTTATTCTTTTGCACACCTTGCACTTAAAGAAAAGGGAGTAGATATAATAAGATCAGACTGTGAAGCAAAACATGTAGTCTTGACAATATTTTGATTATTATTGCCACTTAACTCACTCTGATGCATACTTATGACTCTCTCATTTGATCAACAGGATCCACCCATTGGAGATTATAATGGGGATGTTTATGCTGCACTGTGCAATCTATGACCTGATGTTCGGACACGATCATTTCTTTGTCTATCTGTTGCTGCAGGCTGGGGCTTTCTTTACAATTGGATTTGGGCAAGTGGGAACATTTGTCCCCAACTAAAGCTTTAGGGCAGCGATCAAAATATCAGTGATCCAATTGGCACTGCTTGTTTTCGCAAAATTAGTATATTAGTATCATCTGTAAAGTATAAACGTAGAACTGATGAGACAGCTACAACTACCAACTTAGTGGAACTAGTACCCATGAAATCAGGACCATCTTGGTAGCAATGCATACCAAGCACAATAAAAGTGTACTTGTCTTTATAATAATGCAGCATAAACCAGTCAATGATGTTGCTCTACATTACGAGTATTTTCTTTCCAAGTATGAGTCAGAAGGAAGAAATCCTTGTAAGGTGTCTCCCTTCCATAGTTGTGAGTTGCAAATTGTGCACCATTGCCCTCAAGAGTTATTGTGACATTGCGCACCACAAATTGAATTATTGTGTGCATATAATAAAAATATATTTATATATTTAATATAACTCAATAACAATGTCTTAAATAATAACGTTAATAAACATAAATGTATAACACAATTGTGTTCATTTGTTTGGTTTGGGTTGTTTATGGAGTTTAAGACTGTATCAAGTTCAATGAAATCTGAGATTCAATCGAGATACACCAAAGAACAGCACACCAGAAACATCAATAAAAAGAATTGCTCCAACAGGTCAAAAAGATAACATAACCATAAAAGAAATTCTCAACAGAACAGAAATAGAACATCACCATACAGAAAGAAACAGAACAGAGTTAAGAATCATAAACTAATCACAGGCCAATCACCCAGAGGCAGGGCTTCAAGAGGCATAGAACAGAGTACAGAGGCAATCACCAAGAGGCAGAACTTCAAGAGAGAGACCAGGAGCTTGGAGACTGTTGGAGAATAGTGCATGTGTGTTAGATGCAAGCTTATGGCTGAGCTCGTGGCTGGGTGTGAGCTCATGGTTTGAGCCACTTGAGACTCAGGTTCAGGCCTGTAACTGTTCGAGTGGTAGAATAGTAGTTGTAATATGAGTCCTGGAACTAGAAGGAGTCCTAGCGCAATTGGGTCCTCTACAGAAGTAGAGTTTGAGTCATTGTTGGAGTATGCCTTATGAGTCAGAATTGTAAACTTTCTTAGTCTACAGGAATCTGACTCATTGAGAACTGTAAACAAAATAAGATTTGGCACTGAAAGTTTGCAACTGAGTTCAGTGAATTTCTCTCTTCTTTATTCTTCTTATAGAATCTCTCTCTCAGCAAAAGTAAATGAAGTCGAGACAGAGTAATATGGGAGACTAAGGGCCGAGGGTCAGTGAGAATAAGGAAGAGAGATGCAAGAGATGGTGTGAGAGACAAAATTGGAGAGGAATCTGAAGTTAGGGGTCAAAGCTCAGCGCCAAATCCTAATTGCGAGAATTGCATGCGAATGGACTGCACAATTGTGCAAAATTGCATGCACAGTAAGGTTGCAATGGGGATGGCACAACACGAATTCACATTTTAGCATGCAATGTGCAATTGCACGCAATTAACAACTATGCTCCCTTCTAAGGGTAGCTTAATTTCATGATGATAAGCATAAGATAGAAGTATGTGCCAACACCAACCCTAGAAAAAAAAAAATTTTAAAAAATTGAATTATCTATTACTGGTAACTGTGCAGTCAAGTTCCTGTCTCACCAAAAAAGGCTCAAACCAATATTCGGTTTCTCCTTTAGGAGGTGGAGATGATCGAAGATTCTTACTATGAAAAGAAATGTGCTTAAGAAATGCAATAGGCAGTGCCATTAGACAACCTAGAAAAAATCAAGATTATAATAGCCTCTTCAATAAACTACTTTCTACATTGAAGGTATAAGTATGGTATACTCATTATGTACGGCAATTTCTAACAAATAAAGTGACCAACAACAAGCAATAAAAAAAAATGACCATCAACATTATAATATCAACGTATTATCCATCACCCAACTCTTTCACTGATGCTTTGCCTCAATATATATTGCATACTATAACATGCAGAAGAAGTGGTAACCAAGCCCAAAGACCACATCAAATCATTTTTAGTAAGTTGGTACTTGGTGAACTTCTAGCACATAAAGACAATTCAATCTTTGGGTTGCTACAACCCTAGTTCAAGACAATTCAACTATGTTGGTCACAACGCCCATGTACTGACCCAAGAATTTTGTATGGCAAGAGTAACTAGTATACTCATATTCTGTTTCTCATAAAGGCAAGCAGTAGCGATTATCACAACTAGTTTAAACAACATCAACTTTCTCAATAATTTATCTCCATTAATGAAAATCCAGGTTTCAATCATTAAAGTTTATCAAATTTTCATGTTAGTTTCCTGGCCAAAATTCTGAAACATGCTGAGTTATGTACACCAAGATTTGTCAATCTGCCATGATCCAAAAATATTACATTTGGATCCGTCCCTCTACCATATTTACTTATTTGGAAAGAAAAGAAAATTTAATGCAACCAATAGAACTCAACATGGTGAGAGGTGTCATAATAAGATTCTAAGTTCTAACCAAACAAAACGTAATTATGGAAAAGGACAAAGTAACTACACATTCCTAACTTCTCTGACTGAAACAAAATCATTTAGGCATCATTTTACATGGAACACATTTCTGAAGTTCAAAAGAGATAAGACAAGTTCTACAGTTGCATTTTAATGCCATATAACTTCAACAACATATCATGTAGTGGATGAGCTACATCGGAAGAAAGCAGCATTCTAAAGCCACAAGAAAACAGATTTCACTAAGTGTAAGCATCATTAAAAATTTACAGCAGAAGTAGGCAGAAAAGTTGTAACCAATATTGAAGAAGAGAGTGAGTAGTACTAGGGACTACTAGCAAACAAATGGTTCAATTCAAGGAAAATTTCCTTATTGATTTATTGTGAATATTACTTTGCACTCAAAAAGCAAGCAAGCAAAAGAGAGATAGAAGGAAAAAAATAAAAATTTATATGAACAAAGACGAAGATCAAACAAAAAGCAAATATGAGCAGAAGTAGATGCTTTTGTATATACATATGCATAGATGTGCAATGCTTTGTTTGTGTATACAGGTTAACAATAGGAGATAGGAGCGAAAAAATTAAGGTAAATGAAAATACCAACACCAAAGATAAAATCCTATATAAACTCCCAAAAAGATTTTAAAATTCAGATTACTTTAGATCATCAAGTTTAACCTCATACTGTTCACCAGTGGGGAGAATTTTGACTCTAATCATACCCCTTTGCCACTCAGAATTCCCCACCAATATCAGCCGCTGTGCATTTATTCGGGCTGCTCGTTTAAAAACCCTAGAAGAGCATATATAAATGAAAGCATATGAGAAGATTTAATCACTTAGTACAGAACCTAAAAACATTTATTTCTATATTTTGACAGAAAAATGAAAGAAAAGAAATGGGATATATAATTAGCAAATCTGGTACCATTTGAGTGGTTTGCTTTCCAAGACCAAGTCAACACACTGCCCTTTTTCTCGAAGAATGGTAGCAACCATAGCAGCAGCTCCTTGAAGATCAAGATCCAGGGCATATACAATGTTCTCTACTTGCAAGTTGAGCTCTGGTAGCAGACCCTTCTCTTTGAGTAACTGTGATATGACACCCCTCCCCCCCAAAAAAAAAGGGAGAAAAAGATAACAAGGTGAAGCATTGTTGACAAAGGAGTTTTAGTAAATAAAAAAATTTTAAAAAGACGAAATCGGCATCATGAAAGAAGTTCAGCTTTCATGTCTTCAACAAGAAAGCAATAGGCTTTTGACCTAAATATGCAAATTTTAAAACTATTTGCAAAAATCCAATTTTTTTTAAAACATTTTACAGTTATACTGCTGATTCCGCCCAAAACATGGATGGCACCAGTCCAGGGGTACTTTCCACTAAGTAATAAATTTTCAAATGGTTGTATTTTACCAGTAATATTGTTTTTGCCTGGCAATAAGGATCATTGGATTCTGCATTGAAATTTGTTCAATTTCAATGGTCATCCAGCAGTCAATACTGCGGCAACCAAGTAGTGGTATGCAAACTGCAAGCACCCTAAAATCCTCCTTTTGTAAATAATTTGAAATTCTGCATTATTTAGGTCAAAACACCAAAGTAATAAGCCAGATATTAGAGCATTGAAATATAATCAAAATATACACAAGGGCTACCTAAGTAGTTTGGTACATCTTAGTGAGTGCTTACCATCTTTCACTAGTGAAGAAATATGAGAGGAAAACTAATAATAGTTTGGGAAAAGATTGACAACTAGAAGAAGTTTGTTCGGACAATAATTCTTTCTACTTAAAAAACAATAATCTTATTTATTTCAAAGCTTCTAAAGCAAAAACACATGCAGCAAAAGAAAAAGCATTCTAAAGCACCATTATTTATAGAAATAAATTGCAATCACTTAGAAGTGTTGCATATACATACATCTGTCTGATGTTACAGCTAGCAGATATCATCCTAAGTGGTTCAGTAACTTAGTTCATCTAGAAGTAGTCCATCACATTTGTGAGTTTATCTTTAGCAGGTTATTCAGTAGTTTAGTTTAATCAAACTTTTATGCAAGTACTGTGGTCTCTATAAATACAGAGGCTTGAATCATGTTGAGAGGCATTATATTGATTGGTTTGTTATGCACAATATAATGCCATCTTATGCTTTATGCAACTCAAAATGTAGAGACTTACTTCCACAATGACCGCATCACCAAATCCAAAACCACAAGCAGGGATGTCATTGGCACCAAAAGTTGAGAATAAACGATCATATCGACCACCACCACAAATAGCTCGCAACTTTCCTTGTCTGTCAAAACCCTACTAAACAAGATTTAGTCATTTGCGAGAGAAAATACATTACACATAATTTATACCTCAGTACAAATTGACAGTAATTGGAGCCTTTCTATCAACAGAAGCTATGCCATCCTTACTTTTCTGTACAACCGCAAATGAAAACCATAGTAAAGAGAACAACTTGGTTGCAGACAAATATAATTGACCACCGAAGATGAATTTGTTAACCTCACAAGCATCAGCAGCCTGGCACATTTCTTTCCTATATAAAATTAACTTGGAGATCACAAAATCAGGAGACTGATCAACACGGGCCTCACATGCAACATGCCACATGCTCCATGATTTTTTTTTTTGTTTAATATAAAAGAAGAAAACTTGTTTCATGAATTTGACAATATTAACTCATGCCTCCAGGTGATACGAGTAAACTGGAGAATATATTTCTCGGGAAGTACTATAAAGTATTATGTTAATGCCTTTGAGCATATGAAAAATTGCTCTACATTTTGGTTGTCATAATGCACCTTCAGTCTTTATTTGCCAAACTCAGTAATTATACAAAGGGGCAATGACATTATGTGAAAACTAATAAAGTTCAAACACAAGCTCTGAAGAAGTTCTCGACATTTACAAAGCAGCTTTATTATACATTTGTTACAGACTTTTCAGGTTACTACCTGATTGGCATAGTACCACCTACCAAGCTATAAAACAGAAGGGAAAGTACAAGCAACAAGTTTGTCCAAAAAGGTCCTAAACTATAGTCATTTAAACAGTAAATAATTACTTCGTATCGATTATTAATTACAAAGCAAATCTAACCTCAAACACAATGCCGGTGTAGTATGCAAGGCCACGAACAACCGATGCATCAAACTGAAGCCAGTTGCAGTAACCAAACTTCTCGGCAAGTGAGAATAGCTCTTTCAGATCAGCAATTGCTTCCCCAGTGCTTCCAAGTCTCTCTAATTACAAACAACTTTAGATTGACTGTAATGCATATGATATATATTCTTCCAACTGACATAAATTCTATTGTTTTTGGCTACATCCATGGGCTTCAAGTCGGGTAAACAAGGTACTCTGACAGGAGGGATATAAAATGTATCCAAAAACTCCACATAAGTATGAGTGATGGCACATAGCATGTCAATATCTAAAATTTCTTCCCAACAAAGTTTGCAAACTCTAGCCAGTAAACATATAGGAAATGGTATATTGAGCATTAGAGGCATGTACCAATATTCTTAACTTCATAAAGCTTACTCTCAAGCACAACTTGCTATTTTAGCAGTGTTTTTTTTTTTTTTTTTTTTTCTAGCAGGAGACAATAAAAGAAAAGAAATTTCGGAAATTTTCCATACAAATAAAATGTTGCAACCTTCCAACTGTTTTAATGACTTTATAGAAAGGACTTGCAATAGCTCCTGTACAGCCTCCTGCGATAAACCAGCAGCTTTCAACTCTTTCTTTATCTCATCTACTGGAATTTTCTCAATCTGTATCAAATTACAAATAATAAGAATAACAATAGAAATAATGATAATAACAATAACCACGCTGTTTTTATTCAAAAAGCACGCATTAAGATCATGATGGTATCTCTATGTATACTAAACAAAGGAAAGTACCAGCATCTGAAATTCAGTCATACCAAAGGTAGACACGAATTAATAAAGGGGCACCAAAGACATGATTCCAAAAAAATAGGACAAAGTGCACCCACACCAAACTGGCCAGAGTCAGATTTGAGCCTGCACTGTGGTAGTAAACACAGCCATCCTCTGCCATCAGGCCTTTGGCATGTGACCTTGGGCATCTTTCTTGAAGCTTAAGTAAACAAGATTCTTACCATGTTCGTTGATTGATATATTTCCTGGGAATTCTTTGAAATATACCAATATTTTTTTTTAACTATAATTGATGACACAAACTTGATCAGATGAGATGGCAGTGCCAGTGAGAATGTTTGTGGTGCAAGTGGCAGTGATGGTGATAGTCTGATAAATGTGGCAAGGATGGTGTCAGCAGAAGCATTGATGAACATAATTGGGTGACAAGGAATATAGTTGATCAGTACAAGTAGACGTTAGCAATAGGAATAAAGAGGCATTTATTATTGGCTTTGACATGCATAAAGCTATGCACTTGTTATCTCATTTTGCAAAAGAATCTTTGACTATCTTTATGGCCCCATGGAGGTAGCCTTACAGAAAGGTGAAACCTGTAAATTTCTTGTTTTCTTGCTTGAAACTTTATCAGTCTCTATCACTATGTTATGAATTATGATTATCACAAACCATAGGAGCAAAGAGAAGCTATAATAATCTCTTTTATCATCTTTGTTTTCTCAAGAACAAACAAGAACCAGGAGGATTAAAGCATTGTGAACATTCAAAAGAAAATTTAATTACATACCAACTGTAAGCATAACTCACTTTGTCTATAATGACGCAGACTTTGCCAAATAAGTTTTCGGGTATGGAGTAACAGTTTAATACTTCTTGGAGAACCTGTGAAGCAAAGACAAGAAAATTTTGAATAACTACAACCTTGTCCCTTTCAAAAAAATAAATAAATAAATAAATAAACTTCAAAAACCGGATATAGATCAACAACAGAGTACCCCAAACAGTACCTAGCAGCAGCACTACATGAATGAGTTCAAATGTAAAAACTAAACTGCTAATTGCAGAATGTGCTTGCATACAAAGCTGAATCACATCAGATGCAAAGGTTTACAATGATAATGATTCACAACATACTTTGAATTTAATTTTATCATTAGTGAAAGAAAGCTAGCATGCCACCCAAAAGAACTCTCAATAACAAGCATAGCAAGGACAAGATTGGAAATATTATACAAAGTGTAGGGTACTGATCTATTGTGATGCTGATAAGTCTTGACAAGTTAATTTAACCAAGCTTTCAAAGGGGACGAGGGCAATGTTCAAGATGAAGCTTCAACCTATTATCAGTTCCTTTAACATTGTATCCATTTTAAATCTTCATTTTCATGATTTTTCAACCATAAGCGTGGCATATTGGCTAGAGTTGTTTAAAAAATTACATGTAACATACATCTTGAGAAGTTGATATATTAAAATACTTTAAAATTCAAATTTCTTAGAATTTAAGCCAACAAGACCTCTTACCCCCACTTCCCCCTCTCCCACCACCACAAGAAAAGGAATTCAAAAAAGAAACTGTTAAAGACTAATAACAACAAAGGCTTCTAAGGAGCGCACTTGACACATTACATATCCACGACTATAAATTAGCACAAACCCCTTGTATGCATAACTCATGATGAAAAAAGCAATACAAACAGCACTCTGGAAGGCCTCCAGGTCAATAAAGAACTTTCACACCTTTCGGCTGGAAACCTTAAATCCAACATCTGATTCTGTGATGCCAATTCGCTTGAACAAAGTGATAATGGAAGATATGAGCTCTGCTTCAGCCTATAACAGAGAGAAAAAATTATGAAAAAAACAAATAAAAGATTAATCCAATGAATTCAATTACGTTATTGCTACCAACATTCAGAATTACGAGATAAGATAAATAAGGTGAACCAACCATAAAAAATTTTTTAAGGAAGCATGATAATTAGAAAATATCAACAACAGTCACATCCCATGACTATGTCACAGGAGCATCACAATTTTTTAATTACTTTGTGCCTCAGCTACAGATAGAAGGGACAAGCACATCAGCATTATTGAAAAGGAAAGGACTAAAGAGAATGAAGAAAAAGAGAAAGTTAACAAAGAAAATTTCATCTAGAATGCTATCATATAACTATAAAAGATTCACAACTACATACTGATGATACCACAGTTTGTGCTTTTTGGATCAATAATGTGTTAGGTTACTTGAGCATAATAGAACTCATCCTCAAAAGCTAGCTTGTGAGGTGAGAGTGTTAAGCCTTTATAATCAGGCCCCACACCTACCATTTCTAGTTGATGTGGGACTTTTTTGCCTCTTGGTCCCTAACATAATCAAACCTTATAACAGCAAGAAAACAGCCCATCACTTCAAAAAGTTTGTCAAGCGGGAAGCACATACCATAACCCCGGGAACACCAATTATGTCCATATTCCACTGGTAGTGTTCACGACGACGCCCCCTCGTCATTCTCTCATACCGCCAACACTGTCCAACAGTAAACCACTTCAACGGAAGGGACAAAGATTTCCTGGAGAGGAAAACACACATGAATATTTGAATTTGGTAGCTGGACACAAAGATCATCAATAATTATATAGGTTAAAATGAAAATCCAAAAATGAACGGATAAAAAATTTTAATACCCTTTCTGTATCACCAGCCTTGCCAAAGAAGGAGTAAGTTCAGGCCTCAATGCAACACGACGATTACCCCGATCTTCAAAACAGTAAAGCTGCACAAATAAATTATACAGATTTTATCACACTTAAGCGCCGATTTATTCCATAAGCTACGAACACGCTGTTTCACAGTCAGCATCGGAAGTACAATTCAAGCACCATAAACGACTTTTGCTGCCTCTCACACAAAAAAGTGTATGCACATCTTGATGCATGTGTCTCACATACCTAAAATGCGGTCGTTCTTTTAGGGTAAATGAATTGATTAACTATCCTCTGAACCTAAATGTCTTATCGTGGCTCTATCCTGATCAAATCCAGTTACCTGGTCAAATCTCTCTAAGTCTCAACTAAAAAGTAAAAAGATAGAGCAGAACAGTTACCTGGTCTTTAATCTCCTCCCCAGCTTTCCTTGTGAACAAGGCCTCTGACTCAAGCACCGGAAAATCAACCTCCTCGAATCCATACAACCGCGAGACCTAAACTCCACAAAAATAGCCAATAATCCGGGAGGGAAACAACAATCAATCACACCTAAGATGCTTACATGCAAACTAAGACTAGACCATTTACCTCTCTGAAATTGTTGAAGAGCCAGTTGCGGAGGCGCATGTCTTCGGGCGGGAAATCCCGTGTCCCCTTGGGAGGGTTTACGTCAATTTTCTGCACATCTCCGGTGACTGGACCAGGAGATAACGCACCTGACCTGCCACGGCCACTTCCATTATCGCTGGGAGACTCGGTTGCTGCCGCTTCTGACAAGGTTGAGTGGAGTCTGGTGTTGGAGGTGAATGGCGGCCTAGGGATGGAGAACTTGCGAGTGCAATTAAACGCAACGAAGGGAGATGACAAATGGAAGCTGAGAGAATGGAAGATAGGCTTAAAGTAGAAATTGAAGCGTGGTTGGAGGACAGGGAACGAAGATGAAATTGGAGTTGCAGGCATGGCGGTACTATGTGACTGTGAGGAAGCGAGCGCACACGCCCTCACCGCCTTACCCTGAGCTTCGTTATTCTCTGTACAACGCGGGATAATTGTTGCAATTTCGTGGGCCTTGATGAATGACGGTTTTAAGCCCGGAAAGCCCACCTGCGATGGAGACGTTGCCGTTTGTGATGTTTGGGTGATTCGATGAGCCCAGATCCATGTAGTGATACTAGTGAGGCCGTAAAGGGATCCAGATCGGCTGTGTTAGATTCTTTATGTTTATTTTGTCTGATTGAATATATTTTTATAAAACGTTTTTTATTAGAAGTTTACAATTTTATATAAGAATGACATCTTTGCACTTTAATAAATTTAATTAAATTTTAAACCTTATATAATTTTACTTGTGAATCTTATTATTTTTTCACTAGCTTTATAATTCTCACAAAAAAATTTCACTCTCTTATTTATTACACCACCCACAATAAAAAAAATTTGATCGCTCTAGGTAAGACAGAATTTGAGAATGAGACGTAATTTTTACGTGAAAGACTTTGCATACCATAAACTAATCATTACAAGTTATAATATCTGAACTCTGAAGTAAGCGCGAGTAAATCATATAAACTCTTCCATCACAAATGCAACGCAAATATATAGACAAAAACAAAAAAAAAACCCAAATTTAACACGTATTGAACACATTTCTTTTGTACCACAAATATGAGGAAAGGAAATGACTTTCTTCCTTCCTTGGTTGGAAAACGAACATGAATTTAACGTGACTTTATGTATCACAATCATTATGAATGTGTAAAACACGGGTTTCCTCGAAGGGTCGTTTGGTCCATTACAGTTAAGACACGTTATCATTGTGTCTCTCCACTTGCCCGAGTGCTGAGAAGATGCTCACTTCCCCTGTATGCAAATTTTAGTGGTGTTCTATCTCATTGCGCAACTTCCCTCGGAAACCCACCAGTCTTTCTTCCATTATCTCAAACTCCTTCGTTTTTTTTTTCCCCATAATTTTTTGCATGCACACATACCTAACACTTCCAACCAAAAAGTTTCATCACCCCATTAATATTTGCCGAATCACACATTCATATATTTTTTTTACCTCTTTATATATTTGTTTAGCAACACGTGTTAAATATGTGTTTATCCGATCATATTTATTGTTTATGTTGTTTAAATTATTTGAGATGATGTAGTGAATGAGTAATGGTATTATTTGACATACAAATCCTGTTAGTTATAATCAGATAATCAATGCACTTACTTTGAAAATCTACTATATTCTACTATATATAGGGATACAACTCATTTGTGGGATGAATCTCATTACGATTGTTATAGTATTTTGGTGGAAACTGGCACTGACTTGCCGTCTCAAAAAGGACATAGCACATTTCGCCAAAATCAGAGTGTATAGGCTCCTCTTAATTAATTATTGATTTGGGTGCATCTTGGATTCCAAAATACGATTATGACTTATGATTCAGTGCCCTACCTTGATGCTTCCCCGCAATAGAAGCCACAACTATATATGGCCAAAAGATTTGTTACATTTTCACGTAATAATCAAAAAGTTGTTAAAAAGTGGAGTCGTCATTGATTGGAATTTTCAAGATTGGTAATGAACGTCACCAATGTCGTAGGCCGCACGATAAAAGTCAGTTTCAAACCCTCGTTCTTGCATTTGAACTTTACCTTTCCTACCTACCCTATGCTGCGTGTGACTTGCTAGGATCTGGGTTTGAGAATTTACTACGATGCACTTATTTTGAAAAAACAAAGGAAAAAGGAACGAAAATTCTTAACGGGATATCCACGGCGTGAAATTCATGTGTAAAGCAAGCGTAATAACTGCGACTTACGAAATAATTATCTCAGGTGGCACATTCTACACGCAATTAGTGGGCAATAATCTGTACCCCAAAAAAAAAAAATAGTGGGCAATAATAGCCATGATCATTCCATTAACGCAACGGCGAAATTTGGCACTATTGACGCTCTGTTTTGGAACAATTATGTGGCTTCTTCTGATGAGTTCAATCAAAAGCCGCATAGAAAAACTAAACGGCATGTATGGGCGTGCGTTATGAAGATGACAAACCAAAATTGGACAAGCCTGCCCAGGAAGTTAACGATCCAAATGCGACGCCATGTACATGTACTAGTATACAGATGAACACAAGATTGCAAAGCGTTGTATAAAGTCCATCTTGCTGCTGGGGACCAATGGCTTAGAGCTTATAAATGCACTTCATCAGAATGGTTTACGAAGACGTCACTGCTTACATGGCATTGACCCTTCTGAAATCGTTGAATTTGCAATCGTTAAAATCTATTAATTGGAGTATCAACTGTTCTTCTCCCAGCCCTCCCTGTTTCATCTTTTTCCCTCTTCATACATGGCCTTAGTTTAAAAACGACCATAGATACTTCAAATTACTAAAAATCATTTTCATTTCGTAATTAAACATACTCTATCCCAAACTTTTCCTCGGCATTGAGTAATGATAAAACCTTGAACAGAAGGTACCCTAAATCGAAGAAATTAAGCAATAAACAGTTATAGTAAAATATTCTGAGAGTTAATTACGAGAGTATAAATATCGTTGTCCTATATCACAGCTTAGGATACATGCCACCTTGCAAATATTCGTGTATCAAAATTCAAACACCTTTAATTTAAGCGAGGCTTGATCAGACATCGCTGCCAAGGGAATCATCTGGTCACTAGTAACATTAACGATATTGCTTCTTCTTCGGTTTGACTGCCGTTCCTATTCCTGATAGGAGCAGCCAGCAGGCGTGATATAGCACTATCTCGACTTTTCCTTTTTTTCTTTTTCAAAACTCGGGTCCCCACAGCCCTAAGAATATTTTCAATTTTCCGTTTTTCCCCGAATTCGGCTCAAGGTGAAACTAGTAAATTCTCAAAAAATTCGCAATGAATGCTAGTACGCGAGGGTTAATGATGTCATTTCAGTTGAACGTCGGGTCCACTCAAAATTAGATGATGCGTCACGATGCCATCACTGTCGACAACCGTGAGTCCAAACCGGCGGCCGCACCGTAAACTATCCCCCCGATACACGTGCTCAGATGGTCCTCATTAGTACATATACATTTCCGTATGCACATCATCCGCACCATGTCCATCCATACATACATAACATAGCACACACCCCATCTGCCCCTGGCCCAGCCAACTAACCCATTCCGAGCCCCTTCACTCCTCTCTTTATATTAATCCCTTTCTTGCCTCTTTTTTCACTCTTCAAATTGCAGCCAAAACTTGAACAATCATAGCAACACAGTAACGGTATCATAATCTTATCCTATAATCCTATTACCAAATGGGAGAGGTTAGCTTTAATTCTTTTTCACTCGATTTGAGTAGAATCCTTTCTAGCATCTGAAAAGTTTGGGAGAGGATTCCAGTTGTTCCTTGTTGATCTGACACGTTTATTTAATTTGTGTCGTTTATGGCAGCAAAAAGAGGAGCCCAAGAATGAGACCGAGAAGAAGCCAGAGGCGGCGGCCAAAAAAGACGACGGTCCAACCCCTGTCGTTCTAAAGCTTGACATGCATTGCGAGGGATGCGCCAAGAAGATCAAACGAGCTGTTCGACATTTGGATGGTATTGAAAATTAATTTGAACCCGATTATTCATTCAATTGGTTCCATTAATTTTCAATTGAAACCTTCTCTGGGGCTTAAGTTTGAATATACACGGGTTGTTAAATATGAATAGAGATAATAGGCTTGAGAATGTTTTGACTCTGGTGAACATGAGCCTTAATCGGCGGAGTTGGTTTTGGAATGTGGATGCAGGTGTGGAAAACGTAAAGGCCGATATAGCCGCGAACAAATTGACGGTGATTGGCAAGGTGGACCCCGCCATGGTCCGAGACAAGGTAGCTGAGAAAACCAAGAAGAAGGTTGAGGTTGTCTCCTCTCAGCCAAAGAAGGACGCCGGCGGCGATAAAAAACCAGAAGAGAAATCGGAGAAGAAGCCCGACAAGAAGAAATCCGACGACAAAAAACCCGAAGATAAAAAACCAAAAGAGGTAATAATAATAAAAAATTATAATTATTCTATAAAATATTTCATTTTTCTCATTTAATCGAGTTATATATTTATATTTATATATTTTTATAAATTATTATTTAATATTAATATTTTATAAATTTTAAAACTTTACATCATTTATTATAAATATTTATATAAAATATATGCATATATATATATATATATAAATATAAATTTAACATTACTTTATCTAGCATGAAAAGTGAAAATGGCACACGTCGAAGTTTTTACACCTTAACCAATTGCAAAACGAACGTAAATTAATTTGAGATAATGATTTGTTTACATAATTTTGTATATATTATTTTTATGTAATTATACAAATTATATAAAAAATTTTAAATGATATAAATCTTATATTATATGATATTAATATTAATATTTTTTGAAATATTACAATTATGCAAAAGCACTATCAGTACTAATTAATTTCATTCCAAATCAGTCGTAATTGATCGTACTGACTGAGTTAGCGAGCTTGACTTGCTCAAGCTTATTACGTTTGTTTTCTTAGTGTTTTCTTTTACTTTAATCTCTTTAGTAAAAAACAAAAGAATAGTTTGTTCTGTGTTCATCACACGACTCCCTGAAAATTGCCAGGATTATGATAGTAGTTTCATGTTTTAATTATGTTTATAGACATAATTGAAATAATGATAATTAAAAAAATAAAATAAAAAAATAAAAATTATGGATAAAAATTATAAATAAAAATATATAAATATAACATTATTCCGACTCCCTACTCTAACCTCTTTTTATGTATGTCATATTCAACCTACTTTTGCTAACGGAGTTTTTATTAATTTATTTTTGGGTGGTTCAGAGTACAGTGGTTTTGAAGATCAGATTGCATTGTGATGGTTGCATTCAAAAAATTCGGAGAATCATACTCAAGATCAAAGGTGAGCCATGAGCCTATTTGACCTAAATAATGATTTTCATGGCAACCCCGATTAATATATAAAATATTTTTATTATTTTATTTAACTGGTTAAGCTTATGGGAGAGATTTTTTATTCAATTGTACTATAAATAATAAAATATTAAAATAAAACGATGATGGTAAAGTATTTCAGTGGCTAAGGATGATCTGACGTGTTCTACAGGAGTTGAGTCGGTGAACTTGGACGCGGCCAAGGACTTGGTAACCGTGAAGGGAACGATGGACGTGAAAGAACTGACGCCGTATCTGAACCAGAAGCTGAAGCGAAACGTCGAGGTGGTCCCACCCAAGAAAGAAGATGATAAGAAAGATGGGGGAGAGAAGAAAGAAGGCGGCGGCGGAGATGGTGGCAAAAAAGAGGATGCGGGCAAGGTAGAGAGCAACAAAATGGAGCACCACTATGGGTACCCACATCCCACGTTCTGGTACGATGAACACTTGCCCGGTCAAACCAACTACGCAATGGAATTTCACCCGGGGTATGCAAATCAAGGGTACTACGTCAATCCAGGTTCAGGATACGTAAACCAGGGGTACTTGGCAGAGCCACCATTCTACGTGAATCCTCATCATCCACCTCCACAAATGTTCAGCGATGAGAATCCTAATGCTTGTTCCGTGATGTGAGCGATCCAGCGGCGGAGATTTGGGAAACAATTTTAATGCAGACGCACGGAGGCTGTAAATAATAAAAGCATATAAACTGAGATAGAGAAATATATAAATCAAGAATGGTATAATTTTGATGTTATTTGATAGGTTAATTAGTGGGGTAGAGTTTGAACAAGGACGGTACGGCCGGCTGGCTGGGAGTCTAATTGGTCTGTTTATTTTTTCTATTCTAATGTATTAAAAACATTAATATAAAAATTGTGAGATAGTGTTAAAGTTTATTATTATGATAAAAAATTTCGAACGTGGACAGACTTTCGTTGAGGATTTGTCTTATGTGAAAAATCTTATTCCTGGAATCGATCGTTTCTTGATGCCTAACAATTGGGTCTTGTTTTCTTATAATTACGAAGTTGAAAATCATATGCAATTGCTGTTTGAGCGTGGACAATGGCATGCAAACAGGGAATTCGGTTTTCTAATTATATTAGATGTTAATCTGGTTTTCTGGTTCTGATTGCTGCCATGAAAAGCAAAGTGCATGCACAGTGCACTATAGGAAACCCATGAGATAGACACGGCTGTAGTACAAAGAAAACCTGAATACTGCCGACTTGCAGTACATGTCAACAAATCAAAGCAACGAGGGCCCCCAAGGAGACTTTTAAGGGGTTAGGGGACCCTCTCCCAATGAAACGATGACGGTAAGAATCTTACTGTACGATAAATGATTGCCTTTTCCAAAGGCGTAATATGCACATATGTATCTGAATTCCCGTAATTCAGCTAACCTTTGATGATTTTTAAGTAGCTCAGTTGATTCGAAGTCACACGCGACTTCGACTCGGCAAAAGGCCAAGAAAAGGCCGTCTTTTCTTTCTTTTTCCCCCTCTTAAACTGCCCCTTGTTAAAGAAAAATGAAAAATGAGAATTAATTAAGGCCGCCAACCTGTCACAAACAGTTGAATTCTTAACCGTTGAACGAATATTTATGTTTATAATGCAATTATGAATGCATACAATTGATAGGTACAAAACGAGCCTGGTTTTGTTCTGTTTTTTAAGGAGCCAAGCGCATATATACAGTTGGATGCTGCAAGCCAGCAAAGGAGAGAGTTGTAATTTACATTATACTTGAACAATATAGTTCATAGTATATTTGTCTTAATTCTAAATCAGCAGAACATTTTCTTCAAGACTTTTCTGGAACGGCAACATTAGCAATGAAAAAGAAGAATAAGGAAAGAGATGGTATGCTAGTTGAACTTGATAATTTGAAGTGGTCTTCCTGAATAATGGAGCGTTTGCCGTCCACTGTCTTGTCTCTTAACAAGCCTTTATTAATTAACTAATACCTAGTTAGCTCGCAGCTCCAACTTTATGACAGCCCAACTTCTCCTTTGATTTCACTTCTTTTGGTTTCTCTTCTGGCCATGGCATTTCTTTTCATCATTGGAGGTGGTTGTTATCGTTAATTCATGGGAAATTTTCTTCTTACATTTAGTAATGTTAATCGTACATATACTTTGCACACTATAATTTTTTAAATTTTCTTTCTATTTATTATCTTTTTTGAATTTATTTCTCTAATGTAATCAGTATTCTCACTGACTACATACAACTACCATTTTTTAATTTAATAATACATAATAGTTGCACTCAATATTTATAATAATTCATTAATTGTATAACTCTCACCTAATCAATCGATAATTATAAGATATTTAATGTGACCATTATATATAAAATAAAGTGTGATCTGTACATGAGAGGCAACCGCACAGTAGAGAAGACCTTACCCGTGCATGCCCATTAATAGCAGATAGCTATAGGAATCTTTCAACTCATTAATGCTTGACAGTTACTTTGGATCTAAAGTCGCCACCAACTACAAGATTTTTTCTCTTTCCTTAAGCGTAAAACCAAAAGATGGATTTTAATATTATTATATTTATATTTATATATTTATAATTTTATTTATAATTTTTATATTATTTTTTTTAATTTTTTAATTTTATTTTTAATAATTATTATTTCGATCATATTTATTAACGTAATTAAAGTATTAACGTTACAAACATAACCTTAATATTTTTGGATGAATTTATGTATGTATTTAATGGGACTTGACTAATGTTATACTACGTAGAATTTATTGAGCTTAGGCATGCACTTGTGGAAAACTAGACGTACGAGGCCATGCACTCATCCAGGTGAAAAAGCTTACAAAAAGCCTAATAATTATTATTAAAATGGATTCCTTCACTAGGCTAGACTACTGTTATTTATTTTATAAATTTATTAAATTATATGACTCATATACTCTATCGAACGCGCCGCAAGCAATTTAGGCGTGAAACCATACTAATCAGCATGCGCTTTGGATATAATTAATCTTAGTTATAAATAGCTCCCACCATTGAACCTGCTAGATCATTGCGTAAGCAGGAGAATATGACCCCTTTCATTTTTATTAGGTTGATTAAACCAGAGGTTTGCTCTGTTGAGCGCCTTGACTATTTGAGTGCAGAATTAACTAAAAATAAATTATTAGTTGAACTACTTTGTAAAAGGCCAAAAGCTACATTGCTAAGCAAGGGCTTTTTTTTTTTTTTTTTTTGCCAGAATAAATTGAAAATTAATTAAGGAATGTGATGATTCAACCACTTTTAGCAAAAAATCGATTTTAGGGTTGCTTCTTTAGAGCGAATGAATCTTGCAGAATATATGCTGTGTACTAATGAATCTTCCTTCATATCTCCTGTTGCCCATTCACAAAGAACGTTTTTTTTTGGGCTCAGAATGTGAATAAGGATTAGCAAGAAAGAAACAAGGAGGGGAAAAGATTTGAATAATCCAAATTAGGTTTTCTTTGTGTGTGGGCAAGAGGAGATATGAAGGAACTTTCAAAAGATTCCATTTTGCAAACGACGATCGATCTTATCTCAATACCAGATAGCTACTACACAATACGCATAGTGACATATAATTATGTAGAGGGGCTTCAAGTTCTGCCTCGCGGGAAGACAAAAGTGCAGCCAATCATTTTATTTTTGGCTAATAAAACGACCAATCATTTGGAGGATAATAAAGATGTGGCAATTAATTTGGTATCACGTCATTATACGCACGATTAATAGTGACTTTTAGGCTTTTAATTAGCCCCATTTATAGGAAAGAACAAAGTGCCTACAATGGGCGATAAGGACCCTAAACAATTATTGTATATATTAAATCGATGGTCTTTAATTTCAATTACATTATACAATTATAGCCATACAGGGATTAAAAGACAAGCAAACGTTTGCTTTAATATCAATTCCCCTATATATTGCATGTCCCTTTTGTAAAACCTTATCTCTTTTCTACATAAATCATCGCAGCTCACACAAATAGACAGAATTAAAGGAGGAGAGGAGAAAGAGAATGAAATATATATATATATATATATACATATACTCTATACGTAACTTTTCATTTATGCTCTTTAAATGAAAAGAATAGAGACTCTTTTGGCGTTCTGATCCTTTCAAACGTGTCATCATTGTGCACCGTCTAATCATAATTTAATCCTATCACTATTGAAGCAATGTGACCAAAAAAAAAAAATGACTAGATATGATTGATTAAGCAGAGTCTAGTTTTCTCAAATCTTTAATAACGATAAAAAGCTTCAAACTCTTGATTTTTCCTCCGACCAAAACTCAAGCTTTAATGTCTAAGTCGATTAAAAGGTCAATTACACCAATATATAATGACGCCCTTAATTACATGAAATTTTTAAACTGCCCCCCAGAACTTTGTGTTTATTTCTTTCTCATTTACTTGTTGAAATTTATTACATAAAATTGTTAAAAACTCTAAATATAAACCAAAAATCATAATAATTTTAATACTCAAAATTAAATACCTTGATCCATATACGCTCTTCAATGTCACCATAAGTAATCCGAAATATTTTCTCCCATTAAGGGAGAAAGTTAAACTGTTGTAAAATTTTTAAAAAATTACTAGGTTTGTTACTTTTACAATTTAATAATTTAAATAAATTTAATAATTTAAAATTTTTATATAAATATTTAATAATATTTAATAAATAAAAAATGAAACTATAAATTCAGATCTCTTCAATAAATTTGTTTATATTTATCTATTTATAATATATAAATCTTTATTTTTTTAATTTTATATTTATTTTTTCATACTCTATTTCCTAAACTTCTTAAAGAATGTTAAGAGATTCAGTTCAAAAGGACAATTAACCAGTCTTATATTAAATAAAAAAATGATATTTGTACACCTCGCGCATTACCCAATGTGCCTATACTAGGATTCTACCAAAACAAAAACAATGTGCTGAAGCTACTAATGTGGAATTATTTGCTCCAAATAAGTAAAATTTAAAAGTCATCTCACTCTTGCTTATTTTTGCTCCACGTCATTATGTCAGTCCAATTCGTACATATATCATTGCCCTACCAAACGCATTATCTCGTAAAGTTTTTTGCATGAAAGTTCCCCGAAGCTGCCAGTCACCACCAAACAGTCCTTTCGGGTTCAAACCCGTACAGTAAATAACGTTCATGTTTTCGGGGTTGAAATGACAACGCTGCGGTCCGATATCATTCCCTTCATCTTGCGGTCCCACAATGCCTTCAACCACCACCACCGACGGTTCCATGGCTGACTCATCTTAACTAATAGCTACTGATGCAGTTGCGTTCCAGGTCAAGCTCACGAGATAGAGGGCATGCTAAAACAGGGTAAAAAAATATTAAAATTTCGATATTTTCTGCATAAAATAATTGATTAACAACTATATTTATAATTATTTTAAATAACACGAGTGATTTTTAAATAATTTATTAAATTATTGGATTCTGTAATGAGGTCATGACATGTCCACCCACCATACTGAACCCACGGCTTGAATTTTAAATAAAGATTCACCTCCCATTGTTTCCATTTTTATATAGCGGGAGATTATGATCAAACATGACCATATTTTGGCCACATGAGCTTTCAGAGTATCAGAGCTGGACCTTGGTCGTCACTGACCTAAGAAATTAGGTGAATTATTGAATATATACATTTAAGATAGAAACAAGATTGATGTTTATATTCAAAATTTAAATAAAAGTTTTTGGGCTTATATGCAGCGTCGGATAAATTGGAAACACCACAGCTGCCATTTTTGGCCTCGTCAGACTCACATCCATATATTTTAGTGTTTTCTTTTTTTTAAAAAACAAAAAAAACTGCGCAGAACACTTATCAATCACCTCTAATTGAAACGTGTAAAGTTTATATTTGTATTAATATTCAAATTAAATGATAATTAGGTGCGTGGGTTGAAGCAATTCTATTAGCTATTATTTCAAGATTGCATAATTGGAAATTTATAGTAAAACTTGTGAAATAAATATTTTATTTACTCTAATATGTGTACAACGGTTTGGATGGCTTATATACGTACATGACTAGCGTGGAAAGAAAAAGGACTCCTACATGTCTCTACCTAAGGACTCCTAATCATACTTGGGCTTGACTACCATAGAAAGATAAGAAATTTACAATAACCAAACACGAATCTAAACAAAAGGATAAAGATGACGGTAGGATAAAAATGACAGGTCCACTAGGATGCTATGGTAACAGTTTTACTGGGATGCTACTTTAATATTGGAGCCTTATCAAGACACCACATTATCAAGATATCACGCTGGAGAGTTTGAATTTTAAAATTTATTATAATGATCGAATTCTTATCCACATTGATCATCATGTAATTTGAATGTAGTTTTAATAGAAATACTCTTTATTATTATTTTTTAAATGTGTAAATGCTCATCATGAATTGGAGATATATAACTATTATATTAAAAGGCACGTACACAAAGCAAAATGATGTAAGAGTGTGTTTACTAAGACTTAGTAATATAAAAGAGTAAAACTACCTCTACCAAAAAAATGAAAAAAAAATAAAAGACTAAAACTATGAAAACCCACAAAAACTTTCCTCGAGAAAATCTTACAACCGCACATGAGAGAGGTGAGAAAATAGAATGAACAGAACAACCCTTTTTCTCTCGATGTGAAAGTTATTGAGTGACATTCTGTAAGATTTTTGTGAAGGAAATTTTTTTGAGTTTTGTATTTCTCCATGTAAAAAGATATATATGTACACCAAACCATATACAGAATTTGTTCAATAATCCAATTAATTTATTTTTGTGTGTAGCTCGTCGAATAACCATATAAATCATTATGTAATGTAAGTAACTCAAGTCGTAAGGTATCTAAAAAAACTCAAAACCCAAGGCTTTTTTGTTGGAAAACTAGAATGTAAAACATCATGTGAAAAGGACAAAAGAAAGTAATACGTCCAAATCCAATATACTACCAGACAGATGAATGTTGTCACATTACATTTTCAACGATTCTGTAATTTAATGGCTCATCTCATATTTAGATATAATTTATTTCTACCATATAATCTTCGATGTATAATTTACCTTATCATCACCCTTCTATAAAAATTGTTACTAAATGGTGTAATTAGTCTCAAATTAATTATTTTTAATTCAAGGATGTGTGAAAGCTTAGTTTTTGATAAATTTTAATAGTTTTGATTTATGTAATTAATCTTACTTAATAAAATAAAATTTTATATATTATTATTATTATTATTATTATTATTATAAGAGATGTGTGAAATTTAATTAGTGATATTGTACCTTTTTTTTATTTATTTTTAAGTAGTCAAAAGTTATCCTTATTATAAAAATAAATATTATTATATCCACATATTTAAATTCATGTTTCTCTCTCTAACTAAAAAGAAAACAGTAAAATCAAAGTTTGACTCTATTCTCTATGTGTCTAGCTGTATTATTTAAATAATAAGTATAACTTTTTCCTATTAAAAGGCAGGGAGGCACCCACTCAACGTTTTCATAAAATTTGAGCTCCAAACTTCCGTTAATTGTTAATGACCATTTAGAAGTTGTGATTTAGGTGATTAAATACATGATTTGATTTCACATTCGCTGTACAGTGAAGTAATATTATCAAGCATTTTTGCTGCAAGCTCCCCCGCCAGATGACATGCCTGTCTTCACAAAAAATTGTGTTTATTGAAAAGGAGATACTACCTATCAATGTCATATAAACTTGCCTGTTAAACAAATATTGAGGGTGGGTGAGTCATGAATGAGGTCCCAATTTCTGACTCAGCCATGACTGTGCTCGCGAAAATGTCGGTTCTTCTAGGTGATGTCTCAATTCATGTGCATGACATCATGCATCTATGGGCATGGATGACAATAAGCTTTTCAAGACATGGGCATGCAATATAAGTAATCATGTGTATGCCCGTTGGAACTACTATCTAAGCTACACCATACGGTTCTTACGCTTGGGAACGTTCTCGAGATCGGACCGGAGAAGGTGGAGGGAGAAAATAAAAAAATGTTATCTTTATATCTTAAATTTATATATTATATTTATATTTATTATATGATAATAATTTAAGAAAAATATTATTATTTTTTTATTATAATATAACAAATATGAATATAAGATATAGATTTTATACGTAAGAATAATATTTACGAAGAAAATGAGTAGTGCGCTTATGACTCAGCGCGGGTATCCCAACAGACAGGCGTGGGGACTGGGCGGGTTCCACTCCACGTCAGCACCACATGACGCCTTGTTAGAGTTTGAATTTGCACGCCCCAGCGTGGGCTCTCTCTTACTTGAACACGTCTCTTCTATGGATTTATTATATAAATAAAAATGTTCTCAATTTATTTAAGACCAATAAAGTTGTTTCACCTATTTTTTTCAATCCTTCATCGTTTTTTCGCTTCGCAGTCATTTTGTTTGAATTCAATTAAATTTGAGGTCCCTGGCTTTGTTGATATTCTATTACTTACCCCTTACCACTTACCAGCCAAGCCGCTGCTGATTTGATTTGTTCCATTTCTTTTCCCCTTTGCGGAATCTTACGAAAGGTCCCAAGGCTGTTGACTCAAAACTCACATGCACTTCACTCAAATTCCTCATCCAACTTCGGCCATAATTCAATATCCAATTTTCCACGCAAAACATGAGGTAAACTTTGTCTAGTTTATGGGCACAAATTGATTTGACTTTTAATTTTATTTTTTGACATTGGAATCCTTGACTTGTATATGTTGTTTGGATAAGATTTGAAATAGGATTCATCTTCAATTCTTTTTTTTTTTTTTCCTTTCCATGCTTTTAGTAGGCACTAGGTACCTATGCATAATGGATAAAGCTTGTAGAATTGAAATAAAGAATTGCATGCTCACATTTGAAGGCGGCACAACAAGAAAAAATCAGTTTATTTTTCTACAGCCGTAAAGAATCTTACTTCCAAATTCTTTATTCAGGGTTGATTTAAATTACTTTTCGAACTTTGTCAATACTACTTATTTTCTACAAGAGGTATGGGCCGTGATCATAGTTTTTAATTTTACCCTGTATATACAAATTTCATGTAATAGAGGACGAAGTAGTTTGTAGATTCCATTCAATTGGCACGCAACTTTACTTAAAAATAAAATTTTATTATTCACGTAAATTTATTTTTATTAAATTCTTATAATATAAAATTCAATTATTAAACATATTGAATAATTAAATTAAAAAATCCAATCTAACACATAAAAGTTGTCGAGATAGAAATAATATCAGGAGGGGAGAATATCAGATAAAATACAAGTGTGAAAAATGAAGAAAAAAAAAAAGAACGGGCTCCAGCCTGTTTTGAAGGATGGGCTCAGTTTGACTATTATTACTATGGAGCCCATCTTCAGACAGAGAAACCAACCACGCCCAAAACAGCTTCCACACCCGGCTCGTAAGCAATACTCAGTCACCGCACGATAATCAATACAGACGCCATTGATAAGGATGACGATAGAGTTGAGGTTTTTAAAAAGACGAGCCACTGTTATGAATCATCGATGATAATTTTAACTCCTCTGTTCTTCAAGGCATTAACTATGGCCCATACCTTTGGACTACTGTTGAACCCCTTCTTCTCGATTTCCTTCTCAACGTCAATGTGGACCCCACCTCCCAGGCCCTCCGTCTTCAGCCGCATCGCTAGGACCTCTCCGATGGATGCCGCCGCCTTCGCGTTGCAACTACTCCCCCAATCAAACGCGTCCTTAATCGCGTGCTCGACCGTTGACGCTGACGCCACTATGCTCCGGTTCTTCCTGTCCACTACGTTTGCCGTGATGTGCTTCACAGATATGAAGAGCTTTAAAACGTACCTCCTAATCTCCGCCATATCAATCCGCGAGCCAAGCGTGAGTCCGAGAGAACTCGGGGAATGGCCTGAAACGGGTTAGTTTGAGCCAGGAAGCATGGATTCTTCTATCTGGCACATGGGGAAGGCCCGAAATCATTTTGGGCCTGTTTCTGTACAAATGGGTAGTATGGCCCAGTTCATACCCAGCTTTAGATTTCATTGCCTTTTTCTTTTTTTTTTTCCCAGAAAATACATGACTGCATGTCAATCTGCACCAGCAATAATTTGAGAATCCGAGTCAACTCGATCAAGTGGCATCCACAATCAGAGTCCCGCGTTCACTGACAACATTGATTCGGCCACGAGCTAGATTTCTCGCGTATCGGAACCACCGAAGTAAATGGAGCAATGCTAGTGGTACTCATAGGCTCTCCCTTTTCCATCCTCCTCACTCTCATCCTTCTCATCTTGCTCTTCCGCTTTGCGCTGGTCTTCTTAGTCTTCGTTCTCCTTTTCATTCTCTGCGCCGATCTAGTTCATCTTGTTTTCGGCATTCTCTCCCCGTGATGGCCAATCCTCAAGCTTCTTCAGACTCCACAAACTCCTCTTCCATCAAAACGGTATGCTCCCATAATTCTTTCTTTTTGGTTTGTTGCAATGACTGTTCATAATTGTTTCGATCGCCGTTGGCTTGGATTGTTAATCAATGTGTGATATTCAATTGTGTTTTGTGATTAGCAGAATTTTAATTATTGAGTTTAGGGCTTTCGAATTTACAGGAAAGGGTTGTAATTAAAGGCCAGGTGCAGGGAGTTTGGTACAGAAACTGGACGATTGAGAATGCCACGCAATTGGGGCTGAAAGGTTGGGTGCGGAACAGGAAGGATGGGGGTGTTGAGGCTCTATCCTCCGGGAGCCCTGATGCTGTTCAGGAATTGGAGCAGAGGTGTCGCCGAGGCCCAAGTGATGCTGTGGTCACTGGGCTTGAGGTTTTTCCAAGCAACAATGACCCTGGCACTGGATTCGAGCGCAAACCTACTGTTTGATCAATGTTTCGTATCACGTTAACTAGTGTGTGCGCTCTTTTGTTATCACACATATATTATGCTACCAATGCCTCTGAAGAAAATATAGTTGTGAACAATCGTATTCCTATAGTTTAAAGTGTTCCCCTAGAATATTAAACATTATCAATTGGACGTCTCTGGTTATCAGTGCCATGTTGATTTCGCTTCTCAAATATGATTTGTGATTATAATTGTGCACATCAAACTGTCCCAAATCTGCATAAATTTACCATCAAGTGGAAGTTGGGACTTAGATTCTGGAAAAACATGGCCATGCATGGGTTCTGAAGTTGAGAGTTGCTACACCCTTTTGACATTAAGCAGAAACTAATATTGAGAACCTCTGTTCTTAATTGGGTAGTGAGAAAAATTGAATATACCTTTTTACCTCTAGTGACTTGGTGGAACTCTGGAATTTGGGTAGTTTTGGTAAATGCTTTCTCAGTTTGATGCTAGGGAAAAGTTTGCATTGTAAAATTTTAGTTTTGTTATAACAAGGTTACTCAATAATGCCTACAAGTTTTTTTTCTTTTGAACTTCTTATATTGATATAGCAAGTTGATGATTCAGAATTCAAGATGAAATTTCTACTCAGATGCCACATAAAGGGTTATGACTATTTTTACTTCATTAGAAGTGTAAGTGGTGCAGGATTCAATAGGGTGGTTGACACAGTGGCGTTTTGTGTATTTATATATGTATTTTTCTCTAGTTTCTTGTCTGTAGTGTGATTGACGTTGTTATCTTGTTTTATTTTTCTTTTAATTTGATCAAATATTTCCTGAGGGGAAATCAGATGTGTGTAGCGGTTTTGTACCATTTCACTATGGTTCACTCTTCACACCATGGATAATGGTGGACTTCAAGATTTTTATCTTTACATTGTATTTTTAATGCTTTAATGAGTCTGAAGTTATGAATAGAAGTTATCAAGGCCAAGTTCTCTCTGTTCTATGTGGAACTCTTCTCGAAGTTATGCTTCCGTGAATTCCTTCTATACTTTATAAGTAAACGCGGGCTTTGTTAAGCTGCTCGCTTTGCCATGGTCTTTTAGTTTCAAAACGTATAGGCCATGGGGACTTTGGGTTGAATGAAGGTGGTATACTTCTTGTGCTTATGCATTCTCTGAAAAGAGAAGATAACTGAAAACTAGAAGAGGGAATTGGTGGAAACGCTACATGTGGTTCCAAATTGAAAATAAGAGTTTACTCATGATCTGTAATGTTCACCTCTCGTTTGTTGGTTCCTTCTTCTTGGTTTCATTATTATTGCCGTTGAACATGGACATAGCCATCGAAAAACGAGTAATGCTACAGGCTCAGAATTGCAGTCACAAAAAAGTATGAAATCGTGCGGGGCTGCTGCAAATTATTCCAATGACTGTTCAGAGTTTATCTTTTGTGTCACTTCGTTTTGTTTCCAGTACTAATGTGCATGTGGTTGGGTGAGTGAAGGTACCGTTTTGACAGCGCCCTCTTCTCAAATACTTCAACTCGATGTCAAAGAAGTCATTAAAGATCGATGTTCAATGTTTTTCTTGAGGAGCCCTAGATACTTAACTTTTGATGTATTTGCTGCTTTAGTTTTTCATCTTTTTTCCCTGGAGTAGTCTTGCTCACTGTTTTATTGTCTTGATGGTGAAATGAAACATTTGCAACTTGGTAATTGGCAACATCTGTATCATCAAGTTGGTTGCTAATGACGTGGGAGATCGTCTTGTTCGAGGGAGGAAAAGATTTGTCCATACTGCACCTCAAAAAATTAGTTTTTTTTGTATTGGAATGCTGCAAGCTTTGGCAATTATAAAATGGACCATAGAGGAGCCAGAATGGTTGTTATGCTTTGTTCTTAATGATATATTTACAATTTACTCTCACGCTTGGTCTCACTTCCTGTGATTTTGTCTGTGGTTAGATTTTATGATTTTTTCTCCCACCTAGTAAGTCTTTCTAAAATATAATCATAGCATTCAGCTTTTCGACGATTCTTGTCTCTGTCCGCTTTTAATCCTCTCGTCTAACTACTTGTAACTAAACAGAAGTGTAAAGTTTCTTTTGCCACAATTCATGTGTTACAGAAGCCCATGAAATGCCTGCTCTGGGTGCATTTTTGTCCTGTCCTCATTATGCATGTTTTCTGTATTGTACGACATGAAAGAGATGATGCATCTTAGAAAGAGCTGGCTTCTTCCCCAAAATGGAGGTGACAGTGACATTCACCATTAATGATGCTTCACTTGAATCTTTTGATTTTTTTAATTTTAATATTTTTTTAAAATTTAATATATAAAATTTATTTTTTTATTATTAATTTTTTTCTCTATATCTCTTTCATTCTCTTCTATCTTTACGGCGGAGATCCAGAATCTGCTTCACATGTGATGGTCCAGTGCCGATGCATATGATTGGAATTCTAATGTCATCTACCATCCATCTCATATCGAACAAGTCATTGTACATGCCAGTATTGCATTTGAAATATCATTTAAACAAACTTTGTTAGGTTAATATTATGCTTCATTCATCTGAGCATGGGTAAAACAAGTTATGGGAGACTGGAAGAAGGGATCGAGGCTTTGGAATACGCGTGATGAGGAAACTAAAGACATCATACCTCGCAGCCAAAAGGAGTGAAGCAAGGCCATTTTGTGGTGAATGCAACTGAAGGCTGGAAACCGAAGCGATACGTAATTGGATTGGGTTGTCTTGATAACCCTCACTCTGAGAGCAGAGGAAAGCGTTGCATCAGAGAATGGCACCTGCATATCATTTAAAAATATCTAATGTTACCAATAAAATTTGATATAATTAATAAATAATTAAATTTTAAAATTTGTTATCTTAAATTTAATTTAAATTATGTATATAAAAAAATTTATTAAAAAAATTAAAATTTATTTTGATGATTTTTATACTTTTAAAAAATTTAATTTTTATTTTTCAACTAAAAGATACCTTAAATTTAAAAAAAAAATATGTAAGCTATTTTTATAAATAAATTTATTTAAATATTTATTTTAAAAAATTTAAATTATTAAATTTTATACATTTTTTTATATTAAATTTCATAAATTTTTTATTAACAAAGCTTTTTCTTTAGAAGTGCGATAACCAATGAAACTTTGGGACGATCTACATCTAATTTTTTCATAAAGAGGGGATCGATTTAATTAAGCAAAACGCCCTCAAAAGATTTTATAAGTAATTCAAGTTAAACTCTACTCTCCGGCATCAAACTTCATTTTATAGCCATCTCCTTTTGTTTCATTCGATTCCTTTCCAAAAACTAATGCTACTAGTTTCAGGTGTGATTTTGTATCAAACCAAATAGATGACTGTAAATGTGAGACGTAACCGGCAAATATGTTTCACTTAATTAGAGAACTATCATGTGAATGTTGTAAAGTTCTTAACTTCTCAATCTTATTTAGAAAAATACAAATAAAAATAAATGAAAAACAAAAATAGCAGTGTGAATTTGGATGGGATCCAGCGTATTTGCCATTCACGATGCAATGATGAATCCTGCCAATGAAAATACTGACTTGGCTGGAATCTGGGAAATGAACTGGATTGAGTAGCTGTATGTAGTACGGAAGTTTAGACTTCAGAGGAGCCATGTTTGTACCATCATATTGTCATGGTCTAGATCTACAATTCTTTTGAATAAAATAGAAGTAATTTTTCTTTTTGGATTTAAAATAGAAGTAAAACTACAAGCAAAAACTATGTCAACGTGTCTGAAACATTTACATCCGCACAAATGAATGACTGATATATGAACACGTTGAACAGCACCTCCTGCCGACATCGTACACCGTCAAGAAAACCTGGATTTTTTGGATTGTAAGTGAAAATGCACAGGAGAAAATTTTTTTTCTACGAGGGCTTCCACACTTCTCTCACATTTAGAAAGAAATATATTGGAAAGAAATATAAAGATAAAAAATATAACAAATTATATTATTAAAATATAAAATTTATTTATATCTATACCATTACTTAAATACACGGTCATCCCCCTTTCTGAATGTAATGAATCCCGCACTATCCCATTGGATATTGGTTTAAATTCACCAAACAAGAACAAGAAGAAAGAGATATATATCTTAAATTTTGACTTGTTGATTTGCCACTATATTATTGACTAACAAATTTTAGTAATCCAAAATTCAAACATTTAAGTGTTGCTACTTATATATGTGTGTGTGTGTGTATATATATATATATATATATATTCCGCTCATTACATGAAATAACTATAGTTTTGGGCTAATATAATACAATTAGGTTATTGTACAAATTGAATATTATTAATTATTTATTAAAAAATTAAAATAGTTAAATTTACTTAATTTTATAAAGTAAATTGTAAATTTTTAAATTTTAAAAATTTATTAATAAAAGTTTACTGTTTAACTTCTGTCTTTGAGTGGGGATTAATCCCATCTAAAAAATGGAGATAAATCATAAAAATTCTAAAAAAAATGAAAGACTTAAATAAATCTTTGTAAATATTTAGTAATTTTTATTGAGAGCTACTCTTTCCTATATAATAAAATAATTATACTTATATATTGCTGTGGAGAAACTATCTTTTCTTAGTGTGTGTCTCTATATAAATGCAGGGACATGAGATTAGGCGAAAAAGAATTAAGAACTTCTAATTGCGGGGAACCAAGTCCCGCGTATGACTTAAGAGTTCAGAAAGACATGGCGCGTCAAAGGTTGTATTAAATGATATTGTCGCTGCAACCGGTGATTGGCTCCACACGATGACCAGAAACTTCAAGCATCTTTCCCTTCCCATGCAGAGCAAAGTTCACTTTATAAATTTCCCCCACAAAACACTAAACGCACTTATAAGCTGTGTAGTTCTTTTCATCCACTGAATCTATAAAGAGAGAATATTGAAGAACAGATATAATTTGAGAAGATGCTTAAGTCATTGATCGTGAAGGTGCTGAAAAGTCTCCCACTCTTCGCGCCCACAAGAGCTCATCCAAGTGACGTCAATGAGGAAGCTGAAGCGGCAACAATGGTGCCAGAAGATGTAAAAGAAGGACATTTTGCAGTTGTAGCAATCAAGGACGAAGAAACCAAGAGGTTCGTTGTTGAGTTAGACTACTTAACTGATCCAGATTTCTTGACACTGCTGGAGCAGGCTAAGGAGGAGTTTGGCTTTGGACAGAAAGGTGCTCTTGCAGTCCCCTGCAGGCCTCAAGAACTACAGAAGATTTTAGAGAACCGAAGAGCGGGCTCTGCCGCTCAGGGGGTGGGTTGCACGTAACATTAACGGTACGAAATTGTTTTAAGTGAGGCTTTTGTAAATTTTAATTTTTTAGAATGAAAAAAATATAAAATTAACATTAGCGCGGTGTGTAGCACTGAAATGTAGCTATATATCCTGCATGTTATCCTGATATCGTGCATTATGCAATTGATTTCTAGCCACTAGCTAGCTAGCTTTTATCTGATTCATGGTTCAGAACGTGAGGTATATATATTTCATTTTTTCCAGATATAAGTAGACTGGCATGCATTTGAAAGGTGCTATTTATATAATTTTCAGAAACAGGACAGAATCTTGGACATAGATATAAATATTTGATATGTATTTAGTGGTATTTATATGCAATTGAGATTGTCGTTTATCACATATTGGCATGTATGGACCGACATTTTATTACTTTTGAGATGGATAGATCAAATTTCATGCTTGCGTTTCCAGCTTTCTACAATTAATGAAAACGATGGAAGAACTGATGCCCGAACGGTGCTCCTCGATCTGAAACTGCTGGTTCAGAAATATGGGTATTGAAAAAAAAAAAACAGTGAGTCTTACTAGAGACTATTTCCTAATCTCTAATAATATAACTAATGTCACCCAAAATTAGAGATCTAACTGCAGCATATATAATTTTGTTTAATTCTAACTATCCTAAAATAATGAAATAAGCCACGTTTAGGGGTTGAAACAGAATTTAAAGTAGCTGATAATTAATTCGAATAAAAACCCAAGCTTCTAGTCTTCTACTTCCTGCCGACGCACGGCATACCTAAAATAACAAAATCGCCACTGATCCTGTACCAACTGCACGGATGTTCCTCTGATTAATAAACGCCGCACTCATGAATTTTTCACATTTTTTCCACAAAGGATACCAGATTTTTTTATATTAAATAAAAGGAAATATATATACTCCTAAAGAAATTAAATGGGGCTAAATAAGTAAATGAAAACGTTGTTCTTATTAAAAAATGCATAAAAATTTCATAAATTTTAATATAAAATATTAAATTTATTAAATTTTATATTTTAAATTATAAAATTTAATAAATTTAAACATATAAAAAGAGAAGAACTTATGTATTTCTTTAAATACCCATAATTAATTGTGCAATAAATTTTACCATTTCTTTAAAAAATATCTATATAATTACTTTATTAAATTAGACCTAAATTTTTTAGTAATTTTATCCAAAATAATTTTAAACAAAAAAAAGAAAAAATTTTGAACTAGTCAGTAATATAAATTAGTAAAAAATATAATCTATAACAAGCTCGATCTCAAGTCAAAAAGGATAAGAATTATTTGTACCGTACTAAGTCCCGCATTAAATGGCATGTACCGGTACCAGCCTACACTTTGCTTTTCAAGAAAATATATATACATACAGATGTTCCTCCATCTCATGCAGGCTGTCAATGTAGATATCCACCAGAAGATAAATTAAGCTCACGATTAATCACTATAGCCATCCTATCATGAAGAAAAAATTTTAAAACAAACTTCAAAATGCTATGTTTTTTCTTTTTTATTTTTTTGAAAAAAAATACGAATTTAAGGTTTCTCACTCTTTGCCCCGGAAGAGCTACACTCAGCAGCTTCTTCGATGAAGAAAGCAGGAACTGTGGTAGTACCAGTTGATATGTTCCTAGGGAGAGACACCTTGCAAGTCTCGCACAGGGATAATTTATCATTTTTTTAGATTTGTTTGTCTTTCTTTGAAAGTCTCACACAGGGAGTCAATCGCTGAGATCAGAAAAGCAGAGACTAAATGGCAAGTAAAATAAAATATATAGTTTTTTTTGTAGGCATTACTGAAATAATATGTATGTCAGAACAGAACGTGGGATGAAATTATGAAACCAACTTTGAGTCGGTGTGGAGCAAACCTTATTTTTCATGTTTTTAATGTGGTGTTTCTTATTCTAAAAGACCAACTCAGATATTCTGAGAGAACAAGCTTAAACTAGAGGAAAGAAGAGAAAAAAAAAAATTATTGAGCTCCGCAATAACTAACACTTTAAAAAATTATATATAATTGTAAAAAAAAAAAGATATATAATTGATTCCAATCGCTTCAATAAGGTGAACCACGTACATGATGAAAGCACACTCCATGAACCAAGCAGATGATAAAAGCAGTTTACACCATTTAGTAGTTCAGAGCGAGTAATGTAAATGCAGACCTAACATTACTCTTTGACGTTATAATAAAAAGCACAAATTAATTAATAAAGAGGTCCAATTATTGCATATATATATATATATATATATATATATGAATATTGTTGTAAAGAAAAGGAGGTTAAATGATCAAGCAATTTGTAGTTTTTGTCGACACAAGCATGAGCTTTATCACATTCTGCTATACAGTTTGCTTTTACATAGAACGATAATGTGTTCCCACATACATATTATAAGGAAGTTTTTATAATTAAATAAAATAGTGATTGAAGTAGTTGAGTTTTATAATTTAATTTTTAGAATATAATAAATGTAATAATTTAAATATTATTAAATAAAAATTATATCAAAACAATTGTCTTAGAATAGTGTAATATATTTAAGTTCCGAAAAAAAAAATAGTTGCTTAAAGATAAGACCTGCCCCGCGTTACGGGAAGGAATGAGGGAAATGGACCTGTCTAATGTTTGGATTGAATGCCATTTATAGCTAATAGCTACCCTACACGGCTACACCCACTAGGCTCTAGACAGTGGCTCCACATTTTTTAGTCTCAGGAAATTTCACTAGTACTTCACTACTTCTCCATCTTTGTCAGTATAAATAGCCATACTCAGCAATGGAGACTGCAAGCTCTACAAAGCCTTTCAAACTCACAAAACCACTCACCTATCAAGAAGAAGAAATTAGAATACAGAATTAATTCAAGATGCTTAGGTCCTTGGTTGGGAGCATTCAAAAGGGTTTCTCACTCTTTGTAGGTAGAATGCCTACCCTCAGCGTCTTCAATGAAGATCATCAACTGGAAGCAGCAGCAGCAGCGGTGCCGGATGATGTTACAGAAGGACACTTCGCTGTGCTTGCAATCAAGGGTGAAGAAATGAAAAGGTTTATTGTCGAATTGGACTCCTTGACTGACCCTGCGTTCTTGGGACTGCTGGACCGAGCTCGGGAAGAATACGGTTTCAGACAGAGAGGAACTCTTGCAGTTCCATGCCGTCCTCAAGAATTACAGAAAATTCTGGAAGATCGGAGGGTGGGGTTCCAGTAATCCTCCTATCATGAAGAATTAGACTGTTTCTTTTATTAAGCTTCTTATCCTGAACTAATCCCAGGTGGCTAATTTGTAGTTGCCTCCCAATAAATGTTAAGGAGCTTTGGCATGTAATATATTATTGTAGCTTCAATTTCTTTGATTTGGGCCATTTTGAACTGAGGGTTAGACTTAAGAGCAACACGTTTCAAATGGTTTGAAGCTAACCCAGTCGGTACCTTAAGTAGAACACTCCCTCAATTTTTACATCATTCTTTCTTTACATTATTTTTATTTTACATAATTTAAACTATTACATTTATCAAATTTTATAAACTAAAATGTAAAACTTAAACTAATTTAGCAATTCTCATACAATGTTTTGTTTGGGTGTGAAAAAATTAGATAGAATGATGAGGCTAAAAATGTTGTGAGCTTTATGGATACTTCCTCCTCATTTTACAGATTAATCATGGCATGTAATGGGATGGAGAACATGTAACATTAATTTTTCTAGTGGACGTAGGCTGGTTTTAGCAGTTATTCAATCTTTTTTTCTGCTATTTAATTTTCCTCTGGCTATTATCAATTCTTAAAATTTTGAAACAGACTTTAAATTCTTCCTTCAGTGCATGTGGCATCTAAAATTATCCAGAAAAGCTTCCCCGAGGAAAACAATAAACACAAAATAAGGCGTGTTTTTATATTGATTATGTTTTCATAATTTAATTTATAAAATTTAATAATTTAAATTTTTTATACGAAATTTTTACAAAATTTTAATATGTGCAGATAAAGATACAGAAAATTGACCGAATATAACAGTGAAACGTGACTAAATATGCTACAAGTTATCTTTATATTATGCATTATGCAATTGTTTTCTAGCCACTAGCCAATAGCCAGCTAGCTTTTGTCTGATACATGTCCCACAGTAATCAAAGGTATATAAACTTCAATTTTTCCATATATATATAACTCGACTGACATGCATTTGAAATGTGTTAATTATTTATATAATTTTCCGAAACCTGCAAGACGGAATATTGGACATAGATATAAACATTTGATATGTTTTTAGTGGTATTAATTAGTAGTTATTTTTTTTGGTGATTTATAGTGAGGTTGTCGTTTATCACATATTGCCATGTATGGACCATCATATATATTCATTAGTTTTTGAGATCAAATTT
This sequence comes from Dicorynia guianensis, assembly GCA_037013595.1. Taxonomy (NCBI): domain Eukaryota; kingdom Viridiplantae; phylum Streptophyta; class Magnoliopsida; order Fabales; family Fabaceae; genus Dicorynia; species Dicorynia guianensis. Next base: position 33,682,281 of record JASUAB010000010.1, read on the forward strand.
CATGCATGCATTTCCAGCTTTCTACAATTAATGGAAATGATGGAAGAACTGCTGCTACCTTATGGCGCTCCTCAACCTGAAACTGCTGAAAAATTAATATGGGTATGGAGGATCAGACAAAGCAAGACCAGGGAGTGCCGTAAGTCATACTCATATATACACACACACATATATATATCAATTGATATTAAGAAGTAATAAAAAATGTTGACATTTTTAATGATATAGTGTTATTCATTTATAGGGTTCTCTTTTCATATTTTTAAATTTAAATTTATAATTGTATCTAATTATATTAAGCGACTTATTGCTAATTCTACTACCAAAAATATATATAAAATCATATATCAATAAAATAGGCACATGCTAAAATTAGTTGATATTAATGTATTCTGAAAAGATTTGATGATAAATATTTACAATTTGGCTCAATTGAACTTAAATATTGTTAGTAGAGAATTATTCATTTCAGCATTTTTTATTTCTTGACAAATTAATTTCTTAACTTTCGACTAAGAGAATATTTTAAAAAAATCTTAAAAAACACTAAATATTGTCGCATATGTAGGAATTAATTGATTAGTTTGTGCATAGTTAGAAACTATATTTATGTAGGCACATGCTTGACCGCAGACAAAGCGTTTTGTAGACTAAATTACTCCAAAAAAGAGCGTTTTATAAACCCATTGATTATTGATAATGAAGTGAAAATACTTTTACCTAATGTTTGAAGTACTAAATTTTTTAGTAAAGGAGAAATTATTGTCAAATTTAATAATTTAAATTATTTGTTTACAAATATCATACAATTTTATTTATAAAAATAAAAATAAAATGATAAATCTATACAGTTTTAGTTTAGGCAGAAAAGGATGTATAATCGACACTTACCATTCACGAAGTTGAAGTATCACACGCCATGTTTCCCCTTACGCGTAGACATAACTTTTTAGAGTTTTAATCTCATCTGCTATAAATCAGAGACGTTATTTTCAAAGAGAATAACATTTTTCCTGTTAGGAATGTTACATGATGAAAAGAACATTTAAATAAAATCTGAAATATAAATAAATTGAATTAATGTTCATATATTGACCACGAACAATGGCAGGAAATAAACAAATGTTTAATCCTAATTATCCTAAAAAAATGAAATAAGCGGCGTTTAATTAAAATAATGCTAATAGTACATAAAATCAGTGTATAAATAAGATACAATTTAAAACATATTTGTTTGTAAAAAAATAAAAATAATATAAAAAATTATGCAAAATTTATATAATTTCAATTTATACAATATTAATTCGGAGTTGAAACAGAATTTAAAGTAGCTGATAATTAACGCAGAGAAAAAACCGAGCTTCTTGGTCCTGCCGACACAAGACACACGTAATGGTCAAAGTCCCCACTGGGCGTCATCGTTTGTACCAAATGCAGGGATCTTCCACTGATTAATAAGCGTCTCACTCGTGGATTTTTTTGCAGAGTTTACCCCGAAGGATATCAGATTTTTTTTTTTTTTATTAATGAAAGGAAAATGTATACTCCTAAATAAATTAAACAGTGCTACATAAGTCAACAAGAAAGTTACTGTTACGAGAGTAGGAGCAACGAAAACTTCATAAAAAAATTATTTAAATTATTATATTTATGAATTTTATAATTTTTTTTATAAAATTTAATAATTTTAAATTTTAAATAATATTTTTATAAAATTTAATTTATAAAAATAAAAAATTGATGAGTAAATAGCCCAAGTATTCTTCCCACAACAAAAAACAAACCTAATTAATTTACCACAACCAAAAAGGTACGAAGACCTGGATTGTTTGAAGCTTCACTTGCAGAAGTTTCTTGCATTCTTGTTACATGGTTACACTACTTAGATATAAAAGTCACAGGGCTCATATATATATATTCTGGGCATCCGAAATTTGTATAATTTTTAGTTAGATCTTCATGACTTTAATTTGATTAATTGAGCCCTTTATGTTTTTACTATTCTTAATTATACCAAATTTTGTATTATGTTGTTTATGACAGATTAAAAAAATTCGATGTTTAAGAAAATTAGTTAACACAAAGGTGTTTTAAATTGCTGGAATTTATACTAATTTCTAATCAAAATTTCATAATTTTAATTTTCCCTTAAAATATCAAATTCTCTTGACAATTAGAGATAGCTCTATATAAAATTGAGTAGATTCGATAACGATAAAATAGTTAAAAACTTAATTAATCAAATTAAAATGATAATAATCTGTTTAAAACTTGATGTAAATTTGAGTAACCCATTGCACATAATCAAAATTTATCTGTTAAGATTTACCTAAATAAATCAACCATGCATCAATGGTCAAGATCCATCAGGTTAAAATATTTCAGAAAAATTCTTCTGTAAGCCGAAAAGAAGCTTTTGAACTTAAAAAAAAAAAAAAATAGCAGCTGGACTAGTCAGCAATATATTCCAAATAATAAGTTAGAAGGACATGGTATGTATATGTTGTTAAAAATATAAATTTTATATATTCATATATATATAAAAATTTATTTATATCTATAATACATAAAATTACATAAACATATTATTTTTTAAGTCAGAACAAATAAGAAGAGAATTGATACTCTTAAATGTTTAAGTGTACCTTTTGAATATATAAAAAAAAAGTAAATACTGTTCATTTCCTCCGAAGTATACTCAAAGACTACAGTTGAGTTTGTAAGAGTATTATTTTTCGGATAAGAATTGCTTGCGCCTTACTGAGAAGGCCCGCGTACGCGCCTGAGAATAGAGAAAATAACTGGTCAAATTTTGCCTTAAATGCAATGTACCTGAAACAAGCAGCAGAGCCTCTACTTTGGTTTTCAAGAAATATATATGTACGCATATTTGTTTCCACATCTCATGCGTGCTGTCATTGTAGATAGATAAGGTCACGATAAATCGCTATATTTCCATTCAAGAAGAAAAAGAAATTAGAATACAAACTTCAAGACGTTAGTTTTTTTTTTATAGGAAAGATACAGTTAAGGTTTTTCTCAATTTGTATCCAGAAGAGTTGAACTCAACAGGTTCTTCAATGAAGAACTGGAAGCAGCAACTTGGATAGTGCCAGATGATGTTTTTAGATTAGTTTTTCCTTCTTGAAAGCCTCATACAGGGGTCAATATATCGCAGAGGTCAGAAGAGCAGAAACCAGATGGTAACACAAATAAAATATACAGTTTTTTAATTTTTTTTGTGGGTATTACTAAAATAATACATATATATATATATATATGTATATATCAGAACAGAATGCATGTGGGATGAAACCTATCTAGAGTCGGTGTGGAACAACCTTATTTTTAATGTGGTGTTATTATTCTAAAAGACCAAGTCAGATATTCTGAAAGAACAAGCTAAAAGCAGAGGACCGAGGAGAGAAGAAAGGATTGAGCTCTGCAATAACTAATACTTAAAAAAATAAATAAATATAATTGATCCCAATTGCTTCAACAAGGTTCTGAGCATTCATCTCTATTCTCGTATTTTTATTTTTATTTTACATAATTTAAATTAATAATTATACTAAAATTTATAAACTACTAGATCCAATAATTCTTATATAAAATGTAAATATTTTATTCTCACGCCTAATATTAAAATATTTTTTCTCTATACATATAGAGATATACATTAGTACATTCAGAGTGTAATGTAAATACAGATCTAAAATCATTCTTTGACGTTTATTACAAAATGAATAATTAAGTTAATAAAGGGGTGGAACCATGTCATATATGTAAAGAAAAGGAGCTTATTAAATGATGAAGCAGTTTGTAGTTTATTTCCACACAAGCACGAGCTTTATCACATTCTGTTATACGGTTTGCTCTTACATAGAAGGGAATCATGCTGTCACATGCTTTGGCCCCCAGCCTTTAGGTAGTCCCCCACAGCCACAGGCATAAACCTAGGTCTTTGTGGACCCATTTCACGTTACAGATAATGATAATAATGATATCTCAATGATGCAATTGTGCAAGCAAAAAATGGGGAAACAGCTATACTTACTATTCATGCAGCCTCACATGCAATGGTTTCCCTTACCTCTAGACTTGACGGTTGGAACTTTGATCTTTAATTATTTTCATGGTGCTCAATTAATTATAATTATTTTATTTTTATAAATTAAAATTCATAAAAATGTAAATTATTAAATTTAATAAATTAAATTATGATATTTATAAATCTAATAATTGAAGATTAATTAGAAGCATTCTATAAAAGTAAATTAACAAGACCCTATAAAAAAAGAGTAAATTCTCAACAATTAAATTTAGTGATAAAATTAAGATGAAAAAGAAAAAGAAAATAATGATAACGGAGAAGATAAATAAAACAAAAATACAAAAATTCACTAGTATTGAACATTTATAAATAGTACGTAGTAGGACTATGAAGATTGAATCAACTTGAAGCGATTTAAATTTAACATTATATTTTGTGACATTATATTTTGATTGAGTAATGAATTATATTTTTTGTCGAGCTTAATTTGAATACAAAATGACTAGTGAAAAATACGTGACAATTTGATTAAATTGAAGTAAAAAATTTAAACCCAAAATTTTCTATCACAATTGAATTTTTTCTTTAGCTTGACTTCGACTTCGACCCATACACAGCCCTGCAGGACTCACACTTCTTGTCGATGCAGTAACAAACTTCTGACATACCTTACAAACCACGTATATAAATCCTACGGATTGTTCATTACATGTTCCCGTAAAGGATTTTTCAATCAGGGGAGGATTTGTACTTGCTTTAAGAGTTGTTTGTTTCGGAAAGTTTCAAATCAATCAAATCATCAATGGAAGGATGACCCTATAAGGCCTAGGTCACCTACATTGATTAGAAAATGAACTAAAGTTTGGTTATGTAACGCCCAAGCGTACTGATATTCGTTTTGGTAAAAAAAATAAAGTTATGTTATTTAGGTGAGGATTAGTGACCGGTCATTAATAGTACATATTGCCATGCATAATTAGCGACTTGGTCAAAAAGAATGTTGTTATTTTCTTTAATAAGAGAAGCAGTAAATTAATTAAACATATGCAAGGTCTTAAATTTAAATGTAAGATATAAAAGGAAAAATTCTAAATTTGAATGTAAGATATAGAAAGAAAAATGCTAAGATAATATCAAAAGCTAATGCACCATTAAAGTGTTCTTGTTTATAAAAGGCTGGTGTACAATGTGTGTGTAATACATTACTTGGGATCAGTCAGTTGCTAATGGTACAAATGCAATGTGTCGTTAGTGACCTAGTATAAATTACAATCACTAATAGTACATTATACACATTTTGTATATTAATTTTTTTGCATTCAATTTTATCAATAAAAAAATTTTGGCATTAGACGCCTTCAACAAAAAAAAATATTTTGGATTAAAGTAACTAATTAATTGTTATAATTTTAATAATGCAATAATATCTATTATTATCTTAAAAAATCTTATTAAAATTTTATATTTAAATTTAAAATCTTATCTATATTAGATGATTTATCACTTTTATTATAAAAGAATAAGTAGTCAACTATCATATATATATATATATATATATATATTATGTAGTAGATAAGTACAGATAAATTTAGGTGCTTGATAAGAACTGCCCCGCGTTATGAGAAGGAAGGAAATGGACCTGTCAAATGTTTATGCCATGTATAGCTAATTGCTGTCTACACGGCTACAGCCACAAGGCTTTAGCCGGTGGCTCCACATTTTTAAGTGCAAGGAAATTTCACGTGTGTTTCTTCATGTTTCTCTATAAATAGCCATGCTCAGCAATAGACTGCAAGCTCCACAAAGCCTTTCAAACCCACTAATTTGCTCACCCATCAAGAAGAAGAAATTAGAGCAGAGAATTAATTCAAGATGCTTAGGTCTTTGGTTGGGAGGATTCAAAAGGGTTTCTCACTCTTTGTCGCTAGAAGGTGTGCCCTCGGCTACTTCAACGAAGATCATCAGCTGGAAGCAGCAGCAGTGCTGCCGAATGATGTTACTGAAGGACATTTTGCTGTGCTTGCAGTCAAGGGTGAAGAAATCAAACGGTTTATTGTTGAATTGGACTACTTGACTGACCCTGCCTTCTTGGGACTGCTGGACCGAGCTAGGGAAGAGTACGGTTTCAGACAGCAAGGAACTCTCGCAGTTCCATGCCGTCCTCAAGAATTACAGAAGATTCTACAAGATCGGAGGGTGGGGTTCCAGTAAACCTTCTATCATTCAGAATTGCTGGACAGTTTCCTTTTTTCTCTTTTTAATTTTCTTATCAGCATCAACCTGAACTTAGCCCTGGTGGTAGATTAATTTCTACTCATATGTCTCTCTCCGTAGATTATTTGTTATATTCTTTGGCTAATTTGCAGTTGCTTCCTAACCATGGAAAGTAATATATCAATGTAGCTTCAATTTCTTTGATTTAGGCCATTTCAGAGGAAAAATGATAGCCCACATTTTAAATCGACCCATGGAGAGAGCGTAGCTCCATGGAAAGCGTTGAGCTTGAGATGTGGATCTAACAGCTCTCTTTTCAGAGTTTTATCGGAGCCCTTAAAGAGAGCAATGATTCTAAAAAATATTGAGCATTATGGATATCTCTTAATTTATCATTTTATACGCGATAGGGAATTTTTTGATCTGTCAGTCAAATTAAAAAAATATTAGATTAGTTGTGTTTTAAAAAATTTTAAACTAATTTATCAATACCAATGTAAATTTATAATCGTCTTTATTAAAATGAAATTTATGCTTACAGCTTTTATCCAAAGGAATTAATTTCCTTACTAAACAATAAGTAAACATCTTTAAAAAAAAAAAAAAAAGAAAACTAGACCAAAATAAGGCAGAACATGCTCTGCAACAATTAATTATAGGTATTTAATATGGCGACGGAAATATAGGTATGTCGATTTTGTGATGAATATTTTACGTAATATTTATACAAATTTTATAGTCAATACAAGTATAAATATATATATATATATATATATTTCATATAGGTATATTGTCTAAAATAGAGTTTTAACACTTTATAAATTGTCAGATAACGAGTGAGGATTAGTTTAATTAATTTATCAACTTCCTTAGCGGAACTGAGAGTGCCATTATAAGGCCTATAAGATGGTAATCAAGACATGTAAACGGGTCGACGTGTAATTAGGTGCTTGAAATTATACCGTTCTCAATTTAGTGAGAAGACAGAAGCTGGTGAAAATTATGCATTGGTTACAAGCAGAATTGCAGGAGAGAAGAGATAAGCTGATTGTTTGTGGCCTGCAATCAAAACTCGTACAGAACTAGTCATGTGCTAATCACATGGTGACCATGGGACCATGGCTGGCCACCATTACCTACAGAACTGTTTGCATAGAAACTACTTTTGCTTTATGGGAGGAACAGGGTTGGGGGGCCAGCCAATGCTCTATGTACATGTACATGTTTTCACCTTCTCTTTCTCAATTATATCTTTAACGTATTTTAAACATTTATACTAATAACATTACTCTTTTTCAGAATTGAAATTTACTCTATGCAAGTATAGTGCATGATTTGAGTGAATTTGTCGTCCCATCACAGCTTATCCCTGTACCTTAAAATGTCAAAGAGAGCTTAACGACCCTGATGTTGATGTACCAACGACACTTTCTATGAAAAATGATGCAACTTGTGATTGCTGTTTGTTCCGTTATAATTATTGACACAACAGCTCGATACGATGTTTAGTGGATGAGAAAAACTAGATGTGGCACCTCTACTGTCACTTTTTCTTTTTGTTTTTTTTAGAGAAATTCTTTTGTTAAAGACGAAGAAGCATGAATGCATCCATTTCATTCGTAAGATGTTAATCAATTTAGACGAAGCATTTTGCCAAAGGATGAAAGGGCCAACTCCTAATTTTGTAATAGTAGTTCTTCTGGAAGTGATATGTCATACATTCTTGCCATAGTGTTTAAGTTACGCATATCCATTCCAGGATTTTTCATTACTTCAATGGGGCGTAGGTACATTAATAAGATTTTAGATAAAATTGCGGCTAATTGCATGCATCGAAAACTAGGATGTTCATCGGTTGATTTGAACCCTTCATTCAACCAAACTGGTTAAATCAATGAATAGAAAAAGTAATTCAATCTAATCAATTATTTTAGCCAAAACCATAATCTATATTAGATTGGTTTGGATTAAATCCATTGGATCGGTTCCTAAAAGAAAAGTCTTCTGCTTAATGTCAAACTATATATATATCAACAAATTATTCTATAATATTTCCCTATGCATAGTAGAGCTACCAATATCATCATTCATTACTTAGACTTTAAAAACCAATGTCATTTTCAAGAAAACTAAGCAAGATAATGCTAATTGGTTATCAAATTAAAATTACAACATTTAAGCATGAACAATTGTCAACCCTGCATGTAGACATCTTTATGCAAAAGAGAATGTAGATGCTGTCATAATTACCACCCAGAAAACGGTGTGTAAAAGTATGGTATGATATTAATATATATATATATATATATATATATATATTAATTGTGCAGTCGATTTGGTTTGGTTGGAATCGATTTTTCTTGAATCTTAATCCAACAATCAGATCGAACCAATCAGGTTTTGAAAAAAATCCATCCAACCAATACATCAGTTTTAATTATTTTAATTGGATCGAATCCATTCGGTTGGTTGAAGTCGGTTAAAATTGGAATTTAACACCCCTATCGTCAACCTGTAAACTGAGGCCACAACTCAACAATTTCAACTTACTTCCTTGGCCTCTCTCCGAAGTCCAAATAGATAAGCAAAGTGAAATGATATTTACTTTCAGAATACAAACAAGAAGTTGCACAACAATTATTCAAGTTTGTAGTAATGATAATGCGGGTTCTTAATTCATTCTAGGACTCAAGGAGTCATTCTTCTAAAAAGTTTCTAAATCACCTTTACATATATAATTGAGTTCAGATATGCTTACTTTCTCATTTTAAGACCCAACATATCAAGAAACTATGTCGATGCCCATTGTGTTACCCTCGTGTTTACGCAACAAAAATGCATTACAACACTGCAGGTGAATTAAGCTTCTAAAGCATTGCCGTAAAGCTCAAAATGGATCAGAAGCTGATTGAAGAAACTGTCACAAGACACATAACATTGATAAACAAGATGCTGCCTCTTCAGTCTGTGGTAGAATTATTTCACCTCAGAGCAATTCTTTGGCCCTACGGGTTCTCTCAAGCAATTAGAGATTGCCATCACTGCTGCTTCAATGGATGCATCTTCCCCCTGTTTCAGTAAGTGTTAAAACCACAATCATTACAATAACATCAAATAAATCAAGTCTTATCTCATTAGATAAAATTAATTACATAAATAAAACATTATTAAAAACCAAGCAAGGAGAATTCACCTTCTCTTTCCAGTAGAAAATGTTTCCATACTTCCCTGCCAAACGGCTCCAGAAACTACGTGGGATGTCCAAATCAACTGAAGAGCCAACGTTGAAATTTAATATATTGCCTGGCAAACAAAGCCATCCTTAATAGTACCTCTATTGGTAGATAAAGAATAACCAGAAGGGCAAGAGCAATAGCCTTTTTTTTTTTTTTTAATTAAAAAGAAAGTGTAGTTGGAAGTTTACCAAATGTCGGATCAGCAACAAAGACTATAGTTCTGTCATCCACTTGCCAGAAGTCTTTAATTGCCAAACCTGCAGAATATAGGGGTCTCAATGGACAAAAACCTTATCCGTAATAGATTTTGTGCAGTCTTTTTTACTAAGTCGTTTGTAAATAGTAGCACTCAAAAAAAAGGAGTACCTAAGCTATAACATTCTTAATCGCAAGACCATTGACCAAAATGTTAGGAGCACAAGATACCTGGCGTTTCAGGATAGTTTTGGGCCAAAACTCTCAACTTGAATCCAGTATCCTTCTCAAGAGAAGCAATCTCTTCAGATAGTCTTTTTTCCTGCACATGAATTAATGTCGTTATTCATTAGCAATTCAATTTATCTGCTTATTTCCATGCAAACTTTCAACAGAACAGAAAAAAAAATAACAAAATTAAATCATTTCCCACATGATAGACACATTATATTTATACATCCTCAAAAATGCTATATTCCGTACATGCAAACAGACTTCAATTCCTTAACTTCAAAATGTGAATAATAAGAAATACCAACAAAAAAATATTGAAGCTGTGGGATAAGGAAAGTGGGGACACCACACCTGGCCATCGGAGAGGAACCCAGCAACATCAATGACCGTACTAAACTCTTTAGGAAGCAATTCAGGCTTGTTCACGCCAACTTTCGCTTCAGCTACTTCGATTCCTGCTCAAGTTCGCATTTTCATATTTAAAATTTTGACATTTATCCAGTCACTGTCTATAGACAAATCTTCCCAAAAAAAAATTCAGATAGATATAATTGTGAAATAATTTAATTGAAAACAGATTACCTCCGAGAAATATTCCAAGCGTGAGGGCTCCCGACAGCACGTAATTAAGAGATTTCGATTGAATTGAAGTAAGCCAGCTGCCCAGGTTGATGGGCTTTTGTAATGCGGAGGTTGAGGGAGAGCCATAAGACAACACCGTCTTAGGTAATAATGTCGGGACGAGTTGCGCGTTAGTTCGCGAAGGGAAACTCAGAGATAACGATGAAGATGCAGGAATATGGAGGAGAAACGCCATCATTTCGGATTTCCCCTTCCCGTCTGGAACCGCGCTGGCTGCCGGCTAGTGGTAGAACCATGGCTTGGATCCCTTTGAGTTTGGGTTCGGTTGGGCTCTGCAGGTGACTAAGCAGCGTTGGGCTTTCTTTTACAAAGATATGAACAGCTACTTACCAAAAGCCTAAAAAAAGAAAAAAAGTCAAAAACAGGAAATTATTCTTATGTTTTTATACCCACATTTCATTTATTTTCGTCTAACTTTTTTTTTTAGTCCCTTTTCACTCTCTTTTCGCTTTTTTTACTTATGCTCTCGTTTTTATAACGTGAATAAATTGTGAATATAAAAATGTGAGAAAAACATTTTCTCCCATTTTTTATTAACCCACTTCATATTTGTATTCAGCCTTATTCTTTTGTAAAAATAAGTGAGGTGACATGATTTCCATTGTTCCATATACGTGATTGAATATAAGATGAGATAATTAAAAAACATATATATAATATAACAAGACGTATATTTTTAATAACTCGCCTCCAAGGTTATAAAACATTGCATACTTAGGCACAACCAAACGTACAGTTCAACACTCCGTTCTTACGTAAAGTTCAAATTGCGCGTAGTCCATATCTAGAGGACGTTAGTTGTTAATCCTTGCATAGTCCCGCAGAAAAGCAGGGTAGATGGTCACATTATATGAGATTAACCCCGGATATATTAACAGCATACCAAGTTTCAAATTCATGGTAATTGTTTCAGCACAATTCATGGGAATAATTGAGCCACCGCCCACAGGCCATCTTCACAATTAACGAAAGAAATAAAGCTTATCTCAGCCATTATTTATCTCGCCTGTTCATATTTTGAATGATTTTGGTAAAAAAGACGCGCAACTAATCCAAGGGCATCATGTAAGGTGCATAAGACCTGTGATATATTCACAATCTTATATTCACACTGCACCTATGTGAGAAAGAAATAAAAACAAAAGAGACAAGAAATAAAAGTGAAAAAGCAATAATTTTTTTTTTTCTAAAACTGAAATTATATAACAATAAAGGACTGAAACGTAAAAATAAATCATAAACATAACATTTTTCAGTGCATAAATATCTTCGAACAGGAGCATCATTGCTCTGCAGGTGTACAACCAAACAAAAGATATAGCCAATGTCCTCCAAAAACCAAAAAGGCCCTAAGGGAAGTAGACGGGCCAATTGAAGTAGTATGAATCTCGGTGGATCTTGTCCATGTACTGGTTCCACTGCAACAGTATGAGTATTCCAGTAAGTATATAAAGCGCTAAATAAACCTTCAGCCCTCTTTAGCTAAAGATCTCAAGAAAAATTAGGTCTAGAGAAGCCAAATCGCATACCTTAAACTTATACGGCTGGTTCTTCTTCATTGCTTGTTTCCAGTGATACTGCTCAAATAACATTGCTTTATCGTGCCAACTGCATAGTGTTATATGAAGAAGAAGTAGAAGAAAGCAAAATCATTAAGTCAGAATGAGAGAGTGGTGAATTCAGATGATCAAAATAGTTCATTATGTCAGCAAAAGGATAGAGGGTAAACCAAAACACAGTAAAGTTGCAAATCAACCTAAGAAGCAATGCATTGCAATACTTCTGTCACCCAGAAAAGATATTTGCGGACAATAAATTTTGGTAGTTCTACAATCTAGTAGCACTATTTACACCCCAATGGTTCCCTTCCCACTTCCGACTCATTTCTATTCATTTAACAGGCTTGAATATAAAATCCTTCATTTATAGGGACTACACAAAACTATCCAACATAATAATTTACAATCAAAATACTGGTTAGGACCGCCGCTGGCAATGTGTGGCTTTTCAGTGAAGTGGGGTTGGAGTAAACTGGAACAGAGGTCTTTAACTCTCTGACTTTCCTCCCCCATGGGTATGCTTCAAAAGTGTTGTTGGAGCTCATAAACAAGAAGGGGAGTTCCATACTATCGTCACTTTCTCCTTGAAGCATTTAAAGTGACATCATAAGACGAAAACCACTTATTTCAGAGAATAAGCATGGGGGCCAACAGCATCATGACAACGTCTTGTACCATAATAATATAATATAACTTCTCATGCACATTAAATGAAGGATTTAAAGCAATTGCAAGCAAAAGAAACAGCACATTTGTTTTTCACATCCAAAAAATAAAAAAGGACATTTATTTATCTCCATGATACAAGAGAAATACTTACAAAAATGAATGAGACATTGTGGAGTAATAGTTCATAATGTCATATATGATCATTTATACACATATGTGATTGACAATCAAATCAAACAGGAAAAGCAAACTATGTCTTCAAACTAAAGAGTCAGAAGACAACTGGAAAAAAAAAATTGTACATTTTAATGATCCTCTGATCATTGGCACAGATCTAAAACAATGCCCATCAACAAAAAATCAGAGAGAGTCACTCGCAATAAGCAGTACTCAAATCACACTATGAACTACAGCATTATACATGACTAAATAAATCCTTAAAATTTTCCTCTATTTAACATTATTCTGAAGCTAAATTCCAATTTCAAGAATCCTAAAGCATATTTCCGGTTTTCTTTATCTGAGTAGCGTGTCCACATTTAGCTATAGCAAGCGATACCTAGCTCATAGATCAATAGACACAACTACAAAGCAGCACATTTTCTCAGTTGCAGCACTTGAAGAGATGTAAAATACCAAACTTATAATAAAAGGAAATTTTGCTGCAATGGTAAATTCCATGGAGCAGAGAGGTTTATAGATTATACCAGGTCCTACACTGAAACGATTCAGAAAACCCCCAGTCAAGGCAATTTTGCCAGACAAGACAGAATACCACCTTAAGGATTTTAAAATGTTTAGGTGCTGATTATGTAAGTTTCTACTGGATCCCAATCATAAAACTGTAATTTATAATATAGAAATCATGCCACCAGATTCTCAACAGGGATGTCCATATGAATAAGATTTGGATTAACTTGGTTGCAAAAGTGAATGAATTTTTGCCGTGGCTACGTATATGATATGATTGAAGTCAATTAAATCTTGGTTTCAAGACTCAACTACCTGAAGATGCAAGGGGATAGGGGTTTAATAGCTACACATAAATTTAGACAACCACAAATAGTCACATCCATATATATCATTCAACAAAAGAGGCCAATTTACATTCACAATCCTATGGCATTGGTGAATTTTCCTAAATATAGTCAAAACTTTACAAACAGTTATGCAACAGCCCCCATTGTGAAAATTTTTATTGTTAATCTCAATGTAAGATGTGATCAACATCACAAGGATTATAATTTTGATCAAACAAAGTACAAAACCATTGAGTACATCAGCCATCTGATAACAATTTGAAGTAGCAGCAAAAGGAAAAATTATATATGCAGGTAAGCCTACGAACAAAGAAAATTACTAAAAGAACTCATTTCCAATTCAAATTAACCACCTAATCATATCATTGCATAGTACATTATCAAAAGATGAGGGAACAAAGAATTATATATATGCCATACATATACTTTAATATACAATTCATAAAAACAGACCAAAAAATTTTAAAAAGTTCTTTTGAATCTTGGATTGTATATCAAACTTTATCACTAAAGCATTAAAAATTCGACTGCGTATATCATGCATATAGCATGGCATCCAGAAACCAGAATTTCTAGTCCCACACCGCCACCTAACAGTAGAAGTTATATATTCAGCACTCAAACCCCCAAATAGCAATGAAGTAGCTCTCATTTTAGCATTGACAACTAAGGGTTGGAGATTGTGCCACAATCCTTTGTGGCACACAAAAAAGAAAACTGTCTTGTGAATCATCGTTTCAAACTTGATTACAGAATGAAAGCAAAAATACAGAATTGTGTCTACGTGGTTGTGATTTGTGAAAGTTTAGTTGCATCTGTAGCATGACTCTGCTACTAAATTGGTTATACGAGCAAGTCAGCATCACAGAGAATAACTCATAAGATTGCTTTTCACAATTTGGTAGGGTAAATAGCTTTTCAGTATCACTTAAAAGGGGTTTTCTAATATGATAGATTCACCCATTGGTTAAAAAAAAGACAGATGGAAAACAACTATTGCTGAAAAATTCTTTCATACTGTGATGTTGATGATCAAAGTCTAAACTTCAAGCTGCTAAATTTCAATGATCAAAGACGCGATAAACTAACATTTAGACAAAAACATGCAGTTTGCACAACAAATATCCTCTCCAAATAGCAAAGAATGAAAAAAAAGAAAAAAAAGAGAGCTCTAAATATAAAAGTTTCAGAACAAAACGTTATCTTTCAAGTAAAAGAAAAGGAAAGTAAAGAACATAAGCGACGAAACTGAACTTGAACTGATTAGAGAGCTGCCACATATAGGGATTGAAATAGGTGAGAATACTGAACCCAACAGACCCAACCCAAATGTTGACAAATCGATCCGGGTCGGCATGTGGCACACCCGGGTCACCTCGATAAGCATTTCCAAAATACTTCTCCATTCTTCTTCTTGTATCCCTCTGAGAGATTTCGAGCCGCCGAGATTCTGTGGCTTCTGCTTTTATCCACTCTTCCCTCTTTCTAGACCACGCAGATTGTTTAAGAGGACGCAAACGACGTCGTTTAAATTTTGAGGGGTAACAAGACGAAACTTTGTAACAAGGACTTTTTGGGGAAAAGAAAATGAAAAAATTCATTGCGAACGCCTGAACGGGCACTAGCTGTTTTACTTCTTATTGGCTTAACCAGTTCACTGTGTTTTCTATAAATAAACCTTCTCATACTTCGTTTGTCGATCTCAATCTCCTTCCTTTCTTACTTTGATTTGATTTGGTTTTCCCACCCTTCCTTTCGTGGGGTCCTACCAGGGTTTATTATTTTTCTTTGCGAATCTCAGATGCCCTTTATCTCAATCTGCGCTTCACTGTGCTTTATTAGCTTGTAGATTCTGTGCAAACTCAAAATTTTCCTTCCATGCTTCACTTAGTTGACTAATTTTTCACTCTTATTCAGAATACCCAGTTTGCAGTGAGGTGTTTGTTTCAATGCCTTGGAAATTTTTAATGGTAAGAGCTGAACACTTGTCAAGTTTTTTTGTGCCTTCTGGCCCGTTTTTTATCTTTGAAATTGGCTTCACTTTAAGTAAGGCCCTAGGGTTTTTCAGAACAGCTGTGTAGATATGCTATTTGAACTTTTTCACTTCATGCTTCTGTTTGGTTGATGTGATAATGTTGGAAGCTGGAAATCACCGAGTATTCAAATTTTGAAAATTTTGTTCTTTTGTGGGTGGAATAAGGTTTCTGTTTGGCTCAAGTTTTACCTTTTCTCTTCTCTTTATTGAGTATCACATTTGTATTTGTTTGATTATTACAGGGTGAAGAATTCATGGGTGAATAATGTCGCTCATGAAAACCCTAATTGATATGTGGGCTAAAATATGAACCATGGAGGACGAGCCGCAGCTGATGACTTTGGGCGAGCAGTGGCAAAGGTTGCGGTGGCGCAGATATGCGAAAGCCTCGGATTTCACACCATCAAGGAATCTGCTTTGGAGGCTCTGACTGACATTGCAATCCGTTACCTCTTTGACTTGGGGAAAATGGCGGAGTTCTATGCGAACAGAGCTGGTAGATCACATTGTAATGTGTTTGATGTGATTCGGGGATTGGAAGATTTAGAATCAACCCAAGGGTTTCCTGGTGCATCCAAGTCAAGTCAATGCGATGCTGGTTCAACCATGGTGAGGCAGATGGTAGAGTTTGTGAATTTAGTAGAGGAGATTCCATTTGCTCAGCCAATACCTCAATTTCCGGTATTTCAAGAGAGAAGAACTATCCCAAGTTTCATACGAATGGGAGAGACACCACCTTCCAAACATATACCTGCTTGGTTGCCTGCATTGCCTGATCCCCATACTTACATTCACACACCAATGTGGAATGAAAGGGCAACAGATCCTCGAGCAGATACGATTGAGCAGGCAAGGCAGAGAAGGAAGGCTGAAAGGTCTCTGTTGAGTTTGCAGCAACGGTTGGTATGTAATGGCGCGGTGGAAAATTCGACCTCGGTTGTGAGAGGTAGTACCGCACAAGACTCAGGAGGGATCAAGAGACACCTGTTCCTTCAGAATCCAGTGCCACCAGGGGATAAAGATGTTTCCCCAGTTGTGTTACCTCCTAAGCTTTCAGATGATATTGTTGGTGCAAGCCATGTTTCTGTGCTAGAGGCATTTGCTCCTGCAATTGAGGTAGTGAAGAATGGCTTATCTGATGATGGGCAGGAAGGGATAACGGTTCTTCCTGTCGTAAGGCCTACTGTTCATTTCAAGTTCAAAACTGGGAAGAAGCTAATTGGTGAGTCTTTGGATACCAGACATCAGAAGAAGGATGCTGCGCGGACGGCATCTCTCGGTGGCCGCGAAGAGGAGAGAGATGATAAGAAGAGAAGAGCCGAGTATATCCTCAAACAGTCTATGGAAAATCCACAAGAACTTACTCTGTTGTAGATTAGTTTACTGACTGGCTTGCTTGATGAAAGCCCCGGCGCTACTAGGTTATGTAGGATTTGGGTTTTACATGGACTAAATAATGCAGCTGTCTTACCAGTAGAGTCATTCTTAACAAACTTTTAGAGCTAAGAGTAGTTGATTTATTTGTTTCATGCCAACTTAGCTTTAATTTGCTTACTAGATCTTTTAGCATAAAGTTCTTCCGTTCTCATCTCATATTGTATTTATACACTGAAGTGAATTATTGAATTGATTATGATCATATACTGAATTGAATGTTCTCATGCTACGATATTCATTTTTTTCATGATGTGTTGATGTAATAGGTGGATGAAATTTGCAGTGTCACTAAGTAAATCCAGAAAATTACTTAAATATAAAAACAAAAAGGAAAATGGAAAATATGAGGGAGGAATTTCTCTTCTGATGAAGGGTAAAAAAACCGGTACATAGGCTGCAGCTTTCTTTTGGTCAGGAGAGAAGCTAATAAAGATTTGTCCCTGTAGAAAATATCAGAAGATCATCGTCGGTTGAGGTGAAAATTTGAAAACTAGTCATTTAGTTCCTTGCAAAACAATAAAAATGTTTTAAATATTATCGTTTTTTGCACTTTTTTCCCAACAAAACCATTGTTTTTGTAATGCAGAAAGGAAGGGAGAGCCCACAACGCTGCTAAATCGTATATTTGTCCACTGGAAAAGTTAGGCAAAGCATGTACGTTGACTGCTGCAGTGAAAATATACACAACTTACAAGGGATTTAATGTCAGCTCACACGAAAGCATCTGCTCACATGTGTAGGTGTTTGTTACATACATTATCCTTATCTCCAACAGCCCTTCACGACTACCATATTAACATTAATTTTCTCCAAAACTTAATAAGTAAATAATGGCTCTGACGGACCTTACAAAACTCTATAGTCCATCGCAGTTACTCTGGGATCATCAAAGCCTGTCATTTAATTGCTGTTACATACTAAATACGCCTACGCCACCAAGGTAATACAACTGATAGAGTATCTGTCTTTCACGTCTTATAGGCATCTCCAAAAGGAGAATATGTAGTGCCAGATGTAAAAAAGGAACGGACGCATTATGTGCAACCACAAGAAGCTTAATGTTTCACTCAGATGGGGTCATTTACTTTCATTTTGGACATGCAGCTATATACACTTCCTGTTAAAGTAAACTCATGGGTTCAGTAAATCATGCATAAAATAAAGTATGGTCAAATCACAGGCTACCTCCTCAAAATGGTTCAAGTACTAACAACCTGTGAAAATTACAAGGACAAATGGACAGTAAAATAAATATTTGAGTAAAACCCTATTTTGGTCCCTCAAAGATGAATAAACTTCTATTTTAGTCCCTCACAGTTAAATTTTTCTATTTTAGTCCTCCAGAGATCAATTAACTTCTATTTTAGTCCCTAACTGTTAAATTTTTCTATTTTGGTCCTCCAGAGATTGAAATTGATATCAATCAAGTCCCTCAATTAGGATGATTTCTAACAAGGTCAAAATTGCTGACGTGTCATACTGACGTGGCAAAATTGGCTGACGTGGCTGCTGACATCAGCATGCCACGTCAGCCAAATTCAGCCACGTCATCATGACACGTCAGCTAATACACTGCCACGTCAGCAAAATTTGCCTAGTCAGCATGCCACGTCATCCAAATTCCGCCACGTCAGCATGACACGTCAGCAATTTTGACTTTGTTAGAAATCATCCTAATTGAGGGACTTCATTGATATCAATTTCAATCTCTGGAGGACCAAAATAGAAAAATTTAACAGTGAGGGACTAAAATAGAAGTTAATTGATCTCTGGAGGATCAAAATAGAAAAATTTATTAGTGAGGAACTAAAATAGAAGTTTGTCCATTTTTGAAGGATCAAAATAGGATTTTAATCTAAATATTTAGTACAAGAAGAAAGTGCAAAAACTATGATACCAACAGTGACAAGTAGCAAATGGCAAATTGAGATACCAAATGCACATCCAAATTCTTTAATATCCAGATTAAATGAGATTTTTCCACCTCATATAAGGATAAAAAACACTTGACATAAATCCTCAATGTCTCAGCTTCACATCCATTTCCACAGGTAAGACCTTGCCTCGATGGTTAAAAACCATGAAGTCCAGGTTGGCTGGCAAAGAAACAAACCTGCATCCAAGGAGAAGCAAGAACAGCAATTGAGAAGCTTTGTAGTCAATGAGCACTGTACAACCAAGGACAGTACTTGGGAAGCTTTACAGACAGAATAATCCATTGACAAAAGATAAATATATTACAAGCATCCAGATGCCTACCATAGGTGTATGAAGGATGCAACTAGCCCTTAGATGACTAAGCAGAAAGTTAAGCTCTTGTTTCATCAAATAATATCAAGCTTAACAAATAAACAACAAAATCTAAATATTAAAAGAATGAATAGAATTTTTAAAAAAAAGAAGAAAATGATCAACAATTGGCAGAGGGAACTGATCGATGATTAAAGCAAGAGCCTTATGGGGACACGTTTTGTCCTTTTCATTTTGAAAAACGAAGTCCATATTAAGCAGATTTGTCACGTGATCCCAGTTGCTTACCATCTTACCAGCAGATCATGTATACATGATGAATTAGTCTGATTCATCCATCCTTATAACAAACTCTTTTATACCATTAACTCAGATAAATATAACATGAATAAAAACCACAGTTTTATAGAAATGAAATGGAAGAATCAAAAGGGTGAAGTGAAAATACAACTTTGCCTAATTTAATCATATTGTCCTCTCATTTGAGATGAAAAGAAACAAAGGGAAAAAAGGGAAGAAAACACAAGAAGAAAAAGAAAAATGAAAGAATCTATTAATCTAATTCACTAAAATAAGTTTGTACATGTCTTTTGTCGTCCAAACAAAGTAATCTTTGATAGTTTATAATTATGTTTTGCTTAGTATCATTATTACCAGTAGTTTTCACGCCTAACAAGCACGGAGGGTGAAATTGATTTTCAAATATTTACTGCTTAATACCTTCCACAACCAAAAATGAATAGCTAAAATTAAAATTTCTCCATTTCTCTAAGCTTTCACACCATCTATACTTCCAGTCTTCTGACTCTTCTCTATAAAGTATAATACTCAGATACTCTAAGACAAAGTGACCTATAAAGACAACAACAATCTGGATTGAGGTGGGCCAAAACAAAACTAAGATAGCCTGATAGAGTAAGAGCATCTAGCGTCAAGCACATAACCTATAGCTTAACTTTTGTCAACTATATAACCCATAGAGTGAGAGCATTCTGGCGTCATCTAACTATGGCATAAACTATTCCAGGACAAAGACTCTATAATGAATTAGTTCTTTCAGAATACATTGACATCTATTTCTAACTCTTTTGACTCCCATGCCTTCGATATTTACATTCATTGGCAACGGTTTCACTTATCTCTGCCAAGTAAATACTACGACAAAAACAGAACTTGATCAAGATAGACCAAACATAAGCATAATAGGGCAATACTGATATAGATCAAGAGCAACTTACGTCAAGTACATAGCTCACAGACGTTACTTGATTTCATTCCCAGTGTCAGAGAATTACAGCACAGTTTTTCTTGAACACAGATGCTATTATGAAGTAAGTACTTTCAGATTCCAATGACCTCTACCTAATGCTTTCTCCGAAAGATAGCACATTGATTTAGTTATTAACTTCATTTACTAAAATCTAACTTTGAAAGTGAGAAACAAGGAGTTACCTATTCTCTTCAGAGTCAGGGTGTGTAGACACAAACTTTCCGGGCACAGTCAGCGCAGCCCACATACAGAGCACTAATCCTAAAAACAGCTCAAGTACCACCTGCATTCCCCCAAAAATATCAGATGCATAAACACTAAGAATCCACCAACATGAATCAACATGTTTGCAGAGCAATCAACATTATGGAACAATCCTTACATTCATAGGAGCCCTTGAAAACTCTTCCTCGGTAATCTTCAACAAATTTCTATCTGCAACCAAATCAGACCAAATTTAGATATGCACGCACAAATCCCTGAACTTTTTTTCTCCCAGATTGTTCAATAATTTAAAAATGATTTCAGATCCAAGAAATCAGTGTTTAGATACAACCACAAGTACAGATATCCTAGTGCATACATTGTACGGTTGAATAAGCAGCATGAAATAGAATCAGAACACCAATGACGCCGACCGTGAAACCTGAAACCATTTTTCAGATAGATCCTTTTATGTTAGCAATTATCTGATATTGGGAAGGCGACAACTACGGAAATTCCGATATTTCGATAGTGAGTGAAATCGCCTCGGAGAAGCAGTGATTGTCTTTGCCAACGAGCAATTTAGCAACACATGCAGGCCAACTACAACGGTGAAAATACAATTTTTCTTTACGTAGAGCCGTAGAGGGTGAATACTGAATAGCAATTTATCCCTTCTTGACTTTGGTTAAGTGCTTATGCTCTTAAAAAAATAAAATAATAAATAATGAATGAAAATCATATGTAAAATAATTCATATTCTAATTACTTTTTTTTTGGTTGTTATTTCGAAAAATATCTTCAAAGTATTTTAGGTTAATTATGTATAAAAACGGTTTGAAATCAATAAAAAATTTTATAAAATGATAACATATTTTTATAAAGAATAATATTATTATTGTTAATAAGATGCCACTCTATCCTAGTTTTTAAAGTAAACTTTTTTGTAAACTAACTCTAGTGTTTTAATATATATACAAATATTTTGAGTTTTCTTTAATACTTTGTGTCGACATTTTTAACCATGTAAAATTGGAGCAATGGCGTTTTTGGGGACGGGGATCCTTGCCTTATGAGAGAGATACAAAGATAGTAAGTAGGGATGGGTAGAATCCGTCTAAACCATTTTACCATTGCAAAGCAAAAAAACAAAAAAAATGGGCCGGTTTCGGTCGGGTTATAGATAAAATCGAATTACTAATCAGTTTAAAAAAAGTAAAATCGATCGAGTTTGGATTACCAATTTTACATTTGCGGTAACCCGTTTGAACCAGACCATTGAATGATAAACCCAGAGTCTCAACAACCCACCAGCTTTACAACCGCACTCCACTTTACTCTCACCAACTCTCCCACGTGATTCCTTCCCTCTTTTCTCCTTGTCTCTTTCTTCTCTTTTCTCCTTAATTCTTACCGCTTTCTTCTGTCAACCAACTCCTTTTTTTTCTACTTTATCTCTTTCTTCTCTTATCTTCTTATTCTTACCTCTGTCTTCCTCTTTTGTCTCTTTCTCCCGCCACTCTTTCTTCTACAGTCGTCTCGTCTGTTTTTCAGTGCAGACCAAAGTCTAGCTCTCGCGTCTCTCTCGGTTGAGTCTGCCTCTCTCAGTCGAAGTTTTTTCTCTCACTCGCACTACTCTCTTTCGTCTGGTTGCTGCAGCAAGGATCTTTGGTTGCTACAACCAAGATCAAACTCGCGTCTCTTTGATTGCTGCCACAAAGATATGCGGCAGAGGAGATGGCCCTGCGGTTGAGGAAGGACGAAGGAGATGGCGCTGCCGCTGAGGAAGATGGAACCCGCCGTATCCCGACGGAAAAAGTGCCAACCCGTCGAACCCATTTTATCTCGGGTGCTTCTCTGTGTTGGTCGGCATCGGTTGCTGACCTTGTGTGTGTCGGGTTAGTTCGGTTGAGGAGAATCAACTTGAACCAATGCCCTCAGCCCTACTAGTGTGAGAGAGGGTACCAAAAAAACAAGAAAAAAATGAAATTAATATATGAAATTATAAAAAATAAAAAATTATGAAAATTAAAGAATAAAAAAATTAAAAATTAAAATTTTTTATTTATTTTATTTTTAAAAAACTTATTTTAATTTATTTAATTATAATGAAGATAAATTATTTTTTATGATTATACACTAAATTCTTTTAATATGAAGGCGCTTGATGATAATAATTTAAAATTTATTTTTATTATCAAATTTTTAGTATATTTTTTGACATAAAATTATTTTTTTTAAAGTTTTAAATTTTAAATTTATATATTTTAATTATTTTTTAAATTAATAATAATTTTATATAATAATTATATTATATTATAAAAAATTATTATTATTAAATCACGTCATAATGAAATATTGATAAGTAACATTATATTAAAAAAAATTTTACTTAAATTATTTTAATTATATTAATAAAAAAATTAAATTATTTAATTAAAATATTGAATAATTAAATTAATATTTTAAAAGAATAAAAAAATACTTTTACTTCAAACACAAATGTCACATGTTCATGGCCAAATATTCCGTATATTGGATAATAATTTTTAAATTCAACATAAATTATAACTTTTTGTGTAAGACATTGTGTGGCACAAGGAATACAATTATTTTTTAGACAAGATTATATATAAGTACGTCCAACATTGAATTTAAATTTTTAAAATTTTTTTATTCTTTCATTTTTGTAATTTTTTATTTTTTATTTTATAATTAAATTTAAAATTATAAGTCTTAATTTTTTTAATTTTATTTTTATTTCTTACTTAACTACACTCTAACTTTTCTTTTAAAAAAAAATTAAATAATCCATATCCCCATCATGTGTTAACATTATATTGCACAAATTTATATTAAATTTAATATTAAAAATAATCTAATTATATGTTATTTTTTCTTGTAATATTTTGTAACTCTTCTATCTTCTTCTCTTTTAATAAACTCTCTCTTTTGGATCCGCTCATTTGCGCATACCAAAAAGAACTCCCCATCTCAGCCATAATAATTTAGGTTAAAATACATAAAATTCTTTTAAATTTTAAATCGATTTTAAAAAATTCTCTTAAACTTTAAAAAGTTTCAAATGACTATTTTTAACTATAAAACATTTACAAAATACCCTCCTCCATCAAGTTTTTCATTAAAATTTAGATATTTTTGGGTCAACTTTCACTTTGATCTGATAAAAAGATAAAAATATCCTTAAAATACACATAAATTTTCAAATCTGCCATAAATACAAAAAAAAAAAATCTAATGTAAATTTGTAATTTAGGATTTAGGGTTTAAGAATTTAGGATTTAGGGTTTAGGGATTTAGGGTTTAGAGTTTAAGATTTATGAGTTTAGGGTTTAGGATTTAAGATTTAGGATTTAGGGCTTAGGGTTTAAGATTTAAGATTTAGAGTTTAGAGTTTTAAGATTTAGGATTTTAGGGTTTAGGGTTTAGAGTTTTAGGATTTTAGGGTTTAGGATTTAAGATTTTAGGGTTAGGATTTAGAATTTAGGGTTTAGACTTTAGGGTTTAGGGTTAAGGTTCAATGTTAAAACTTTAAAATTTTACTATTCACAGCCTTCAATTTCTTAACTTTACAATAAAAATTATTTTCATCATTTTCTTAAATTTTGACGAAAAACTTAACGGAAGAAATTTCTTATAAATATTTCATAATTTAAGAGAATCATTTGAAATTTTTTAAAGTTCAAGAGAATTTTTAAAATTAATTTAAAATTTAAAAAAATTTTATACATTTTAACCAATATTTTATTTATATGAATTACAATTCTGAATTACCGATTAAAAACTATATCCAACATCATTTCAAGTCATAAAAGAAGCAGTTTTCCATTATTAAAAAGTCTTGGCTCCGCCCGGACAGATCTCAAATTTTCTAGAATAATCTAAAATTCTTAAAATTCTCTCCAAGTTCTATTCCAACATTTAGGTTTCAAGTAAAACTAAAGTATTTTCTTTCGTAACAAGAAACGGAGCTGCCCCGCTTATAAGCATCATCAAACCCACCACCGTCAGATTCCCATACCGCTCTGCTTCAATTGGCGTTCCTTTGTGGAGTTTTACCTCTGCAGAGCAAAGACCTTCTTCTTTAGTCTCCGCTTGTCTCTTGAACATGGCTAGTCAAGCTGAATCCTCAGATTCGTAAGTCTCCACCTCGCTTCCTTTCCAGATCTCCATTCTACCTGTTCTCTTTTGATTTTTTTTATTGCATCTGTTACCGTGATGTTGGATTTCAATTTTCCTTGTCAAAATTTGATTGTGTCTTTTTTTTTTGGTTTGGTGGGAACCGTTTTTAGTAAGGGAACGAAGAGGGACTTCAGCACCGCGATTTTGGAGCGCAAGAAGGCGCCAAATCGGCTGATTGTTGATGAGGCCATCAACGATGATAACTCCGTGGTCGCGCTTCACCCGGAGACGATGGAAAAGCTTCAGTTGTTTCGCGGCGACACGATTTTGATTAAGGTAATGCTTGTAAAGTTTTGGTTTTTATGTGGGTTCATATTCGGATTAGATTATGCGGGTTGAGCTCATTTAGAAATGCGGCAACGTGCTGCGCTAATTTTCACCTGTACATGGGTTGCAAGGGAATCAAGCTTTTGGGTTGTAATGAAAGACTAAAGGACTTATCTTTGCCTGTGTCATTGCGTAATTTTTCGGAGAAAGTGGAGAGGGGGTTAAAATCTGACAATTACTTCATGGAATTATATAGACATAATGTTTACGTCGCTGTTACCTTACCCTACGCTGAGGTTTTCTTCACTGCCGATAATGTTATTGGGTTTTTAATAGGTTTTTCATGTGTCAGCATCTGCTCCTTAAGCTCCCCCGATAAGGAGACTGATGGAAGTCTTGACGCATTTGCATTCTGTGCTGAATATTGTGACTACTGACTAGAGGAGTAGAGAGAGAACATACTATAGTAATTATTGCTAAGTGTAAAATTGCTATTACCATTTTGTTGCAAGCTAGTCTTTTTGAGTTTGCTGCAAGGTCGGAGGAGGAGTTAGTGTTGAAGGACGTTCTGTTCTGAATTATGGCTTGCTTATTGCTTTACTTTTTTGTAATTTTGTTCTAATATGGGAGGGGAAGGGAGAGAACCCTTTTGTGCTGAATACTATGACTTGCTATTACCTTTTGGTGTTTTTGTAGTACTGGAAATCTTCATATGTATAGCATGTTTTCTGTTTATTCATGTTTCTTTGCTGCTTTATGGTGTTTAGGGAAAGAAAAGGAAAGATACGATTTGTATTGCACTTGCTGATGACACTTGTGAAGAACCAAAAATAAGGATGAACAAGGTTGTGAGAAACAACCTGAGGGTTAGGCTTGGAGATGTTGTTTCCGTGCATCAGTGTGCTGATGTTAAGTATGGAAAGCGAGTCCACATTCTTCCTGTGGATGACACCATTGAGGGTGTAACTGGGAATCTCTTCGACGCATACTTAAAACGTGAGTTTTATTTAACAGATCCCTTGGTACTTGTCTTTTGTCGTGAGCAGCTTTCTTTTTCTATGATAAAAAATGGTTAGTAAAATATGGAAAAAGACAGGTTAACTATATCTTTGTTAACATTTATTTTAACTTGATGACACACTTAAGTTGTAATACCTGTCATCTAAGATAATAGCTCAATCATATTTCAAAAGAGTGCGTTTATTTTGGATGTTCACCAATATTTTCTGAAACATTGTGCTGCTGGCCCTCCCCCCCTTTTTCTTTTCTTTTTCTCTTCTTTTCCTCTCTTTCTTTATGTCCTTCTAACCTCTTAAAAATAATATGCCTGTAGCATAAGAAAAGCATTATCCCATGCATTGAAAATCAATTATGTGTGTTGGTCCTACAATTTTTTCTTGATTTCTTTGTAGCATTTATGTTTTAAATGAATAACGGAGGTAAACCTTCTATGAAAAAAATTCAGGGAGTTTACCTCTTCACACTACACTTTGGTTTCATTGAGACTCACCATTTGAAAGTTATTGATGTACAAAATTATGTATACTAAACATTGGTTTTACTTGGCAGCCTATTTTATGGAGGCGTATCGGCCTGTGAGGAAAGGTGATCTTTTCCTTGTCAGAGGAGGGATGAGAAGTGTGGAATTCAAGGTTATCGAAACTGATCCACCTGAGTATTGTGTTGTTGCCCCAGACACTGAGATCTTCTGTGATGGAGAGCCAGTGAAAAGGGAAGATGAGAATCGATTAGATGAGGTTGGTTACGATGATGTTGGTGGTGTTAGAAAGCAGATGGCTCAGATAAGGGAACTGGTGGAACTGCCACTGAGACATCCACAGTTATTCAAGTCTATAGGTGTTAAGCCCCCAAAGGGAATCTTACTGTATGGACCCCCTGGGTCTGGTAAGACTTTAATTGCCCGAGCTGTTGCAAATGAAACTGGTGCCTTTTTCTTCTGCATTAATGGCCCTGAGATTATGTCAAAATTGGCTGGTGAGAGTGAGAGCAATCTGAGGAAGGCATTTGAGGAAGCTGAGAAGAATGCACCATCTATTATCTTCATTGATGAGATAGATTCAATAGCTCCCAAGAGGGAGAAAACTCATGGAGAAGTTGAGAGGAGGATTGTTTCCCAACTCTTGACACTCATGGATGGGCTGAAATCACGTGCACATGTAATTGTTATTGGAGCTACAAACCGTCCCAACAGCATTGACCCTGCTCTTAGAAGGTTTGGAAGGTTTGATAGGGAGATAGATATTGGTGTTCCTGATGAAGTTGGGCGTCTTGAGGTTCTTCGTATTCATACGAAGAATATGAAGCTTGCTGAAGATGTAAGATCAAAACCTTTCTCCCTTGACCCCCCAAATGAAAATGTTGTGGTTTTGTTTTTCAGTATTCTGATAGACGTTTGTACAATGTGTCATTTGCAGGTTGATTTAGAGAGAATCGCAAAGGACACCCATGGCTATGTTGGTGCTGATCTGGCTGCTTTGTGTACTGAAGCAGCACTACAATGTATCAGAGAGAAAATGGATGTGATTGACTTAGAAGACGAGACAATTGATGCCGAGATACTGAATGCAATGGCCGTGACAAATGAGCATTTCCAGACAGCTCTTGGCTCAAGCAATCCTTCTGCCCTTCGAGAAACGGTGAGTCTTTTAGCAGTCTCTTCTGTTAACATCAATTTGGGCTGTGTTTCGAAGTTATTCGTTTTTATGTTTCTAAAACCTATCTTGTGTAGAAGTTTTTAAAATTACTTTTAAGAATAAAAGTGTAATGAAATCTGTTTGGTAAAATAATTTTGAAAGTGCTTTTAAGAATGAAAATGTAACAAAATTTGTTCGGAAGCAGTGAAAGCTTCCTTGTTCTATTACAAAATTGCCATTAATGAATTTAATTATTTACATCTCTGCCACCGTGTTAACAGTTATTAAAAAACAAAAACATGTTTAACTTGTTCTTATTTTCTTATTCTAAAAACAACCATTTACGGAACAGTTTTCGAGAATTGAAAGCAAAACACTGTCTACCAAACAAATTTTATTATTTTTGAAAACAAAATGTAGTTTCGAAGAATACTTTTCAAACAGACCCTTATTTTTGCTGTTCTCTCAGTTTTGGCTGCTTTCTTCTTACTGCACCTTCAAATGTATGATGTAGCTGTAATTTCGTTTTCTAATAAATTAGGTTGTTGAAGTGCCCAATGTCAGCTGGAATGACATTGGTGGTCTTGAAAATGTCAAGAGAGAACTCCAGGAGGTAATTGAAGCTCTCGCATCACATTACTTCTCTTGCTTTCTTTCTTTTCCCTCTGGTTTCTGATACTGATATCTTTTGCAGACTGTTCAATATCCAGTGGAACACCCTGAGAAATTCGAGAAGTTTGGAATGTCTCCATCAAAGGGGGTTCTTTTCTATGGCCCTCCTGGATGTGGTAAAACACTTTTGGCTAAAGCTATTGCAAATGAATGTCAGGCGAATTTCATCAGTGTCAAAGGTCCTGAGCTGCTGACAATGTGGTTTGGAGAAAGTGAGGCCAATGTGCGAGAAATTTTTGACAAGGCTCGTGGTTCTGCTCCATGTGTACTCTTCTTTGACGAACTTGACTCGATTGCAACGCAGGTTTGTGCCAATTGAAGTTACTGAGCTCTGACTTCAAATGAATCTTATTTATCCAATTGTCTTTTTTTTTTTTTTTTTTTATTTGGTGTGTTTCACTTTTTGTTGAGAGTGAAAAATGATCAGGCATATTTTATTGGTTCCTCAAACACCTCCTAAACAATTCTGATACATTTGTACCATAACTTTGTTTTGCTTGTACCTCTTTATGCATATTTTCTTCTCTTTATTTTGCAGAGAGGTAGTAGTGTGGGAGATGCTGGTGGTGCAGCTGACAGGGTTTTGAATCAACTCCTTACGGAAATGGATGGGATGTCAGCAAAGAAGACCGTCTTCATCATTGGGGCTACCAATCGACCGGATATCATTGATCCTGCACTTCTGCGTCCAGGCCGTCTGGATCAGTTGATATATATTCCTCTCCCTGATGAGGAATCTCGTTATCAGATATTTAAAGCTTGCTTAAGAAAATCCCCGGTCTCAAAAGATGTTGACCTTAGAGCTCTTGCCAAGTATACTCAGGGCTTTAGTGGCGCAGATATTACTGAGATTTGCCAGCGTGCATGCAAGTATGCTATAAGAGAGAACATCGAAAAGGTCTAGTAACACTTTTCTCAGTATGCCATTTTTCCAGAAGCAACGGAATTTGTAGAATTAACTTCAATTTTGGCTAACATCTTTTCCAATTTCTTTGACAGGACATTGAGAGAGAAAGGAGGAGAAGAGAGAATCCTGAGGCAATGGAAGAGGATATTGAAGATGATGTTGCGGAAATCAAGGCAGCTCATTTTGAGGAATCTATGAAGTATGCACGAAGGAGTGTAAGTGATGCTGACATTCGCAAGTACCAGGCATTTGCCCAAACATTGCAGCAGTCAAGAGGGTTTGGAACTGAGTTCAGGTTTGCAGATACTACCAGCTCTGGTGGCGGTGCTGCTACTGCATCTGATCCTTTTGCAAGTGCTGGTGGAGCTGATGAAGATGACCTTTACAGTTAGGTCAACATTTGCGTTTCTTGTTTATGAACAGCATTGTTGCCTTGTTTATGTGCTTTTCATTATGTATGAAGCCTCCAAGGCTTCCATTGGATTATCGTTGACATTGCGCCGTAGATAGGTGCGGGGCTGCCTCTTGGAAAGTTGGAAAGAATTGTTAAAGTTTACGTTTATAATTTAGACAGCTTATAAAATTAGATTCCTACACCCCCAGTATTGTGAAAAAATTTAGGCAAGCCATCCTTTTCAGAACCTTTAGTTCACCTGTAACTGCGCCAAAACTCCAGTTCGACGGCCAAACATACTCTTCTCTCACCGGCACATCTTTCATTAATCGGGAGTGGAGATACATGTATGATAGGAGTACGCGAAGATAATCTTCATGTAGTTCTATGTACTGTCGCAAGAAAATCGGAGAGGTAGAAGGAGTTGGATTTTGCAGGAGAGAGGCCTATTTTCTTGTGAAAGCGCATGAAGACTACATGAAGAGTCTTTACGTGTTCTTATTATTTCTAATTTCATGATTGGAGTACACTGTCATCAATGATCAATGTCATGTCTGAATTTCCCCCTCCGCCTATTTAGTATGTCGCCTTAATTGAGGTGACCGTCACCACAATGGAAGACGGAACTATGAAGCCAAGTTAGCCACAATCTCCATACCTGACATGCAGTTCTCCATACCACAATGGAATTCATAGGTGTAGGAAGAAGTCCTGTCAAAATGAAAGTTGTTTTACCATCTTTTGATTGTTATTATGATAATAAGGACCATTACTTCAAAGAGTATTCCACTTCTGATCGTGAAATATGATTACTTGTTGAACCCTTGTGAACTGCGTGAAAGGAGGATACTTAAAATATGAGAATCCCCGAGTTTTATAAAACGCTTTCAATGGAAAAGAAAAATGTGAATGGAATAACCCAGTAGGAGAATGATCTTCATTTGGGGCGTGCTTTTGTCCGCATGCACCACTCGATGATCGCGTCTCTCAATCTATTTAGGTGTGTAACTTGAGCAGCTGGTCTCTTCCAAGAAAGGTCTTCCAATGCAGTTGTTTAACATAAATTTGATTTTCCAATTGATCAGCATCAAGGAGTTTATGAAGTCAAATTACATAGACACCTCCTCTTTGTTGTTTTATGTTAGAACTCCAGTCTAAAAGAAAAGTTTAATTCAAAAGAAAACCGATTTATTAGGTAAAAGAGCTTCTTAAATTTAAGTACAATTTTATAATTGACTTTAAGTTTTATCAAGTAGTAAGTAATCTTTTTTTTTTTTTTAGATGACTTCACTTCAAATTTTTTTAATATTAAATAACTTTTTTTATATCACACTAACTCTCAATAAAAATACTAATGTTAGAACTCATGATTAAGAGAGAAATTTAATTTAAAAAATTGATTTATTAGATGAGAAAGTCTTTTAGACTTAAATATTATTTCACAATTGCTTGTGAAATCGATGTTAGACTAGTAACATTTAATTTCTTGCCTTTGGAATGACTGCTCATACGGCCTAATCATTCAAGCTTTCATGCAAAGTTGGCCAAATTAAAGGTAACTTACCCTTAGTTCTAACGTTACATTAATTAACTATTATCTTCATTTAACATTTTTAGATGAAAATTCATATGTAGGCGCATTTATTCGCAGAGTTTAATCCCAGAAGCTATAAAGGGGCAAAATTTGACATCACATTTGTATTTTACCTTTATCTAATAATAAAATAGACTCAATGATCATTTAAAAGACAGCATCATAAATTATAAAAGCAAACAAATTGTTCATAGTGTTCCACTCGTTTTTCTCCAAGTACTTACGACTATGCACCCTTACAAAATTTATGACTAAGCCTACAAGCTTAGAACCAAAAAAATATGTCTACGTTCAATGAAACACATGTGCGTAATATATCACATCATGGTGAATTAGTGACTAAAATATTTGTGAGTCAAAATAATGCAGCTCACTTGCTGGGTGATAAGACTTGAACTCGGCCCAAGTCGAGGTTTAGTGTGCAAGAGAAACGGGTCTCATGTTCCTCAAACACAAGCACACCACGAGGGGGAAGGGGGGGGGGGGGGGGGGGGGTGTAGAATAAAAGAAAGACAAGGGGGAAGAGAACGAGAGACGATAAGGGGGGCTTGCTTTTCTATGCTAAAGCCAATATTTCGGCCTAAGATCGTTGAGGCTCGTCAGAGGTACAAAGTAACTAGACTAAATTTTCCAGAGGCAGTCTCATATGAAAGTTGAAACTGAAGTGTGATGGGTCCTCGTAGAATCGCTTTTCAAGATTTTGTTATGACAAGGTAACTCGATACTCAATGTGTTATATATGCTTTATTTTTCTTTAAAATTTTTATGAGATATTCACATTCTTTGAATAAAATTAATTTTTATTTAAAGTAAAAAAAAGTGAAAAACTTCTTCTAATAATACATATATTTAATTCTAGTAGTTCAATTGCAACTTCTAAGCATCCGGAATTGATTATAGAATTAATTTTAACATTGAGATGTATAATTCTTATCAATTTTTTCAAAGATAATTTTATCATTCTTCGTATTAAGCAGGGTTCATATATTTTTACTAATTCTATTCAAATCCTTTTCCTAGGTCAATCGACTATATATTGTCCATGAAACATAAGACAACCAGAATTATAAGTAACAGGACAATACTTTAACGACAATTAGCCGCATGTAAGCAATTGTCTTGTTTAATTACTAGGCACATGACAGCTAGAGTTTAGATCGAAAGCTACTTTGATTAATAACCTCGTACTCATAAAACCTACTTTTTCAATAAACATGAATCTTGATTCTTTTTGTCTGAACTATGCATGAGTCTTGACCTATTTGGGCGGGTTGCGATAAGCCATGAGGGCTAAGTTGTTGTAGTAACTATGGACAATAAACTGGCGGGAGAACAAATATAGGTAGCGATTGAATTATGGTAAGGTAAGCCAAACGACAGCTAGCTAGCTCTATTTTTGTGGTTGGAGGGGGACATATGTTGGGTGGCAATCATCCAGTATGCATAATAATTGGTAATAAGCACATCAAATCATATTATATGTAAGATAATAATTGAGAGAGCAACATATCATACACGTAATACCATTTGTGCCGTTGAGGAAAGAGGGGCTATGCCTGCTACCCTCATCTTATTTCTCTTCTTTTTCAACCTCTTTTCTTTCCCATCTCAAATTCATATTTAATTGGCGGTGGGCTTCTAGTCCAAGTGGCACACTTTGTTCCCTGTCCGTAAATTTTATCCAAGTTCGATCTCAACTTCTTATTTCTTTCTCTTAATAGTCAAAATATGACTCCAATATGTCATAAAAAATTATATTTAATTAATTACACGGTATGTGTAATAAAAACTTAATTCCGACTTCAATCTGATTGAGTCATGAAATTCACTCAGGCTACTCAGCCCTAACTTGCTCGCATATATATAACGAGATAGGTGATAGTTATATATTTTTTGTTGAACTTAACTTGATGAATTAAAATTTAACTAATAGCAAAAAATATACATATAATTTAACGTTAAAATGCACCTAATTTTTTTATATTTAGAATTATTTGTAGATAATTTTTTTATACTTTTAATTTTTGTATAAAATTTTTTTAAATTCATAAAATATTATAATGTATCCCCTTATCTAATCTTTTATCCAAAGAGTTACGAAAAACTAAAAAAGTAGTAAAATCCTAAATTGATCAATGAAAATTTTTAGAATAACCCTTCAAAAATAAAATTCTTAAAAAGATTATTTACAATTTGTGCAAAGTTGATGAAGATTAATTGTAACTTATGTAAAAGTTAAGGAAGGTCAAATAAAATTGATGATAAAGTATAATAAAATTATTTACACTGATTAAGTTAGGGTTTTATTATTTTTTTTTAAAATTTTATTACTATTTAGACAAAGAAATAGACGTAAAGAATATATTACTCTATTTTATAAATTCAAAAAGATTATATAAAAAATTATAAATATAAAAAGACTATTTACAAACTACTATAATTATGAAAAAAATCTGTGTATTTTAAGTTATAATCTATTAAATTGAATCAACCAACTTCTTTTTACATAAATTTAACCCCAATCAATTTATTGTGTACCCTTAATCTATGACATAGAATTTAATTTATTTATATTTATAATTTATAAAAATTTGATTTTTCTATTCATTCACCGAACCTACTTATTAGTAAACATTGCAAACCATTCATAATTAAATCAGATCCGAGATGAGTCAACGGTAGTGAAGAGGGTGCAGAGATGGAAGCAAATGGAAGGGTATCTGAAGGCACATGGAAGAAAAAGAAGAGCAGAGGTAACTGGCAAAGGAAAGGCACCTTGGGTTCCCTTTGCAAACGCCGAATGGGATAGGAAATTATGGGTCGACTGACAAGTTGTTGGAGAAGATAGCCTAAAAATGAACAAAAACAGAGGGCTCCGGGCGTTGATTGTGCGGTACTTTTGTAGAGACCCACACGTGCGCCTCCACGTGGGAAGTTGTGAGTGAATGGTACGCAGAGACATAAGACATAGGCACCTTGGCAGACAGGGACCTTAACACGGTAACACTCTCGTTTCAACCTTGTCAGGATCGCACGTGTTTGCCCCCATCCAGGTCCCCCCTCTATTCAAAGCCACTTTCCCTGATTCAGTACTACTTGTAATCAAGGCCGCAAAAGTAGTAGTCGTAATTCTTGACCTTTGTTTCTCACTCCTCTTTGAGTTTTATCATGACCTGTGCTAAAAATAATTTTATATCTCCATCACATTCATCACAGGTGAGCCCTGCAGGGTTGGTCAGGGTGAGAGAAGAGATGGTAATCGGGTAGTGGAGGGGAGGGAAGGTGGGACCGGACGCACGTAAAGGTTGGGAAGGACTGAGCCCACACAGCAAGAGGCGAGACAGAGCCACTGAAAGGGAGGGGGCCGCACGAGGGGGGCAACTGGCCATAGGCCCATAGCGGCCGCTGCACCGGGTCGTACCCACGACTCACTTTTCTTCTCATTACGATTCTTGCTGTCGGCTCCCAACTTCTTCTGGTCCCACACACACCACTCATCCTAATCTTCTTTCTTACTCCATATTATTTTAAGTTAATTTGGAGTTTTTAATTTTAATTTTTTTTATTTGTATAATATAGTATATAAATTTTAAATTATTTTATTTTTATCTTAAATTTATGTATTTCTCTGTATAATTCTCTTCAGCAAAAATCTCAATTCTAATAAATAGTACTTGGTAATAGTTGTGCTCCTTATCCCAAATCCTTATCTCTTTCAACCACACTTGGTCACATCATAGCATCATGGATTTGTTTTCTTATAGATTTATGGAGCTTTAAAAAAATCTTAACTTTAATAATTTAAACTAAAATTAAAAAAAAGAATCGCCTTTATATGTGTATTTTTTATTAATTCTTTAAATTTTATTTTATTTTTTCTACAGCTTTTCATTTTTTAACACCAAAATCACAATATTTAAATTCATTAAAGTTTACTCTAGTTATTTCAAAAGAGTAA
Organism: Dicorynia guianensis; assembly: GCA_037013595.1. Lineage (NCBI taxonomy): Eukaryota > Viridiplantae > Streptophyta > Magnoliopsida > Fabales > Fabaceae > Dicorynia > Dicorynia guianensis. Next base: position 33,717,969 of record JASUAB010000010.1, read on the forward strand.
AAAACCAATTCACGACCACATAGGATTCTGTTTTATATCATCCTTGATTAGCAAAGGTAACTCTTGATGCACACTAACCACTTCACAACTCAACCCAATATATATATATATATATATATATATATTTTTATAGCAGTGCTTACTCTTTAATTTTGCACCATTTGTAAATTCATATCCATATTTGGTTAAGAAATTGTAGGTAATAATATTATAAAGTGACGAGGCACTTTTGCTTTCAATACGTGACGATGAATAGAAGCTCTCTTGTCGATAAGGAAAAGCTAATGATTTGTGAAAGCAACAAGTCATAAAGTTGGTGTCAAGCTGACTCATTCCCTTCCTATATCTCCCCAAAATTGGCCTACCAGATGCTAGTTGATTACTAAGTTTCACCGACGTAAAATCGAATCAAACTTATCTTTATCGCCATATGCCCTGTTTCATCTTGTGATTTTTGGGTAAAAATGTTAGTTGCGGGTGAATTTATTGTAAGATATAGACAAGAAAATAATTCTTAAAAAAGTTTATGTAAAATTTTTATAAAAAAATTGTGTAAACTGCATAACTCATTTTTTTGTAAGTAAGTCCATTAGTTACTGTTTTAAGATCAACTCCATTTAAACTTGAGGTTAGTTTTTGATTTGTTGCTTTGAATGCAACATTTAACCAAGGTATGGTGGGATTTGAGGACACAAAAACCATAGAGAAGTGGGAAGTTATAAAAGAGATGGACCCAAGAAAATAAATTTTAAATTGAGGCTTGCTCTTTGTCTGATGTTTCCTCACCACAAGGACCCTTGTGTTTAGATTGTCTACAAATTGACTAATCATACTGGATTTTGAAGGTGTGGGACGCATGAATATTTATGCATTAAATAATTTGACATACCATTTTAAATGCTTCTCATATTTTATGACTATGCCGCCTGCCTACCTGTATCACCAACCCTTTCTGTTATTTTTAATTTCCATATGAAAGATTTGGCAAAAGCCATGAGAAATACTACAGCTAGGATCGTTTCCTCTACTTTCTACTCAGTTTCGAATCACTATTTCTTTCTGCAAAGGCCTGTAATAATGTCATTGGGAATAAGAGTTGAGGAGAACAGGATTTAACTTGATTTCTGATTATTAGCTTTCATCATTGAGAAGCATGTGCAAGATATAATCAGGTTAAAAGGACCAAGCAGCAAAACTAAAACCGTTTTGCGATAGCGAACTGCTAAAAAAGTAAATTTGAGTGTCCTCCTGCTCTCTTAGCTGCGAATTAGGATATGTATTTGGACTCGAGATGAAAAAGCATGAAGGAAGCTAGAGTTACAACATTAATTGCAAGGAAACCCACTTCTTGAGACACCAGGGGCCTCCTTTGTAAATTGTAAGAGGCTAAAGCTACTTTCTGCACTGTAACACAGTCAGGTGAACTAATAAAGATATGGGTTTCAAGTTTCAACGGACAGAGAAAACACCACAGCACCACCAAATGCAATGATATATCAGAATGCCATCAATATGATTTCAACCATCAGTAAAGATTGTGCCTTTCAATTTTAGCATTACTTGGAACTCAAAGAAACCAAAACTGGGAAGAATATATTGAAGGGAAAAGAGGAAGAAGGAGGAGGCTCATACATATCAATCTCAATATCCCCTAATGAACTAAACCTCAAATAACTCCTATGTAAGCAGCTGAGGCCCTTGACATCTGAAAAAGAAGATCTACTCAATAATTCTGAAGGTTGAACAGATCTAATCTCTTTCACATGTTAGCTGAATTAGTAAACATAATTATATATGATGCAATTCTCTAATCAAAATAGTTACAGATTTCAGTATGACATAATACCCCTTTTAGTTTCAACCTTCTAATTTTACAGAGAATTGAAGATGATACTGCCAACCAGGCCTTGGATGAATTATGAGCTGCTTAGGCTCAGTGCTCACCGCGCTCACGCCAACATAGAAGCATCGCTATGCAACGGCGAAGAATGTAGAACTTTGCTCGCTGCTTCTTCACCAGGTGACTACACTTCTGGCCAAAAGACTTGCAAGGATCACAATTTTGCTGCTCCTGCTGCTGCTGATTACTTTGATTTGTGTTGCTTTCCTTCACTGCCATGAAATTCTTCTGGCAATTTGTGTGCTCTTCCTGATTTGCCACCATACAACAGTAAAATTAGTGGTAGAAAACATGGGAGCTTCAGGTTCCACTAGGACTGGGATTTTATATAGCGGAGAGCGTATAGAAATTTGGGTAGGAAGATAGCAATTCTGAGTCTTCTAGATCGAGTATGGACTGTTGCTATTGCAACCCACCAGTTGTCAGAAGCATATGAAAGTAGAATGGGCCAATGTTGATATAAATTTTACTTTCCCATATATTCTATCTCAGCCAGACAGAAATATTTAGTGGCTACTATATTTCAGACTTGGTTATTAGTTTCTTTTCATTATTATTATTATTATTATTTAATGCTATTCTCTGTATTCAATATTCATGTTTTTCAAGTTGGAGATAATTTTATCAGAAGAAAACGATTATGGCTTAAATACACGCAAATTTCTTAGGTACATGTAATGCAGATAAAGTCGTGGACAACATTGCCTCCATGTACATTTATGCTGGGTCCATGTGTTAGAGTTGTACAGATGCAATTCCAGCCTTTACTAGCTAACTTACAGAAGCATAGGATGTCGCCTAGGCTAGGCCTAGTACTGCTAAGTTTAAATGCTTGCACTGTGTTTGAATTGGAATCTCTAAAACAATATATAGATGCAATTCATTTATACAAGTTTTTGCACGAAACTTGTTTAGGATGATATTGGTTTAAGAATTCAATTCACTTATAAATTATCTTCTGAGTAATATTTCACAATTTGCAAATCCTATCATTTTTAAGGATTTTGAAATCATTATTTCATAATTTCTAAGTTTCTTGTTTTTTAACTCAAAAACAAATTAGCCTAGCTGGAAGGTTACTATTGTTTTAACAATCTCTTTATCGAAATATACATTGTTATTATTAGAAAAATATTTAAACAGAATGAAAATGAATTTAAAGAGGACTCTAATATTACAATGGTGTAAAACAGGAAATTTCAAAATTCAAATGTCTTTCCTTATAGTTATCAATTAATAACTAAAGAAACACCGCACCCATTCACTTTTTCTTGTTCTATGAGTAAATTGAAGTGTTTTCGAGTCGATGAGTATGAACTCATCTGGTATAAACGATGTTACTTTTAAATCTATATATCTTCAATAACTTACTAAGGCTCTCATGTTACTAAAAAAAAAATTGAGGTGTTTTCGTGAAGAGATAATAAGGCTGATGTCGTAAATTTGTATGAAGGGGGGGTGCGTGGATAAACATGCGCTGAGGGCTAGGGTTTGATTGTGTACTAACCCTTTTTGCCCGCTGGGAAGGACACAAACGGTGGCCCGGCCTATGAGTGTGGTAACCATGACATGAAATATCCTTGATGAAGTTTAGGCAGTGCAATGTCCTCGTCATTGGCGCCACCCAGCAATTTTATGTCTAAGATATACTAAACTGTTCATATTTTGGCTTTTTCATCTACCACTTCCTTTAGGGAGTTTGGTGAGAGTATAAAACACACAGTAACTCTATTTTTACGCTTTTTTTTACTTGGAAATAATTTTTATTTTTATATTATTTTAAAATTCACATTATAAAATTTATTAAACTAAAAAATTTAAGTTTGTATCATTAAATATAAGTATTTTGTAGAAATATAATTATAAAAATTTTTTTTCTGCAAAACAAATAGATAAATAAAGATTATTGAAGTTGATAAATACCTCATTTGGGTCACAGCTCTTTGGGATGCCAGCAGTATTACTGTATGTAATATACAGCTAAAATAATATCAGAGGAAAGAAAAAAAATTGAAGAGCAAGCGTATTGAATAAGGAATAATGTTATATATATAAATAAACTATGCATATTTACAAATTTTTACATCTTTTTAAATTTTTCTCACTTTAAAAATTATATTTTTGCACATAAAGTCTTATGTATCATTAACAATTTTCTTTAATTAGTATACCTACCGTATTCCGAGCGAGAATGCCATCCACGTTGTAATTTGTGACAAGAGATGATAGGAGAGTGAAATTTCACGAGCAAGTGATGCATAAGCTTCGGTTTGTTTAATGATGTTGACATAGTAATCAGATGTCCCCTTCACGGGGTCTTTCTTGTGTTGTGTCCTGCTTAAGCCTGCCTCTGTAGTTTGTACGACCTCTTTCTGGTTTTGTGAAAACCTTTTTCTATGATGGGTCTTCATTATTCATAATCTAGATCATAATGCTTTTTATACACACTATAAATTAAATAATTTTAATTTTTTAAAATATACTTTTTGCTAATTTGATTAGTGTAGTACTATATAACTATTAAAATATTACCGTCATTTTCTTGATATACAATAATTTAAGAAAATGTTAAAACTATGTATCAAGAATTTATGTTCATGATATGTTATGAGATAAAAAAATTTGATGTCAGAAAATTATAAGAATTTGTTTAATGATATTTATGTTTACAATTTAGTCTGTATATAAAATACATTTGTATACATTTACCAATGGTTTATCCATTTGTCATTTAAGGATTTTAAAGGCAAGTCGTAGTTCTGACCTTTTGGGTGAAGATAAGATAGGGGAAAATGAACGCCAATCACGGACATCAATCTTAATGCTGGCAAACCCGTACTACAAAACAACAAAATAGCGTACAAATTGCTATTGTGAATTGCAACTGAATTCTAAGTGTTTTCACTTATTTTCTTAATAAATTATGAGCAAAAAAATTGTCTATTCGGTACTCATAGCAGACGTCATCATTCACTAAGTGATAGTTCTGCTTTGTTTAGTCCCAAAAAGAAAAAAAACAGTAGTTTCTTTTGCTTTCCTCCATAATTCAAATCTGAAAACAAATTCAACGGACCCAAAATATGCTTGAGCTTCCCTACTTCAACATTTTAAATAGACAAAACATTGCTGGGCAATCATTGGAACATACACTGTTTAAGCCCAGGAATGGCTGAGCCTGTGAAGCACTTGATTTAGAAGAAAGTAGCTCCCTTGAAAGTAGAAGCTACTAAATTTATACAAAATTATTGATGGCTATGTATAAAAAAAATATTTATAGTTATTTGATTTTGTTATTTCAAAATTTAATTTATAAAATTTAAAAATTTATAATTATATTATTTATATAAATTAAAATTTTATTAAATATTTATTTAAAAATTAAAATATTAAATTTATTACATCTTATAAACTAAATTATTAATAGTTTAAATTAAAATTTTTTATGGATTTTGTATAAATTTAATTATTTAAATTTTTTAAATAAATATTTAATAAAATTTAATTTGTTAGAAAAAAAATTGCTTAATTTATGAACTCAATTTACATATTTAACCTTTACCTAAATGGCTTATATAAATGCTGGCACTAGAAGCATGACAAGAAGGAGCATGCCACCTTTGAAAGATTGTTGTGTAACAACTTGATGAACACTTGCAGATTGGTCATTCGAATATTTACGGATCTTCCTGGTTCTAATGACTTACAATACAAAACAGTTTCACATAATAATCAAATGATATGACATCACAACAGGGCAAAGCAGCATAAGGTTTGTTATTCTTCATGTAAGCTTTGCTTCTTCTATTCACAAACTACTCTGGCCAAGTTCACAATCAATATTCAACAGACAAAAGCCCCAGAAAACGAGAACATTATTCCCGCTGCTGAAAATGTAATTAGAGTGTATTCAAACATGCAATTCACAGGTTCTCCGTCCTCCTTTCCATTCAGTATGAATATTGCATACATAAATTAAAAATTTTGCAGACAGCACTCTGTTTCTGTTTCTAAAAAGCTCTGAACAGAAAACAAAACTTACGCAAGTAGCTAATTTTGAAGTGTATCTGAAGATGGTATTGTTCAAAATTAGCGGTGGAGAGATAGAGCCTGTGATCCACATGCCACTCACAGGAACCATCCAAGATTTGAAAGGGAGGCTGTATGACGAGTTGGGTGTAGAAATACAAAGGCAAAGCCTCTGGTATAACACTAGAGAGTTGAAAAACCATGAAGTCGTTCAAGACTATGATTTTCCCCAAAATGCAACACTTAACCTCACAGTCAGGCCACTCCCAGGACGACCAAAGCTCCACGTTCTTGTAAGGTCCACTGGTGCTAATGGGTATGTGAGGGTGAGGGAAACTGATAAGGTGCGTGACCTCCGCAGAAAAATTGTGAGGTATTGGGGGATTCCTCCTGAACGTTTCACCCTTCATCGTTTGAACAAGGAAATGGAGGATGACCGTCCTCTTTATGTCTACTATATCAACGAGGATTCTGAGATTGAACTCTCTGTTATCATTGATCCTCGTTGATTTCAAAGTCAGGCTACCGCGGAGTTACATAGAGTGACAATTTGTAGGGCAGGTTAAATCGGAAGATTATAATAACATCAACAAAAACTAATAATTAAAAAGTAATATTGTTGGCAGGTTGAAGAAGAAATGGAATTTTTTCTCATGCATCTTTATAATTAATTAATTATAAAATATCATCTTGTTCGTCTTTAACTGAATTCATCTCAAACGAAGCTCCAATTCTGAGCGTCAAATTGGAAATAATAGTTTGCTGTTGAAGCTGTCGAACCCTTTCCTTAGATAGACCAAATACATTTCCAATTTCTGATAGCGATCTTTGTTCACCATCCTCAATACCAAATCTTAGCCTGATTATCCTCCTTTCTTTTGGGCTTAAAGATGGTGCGCACATGCCCCCTCATAAGGTGCTTTGTAACACTCACATCTGGTGTCTAAATTGCAGTGTCTGCAGTAATCTCCTGCAATTATAAAAGTATGGCGCTTAATTTCTATTATGCACGGAACATTTCTTATATTACGTTGCCTCTTAGTGGCAGAGGATCCATTCTAAACATGTAGAACATCCACCTCTAAAGACCACCTTACAGAAGATAACAACAAAAGCAATGACAACAACTAAAATTTAATGCTGGCAGAGCCAAGGAGGCTAAATACACGATCTCAAGACAAGTATTGGACAAAGTGGTAGGCTTCAGTGACATTGCAAAAGATGAAAGAGGATTTTCATCAAACTGGTACTGAAGTGGAATATAGACTTTTGTGACATTGTATTTCTTTATGATGAAGAACAAGTGGTGCAAGCTTGAATGCCAAAACCTAACTGGTACTGAAGCAGATATCATTAAATTAACAAACTGAAAATTTCGTTTCTTCGGTGCTTTCTCAGAGAAGGAATCCAGACTCAAGAAATCGACCCCAAATTCATCATCCTTAGATGTCATAACCAAGAAAATTATGGAATGCAGGATTAGATAGTGGAAGTTCTGTACTTATCCTAATGACTGTACCTGAAGTTGAAGAAGGAGAAGAAGACGAAGGAAGACTGCTCCAATGGTGGGCTGCGGTAGGAAACGTTGGAGATGAACAAAACAAACACTTCGCAGCTTCCATTGCTGAATTACTATTACACTTATCACATTGAATTAAGTATATTACAGTATATACTGCATAGGTGTATATTCTCTCAGAGCCTCATGTTCAGCAAGACTAAGAACATCAATGTTGTTTCCATGGTGGATTTATGGATAAAGCATGGCGTAAGCTGGTTTCAGACCTCAAATTTTCAATTTTTTATTCGAAGAAAGTGATCAGGCTCTTCCTGAGTTCGTTAGACATGGGTCACCTGCAACCCGTTGGCCCAACTTCAGGAACAAATAACCAGACCAGTTGAACCTTACTTTAAGTAGCCACATCCGTCGGCCCGGTTCGCGGCGGAGGCCATCCATCTATCTGAGTTATTAATTTAATTTTAAAGATTAAATTCTTAATTATTTAATCACAATTTCCAACAGTGGTCAATGTGTCAGCTCGTCAGTGGACTCACCAAATTTGAGACAAACCACCCGAACACCCATGCTCTCCTTCCTTCGCAGCGCCCATTCCCTTCCAGTCTCCAGTTTTGTGTATGAAAATTTTGAAAAATATTATTCTCATTTCTTTTTATATAATTAAATAATATGTTGTATTAATTTTTATAAAATATAATAATATAAATATTAAAATAAGAAAATTGAATTTAATATTTTTATTGTATAAATCAAATTTTAACAATTTTTATATGAAATATAATTATTAAATTTTACAAGTTAAATTATAAAATATAATAAATTTAATATTTTAAATTAAATCAAATTTTTTTAAACTAGTTGTTAAATTTATTAAGTTAGAATAACTTTTTCCATTTCAATTTATATATCAAAGCTTTTTTAAAAGGTTTCCGCTATTTTATCCTTATCTTATATTTTTGTCTCAATAAAATCTCATAAAAAAGTATTATCTCATTTTTTATTATTTTTAGTTTATTTATAATATAAAATTTCTAAAATCATATAGAAAATTTGAGAAAGATACAGTACGCCTTTCAAAAATTGTACCCCGGGGTGCCAATAACCTTTCCTGTAGATCTTACCGTAGTGAAGGCCCACTGGACCCACTAAATTCCCGTATTGCAAGCCTTTTGGTTTTAGGCGCAAGCATACAGAAAGGAACTTGCACATCCATTGTACTATAAATGGGGCTTACTCTTTTTGTGGGGTCAATAGCATCCACTGTAAACCTTTTCTTTTCTTCCTTTCTACTAATTCTTTTTTCTGAAAACCCTAAGCTGTTCCCATCAAAGCCCTATGATCTTATAATATGAGCTCAGAAGAGGTCCTCCAAAGATTTCCACAGTCAGAAACGAAAACTCTCACCTCCGTCGCCATAACCGTCACCGACTCGAACCCCAATGTGCAACTCACCCACGCTCGAAAATCCACCGCACTATCTTCTTATCGGTCCACCAAGGACCGACACACCAAGGTCAACGGCCGGGGTCGCCGTGTCCGCATGCCGCCTCTCTGTGCCGCCAGGATATTTCAGCTCACCCGCGAACTCGGCCACCGTTCCGACGGTGAGACCATAGAGTGGCTGTTGCGCCAGGCTGAGCCTTCTATCATCGCCGCCACCGGGACCGGAACGGTCCCCGCTGCGTCGGTATTCACCAGCACCGCCGCTATTTCCTCATTGTCACCCACTGTTCCTTGCCGGGTCGAGCCCGCTTCCACAGTTAGCAGTGGGCAGACTGTTCACTGCCGGGTCGAGCCCGTTTCAACAGTTAGCAGTGGGCAGGGGTTATTCGCAATGACTCTGCCTCAGCCGCAGCCAAGCTGCCGATTAGACTTGTGTCAGCCAGTCGGAATGGAATACGCCGCTGCAGCGGCGACAGCGGCTAATGGGTACAGGCATATGCCATTTACTGCGTTGTTGTTGCAGCCAACGACGACGGAGGAGGCTGAGGAAACGCAGCAAGATGAGAGTCTCAGTGTCAGAGAACAATAGGCGTAATCTTGTATTGATCCAGCGTAGGGTTGAGAGTGTTTCAATTTATTTTCAAATGTGCATGCGCTTTAGCAATTTGTTGTCAGTATTTGGTTTTTCATCGTGATCGTAGACAAAAAGAACAGGATAAGATGAGATTGATGTAAATTATTAGGGATGGTATCAAGAGCCTTGATATATATATATATATATATATATATATATATATATTTGGATACCCTGCAACATGCACAATGATCAATTAGATCTCTGTACCACAAAAAATTATCAATTACATCTGACAAATTGGAATTGGGATTGGACCCACCATGGATAAAGTAACTGCAATTATTGTACGAGACAGAAACTGAGGACATAAATGTAATTCTTGGCAGTAACACAAGCATCCAATCCGAGCTTAATTAAATTTATTAAAAAAAGCTATAAATCAGCATCCACCTGATCTTATTTTAACCATCCAAAAACTAGTATAAATTGATTTCTTCCAAATGCGTCCAAGATACCATTGGGATGCATCTGTGTAAGGATACCATGATGTATGATCGTAAAAGGAAATAATGAATTCCTATAATGAAACCCAGCCAGCACAGTTATCACCGTATGAGAATGTAAGTCAAATTCAGAACCAAGGAAAGATGTAGAGGCTCAAAATGGCTGTTTTCTGGGGCAGCCAGACACTCTAATGCCTACTCCCGAACCACCACCTTTTCTTCTTTCTCGACTCATGCGCAGGTATATCTAAATCAAACGAAAATAGTGAGACGTAGGTATATATGGATAAACCAAGCCATTCCAAATTTTGGAAGACATGAACAAACTTCCAGATACTTTTGAAAGGGAGTTTTATCGCTTACAAAGCCAAGGATTGGGGGAAAAAAATTCAAAAGTACCTTCTCCTTGAGGATAGATGGAGTTGTAATGCACCTCAGCCCAAAAACTCAAGAAAATCACTGCAATAAACAAACAAATGATGCAAGGAGATTATAAGTTAGAGTCATTCAAAAGCATTAGCCTTAAACTTAGAATTAGAAATGTCAAATTCTGGTCAAAAGTTTAGAATGATTTCCAGATATAAGGTGGTGTGAACAGAGTAAAGGAAGGAAAGAAAAAGGTCAGAGAATGAGGGACCCGAGGATAAGACATAAAATTTAGCATAGAAGAAGCGAGAAGCGGGCGGAGAAGTCCCTAGCTAAAAGCAGCCAGACTCTACTTATGCCAAAGTGCATATGGTTCGAAGCTCAACAGGAAGAAAACCTTACCTCGTTTTGGCTTCTCAAAATGAGGAAGAATCTCTATGCAACAGGTGTCCTTGAAAGAAGTCATCACAAATATTCTCACACCATACTGAAGGAAAAGGAATGAAAAAAATTCAAAGCCATTAGGCATAAATGAAAAGGCACATTCCTTTTTTTTTTTTTTTTGCATCATTGGTACTCTCTTAAATAATATTCCAAAAACTTAGCAATGACATTGTCTCGAAACAGGCAAGGAACCAGGGCTTACAACGTGGTTCAGGGAGAGATAGTATGGGGGAAAGTATTAACAGATTTTACCAGGCAACTACATATAAAAAATGCGATATGACTTCAAAATTTATGATTATGTCCCACGAAAAGAAAGGGTAACATCCCTGCCGTGAAGACTCTATTTGTTAACGCCCATTGTAATATAGCAGATTAAAGTCAGTTTGGTCGTCTAATGCCACAACTATCCCGTCTCTAGCAAAATTAGAAATGATGACTCTAACAAAATAATGCTGAAGCACAAAGCAAACTACCAAGCTTGAAACTTCAAAGCCACAGTTTGGGAAAATAACATGGTCACACGGCCAAATATCTCATGATGTTTGGCAAAAAAACAAATCTTGTCTCCTAGCAAATCAAAAAGTAATGGAACAAGTAATACAAAGTTTCACGAAGAAAGATAGTAAATTTGCAAAACTCATACCAAATCTGCAGCTGCTTGAAGAGTGACATGATCACCCCATTCACCACTCCTAGTTTCATTGACAACGAAAGTAAAAAGGACAAACATTAGCTAAAAAGAATAAAACTATTTATCCTTAAAAAAACAGGGGCTGGATAAAAGAGTTGGCTTATTACTGAGACATCTTCTCCAAATAGTCACAAAACTCCATGGGAACATATCCTTCATAATTCTCTGGATGAGACTTAAGCTGGTAAGAGAACCCATCAAAGCCAACTAAAATCAGAATCCAAGAAAGCAGAGCAGATATTTTAATTCAGGTAAGCACAATAAAAGTTAATCCACTAGACAGCAAACCTGGTTCAAAACTTGTTGTCTCACAAACTTGTGGTGCTCAGGTGTGTCATACAATTGATCAGATAATGCACGGAACTGGGGAGAATAAAACAAAAAGGACCATCATTATTTGACACAAATTACGTATTTACAACAACAAGTAATGAAATGTAATCGGCTCGAGAGGATAAACATAAAGTAATTGAAAAACTATGAATTAAGGGCAACAAACCTGACAATTACCATCGCCTTGTACCTTATGCTCCACAAAGTCATATAATTGCAATCTGGTTAAAAACACATGCAGCATAACTTGACATGTTTAAGTATGTCTGATTAAAGAAAGTGCTCAAAAAAAGGATTAATTCTTTCAACCAACCTAAATTTAGTTATAAACCAGGAAAAACACACACACACACACACACACAAAGTAAGGCATTATGGAGCCATCCACATACAAGCTCCTTTGTACACAGAGGCAAAAATAGTAAATAGCATCAATAAGCATATAAAATGGTAATAGTTCCTTTACTTGACCATAATAATACACTTATCATGGCTGCAATCATATTGCGTTTTGTTGAAGAAAGCAAAATGTTTATAGATGATACCTATCCAAAAGCCTTTGATGATCAGAAGTTGCTTCATCAACTGATGGAATTTCTCCATTAATTCTGGGAACATGCTACACAATCCAAATAAAACAAGAAGAAGAAGAAATAAAAGAAAAGGAAAAAATGTTCAGTAACATGATCTAATACACATTGTACAATAGATCAAAAGAAATAAACTTCCTAAAATCATACCACAAAATGGAGTAGCAATAAATAAAGAAAATTTGTCATAAGAATGAAAAAATAAAAAGAGGTACTAATTCACGTTAGAAAACCAATATATTTCACTATCAAATTTGTTTTCACCCCAAAAAATGATCATTGCATATCCGAGTGAAATATCAAAATCAAAACTTGCTTTCTTCATTGTTGCATACGAAAACTGATGAACTGTAGGAGTAAAGGCTTACGGAATTCTCATATTAAACTTAAAAACAATATCATCACTTAATTTGAATATTAATTCATGCAATATAATGAAAATGTAGCCCGGAATCTGGAGAACTGTTAAGAAGTTGACAAATAAAATATAAGAACATAATGAATCAATTACTTGATACTTAAATGACCATAAAAGGAAGATTTAATAAAGGTCGTAAGTATAATTATATTGCTTCAATAGCTGATCCCAACAGGAATCAATAAGCAGAAGAGGGTAAACATACAGATTTTGGAATCATCTGACTCAATCTCCTCCCAAATTCATCATCAAGTGGATAATTGTCAGTTAGTTCCAGTGAATACTCCCCCCCATCACAAGGGCTAGAACATGAACTAGAAGGTTCTACACCAATAACTCCTTCATGGGTATACTCATGGCCTGCATATGTAGAATTTACAATCATATCAATCAACTCCTTGTAGACATGTATCTCCTGCATATGAACAAGCAACCAGCAGCTTTACCATTATTTCCAGAACAATAGTTCACTATTGAAGAGTTATGCCAACCATATGCAGGCTCAGAAGCATGGAACTGCTCTTCACCTGCTTGTGAATATCTGGAACATTCAGCAATGTCTAGCTGTGAAAACTCTTCCTGAAGAGTCTGTGCAATAATCTCATCATTCTCTACATGGTTAGATTCGGTATCATAATCGCTATGGAAGTAGTTTCCATTATAGATGTCACTAGTGTCTTGCTGAATTATGTCACCATAGTATCCAGGACCATAACCAGGGTCAACATTAAGAAAATTAAGACCCCACTGAATAACATCTGAATGCTCATATAAACCCATCTCTATGCATAAAATTTGACAAGCAATCTGAAATCGTATTCTTCCAAACAATGTAGTAATGATTCTTCAAAAGCATGAATAGACCCGCCCAAAAGAGCTGGAAGGAAAGAGATTGGAGTTTCAGCCGTATTTAAGATAATGATATCCAGCTATTCAAGAACAAATCATAACATAGACTACAGTTGTCAAACCAGGTATTTTGATTCAAAGCACATCATTAGAGAATTTAGAGTAGATGCCAATCTGAGTGTAGATCCACAAAAATAGAGGGCAGTTAACCTCGGAAAATATAGAAGTTGGAACTTGCCCCTCCAGGTAATTTATTAAGATTGATTTCAAACTGTTATAATAACAATTTTCATCTAAAAATTTTCTGAAACTTGTTCGATGGCCTACAGTTAATGCTTGATATTAAAGGTTATTATGCTGTTCATGCTTGAGATTGAAATATAATTTGTCATGCACATACTGAATCCCCATTCAAGGTCACATGCAAAATCTACATGCTCTAACATGACTTGCAGAAGAAGCTAATTTTAGACACAATATTGATGAGTTGCGTATCTAAGCCAACTAAAAAGAGCCAAGTTTATGCATTCTCGAACTCCACATATACTTATCCAAAGAAAAGTCCGCTGTGCTCTAATTTCTAAAGAACAAATATAAAGTGAATAGGAGAAGGCAAAAGGAGATGTGATCTAGTATCCTCTTCGTTCAGTAATTTAGGGAAATGCTCAGCGTACACAGTACATCAACAACAACAACAATAAACGTACTGTTTTATTTATTTTCTCTCTCTCAATGTACGCTCAGCCGATCCATTGGCTGTGTACCTCTAACAGCGCTCTTAATTTAAGGCCAAGCAATTGTTACCATCCACAGTCTTTGCTAGAATTACATCACTGACCAAAGTCAAATCACAACCAGCACCAGAACTACTTTGGGAATGTTACCATGCGAGAATCTTCTCCTCGTATACTAACTCAATCCCGTCTCTATGCTTTTAAAAAAGCAACAAAAAAAGACAACATACACAAACTGCTAAATTTATGCCCCGATTCCACCGCCCCTTAAGAGTGTTTGTATACGTGGGTGTGCAGCCGAGCGAAGTCTGTGTTGAAAAATCAAAAACTGAAATTTAAAGCATCAAAATCAAAACATAAAATCTCCTAATCCAACAGAGAGATCTTTCCAATACAAAACCAGAAATTAACCGCTCTTACCAATCCAACAGATACCAAATATTTTCAAGAATAAGAGATTCAAATACAAATAGCAAACAATCCAACACTACTCACACAAACAGAGATTTAAAAAAAAATAGGAAAATTTGACAACAGAACCAATTAACAAAGCAAAAGGAAGAAAATAAGAACCACCCACCTCCGATTCAGCACAAACTTAATTGAGAGAATCTTTGCAGAAAAACGTAACTGGAAGACAAACAAAAGGGCATCACACATCACTCACTATTTACTAATAGAAGGAACAAACGCAATATACGATGACGATGATGCATTGAATATTATGCAGAGGAAAATGGCAACTAACAGGCCCACTTCACGCGCTTATAAACAGTTTGCCACGGCGTTAAAGGTCGAACACCTTCATTGTCGAGGACTCGAGGCTTTATTTGTATTTGAAGCTCTGATTTTAAGCGGCATTTCCTCGAACAGTTATCTTTAATCCCAAAAGCTCGTAATCTATATCTCAAACCTCCGACCCATATTCATGATTATAAATAAAATTTTCATGTGGTCGGATTCTTACAATAATTCGCGTTAAAGGCCGTTGATTAAAGGAGAGAGATCTGATTATTTCTCCTTTTTTTTTTTTGTGATGTGGTGGGATGGGAAAGTGTGGAATGACGGTTCAGATCGGTTATTGAGTGAAGAAGTTATCAAACGAACGTCCGTGATTGGTGGGACGTTCTTAAACAATGCTCTTCAAAATGACCAATACGGCCTTTTCATTTTCTTGTTCTTTTTGTCGAAAAGGCCAGCTTTTCATACAAGAGATGGAAGCAGCGAGCTTCGGTCGGTTTAAGGTTGGACTAAAGAGTAAAACTACACCACATGGGTGTGACACTTTCGTAGGAAAACTTGCTACGGAAGTTATTACATTTATTTATTTGATCTATTATTCTACACATGTACTGCCTTTAGGGCCTCGATCAGTATGAGAAATAATTCTTTCAATAAAGGATTTTTATAAAATGATCAAAATTTTAAAGTAAATTATTAAATTTATTTAATTTTATAATTTAATTTATAAATTTAATAAATTTATAATTTAATTTATAATTTAAAAATAATTTACTATAAGTAAAATTATGAGATTCATTTTTAGTCTTTAAAGAATTAATTCTTTGATTTATTAATCATCCTAGATCATAAATTTGTCTTCGTCTTTACTTAAGTTTTCATGTAAATTTATTTATTTAAAATTATTGGCTAATCAAGTTGTGATACAAAATCAACATTAATGGAGATCATTAAACTTATACAATAGTAATTTAAATTAGAAATAAGAGACGAGGCATGCATAATCTAGTCTAGGACATAAATGCCTTTATTTTTCATAGGTAGAGTCACTAAAAAATATTAAAATTTTAAATTTTAATATAATATTAAAATTATAATTAAGTGTCATTATAATTAAAAAAAAAAAAAACGCTGGCTTCTTTCTCTTTATTCATTCAACCAACATTCCGAACATACCACGTAATCCCTACGATCCGGCGCCTATCAATCATGAATATTCAACGATAACAGATGCGCCCCATAAATTCCACAGATGTGTTCATTTATTTCTTTGATTTCATCTTGTGCAGTTTTATTGCCACCGTCGTGTCAATTCTAAATTGATGGTGCATCCTTATCTTGTCCCAAGTACGTCAAATATGTCCACTCCACGCTTTCGCCACTTGCAAAATTTGCCTAATTTTCAACCCTTTCAAAGAAAAGTCTTTTCTTGCATCAAATATTAGGAGGAAATAAAAATTTAAACAAGTAGGAATTCAGGCATTTTAATCTAATTGTTTTAATTTAATCTAGGTCTTATATATATATATATATAATTTATTTGAAAGAAATATATTTTTTAAAAAATATTTAATATTTTAAAAAAATTATTTATTTATTTATTAAATAAATAATATTTTAAAGAAAAAAATTTAATATTCTAAATGTCAAAGTTCATATCTACAATATTTTTTTTAAATAATATAATAAAGTAACAATTTGATACTAAATGTACTGGGCCTGTATATACTAAATAGTGGAAAATAGCTTTGAAGTTTAGCATCAAGATTTTTTTCCTCTAAAAAAATAATATTGATCATAAACAATGGTGGCAAAGAGTTTAGTCAAGCCGCCCTCCCCTAAAATGTCGACCAGATGTAATCATAAATTTTGTATTTCATAATTAGAGACCGGAGCTCAATGAAGAAACTTTGTAGGAAAGATGCACTTCTACTTACACCTAGGGGTGGGTATTGGACCGGGTCAAACCGTTTCAACCCGCTCTAAACCGTAAAAAAAAAAATTTGGACCGGGTTAAAATAGGGTAAAACAAATATTATGTAATATTTTGACTTAAGATGGGATAAATCGGGTGGGGCTGAATTTTAGTCCCTTCTCTATTGGGTTACCGCGGGTACCCAACAAAATTTACATATATATATATATATACTTTGTTCAATTCTTATGCTATATATATATATATATATTCTCAATTCTGATATTATAAAATAGCGTCGTTTTGTAAAATAATGTTATTTTCTAGCTTGCCCTAAAACTAAGAGTGGGCATCAGTTCGGGTCAAATCGTTTTAACTCGCTTCAAACTGTAAAAAAGAAAATTTAGACTAGGTTAAGATGGGGTAAAATAAATATAATATAATATTTTAGTTTAAGATGGGATAAATTGGATGAGGATGAATTTTTGCTCTCTCTCCACTGAATTGCTGTGGCAACCCAACAAAAATTACATATATATATTTTTTCTAATACTACAAAATGACTATGTTTCGTAGCTTACCCTAAATCTTTCTCAAGTAGCTCTACGACGCCAATGCCACTTCTCAGTCCTCTCTTGTCCCTCAACTCTCTCTTTCGCGAGCGACGAGTTTTGTCCGTTGTCTCATCGTCTTTGACAGTCGATGCTGACCATCCTACCTCGTTTGAGCCATCTCGGTCCCTCTCTTGTCTAGTTATCACACTTCGAGACTTTGAGTCCTCAATAGTCAACTGAACCTTGCTGACTCGCCGTCGCTCGCCTCACGTTTGGCCGTCCCCAAACCTTCACTCTTCGGCCCATCCTAACCCAAACTAACCCACCCAAATGAAACTGAGTTATTCCAGCCCAAAAATCTTAGTTTGAAGGATCATTTTGGCTGGGGTTGGACTAATTAAATGAGGGATTGGATTCAAATAGATTGAAAAAATTTTGCCCCAACCCAAACTGTCTCACTTAATGCCCACCCCTACTTAAAACTTCTGCAAGCACAAGCAGGCAAGAGGCAGCTCAACTTTAGCAAACCAACACCACTCCTCCCTCCCTCGTCTCGAACCTTCGGTCCCTCGACTCCCTCTCTCACGAGCTACAAGTCTCGTTCATTGTCTCGTCGTTTCCAACAGTCAACGCTAATCCCTTACCTCCTCCCACCTTGTCTTGACTCGCCTCTTCTCATTTTGGCTCATCTCTTGTCTAATCATCATATTTCGACACTTTAGGTCATCAATAGTCGATTGAACCTCATCCTCGTTTCACTGCTCGCCTCACGTTTGTTCATCCCCATTCTAACCCAGATTAACCCACCCAAGTGAAACCGAACTATTCTAACTCAAGAATGTTAGTTTGAAAAATTTTTTGGCTGAGGTTGGACTAACTTAATAAAAAATTGAGTTCAACGGGGTTGAGGGAATTTTGCTCCAACCCAAACCACCCCACCCAATGCCCACCCCTACTTACACCAACAAAGAACGTTGGCCCATATGCATCACTTTTTCGAAGGCCATTACTTACGGCAACCGCCATGCTCTCTTGTTTACTCCGTTCGGTGAACTTTTCTTGCAGGCTAATGTAAAAAAGGTCATGCTCAAAAGCTGATTTTGGAATACTTTTGGAGAGAAGTCAAGTTAGTCGGTCACGGCTTTTGCTATCTGTAAAGGCTTGCATGACCTATAATATATCCCTTCTTGCTCTTCTTCTTCTTAAAATATCGTGGTCACCTAGACACCAGCCGTGCGGAAAACATGTTTTTTTCTTTTCCCCTGTTTTCGTGGTGATTGGCGATGTTTTGTTTGGTACAATGTAAGTTCGTGACTTCCTACATAACTAACACAATCTTTCCTAACTAATGCACTCCTAGATGATGTTATGCTTTCATTTATTGAGTAAAAGTATCTTCACTTAATATGTGATTATTGAATTCTCATAAAAATAAAATTAACGATAAATTTAATGAATTATGTAATATAATAAAAAAGAATTAATAAATAAAATAATTTAAATTTTTTGAGATAAGTTTAGCAAAAATTTTTTTGTGAGAATAATACAATTATTTATTTGTATCTGTAAAATAAATGCACCACTTTTGATAATACGGAGTCTCTTACATTCTCATAGGTCAAAACGTTAGCATAAGGCGTAATGCCTGCCGTGGGTGGGAGGAAGCTATATCAATATCATCCAAATACATGCAAAGCTTACCTGCCCAAGAGACTCTCTTCAGCCCCCTGCTGGGTGCCGGCCTGAAAAAGTAAAGATCAGGATTTAATAATAATCGCTCCTTATTGAGTTAACCTTGTTAAAGTTGAATTGTCATTGATGAAAAGATGGTCTTCATCAGTATCAGATATCAGAATGAACGGTGATGATCTTGTGCTTATTGCATTTCAGCCCCTGATCCTTAAAAACACCAGCTTTTGTGACACAGCGTCGGGTTGCTTCTCATTTTACTATGAGAAAGACGAAGAATACAAATAATACAACGAGCATGGCAATATAAGGCATATCGTTCACTATATTATATCCCTCTTCCGATACATATCCCACGCGTACTGCACCTTACCACAGAAATCCAAGATGGGGTAGTTCCTCCGTAAATCACCATTGAGACACCCCTCAAAATAAGTTCGATAACCAATTGAGATCTTATAGTATTCACTCCAATGTGAGGTTCCAAACAAGCCAGTGACAGATAAAAGGTCTTTGCCTGGTTGGCCAGCAAACACTACTCAATATTTGTATAAATATATAACAAATCAACAGAATTTTATATCACAGTTCATAAAACATAAGCATCTGTGTAATTGATGTAAAACCTTGCAAAACTTTATCGGGAAATCTAGATGAAAAGAGTCAAACTACAAAATGCAAACATAGATTAATTTCGGAATTCAGCTGGACTATTTTACACTCATTCAGTGATTAATTTTCAGGATCGAGTCTTCTCCGAGAACCAGATGCAATAGGCTCAGCCAATATAGCTGGCATATCCAAATAAACCCCCGTATCTTCCCTGAAATTCATAGATCACTTTCCTTACCTTCTTGAATAGTATTCCTGAATATTTCCTCAACAAGACTGACAAATTAAAAACACTTGTGCTAAGTAGCACATGATGGTGACTTTTTTTTTTGGTAGAAAGCTTTTATTGTTTATATACGCTGTTTGAGATTGGAAAGTTCAGGCATTTCCTGCAACAGCATGGCATTAGAAGGTATACATGAGCTCTATATGGTTGTCCAAGTATGGTGATGATAAATGATTCTTTTCATGAAGAAGCTTCGCCTCCAATCAACAGACGTGGTCGACCTAAAGCTACAATGATCAACAAGCTCTCAAAAGCTTTCTCCACATCTTAGCAAACCAATTACTTTCCCCAGGTTTCAGATCCATGATCCTTCTCTTGTTTTTCATTTCAGTGTCCTGAGATGCTTCTGCTAGTGACAAGCTCTTTAAGGGCAGCTGCGGACTTCCACTTACTGAAGATTCTACAATCCGATTCACCATTTGCAATACTTCACTCATCTTAGGGCGATTTTTTGGATTTTTGACCAAGCATCGATTAGCTACGATAGCCAGTCTCTGAGCTGACTTGAGGAGGTGTTTTCTGTCAAGCCTTGGGTCCAATATTAGTTTAAATTTCTTTGCATCTGATACGTATGGCCTCACCCATTCCAAGAGCTTCTGCTCACCCTTGGGACGATTTCGATCTAAAGGGCGCCTGCCAGTGATGAGTTCATATAGGAAGACGCCATAGCTCCATACATCACTCTTTGATGTGAGGCGTCCAGTTTGAATATATTCAGGAGCTGCATACCCCAGTGTTCCTACAACCTGATGAACATAACCAGTCATATGAAGATGAGTAGTCTATTGTATTATAGGTACTTATCAATGGATGGGTGCTGATGTATGCGCAGCATGCATTAAGTTATGGATGTTCAAATGCTGAAATATCGGTGTTTAATACCAAAAAATAAAAAAAATGGATGGAGTAATTTACTATGGCACAGAAATGAATTCATTTTTCATCCTACGTATAACTAATAGTGTGATCAATATAAAGAGTGTCCTTATGATTTCCTGTATTAAATCATGATTCATATGATGAAATATTTGACATGATCATATATACTCGGCCCTTCAAATTTGTCAGTGTGTCAGAAGCTTCACAAAGGCTCTAGATTCCGATTGCTATGCTCAAGCTAAATTTTTTCCTTACTTTCCTAATCACTTCTGAAGATCAAAATCAATAAGGCCAGTGACTCAGCCTATTTGAATAGGGAATCAATATATGTCTATAGCTTTACATTTATGAAACCATAGATTATGCAGGTCCATACCGCTGTTGAGACATGAGTTAAACCTTCAGGTGGGCCCAATCTTGCTAACCCAAAGTCTGATAGCTTTGCATTCCACTCCTCGTCCAGCAGGATATTTGAAGATTTGAAATCTCTGAAAATTATCTAAGTATTGCACAAACAGTTAGCACAGCAATATAAGCTACATGCTGCAACAGGTTCTAATAACACAAAGAGAATGCTATTAAAATCTAATTTAGCTCCTCCCAACTTCGTTTTCCATTTTACTTTTTGGGGAAATGTGACCTAAACGGGCTCAAAACAAGTTTGTAAACAAGCCTTGATTAAATTGTACATAAAATTTATGCTATACCTGAAAATCCATTTCCTCATGCAGGTATGTTAATCCACGAGCTGCATCTTGGGCTATTTTTAATCTCCGATCCCAAGGAAGAGGAGTCTCTGATCGGTGGGACAAATGGTGTTCCACACTACTGTTGGGCATAAATTCATAAATCAGAAGCCGCTGGATACCTCTTTCATCATCGTCAGCACAGTAGCCCACTAGTTTCACAAGATTGGGATGCTCAACAATGCCCAGAACATTCACTTCTGTCACCCACTCCCTGTGCCCCTGCAATCCAAAAGTAAAGCCAAATAACACAAGATTAACACATTGTTCTCAGGTACTTTAGAGATAGAAAACACAAACTCTAGATTTGCACAAAAGCCAATCTTGCGTAACATATGAGTATCTTACTTAACAATGGAGATTTTTTAGGATAAAGTACAGTTTACAATTTACAAATATAACAACTAAGAGTTTCAAATCCAGGAAAGCATTGAGACATTGGAAAAATAGATATATTTTTCTCATTTTAACTATCTCTACTCCAGACAACTTAGGTGAGAACACAAAGTGCAAAGCTTTATAACAAAATAATTATAAATTTCATTATATGACAACACATATAATATACAACAGAACAAAACACATCAGCATGACAACACTCTCAAATTTTACCAAGTTAACTACAGACATCACATAAGCAACCAAATTCGCATTACTTTCAAGAGGAGGAAGAAAGCCCTCAGAAACAATACCAAGGCGAAGAACCCTTGCCTGCATTCCTCTTTTACCAAGTTGCTTGACCGCAACTTCAATTTTTCTGGATGGGTCCTCTACACTCTTGATCAATCCCTTGTAGACACACCCAAACCCACCCTCTCCAATCATAACAGATCGACCAAAATTTTTTGTGGCTGATTTTAGTTCAGATATTGTAAACTCTTTCAGGTTACTGGGTCTTTGAGACAAGCTGGGAAATGAAGCCCTCCTATGGGAGCCCGTGCTATTATTGTCTGAGACATCTTGAGAATTTAACTCAGAACCAGATCTTCTAATATCACCCTCAACATATGTGGAACTGTTGGACAGACCCGACATTGATTTCATGCTCTTCGGTTCATCCTTCTTATCTCCATAGTGGAACGAAAAACACTTCATTGCGAATGATTGGACTGCATTTTCGGGAAAAAAAAAAAAAGTGAAAAAACATTAGAAACACCATGACATTGAATAGCAACAACTCATCTGAATTGAAAGTTCTAGATGAAAACGATCACTGCTCAAATATTTCAATGATTTCGAAATGAAATAAAGTCACTTTAGCTATGCATATGTAAACAGCATTAAATACCATAGCAGCCCATCTCTCCCCGCAAAAACTATAATTTCAGATAATCAACTCAGAAATGTTGTTGATTGATGAAAATATATATAAAATTTAACAAAAGAAAAGCAAAATGTAATCGGCACTTAAATATTCAGAATACAGGATTTTTTTTTTCTAGTTTTTGAATTTTGAACGAACACGAGAGTTTTAAATTACCAACAGAAACTATGTTTTGGAAAAGTAAGATTCAAGAACAAACTAAAAATTCGTAGAAACGACCATCCATGTTTTGAGTCATTAGAAATCAATTACAAGTCCCATTTTTTATTCCTTTTTTTTTTTTTTCCGTTACCTTTGAAAGGAAACAAAGAAAAAGAAGAGATTCTAACAAAATTTTACCTCTAGAAAGGATACACAGTCTGATCGCGAAAATCTTCAGTTTCAAAGCCACAAAATTCACTTGTCTGCGATATTCCGAGAGGGCCTTCTTAACCCATTTGTCAGAAACAGAGCTTTCCGGAAGGAGAATGAAGATACAGACTCAAGGGGTGGGAAGAAGAGTGCCCCACGGCAGATGCAGGTCAGGTCAGCTTACCAGCCAAAATTAAGGAAAGAACCTTAATTGAATTAGGAACTACACTAACAATAAAGTAGAACGCGGGTGAGTGTGAATGGGGCTTTCGGATTTGGAGACCAGGTAAGAAGCCATGGAAAGAGATGGGGACAGGAAACAACTTGGCAAGTCAATGCAGCCTTGGCTCCTTGGTTGTCGTGGGGGTTGATTAAATGATGCCCACAGTGCTGCAGTTGCTAAAGTGCAACGAAAAAAGAAGCAGACTTTTGGCGTGATTTTTACCGCCATTGACTGTCATGGGTCATGGCATTGGTAAAAAGACGGTGCAAGGAGAAGGGAACAGAAAAGATGAGCAAGGGAAGAAACATGGACGCTTCGTTTCGTAGAATAATGACCCTTCCGTCACGTTTCCGACAGTTGACCAAAGTTCATTTGCGACTGCAGTCCAGGCCTACTCCTTGGCTGAGGACTATTCCCAAATTAACCAGATTGTAGTCCTTCAGACAGTCTAAGTGATTTTTTTTTTTTTTTTTTTAGTGATAGATATGAGCCATATAGGTTGGCTTTCAAAGAGGAAAGGAGTAGTGGGAGTCGAACCCGTAAAGGATTCGTAGCGGCTGATCATATGTGTCAATTGGACGAAATGTCCACCGGCCAGTCTAAGTGATATTGGCTTCCGTTATTATCATTTTTTTTTAAACTTAAACTATATTATGTATTAATAAAAAAATTAACCAGATTGTAAACTAAATGTAAATGGGGTTTTTAGAAATGCGTTTTTAACAAATAAAAGGCACGTATTCACCAACACCAAATTTAATCGCTATTGTTTATAGTAGGATTATTTATTAAATGGTTGCCATTGGTTTATTAAATGGTATTTTTAAAAGTTAAAAATTAATTTTTTATAAACATAAAAATTATTAAAATAAATTTTATCTCTCTTAATAAATTTTTATATATATAAATTAAATTAAATTTAAAATAATATAATTAAAATATTAATTATCTATCAACTATACTTATTGATATGGTTGTCATTATTGTTATGGATAATTTTATTAAAAAAGTTCATTAAATGATTATTGATTTTTATTCATTCATTTTTTGCATGAGTTTTTTTTTTTTTTTCAAAGTAGGAAATCTGATGTTTATTAGTAAGATATTAATATAGTAAGAAGTTAGTTTTACTTCAAACTTGAGCCAAAGATTCAACCAAATAGCTTTTGCTTTAAGTAAAAATTAATCTCTCACTTAATAGTCACACAGATCTTGCAAAAGAAATTAAAAAAAATAATTTCCTTAATAATCAACATTCTAACTTTTTTTTGCCATTAATTTTTTTAAAAAAAAATTCAATCAAACATACATATTCTTAACAAAAGTATTTATAATTTGAAAGAATGCACTCATTTGTAAAAAAAAAAAAAAAATTACAAATGGGGCTTAAAAAAGAACAATGCAAACAACTCATTATCTCACTTAATTTCTAATGTTTAACTAATTCTATATATCCTAAAAGATGCTCATGGATTTTACCCCAAAGGAACCAGACTTGTATTTCATATTTATCAATGTTAAACATATCAGCCAACTCTTATAAATACTTTATAATAAATACTCTTATCTATTCCCCGCATGATTGTACCTATAATTTTCATGTTTATTTATTTCAGCCGTTGTCATGTTTATTGGTATGTCATGGATCATCACCTTTACCGAGATCATACAAATCTTTACATAATAGCATATATTTTATGGAATAATTTGTAAAATATAATTTAATCATTATTATAAAATTAATTCATTTTAAATGCAATAACGAACCCAACCAAATCTCTAATATCAATTGTTGGTAAAAAGATGAATAGCAAGCACTCTTAGAAAAGCTAAACAAAACCCCCCTTTTTCCTTATACAACTAAAATAGGAATTAAAAATTTAAACAGCAAATAACACACTAATACAATTATTGGCACACGCAATAATAAATTAAATAAAAACCAAAAATTTGAAAAAACTTCAACGTGAGAAATATTATGAAAGTTAATCTATAAAAATCTTCTAAAAGTAATAATAATTAATACACCAAACCATTTTAGTCACCATACAAATTACTGTGATATATATATATATATATACACACACACACACCCATTACTAATATGACAAAAATAAAGAATTTCTTACTTTAAAATTTAAACTCAAAATTTTACTTATATATTTAATATTTGAAATTTATATATTAGAAAACTAAAAAGAGTTTCACGACCCAATTTTAAAAAAAAAAACAAAATAATGATCAAACCGTATCAAAATATCTCTCACCACTAAGTAAATTTATAGATTTAACTATCTATTTTTTGGTACACATTGAATTACCTAGTTATCCAGTTGAAAAAAATAACTTTCACCACCATCCATTGCTGGCATAGCAACCGAAGAATAGCGGTGATAAATTTACGTTTTTAAAGTCACAAGTTTCATATGCTTCTTTATAAAATGAGAAAATGTTACATTTTATTTTAATGGCTTTTAAGAGATGTAACATTTTTTTATCAAAGAATTCACTTTCTTGCTCCCTCCCCAAAATCCTACAAATGATGCGTCATCAATTTTTTAGTTCTTGAGGCTTGATATTTTTAAATTTTTAGACAAACGTTTCTGTTGCATTTCATAAAAATAAAAAATAAAATGATACATTTCACTTCTTATTTTCATCAAATCGTAATAGAAGCATTGATATAAATGCATAGAAATAATTTTTTTCTTATTTCTTCCACCTTTACTTGGGTTATGACTCACAATTTTAATTGACATTAATACTTAAAAAATGGAGCATTGTTATTGTTATATTGATATCTTTATATTTTATTATGTTTAATTTAAAAAAATTTTAAAAATAAATAATATACATGTACTATTTATCTATCAAATTAACAAAAAATTAAACATAACAAAACGTAAATATATCCATATAAGAATAATTTTATCCTTAAAAATCAGTATGTTTAACGTACAATTAAATGAAAAAGATTAAAAAAACGTTTTCTATGATGTATGTAAGCATAAAGTAAACGCAAAGCTTTTCTTTGTACTTACAATCATTTCCGCAACAGAATTCACTCTCTCCCTGCTCCAATGTATATTTATATTTTTCTGGGATTGAAAGAAAAAAACAAGAGTAGAGCCGGAAGTGGCATGTTATGTTACCCTTGGACCCCGTGGGTGACCCACTAATAGACACGCATATATATACTCGGGAGAAACGCGCCAATGCAAATCCTTCAATTTAGCCCCCCATTCCTCCCGGCCATTTCTTCATCCCAAAACCAGGAGACATCCTTCAAAATGTCCCACACCCCCTTTGACCCAAAGAGGAAAGAAGAAATTAATGGAAAAAAGGGAAGACCTTTTAGCTTCTCCGCATTCAACTCTATCGACCCTCCATCACTTCCAAGCTTGATCCTCGAGCTGCTACAACTTTTTGTTTTTTTTTTTCATCTCGTCTTGTTATGGTACAACATTCTTTGTTTTCACAGGGAAAAAGGATCATGATTTGCTTTTGAGTGAAAGAGTTGGCAAATTTCTTACATATCAAGAGAATAAATGGATGTAAAAGGACGCCATTAATCAGCAATGATGTCATTATGGTTATTTATCGTCTCCCCAGTAGTGCTGAGGATTCGCGTTCCCATTGTGGGCTAATTTCTTCGTCACGTCAGTTCGTCGTTATATTCTGGTATGGTCTTCTGAGGGTTACATGACTTGGTGGAGTTTCAAATTATGGAAATGAATGGATTGAGGACTAATGCCTCTTGGCTTGCTTCCACTTCATTGTTCTTGATCGTTTCTTTGCGTCTGCCGCCCCGCATTGAATGTGCGGACGGAGCTGGAGTGCCATTTTACACAGACCTCGTCTATGACAATATTAACAGTCTTACATCACAATTAACCAAGGACATCAAAGCAAATTTAGGATACTGCATAAGGGATGTGTGCGTCATGTTGCCCTTAACCTATTGTATTTGTTAGTTTCTTAGTCATATTTGTCATAGCTATTGATGATATGATTTCTTGTTTATTTTCAGGGATAAAGATTGGAATGACGCATTTAATTTTAGTGGAAAAAAAGATTTCTTGGCTGCTTGTATCAAGAAAATGAACAGTAAGCATGAGCTCTCTTGTTGATGTGTTAATTTCATTTACACAAAGTCTATGCTCTGGATGTTCGGTGTACTTGCTAATAAGTTGTGTTCTGTCCTTGGAAGAGGATAAATAGTTAACTAATAACTTTTTCTATTGCGGTTATATGTGATGCAAAAATTTTACGTTTGAAATTTAAACAGGGAGAATGAACTTCATTGTATGTTTAGAATTTTTGAGGTTAGCATAGTGAGTGTGTTAGGGATTTACTGCGTTCTACTTGATTTTAGTTATCACGAAGAAGTTTCAATTTCCATAACTGTGTGTTGCGCACCTGATTGCGCCGCTAACCTGCCCCACTTCAGGTGAAGTTCTGGATGGTGATTGTTGTTCCTCATCCAGTCCCAAAGTAAACTTTATGGGATGGTGATTGTTGTATTCCATCCAGTTCCTGAAAATAATTTGGTTTAATTGACTGCAGATATAACACCTCGAATATGTACCACTGCCGAAATAAGACTCTACTTCAGGAGTTTTTTTGAGGCGGGGGCATCTTCTACTGGTTACCTAAAGCCTAACAAGATTTGCAATTTGACCTCATGGGCTTCTGGTTGTGAACCTGGGTGGGCTTGTGCTACAAACCAGCAGGTTGACCTTAAAGCACAGGGTCTCCCTTATAGAACCAACGACTGTCAACCTTGTTGTGAGGGGTTTTTCTGTCCTCAAGGATTGACTTGCATGAGACGAAAGTATGTGATGCCTCTTAAAATGTTACCTTCAACCAAACTGTAACTATGTTATTGGAATTTAAACTATTTTTGTTGTTGGTGATTCTACAGTTCCAAATGTGACCTCTTTCATTCATCGTCTTCTGTCATTATGCACCTCAGATAGTCACATGATGTCAAGAGAGACACCTACATGATAAATCAATTTTTTTAGTTCTAATTAAT
Source organism: Dicorynia guianensis (assembly GCA_037013595.1). Classification (NCBI taxonomy): domain Eukaryota; kingdom Viridiplantae; phylum Streptophyta; class Magnoliopsida; order Fabales; family Fabaceae; genus Dicorynia; species Dicorynia guianensis. The sequence continues at coordinate 33,746,723 of JASUAB010000010.1, forward strand.
GCTGATACCTAGGAGTACATGATTTCCAATGGAATAATTACCAACAAGGACTGACATGATTGGTAGATAGTTGAGTCCCTTAAATATATTGTCCTGAGTTTTATTCAAGCTCTGTGTATAGAAAAGGCTTTGTTGGGAGAGGCTATACTCAATTCAACAATTTCTCTGGCTCAAAGAGATTAATCTCCGGTTGTCAGTTAGGGGATACCTTAGATTTAAAAAAAAAAAAAATTAAGCCGCTTAGAAAATGAAAAAAGGAATCTAGTTACGGGTCTTGGAACTTTGATCTTGGATAAACTGCCCACTTGATCACAAGCTCATTTGAACTGCATGACTGGTGAAAATGACTGAATAATTTAAACAGCAGAAGGCGTTAATCTAGTAACTCTGATCCCGGGGGACATGCAGCAAGGAGCAAAGCAAAGGCATAGGAAGCATCGATCTTTGTTAACATGGGGTCGTCTAACAACTAGATATTTATTGCATGCAAGAGTTAATAAGGTCCATATATGTCATGTCAATCATATAAATATATCATGAATGGCAGAATTATGAATAACGATGTATCTTAGTCAATGATTCTATTAAAAGACGTGCAGTTTGTGTTATAGCTGTTACATAATTTATCACAAAGGTGCTCTTCCTTTTGTATATGATTCCACTAAACTACCTGATTCTTTTCATCTAGCAATTTTTGCACGACCGTCACATGCTCATATGTTTGATTTAGCCCAGTCATAGAGCTATTATTTGCTCTTCTTGATTCAGGCCATTGTCCACTCGCAATGAAGAAAAATTTGAAATACATTTAGCTTACATGTAAAGTATATTATTCAGAAAAAATCTTAAAACAGCATGCCTTAATGATTTGATGTGGGAATAATATATTGAGGGGTTTTCGTTCTTTTATTAAATAATATTTACTTGTCAACTGGAGGCCAAGGTTTTCAGTTTATGAATATGTATGCAGACACGCATATGAACTTAAATCAGATATTCTTACCTTTTCTTTAACTTTGCTATGTTAAAATTATTACGCTACCATCCATCTTTTGTGAAAAAAACTTTTATTATGTTTAGATTCTACAGAATTACCTTGCATGGATGAAAATTAGCTGCTCAAATATACTTCTGTAACGTTTTTAATTTTCCTGTCCATGAAGCCTGCCCACTAGGTTCTCACTGTCCACTTGCAAAACTGAACGCTACAACTGGAATATGTGACCCGTAAGTTTTAGTCTAGATGTTATTCTTCTCCACTGTGTTTATGCTTTACTGTGCAATATATTCATCTGTAGATACAAATTTGTAGATATAGCTACCAGATACCTCCAGGAGAAACAAATCATACTGGTGGTGGTGCTGATATATGGACCGGGGTTGTCAACAATAGTGATATCTTCTGTTCTCCAGGATCCTACTGCCCAACTACGACAAGCAAAGTTGCGTGCAGTAGTGGGTATTAATTTATCCCAAGCCTCCATTTGCTCTTGTCTAATTTGTCTCTACTCTGTGCGTGTGTGTATGTGTTTTTGTGCAAGATAATGTTTTCTTGAACTACCTTATTACATACTACTTTTCATGTCCAATTGCCACCACCTGTTGTTTAAATCTGAGCTTCCATACTTACTAATATCGTGTTCTTCTATTTCAGTCATTATTGCAGGAAGGGTTCCACTATTCAAATGCGTAAGTCTAATATGGTCAATTTATGCCATCATGTGTGCCCTTAAATAATGCTCATGAATTTGCACCTCTTTAGATAGTTCAGGAACAAAACTTTTCATACTAAGCCTAAGAAACCACATTGCGTGATCTCCATTGTCTACTCAGGAATTATTATAAGTTTAATAATTCCACCATATTTCACCCATTGACTAAGAAGAACTTCAATGGAAATCATATGGGAAAAAGAAGGAACCTATTTAAGCCTGTATTATTGGTCGTTTACATATGCTTAATTTATACATGAATCTTTTGTAGTTCACTTTAGTATAAATGCACCCTTGCATCTGTCTGAAGAAGAATTGATTTCAGATTGTAAATCTTAGACAGAAACTTGACTCATAAATCCAATAGCTAACTGTTTTTTCAATAGAAAAATTCCCCCTCCTCCCCTCCTTTTGTTGGTAATTGAAAATTTGAATTTTTAGACTTTAAATAATGATGATCCGATATTTTAACTTAGAAGAGATTTTTGATTAGGCAATGCCTGTCATAGTTGAGTGCCTATGATAGGCATTTCCTATCCAAGGATTTTTCTTTTTTTCCTTAAAAAACTTAGTCCATGGGAACTGCATGCATAACAGAGTAATAGAAATAATAAAATGAATTAGGTTCAACACATTATCTAAGAGCTTGGTTGAATTCTCGTCTCATTTTTAGGTTGTTCTTTGTTTCTTGAAAATCAGAACCTTGATTTGTATTTCTATCTTGCAGCTTGCTTCAAGTTGAGTGCCTGTAATCCAAACACAGCAAACCAAAATATGCACGCTTATGGGGCTTTGGTTATTGTAAGTGGTTTCCCATTTAGTACTGGATGAAAGGTCATACTTAAAGAGTTCCCCTCTATTCCATTTTGCTGAATTGGTTTTTCAGCGCGGAAAGCATAACTTTTATGGTGCTCTATTGAGGTTTTTATAAAAGCTGTTTTATGGATGATTTATCTTGAAGACTTTAATGTCATTGCTTCTAACTCGTTTAGTATGCATACACTTTTGATTTTTAAGCTTTTAAATGTCTCCTTTCTAGTCAACTCTGCTTTATTCTACTGCAGTTGAAATGAAGAAATACAGCATGAGATCAGCGTCAAAGTCTCCCAAATTTCATTTCCTTTCTTTTTGCGTATACCCTAACAGAGCATGGGATTATATACTTTTAATAGTTGCTAAGCATTCCTTCTCTCAGATCCAGTTTATCATGTTTGTTACTGGTTCCCCTCGTAGGTTGGGCTGAGTTTTCTGCTAATTGTCATTTATAACTGGTCTGATCAAGTTCTCTCTACTCGAGAAAGAAGACAGGCTAAATTCAGGGAAGCTGCGGCCAGACATGCAAGAGAAACTGCACAAGCTCGTGAAAGGTGGAAACTAGCAAAAGATGTCGCTAGGAAGCGTGCTGGGGGATTGCAAAGCCAGTTATCCCGCCCCTTTTCTTGCAGGAAATCTGTAATGCAACCTGGTACAGGAAATACTGTATTGCCTCCAATGCCACCAGATTCTTCAAGTCCATCTGAGCAGTCGTTTGCATCCACTTCAAATGAAATGAAAAAGAACCCTAGCAACCTTACCAAAATGTTGAATTCCCTTGATAATGACCCAAATAGCCATGAAGGATTTAATCTGAAAATTGGAGATAAAAATATTAAAAGGCAGATGCCCAAGGGCAAACAGTTACATACCCATGGTCAAATTTTTAAGTATGCTTACGGTCAGATTGAGAAGGAGAAAGTATGCAGGACAAGAACTTGACTTTCTCGGGAGTAATCTCAATGGCTACCGAAAATGAGGTGCGGACAAGGCCTGTGATTGAGGTAGTTTTCAAAGATCTTACGCTCACGTTGAAAGGTAAAAACAAACATCTACTTAGGTGTGTGACAGGCAAACTCATGCCTGGTCGAGTTTCAGCTGTCATGGGTCCCTCAGGAGCAGGGAAAACGACTTTTGTTTCTGCTTTGGCGGGAAAAGCAAGAGGATGCACCCTGACGGGCTCAATGCTGATCAACTGGAAAACCTAATCCCATAACCTCGTACAAGAAAATTATTGGTTTTGTGCCACAAGATGATATTGTGCATGGGAACTTAACAGTGGAGGAAAATCTTCGTTTCAGTGCTAGGTGCAGGTATGCGATTTGTATTGCAGAGCTTATCTTTTGCAATTTTCATTTCCAGTTCTTTGAGCTTTATGTATGGCTCCTCTATTATTTTTTATCATTTTACCTGATTTTCCATGACACTTTATTTTATATAAGTAATTGTGTTTATATTTTCATATTTAATTTTATTTATAATGATTTGCGTGATTCTGTTTGACATCTGTTTCATATCCTTCTATAATTGATTTGACTAATATTATATATGAAGTTGATATATACCCAGTGAAATGTTATAGTTACAGAAAATTACATAAAACTCCTGTAAGTCTAAGAGAAATTACAGGGACATTCCTTTTTGTCTAAAAAAGATCTCCCCTGTTTTAAATTTTAGCATAACAAAGATCGATCTTTGCTAAGTTTAGTTGTTTTTTTCTCCCTTGCTAATATTTTCACGCTTGCTAATGTATTGATGTAGGTGTTGGCTTGTTGATTTACCATCTGAATAAGATGTAGCTAAATGTGAATAGAAAACGTGGACAAAAGTGCATGCAACTGCACTAGTCACAAAACTATCAACCTGACTTTATGGCGAAAATTTGTGCTAAGTATGTCAGATCACGTGAGAATTTGTTTCCATTGATACCTCAAAATCGTCTAAGCTTGCAACTGCCATCAGTATTTGATTTTAAGACTCGCTTTATTTTTCTACGGATTAGATGCAAGTTGATAATAATTCGTTCACCTTCTAACTGTTTCTTTCATTTATATGTCTGTTTCTTAATACTGGAGATTGTCTGCGGACATGCCAAAACCAGATAAGGTTCTAATTGTTGAAAGAGTAATTGAGTCTTTGGTACTCCAGGCAATTAGGGATTCCCTGGTTGGGACAGTAGAGAAGCGAGGTATTTCTGGAGGGCCGCGAAAACGTGTAAATGTAGGGCTGGAGATGGTGATGGAGCCTTCATTATTGATCTTAGATGAGCCTACAACTGGTCTGGACAGTGCATCTTCTAGTTTACTTCTCAAAGTACTTAGACGGGAAGCTCTTGAAGGGGTAAACATTTGCATGGTACTTCACCAACCAAGGTAATTTCATCTTTCTCTCTGCTCCTTAATTAATTGTCAAATACCCTTATAAAATATACTCTTGGAATATTAACTTTTTTTCTCATCTCTTAATTTGATTTTGTTGTGATACAGCTATACTTTGTTCAGAATGTTCGATGATATAGTATTTCTTGCTAAAGTGGCCCTCACTGCGTATCACGGTCCTGTTAAAAAAGTGGAAGAATACTTTGCAGGCATTGAAATCAACGTACCAGATCGTGTGAATCCTCCGGACCATTTTATTGACATTCTTGAAGGTTTAGTGAAACCAAGTTCAGGTGTGATTATGAACAACTACTTGTCAGGTGGATGCTTCATAATGGTTATCGCGTTCCACCAGATATGCTTCATTTTGCTGATCAAATAGCTACATCTTCTGCCTCAAATTCAAGTGATGCTGGAAAGGGCACCGGTGAAGCTACTGAGCAATCCTTTGCTGGAGAGTTGTGGAACGATATGAAGAGTAATGTTCATATCAAAAGAGATCATTTAGAGGCGAACTTCTTAAAGTCCATGGACTTATCTAACCGAAGAACTCCTGGTGTGGCCCGGCAATATAGATACTTCCTTGGGCGGTATGATATATGATGATTTAATATCGATACAATTGCACATAAAGTCAATTACCCATTGCAACTAGACTTCTACTTTCTTGTAATCGAGCATATCAGTCTGTCTTCCTGATACGAAAGTTAGACTAGAGCAATGCCACCGAGGATAACAGTATATATCAAAATGTAGCACATTGGCCAGGTTCTATTTGTCATTAATAGAACCTTATGTTCCAGGGATCATTATCTGATGTATTCCTTTCCACAATTGATGTTCATCAATAATGCGTATGTATTAGGATGTAGAAACTTCAGCTCGTACAAAAGTTTTCTTGTTGATCTGGTCTTTGTTGAAAATCAAATTACGTAACATACTATGAACAAATACAGTTGATTATCCTTGTTGGACTGCAATGAACAATTTACAATGTCCATTACTTTGATTATATACTAATCAGGCCCATTCTTTGCGGGGTTGGTAAGCAGCAGCTACTAGATCCTAGAACACAAGCGGTTGACTATCTCATTTTACTAGTAGCTGGTGCTATCTTGGGAACTCTTACTAAAGTGAATGATGAAACATTTGGGTCCCTTGGCTATACCTATAGTGTCATTGCTGTCTGTAAGTCTGAAAGCTCTCTGTTGAATTTGAGCCTCCTTTTGCTGCCTCTGGAAATAAAAACTATCTTTTCTTTCTTCGGTGACCAGAAACTAGTTGTAGAAATTGTGATAATCATTTCTTTAGTAAATTATTGTTCCAGCATCTACCTAGAAATGTGGACATTTTTATATTTTTATTTATCATTTGATAAAAAGTTCCATATTTTCCTTTCCTCATTTATATTACATATTTGCAGCGCTACTGTGCAAGATTGCAGTTCTCAGATCATTTTCTCTGGATAAATTACAATACTGGAGGGAGAGTGCAGCTGGGATTAACAGTCTGGCTCATTTTCTCTCCAAAGATACAGTTGATCATTTCAATACAATCATCAAACCTGTGGTTTATCTGTCCATGTTCTATTTTTTCAGCAATCCAAGGTCAAACTTTACAAGTAATTACTTGGTTTTGCTTTGCCTCGTTACTGTGTGACCGGCATGGCTTATGCATTAGCCATTTACCTTGAACCTGGTCCTGCACAGCTGGTATAGATCACATCAATAAACTCACTGCATATATGTGTGTGTGTGTGTGTGTTTTCTTACCTGGTGTCTGATAATAACTGAGCTTTCTTTTTGCTTTGCTTTGTCCATCACTTGTAGTGGTCAGTGCTACTTCCTGTCGTTTCCTGTCGTTATGACTCTTATTGCGAACCAGCAGAGATACTAAATTTATGAAGATCCTAGTACAACTTTGCTACCCAAAATGGGCTTTGGAGGCTTTTGTCATTGCTAATGCTGAAAGGTTTGTTTTAATGATTCCCGACACTTCTCTCTTCTGCATTCATGTATGTACAACTGGAAACATGAGCACAATATGACCCGTTTTAATATATGAACTTCACACTTCGTTAACAACCTAATATACTTGGAAGGTTGATTCATAAATAAAAGAATGCCATGATTAAGTAATTGATTTAGGATATACTATTGAAGCAAAGCAGTTGCTAAATATGCAAGTAACGAATTCCTGCCTTGTGGGCTAATACTCTAACTGTGGAGAAATGATAATTGTACAACTGGAGAATGTACAATCTAAGTATAATTTTTTGTAAAGAATAACATTTCTGTAGTTTTACTTAAATTTTAAAATTGAATTTCAATTGCCTTTTGTGAGATACTATATTTAGAATGTACATTTTTTCATTGTACAATTATCATTTCTCCTAATTGTGTTTCGTATCAAGTCCACCTAAGATGGTACTTCTTCTGGATCTTTGATGCAAGGTAGTATTTTTGTTGGCCCGTTGACTTGAAATGGTACTTAGTTACTAAGAAGCTGAGATCCTCATGATCATGTTTTCCTCTCTTTTTCATATACCAACAAATGATAATGAAAACTCTTTCATTCCTCTTCATTTTCAGTTCTCTTCCTTGTTTCTGCCTCTCCTACCAAGCACACCCTCATTACTCTGTACCGGACATGACAGAGCTCAATGTGGCATAATTAAAGTAAAACTGGCCAACTTAGAATCTATAACATGTACAACATAATTCCTCGTTCATGTCTTTCTTGCATCTGCTTCTACTATGCTTCTGGACCTTGTTTGATGTCTAGTTGGGCAATGATATGCCCAGCTCAGGAAAAGAATTGTTATCACAATTAGAGGTATAGAATGTGTCACTGATTTTAGGAAAGACATTGCACAGTGAATTGCCTATTTAGCTTTGCCATATTGCTTATTCTGGTGTGTGGCTGATAGCTCGTTGTGGTTCACTGATGAGCAATGACTATGACCTCCATGATTGGAATGTTTGTCTATTTGTCCTTATTTTGTATGGTATAATTGCCCGTATTGTGGCCTTCTTTTGTATGGTGGTCTGCCAAAAGAAGTGATTCAAGATATAATCCTCCGACTGTGATTTTAGTGTACAAATCATAGATGATTATAGTACCCTCCCTTGTCTCTGTCATTGTAACTAGGGATTGTTCCAGTTTTCCAGTAGGATATCCGCGATGCAAAATAAAATCAATTAATGGGAATTAATAGAGTGTAGGTCTCATTACCTAGCTTGGGGTTTTGGCGAGTTGCTCTTTTCTGCTGATGCTTATGTTTTTAAGTTTACTCATTTCTTTCCCTTCATCTGGATAAACAAGAGTTGGATGGTATAGCTATGTTTCATAGAACGGTGTTTAACAAAAATAAGGATAGAGTGCGCAAGCATGAAAAGAAAATTATACAATGGTAAAAAATAAAAAATTTAAAAATAATTATAGATATTACTGTATTATTGAACATAATAATACATATGAATTAAATAAAAATTGTCAATATTTATATTAATAATATTAAATAAAGGTTAATGTCTATTTTTTTTGGTAATTAAGATTAACGTCCATTTGATTTATTTTATATGTATGCAAGTGTTACACAGGGTATGCAAGTGTTACACAGAAAAATACCCAGGCTTAGTTTGCATGTCATCCCAAATTTCAACACGCAGATATTTGGAAAACGTTTCAATTTTGTTTGCACCTTCCCAAGTCCCAACACGTAAGATCGAAATTAAGGAGACTACAGGACAGTCCAACCCCACACCGCTGAAATCAGATTTACGTTTAAGTCCAGCGTCTACTCTTAAAATACCAGGAAAAACCATGCAGTATATGAAGCCGGCGTTTCGAAACGCCTGCTTTACCTTCTCTCGCTCCCTAAACCCTAACCCGAACGTCCCCTCTATTCTTGTTACCCTGCATTCGCTGCCCTTCATCTCCACCTCACGTTCGCCATCATTTCTTAGCTCTCGTTTCAGTGTCGAAACGTTTCGCTCGCTATCACCTGTTTGCTGCTTCGCTTCTTCAATGGCAGGTGGCGACGACGCTGCGCCTCCGTTGTCTCCGTCTCTTGAGAAACAATTTCAGGACTTCCGTCTTCAGCTGGAGGAGTCAGGGAGCTTGCGCGAACGAATTCGAGGCATTGTCTCCGAGATCGAGTCCACCACCAGACTCATGTATGCTAGCCTCCTTCTGGTCCATCAGTCTCGCCCCACTCCCGGTAGTGAAATACGATGCTTTTGTCAACTCAGCAATTCTCTGTTGTCCAATTGCTTTTGCTTTGTGGATTCTCGGTTTCTCTTTCGTGTATTTGCAGTATGTTGTGTTTGTCTGACAGCTAGGCAAAGGTGGTTTACTTTTGTTTAGCAATTTAAGCTGATTCGAAGAAACAAAACAGAAACTTTTTTTAATTCAGTACTCTGATTTTGGGATATGCATAAATTCGCATTATCTCATCTATGTTTATCTTGTTTTGCCCTTCGAATAGAGCTTTTAGAGAAGGCCAAGCCTCAGATTGATGTCCTGAAGGAGCATTACAAGAAACTCGCTGAGATCCTTCGAGAATCCTCTGGACAATACTATAGGTGTTCAAAGTTTCTAGTACATTTTGCTGCCAACATTAAAAAAAAACGTTTTTAGTAAATTTTGTGCTGTTCGTCTTTGCCCCTTGTCAATATTGTTCTTATGGTCTGAAATTTTTCTTTGTTGCCAATAATCTAGGTACCATGGTGATTGGAAAAGTGAGACGCAGACTGTAGTTTCGCTGCTCGCTTTTATGCATTGGTTAGAAACAGCAAGCCTTCTTATGCACCCAGAAGCTGAGCAAAAACTTGGGTGTAGGTCTTGAAACTATTTTGCTTTTATAAATAGCTTGGTGATAGATGTCTGCTGTCTATTCTTAGGTTGGTGTGCATGCATATATTGGTGTATGTACTTTATTGAATAGAATATTAAATCCTAGGCTTCTAGACAGTTGGGAAATGTGAGGGTCTTACTGGTTACTGCTAGCCTTTGGAGAATAAGCTACTGGTTGCCATGCTGATTGACTTTCTTCCTTAACCATACTGCAGAAACAATTAACGTATATTACATGATAATCCAATTTATTTATGGAAAGGGAGAAAGGGGACCCTCATAAACTTGGTTGAACTAGGCGCCGCTGGTGTAGTGATAAAGCTTTCACATAGCTGTACTGGAGAACAACATATGTATGGATGTTGATATCCAAAACAGATGCCTATCATTATCCTGTAACTTAGCAAACGTTTCACAGAATCCATCAACCACAACCTTTAAAGCATTTGAATATTTGATTAGGGAAATGTCAGCTAAAATTTTGATGATATCAATGTTCAAAATCATGTCGAGTTCCATTAGCATGCAAAATTAGAATCTAATTGGAGAATAATAATTTATAACTTATTTTGAAAATTTAAAAATTTGAACCTTTTCTGATACATATTTCAAGTTTGTCTCTCGAGCTTAAAGAGAATTGGGGAATGAAAATTCTTTAGCTTATGATTGTAATAAATGTATGATTTATTAAACATAGTTTAAGCATTTCTATTATATACGCACTGTGTCCATTCTTCTCTCTTGTGAATCATATAAATGGCAACAAGGTGTATTCTTTCTTCTCATTCACCCTGCTAAAAAATTAACTTATAACTTTTTAGCGTGCTTATTGTTTCTATTCATCTTGAGCTTTATTGGTTCCATTCTGTTTCTTGTTGACAATTTTGCAGTGAACAGTTCAGAGTTTGGTCTGGATATTGAAGACTATCTCATAGGTGAGCGATCTATGATTGTACTTGCATCAATTGTTTGCTTCTATGTAGTGATCATTAGGTGTGATGAATATAATCTTCTTCTC